>OX381587.1:22967876-24335901 GCA_947458855.1 Monopis laevigella
ACCCTACAGTTAGCACAGTGATGTACCATGAGTTTTTTACGTAACGTTACGATAGAAAATGCCTAAGGCATTAAGCTCGCCTATGTACAATTTTGTGCAATAAAGAATTTAAAATAAATAAATAAATAGAAATATTCGACAGCCTCCGTAGACTAGTGGTTGTGCCTTTGGCGTTGCATCCAGAGGTCGTGTATTCGATTCCCACCCATGGCAAAAAAAAAATAGTACGTTTTTTCTGTACAGTTTGTCATAATGCTTATAAAATATAATATGTATTATATCTTTGCTTCTGGTAAACATAGTACAAGCCTAGAGTTTAGTTTGTGACCAGAGCAATGTGTAATTTGTCCTACATATTATTATTAGATTTCCACCATTAGGAAAGGTGGTTCCTCACGTTCGTAACGTTCCGTTATGATAGCAATAACTTATGGTAGAGTTACTGGCCATACTGTATACTTTATAACGAAAATCCTAGAGATGTATTATCACGGGTGCCTTACGGCGCTCGAGACCGCCTAGACGGCCCCAGGGTAACCCAGCGGAGGGGTTTTTAATCCCGCCTCGTCGTAGCCGATGGTATAAGTCTACACCGAACAAGTGGGCAGCTCGTCGCGATGTTTTAAATAGACTCAATAACCCATCTATAAACGGTTTCACAAGTTGGTATAGTGAAACTGGGACCGACAGCTTAACGTGCTCTCCGAGGCACTATAGTGGTGTTGTCAAACAAATGTACATACATTTTTAAATTAAAAACTCATTGGTACACACCGGGATTCAAACCAGTCCCTAGTACTAAGTGTTTTTAAGTCCAAGGTCTAACCAACTAGGCCACCACGTTAAATCCTAGAGAACTCGACCAAAAACGTCTTTGGCTGGGCCCGTAGGAAAAGGTTGTGTTTATGTTTTTTTTTTTTTTGTATTTTTGTATCTGTAATAGTTTGTTCTTCGAAAGTGTTTGTGATTTCGTGAGACATAAGTGTGAAAAACTTAATATAAACATTAAAACCTGACTTTTCGTGTTGTCGCTAAACTCCGCTTTAAGTTGCAATAATGGCACCATCCCATTATTGTAGCACGTGTTTAAGAAAATATAATTTGAAGGCTTGGCTATATGGCTCATGCCCTTGCCTTTCCCACAAGGTGGGAAATTGATGATTTTTTGTTTCATGATCAAAACATTATGGTTTTCAGGGAACTACTGCATCGATTTCTTGTCGAGGTGGTGCTCTTGTTTTTACAGAGTAAACGCGTGCTCTCTTCATTGCTTTTCATAAAAAATTAAAACACCTATTTTATGTTGTTAAAATATTAATTGTATTTTAAATTTTCACACATTATATCAAATATTGGAGAGCGTCTGGTTCACGTCTCGGGTGACCCTAAAGCGGCGGCATTTTTCTCCCAGCAAATTAGCTTAATTATACAAAGGGGTAATGCCGCCAGCATTTTGGGCACTATGCCGCACGGCACTATACTAGATAATATTTTTAATTTTTATGTAAGTATTTTAATTTAGTTGTTTTATTTTTAAGTAATATTATTAATTTTTCATTAAATTAAATATATAATTATCACATATAAGAACATAATAATTGTAGTTCCGATACTCGGTATCAGGAATTACCGGTATTACTGCAGTTTCTATGTAACCTAATAAATACATATAAATTTGTATTAAATACAATACAAACGCATTTAATGAAATAGTAACATAAGCAACCTTAAAAATATTTACAAACAAATACTACTAACTAATATTTGCTAAAACTGAAAAAGGTTCCGCTTGTGATTAATCCGAAATTATCAAAGAAAACTCTCTGAACATACAGCCAGCCACAAAACAAACTAACCACTCTCTTTGCTTTATTCCTCAGTACAAAGGCAAAAACATAACAACAATGTATAGCTGTAAGAGTTGCTACCTAATAATGTACCAAACATTCTGTATCATTTGAAAAGGAAATTATGAGGCGAATAATCCTAGGGCGGAAAATGAACGTTTTATTCTGTTTGATTCTTATCTTTCTTTTTGGAAAACTTTGTAACTTTCGTTTGTTCCTTTAATTTTCATTAAACTTTTATAATGTGTACTTATATACTTCGTAAGATATACTAAATAGCCTTCGGATATTATTTTATTTGTAACAGTAGGGCCTATAGTAAATAATTAAAAAGGAATTGAATTAAGCTAGGATAGGCACGTGGTGTATTATTTTATTAAAAATATAGTTAAGTTTACAGATTTTTAAGAGATTACTGCATCGATTTATTGTCGAGGTGGTAGTCTCCTTTCAGGGTGCGGTTACGAAATGGGTGGTTGAATTAACGATAAGGCAGCGAGTCTATTCAAAATATACTGGTAATGCAATTCGTTTTTGTCGCCGCCCATTTCGTAATCGCATAATTTAGCCGGCATAGTGGGAGTGATCAATGTTGTTTAAGAACAATTGATTGACTACAAAGTCCATTCTTGGACTTTATAGGTCTGCTCACCACCAGGTAGATACAAAGTCACATGCCGTGCTCCAATAAAAAAAATACCATAGTTAGTATATACGCCATACAAACATCTACCTAAATCCGTACAACTGAAATAAACCAACTATTATTATTTCTAACGGTACAACTTTATCCTTCACGATTATACATCTAAAAAATATAAAATCACATACACCAGTATTTCTTATAGGCCATAGGTACAGTCGACCAAGAAAGTGGTCTATAAAATTTGACACAACTTCCCGTGTCATGAAAAAGTCGTTAAGGTTCAGCATAGTGCAAACGACACTACAATAAATTATAATACTGATAGTAGTAACTGTTGGAATATTTTTCAAGGGAAAACAAACCTTATTGTTTTATACCGTGCAAATGAACTTCAACTCTAGGGTGGTAGACCACATTCTTGGCCGACTGTACATCTGCACAACGTTATTGGTCTCTTATTTAATAAAAAAATTATTAAGTAATTAGTAATAAAAAAACAATTTTCACATTAGAGTACCAACACATACAACTAGTTGTATGTGTAGGGCTTATAACGTAGTTGGGCATACTATTTCGTGGATAATTTCAAACTTCTGGGGCTCGATCTGTTCACGACCACCGCCCTCTGTAAACACCATCAAGTGACCTATAGTCAGGTTTCGGGATCAGTTTATGTAACTATGTCACCGTAGCTTCCATCGCGGTTACAAATCAAGTGATATTACTACTGGAAGAACTCGGTATACCAACTAATTACTATTTTTATTTTTAGGTCTAAATATCAACAGGTATATCAAATTTACAGCCTTTAAAAAAAGCAATTACCTGTTGGTATAACTTTTGGTGCAAGATTTAAAATATGTATATATATATATCAAATATTATAATATAGCGCCAAACAATATTACGGTTTTTTTTTAATATTTTTATTGTCATCTTTCTAGATCTAAAAACTTTTGGAGAATAGTAAATGTTATAAGCAAAGGCTTACGACATAAATAAGTGTTTAAATAACAGTTCAGACCATATTACTCTCTGTTAACCTTCAGAATTCAATATCGATAAATGAAACCAACCCACCAACAGAAAGATCAAATTTATAATAGTTATTGGAGACATAGTAATCCAGCCTCCTCCAGCTATCAAATAAAAGTAAAGTATTATAAATTGATAAACCCACAGGGTAAACCTTACATAGTAATTGGTGTAAAGTTGTTACACTCCTACCTAAACCAACGACTAAATTAACCGACAAATCAAGTTAAGTTAATTTCAATAATGGCAAGTGTAAAGATGGCCCGACGCCCCTACACCAGCACACGCACACGAAGCGAGAGTGCTCTGCCCCCACCGGTCCACGAAGCATGGCTAGGAACGCGTAGAAAGTACCAACTACGACATATAAATCAGGTATTTTCAAATTTTGATAGAGATCAAAAGTCATCCATTAAAAGTTGAAATAAAAGTAAGCTGAAGCTGAAAGTAAGCTGTGGGCTTTTCTTATATAAAAACACGTAATTTTTCATCTATATAAATAAGGCACGAACGATATCTTCTATAGACTATACGCTCCTCTATCCAGTGCATTAGGTCGTTGCCTAAAAGAGATCTACATCACACGCGTGTCAGGCATAGATCATATAGATTGTCATTTGTTGCTACTTTTAAACATATCTCACTGTCGTCAAGCATCTATCGCCTACATACCGGTGGCGCCATCAAACACAAAGCAAGTACATATCTTCTATAGACTATACGCTCCCCAATCTGGTGCGTGAGGTTCGTGCACCAGCACTATCTCATAACAAGCAGGTCACATCGAGTGCCTACTTGTTGCTACTTCCTTGTACCTACAAGTCCCACTGAAAGCAAGCTTGACATATCGGCGGTGCAAACAAAAAGTGGACACGAACAATATCTTTTATAGACTATACACCTACTGCGTGAGGTCCGAGCCTACAACAGACCTACACCACACGCGTGTCAGTAAGAAGGTCACATCGATTGCCTACTTGTTGCTGCTTCGTTGTACATATCGCTCTTGCTTCAAGTATCTATGGCTAAAATATAGGCGATGCCAGCAAAAAGAAGGCACGAACGATATCTTCTATAGACTATGCGCTCCCCTATCTACTGCGTGAGGTCCGAGCCTACAACAGACCTACACCACACGCGTGTCAGTAAGTAGGTCACATCGATTGCCTACTTGTTGCTGCTCCCTTGTATATATTCCACTTCAGCCTCTCCACTACCTATTGTCGTGACTTTTATTTATTAACATTAGCTCGATGGGTATAGATAAGATGTTTAAATGCATGACTGGCAGAGAATGCCTAGAAAGTTAGCCTTTATTTGTTTTTGTAGTAAAGTTTTAAATTTTTTGTTTTGTAATGAAATAAGAGGCCCATTGCCATATAACGTTCATTTCAACCACTTGTAGTATTTCTAATAACAGTTTTAGCATTTTTCGGATTTTACATTGTACCTATTATTATCCTAGCTAGGGCAGCGTCACTATACTGCACATTTTTTTGTTGATATAATTATTATATTTTTATTAATTGTCTTGTCAGGATATAATTATATTAAATTATTTTAAAGATGAAAATGCATTTACGTGGTGGCCTAGTTGGTTAGACCTTGGACTTAAAAACACTTAGGTCCCTGGTTCGAATCCCGGTGTGTACCAATAAGTTTTTAATTAAAAAATGTATGTACATTTGTTTGACAACACCACTATAGTGCCTCGGAGAGCTCGTTAAGCTGTCGGTCCCGGTTTCACTATACCAACTTGTGAAACTGTTTATAGATGGGTTATTGAGTCTATTCAAAACATTGCCACGAGCTAGCCACTTGTTCGGTGTAGACACATACCATCGGCTACGACGACGTGGGATTAAAACCCCTCCGCTGGATACCCTGGTGCCGTCTAGGCGGCCTCGGGCGCCGTAAGGTACCCCTGATGATATTACATACATAAAAATGTAATGAAAATTTTCTTGTGGGCTGGGGAACACACGACCCTCGCTTTCACGGCAACATACCCAACTGAGTCAACCAGGTTCCAGTCACCTCTCATGAAATTTGTCATTGCTCTTTAATTTCCTTGTCAGTATATTATTATAAATATATTTTAAAGATAAAAATGCAATGTAAAATAAATATGGAGTAGTTAGTAGCACATAGAGAGGATATGTGTATATATAAGTAAAAAGCAATGACAAATTTCGTGAGAGGTGACTGGAACCTTTTTGATATAATGGCAGAGATGGGTTTGACACTAATCTTGCCTGATGGAAAGCATCGCCACATTGCAGGCGCGGCGAGCAGCAAAGTACTCAATTTTATATTTGTTTGAATGAATGGTCAAGTCCGAGTCAAAAATAACATTATTATTATTATTAGCCTATATTGTCCCACTGTGGCAAAGGCAAAGGCTTTCTTCCCTCTTTCTATCTCTCTCTATATATATATTACTAGCTGACCCGCGCAACTTTGTCTGCGCGTTTAAATTTAACCGTTTACGCAGCGTACGCTCTTAAAAGGAATAATTTTTCCCCGTTTTTGCAATATTTTTCTTTGTTACTCCGCTCCTATTAGTCGTAGCGTGATGTTATATAGCCTATAGCCTTTCTCGATAAATGGATTATCCAACACGAAAATATTTTTTCAATTCGAACCAGTAGTTTCTGAGATTAGCGCGTTCAAACAAACAAACAAACTCTTCAGCTTTATAATATTAAGTATAGATAAGACATCTGTATTATTTTGAGAATTGTATTTTACTAATTGTTCCATCAATAAAAAGTTATAACAACTATATAATGATAACATGTAGGACAATTTACACATATTGCTCTGGTCACAAACTAAGCTCCAGGCTTGTATTTTGTGTACCAGAAACAACGATATAATATAAATATATAATATTATATTTTATAAACACCCAGACCATGACAAACTGTACATTAAAACGTACCTACTAATATTGTTTTGCCATGGGCGGGAATCGAACCCACTACCTCGACCACGATGAATAGATAGTTATTTTATTTTTCCTCACAAGTATGTTAAACAATTTCGTATGCATGTACGTACATTGATCATTACACTCTCGTACTTTTATCGCGATAGGCTGCGGCGCGCGCGACTTAAGTGAAGCCAAGGGTGAAGTTGAGTGTAATGATCAACTTAGCACCCTTGTATCATAACAGCAAAAGCGCCTTAATCGCGTGGTATATGTTTAGTAAATATGCCGCGAATATAGAAACCGTGAATGGTAATTTATATGGCATTAGCAATTTGCGTCCTAAAAATAAGACCTTGTTCCATGGACGGATCTATTTTCTTAAAGAAATCACAAAGCTCATTTACCTTTTCTTCAACCTTCCTTTTACTAAGATTTTTTAAATTAAACATCACGTTTCCAGTGCTTGTTGAAGCCTCTTCTTCAATGGGTTGTGAATTTAACATTTCCTCCAAGTCGGTTTAAGTCAAATCTTCATGTTGCGATTCAAGCAACTCCTGTATGTCACTTGATTCTATCTGTTCCCACGCATATCGTCCTATTCCATTCGCAATTTCGGGTAAGTTTGCAGTCAAAGTTTGAATTTGCACAGATTCTTAGTCATTTTCCAGAGCATATTTTTATTAATATGTATGTACCGATGTAACGATTAGATTCGCGAATAAAAAAATATTTAGCCGCGAATATAGGAATTGGGTCGCATTTATTTAACCCACGCGAATAAAGGAAGCGCGAATAAGGAGCTTTAACTGTAACTGAAGTATATCTATAATAGACCACTACTAATTTAGATGCATGGATTTTAATATCATTACCCAATTAGTAATTTAGATACTTAGTTTAATTTTATTTGACGTAAAAAAAACTGTTAGGCCCGTTGCAGTGCCAAGCGGACGTCTGTCGCGGACATTCGCGTCGGATCACAAAATGCCCATACTAAAGTTTCACAGCCACGCGGACGCGGACCGGGCTCCGCGCGCGATCGTTAGTATAAGCTCTGTGCATTTTGCGACGCGGACGTCCGCGACAGACGTCCGCTTCTACAAGTATATACCTACAAAGTCCATGAATGAGGTCGATCAATACATTGTTGTTTAACGATATTGATCACTCCCACTGTACTGCTTAATGATGCGGTTAGGAAATGGGCGGCGACAAAGACGTAAAGAGGGTTTTATCTATTTATTTAACAAGAAAAAGAAATATACATAAAAGTGACTAAATCTATTTTAACTAAATTATTTTTCAAGAATTCAATAAGTTTTTTTTTATAAATAAGGTCATAAGTTTTTTAATTAGTCGGCCACTATACTCTAGGCATAATAGCAATGTAAACCAGAAGCAACGATACTAAACACGTCCGTTTTTTTTTCGAAATAATATGAAAACCGCACACGTAGGTACAGGGATTTCTCTACGGAGATTTGAATAGGCCATGTACGTGTATATAAACCGAATACAGATGTCAGAGTATATAGGTATGCATCCACAGCTTTGAGACGTGCTACTTTTACGCGGCACCAGTAGCTCTACCAACAGTTTTTACTATAGTCGCTAGTAACTATAGATAGGAATCAACCAATAATTTGGCTTTGTTTTTTAAATAAACCTCTCTTATTGGTTAAGTCATATCTAAAGATACTAGAGACTATAGTAAAAATTGTTTACAAAAAAATGTGGCTTGCGTACTGTTATACTTGCAGTGGGAATCGAACCCAAGATCTCTGGATACAACGTAACCAAAATCAATACAAAGATGCTTTGGGAACCTCAGCAGGTGACTGCATAGAGTTGGTCCTCTCCCCCCTCCCCAGGGTCTGACAGCTGTCTAATAACCTATTAATCATGTGAGTAAACATCCTAACCTTCGGGCCCCCGATAATATTCTTACATTAATAAGAACTTCGGCGTTTATAGGAATATCGACTGGATAGCCTTTCTTTAAACCCAAGAAACTGCAGAGCTGTAGAGTTTTTGTTTAATTGGTACCTGAATTTAAAAAAAAATTATATGATATATTCAATATGGACTATATATAGTAAATTCACACCAAAATAATTATGTAATATATACTATAATTATGGCTGTGGACGATGCAAAAGGAGTATGTCAAGTGGTACTCGTGGCCACCCCACAAGGGATCTAACGTAATTGTGAATTATGCATTGTAATGTGTAATATTTATGTAGGTTTCCATTAACTTTATAGTTCTGCTTACCATTAGGTAGATACAAGATCACTTACCATACTTCTATAATAATCTACGTACTTCACTTAATTAAATCATATCTTTAAAAAGTTTAAATATACAAATACTGCCAATATATATAATAAATTTCGTTTCAAAAAACCCTGTATCCGAGAAAACAACCATTACTACGGTGGCGGTGGTACAATAGCTTAATAAAAAAGTTCTCTTTCGAGTCCGTAACTGAGTTTATTTCTTGAAAAAATACCCAAGAGGTAATCCAATACATAACTACTTAAATAAGCAAAGGAACCTACCGCAAAAAACTTGGTGAAACTTCAAAGACAGCCTATTAAAAACGGCATATCTTCAAGAAACGCCATATAACGACCTGTTGAGACGGAAGTACTGAAACTTGCGTCCTTGTCCCACTCGCGAAAGGCCGCTTCGCTCTCTCTGTCTAGGGAGGGGCGATTGATTACGCGTCCGTCCCGAACGGCTGCTGAAACCAAACTGGGGGCGATCCATAGGGGTGAGACAACCCTCAGGTTTGATAGGGTTGACACCGCTGTTCAGTTTCATCGCCACTTACGTCTGTGGGAACATTAGATTTTTTATGTTATTTTTTAATTAAACTGACTATTTAGTATTAGATTCTGCACATATTCTAGCTTTTAAATAATGAATCCTTAGCCTTTGATAAAATGGCGGTACCCATTTTATCGTTGGTTACCTATTTAAGTTCATTTCATTTATTCGAAGTTTTTCAAAAAATATTATATTTTCCTCCTTCACTCGATATTGGCAAGACTATACCTTATGCTTACATACGGTCATGTCGCCAATCCCTTTTCTACCCTAGTCCTTTCCCAATGCCTTTCCATCCTATTATCCCTCTTTCATATAAAACATATTATGAATTTAAAACTACCACAACCCGACAAACTACCCACAACCCGACAAACTACCACAACCCGACAAACTACCCACAATCCGACAAACTACCCACAACCCGACAAACTACCCAAGACCCGACAAACTTTCGCGAAATGCGAAGCCATTGAGTAATTTAAGAAAATAAATAAATAAAATAATGTAGCACATAAAATTTGATCATAAGTTATATACGTAGTTATATACGTAGTTATATACGTAGTTATATACGTAGTTATGTTATAAGTTATGTTATAAGTTATGTTATAAGTTATTTATGTTATAACCATAAAGCAACACATAGCCTACATTTGGTAGTAAACCAATAGCTTAGGGGTTGCTTGCGTGACATTTTTTAAATGCATTTAATAGCTAAGTATTTCATTTCAAACTCTACCTTTTTCATATAGGTCTTCTGGAAGATAAAATTCAATAAAATAAAAATCAGGAAAAAAAAATAGGTTTTTGTAAAAATTTTAGGTTTCGATGAAAAACCGACAAGTGACCTAGTAATATATCGGTTCTGCGGTTTTCAGAAGACTATTGCATCTATTTCTTGTCGATGTGGTAGTCTTCTTTTAGGCTGCGGTTACGAAATAGGCAGTAAGTGGCAAGTAATTTAAAAATTAAGTAGCGAAACTACTGAAAGAAAATACTTGTAATGCAAATTCGTCTTTGTAATAACCAATTTGTAACCGCATCATTAACCGGCATAGTATCAATGCTGTTAAAAACAACGTATTTTGATTTTAACTGCTTACCACCGGGTATATACAAAGTGACATGTCGTGCCCCAGTAAAAAAGGTAAGTAATATCATTTGAGTTGAAACACATTTATTTTCATCTATTAGTATCAAGGAAAAAATTTTAGATTTATTTTTATACACACGTTTAAGAAGAAGGTAATTGAAAACAAACAAAATAAATCAGCGCTATACAGACTCTCTGTTAGCAAAATTCCAGGTCGATATAGCCTAAATTAAATATTAATTGTATACAAACATTGTCCTGAAAAACTCTAAAGTGTAAACACCCCCAGGTAAACAATCCCTTCCTCTAGAAACCGGGACAATGTACGTCCTTATCTGTCCCGGTAGGACGCCGCGGGACATCATTATTTAAGAATCGGTTCCATAATAAAGTTAGTTTACGATGACGTGATAAAAATGTTGCTACTGTTGTGGGCAAATGGATAGATTTTGGCTTTTATATCATGTACAGCTTGCGTTAATATTATATTACAGGAACGGACGATAAATAATTAACGTAATGGATAAATGTTTTTCATGAAAAATCTAAGTTTGAAAGCTATGGTAATATACTTAAATCTCATCTAAAATTTATAAATACATGGTTAAAATCGAATTAGATTACCTAATCTTTTCTCTTACTTACTTCAATCCATATCTCGAGAACTACTGGTCGGATTTATTACTTGAAATTTCAAATGATTAAAGATAACTAAAAATATACAAAAAATTCCATTATCTACCTTAACTAATAACCCAAATATGAAACGATTAATAATATAATATGACAAAAGTTATTATCTATTAATAATAATCTGAAAAGTTAAAGAAAAAATCATATATTCTGTAACTCAACTGTTGTTGTTTGATCGTACTTAGGTCTAAATTTCTTAGTAAAATGTTATATAAAATCAAATATTTAGCGAAAGCCAAATCATAATAATATTGGTCTTTATATTAAATCCAAAATGGTTTTAAGTAACCCTTGACCATTATTTGCTGGGCTGCCGAGCACCGTATTAACGCCGTTATGGTACTGCTTATTATATTTTTGTTCCCTATAGGGCCCTGGCTGTTTGGGGACTACAGCATGAGGCCTTATGAAGAAAAAGAGAGAGCGCATAAAATATTACGGATGTCTTCCAATAATGATAAAAAAAATGTATACACTTAAAAGTTCATATTTTCATAAAGTTGTCACATATAAGGTCCGATTTTCCAATAGTAATTAGTGTAGCTGTAGATAAAGTCATTCTACCTTGTATGGAGAATAAATAAATTTGACAGTTCTTCATATAAGTTAACTGTCAAATAACGTTATTTTGCCTTCCACACTGTGGAAAAAAAAAAGAAAAAAAAAAAAGTTATCTGACAATTAATACAAATCGGCCCTAAAGCTATTAGATAAATCTGTCTCTTTCGCTCATGATATCCCAAAATCGTTTGCTTATAAACGATGAATGTAACAACCGTAGCCGTCGCGCGTTTTCTTAGCTTCATGTTTATAAGGCTCTAAGCTCTGATGAGTATACTGAATTTCGTTGTGTAATCATTTTAATTAGTAATTAATATTTGATGTTTTTGAAGTATGTAGGATCTGTAGATGTCTGTTTCAAATAGGTAAATTGTTTTTTAATTGTTATAGTTAGGTTTAAAGAACTTTATTTTCATAAAAACACAACAAATATTTTTTTTACATATTTAAATATGCCAACAACAGAAGGTACAACAAAAACACAATAGTAATTAAAGTTCACTTATAAAACACAGTATAAAATTAAAAACAAGAAACGATAAGAAAAAACAAAGAAATATAGGTCCAACTCGATATTTACTCAATATATTTATTTACAATAATAAAGTGTCAATAATTTTTACGCATCTCTAGGAAAATTATACTGCTAACCTCATTTTATTCAGGATTTAGCAAACAATAAACATTTAATAGTTTGTAATAATATAGTCCCCGTTCTATATAACAAAATTCTTACACAATAAACGCCGAAACGCTCTCTACACCGTCCGACCCAGAATGGAGAAGAAAAGGACTACATTAAGCCTCTGGGCAGATTCCGCGCACGTCGGGCTGGCTCGTGCTTAGCTGAGGATAATACGTGCCCATGATGCCAATGGCAGCCATGTCCTAAGCTTAATACGTCGTGGTAACAACAAATAATTAATGTAATCTTCTTGAGAATGTATAACTAGCTTTGGTATTTTAAATAAAAACATTCAGCGTGCGTCAGACACCACTATGATACCTGGAAAGTAGGTTTTATATTTTTCTATAATAACTCGTAATCTTTGTAAGTAACTAGGTAATCTACTTTTAATCCTAATACTGACTAATACATGTCTTTCAGTCGTTTAACGCGAAGCATAAAGATAAGAAAGGATATTTAACAATCCATCCCCTAAGGATGAAGTGAGAAATAAGTATGAGAATTGGTGTTTAAGATTCTGTTTATAAATAAGGACCTGCACCTGATTCCCAACCATTTATGATGAAAGATTGTATGGGAGTTCAAGAGAAAACTTATCGAACACATGGCTTGCTACTTATGTACCTAATATTTTTCAAAAGTAGGTAGGTATTTCATATGAAATAACAAAGTGGAAATTAAGTATAATATTAGGTCAGATATACCTTGCGGTCCGATTCACGACAAAATCGATGTCAGCGCTGTCATCACCGGTCCGATTGGGCGTAAGCGCGCTAACGATAGATGATTTGACATAGATAATGACGTCACTACAGACGCCATATTGGACTTACAGTGATTTTGCTTGTGGGTGAAATCGCTGTGAGCGCTGTCAGAATGACATTTATCTAGAAACATGTTTTCAAGGAAAGTAATAAAATTCCTTAAATAATTATTAAGTAGATAGTTAAAAGTGTTGTGTTCTCATTTATTTTAATATGAATGTAAACAAATATACAAAATACATTAAAATTCATTATTTTTTTATGGCGTTTTATTTGACATTTAAACAGAGGGAGAGGAGCATATGTTTTAGTTGCGAGATAGAGGGAGATACAAGTGATGTTCTTGTGAGCGCCCTTAATCACTGGTCCGATTCATTATCAAGCTAATAGCGCCGTGAGCGGTCTCATCGCGCTTTTTGAATCGGACCGGTGATTATGAACGTCAGCGCTGACAGCGGTGTCATCTCCATTCGGACCGTGAGGATAGTCCCCGACCTCAGTCTGGAGTATATTTAGGCCTTCTATTATAAGTACGATACGTAATATTATAGTTTGAGATGAAGATTGAAGTGGCGGATCAGGACCTTGGTACATTGGAGTACGGCCAATTGGGAAGAATAGGTGGAAGGTCTGGTAGGAGGAAGGTCTCTATAGTTTCACTAGGCTGACCGACCGGTCTCGTTACCACCACGTTGCCATACAGATGTAAAAAGCAGTTTCCGTTATAAGTTTGTTTACTAATTTGTTGGTTTTTGCCTACTGCAACTATTTATCGTCGAGGTGGTCGGAGTCTTCTTTTAGGGTGCGGCTACGAAACGGGCTGTTAAATAAACGAAAACAAAAATAATATTTTTAATAAATTCTAATTGTTGTTACGAAATAGGCGGTGACAAAGACGGATTTGCTATAGTACCATCTAACTATAGTACCATCGCGCATTGGAACCGCATTTTCTATTCGTGTTCTTCTAAACTAAGAAACTTTGCTTATAAAAAACTGTCAAAAAATAGCATACTCTGCTCTCAGAGTATGCTATTTATGACACTGTAGCCATCAAAGTCAAAGTCAAAATCATTTATTTCATGTAAATCTTTACAGATATTTATGAATAGTCAAAAAATCATTCAGTCATCGGGTCATTGTTTCCACCCCGTCATCGCCAAAGGTATTCTAAACCTGCGGGTTGTTAATCCCACCTTGTCGTAGCTGATGGCATAAGTCTACCTACTCCGAACATGTGGCAAGCATGTTGTCGCCTTAATAAAACCCTTTATAAAAAAAACTATGCAGTTTTCAATGGTATTAGAAATTAATACAAATTAATCAAATACGTACACCGGGCAAGTAGCACGTCGTGGTCAAAATAAAACCCTTTATTAAAAAATATAATTGTGCAGTTTTAAGGGGCATTAGAAACCAAATCCGTTTCGTCGAACGTGCGGTCAATGCGTGCCTTATTTAAACGTTATGCGGTTGTGGGACCCGTTTACATTCAGTAGGTTTTCGATGAAGAGTAATTTACTTTATGTCAGAATTCACATTCAGTATACCTGACGAGTTGAGTTGGGAACTGGCTGCAATTTATTAGTTGTTATTTTAGCTCCGTTGCAAACGCCACCGACGCAGTAACTACATACACATTGTTTGTTTCCTATTAACTTGATATTTGTTATGAAAATTAAACGTGCAGTGGAACGGCAGCAGGAAGCGGCCAAGTGCGAATGCTTTTCACGCACTTAGGGTTCCGTATTATAGAAGGAAACCAAAAGAATGGCGGAAATACACAGAACTCGCATTTGTTTTATTTATTTTATTGGAAAACAGAAAGTGACTTTGTATCTACCTGGTGGTGTGCAGACCTACAAAGTACATGAATAGGGTCGATTATTAATTATTATCTAAACAACATTGATGGCATAGGGGAGCTCCCCTATGCCGGGCTAAATGATGCGATTACGAAATGGGTGGCGACAGAGATGAATTGCATTACGAGTAGGTATATTTTTATATCCTCGCTACCTTATCGTCAGTTCAATCACCCGTTTCGTAGTCGTACCCTGAAAGGAGACTACCACTTACATAAGAAATCGAAGCAGTAAGCTCCTGAAAACCGGTGAACGTGGTGACTAGACCGGTCGGAATTCAGATTTCTGTGGGTGAATTGAAGGAAATAAACAATTTAAAAAAAAAAATCAGATATAAAGTCAACATTTAGAATATATTTACGTAGGTGGAGATCAATGTTTAAAATTTTTCAGAACTTTCTTTCAGTTTTTTTTTTTCTGAAATCATTTTTTTCTCTATCAAAAGCAAACCTGGGAGCATTGTTGTTTTTTTTTTCTAATACGTTCGGGCACCGGGAAGACCCTAAGAATGTATATACTATTCCAAATTCAAACTGTTTACCTTAACACGGACAGACGGACTGACTCCTTTATGATTTTTTTTATCATATGAAACTCTTAAAATGTCACCCCATGTGGAGTGGGCCAAGTTAGGCATGACATTTAGTTTTATTTTAAAAAATAAGCAACTTTTAGCATAAATACGTAGGGGTAGCAGTTCTGTCATATACATATACATATAATAAATTTGTTCAATAAACTAGACCAGAACTATGAATAAAACCATAATGAGAATGCTTCATGAATGAGCGGCCAAAGTTTTTAAATAGCTGGAGCGAGTTACGATCGATGCTAATTTAACTGAATATGATTTGTGCAGTTTAATGATCGGAATTCAATGGAAACTTGAGGAATTACAAATTCCCGTATTATGGAAACGAGATGAATATTCAGCTAGGTGGGTAGCTTCAATAATAGTTCAATTCTTTAATACATTTGTTAAAGAATTGAACTTTTGAACTATTATTGAAGAATTCTTTAATTTCAACATTTTAAATAGATATTGCAGTTTTTAATGTAAAAGCTTGTTATTACAGGAAAATGTTATGAGACTTTATATCTACCAGATGGTAAGCAGACCTACAAAATCCATGAATAAGGTTCATTACATGTTAAAATCCATAAATGAATACATACATTGTTGTTAAACAGCATTGATCCCACTATGGTTGCGGTTACGAAATAGGCGACGACAAAGACGATTTTTCATTAGGAGTCTACTTGTAAGGCCTCACGCTGCTTTACAGTTTCGTAACCACACGCTGAAAGGAGGCTATATTTGTCGTTATTTTGTTAATGAATGCTGCCTAACCAAACGCACTCTAAGACCTCATTGTTAAACTTTTTTTTTTTTTTTTACTATTCATAAATAAATATCTGTAAAGATTTACATGAAATAAATGATTTTGATTTTGACTTTGACTTATCACCTCAACAAGAAATCGATGTAAGAAGCTGAACCGGTGAACTCATATACTAAACCGACTAGGCCATTTGACTAGTATACGGTCGGTCGGATAAGACATCAAGAACGCTTTATTTTTGAAAACAGGACCTTTAGACTGAATTGGACCGCCTCCGTAAGCCAGTCGCGTTGTATCTGGAGGTGGACGTGGGTTCGATTTCCACCGAATGGCAAAAAATTGCCATATTATTATTATTATTAAACTTTTCTTATTGCTAGAACCGAGGGACGAGACGTTTATTTTATACTAGCGGCCCGTCCCGGCTTCGCACAGGTTTGTATAACTTTAACTATGCTCAGCGCACGCCACGGAAGGCCTCAGAAACGATACTTTTCCCCCGTTTTTAAAACATTTTTGGTTACTGCTCCACAACTATAGGACCTAGCGTGATATTATATAGCCTATGTTACTTCTGAATAATGCAGCTTTCTAATGGTGAAAAAATTATTGCAATCGGTCCAGTAGTTTTTGAGTTTATTCATTACAAACATACAAAAACACAAAAATACAAATCTTTCCTCTTTATTATATTATTTTATATTTTATATAAATCTTTATTGCATATAAAATACAAAGGCCGACTTTATGCCGCTAGGCATTCTCTACCAGTCAAACCTTCGGGACAATCAAAGCAGTTAATTAATGAGGTAAGTGCAATACAGTAACTGAGTATATAACGAAGTGAATATTATATAAAATACTTACAATCTAATCTAATATACACTAATTAAATATATCTTATATATTTATATACATACATAAATTACATATACACAATACTACCTACTACAAAATGAGAAAGGAGAAGTAACAAAGTGGAAAGGAATAGAATAATGCAAGATAAATAAACTATAATAAACACTTTTTTTTAATGTGACTCAATTTGGTGATTTATTTTGACTGGTTTAATAGTTTATTGTTTCACAAAATTACATTTTTCTATTAACAATTTTGCATCCGTTGCTGAACTAGGGAGAACCTGTGTCTCAGCATCCGGCGCCAGACTCTTCATATAACGTTAAAAACGAAGTACTAATAATAAATTTTGAAACAATATTATTTTTACAGGATACTATATCAAAATATGAGCAGGGAAATTGCGTTTTTGTATTTATGTATGTGTATCAGTGTGCGTTTATTTACGTGTGTAGACTATTTTGTATGTGAATTAACGTTTTGTATTAATACGAAACGTTAGCAAACTCATGGTAGAGCTATAAGTTCGGGTTTTTAAAGTTGCACAATATTAAAGTATTTTCCTGGTGGTGTATGGTCTTCGCGGTTCTAAATTTCGATTTAAATTGATCAGGATATTAGTAATTGTCAGGATATTTGACGTGAGCAGACAAACAGATACCTGAATCTCTTCGTATCAACAGAAGAGAATCAGCGTCTACCTACAAATCAGTTAAAAAGGTCTAAAATAAATCTATTTTCTATATTAATCAGTCTATTAGTAATATTCGGAATGGACGGACCCTTTATTTTCGCAAAATTCAGTCCAAATATTTTAATATTTTTTAGAGGCTTCGCATTTGTAGGTTTTATAATATCTACTGCCTGTGATTCTTCTCTCTTAATAATAATAAAGTCACAAACTAAGCGTTAGGCTTGTACTATGTGTACCAGAAGCAATGATATAACACATATTATATTAACACACAGACCATGACAAACTGTACAGTAAAAACGTAATTTTTTTTTTACCATGGGCGGGAATCGAACACACGACCTTCGGATACAACGCCAAAGGCGCAACCACTAGTCTACGGAGGCTGTCAAAAAAAAAGTCTCTTAAAACTGTTTTTAGATCCCCATGCAAGTTGGGTTTCATGAGTTAATGCTATACTGCTTAGTAATTATAGAATTCGTATTGGAGTTACCGCTTTTTAGTTAGCATAACTCCTTTATGTCTGCATATAATAAAAGAATAATTTCTTGCTGTCAAGTCAAAGTACAACCTTCGAAAGTCAGTGTATTAAAAACGTGTCTAAAACCAAATCAAAGGTTTTTAGATTTTTTGTCTGTTTGCCTTGGCAACACTCGAAAATTGCTGAACGGATTCCAACGGGATTTTCATCATTATACCAAGTGCATTTTTTTATATCTAATGTTTACACGCTCTCAGCGTTACTATTTTATAATAGTAGGTAAATATATTTGGCATACCGTCGGCGCCGTGATGAATCTCAAATTTTTGCTTAGCAAGTAAAATTCAATTTCGCAATTATTATAATTACACGTCGGCCACAAAAAAAAAAGATGCCCTGTTCTTCCTTTACTAATTCCATACAGGACTGGTTTTCTTGAATAAAAAAAGTATTATATGCTCAAAAATAAAGATTCATTATGTAAAAGTAAACTTCTTCAAAAAATCCTGCAGATATCTATCACACAACACAACAGCACGGTAGAACTTAACTTACCTTTATGGAAATGCTTAGATGTCTGAGTGGAAATGATATTGCGAAAATATATTTTAATAGGACTTACCTGAACGTCAAAACACGAAATTAAATCACCGAAAATAAAACACGTTAATTTATAGGAGTTCTATTCTTTTAACACAGTAATTACAATAATTAACCTCTTTACAATAAAACAATAAAAACAAACAAGTAATAACATAAACTGTCAACAGCAAGGATTAAGAAATAAACATCCGGCCGTATACATCAAATCTTAAAGACCAAATTGATTCGCCGCTATGGAGCAGTATCTCGATTGGTCATAGCGTTTTGAGGAACTAATATACTAAGCGTCTTAGCGGTAAGTCAGTATGCGCCTCCCGTGTCATAGTTGCCGCTTATAGGCTTAGCAAAATTGCATTCGTTTTTTAAGAGATTTGGCGGTATTCAAATATTCGGCTATTCAGCTACGTAATACTGATATACCTCTAATACCTTTAGTGATTTTAGGTAAAATTTAGTTAGAGAAAATTTTCTTAGGGTTTTTTCATATGATTTAAACAAAATACTGCTATAAGGCTTAGTTCATTAGATATGCTATCCGATGCCATAAAAATCAACTTCACGATTTTTTTTGAGATACCGCTTTTGCGCTTAGCAGGGCAGTATTAGTATGCACCAAGCTGCCATATAAAAGAGCTTTCCCATGTTTTTAAATCAATAGACCGAATAGTTTTAGGAAAACTCTTTAATACTCTTACTGTGAAATAACTGTTACACGGGTAAAATATTATTAATTTGGAATCTTAAATAAATTAGGTAAGATACTGTTTATGTTACCTAACTCAGTAGATGTAGCCTCTTGTAGAGACAATCTTCCACAATCATTTCTTACTACACCTTCAATTCAATTGCCTTAAACCAGACAACTCTAGTCTTTAATAGATTAAATATTAAGAGTCATGAAGCTAAAAAAACGCAGCGCGCGGACGGGCTCGGCTTTTACCTTAACATTAAGAGTTGTTTTGTTGTTCATTAAGGTATTATAGGTATTTTTCTGTGAAAGTAATGTTGGCAATTGGTCCTTTGTTTGTTGAGCTGTAATCAAGGTGAGTGCCGGCTCTAACGTCTATTTACAATTATCCACAAGTGGAAAATACCTCAAGTGTTGGTAATGGTGGACTAGCTTGGCATGGCTTACAAAAACATGGCCTGACTTGACACCTTGACTAACTCGCGTAGAGTTTACACGGTAGACCGCCTCCGTAGACTAGTGGTCGCGCCTTTGGCGTTGTATCCGGTGGTTGTGGGTTCGATTCCCACCCATGGTAAAAAAAAGATTGGTACATTTTTCTGTACAGTTTGTCAAGGTCTGGGTGTTTCTAAAATATGATATGTATTATATCATTGTTTCTGGTACAAGCCTAGAGCTTAGTTTGTGACCAGAACAATATGTGTAAATTGTCCTACATATTATTATTATATTTTTATGGTTTCTCTAAAAAAATATTTTAAAAAGTATTGCTCAACTCTCATATAATTAAAAATGGCGGATTTTCATGTGACCTGAATAATATTTTTAAGAGTTGTAGCTCTACCATGAGTTTTGCTGACAGTGTTTACTATAGTCGCTCGCCAGTCACTATCGATAGAGATTAACCAATAAGACCGCTTTATTTTTTAAATAAACTGCCTCATTGGTTGAATATAATTATTAGTTATTAGCTACTATAGTTAACACAGTTAGAAAACACTCATGGTGAAAATCCGCCATTTTAAAGAGAAGTAGGTATACTTACTGTATGTAATATCAGCTATTTTTAACTCTTAAAATTTTCAAAAAACCGGGCATTAGTCGTTTACGAGTACGTCTTACATTACGTCGACATTAAAGTATTGAATTTTTCAAATGTTTAATTAAGTTATCCATCCATGTAAATATATAAACACGAAAGTGATTTTGGGACAGTATTACGTCAAAAGTAGTGAACTGATTTTGATAAAATTTGGTGGAAAAGCCAATTGAATTAAATACATAGGAGTAATATTATTACATTTCGCAATATCCATAGGGGGTTACAAAGAGTTTGTGTTGTAAGATCTTAGAAAAAATTGTAATATAAGTAGGTCCTATACGAGATAAAAAAGTAGTCTATTTAGCTAAAGTAAGTAAGGGCATATTAAAATGTAATAAAACTGCAATCAAATATATGCTGATGTTAATTTACTTTCAGAGGATTTTTTTTTCTTTTAAAGTTGACATTTTAAAGTTAATATATTGACTACTTCTTTGGTTGGGCAGGTAAGAAACTTACTAAACCTATAACATTAGGTAACTAACTTCTTAGTACCTAAATATTCTTTTTGATTTAATAAAAACAACTGTTAAATGCAAATGCTGTTCGCGCACTTATATTTCCATACAGAAAGAATTTTAAAATAGAATCATAGGCTGAGTTACCATCACTTGGGATGAAATCAACTGAAACCAGAATGGAGGCGGTGTTGTCTTGGCTTGAAAGCAATCTGCTCACACTTAAGGCAGATAAAGCCAAATTTATGTGTTTCAATAGGTATTGTCGATAAAACCATTTCCAATCAAAAAGTATTAATTTGATTATATAGATCTAACTGCACATTATGGGGTTGCACGCGGTCTTGCGCATGTATGCAACTTAATCAAGTAACAACGAAAATACTTGGATCTCACTATTTACGATAGACTATCTTGGACACATCCTCTCCACGCCGTCACAGGAAGAATTCGTAAACTTTCACATACCTTTCGACACCTTAGATATTGAGCTTGCTGAAGAATATCTACAGCGCCCTCTGTTATTCCGCATTCTCAGTTATTGCATCACAACGTGGATTTCTGTTAAATTACGGTTAATCTATGACGAAAGATCACAAAGAGCAGTAGGTACTGAAGGTAATGGTTTTTCTACCTAGAACCTACTCCGTTCGCTAAGGAATAAATTACTGACGCTATTAATAAACCTGCACCAGTACACCCGAGAATGTAACCATCCGTATATTTCCCTAAATGTCGATCTACATTCTCGAACCAAGCATGTCGGACAACATTTGCGCGGCGACAATACCAGTTTATATAAATTTCAAAAATGTATTTTTTTAATGATTGTTAAACTAATTCAACACGAACAAGCTAGATACTTGTTGGTAGAGAAATCCCCGAAGCGCAGGCTTACCTATGGGGATTTTTTTGCGATTTAACAGACCGTCAACTAATAATACCTACCTACAGGAGTAGGTAAAAAGAGAAAAGTAAAAATATAAGAAAGAATGTGAAGTAAGACTCGGGTCTTACTTCCCATTCTTAACTACGTTTTTTTTATATTACCTATTTTATTATAGTGTGATCAATCTGACTTTAATTTAAGTTGATATTGTACGGCAAATACCTACATAAAAGAAAGAAAAAATCGCCTACACTTGTTTTATTTACTTATCTACCGATTTTTAACAAACTCTCTTTTTACTCCTTTATATTCTAAGAATAACGCCGATTTTACGCACCGTTGGACACATATAGCGTACGTCACTGACGAGATCTCGTCATACATAATATGGGTTTGATTTCGAAAAATTACACGATATCGGGTATCTAGTAGTAGGTGATTTAAAATACATCGATGAAAAGTGAATAATACAAAGGAGAACGGTCATTCTAGACCCAACCGTAAAAGCGTTCACAAACAACGATATGCTTACTTAATAATAGATAATTTAAGCATTATTTTCCAGTATTCAAAATAATTTTAGAGTTTGGAAAAAAAGTTCTGACAGCTTTTGTTACGTGCTGATTCTTCTGCCTTTTCTGTATATTTGTCCACATTATGCAGAAAAAAAATGCTTTATACATTAAAAAATATTATTTTTGCTTATCTGGATTGAGATTTAACAAAATAAAGAGAGATTTCACATTACTTTCAAAGAAAAAGAAAAGGCCATATAGTATATTGGTCCTTTGTCCATTTATCGCATGAACAGAATAAAAATAAAATAAAAATATAGCGACGAAAGGCCGATGGACTTGCATCCAATGCTATGTTAAAATATATAATTTCAAAAAAAGAGCGACGATATATCATCCACAGATAAATAATATTATTCTTTTTTTTTTATTAATTTTACGGCTCTGGAGTAGGGATGGGTAAATTTCGTGAAATTTTTCAAGCATTGAAATTTTTCGGAAAAATTTCATTTGGTGTTGAAAATTTCACGTTCAGTGTGAAAAATATTTTTCTTATAAAAATAAATAAAATAATCTAATTCTTAATAAAACAATAGTCTGATTTATTAAAAGTTAAATGTATCGAATTAATAAAAAGATATAATTTTAGAAATATCTAAAATTATATCTTTTTATTAAAAACTAAAAAAATACATAATCAACGAGGAACATAATAACATAAAAAGGACTTATTCTGGTGAAAAGTTTTTAAAAAAAGTCTGTCATATTCTAAACTCGAGTCGAGAATCGTTTGATTACTATTACACTTAAAATTACTTAGTAGATTTATTGTGTGTTTATTTATTTTTAATGATAAGTTAATCTCTAAATGTCCGTAATCCTAACCGCGAAATTCCAAACACAATAGAGTTGGAATGTTTTATTTATCGATGATTCTGATTTAGATACAAGAAGTATGTAAACATAGCATTGCCTAATTTCAGTCTAAATCAGAATCGTTGCAGATTACTTTACTGAGTAGAGTGACTGCACGCACGCCTTACGGCACGTCACCTATACTGAGAAAACGACTGTGTACGACTGGTACACAGTCGTTTTCTCTTCCTGCCATTCTTAAGTCCGAATGCAAGTATTATGTTCCTTGTCCGAATGGTTCAGATGAGACATGATCTAAAGTCCTTGAACACGTTGTCCACAGGCAATTCACTGATTTTCTAAACAAAAATGATTTGATGAACTCGCAGTCTAACTTTCGATTGTCTCATAGCATCAACACGGTTCTTGTAAATATTACTGACGACATACGCTATGCTATAGATGAGAAAACAATTAACACTACTTGTTCTTTTGGACTTAGAAACGCCTTTAACTGTGTAGATCGTGATATCCTCATTGCTATTCTTCGTTCACTAAATATTTCTCTTACTGCGGCACAGTGGTTCGATACCTATCTTTGCGGACACAGGTAGACGTCTTTTCGGATTGGTGCTCCTTGTCTGCAGGTGTCCCGCAGGATGGCGTATTATGTTCTTTTCGGTTTTCATAAATGCCATGGTTCTAGTAATAAACTTCAGTTCCTACCATCTGTATGCCGATGACTAGCAACTATCGCTTGAAATGAGCGACTACCAATGTGAATAGCGATTTGGAGGCTATTCGGTTAAGTTCGCAAAATCTCGGTATTCTAGTCAACCCCTGCAAGGCTCAGGTCATGATCATTGGTTCTAAACACATGCTGAGCAGATTGGATTTGGGAGCCATCTCTCCAGTATTATTTAATAATTTACCACCTCTCTTTTGCCAACATGCTAAGAACCTTGCTTTACACATGTCCTCCGATCTTTCCCGGAACTACCACATTGCTGAACAGTAAACACATTTTCGCCAGTATGCATTCGCTGATGCGCTCCCAGTATCTTATTCCCTTTAAGGCAAAGCTGTTAGTCAATCCTTTACTTCTCCCTATCATAGATTACGCTGATGTCTGCTACCCTGGTGTTACTCAAGAAGATCTACTAAACACGTTTGTGATAAGTAGACGTTTTGTCTTTGGCCTGCTCAAGTATGACCATGTTTCCGAAGTAGTTTAAGTATTGTTATGCATCATGATGCATTTCGTCATTGTCGCCCCCCATTTCGTAATCGCATCATTTAGCCGGCATAGTGGGAGCAATCAATATTGTTTAAGAACAAAGTATTCATTGAATTCACGGGCTTTGTAAGTCTGCTCACCACCAGGTAGATACAAAGTCACATGTCGTCCTCCAACAAAATAAAAATATAGGTACCTAAATATCTATTTCTTTTTTAGCGGAAGCAAGGTACGAGTATGTCCAAAAAGCAAGACTTAACTTTTTTTCTATATCGCAATAAACTCCAATTCTAATTTAAATAATGAATTTTCATAATATAAAACATATTTACTTAGTACAGAATAATGGAAGTAACTTTAATAAATGCGTAAAATCATAAAAAATCGATGTTTAATAGAACAAAAATATTTTTCACTGGATTTGAAATTTTTCAAGGAGTTTTGAAATTTTTCATATTTTTCACTTATTTTTAATTTCATTGAAATGAAATTTTTCAATTGCCCATCCCTACTCTGGAGATATAATATTATTCTGTCAGTGCAGCACAAGGCAACGTTACTAATAATTTTGCAGATTAATAATTCGCGGACCGAAATTGTTCGCTATACTAACCTAATAACTAGTCATAACATAACCTCAAATTGAAATTCAATTAAGAATAACATTTTTCTCCCAACTTCTCGATCTTCGATGTAATTAACAATTTAAATATATGTATTTTCCTCTATCGAACTGGATAGGTTTCATTTTTGAAAGCGGCTTCTAAGTCTGGGTCTGAAAATACATGGGCTATGACCGTTCTTTTTTGAATAAACTACTGAAAAAATTACTACATAGATTTATTATTATTATTAACTTATATTAATGGCCTCTACGCGTGCGCGTAATTTTGCCAGCGTCGAGTAGGGTAGATTAAAAAAACTTTTTTATTTATAGTGAAAGTGGGATAATAGGATGGAAAGGAATTGGGAAAGGACTATGGTAGAAAAGGGAATGGCGACATGACCGTATGAAAGCATACGGTATAGTCTTGCCAATGTCTAGTGAAGGAGGAAAAGGATCAACAGTAAAATGGGTACCGCCATTTTACTGAAGATTGTGGGATTATTTGAGATAACACAAACACCGAGATCACTGCGTAAATGCTACACTTCTCACACTTAATATTACTATACGAATGCTTATTCTACAAAATTAGTACACAAATTATTGTGCAAAACACAATAATATTTAATAAAAAGGGTAACCCGAAGACTATAGAACAAAAATCGAGTATATTATTAATAAATAAATCAGTGATCTAGGTGTTTATGCTAATTAAAATAATCCCTTAGACTTAGATAAATAAGCGGTACTCATTTTATCGTTGGTGACCCATTTTCCTCCTTCACTTGATTTTCATATGGTCATGTCGCCATTCCTTGTTCCACCACCCAAGTCCTTTCCAATCCAATCTGTTATCCCTCTTTTTACTAATAAAATTTTATTCTACCCCATAAGACATGGCAAAATTTCGCATAATGCGAAAAGGCCATTTATTCAAGATATTAATGATCTAAATAGTAGTCTGTAAATAATATACATTATACTCTGTGGCTTTATTGTTTGTGTTTTTAATATTCTATTTTACTTTTAATTTATAATATTCTATTTAATTTAAATAAAAAGTGGTATAATTCATTAGGTATTTGAATTATCATTATGTCGAAAGCAATTCAGGTACGCGCTTGTCGCGCTTGCATGGAAACTAAAGATGAAATTTTGCTAAACCTATGTTCAAACCATTTAGAAGAAAAATTCCAGATTTGTTTTGATTTAAAGGTATTCTAAAATTACACCTGTGAAAGTATTTATTAGTACCTTATATTTTAAGCAAATCCCTTATATATTGCTTGCATCTATTATTAACTTAAATTTTAGGTTAGTGAAATAAAATTTGGACCAAACTTTCTTTGCAATGAATGTGCAGATATTATAACAAACTTTGCAGAATTTAAACAAAAATGTTTACAATCTGAGGCTTTTTGGCGAAAAACTTATGAATCGGATCTAAATGTAAGTATTGTTTGTATTACCAGAAAACAAAGATTAGAAAAAATAACATTCCTTATTTTTTTCCTACTGACATTAAATAGTTTAACTAGATTTATTCTAGAAATGTAAAAAATGATGATAAAACTGCAAGTCTGGTGGAAGATTCTAGTCATAATCAAAGCGCTGCATTTATTGAAGTTATGAAAATTAAACAAGAAATAGAAGATGAAGTAGAATCTAATGATGGATTTGAACAGATCAATGAATTACAGATAGAACATAATTTTAATCGTCAACAAATCACAGATGATAAAATGAAATTTAAATTTGAAAGACTAAAAACATCTAATAAGAGAAAAAAATATTTTAAAAAGTTTGTGGGGCAGTGTAGTTGTTGTAAAAAACACTATTGTAAGTATATTTATTGCTCTAATTACCTAATATTATACTATAATTACATACACAGTTATATTATGTTATTTGCTTGTTATTTAATATAAACAAAAATAATCCTGACTAAGCAGGTACCATGATGTTTCTAAACAAAAAAATATATCATTATAATCGGTAGGTCAGTTTTGATAAAATAAATGCTAAATGTCAACACAATAAAGTGTATTATTTTTCAGCAATTCTATTTTGAATACAATGTGTGGCTTCGAATATTTTCAGATTATAATGTAAAATTAGTAACTAAAATCTGAGGGTAAGCCAATAATAATAATAAGCAATTTTACATACAATTACTAACTGAATATATATTGTGGCCGAGACCAGTGGTGTTAGACCTTAGACTTAAAAACACTTGTGTCCCTGGTTCAAACCCCGGTGTATACCAATGAGTTTTTAATCTAAAAAAATATGTGCATTGTTTATCAACACCATTATAATCCCTTGGAGAGCATGTTAAGCAGTCAGTCCCAGTTTCACTATACCAACATGTGAAACTGTTTATTGAGTCCATCCAATCATTGTGTCAAGCTAGCCACTTGTTTGGTGTAGACTCATACCATTGGCTACAATGAGGTAGGAATAAAAACCGCTCCATTGGGTACCTAAAAGCACGGTTAACTAGGTTTATAATTGTTAAAGTGGTATTTTTTTATCATTTGCATATGTGTTTGGTGTTCATAAATGCTTGGCAAGGGATTGATTGGGGTAGGCACCATACTCTAACAGCATTAGCCATAAACTGCCTCAGAAAAGTGAAATATATGTTTCTAATATTTTCAGTAAACAAACAATTGCTGATCTCTCATCTGAAATGCTGTCCTAAAATTGTTGATCCTTTAAAGGTTAAGAAACCAAATATAAAGCAAAGGGATAAAAGTGTTACTACAAAATATTATTGTGGTAGGTAATGCTAACTATTTTATGAGAATGACCTTAGCTACTTATGGGTTTCCCATGTGGGTGTCGCACAACACCATTGTGTAGTTTTAGAAAGATTTAGCAGGGGCGTGAACTGCAGTGTTCCGGGAGTTGTGGCAGTGAGTTATGTAGGCTTACAGACCATTTACAATATCAATTATCCCTTTCACTGTTCACATGTCCAGGGCCCTCTAGTCAAATCCTTGTGTATAAGATTATAATGAAAAAGAAAAAAATAGTTTGACTACACCACTGATAAAATTGTTTATGCATGGGTTTATTAAGTCTAGTAAGTAGTACTCTGTGTGAAGTACATAAGTAGGCTTACAAATCATTTACAATATCAATTCTCCCCTTCACTGTGTTCAGTGACCTCTACTCACCCAATGACTATATAATCTTAAAAACGCAAAGCATAAAAGTTCTAAGATTGTATCTCATTTGTTTAATATTAAATTATATCTAACAGGGTTATAATTAATTACGCTAGCCATTATTATGCTTTTTGGAATCCAACCTGTAATGTGGACAAATATTTAAATTAATTATTTAATTTAGGTCTGTGTGAGATGTCAACAGATTGTACTTCTACACTGTCCACTCATATGGAAGGCCATGAGAAATCTTCACACCTCACTTGTTCTCAATGTGACTTTAAAGGACTTGATTTAGCTGATTTTATGGCTCATAGGTGATGTTTAAAACAATGTTTATTTATAATTATTCATGGGTGTATGTGCTTGTATGTCTGAAGTGTATGATTATGTTGTAATATATTTTTTGAATATCTGTAAATATGGATCAAAATTTCACGAAAATTATGGATAGTCTCAGAAGACCATTTTCGTGTAGTTGCAATGGTTAAGGTGCTGCCCCGCTAAAATTTTCCACCCTGTATGTTATGAGACAATGTTCTTAGCTATCCATGGATTCTCCGTGCGGGAAGACAGGGGAATGAACTGCAGGGTCCCGGACTTGAAACCGCGAAGTAGGGTTGAAAAGCATTTTAACTCTCCTCTTCTCACTGTGTTCATTACCCTCTCTACTCAACCAAATACTATATGATCCTGTTAGCGCCAACTTTCATGGAAACACATTCCATGAAAGTTCCGACGCTCAATCTTGGAAGGCCAAGATCCTAAGAAGATTTGTAGTAAACGAAACATATATAATCCTTGGGTGGAGGGAACTACATCTTGATTGACACTCTATGCATAGTGTAAGGTATCCCCATCCTAAATAGAGTGAAAATCTGCCGAATTTAGCTGTCAAGTGTTGAATAATATTCTTTATAATTTTACTACCGAATTGCTATGTGAAGAGACTTATTAAAATTAGCTTTAGATAAGTTTGAGCTAGGTGTAAAACAACTCTATAGCTGAAAATTGTTTGGAAGCAGATTCGAGCATCAGCCAGTAGGATTGAAGACTTTCATCTGCCACAAATGTCCCCGCAAGTTTCGTGTGATCATCAAATACGAGTTTCACTACAGACGGGCTCATCTGCAGGACATCCCAGGACGATGCCGCTTTTGTGATAAAACATATACTAACTACAAGATGTGGAAGTATCATGTCAACTCGCATTCTGTACAGCCAACGTTCGAATGTGATGTTTGTGGACGAGTGTATGTTGTTTCTATACTTTTTTTTTGTAATTATCTATTGCCCATTTTACGCTCAGTAATGACGGTCGTCCTGAGGCCTAATTCTACTAAATCAATTGTGTATCAAAGGAATATCAAAGTTAAAAATGTGTAAAATATATATTACTTTTAGATTTGCGATATAAGGCACTGGCAGATAAGTTTATATATGTATACATATCTATATATATCCATTACATAAAATATAGTATATATAGGTGGTAGCCGATTTGGACCTTAGATTTAAAACCACTACAGTTTTTAGGTTCACATGTTCAAACCTCGTAGGTATGTCAGTAAATACATATATTTACAATATTCGGTTATTCCATGCGAAAAGAAACAGAAAATTACCTGAGCCTTTATTATTTATTTATTTTAACACTTTTTTACACAGTAAACAAAAGTTATGTATAAAGGCGAACTTAATGCCTTAGGCATCCACCACCTTACCTTTAAGATAATATATTTATAATATTAGCTAAGTAAATAAATTTATGAATGTAATATCTGATGCATTTAACATCTGACTGAGTATATTGTTTCCAGATACCATGTAAAACATATGCTAACACAACACATGAGAAGCCATACCGATATTAAGAAACTCATGTGTGACCTGTGCGGGTTTTCCACAAGGAAAACTTACGATTTGAAAGTAAGTCTTAATTAATTACAATTTTGCAGTTGTTTTTTTAATTAAGGGGGAATAAGTGCAACCAAATAATCGCAGCATCACTTGCTATTATTGGTTGAGAACATGTTTAGACTTACAACCAGGTGGATGTAGTCACATACTTGCCTCAACAAAAATATACTTACCTGTGACTGGGAAGACTAGCTCTTTGCTAGTTGTTTGTGTTGTAGGTTTAGGGCCAATAGATATTCATCAAAGCACAAAGGAGCTATGCACTTAGTCAAATTGTTAAAGAGCAGGGCTTGTTTCAGAGCCACATCCGAGCTGTCCATGAAGTAAGAAAGGCATTGCCCTGCGAAATATGTGGAAAGTTATATAAAAACCTTCACGGACTTAGACTTCACATGCGTATGCGCCATCTCGAAAACAAATTCACTTGCGTTGTCTGCGGCAAATGCTATCCTAGCGAAAAGATGTTGAAGACTCATGAGATCTGGCACAGCGACGTTCGGCCGTTCGAGTGTCACCTCTGCGACAAAGCGTTCAAGTCTCGGTCAAACTTGGACGAGCATGTCCGGGCACACACCCACAACAAGGCCTTCTGCTGCGACGTCTGCCTCAAGTCATTTACAACTAATAAACTGTTGAAAATGCATCAAAGGAGAAACTCGCACTTTATCGCAGCGGATAAAGAGCCTGGTTCTATATTTTAAACAGATTCAAGCGTTATCAATAATTGTTTATTCTAAAACCCAATTGTATAGATAGAAGCAATTAATATTTGGTGACCATCGTCGGTATTGGTGCCCACCGCACCGGTTCGTATCCGTGGAGGGGCGCGCAGTTCAAGATAAGACTATGTACCATAACCGTTGTAGAAATTGATTTAATTACCAAGGGTTGGTTACCGGTTAAAGTTATTTTAACGATTAAAGTTAAAATGGAGTCGAATGTACCAGCTGTCATTCTACACCATTTTTAACTTTAATTATTAAAATAACTTTAACAGACACTGATGCAACTCAGCCTAACGCGGTTAGCATCATGTGCTTACATCATAAACTAGCGCCACCAAACTGTTTCAAATACACCTTACTAGTCTTTTTAGCATCGGCAATATGAGCTTTTGAAATGACCAATGCTGATTTATGATGTTACTTTGTGAAAGAAGCATTATTTTAAATTATATAATTGAAATTTAGCATTAGCTAGATATATATATAACATATTTTCGCCTAATAAATGTTGTGTACTTTAGTATAATTTAAAATGCTTAAATGATTATTGTGTTTTTAGAATATTAAATATAGTATTATTTATATATTCTGTCAGACAGGGCTCTAAATCTCTTAAATTAATTTCAATCGAATCGTAATCTCGTATAATGGTTTCCTATAGAAATGATATAATATAAGCAATCATTAGGTATACTCCGTAAAATGTAGCTTGGTGTGATGTCACGTGAATAAACGTAATGTTAGTGGTGTGACGCTGTCGATACTAAATATCGATTGATCTTTTGATAACATAAAAAAATAAGCATCTAATTAATTTCAAATGTTTTTGATTTTTTAATGCGGATGGTGTTGCGCATGTTATGTTGTAATGACAAAACAGCCATTCAATACTAATCTAATCTAAAAAAAAAAAAAAAAAAAAAAACTGTCAAGTGAGTAATACGCGCCAAATTAATAAAAATCTTAAATTAATGTTTTTACGCTGTATTTTTTATTGAATTGGACTATAATAGTTAAAATAAGTGAAGTTTGTTTACTAAAAATTATATCATTGAATAACATTAAATACTAAACAGTGAAATTAATGGCGAAAAAACTGCCGGCCGTTTCTGCGAAATTATAAATGTTTTAACTCAAGTTAATACTATATCAAACTGTGTTTCACAGATAAAATAGAGTACTACATACTGTGTTTGTGCGGAGAAGTTGAATGACATAAATTAAAGTGACTATTATGTGTTTAATTCGGGATAAATATACCACAGCAAGGTTATTTTTCATTGGGTTACTTAACTAAAAAACAAGCAGGATAAAACTTATTTTGTTTTGTTTGTATTAACTACTATAATTTTTATCTTGGACCCAAAATTATATCCATCATTTTCATGTCATAATATGCCTCTATAACAGCTAATATGTACTGCCAAGCTTGTAACAAGACAATAGAGGATGAACGATTGAAATGTATTAATTGCAGTGGCTTTTATCATTGCTTATGTGTTAATATCCCTCCAAAAGTTTATAAACAACAAGCCAATTCATTTGCACATTCATGGAAATGCCCTCGATGCATAAATATTACAACTAGGCGCAGAAATAATGACTCCACCCTTGTAAGAAGCCAACACGAATTACAGACTGATGTAACAGACATGTCATGCGACGGGTCAATCCTAAATGACTCAATTGCCTCTCCTACTACTATTTCAACTAATATCACATTGGAGCAAATAAGCAAACTTTTGGATTCTAAACTTGATACTGTGCGTTATACTGTTACACAAGCCATTAAAAACATAATTAAGAATGAAATAAGCAAGGCTATAAGTGACTTAAAAACTGAATTATCCGCCACTACTGATTTTCTTGTTGCTGAACAGAGTGTCATAAAGAATAATGTAGATGAGCTTTCATCAAGAATTACTTTTATGGAAGAAAAAAATAATCAGATTAAAGATGATATTTTTTGCTTAAAACGCCGCTTGGAATCAGCTGAAAAGACCTCACGTTGTGTTAATTTGGAAATTCATTCAGTTACAGAACAACGGTCAGAAAATTTAATAAGCATATTTAAAAATTTATGTGAAACCCTAAAAGTGTCTCTGAGTGACAATGATGTGAGGTCGGTTCGTAGAGTCGCCAATATGAACCCTTCCTCTGATAGACCTCGCAATATTGTAGTTACTTTGCCATCTGAAAGGGCACGTGACCTAATGCTATCAGCTTATAAGAGGTACAACAAGGTCAACAAATCTACACAACTAAGCACTACAGACCTGAAGATCCCGGGGGACCGTAAAAATATTTATCTGTCTGAGCACTTGTCACCGGGGTGCAAGGAGTTGCATGCAGCGGTTAGGAAGGCAGCTAAGACTCATAACTTTAAATTTGTGTGGGTGAGGTATGGTAGAGTATATGTGAGAAAGGATGAGAACTCATCTGCACTTTTAATTAAGGACATTTCCCATTTAAGTAAAATTGTGTAGGTTCTTAATTGTATTTTTTAGTTAATTATTAATATTTTTATTTTATTACTGTGTGATTGCTGATTTATATTATAAACTTTTTAATGAAAATTTATTATCAGAATGTAAATAGAATAAGATCAAGAACAAATGAGATATTTTTGAGTATATTGAGTCAGAATTATGATTGTATATTTTTTACTGAAACCAACCTTAACTCAAGTTTTAATGACTCTGAACTATTTGATGATAGATATTTGGTGTTCCGAAGAGATCGTGAAAGTACTTCCAGCAGAAAGGTACAGGGTGGGGGGGTACTCTTAGCAATTAAAAAACAGTATACTGTAACACGCCGAATTTCTTGGGAGACTGATATTGAGGACCTATGGGTTACCTTGGTGAGCCATGTACCGCATTCTAGGCCTATAAATTTATGTGTGGTATACATTCCACCTGATATTCAGACTGATAAACTGATTTCTTTTTATAAGGGTATCCCAAAATATTCAAACTGATAATGAGGATCAACTATTTGTAATTGTTGGTGATTTCAACACCCCTACAATTACCTGGTCACAATCACCTCATTCTCCTTTGATGATCCCAAGTAGGGTGACCATGGATTTGAAGTCTCAGCTTCTTTTAGACATGCTTGCATTTTGTGATTTCAGTCAATATAATTCTATTTCAAACTATAATGGCCGTCATTTGGATCTTGTATTATCCAATTATAAAAATATTAATGTCTTTGGTGAAACCCCAGTGATTCGAGAAGATCAACATCACCCTGCTATTGTTATATCTATTTGTTCAGTCGGGCATAAAATACAGGGTATGAAAGTAAAACCTAATAAGCTAAATTTTAGGAAATGTAACTTTGTAGGAATGAAAGCTGAACTAAATGAGATCGACTGGTGTCAGTTAATTGGCGTGGGTGACGATTTAGATGTAATGACTTCAAAGTTTTATAATGTCTTCCTTAGAATAATAAATGATTATACTCCTCGGACGTCCAATAGGTCCCAAAGATTCCCTGTATGGTTTAGTCAGTCTCTGATAGGATGCATTCGTGAAAAGAACAAGTTTCATAAAAAGTTTAAAACCTATAACAATCCCAGGGATTATGACACCTTTACAATGTTACGTGCTAGAAGTAAAAAACTTATAAAACAATGTTATAATAATTATATTGCCTCAACTGAGGAAACAATTCCAACAAACATAAAATCATTCTGGAATTATGTTAAAAGTAAAAGGAGTAATAACGACTTACCACAAACTATGTACCTTCGAAACTGCTCCACCACTGAGGCGGAGACTGCGTGTGAAATGTTATCAGAATACTTCGGGTCTGTCTTTGACAATACAACATCTGTGCAGTGCCCCGTGATGGATTGTCTTAGGAACATTGGTTCTCTCTCAGTTATTGTACTAAATGAAAAAGTTGTCTTAGAAAAATTAAAGCAGCTAGATCAACACAAAGGAGCGGGCCCTGACGGCATTCCACCTATTGTCCTTAGATCGTGTGCTGATGAACTTTGTATCCCTCTACTATTACTTTTTAATCATTCCCTACGACTAGGCTATGTACCAACCTGTTGGAAATCAGCTCACATCGTCCCAATATATAAGTCTGGGGACAGGTCTAATTGTGAAAATTATAGGCCAATAAGTATCTTATCAGCAATACCTAAACTATTTGAGTCTATGATCTATGAATTTATATATAATCATGTGCAACCTGTTCTTTCACAGGAACAACACGGTTTTATTAGGGGTAAGTCAACTGTTACCAATTTGCTATTGTATAAGGATTTTCTTTGTCGAGTGTTTGGCTATGGTGGTCAGGTGGATTCCGTTTACACTGACTTCCGGAAAGCCTGCGACAAGGTTAATCATTCGTTGCTCTGTCACAAACTTACATGGTATGGTATACACGGAAATCTACTTCGCTGGATTAAATCGTATCTCGATAATCGAAGTCAGTTGGTTACTTTGAAAGGCATAATTTCGTCGCCTATCTCCATTGGTTCGGGAGTCCCGCAGGGCTCCCATTTGGGGCCCTTATTGTTTCTGCTATTTATTAATGACCTTGCTGAGGAATTATCATGTTGCAGATTGCTATACGCTGATGATCTTAAGGTATTCACCAGAGTCGAAAGTATAAGTGACTGCGCTACACTTCAAGGAGATTTGCTCAAAATCCAAGATTGGTGCAATCGTAATTGTATGTATCTCAACGTAGATAAATGTTTTGTAGTTACTTTCACGAAAAAACGCCAAAAAATATCATATCCTTACCATCTAGAAGGTCATATACTTGAACGTAAGTCATCTGCCAAAGATTTGGGAATACTTTTTGATGATAAGTTAACGTTCCGGGAACACTATGACTATGTTGTTGGTAAGGCCTATCAAATGTTCGGTTTTATAACCAGAATTACTAAAGGATTTAAAAAACCATACTCTGCTGTATGTCTTTATAACAGCTTGGTCAGAAGTGTCCTGGAATATGCTTCTGTAATATGGTCCCCCTCCTATGCGGTTCATTCTGCCAGAATAGAAGCCATACAAAAGAAGTTCGTTAAAACAATATGTTATCGTTACAGTAGTGGCAGAGTATTTCCATCATATGATGCCAGGCTCTCGGCTCTCAGAATGACGCCGCTGCATGTCAGACGTAATGAGCAGGATTTAGTGTATCTTTATAAAATCCTCCACTCTATCTTGGACTCCTCTGACCTTCTTGCAGCGATCGGTCTCAATACTAGACGCAATCTCCGACATCACACTGACACGTTTGTGGTTAGAACATATACAAACAATACGTCCTTTTATAACCCCTTGGTGAGAATGTGTCGCTTGTACAACGAGTTATCACGAGATAACGTGCTTTTGGACGTGTTTACGCCAAAGTTAAATGCCTTTAAGAGGCAGGTCCGTGAGGTCCTCAATATCGGTCCGAGTCGGAATAATATTATTTAAAGAATCTCATTATATGTGTAATATTAATTTAACAATGATGCCGAGTACCTATATATTAAAGATAATGCTAATAATATAATAAATGTCAGCAATTAAAATTTCATTTTATATCTATTTTTGTTCTTCTCTTTATTGTATTAGGGTAAGCAGTTAATTTATATCTGTGTAATTATTATATATTAAATATGTGCAAATAGCGTAATTCATGGTGTATACGGGCTTCTGGGTATCAGCCTAGTACAGTACCTATGTAAAAAAATATATATATATATTGCATTATATAGCTTTTGTTGATACCCGTTTGTATACCTATTGTAAATAAATAAATAAATAAATCTGAAGATATAAGCGATTTGAAACTGGTAGGTCGAACGTAATCGGGTAAATAGATTAAAATATATACCAAAAATCGTATAATCAAATATCGATCTATTAACTTTGACAATTTTCGAGACAATGCATTGATAATTAATATAAACATTGATTTAGGCTGTGCAGTATTAATTGAATAATATTGTTTAAATAATAATTACTGCAATATTGTACTTGTGTAAGGTAATTAAACTATATTAACAATATAAGAATTTATTATATTTTAATTCTTTTCTATCTACTTATACATATATTTTATATCAATAAACCTATGTACAATTTTATTTTGTAATTTTGTGCAATAAAGTATTTTAAAATAAAAAATAAATAAAAAATGAAAAATCTAAATTTAGCTATTGGTCCAACCCTAGTAAGTTCAAAAAGTAACTCCTTAAAGAAAAAAATATAAATCTTAAATGCTTTCAAATAATAAGTAAATAAATGGTAATTCAGTGGGTTTTCTACAATTTGATAAAATACATAATTTAGTAAGTGTTTGTTAAAACATCGTGATTATTCTTTTTTCCTACAAAAAAGAAGAAGCTGTCTTTAAACGCAGTGGCTTCTGCCATTTGCTCAAGCTACATTTAAGAGGAGTGTCTGATGAGGCTCTTCGATACTCATGCTAATTCAACTGCAAAGTATTACCTCTCCCCCCGCATGACATTAAGTCATTAACGCTACCATACATTTATGTAAACCTTCCCCCCCGACCCTTAATATGAGAAAGAGCACGTATGAGATTATGCCTACAAATTAGGCAGCAAACTTTAATGAATTTGAAAAATAATGGTCACACTTTATTAGAGGGAAAATAAACGATGACTGTACGTTTTCCTTTTTTTTTATTTTCTGCCTTGATATTTTATAGAAATTATTTTAATGTGAGGGATTTTTTGCATTCTTTTTTTTCGAATTTTAGGGGTTGATATTATTTTTCCTACACCAAACTTTAAAAAAAGGAAAACGTACGAGCCTATATATAGTTCTTATTTATAACGCCTCCAAAACTCATAAAAATCCATGAATGTTTAGTGGGGGGTAACAGTTAGGACCAAAAGGTCGTAAATGTATTGGAAATGTTTGATCAGACTCTGCTCTTAATAGAGTATACGATGCGATTGAGCTAATATTAATTTGAGAGAATTTTATGTGAAAGTTGTTAAAGAAATAAAGTTTTAATAATTATTAAACCTGATTATTTTATTTTTTATATAACATAATAATATACCTATAGGTACCTATCCACTGTTGTTAATAAGTGTAAGTAGGTATTCACACTGGGATATTTTGGTACACACCGGCATAATAGCGAAACAAAATAAAAGGAGTATGAAAAACTGTTACATAAGTACTCGTAAACTCGTAAAAAAAGGAAGACTATACCTGATGGTAAGCAGACTTACAAAGTCCATGAATGGGGGTATATTAATAGATTCTTGAAAGTATTGTTTTCCTTGGATACAATGGTCTCCTGAAAACCGGTGAACCCACAGACTAAAACCGAAACATGACTAAGTCACTTGATGGTTTTTTGCGTCTGTATGGGCGGTTATAACGAGATCGGTCAGTCGGCCTAGTGAAGATATAGAAAATATGTAGTTAAAGTCATTAAGCTCGCCTATGTAGGTTACCTAAAAAAATTTACAATATTTTTTTTTGTAATTAAATAAAAACCATCCCACCTAAAAATCGTTTTTGTTTGTTGTAATTTAAAAAGCTTACAAAGCTATCTTAATTTACTTTGACATGTTTTTTTAGTACTTCGCTTTGATTTGGATTTTTGATGACGTCACAGAAAAAAAGCAAATTACGTCATCGAATTCGCTGCGAACGCTTTGAAAATACGAGTAGTGCAATCAAAGTAAATTGTCTGTGGTCACAATTATTGTGTATCAAATACTTTTTTTTGATTATTTTTATTGTTCCTCCCTTTCACTTAACATTTTTTCTACCCTATTTTGTATTCTTGTATGACTTTATATGATTTTTATTTATGCACATAAAACTGTTCGAGTACTCCTGCTAACGCTGCGATTGCTTTGCTTCGTTTTGTGTACTTTGTCGGCTGATTTGATTGGCTTAAAGCCTAAGCGCAATAAAAATATAAGACGGCTGCGACGTTTAAAACAACAACAATGTTGAATTTTAAATCGAAATGATTTTTCCAAATATGTTCACAACGCCTCACCTATCGATTGGCGTCATTGTGATCAGTTCACCGTAACATTCTGGGCCAAAAAAACGGCCATGTCGCAGATCACATGCCACTTTTGCAGCTAAATTCTCAAAAAAAAATGCATAATATACATCGTGATCGTTGTGAACATGTTTCTGTCCCAAAACGAACGCGCACATTGTGATTGAAACTAACAAAAAAAAACTAAAGTTCGCATTTGTCATATGAATTATGATCATTGTGAACATATTTCATTCCCAAAACGAACGGGTACTTAGTAGCTTTGACATAAGTTTATGGTACTCTGTGGTTTCGTTTTGTTTTGGTTTGTAATTTTTATGTGATCGATTGTGGTATTTTATACCAATGAAGTTTTCATTAAATAGTGCTGTGAAAATTAAAATTAATTAAGCATGTCTGAGTTAATCCAAATTCGTGCTTGTCGAGTTTGTTTGAAAACTAAAGTAGAAGAATTGAAAAATATTTTTTCTAATGATTTAGCAGAGAAATTCCAATTTTGCTGTGATATAAAGGTACCTAGTATCAACAACATTTGTTCATATAAGAAATACCTAAATATTTATCATTAAAAATAATTTAATTTTAGGTTAATCATTTAGAAAGAAGATTTGCACCAAATTATCTTTGCACACAATGTATACATATTATCCAGAGTTTCGCTGAATTTAAACAAAAATGCTTAAAATCTGATGCTTTTTGGAAGGCTACATGTCAACCACTAGTAAAATTTGAAGTAAGTTTTATTATTTATATATTATATGAAAATGGTTGTTTTTATCTTTCTTGTACAAAACTTTTTGGTTTTAATATATAAAAAATGTAGATCATCAGCTTCAGCATAGTTAATACTTAAGAATAAAATACTGATACAGATCCTGGCAGATAAAGAGAATTCTGGCATTCTAACTTTAAAGCTGTTTATCAATCCATTTGCTAGTTTGAGGTGACTGACTGCAGTATTCACACAGGTAGACTTGCACCCACACTAGTCATTTTTATCTGCCTGGACCAATTGGTATGAGAAGCCATACAAACAAGAAATTAAAATTGGTACAATAATGCATCACAACAACCACGATGTATATTAATGTATACCACAATGTAAAAGCACATAAAATTGTTATATTTTTTTCTCAGAAATCTGATGAAATTCCATTGTCTAATATTCAAATTGAAGAGGCTGTTATAGAAGAATTTAAATCAGATAATGATAGTAGAGATTATACAGATAATATACAAATTGACTATGTAGAAGAATTAAAAGTTGAGACAGAACCAACAAATGAGGAACAATTGGATGATAAAACTGTTGTTAATGATCAAAGCACAAATGAAAATACTAAGTTTGTAATTAAAAAGCCACCACCAAATATTAAGTCTGTTATTGAAAAAAAAAAAAAATTTACAGGGCAATGCAAGAACTGTAGTAGAGTGTTTTGTAAGTCATATCATTGTTTACCTGACTAGTATAAATAATACACAGACTTATAAATTATTGGGTATTATTTTAACTCTCTGGTTATATGCACATAAGTTTGAGAATGGCATTAAATAATATTTCATTGTAAACAAAGGTAATACATAATAGTTGTTGTTTATATGGACTGAAAACAAAACATGACTAGGTCACTTTATGGTTTTTGCATATGTATGGCGATAATGAAATCAGTTGGTTGGCCTAGTGTAGTTATAGAGACCTCCCTCCCACAGTCCTACCTAAAGATTATTATAAAGTTAATTAAAATATCTCATAGTGTATTCCAGTACTAATTACATACTAATATTTTGTAATAAAATCTTTGAATATTTTCAGCATACAAAGGTCGTTTAAGAACTCATTTACAAAACTGCAGTGCTGTAGTAAGTGAAACAAAGAAACACGCAAACAAGATATATGAACCTACTCCTGCCACTCAATACTGTGGTATGTTAGTATTATTGTTAAATAACAGGCAGCAACACTTTGCTAATGCCTACATCAAGCACTGGTGTATAGTTCTTATATTTTGTTTATTGTTCATTAATTGTCTAATTTGTTAGTTAATAGTCACTTGCCCAGTGTGTTTATTCTTAAAAGCATTAACAGTAGAGAAGTCCTGTGGCTGTGTGAGTTTCATTTATTCACCACTGTTACTGATAAAGTTGTATCCAAGATTAGTGCCCCTAGGAATTCTTAATAGTTTCATGGCATGGTTGTAACAGGTAAATTGATTATTGTTAGAATGGAACATTTCATACAAATAGGGTCAGTCATAATGTTATTTTATTTTTTGAGACCATAATACTATGCATGTAACATAGGCAGGTCTGAGATTGTTGGCACACTTGAGAGAGGCTAAGTCCAGAGGGACTGTTGACTGCTATAGAATGATAGTGAATAATATACTTTTAATGTTTATCTCCAACCATTTACTTTATTAGCTGTTTAAAGGCCCAGGGATTAAAGGCAACAAACAATAAAACCTACTGTTGGTGCCTGGGCTCTACAAATTTATTTAGTTGTTGGTAGTGGGGTAAGGTTTTAGTGTGTCTAAGTGCTAATGTGTTTATTTATTCATTTGTCAATCACATAACTATTATTGATAGTGGGATAAATAAATAATATATATGTAACAGTATGTGTCTTTTTATTCAGTTAATAATCACATATCTATTATTGATAGTGGGACGAATAAGTAATATATATGTAACGGCATGTGTCTATTTATTTAGTTATTAATCACATATCTATTATTGATAGTGGAATAAGCAATATATATGTAATGGTATGTGTCTATTTATGCAATTGGAAATATCAATTTATTTAGAATTAAACGAACTTACCTGGTGAAGTTCGATTCTAATTATACGAGTATCACGAAGAAGACGATTACATTACAAGCAGGAGTACGTTGTATGGTGCCGGTCGTTGTCACATTTTTACAGAACATAGACAAACAGAAAAAAGGTGTCTGTCTCGCTCACACCCGCTCCCCACCGATGCCGTAGCGCCCCCGCATCATTACGTTTAAAGTTTATACTATAATTTCAAAATTTTGAAAAAAATAAAATAATGGGTAAAAATAAATATTAAAGGGTTGGGAGGGAACTAGGTAATCGTCTTCTTCGTGATACTCGTATAATTAGAATCGAACTTCACCAGGTAAGTTCGTTTAATTCTAAATTATACTTCGTATCCCTCCGAAGACGATTACATTACAAGCAGATGTTTAAAGTTATAAAAAATTTTGAAAATTTACCAAGTACTATATTGATTTTCAATCGAAACAATGTAGTTACCTAAAACTTTGGTTCCACAGACCAAGTTTCAGGAAAATAATGTTATTACAAAATCTACGTTTTCTGTATCCTCTCTATTATAATATTTTAAAAATATGTTTGAGGAATCACTCCAGCCCGCAGTCCTCCGAACCACTTGTAAACTAATTCCTTTCCTACGCGCTGCAGAAGTATACGCATGGTGGCGAGTACTGTGTGCCCCAAATATTAAAGTGTCTATACCACTGTTTTGTAAGCTAAGTTTTACTTTTTGTGAGGTTTTCTAAAGCTTATAAACAAATTATTAGTAGAGTCTGTTCTAAGATATTTTAAGAGCTAGAGCTGGGCATATATTTGGGTTTTCTTTTATATAAGGCAGTTTAACAAGTGGTTGAAAGGACCCAGGCCTAGAAGTCTTTATGAGGTCATCAACCCTAATTATTATGTTAGATTCATTAATAGTTATATTTGTAACTTTAATAAGACTCAGAGTCTGCATCTTTTGTGCAGAAGCAATAGCCAAAAGTGTTATGGTTTTATATGATAAGTCCTGTAGAGTTACATTATCATATGGATAGTATTGGCTCAAGTAATTAATAACAATAATGGTATCCCAAGTAATGTCTTATTTGGGAGTGGATGGCCTTAGCTTATTAAAAGGAGTATTCAACTCCTTTTAATAATCTAGTAATACAGTCATTAGATGTTACATTTGTGCCTAAAACCAATGCTAGAGCCGATCTAGAGGTATTTAAGGTGCTGTAGCTAGCTCCAGATTCAAAACTTTCTGTCAAGTATGATATTACTTGGGTTATATTTGCATTACAATAATCAAACCTGTTATTTTCACAAAAATCCACCAAGATTTAAGGGCAAAATTATATTGACTTAATGTTGTTTTCGATAGGGATGCCATAGGTAAATTAGAGACGAATTTGGGACACCTCGTTTTTCGAATGACTGCCTAATAATCTCGCTGCCACCAGGGTAAGATCTGCATGGAGTGGGTGAGATTCTCTGAAAGGAGAAAGTAACCTGTGAAATTATATGCTTTCGGTATAGTGGGAACCATGATTGGGAAGGCCAATATGGAACTACTAAAATACCTTCAACATTATCAGTTATATATTTATGTACGACCTTAGTGATAAGACTGAATGGTGGGAAGGCATAAATTTTAACTCTTTCCAATTAAAGGTAAATGCAGCCACAACTTCAGATTGGGGATCAAGCTTCCACGAAGCATACCTCTCACATTTGTGATTCTGTATGTTTGCGAAGAGATCAAAATTTGATGTGCCAAATGTGTATGTTATTTGTTTAAATGCATAATGTGCAAGAGCCCACTCCGTGCCCGATGAGAGTTTTCGCGAGGCCTGGTCAGCAACAACATTATCAGCGGATCTTATATAAGAAGCAAAAATAAATATATTGCAGTCTTCACACCACTGCCATATGTCACGTGACAATTTATTTAGGTGAGAATTATTAAACCACCATTCAAAGTCTATAGTCAGATGAGGACCTAAAGACATTTTATTGTTGTAATTACCAGTGTAGTTAAGTGCCAAAAACTTTTCTCTTTCCAACAGCTTGGTATAAACCCAACCATAACTCACAGCTGGACATGCTGAGGTAAGAATACCAGTAAATTGAGCCAGCTGTCTGATAGTAATATTTTTTTTTATTTTTTATTATTATTTTTATTTAATTTTTTTTTTTATTTTGAGAAATAAACATTTTGCCCATATTTAATTCTTATTTTCTTTTCTTGTAGTAAATAAATTGTCATGTTGGAAGTATTAAACATAAATCCAAGAAATTTACAATATGTCCTTGGTACAAATTACGGAATTCCATAAGAAACATAACTTCTTTCTATCAGCTTTATTAACTGATAATAGGAAGTAAGCATCTTTAAGATCTATATAATTCTTGTAGTTTAATAGTTTCAAAGCCATACGGTAATCTTCCATTTTAAAATGTATATTTGTAATGAATTCATTTTTTTTTTATTCGGCTTTGGAACTGTAAAAAATTGGGAAATATACTGCTCAGCACAAGGTACATTTAGAGATATACTCTAGTTTAAGATATTCACTTACACATTTATCAAAATAGTACAATCAGCCTCTGAATAATTTACATTTTTAGGTATATAGCACTGAATGGGTTCCTTTTCAAAAGGAATCTTACATCCCTTGATCCATAATAGTATTGTGTGATCATTAATTATCTCCTGCCACCTCTTATAGAAATTTTGTAATCTACCAGCTAATTTCATATTATTTACCTGGGTCAATATCTCCTCGGGCGGAATTGCACTGGCCTGTTTTGGCGAGTCAGGTCTGGTTGGCGCTGAGGCTGCCACCGTGCTACGGGGTTCACTCGCTGCTCAGCGGCTACCCGTAAAGTCCCCCGTATGTTTAAAGTTGCTCGAGGAGTAAATGAAGTGGCTATAGGTCTTTTGAGGGCCATTGCCGTAGCTGGTGGTATAATTTTTTTCAAAAGATCTGACTTAGAGTCCTTACTAAGGCCATTAAGTAAAATATACTTCCATCTAGAAGTTAAATCTTTATGTATATTCTCCCCAAGGGTTCTATCATTTGACAAGTAGTAACATTTGTTGGACATACTAGGTCCAACAAATCAGTACAGTACATATGGTACCTCATCATTAGTATAAATATATGATATAATAACCACATTTTAGACATTTGTGGGCTGCTTGGCCATGATTTAATTGTTTACAATGAAATAGGTAAATATTTATTAAAAATATTGGGTAACATGTTTTAATTGTTTACATTGTATTTAATTGTATAAGCAAAACAAAACCATTTAGATTTCTTTTTAGGCAATTTTATCCATTTAGAATAAAATGTAATTGTATAAGCAAAACAAAACCATTTAGATTTCTTTTTAGGCAATTTTATCCATTTAGAATAAAATGTAATTGTATAAGCAAAACAAAACCATTTAGATTTCTTTTTAGGCAATTTTATCCATTTAGAATAAAATGTAATTGTATAAGCAAAACAAAACAATTTAGATTTCTTTTTAGGCAATTTTATCCATTTAGAATAAAATGTAATTGTATAAGCAAAACAAAACCATTTAGATTTCTTTTTAGGCAATTTTATCCATTTAGAATAAAATGTAACTGTATAAGCAAAACAAAACCATTTAGATTTCTTTTTAGGCAATTTTATCCATTTAGAATAAAATGTAATTGTATAAGCAAAACAAAACCATTTAGATTTCTTTTTAGGCAATTTTATTCATTTAGAATAAAATGTAATTGTATAAGCAAAACACAACCATTTAGATTTCTTTTTAGGCAATTTTTTCCATTTAGAATAAAATATATTTAATTGAATAAGCAAAACAAAACCATTTAGATTTCTTTTTAGGCAATCTTATCCATTTAGAATAAAATATATTGTTCACAAACGGTTTACGCTACGTAACAACGAAAAATTAACTATTTTTGAGGTATCCTTTTAGAATACCTACATATAATGCTAATAAACGATTTACGTTTAGCTATGACAAGTAGGTAGATACTAAAAACTAATTAAAGTACAATAAATACTTCATGAGAGGAACCTTTCCTCCTTTATTCGTTTTTGGATAAATAAAATGAAATACACGATTTACGTGTACATAAAAAGGCAATAAGAATTGTATAACCGAATTGCATATAGCAAACTTAGCGTTAAATACTGATAAAAATATATTAAATTTTAACCCTGGTTAGGTATCTACAAAAAAAAACTTACCTTCGGGAAATATTTCGTCACAGCTATTGTTTTCGGAATCGGATTTGAAATCCTGCCGATTCTTTACCTTTCTCTCGAGTTTCTTAATTTTTTTCATTATATTCTCGTAGTTGCCTTCTTTTGATGTCTTTCTTTTCCTCATAGCTTTTATAATAAAACAAAATGGCGGAAAAAGAAACCCACGCTAGTTTTAATTCGCGAGAATAAAAATCACTCAACAAGCGCATGCGACCTTGACCGCACACAAAAACGTAATGATGCGGGGGCGCTACGGCATCGGTGGGGAGCGGGTGTGAGCGAGACAGACACCTTTTTTCTGTTTGTCTATGTTCTGTAAAAATGTGACAACGACCGGCACCATACAACGTACTGCTGCTTGTAATGTAATCGTCTTCGGAGGGATACGAAGTATAATTAAGAATACTTAGCTAGAATTATCCTCAGTTCCCAACTGCAGATGTTTTATAATCTTTAATTGTTGAAAATAGTTAATCATGCATTATTTTAGGTTTGTGTGAAATGTCTACAAAAACACAATCTGAGTTGTTTGCTCATCTAATGGAACATGAGAAAGCCACTACCCTCACTTGCTCCCTTTGTGATTTTAAAGCCATTGATTTAGCAGATTTTATGGCTCACAGGTAAATATTACCACACACACTTAAAATATGCAATTTTTTTTTTGTAATACAATTATTTTTTATTCGTAATAATATTTTATTTATTCAACAGATTAAAACACCAACCAGAAGAATGGAAAGATCACATTCACAGATGTCATAAAAATTGTAAAAAACGTTACAGAATAATGGATAATTATGAGTTTCACTATCGGAAGGTTCATTTGAAGAAGACTCCTGGACTGTGTAAACTGTGTGACAAGGTGTACACATGCATCAGGACCTGGAGGACGCATCTGGCGACGCACAGCCAGAAGCCGCGGTTTGAATGTGACACCTGTGGCAGAAAGTAGGTCCATGTTTATACAATAATTATATCATCACGGGTGCCTCCCGGTCGCTAAAACGGCCTCAGGGTATCCAGCAGAGAGGTTTTTAATCCCACCTCGTAGCCGAAGGTATGAGTCTACACCGAACAAGTGGCTAGCTCGTCGCGATGTTTTGAATTGACTCAATAACCCGTCTATAAACAGTTTCACAAGTTGGTATAGTGAAACAGGGACCGACAGCTTAACGTGCTCTCCGAGGCACTACAGTAGTGTTGTCAAAAAAATGTACATTTTTTTTTAAATTAAAAACTCATTGGTCCTACCGGGATTCAAACCAGGGACCTAAGTATTTTTAAGTCCAAGGTCTAACCAACTCGGCCACCACGTATATGCGAAATATTAAATTGAATTAACAAGTTAAATGTTATTTAATCTTAGTTTATCGGACGGTAAAAGTGAGATTTTGGGTCGAAAGGTTCTGATAAATGTATTATGCGTAGTTTTTGGCCATGCTATGGGCTCACCGAGAAAATCAAGCGGAAGGGCGCTGGAGGGTTGTGCTTGCGCACGAAGAGCGGACTCTAGTTATATCATATATTATACTGAAAGGGTCATAAAACGCGGCTCCAATCCGTTCTGATTCTTTAGATCCACCTTGTAAGTAGGTATACATATTGTATAATAACTTAGGTTACGCTACTGGCACTCTTCTAATCTAGAACGAAGATTGGTGATGACACGCTTACACATTGGCAATGGCAATTTATGCCCTGATGTTGTGTCAATTGCGTAAGCTTCTTCGGATTATTCTCATAAACCTTACTTTTAAGGTATCCCCATGCGAAATAGTCAAGCTAGCTAAGGTCGGGGCTTCTGGGAGGCCAGTTGATGTTACCTCTACGTGAAATCACCTTATTTGGGGATAATTCGTTAACAGTTTTAATTGATTGATTTGGTGTATATCGTAACAATGGTCAGTATTCACATTGAGCCGTTTACATAAAGACGGATTTTGATGAACTGACGCCCTTAATTCTTCGATTGTTTCCTGGTCGCGGGCTGAACGAGTGCGACCAAAATTTTGGATATTTTTCGTCGCGCTGTGTTTATGAACATCCGGATCCATTTTATAATGCTATCGTCACTTGGTGCATTGCGTGTACGATACTCAGCACGATACATACGTTGAGCAGTCACTTTTCAATCACCGTTCAGGGTGACCACTTTCTGGAATAAATAGAAAACCGGGAAAAGTCGGGGAATTTTCAGAGACTGGAAAAGTCAGGGAAAACGCTAGAAAGTCAGGGAATATATTTAAAGTACACACCCAACTTGCTACTGTAAACGACAAGCAACCTAAGCGGGGCGATTGCATCTAAGTTCAAAATATGTTTTTTTTTATAATGTGAAATATATATTTTTTGCTCTATATTATCCAAAAAATATTGCTAAAAATAATTGTTTCTATTTTCTAATATTTTTTATCTCAAATACTTTTATTTTTCCAAAAATCAATTAAAAAAACCAAATAAAATAAAACTTTTTGAAGCTCATTAAGGTCAGGGAAAATTAAAAAAAGAGACTGGAAAATCTGAAAAAGTCAGGGAAATTCGTATCCGAAAAAAAGTGGCCACTTTTCCGTTACGAATTATCGTAACGATAATACAATAGTACCTACCCTTGTACGCAAAAAGCGCGATGCGTCCCCGGGTAATGCTTTATGCGACTAAAACTCATGACGTGAAACTAATGCCGGACACCACGATTACCACCCTCGCCCCTCCGCTGCTCCGAATCAACTAAAGCGCTAAAACAAATACCCGATACTCTTTTTGGACACCTTGAGTATTAAAGGTTTTCAATCTATACTATAATATTATAAAGCTGAAGAGTTTGTTTGTTTGTTTGTTTGTTTGAACGCGCTAATCTCCGAAACTACTGGTTCGAATTGAATAATTCTTTTTGTGTTGGATAGTCCAGTTATCGAGGAAGGCTATAGGCTATATAACATCACGCTACGACCAATAGGAGCAAAGATATAGTGGTAAATGTGTAAAAAACGGGAGAAATTATTTCATCTTTGAAGCCTTCCGTTGCGTGCGCCGTGAAAACGGTTCAAGATACACAAAAAATATGTATTAAAGAATAATCTAAATATATATAACTCAAAGGTGACTGACTGACATAGTGATCTATCAACGCACAGCCCAAACCACTAGACGGATCGGGCTGAAATTTGGCATGCAGGTAGATGTTATGACGTAGGCATCCGCTAAGAAAGGATTTAGATAAATTCTACCCCCAAGGGGATAAAATAGGGGATGAAAGTTTATATGATAAAAAAATAACTATTCCACGCGGACGAAGTCGCGAGCACAGCTAGTATATAATAAAAGAAAAAGGGGTAGAATAGAGGAGGTATATGGGGAGACTTATTACTGATGATAAGTTAACCATTATAGATAGAAACTTGAAATACTAAAGCAAAACATTTTTTTTTAACTTATTCTACGAAGCGGCGAGCAAAAACTATTAATTTATATATATTATTTAAAAAAAAAGTGTATATCTACTTAGATAGGGAACCAATAAGGTTGAAACGAGCCGACAAGACGCGAAGGCATGAATTAATCCTATAGCCTCGCGGTTTTCATTAATAATAAAATTGTCACCGAGTTTAATTTTCAGATTTTACGTAAAGGATCATTTCATTCAACACATGCAGACGCATGACGATAAAAAGGATGCAATATGCGAATTATGCGGATTCGCTACGAAAAGACGGTCTTATTTGAAGGTAAGCCTAATTTTAGAACCTATCCCCATCGCGTGAACTAGAAGTATGTAGACCGTGGACTTTAAAAAAAAATCTTTGACCATTTAAAACATTGACTATGTAACCCGAGGTATATCTAACTACGTACTCGTATATCTACTTAAAACTATATCCTAACTAACTAAATAATATCTTTTGATTCTATTGAAGTCGTATTGAAGAAATAAACGCTAAATCTTACTCACAAAAAGGCTTATATTTCAGTAATTCAAACTTGAATCCAATCAGTGGCTTTTACGTGACGAAACAAATCGACAAACACAGGAAATAATAAAAAAAATCTTTTTACCTACTTTTTCTCGCGTTATTCCGTATTTTTTTTTTGCAAAACTCTTTAATGTTCAGACGCTGTACCTACTCGGATTACATTGACTATGTAACCTGTGGTATATCTCACCACGTATACTTAAAATTAATAAAACATACTCAAACGCTTTAAGGGCTCTGTAGTCGACTTGACGCCCAAACAAACGTTCTTCCAATATAACAACTTGGTTATTAGTCAAAGTTCTATTATTATTTCTATGTTGTCTTTCTGTTGTGGGTAATAAATATGTTTGTATTATTATTTGGTTTGTAAGGTTGTCTGTCTGAATGTTGTGGACTGTATTTTTAGGTTTTAAAGCCGGTAAATCTTCAATGAAATAATTTTATTGATAAATATATTAAATTTATTTAGCACTTTGTAATAAAACTTTTTTTTTTAAATTCAATTAGGGTAAATACGCTAAATGTCGGCCCCCTAACGGATTTTCCAACTTTGGATCGCTCTAGCACTGTTAATTGCAACGAAAGCATAGCTTGTGATGCAGTTTTAGACAGGTTAATAAATCTATTTTACGTTTAGAGACTTAATACTGACTTATCTACTTAAAGAAAAAAGTATTAAAGGTTTAAGTGCGTGGAGGACGTAAAACCTTAAACTCGGCCTTTTTTGGCCTATGATCGGTCGCTTTTTTCCCAAATGTCGGCCGGGTACAGGGTGTTTGAAATTAAGACAAGACAACGGAAAATATTATTAATAGGTATGAATTTATTTTTATAATATCACACCAAGTCTACATTTGGTAGTTAAAATTGCACTTCAATACAGTTACAACATTAATAAAATATAAAAATCACAATAAAATTAAATAAAAATTATAACAATGAGATAAAAATTTGAGCAAATAATTTAATAAAATATTAATTAAGTTAAAGGGATTAAGCGATTGTTTCTTAAAACTTTAAAAGTCTTTTGTCTTTTCTATTCATTTTTACATAATTTACGATAAAATTAAATATTTGTCAAAAACTCGTCGTTTAACAATAAAAAATGGTATAATATTATTATGCTGTGACAAAACACAAACGTGTTCATTCGTTTGTATTGATAATTAAAATTAAACAGAAACTCAGTTTCATAAAATAAAAAAAATAAAAATTAACTCAAGTCATTTATAAAATATTCAACAATTTATATAGATTATTCTACCTGTAACAAACGTAGGTCTAATATACAATAACATAGTTAACAAATAAACTATTAAAAAGATTAATACTGGTTTTGTTTGTTCATTTAAAAAAACAACATTATTCATCACACCCAGCGAATTTTGTGGTGTATCGTCACACATTGATCCACTATGTTGTGGACATAACTGCGGCTGTGGCAATATTGTCGCTTTATAAGTGACAAGACCAAAAACCAAAATTGAATTAGTACCGGCAGCTTTTTGTGCCACACAGGTTAATGAATCAATTAAAGATTTGAGATTCTTTATGTTTTAAAGCTGATGAAATTGAATTAATAAAATTACAACTTAGGTTCAATAGTAGCAAGTTTTTAAGAGCAATTTTTATTTGTAGACCAAAACATATAAACAGCCTGTATAGTAGCATTCGAAATCGTGACTGGCCGACATTAGGATCTTTTATATATCTAAAGTCGGCCCCTGTTTTGTGCACCTTATTTCTCTACATTAAACTAATATTTTCCCGGCCGGATTTTGGCTATTCTGCAAATTCTCGTATTAATCCAATAGAATCAGTAAAAGTCTTATTTATAAAACAGACTGCATTTACTTTAAGTCGGCCCCGGCCGAGAATCGGGTTATAAGTCGAAACTGGTGACCTAACGGCGGCCCCCTATTTTTCTCTAAAACCAGTACGCAAAACATTTAAAAAAACTAACTCAAAATAACTTATTAATGATAACAAAGCTTAAAACTAAAATAAAAATACGTCTTACCTTTAAAAAGTCAATCCCCAAAACGTGGGTATTGACGGGAAGTAAGCTACTTTTACAACAAACTGGACCCTTCAACAGGGCGAATGATAATGACGCTCAGTGTAAGAAGAGCGAGTGACGTGATTGCAAAGTAACGGTTTTTACGCATAGAGTATGAAATAGGGTTGCAATTTGAATAAAAATATTGACACTTATTTACCTTTTAAGTGAATGCAAGCTAAAATGATTAGACGGCCGACTATTGGGGGGGGGGGGGGGGACCCAAGGCGTATCTACCCTACTTTAATCTTTAAAATAAATACTTAAATAGGGCCGTAAGATAAAGTGCCCAGCCCCTGCAGTCTCGACATAGATAGCGATCGCTAACTTAGCGAATTCGGTCGCTAACTCGTAACGATTGCGTTTTAACGATTTTTGGTAGTCTCTATTATCAAAGTTATCTACAAAGCTCGGTACGGTATCGATTTCTCTTGTCAAATTTAGCGACTGTCGCAAACTTTAACGACGAATTTTGAAACCCCGCAAAGTCATCGTTACGGTCGCTAACTTTTCTAAAATCACAAAATTTATTTTATAAAATTATTGCAAATTGCCTATTTTTCGCCCCACATTTTTTTATTGTTATTATACAATTTTTTTATTATTTTGTTTACAAATAGTGACACTTATCAACTGACGCTTACTCTCGGTGTTACAAAGTAATAAATAATACTATCTAAGGACGGAAAAATACATTTTATTTGGCGACATGAAATATGGTGGCATAATTCTCTCATTAAACAGTTGTATTTATTTGTTTTTAATGAATAATAGGTAGACTCGAAAAAAAAACGAAAGTATTTTTCCAGCAATAAATGTACAATTATTACATAATTTGAAACAAACACCCTATTAAACAAAGTTAAGTAAATTTTATGAATTAATCGTTTAGAGGTAAATATTTTCCTATTTACCCTAAATTTTGGGTATATTTTTTATATTACCACTATCTGTCTAAACAGTTTTTAATAGTTTTTATACATATCGACTAAATGCCATTGCACCTATTGCGTTAAATAATAACTACTGGATAACTTTTCATTATAATATTTAAAAAGTTTTTTGTTCTAATGTTTAATGACCCAACCAACACAAAAAGATTAATGAATACGATGACCGACAAAACTATTATTTTAATTCGGCAAACAGTAATCGATTAGGTAGGTATTATTGGAAGCGCTTTAAGTATATTTTGTATGGTGAACGCAGACTTCGCGATTACGAATGCAGTGTCTTTAAGCAACTCGGCCAAGTAACAGAAACTATCGTTTCGCTCGTGTCTAGTAACTCTTGTGCGGCGAAGGAAGATATATGACGTCACAGCGGTTTCTCTGGCGTAATTTTTTTTGCAGGTTCGTTTTCAAGATTTCGTCATGATTATCTCACCATTCGTATCGTATGTACCTAACTCGTATAGTTACATACTATATAATATATTTAAAATAATCTGTAGACATTATTTTAAGATCAAATAGTTCGAATAATTTACGGATTTGGGCGATTCTATATGTTTTCGTTGCACGCTGTATATGGAGTCTCAGGGTTAGTTTGTTTACGGGTTGTTTCAGGTCCACTTGCAATCCTGTCACTCTGCGCACCCGCAGGTCGCATGCAAAATATGCGGCAAAACGTACAGAAATGCGTTCGGACTAGATTCACACATGGTGTTGGTTCACCAGGAAAAGAAGTTCCCTTGTCAGGTTTGCGGCAAACGATTCCCTACTAAGAACGTATTGAAGAGTCACGAGATCTGGCACAGCGATCACCGACCTCACAAGTGTCCCAAATGTCCGAAGACCTTCAAGGTCAAATGGCATCTTGTGCAACATGTGGAAACTCATAATGCCGTCAAATCTTTCATGTGTGACGTATGTGGAAAATGTTTTAACACTAACAAACTGCTGACTGTTCATAGACGAAGAAATGCACATTTAAAAATTGATGATTAATGATTTAAAAAACGTGATAATGTTAGAGAATAAGTGCAAAGTTAGTGTCATGTATGTCCTACCCACCGAGCACGGTAACTTTCTAATCTATACGTGTAATAAAAACATATTTAGGTAATGTCTTGTTTTCTGTTTCATACATTACTAACTCTCAGAGTTTCACATTATACTTACTTTTAGTAATCCTATAATCTTAATTAAAAAATATTACTTGTGTCGCTTACTTCCACACTTACTTTCGCTTGTGTACTTAATTCCAAGCCATTTGTTTAAAAAAATATTATTATTACAATAACAATTCAACTATTTTAACAGAATAATAACAATTTCGACACAATGGACTGATTTGTAAAATCACGTAAAATAAAGTTTGCTTTCGTGTTAAAACAGTGACAATGGTAAAAAAAAATATTCAAATAAGATTATCTAATCCTATATATATTTGAGTTTCCACCATTGCCGTCTGCAGTTTGTACATATCAAAAATGTTAAAACTAAGATGTCTAAATTAAAATGTCAATTAAAATAGGCTAAAATCAAAGTGGCTAAATGTTTATTACACAAATGTGATAATATCCTATTATAAACGAATTGTGATTTATTAATGATTGTAAAATTTACAATAAAAATATTAATTTACGTTTAAAATTGATAAAACTGAAATATGTAAAAATAATAACTATGGGGACAATATTGAATGCTCTGTCAGAAGACTTTCTCCGTCGCCTCACACATGGTTACCCTTCGCTTCACTCGTAAGCGTTTTCATATAGCAGTTCGAGTTTGTACTGTCATGAATTGTTTTAGAACCACATGCAAGCCTGTCACGATGCCCAGCCGCGGGTAAACTGTAAGATATGCGGCAAGTTATATAAAAATCTATTTGGTTTAAGAACACATAAGTTCTTGACTCATACGGAAAATAAATTCTCTTGCAAGGTTTGCAGCAAGATATAGATATGTGTATAACAACAATAAATATGTACAAAGGTGCACTGCACTATCTAATACCTGTACATTTACCTAAAATAAAACATGTTAAATAAAGTTTGTTTTTTATTCCATACGAACTCACGTAGTCAATAAACTTTTACGTCGTTTAACATCTGCCTAGCACGGCCAACCCAAGATATGGCATGGAATCGCGAACTATCTCCCACCACTCAAGTGCGATAGCCGCTTCTGTTGTCGGTACACTTCTGTAAAACTACAAGACACATTTTTAGTTCCAGTTTTTTCGCAGGACTTAAGAGCACAGGAAATGTATACACAAACTCAAACTTCAAACAACTTTTTTTTCAGTGATATATATTTTTTTTTAAACTTTAAATTACTGAAAACTAATGTTCGTACAGACGTTTGATGTTGTCATAAAATTTAAAAAAAGTTACAAAGTTAATGTGACTTATAAGTTTGTCGTACTTTTTTATGTTCTTAGCGTTATGTGTCGGGTTTAGTCTGAGCGTTAGTGTCCTGAAAACCGGTTTACATTTTCCTAAACCGATGCTGTTATCGGTTTCTTATCGAGGTGGTAGTCTCCTTTTAGGGTGCTGTTAGGAGCTGTAACGCAACTACCTATGGTACTGGCTGGAGAAAGCTGACCATAATCTTCATAAATACTTTTTCTTATTTAAATAATTAGAAGGTTCACGGACATGAAAACAGAGTCAAAGGAGAAAGAGTTTGGCATCGCTCGAAATACATAGGTTACAACGCTTATTAATTTGTGTTAAATTATATATTATAATTTATTTTGGATGATAAACCTAATAAAAGAAGTCCAAAATAAAGAATGTTTTTGTTATTCCCCAAATGTTAGGTAGGTACTGTAACAGCAGCGAGAAGAGCTGTCACAGTACCCTGCAGTTCGTTTGACGATAAAGCAGCGAGAATATTATAATAGCATCGTAAGGCATCGTTTTTGTCACCGCCCATTTCTTAACTGTATCATTTAACCAGCATAGTGAGAGCGATCTCAGCTGTTAAACAGCAATGTATTGATTGATCCTATGCATATACCGAGCTCAATAAAAACAATGGTTAATTACAACTGGTTATACCATGAAATAATTTTAAGGACACTGCATTCGCGATCGCGAAATCCGCGTTCTACATACGCTACTGTTTGTCGCTGGATTTTTTAAAAAGCCAATTTACATGTTGCGCTGGTCACATACTAAGCTCTAGGCTTGTATTATGTGTACCAGAAACAACGATATTTTTTATAAACACCCAAACCATGACAAATTGTACAGAAAAACGTACTAAGTAATATTTTGTTGCCATGGGTGGGAATCGAACCCATGAATTCCGGATACTACGCTAAAGGCGCAACCACTGGTCTACGGAGGGGTAAAATATTTTTTTGTCGGTCATTCTACCTACTTATTAACTTTTCTGTGTTAGATATACAGGGTCAAAAATATTTTGGGCCAATATATTTTGGGCTCTAGTGATCAAGTCGAACAACTTTTGCCATAGAAATAGTGTTGCAAATGAAAAAATATACTTATTTTTAATTAAAAGAAACTTAATATTGTTAATAATAAAAAGTATGTATTACAACAGATAGATTTTTACGTACAATTACCCACATAAAAATAATTAAACTACGACTATTACGACAAGTTGTAATATTGTAAATAGGTATCTACGTTTGGTTGAGTGCGCGTAAACACGACTGGAGAACCCTTACACGAAAGCAAACTGTTGAGCAGAATGCAATCATTTCCCTTTTTCAATAATTGTTGCTAAAGTGCATATTGCTTTCCTGTTGGAATAGGGAGATATTCAAAATAGAATATTTACGTCAGAGTGTTTTCATGTCATCCTAGTAAGAATATAGGTATAGGGTTGATATACGTGTGGTAATGAGCCTGAATCCATGCGGTGACTACTGTGTGACTGTGAAGCAAGGGTATCCAAAGAATCTAATATACCTAAGGCAGGCTTACCCCGTCCCGGAAAGCTCCAGGCTCATCAACCTTGGTTGATTGAGTCTGTGGGGACAGGACTGAGGATTGAGATCAATAGGAATGGGAACACAAAAAATCCCATAGGGTCGACGTGTTTTTTTATATACACATATTGCTCTGGTCACAAAGTAAGCTCTATGCCCAACCCAACCCAGTGGTTGCGCCTTTGACGGAGTTTTGACTGATGTCGACCCCAAAACCAATAAGATAAGATATGTGTCCTAAATGTTGATGAGTAAGTATCACTGGTCAGTGTGTACTATCACGGATTGTTTCAGACCCACATTCAATTTCGTCACGGCGTCCAGCCCCAGGTGACCTGCAAGATATGCGGCAAGGAATACAGAAACCAGTTTGGATTAAATTCGCATATGCTCCTGGTTCATAAAGAAAAGAAGTTCCCCTGCAAGGTTTGCGGCAAACGCTTCCCCAGCCTGAAGATATTGGAGGGCCACGAGATCTGGCACAGCGACCTGCGGCCTTACAAGTGTCCCCAGTGCGCGAGGGCCTTCAAGATCAAATCCAATTTCAATCAGCACATGGACACTCACAATGACGTCAAATCTTTTATGTGTGATGTGTGCTGCAAATGTTTTAATACCAACAAACTGCTGACTGTTCACAAACGAAGAAATTCACATTTCATAATTAAACAAGATAATAATACTTAGTAACAAAATCTGTTTTATTTATTATTTATATTCAAAAATCGTCAAGTGACCTTGTCATGTTTCGGTTTTAGTCTGTGGGTTCACCGGTTTTCCGGAGACTACTGCATCGATTTCATGTCTCCTTTCATGGTGCGGTTACGAAACGGGTGATTGATTTCACGATAAAGCAGCGAGGATAGATTCGTAATGAAAATACGTCCACGTCGCAGCCTATTTCGTAACCGCATCATTTTGCCGGCATAGTGGGAGCGATCAATATTTTTAAACAACAATGAACTGATTGACCCCATTCATTTTTCAAAAAAAAAACAAAATAGAATATTTGTTGACTTTCTCAGTTTTACAAAAGAACTGGGACTGAAAGACAATATAGGCATGAGAATGAAGTTTGGGCATGTAGGAAGAATGAGTGATGAAAGACTAACGAACCAGATATATAAAAGCGAGGTGAAGGGTAAACGTGGCCGAAGGAGACCAAGACACACGTACCATGATCACATTGAGAAGGTTTTAAAAGACTTAAACATTTACAGTTTCCGAAATCGGCGTACATGTATGAGAAGAGTTATGAGTAGTACTATTTTGCACAATTCACATCGTTATCCACTGATACATTATACAGCATTGTGACTGACTACCAATTACGAAATATATTAAAACAATATTAATAAATATAATTAAACATTTGTATATAGAAAAATAACAAAATCTCACAAAAACACCTAAATCATGATAAATAAGTACATACATTTTTTTCATGTACATAAACAAGAACAATAATATAGTTACTTAATAGTGAAAATATGAATAAATATAGTATGTAATAGGTATATAAAATATATATACCTACCTCACTTAATAACTGCTTTGTCCCGAAGGTAGAGAATGCCTAGCTAGCGGCATTAAGTCCGCTTTGTATTTTATATGCAATAAAGATATAAATAATATAAAAAGAGGAATAGTTACTAGGAATGGTAATTTAAAAGTTATTGTTAATTCTTACCACACCTAGATTGCAGTTTTTCTATTACCTACAGAAGACTAATACTTATAAGTGGATAGAGCAAAGATGACAATTCTGCAGAAATTGTCATTGTACGACTGCACTAGTCTTCGTAGTGGCGAACGCCTGCTATAGTATGACATGCACCAGTAACAAATAGCTGATGAGGGCATACCTCTCGTTGAGGATGTGTAGGTACGCGGTAGCATAGCTTGCAACGTCATTAGAGTCTAAAAGCCATCGTCTATTTTCAAGGCTCAAAACAGAGTATTTTTCTAGTGGTTTATCATACGTTAACTTGCTATGAAAACATCTGTAATGTATGGCTCGCAGGAATTTGCGCTGAACACCTTCGATTTTATTAATATATTTTCTAAAATTGGGATTCCAAACTTGCACTGCATACTCAAGTTGAGATCTTATTAGAGACGTATATAATTGCATATATGTTGTAGAACGCTTGAAATTATGGCCGCCCTCATTACAAAACCATACATTTGGAATGAGATATTAATTACATTTTCAACATGAATATCAAAGTGTAATTGGAGTCCAAGAGGACACCGAAATCACAGATCGAACACAGTTTGCTAAGTGTGGTGATCCACAAAGAATAGGTGTAAATGATAGTTTTTTTTTTAGCAAAAGTTATTGAATTACATTTAGATAGACCAAGGTGTAATTTAATAAATTATAACGTCGGGCAGGGCTGCGATGTCCTTGAACACTCCTTGCTATAGTGGCAAAACCTCTTCAAGTCCTCCTATTGTATGCAATCACTAATAGTATGGATCGCTGAAAAGGTCGTCTGCGTATAATAGAAACCGGCAGTGATAAAGCATTTATTTATATAATTTATGAACATTATAAATTCTGCCTGCCATTCGTTTTTTTTATATATATTAACATAATACCATATGAGGCCGTCTAGGCCGACGTACCTTGACTGGACCTAAAATTCTATGAGTTGCAATGCATTGTTTAACGGCATTATAACGACAGCCTCAGTAGACTAGTGGTTGCGTTAAACCCGGAGGTCATGGGTTCGACTCCCATCCATGTCAAAATAAATATTAGTACGTTTTTCTGTACAGTTTGTCATGATCTGGGTGTTTATAAAATATAATATGTATTATATCGTTGTTTCTGGTACCACATAGTACAAGCCTAGAGCTTAGTTTGTGACCAGAGCAATTTTTGTAAATTGTCCTACATACATACATTTTTATTTTATTAGAGCTTCACTTAAGACAGCACTCACTTAGGTTAGCGATTTTCAGAGTAGGTCCTACTACTAGAATTAAAATAACCAAAAGACCTGCCCAAAATTATTTTGACAGAAACCTTCCGCCTATCCAGTGATAATGCATTGGGTGCGTGGGCCCGTGCTACCGAATGATTTTTATGCCACTGCGTGTTTGCATATTCATGTATGTAGAGTTGGCGGAGATATGTATTTATGTACGTTATGCCTGCTGCGGTATTACCTCCACGTTTGTGTTTTGCGGCGCACCTGACTTGTAGCTTCTGTTATTTTACGGAAACAAATACGTATAGGAAGTTGATTTTAATGAGAAAATGCCTATCTAAGTTATACCAGTTAACTAAATAATATCTAAGTTCCGTTGTCTAGTGGTTACGACGTTAGCGTTGTATCCGGAGGTCGTGGGTTTGATTCCCACTCATGGCGAAACAATATTTAGTTCTCTATATACTGGATTATGTATTGTAATATATTTGGTGTTAATTTAACTGTATGTTTTTCTAAATAAATAATTTAAAAAATATATATTTTGCCATAGTATGGGTTTATAAAATCTAATACCTAATACATACCGTATTAGTTATATCTATAGATTGCTCTTACACATAGTACAAGCCTAGAGCTTAGTTTGTGACCAGGGCAATATGTATGAATATGGCGCCCGTATCGCAAAGCATATTTTTTTCTTTACAAAACGTTAAGTTTGCCGTTATGTTGAGACTCCGGTGTCTGTCTATCTGTCCACATTAAATATCTCGAAAACTACTGGTTCAATTTACTTCAATTCGGTTCAATCTGAAATTATTATAGATCTTAAAGATGCACAAGGAAATCCACAAAAAACAATCTTTACAGATTATTTATTTTATTTTTCTAACTATGTAGGTATTAAATTTATATTTATCCAAAAATAATAAAAAACAAACAGCAAAATTGACATTCATCAAAAGCCCGAACAGTCAAACGCATGAAATTAAAATAGTCGTTAAGATTTCTGAGATATTCCAATTTTATGCGGAATTTTCTTAATTTTTCGTTCCGTAAGAACCTTCTACAAACATTAGAAAACATAAAAAAAATTATAAAATCGTTTAAAAAAGTCGTTTTCCATTAATTGTCCCGTAAATAATAATAGTAATATGTAGGACAAATTACACAAATTGCTCTGGTCACAAACTAAGCTGTAGGCTTGTACTATGTGTACCAGAAACAACGATATAATACATATTATATTTTATAAACACCCAGACCATGACAAACTGTACAGAAAATAAAAACGTACTAATATTTTTTGCCATGGGTATTAATCGAACCAACGACCTTCGGATACAACGCCACTAGTCTACGGAGGCTGTAAAATATCCTCCTATTAATTTATATACAATAAAATAAAAATGCTCATGAAATAAATCTGTAACAATAGTCTATTATTAGTATCTGTATAAGTAGAATTCGTATCTGTCTGTCTTCCTGTTTAATGTTTTTAAAATTCTAACCTAGTCTGGGTTAGAATTTTTTGGGATTCGAATTTTGAAAATATTATATACAGATTTATTATACTATTATGACAGTGCAGTCTATTTACAAAAGTACATACTTGTCCTAAATATCGGTGCATCTACGAAGGCTTTTAAAATGGACAAGTAAATACGTAGCTGTTATTTGTGATGTAGAACTGTATCAGATACATTCAAACACAATAACATTGACTATGCATGCCGTTATCCGTCCCAGCCAACGAATGCATTCCTACAAGCTGGGCCCGATGACACTAGAGAACATGCCTGCACGCTGCCTACAGTTTCTAAAACCTGAGCAATTTATACAATAAGTGTAGTATCGTGGATTAGGTGACAACTTCGCTAGGCTGATTTCGTTACCACCGCCCATACAGTTGCAAGTATAAGAAAATGTTACTACTGTAAGTTTTTATTTTATTTTATTGGAGCACGGCATGTGACTTTATATCTACCTGGTGGTAAGCAGACCTACAAAGACAATGAATGGGGTCGATCAATAATTGTTCTTAAACAAAATTGATCGCTCCCACTATGCCGGTTAAATCATGCGATTACCAAATGGGTCGCGACAAATTACATTACGAGTATATTTTAATATACTCGCTGCCTTATCTTCAATTCAACCCATTTCGTAACCGCACCCTGAAATGAGACTACCACCTTGACACTCTCATGCAAAATAATTGTAACTCATTGAATAAAATTGTTGAAGAGAGCTAATTAAAGTTTCAAAAATATCTGCCGCTAAAACCATATTTAATAAATTATTAGGTAACTATATTTTATATCTAGTATTAAATTTTCAATTATAATGTATTTTCCAAGTTTTCTGTGACTTACGTCAATTGTGTACTATTTAAATATTTGCAACGTATTGGCCAATCTAATAGGTATTCACCTTCATCCTAAAGATATATGACCGCCAGTGAACTAAACAATTTGGAAACTGAATATTTTACCAAATACGACACTACAGTTTCATAGGTAGTTTTATTTATCTTTCATTATTCTATTCCTTTCCACTTTGTTACTTCTCCTTTCTCATTTTGTAGTTGGTAGTATTGGGTATATGTAGTTTATGTATGTATATATATAGGATATATTTAAGTAGTGTATAATAGATTGTAAGTGTTTTATATAATATCCACTTCGTTATATACTCAGTTACTGTATTGCACCTACCTCACTTAATAACTGCTTTGATTGTCCCGAAGGTTTGACTGGTAGAGAATGCCTAGCGGCATTAAGTCCGCCTTTGTATTTTGTATGCAATAAAAAATTAAATAAATAAATACAGTTAAATTACAGATTAAAAGCATTTCAGTAGCAGTACAGCGCCGTAGACTAGAGGTTGCGCCTTTTGGCATTGTATCCGGAGGTAGTGGGTTCGATTCCCACCCATGGCAAAGAATATTAGTACGTTTTTTTCTGTACAGTTTGTCATGGTCTGGGTGTTTATAAAATATAACATGTATTATATCGTTGTTTCTGGTACACATAGTACAAGCCTAGAGCTTAGTTTGTGACCAGAGCAATATGTGTAATTTGTCCTACGTATTAATATTATTATTATTATTTAATAGTAGTACCATCATACCATCGGCTACGACGAGGTGGGATTAAAACCCCTCCGCTGGGTACCCTGGGGCCGTCTAGGCGGTCTTGGGCGCCGTATGGCACCCGCGATGATACATATAGTAGTCTAATAGATACTTTATAATAAATAGCTACGTATGGCCTAAACACACAGAACTCTATATTGGAGAGGTTTGCGCAAACATTTGTGTTCCCAAGATCAATCGCATAATTAGAGAGAAACTGTATAATAAGAGATATGGCAACAAACCCCCAACATAAATACCCGCTAGTGCGACGACTAACTACCACATTGTTTGTATTGAATGATGTCAATACCTATCAAACTAAATAAAGGGGTTTTTAACACTTTATAGAGTATTTACAATACAATAATAAAATTAAAATGATAGAGAATGATTAGATGACACAGGTTTGATGTAATAAAACTTGTTTTTTTAAATTATTGTTTTATTAGAATACGGTACCTTACCATTAGGAATCACACTCCGCACCCACCTAATGGTAAGTGGTATGTAAAGTCCAAGAATAATGAAAACAACTCACACTTTTGTTGTTTTAAATATCCTTTTAAGTATTACTAATTATACTATTATTAGCAATACTCACTTATATATTATTAATATTAGACGTCCCAACTATGCAATCCTATAAGTAAACACATTCAGACTTCTTAGCATTAAATACAATTACGGACTTTGCAGAGCGGTATTTCTGCGGGGATACCTACGAGTCGCTTTACAATCGCCTTTTGAGTATATAATATGAAGGACATTACCTACTGTCATTTTGCCCTGGCAGAAACTAAGCTCTAGGCTTGTACTATGAGTACAGAAACAACAATACTAATTCATATTAAAATGTATCTTTTTTTCTTTCTTTATAATCACCCAGACCATGGCCAACTGTACGAAAAAACATACTAATATTTTTTTGTCAAAGTTGGAATCGTTTCCGAATACAAAGCTAAAGACGCAACCACTAGTCTACAGATATGGTCTACAAAATCTATTAAAGGCAAACAAATTTTTTAGACCATACAAAAGGTGTTAAAATTGCATTTGATTTCCTTCGCCAGCCCTTCGACCAAGGATAACTTATATCACACAAGTTATCTGTTGAATTACTTTATCTGACTATTAATACATCGGCCCTTAGAAAGCACCTTCAGGGCTACCGGTATTCGTCACCAAGTAGATTTTTTCATGAAAAAACAAAATACTTTAAAATTCAAAGAATTTCAAAGATGAATCTTGAGGTGGACAATCATTGCAATTGTATTATATAAAATCAAACCATACAATAGAGCAGAACTACCTTGGGATGAAAGCGGCTTACAATATAACGACGGCGGAGCAGAAAGGATTAGCATTACAACATCTCTCGTAAATAATAACGTCTCTTATTGGAACCGCCTCTAGGCGTATAATGAAATATTTTGGATTTCAAATACACACAAAAGAAAAATACTCCACAATTTCACTGTTAGTTAGCTTTGTATGACATAAAGTATCGTCTTTCTAAAGGCGAATTAAATATTTCTGAAGGTAAATGATTATGGTAATGGTAATAATGAAAGGTATTATTTTAATGAAAATGAATATGATAATGATATTGGTAATAATGATAATAATAAACATTACAATGAAAATATTCACGCAGAGTAGGTATACCGTGGGAGTTCCAGGTATACATACAAATTATCACGGACCGAGACCGCCTAGACGTCCTCAGGATACCCAGCGGAGGGGTTTTTAATCCCACCTCGTTGTAGCCGATGGTATGAGTCTACACCGAACAAGTGGCTAGCTCGTCGCTATGTTTTTGAATAGACTCAATAACCCATCTATAAACAGTTTCACAAGTTGGTACAGTGAAACCGGGACCGACAGCTTAACGTGCTCTCCGAGGCACTATAGTGGTGTTGTCAAACAAATGTACATATTTTTTTTATTAAAAACTCATTGGTACACACCGGGATTCGAACCAGGGACCTAAGTGTTTTTAAGTCCAAGGTCTAATCTCGTCACTTTTTAGGTGTTGCCTCCGAATACCATCGGCGAAATGGCGACGGCTTTATCCCTCCGCCCATATTTGTTCGGGGTTTTTTTCTGAGACATAAATATAAAATATATAGATTAGACAAGTGGCTATTGATGATCTCTGCCCGCAACCGTCCCCATGAAGTTATTATCTAAAATTAAATAGGTAGGTAAACACCGCAACAGGCTCGCCACTTGTTAGGTGTTGCCTTCGAATACCGTCGGCAAAATGAGGACGGGTTAATCCCTCCGCTGGGCAGGGTACCCAGCGGAGGGATGAAAGGAGGCCGTTTAAACAGTTCTCGGGAGCCCAATAGGCACCCGTGATGGTATTTATTATTAAATATGTAGGTACTTTAAAATAATATAATATTTGCGCACTCTACGAGGTAACTGTTTGAGTAAGAACAGCGAATGAAATATTAGTGGGTTATTTGCGGAGAAACGTTCGTTTATTGACGTTGGTATTGCGCTCGGTAGGATGAGTTCCGCCGCATTGTCGAGGTCCCTATATAAATTACCTGCGTTTTTGCTAACCATTTACAAAGGTGGCGGTCGGAGTTGGTGCAAAACTGGGAGCAACATGTTCGATCTCCGGTAGGTATGTCTAATCCAGTGGTCGTCACACTTTTCTTGCCAAGGGCCACATAGGACAATGTGGGTATTACTGTCGGGCCGCACACTAAGGGTATTGTCCACTTATACTACCTAAATGTACCCAAGTATTTTCACCAAATTACTGTCGGGCGGCACACTTAGGGTGTTGTCCACTTATACTACCTATTCAGTTCGTTTTTTTTTGTAGCACGGCGTATCTTACTTTGTATCTACCTGGTGATAAACAGATCTACAAAATCCATGAATGGGGTCGATCATTACATTGTTGTTTAACAGCATTGATTATTTATCATTACCTATTATATATTAAGTATATCTGCCGGCTAAATAATTTGGTAACGAATCAGTCATCGTTAGACGAATTTCTATTACTAGTATATTTAAAATAGCCTCGATGCTTTATAAAAAATATTTACCATCAGTAAATTCTTTCCTATTAAATAATAAATTATCAAAATACTTATTTTTAACCGCATTTTTTGTACTTGCCGTGTAAATTCTATTTTATTTTTATCTATCGGCTGAAAATACGACCTAGATATTTATATTATTATATTATTAAAATAAGATTTGTTGAGTTTTTATTATATTTATTTTTTTGAGATTTCTTTCTTTCACAATAGTGAGATGGCGCGTTATCGTCGTGGAAGATCCATTACTTTTCTTTCGACAAATCTGGGGCCTTACCAAAGACCAATCGATAATCGAATCGAAATACCCATCGAAAGCCAAATGTATGGACTTTGACGTTTCTCGTCGGTCTACCCATAGAGTAAAATTGATTTTAGGAATTTTAAAAATTCCTATACATTTTTATCGATCGATGCGGCGATCGTGTTCTATGGTCAGGTGGGCAATTCTCGCGCTTTCGACATTCATCTCGATTCGATATTTTTGAACGTAAAATAATTTTGACATATTATGTCATTTGTGGCCTCAGGTGTTTTGCGACAAATTTTCTCTCTCAAGCGCCTTATAACGCTGTGACCATCATCTTCACTTTTAATCGACTTTGACAATGCATTTTTCGGTCTCGGCACAGTTGGACGGCCCAGCCTAGTTGATTGGTTCACGTGTGTAACTCGTGAACCCATGTATTTTCACCTAACCTTTTACAAAACGTTTTATAAATGTGGGGTTGGAATTTAATTTCTTTTATCAAGACTTTAGCTCTTTTTCGCGATTAAGTTTTTGCAGAAAATTCAAGTCTTTCGGCACTCATTTCATGCTACAAATAGTTTAAAATCGCACAAATTAATTCGCGAGACAACGAACTTTTAGCGGCTCTCAGACTTAAACCAGCATTTCCAGCCACCATTTCCGTTACCTTAGTTCAGAGGCTTTACCATGGGTTTGCGCATTGTAGAAACGTAACGTATTCATTTACGTATACGTGAGCAACAAACAATAGGGCCGCTATGCGCAAATCCATGGTAGAGCCTCAGTTAAAAACTTTGAAGGACGACCATATTGAAGCAAACAATCTACCACCACATCGCGACCGGTTTTTAGGGCCTTGTCTGTATCACTCATATGCATGTGTTTTTGATAAATTCGATTAACCGTAAGAATTATGTCAAAATTTAAACCTAGCGACAAAAATAATTTCGACGTGCAAGTATTTTTAATGAATGAATCTCAGTACTTTCTTGACAGAATGTATAGTTTTTATTGCGCGGTTTGAAATAAAAATTATGTATTGACAAACCATCAATGATTAGTGGCAAAATGTAACAAAAATATTAGCCGACTATGGTCTTTGTTTATTCCCTTATTAACGCTCGGTGGCTATTTGGCGCTACTGCATCGATTTCTTGTTGAGGTGGTAGTCTCCATTTTATAGAGTAAGCGTGTATTTCTTCAAAACAATTTGTTTGCAAAATCTGTTATAATATGTGGTTGACTATTTAAATTATTTGCTTTGTCGCGGGCCACACAAATATCGACGGCTGGCAGGCGTTTGACGACCACGGGTCTAATCTGTTAAAGAGTAAAAGTTTTTCTGAAACAATATTATTAAAGCAAATCAAGCCGTCAGTCCCTTTTTCTAATACTTGCTTAGATCTCCTATAAACACCGCTACGAGTTGCTCGTCACTTATTCAGCGGGATGTATGACAGTATAGTGGCAGGACAGAGGGCTGCCTCTCCCTCTCCTCCCAAAATATAATCCTGGTACACTATATTCTTCAACAAATTTTCTAAGATATAAAGAATATTTTTTTAGCATATTTATTTCTGTTTTATATTAAAATGATTCTCTTTGAGATTTAAACCTAAGTTTCTTAGAGCTGATTGCCTTAGACGTTATCTACGCGGTTTTTTTCAAACTTCCAAATATATGTTATATTTCTAGTAAGCATGTCGTCAAATTGTAAATTACTTACTAAGAAAACGACATTATAATAAAAAAAATGCTTCTATGCCTGTTCCATCGGGGACCCAGAAGTAGTTCTTTGTCGTATACCAATAAACCAAGAAGTTATTTGAGCCAAGAGCTTATTGTTTTAGACATTATCTACAGTAGGCCTATTACGCCGTACAATGTTAAGCTAAACTTTAACCAAAATGACGTAATTGTCTGTCAATTTTTAATGTCACCGGGTTTGCATTACGTCAGAATTGCATCATATCAATTAAAGTTTAGCTTAGCGTTGTGCGCGTAATCACCACGCAGAGTTCTTTTTTTTCAAACTTCCAAATTTATGTTATATTTCTAGTAAGCATGTCGTCAAATTATAAATAACTTACTAATAAAACGATATGATAATATGAAATGCTTCTATGTCTGTACCATCAGAGGCCCACAAGTAGTTCTTTGACGTATGCCATTAAACCAAGAAGTTTTTCGAGCCAAGAGCTCATTATCTTAGACATTATTCACAGAGTTTTTTTTTAAACTTCCAAATTCATGTTATATTTCTAGTAAGCATGTCGTCAAATTGTAAATTACTAAGAAAACGACATTATATAAAATGCTTCTATGCCTGTTCCATCAGAGGCCCACAAGTAGTTCTTTGTCGTATACCAATAAACCAAATTCTACCAGCTCTTTTATTTAATTTCTGTACTAGTAGAGCCTGTCCTGCTTTCGATGAAGCAAAACTATAATCTTCTTCCGAAAAAAAGATATAGAGCTATTTTGTTGTTCATAAGGCTGCACTTTAGATGGATCTTCTGACAAGTTCTCTAGCCCATCTCGTCCCATTCATGGCCACTATGAGGCAGCATTTGATGAATGTCGTAGTCTTGACTCTTCTGATTGATAAAAGGGGTAAAAATATTTTTCAGTAAGATATATAGGCCGGTGTTGATTATGGACATATAATTGTTGATTGAAAATGCCATACGCTCACTGAAGTTTCAGATGTTGTATATTAATCACTGAAGTAATCGGATTAACAAGTTATATGATCAAGCTCGCAATCCTCTAAACACTGAAACTGAAAAAATCTAATTAGGCAAAAAAAAAAATATTGCCTCTACGCAAGTGTTCAATATAATAATATAAGAAGAAAAATCTGACTCAATCTGATACACCTCTCTATCTTATGATCCTTCAGGCACACAAATTTTATAATAGCTATATAGGTAGATTTAAATATGAGTATAAATATATAAAAAAAAAACGCGATGCATAAAACTGGTATGATGGCCGTGCTTTGGTGGTAACGGCCGTGTCCAGCAGCGGACTGCTACAGGCTCAAGATACAATAATTTAAATACATATAAAAACAATGAAAATCCCTATAAATACAAAAAAGTAAAGTACTTAACTTACGTTTTAGCTGCGTGCAATACAACGTGGGGTCTCACAGACCAGAGGCGTTCACTGAGGCTCTGAGGCTCTACCATGGGTTTGCGCATTGTAGAAACGTAACGTATTCATTTGCGTATACGTGAGCAACAACCAATAGGATCGCTTTATTCAATCCTGTTATCAAAAATAAAGCGATCCTATTGGTTGTTGCTCACGTATACGTAAATGAATACGTTACGTTTCTACAATGCGCAAACCCATGGTAGAGCCTCAGGGCTCGATTTAGACTAAATAAATCTAATCAGTCGATTTAGCAATATCGCATATGAGATTAGCTGAAAGTGCAAGTTAATAGCACCAAAATTAAAAGAGATATCCATAAAATATTACGTCTGGGGTCTATTAAACCCCACGTTGTACGCGGAAGGTTAACACGTTTGAGGATGGAGAAACCCCTCCGATGTCCATCAAAATCAGGTAAAACCAAAAATATAATCAGACCATTTACGCGGTAAAATACACTACGAAGGTATAGGTACTCTCGACTAAAACTGAATTCTAAAAGCAATGATGTGTGTGTGTGTACCCTTACTGGAGAAACGACGGTTTAAGCTGCCGGTCCACGGAGAGACTTTAATCTGTTTTGGCAATAAAGTAAAAGTGAATGTCAACAAAAAAGCAGCGCACGTGCACGCTCCAACTACAAAGCTAACGGCCAAATTCTCTCCGTATTTTCCTCAAACAATACCCCTATTTTCGGTACAATAAAATGGATATTTACAGAAATTCAATAGGTCTTTTTCCTTAGAGAAACGGCTCCCCGGAGACACGACGCTGTATTGTAGGAATAAAGTTACACGGAGGCTCGGCGATTTCTATCTCTCACAATATTTCGCGTTTTGTAACAGTTTGTCCTTCGTTCTATAGGTAGATTATATTTTTGGTTTTACCTGATTTTGAAGCAGTAAGTCAAGTAAGAAATAAACAAGAAAAAGCCTAAACAGAACCTTTTAATCATACATTTAGTTAGCATATAGCATAAATAAACAATCATCAGTTACAGGCATGCAGTAATGTAGTGCATTTCCTGCAAATACCTAGAGAACTGGCGATATATACTAGCTGAGGCCGCAGTTTCTCCGCGCCGTTTTAATTTAATAAAATCGGAGCTGTTCCTGCGGTTTCTGTTTAAATTATAAGAAATCGGATAGAAAATAAAATAAGCTTGTTACTCGCTTAAAATGTATCTTAGGTATTTTTTATTTATTAATTATAATCAAAAAATCAAATCTTTTTTCTATATAAAAACTAAAAAAACACTAGCTGTGCCTACGCGGTTTTACTCGTCGTTTAATTTTAAAAGAAATGGAAAAGAAAATACATCCCATGTTACTCGCTGATAATGTAGATTTTATAGGTGTTATATTTTTTTATCGGTTTAGGTATTAATTGCATAAATAATTGCAGCATTATGATATTTTCAAAAACCTTTGTAACCTATAATAAAGTAGTACCTATAAAGATTTTCAGTAAAACGTAATTTCAGCATGAAAATGTACCCCAGGATTAATTAAAAACGTAACTCAGATAAAAGGAAGTGCGCCATTGAAGTTCTCTCAATTTATACCAAGAAAGGAGTTACCAAATACCTACCGTGGCGCCCCCTGGCGGTGTTATATCAAAGGGCTCAAACAAAAGCTATCCGATTTTGGTTACACTAGAACATTAATATATGTATTCTCAATTAGCTTTGTGAAGTGATTTAATTTGTTTGAGGATGTTGCACCAACTTTATAATTTAGCGTTATCAATTTTATTATAATTTTATCAATATTTTGACTATCTATCGAAAGCCTTAATTCTCTTAAATTAACTTTAGATAAATAGCAAAGTAAAATAATGAGAATCACATTTCGTATTCTGCTAACCAATCGCCCAAAGAAAACTTTATAAAAAATAGCGTGTCTATTATGATTGCAATTACGATTCCCCTCCCCCTCTGGGTCCTACTACCTTCATTAGGAATGTTCTGACTATGAAGCAATAGCCAACATGTATTATGTATACGTAATCTTTTCTAAGCCTCAACTTTTATAACCTTCTCCGTAATAAAATAACGAAGTAAGTAGGCATATAAAAAGGTAGATCTTCCTAGATACGTGTATCTTAAAGATCGGTAATGTTATAGCGCCGCCCGCCCAAAGGTCGTCCTTTATGTACGTCGCCCGGAAGTGGGGACCTTCAGGATTTTACGGGCCCTAAACGGTTTTGCACATCCCTTCTATAGAATTTCTGAAATGTTTATTCAATATCTGCATTTTTTGTGAATTCATTATTATTGATATTTAAATAAAAATTTATTATAAGATTTTTTTTTTTCAAATTAAACTCTACCTTCGGATTATTATTATTACTGTCTATATCTATGTAACGTACGTGGTGGCCTAGTTGGTTAGACCTTGGACTTAAAAACACTTAGGTCCCTGGTTCGAATCCCGGTGTGTACCAATAAGTTTTTAATTAAAAAAAATATCTACATTTGTTTGACAACACCACTATAGTGCCTCGGAGAGCACGTTAAGCTGTTGGTCCCGGTTTCACTATACCAACTTGTAAAACTGTTTATAGATGGGTTATTGAGTCTATTCAAAACATCGCAACGAGCTAGCCACTTGTTCGGTGTAGACTCATACCATCGGCTACGACGAGGTGGGATTAAAACCCCTCCCCTGGGTACCCTGGGGCCGTCTAGGCGGTCTCGGGCGCTGTAAGGCACCCGTTATGATACATATGTATGTAGTCAATTCAAAGCAAAACAACTCAACTTATTTCAAGATATCTACATTTATGATTAAACTATACTAATTTAAAGACTTATTATTGGGTGCTAAGCTTTATTGTAAAACTTACGGAGAACAAAGTGGCACAGATTAATAGAGTTACTTGAATGAAATTATAATTACAAATTAGTAGGAAACTGATGGCCTTCTATGTCCCGTTTACTTCGCACGCCTAGTGAAGTGCATTCCTCGAACTCATCCTTGATTAATCTGTAGAATATTACACATACATTATTGTCCTGGCCACTAATTAGTCTCCAGGTCTGTCGCTGTTCCTGGTGCTATGAGTACTTACCAAAAACAGCGACAATGATATGAAAAACATGGAAAAACTTGGAAAAAAATACAGATAAATGTTCGTACTAATAGTATTTGCCACGGGTGAGAATCGAACCCACGATCTACGGATACATCGCTAGAGGTTATCTTAAAGGCTAACTTTAATTTGCATTATTATTATTCTTTTTTATTATTAGAGAACGTGACTTGTATCACCTGATGTTAAGCTGACCTACGTAGTCCATTGATCGCTCCCAGCATGCCGGCTAAATTTTGCGGTTGCAAAATGGGCGGTGACATTGACGTATTTGCAATACGAGGTCAAATCAATCACCAGTTTCGTAACCGCACCATAAAAGGATCGAGACTACTTCCTCGACAAGAAATCGATGCAGTAGTCCCCAGAAAACCGGTAAACCCACAGTCTAAAACCGAAACAAAGATACTATACGGTTTTTGCATCTGTACGGGTGGTGGTAATGAGTCCGTTCGGTTGACCTAGCGAAGTTATAGAGGCCTTCCTCCCACCTCAATAAATTACCAACTACGATGATGAGGGAATACTGCCCCACCGTAAAGTCGTCGAGGCGATCTTACGCGCCGTAAGGCACCCGTACACATATTAATTTTTTTTTTTTTATTTTTTTTTATAGGAGCACGACTTTGTATCTACCTGGATACCTTTGATTGTGACTTTGTATCTACCTGGTGGTTCCCATTCATGAACTTTGTAGGTCTACTTACCTGAGCAGACCTACAAAGTTCATGAATGGGGTCAATCAATAATTGTTCTTAAAGAATATTGATCGATCACGAAATGGAGGGCGACAATGACGAATTGCATTACGAGTATATTTTAATATAACTTTAATATACCGCTACCTTCGACAAGAACTCGATGCAGTAGTCTCCTGAAAACCAGTGAACCCACAGACTAAAACCCACTTGACACTTGACGGTTTTTTCATCTGTATTATGCGGTTTTTGCATCTGTATTATGCGGTTTTTGTATCTGTATTATGCGGTTTTGCATCTGTATTATGCGGTTTTTGCATATGTATTATGCGGTTTTTGCATCTATATTATCCGGTTTTTGCATCTGTATTATGCGGTTTTTGCATCTGTATTATGCGGTTTTTGCATCTGTATTATGCGGTTTTGCATCTGTATTATGCGGTTTTTGCATATGTATTATGCGGTTTTTGCATCTATATTATGCGGTTTTTGCATCTGTATTATGCGGTTTTTGCATCTGTATATGTCGGGCGGTGGTAACGAGTCCGGTCGGTCGGCCTAACGAGGTTATAGAGACCTTCCTCCCACCTAAAGTAAATTTTTACCTTCTCTACAGTGCAGCGAGAGGGCTTATGAAGTTTGTATCAACTTGTATTTCAGTATTTATCGTTCCTAGGTTGCGGTCACAATACTGATTACAATAATGACAATACCAAAGAATATTGTTATTTTTGCGTTTGCTGCCTCATTTGTGCTTACTCCAGAAAGCATGAAGATGAAGTATGGGGTAGGAAGACGCGACCTGTCAACCTTCGCTAATTCATTATGGTAACGAGTTGCTGCCATTGACAGTGATGGATTGGTCCTCCGCAGACTGGCCCGAACACCAGGAAAAAATATGGAAACTACGCCTCTACTACGAAAACAAAATTCCAATGAAACTCTAGTCACAATGTTATACATTAACGGGTCTAATGTACCAAATAAAATTTACACCGTATATTGGTAGGCAATGTATTTTATGTTAGATGCAAAAAAGGGTTTTTGAGTGTAAGAAAAACTTGAAAACAGATGTTTAGGTAATGTTGGTACCCTGTCAGTTATTAGATACGCAAGTCTGAAACAACCGACAAGTTTTTAAAATATGTGATAAAGTTTTATGAAATGTTTTTACTTTGACCTTTTATAAGGATATTATTTGAAATGTTATAAAAAAATATCGGTATTTAAACTCTTTTAAAATTGTTTTGCAAGCAGTTTTGTTATACAAGTTATTATAGATATTAAATATTAGTATTTAGGATTTTGGGAATTATTTAATTAGTATTTTGTTATTTGACTGACTCGAATTGAAATTAAATCCTAATTTTATTAGTATTTAGTTTAGCTTCACATAATCTGAGGCGCATAAAAAAGAAGAAAACTAACAATTATAAGATAACTTACCAAATAACACATAAACCTGTAATAATTAAGTATATTTTATTTTTATTGACTAATTTTAATTTTTTATTTTATTTTATTATGGACAACAAACAATTGTGCAAAAAAAGTTACAATAAGAACAATAATTACAAAAAAAATATGGGTAGGTATATGCACAAACAGCATCATTATCCCAAGATATAAAAGTTAGACATTTAAACATAAAACATAAATATTAACTAAACAGATAAAAAATTGTGATACAAATAATAATAGCGACAGCGTATATAGATAAGCAAACAAATATTAAACAAAAAATGCAATAAGCAATCATCATACTTCTTCACAAAGAGCTTTTTTAAAAGCATATGGTGAAAGAAGAAAGATATCAATGTTATGGAAATTAACATTGTAGGCTTGCACTATCCTGCCCAGCGGGGCACGCCGACCAGCGTTGGTCCTACTGGGAACTAAATAAAAAAGTCAGTGTGGATAATTATCCCGGATTCGCTGAGAATTACTTGGAATACGGTAACATAATTGATTCACTAACTGTACACAATCAATTTTACCATTACATAAATTATACAAGTACATAGCTTCGAGGGCACTTCTTCTTTTTTCTAGTATCAAGAGCGAACACTTGTTAATAAGATGGTTATAAGACAGGTAAGAGCCGAAGCATTTGAAATGAACGGCTCGCATAAACTTTCGTTGAACTAATTCAATCTAATGCTCAACTAATGCTCCGGAGAGTATGTTAAACTCGGCCGAAGTTATGGAACTGTTTATAGGGTTATTGACTCTTTATAATTACCTCTTCTTAACTTATCGCTGTTCGGCGTATACTTAGAATAGGTCGTATCAAATACAATGTTTTTATTTATTTATTTATTCGAAGTTTCAGAAAAACATGACAAAAATTTCGTGTTAAAATATAAATAGTTATATAAGTATTAGTTTTGTTGATATAGAACCCTAGTCACCACACTAGGATTCCCTGTGTTGTGGTGACTAGTCTCTTTCTAGTTTCAAGTAAACGGCCTACGAATTAACAATTTAATATTTAGGTATATATTACAGTTTCGATGTTCGAGCGCGTAAGGCAGAAAGCTGATTTTCCCATGTAAGGCGGCTATCAAAAAGCACCCCCAAGTACTTGACAACATTTACTTGTTCCAGAGTCGGACAAATACAACCATACTGCATCTCACAATTATGTATTTTTACATAGAGTTGTTTGTTGGGAGCTGAACGAGCAGATATCGCAAAGGCTATATACTTGGTTTTATTTGTATTAAGAGTGAGGAGATTGCTTTTTAACCAGTGAGAGACGTCACGTAGCCCATTTTCTGCATTGGACACTACTGTATTCCATGTTTTCCCATGAAAAATAATGGCAGTATCGTCAGCGTAAGCGAAGGTTGCAGCTTGTGACAGTTTAAGATCACCAAGGTCATTGACGTATACAAGAAATAAAGTCGGACCGAGCACACTACCTTGCGGTATTCCGAATTCAATGCTGGCAAGTTCACTTGTTTCGTTACCGATCTTGACTCTTTGTTGTCTATTTGATAGATAAGACTTTAGCCAGTCTAGTGCTACACCTCTGATACCTAACAACTCTAATTTTTTAAGCAGTATAGGCCTCGACACAGTATCAAAGGCTTTAGCCATGTCCAGGAACACCCCAATGCATTTATCACCTTTATCCAAATTTTCTCTAATGACATCATTTAGTGCGATAACTGCATCTTTGCAACGGAACTATGGCCTTTTTGCAACGGAACCCGAATTGGTTTTTAGAAAGTAGGTTTTCATTTTCAAGGAACCTTAGAAGCCTTTTATTAACGACCTTTTCTAATATTTTTCCAATAGAACTCAATAATGATATTGGTCGATAATTTGAGGCTTCTAATGGGTCACCGTCTTTGTATATTGGGCACACCTCAGCTATTTTAAATGAGTCTGGAACCAAACCTGTCATTATGCTAAGGTTGCAGATATGGGCTATAGGTTCCGAAATAATATGTTTAGATGCCTTTAGAAAAATATTGCTAATGCTGTCGTGTCCACATGATGCGTTGTTTTTATTGTTGGTGATAATTTTATGAATTTCGATACTGTTTGTTGGTTTTATAAAAAAAGAATTAACTGGTGTGTTTGAAATAAATGTGTGTGTTGTTAATAGCTCCTCTTCTGTCATTTTAATGTTATGAAGTATATTGTTTGCTAATTTTTCTCCTATATTAGTAAAATAGGAATTAATTTTATTTAGTGTTTTTGTTTTATTGGAAGATGTAGACTGTATAAGTTGAGTGTTAGATGTTATGTTCGAGCCCATATTACATATTCTCTTTATGCTATCCCATGTCTTCTTGCAATCACCTTTGCTTTTTTCTAATGAATCTCTATCATATTTGTTTTTTAGGTTTTGCAGGATGTTATTGCAGATATTTCTGTAATGTTTATATTTATTCTTTAAAATTAAGTTTGTATGATTGTTTTTAAAGTGTAGGTGCAACCTATCTCTTTTTCTTATACACTGTAATAGACTCGGTATAATCCACGGTTTAGTGATGCGTTTAGAGCTTCTAAGTGTAGAAGTAGTACTATTGTTTTGAACACAATTGTCAATTATTTTAGTTATTTCCTTCGTTGCCCCACTTACTTTATTTAACTTATAAAATTCATCCCAATTAACTTTTTCTAGTTCTCCAATCACAGCCGTCATGTTTACATTACATTTTGTAGGGATACTTTTTCGCTGGGGCTATCCAGAAGCGCCAACATAGTATTATTTTAAAATTCGAGTGGCAAATACAGGAAGTAAGTTTGACCAGCACTGCACTCTAGATGTAAATCATATCTATGAATATCACGAATGAGTTAGAACGTATACGTAAGTAAGTCATATGAATAAGAAACGTTGGTGAGAGCCGCGTGGACTTGACAAGCAAGTGTTCCGGAAACTTATGACTTCGTTTGTGTAAAGTTGCCAGCTTTCAAAAGTTGCATTTGTCACAGTGTTGCAAGCAGTTTGTGCTTTGGTCTGTGAACAAGATACAATATTCAAATATTATACGTAATGTTAATTATTATAGTGATGATGACTTAACCGAAAAAATATTTTCGACTTTAGTCTGATTAACCTAAATTATCTGCCATCTTTGTAAGGACGATAATATTATAATGATACTACTTTTTACATTACTGACCAAAATTTCTGATACATGTAAACACCATTTATATTGTGTCCACACATACTACACAACATCCACATTCACATACTCACATAAACACACACACTGTATAATATATACACTTATTTATAATTTTGTGACTTAACATTTTCTCTTATAAGTATATTTTATCGGTAACATTTCACTTAATGTTTTATTGTAAGTTTATAATAGCCTGATTCCCACCACACCGGGTAACCCACGAAGAGAAGATCAATTATAGAAGTAGAGTATAGAATTTATAGTGGTAAAATTGAACTAGTTTAGATAAAAATACAATACACGCTAAACAGCTTTTGTACGATTTTCTATATAAAGTAAGTAAGATAAACATATATATGTCGGTAGGATAGGTGGGCTTTCGTTGCCGGACTGGTCGTCTTCCATTATGGTAGCCGAAAATAAGACTCGATATCCACTCAGTACTTTATATTACATTAATTTAATAATCACACAGTGAACGGATGGATACGGATTACTATTGGAACGCGGCGAGGTCGGAGCGAGGCTGCGCCACGTGCGTTCAGTTCGATGTCTAATCACAAAGTGTGCGTAAAAATGCCGGAACCTTCAATGACAGCTCGCACAGTGTTACCAACCCCGTTTCCGAATACGCCCAAGTCGATTCGGTTCGGCTTGACGTTCCGTTTCGAAATCCACGACATATATATATAAAAGCTACTCATTTTTACCTTAATTTACTAAGAGCGTTTTTATAGTTTTTGTGAAAAGTGCAAATGCAATCCAAAACAATTTAGAAGGTTCTCCTCCTAACATTGTATGATGGTCTCCGAAGATAGTCCTATAACTTCACTAGGCCGTCACAGCCACATGCCGCGCTACAGTAAAAGAGAAACAAGCATTTCACGCATAGTGTTTATTGAGTACTTCAGACGCGCCACTTGTTGCGATGACATCGGCATGGTGGGGTCGCGGGTTCTATTTGTTTACTTACCCATAATCATTTCGACCTAGATTTGAATCATTTGTCATGTATGACACATTTATATCGGTACCTCAATACTTTATTTTAATGAACGGGTATACGGATGAACATAATAAGGAAACAATTTTTTTTTTTTTTTAATATATAATGAAATTGAGTTTTGCAGCCAGTTTTTATTTGTGTTTCTGACGTCACGTGGAATTCTGTCTAAAATCAGACTATTTTAAATCTAAAATAAACGAACTTAGAATCTTATAATTTTATAAATTATAAAATTGAATAGCTTGTATGTAAATGAATAATTTTATTAAAACATACGATTCACGGTTATATTAATACAATTTTTAATTACAAAGCAAATTATTGTAAAATTGTCTCATACGATACAACCTATAATATCAACTATAATAGAAAAATAATCGATGGGAAAAAATCGATTTCGTGTAGCGCATATCTTATTATCAGATCCGATTATATTACTGTCAAAACAAATACCTATTCAATTAAAAAACAAAACCAATTAAGTATTCATAAATGCCCATCTCTAAGCAAGATGCTTCAGGGGACTCATTTAAAGGTGAACAGTGAATAGACTCTCACTGATATAATTACGTTTAAAAGCAAATACAATTATTATATATATATAAGATAGATTTTAAATAATATGTAAAATAAATAATAGGTATATAAATGAATTATATAATTAATTAGGTATTAATACAGATTTACTGATTTTTATAATGTTAGTGCTTCTCTGTAAATACCATATTTATATAAACAATTAAAAAAAATATATAAATAAGTTAATATGTAAATTTGGTGTAGATTAGCCTATATTAATAAATTAAATAAATCTCAAAATGTAACATATATCTTTTTCGGGCTGTAACGTGTACCAATATGCCTTTAGTCTTCTTATTTTGTTGCTCTCAAGAGAGAGTTATATTGTAGCGTAGTCCTTTAATCCAAGATCCAGTGTTTCTACAAATAACTACGATATTATGATAACAATACTACGCCATTAAATGCTGCGATAAATAATTACGATAAGAAACAAAATCAAGTGATACGAGAAGTAACTACAAGACTACGACAACAAATGTTACGAGGATTAATTACGACAACAAGACTACGACATTAAGTTCTACATGAATCAGTTAAAACAATAAGACTACGGCAGCAAGTGCTACGAGCAGAAGTTACTACGATAAGACTACGACATTAAGTGCTACAAGAAATAATTACGACAACAATACTATGAAGAGGTACGACTTTAAGTGCTACAAGAAAACATAATTATAACAACAAGACTACAACATAAATATTAAGATGATTAATAACGCAACAAGACTAGCAAGACCTGCATTGTATCTGGAGGTCGTGAGCTCGATTCCCATCCATGGCTAAAATATTACTTTTGTTTTACTGTACAGTTTGCCTTAGGCATTTATAAAGTAGAATATGAACTCTGCCGTCATAAACAAGAGAGACGTATCTCAAGAGAAGATAAACAAGAGAGAAATCGAGAGAAAATAAATAAATATTTTAATTTTTTCATGACCATTATTGCATCTATTAAGCTTTAAACTAATAAATTCCAATCTTGGCTTTATTATATTTTAATAATTTATTTACTTCTTATTTAGTATAAAAATATAAACAAAATAATAGGTACTATGTTAAAAAGGCGCATATACTATGCGTCTATTGTGCTTAGTGATAGGCTTTAATTTTAATAGTTATTACTTTTAAAAAGGTGAATGTGTCATTGATATATATATATAATGTAGTATTCAAGCAGATATTGCAAGCAAACTACTACAATTGAAATTCTTCCAAAAAGGAGTTCCTCTTTTTTTGTAACGGACGAAAAATATTTAACGTTCCACAGTTTTTAAATTGGCATTTCTATCATTTATGTCTCATGTTTATTCAAAGTCCTACGTTAAAAAGTCATGTCTTTATCATGACGCTCCTTTTCCTTGGTGGCAACACAGTATAATATGTAGTTGCGTCTGTTTATCAAATTGTAATGTAAAACGCCGATCCTTATACCTTTACTTATATATATATGTGTGATTGGTTACTAACCTTTTATTTAGAATAAATATTTATGGTGTGGATATGGTCGGTGAAGTTGGTCGCCTTGGTGGCTTCCTTGTATGGCAGATAATGATTGACAGGTCAATGGAATCAGCTAACCACCTAGGGCTTTATTCCGAGTTTGCAACCGCTAAAGACGACAAGACGTTGCGTAAACTATAAATATTGAAATATAAGTTCTATTTCAATGGATATATAGTCTGTATTAGGTTGGCTATAATAATGCCGCCATCTTGATATAAGCGAATTCTTCGCAAGTTTGAACATCTGATGAGCATTGGAATTTCAACTCTATATTTAAAAGGATAGAACTTATATTTCAATATTTATAGTTTACGCAAAATGCGTGACGGTGAACGTGTCAAAACTCGGAATAAAGCCCCTAGTCTTACACTAGTTGGTTATGTAGTGTGTATTCGGTTTAGTAATATTTTTCATATTAAGATTCCTAAATTTAAGTTAATCTGATATCGAGGTATAATAAATATTTGTCGTTCTTTTAATAATGAATAGCTGCCTAACCAAACGCACTGTAAGACCTCATTGTTAAACATTTTTTTTTACTATTCATAAATATCTGTAAAGATTTACATGAAATAAATGATTTTATTTGATTGATTTGATTTGAACGCCTTTTTATTTATTATTTAATCTCCAAAAATTAGGCGCATATGATCATAAACGACTTCTTTTTCTAGTACTTAGAAGACGCTGCTTTGTTATTTAGTTTTCAGTTGTTCTTTCTTTAAATGCGCCTTTTTTATCCTTGTTATCTTAGGATATCGTGGTGCAGTAAAAATAATAAAAATATTGTTAGATGCGCCTTTTCTCACTGATTCCAAAACTGTAATTAGCTCTATTTTTGATTATGACGGTTGAATTAGTATTCTTATTTCTGGTACAAATAGTAGGTACAATCCTATAATCTAGCTATAGAGATTAGTTTGTGTCCAATCTAGGAGACTATGTGAAAACTAGTAATATGTTGACCTGTGTGAAGTTAGCGGCCTAAAATATAGCGGCCCTCATAACCCGACCGATTTAAAAAGTCGTATGAAAATGTGAAGTTACCGGCCCCTATTTTCTTTAATCTCGTAGCATCTCGTAGCCACTCTACAATTTCTTATGAATTCTTCAGGATTTTTTTGAAAAATCTGTATCAACAAACTGAAATGCGATTAAAAGGGGACGCTGTGTGATAGCTTTTATACTAGACATAATATTCTGATCAAAATCTCTGAGCACATAGGCCTAGATACATATTATATAATGTATATACTCAGCTCTACTATAAAAGCTTAGGAACTTCTGAAAAAATATTTTAAAACTATACTTATAATGAGAATTTCTAGTAAAGAGAGCACATTGTTACGGCTTGCGGCTACTAAACCATACATAATATTCTGATGATTATTTTTATATATAAAGGGAATAAGAGTAGGCATCGAACAGTTATAGTCTCCATTACTATAAATGTTTATGTAGTCCTCAGGATTTTTTTGAAAAATCAGTATCCACAAACTGAAATGCGATTAAAAGGGGACGCTGTGTGATAACTTCTATACTAGACATAATATTCTGATCAAACTCTCTGAGCACATAGGCCTAGATACATATTATATAATGTATATACTCAGCTCTACTATAAAAGCTTAGGAACTTCTGAAAAAATATTTTAAAACTATACTTTTTATGAGAATTTCTAGTAAAGAGAGCACATTGTTACGGCTTGCAGCTACTAAACCAGACATAATATTCTGATGATTATTTTTATATATAAAGGGAATAAGAGTAGGCATCGAACAGTTATAGTCTCCTTTACTATAACTGTTTATGTAGTCCTCAGGATTTTTTTGAAAAATCAGTATCAACAAACTGAAATGCGTTTAAAAGGGGACGCTGTGTGATAACTTCTATACTAGACATAATATTCTGATCAAACTCTTTGAGCACATAGGCCTAGATACATATTATATAATGTATATACTCAGCTCTACTATAAAAGCTTAGGAACTTCTGAAAAAATATTTTAAAACTTTACTTTTTATGAGAATTTCTAGTAAAGAGAGCACATTGTTACGGCTTGCAGCTACTAAACCAGACATAATATTCTGATGATTATTTTTATATATAAAGGGAATAAGAGTAGGCATCGAACAGTTATAGTCTCCTTTACTATAACTGTTTATGTAGTCCTCGGGATTTTTTTGAAAAAAAAAACTTTACTTTTTATGAGAATTTCTAGTAAAGAGAGCACATTGTTACGGCTTGCAGCTACTAAACCAGACATAATATTCTGATGATTATTTTTATATATAAAGGGAATAAGAGTATTAGTCTCCTTTACTATAGCTGTTTATGTAGTGCTCAGGATTTTTTTCATCTAACAGTATTAGTCTCCTTTACTATAGCTGTTTATGTAGTGCTCAGGATTTTTTTGAAAAATCAGTATCAACAAACTGAAATGCGATTAAAAGGGGACGCTGTGTGATAACTTCTATACTAGACATAATATTCTGATCAAACTCTCTGAGCACATAGGTACACCTAGATACATATTATACAATGTATATAGTCAGCTCTACTATAAAAGCTTAGGAACTTCTGAAAAAATATTTTAAAACTTAACTTTTTATGAGAATTTCTAGTAAAGAGAGCACATTGTTACGGCTTGCAGCTACTAAACCAGACATAATATTCTGATGATTATTTTTATATATAAAGGGAATAAGAGTAGGCATCGAACAGTTATAGTCTCCATTACTATAAATGTTTATGTAGCCCTCAGGATTTTTTTGAAAAATCCGTATCCACAAACTGAAATGCGATTAAAAGGGGACGCTGTGTTATAGTCTACTTTACTATAATTGTTTATGTAGTCCTACATAAACAATTATAGTAAAGTAGACTATAACTGTTCGATATCTAGTCTTATTCCCTTTATATATGTAAATAATCATCAGAATATTATGTCTGGTTTAGTAGCTGCAAGCCGTAACAATGTGCTCTCTTTACTAGAAATTCTCATAAAAAGTATAGTTTTAAAATATTTTTTCAGAAGTTCCTAAGCTTTTATAGTAAAGCTGAGTATATACATTATATAATATGTATCTAGGCCTATGTGCTCAGAGAGTTTGATCAGAATATTATGTCTAGTATAGAAGTTATCACACAGCGTCCCTTTTTAATCGCATTTCAGATTGTGGATACTGATTTTTCAAAAAAATCCTGAGGACTACATAAACAGTTATAGTAATGGAGACTATAACTGTTCGATGCCTACTCTTATTTCCTTTATATATAAAAATAATCATCAGAATATTATGTCTGGTTTAGTAGCTGCAAGCCGTAACAATGTGCTCTCTTTACTAGAAATTCTCATAAAAAGTATAGTTTTAAAATATTTTTTCAGAAGTTCCTAAGCTATTATAGTAGAGCTGAGTATATACATTATATAATATGTATCTAGGCCTATGTGCTCATAGAGTTTGATCAGAATATTATGTCTAGTATAGAAGTTATCACACAGCGTCACCTTTTAATCGCATTTCCGTTTGTTGATACTGATTTTTCAAAAAAATCCTGAGAACTACATAAACAGTTATAGTAAAGGAGACTATAACTATTCGATGCCTACTCTTATTCCCTTTATATATAAAAATAATCATCAGAATATTATGTCTGGTTTAGTAGCTGCAAGCCGTAACAATGTGCTCTCTTTACTAGAAATTCTCATAAAAAGTATAGTTTTAAAATATTTTTTCAGAAGTTCCTAAGCTTTTATAGTAGAGCTAAGTATATACATTATATAATATGTATCTAGGCCTATGTGCTCAAAGAGTTTGATCAGAATATTATGTCTAGTATAGAAGTTATCACTCAGCGTCCCCTTTTAATCGCATTTCAGTTTGTGGATACTGATTTTTCAAAAAAAATCCTGAGGACTACATAAACATTTATAGTAATGGAGACTATAACTGTTCGATGCCTACTCTTATTCCCTTTATATATAAAAATAATCATCAGAATATATGTCTGGTTTAGTAGCTGCAAGCCGTAAAAATGTGCTCTCTTTACTAGAAATTCTCATAAAAAGTATAGTTTTAAAATATTTTTTCAGAAGTTCCTAAGCTATTATAGTAGAGCTGAGTATATACATTATATAATATGTATCTAGGCCTATGTGCTCATTGAGTTTGATCAGAATATTATGTCTAGTATAGAAGTTATCACACAGCGTCCCCTTTTAATCGCATTTCAGTTTGTGGATACTGATTTTTCAAAAAAATCCTGAGGACTACATAAACATTTATAGTAATGGAGACTATAACTGTTCGATGCCTACTCTTATTCCCTTTATATATAAAAATAATCATCAGAATATTATCTCTGGTTTAGTAGCTGCAAGCCGTAACAATGTGCTCTCTTTACTAGAAATTCTCATAAAAAGTATAGTTTTAAAATATGTTTTCAGAAGTTCCTAAGCTTTTATAGTAGAGCTGAGTATATATATTATATAATATGTATCTAGGCCTATGTGCTCAGAGAGTTTGATCAGAATATTATGTCTAGTATAGAAGTTATCACACAGCGTCCCATTTTAATCGCATTTCAGTTTGTTGATACTGATTTTTCAAAAAAATCCTGAGCACTACATAAACAGCTATAGTAAAGGAGACTATAACTGTTCGATGCCTACTCTTATTCTCTTTATATATAAAAATAATCATCAGAATATTATGTCTGGTTTAGTAGCTGCAAGCAGTAGCAATGTGCTCTCTTTACTAGAAATTCTCATAAAAAGTAAAGTTTTAAAATATTTTTTCAGAAGTTCCTAAGCTTTTATAGTAGAGCTGACTATATACATTATATAATATGTATCTAGGCCTATGTGCTCAGAGAGTTTGATCAGAATATTATGTCTAGTATAGAAGCTATCACGCAGCGTCCTCTTTTAATCGCATTTCAGTTTGTTGATACTGATTTTTCAAAAAAATCCTGAGCACTACATAAACAGCTATAGTAAAGGAGACTATAACTGTTCGATGCCTACTCTTATTCCCTTTATATATAAAAATAATCATCAGAATATTATGTCTGGTTTAGTAGCTGCAAGCCGTAACAATGTGCTCTCTTTACTAGAAATTCTCATAAAAAGTATAGTTAAAATAATTTTTCAGAAGTTCCTAAGCTTTTATAGTAGAGCTGAGTATATACATTATATAATATGTATCTAGGCCTATGTGCTCAAAGAGTTTGATCAGAATATTATGTCTAGTATAGAAGCTATCACACAGCGTCCCCTTTTAATCGCATTTCAGTTTGTTGATACTGATTTTTCAAAAAAATCCTGAGGACTACATAAACAGTTATAGTAAAGGAGACTATAACTGTTCGATGCCTACTCTTATTCCCTTTATATATAAAAATAATCATAAGAATATTATGTCTGGTTTAGTAGCTGCAAGCCGTAACAATGTGCTCTCTTTACTAGAAATTCTCATAAAAAGTATAGTTTTAAAATATTTTTTCAGAAGTTCCTAAGCTTTTATAGTAGAGCTGAGTATATACATTATATAATATTTATCTAGGCCTATGTGCTCAGAGAGTTTGATCAGAATATTATGTCTAGTATAGAAGCTATCACACAGCGTCCCCTTTTAATCGCATTTCAGTTTGTTGATACTGATTTTTCAAAAAAATCCTGAGCACTACATAAACAGCTATAGTAAAGGAGACTATAACTGTTCGATGCCTACTCTTATTCTCTTTATATATAAAAATAATCATCAGAATATTTTGTCTGGTTTAGTAGCTGCAAGCCGTAACAATGTGCTCTCTTTACTAGAAATTCTCATAAAAAGTAAAGTTTTAAAATATTTTTTCAGAAGTTCCTAAGCTTTTATAGTAGAGCTGACTATATACATTATATAATATGTATCTAGGCCTATGTGCTCAGAGAGTTTGATCAGAATATTATGTCTAGTATAGAAGCTATCACACAGCGTCCTCTTTTAATCGCATTTCAGTTTGTTGATACTGATTTTTCAAAAAAATCCTGAGGACTACATAAACAGTTATAGTAAAGGAGACTATAACTGTTCGATGCCTACTCTTATTCCCTTTATATATAAAAATAATCATAAGAATATTATGTCTGGTTTAGTAGCTGCAAGCAGTAGCAATGTGCTCTCTTTACTAGAAATTCTCATAAAAAGTAAAGTTTTAAAATATTTTTTCAGAAGTTCCTAAGCTTTTATAGTAGAGCTGACTATATACATTATATAATATGTATCTAGGCCTATGTGCTCAGAGAGTTTGATCAGAATATTATGTCTAGTATAGAAGCTATCACACAGCGTCCTCTTTTAATCGCATTTCAGTTTGTTGATACTGATTTTTCAAAAAAATCCTGAGCACTACATAAACAGCTATAGTAAAGGAGACTATAACTGTTCGATGCCTACTCTTATTCCCTTTATATATAAAAATAATCATCAGAATATTATGTCTGGTTTAGTAGCTGCAAGCCGTAACAATGTGCTCTCTTTACTAGAAATTCTCATAAAAAGTATAGTTAAAATAATTTTTCAGAAGTTCCTAAGCTTTTATAGTAGAGCTGAGTATATACATTATATAATATGTATCTAGGCCTATGTGCTCAAAGAGTTTGATCAGAATATTATGTCTAGTATAGAAGCTATCACACAGCGTCCCCTTTTAATCGCATTTCAGTTTGTTGATACTGATTTTTCAAAAAAATCCTGAGGACTACATAAACAGTTATAGTAAAGGAGACTATAACTGTTCGATGCCTACTCTTATTCCCTTTATATATAAAAATAATCATAAGAATATTATGTCTGGTTTAGTAGCTGCAAGCCGTAACAATGTGCTCTCTTTACTAGAAATTCTCATAAAAAGTATAGTTTTAAAATATTTTTTCAGAAGTTCCTAAGCTTTTATAGTAGAGCTGAGTATATACATTATATAATATTTATCTAGGCCTATGTGCTCAGAGAGTTTGATCAGAATATTATGTCTAGTATAGAAGCTATCACACAGCGTCCCCTTTTAATCGCATTTCAGTTTGTTGATACTGATTTTTCAAAAAAATCCTGAGCACTACATAAACAGCTATAGTAAAGGAGACTATAACTGTTCGATGCCTACTCTTATTCTCTTTATATATAAAAATAATCATCAGAATATTTTGTCTGGTTTAGTAGCTGCAAGCCGTAACAATGTGCTCTCTTTACTAGAAATTCTCATAAAAAGTAAAGTTTTAAAATATTTTTTCAGAAGTTCCTAAGCTTTTATAGTAGAGCTGAGTATATACATTATATAATATTTATCTAGGCCTATGTGCTCAGAGAGTTTGATCAGAATATTATGTCTAGTATAGAAGCTATCACACAGCGTCCCCTTTTAATCGCATTTCAGTTTGTTGATACAGATTTTTCAAAAAAAATCCTGAAGAATTCATATGAAATTGTAGAGTGGCTACGAGATGCTACGAGATTAAAGAAAATAGGGGCCGCTAACTTCACATTTTCATACGACTTTTTAAATCGGTCGGGTTATGAGGGCCGCTATATTTTAGGCCGCTAACTTCACACAGGTATATGTTGTACATATTATTATTTATTAACACTTATTTTAGACACTTTACTGCCAGGCATAAATTTTAAAGAAAAATAGTTGATGTAAGTTGTGCAAGAGGAAGGAAAGTAGCCAGAGATAAACAAATCAGACATTCGATGGAATATCGTTATAATAAACTTATTATAATATTTATTTTGAGCAATAGTCGCCACCACTCCTAATAGTCGCCACCACTCCTAATAGTCTCTTGTATTTTTTATCGAGAACGAACGGCCAACTCCCACAGGTATATTTTTGTTATTAAAATTATTACCATGTCATAATTTTCAAATAAAATATGAACTAAAGCCTGATTTAATTTATAAATAAATCACACAATATTGAACAAAAACCATGACAAGCGAAATGCATTAACAATGTCCAAATTACAGCCATCCGTACAGTCGTCCAGGGATACATAACTCTACCAACTACATGGCTCCAGAATTCCCGGTCCATTGGAAATTAATAAAAAATATCAACAGATGTTTAATTTATGTAGAATGACAGTTCTTTATAATAATGTTATAAAAACTTTGTATGTTTAAAATGATAAAGCTTCCTGCTTAGGCGGATAATATAAAGCGAGTAAGCGGAAAGTAGGTAGTATAGAAATTATTAATAATTATACAAGTATTTATTTAATCTAGAAACTAATTACAGAATAATTTGCACCCTGACCCCCGTACTAGCCTCGGTAATTATCTGTTTTTATTATATTATTTACAATATAGTATTATACATAATACAATAATATACCTACCGACTTCGATGATCACTCTAATAGTAAAAGACGACATAAAACCACGCATCCACTCAACTCTTATCTACGTAATAAAGTGATTTAATATAATGACTAGACTTATATTTTTTTTAACAAGCTAAATTGCAGTGCGATATTTGAATATCAGCGGATGACTATGTATGTTAAGTTCCGTTCCACCATTGAGTATTTATGTTTTAGCATAGACATGTAAATTATTATTTCAAACATATTGAACGACAAACAATATTATCTTGGTGTAACGAAACGCAAGTAGCTCTTGTGAATGAAAAAATATTTGTAAGTTACACGCACATATGATTTTCAAAAATAGGACTTTTTATAAATCGTGATTTCCTAGTCATCGGTCAAACTCATAACTGACATTCAAAAATCGCACCGAATTCAAGATATTATCTTGAATTCGGTGCATAGAATTGATTTTTAAATGTGCGCGCACTGCCACCTCACAGCCGACTTTGGATCCGAAACCGAGTTGCACTGATTGTAAATAATTAATTAAATCTATAGATTTACAACATAGTTTGGCTGCGATGCAATAGCCCGTATGCCACCATCTTTTTTTAATAAGGCTTATATAATATATCTGTAATATTTTTTGTGCTTAACCAGAAACCATTAAATATATAGAATAGAGCGGTTAAATCTCTTAGAAGTGATTCACTATTATCTTTAAGATGTTGCGGTGTTAGACCACCAGTGCCATCAGCAGAACCACTTCTAAAATCTCTTGAAACTTATTCTATTGAGACTTTTTGTTTAAATTGTATATCGTGGTATGCTAAAACATTTTTAATGCCATTAGTCTAAAAGGTTTTCATAGCATTAAACACTTATAAAAATATTTAATTGACGCAGATTTATATGCAAGCCAAGCTAAATAAAATGCCTGCTTATTTAAATGGCAGTAGTAAGAATACAGTAGAACGCGTCGCAATTCCCTGACAACCTAAGGACAAGCGGGAGACCTACGTGACCTAGTTCAGACTCAAGTGACGTCAACACGAATTACTTACGGATAATACTATGACCTATACTTATACTTGCTATGATACTAATTTATCAATACTACCAAATCTAATAGAACTTGATTAAATAAAACGATTTAATTAATCTGAGGTTTTATTTAGGGCAGTACTTTATAATTCAAGATAATCCTTAGAGACTACAAATGAAGGTGAGTTTAGGTTTATTCCTGCCATATGCTGCTGCATTTTATTATTGAATTTAGTGATGATGTGAATAAACTACTAATTACTTACTAATATACTATTTTTAATTAATAAAATGTATTTTATACTAGCGCCTAGCGGTTTTACCCGCCGTTTAATTTAAAACACGTTATTTTCTAACAATAAGGCTTTTAATTAGTGAAATAATTTTTAAAACAAATTCAGTAGTTTTTGAGATTTTCCGGAACAAACAAACAATTAAATTTCTCATAATATTACATATAGAATACAAAAAATACACTTTCTTTAAATTTAAATAGCGATGTTACGATTTTTTTCAAAAGTCAAAAATATTTATTTCATGTAAACCTTTACAGGCATTTATGAAAAGTCAAAAAAAAAAAAAAAAGTATATATAAGGTCCTGTGTGTACTTGGCCAGGTCGCCATTCCTCCCACAGACAAATGTTGAGAATATAATACAAAATAAACAAATCGTAAACTATTAAACTATTGTCCTTGCGGGAGAAAAACAAACAACCCAACCGAACACACACTACATAACCAACCAGTTTAAGACTAGGTGGTTAGCTGGTTCCATTGACCTGTCAATCGTTGACTGCCCTGCAAAAGTGCCACCAAGGCGACCAACCCAACAGACCATAGCTACGCCCCAAATATACATACTTTAGTATAGGTAATCAAAATATACCTACAAGTAGATAGATGAAAGGTATCTTTTAGGGCGCAAACGCTGATCACAAGTCGATCGCCTCAGAGACACCCTGGAGAAAAAGGTACCAGCAAGTAAAAAACTCTGATTTTCCACATGTACCGTATCATCGGAGGAGCATGGTCCTGCATGGTTATTGACTTAAACCTATGCTTATAGCATGTGGTATATACTCTCATCCTACTGAAGAGCACGCGTAGAACACCCCAAGGCAGATATACTATCTTACAATATTGAAAGTACAGAATTACAGAACACAACATTTCTTTGATGCCAGCGCCGGTCTATCAGCAGAAGATTTTTCGGGATCTCCGCTTCTTATATGATAACAATCAAACGTGCGTGCCCAGCGGAGATCCAAGGCCCCCACAGCAGCACCCGATCACGGACGTAACGTATGTGTCAGCCATCCTTCTGCTCAACCAGGCCCTTAGGGTGCAGACCAGAACCCGGCACACGCGCCACCACTGCAATGACCTTCAAAGGAGAGGAAATCCGCTGGATACGTATACTACTACATTGCAGGGCCAAATACTAGCTGAATCCAAGGCCTGCGCAAACATCAACTAGTTAAAAAAAAAACATGGAAATGTATTCTATAACTCTGTTAACAAAATAACTTAAAATAAATAAGACAAATTAACATAAATGTTAAGTAATAACTAATTATTACCTTGAAGAAAATAGTAAATATTTAAAATTAAAATAATGATAAAAGGTTATAGTAATAACAAGTTATTACATCATCCAAAAATATATAAGAAAAATACCTATTGTAGTATAAATATATATATATATATATATATATATATATATATATACCTATAATAGTAAGTATTATGAATTATTACAATATGACAGTTACTATTAGTTTAGAGATTCCAGACGCAGAGAGGACTGATTCCAGACATCTCTGTCATTAATATAATCATTAACTTTGTAATACGCCTTGGCTATTAAAGTTTCTTTATACAATTTTTAAATTTTATATCATTTAGTTCTATAATTGATTTTGGTAATTTATTAAATAGCCTAATACTGTTTATAAGAAAACATTTATTAGTTTTTTGTAATCTGAATCTTGGTATGTCAATTTTGTTTATATTTCTTAAGTTTCGGGTATGCCTATCTGCATTTTTATTAAACATATTATTATTTTTTATTAAACATATTTATTAACCGTCTTTAAAATAAGTAGTTTTTGTGTTATTATTAATTTATTTGTGTGTTTTATATAACTTGCCATATGTTTTATATAACTTGCTATATTTTTTATATAACATAATTACATCCATCCATTTTTTATGATACCAATTTAGTCCAAAGCAAAATGTCAGTGGAAAAGTAGTTCATACTCGTAGATCACAAAAACAAGAAGAAATAATTTTCCATATAAGTAATAACTCTGGCACAGTGGCATATCTATAGAGTATGTATATAGGTGTAATACAATTAGCGAGTGTTTGTTCTCGCGTTCGAGCTCAGTACATAATATAACTAATGAATTAGCCACCAATTCATACATGAAGGAACATATTTCCATTACGTATTGTTTTTAATAATAAAAATAACTGCACCTAAGTTATGGCCAAGGTAAATTTAACATTTACATTCTCTGTCTTTATATTTTAGGTTGAAATTACTTTTAAAATGCCTCTCAGGATCAAATGGACTGATTTTATTAAAATTAGAGATTAGGTTTTCTAACAACGAATCGCTTCTGAAGGCTTAACGCCTCTTTTAATTCAATATGATGCCCATATATAATAACGATTACTTTTAAAAATACACCATATTGCTCTGGTCACAAACTAAGCTCTAGGCTTGTACTATGTGTACCATAAATATATGTGTGTTATTTTATTTATTTCCAAACTACTCTAAAATAATGATAATATATAGAACACTTCACACATATTGTCATGGAACAAACTAAGCAGCACTACGCCTATAATATGTGCTCCGGGAACCACGTTACTATAAAGTTTTTTTTTTTTTTTAAACTCCCATACAATGACCAACGTACTAATATTATTTGCCATGAGTGAGAATCGACCCTACGACCTCCGGATAAAGAGGCCGACTTAACCAGTTTACCACGGCGCGGTTAGCTAAAAACAACTATGTTATGTTTATAACGCATAGCTTGGGCGCCCCATGCTATGGGTGCTTATCTACTTTATTTAATGTTTGAGAAATTCTTATGACAAAATACAGAAAATACTTAAATATAATTAAAATAACTCCTAGTTCCTAGCTTCTGCCATTCATAAAGTATCAGGAGAACGACGTCTGGATAAAATGTCCCGGTAATTGTGAGCTTTCCTTAAGTAAGTCGGACTCGTCGGAAATCCCGGCATTATTCGTCGTGGAGAGAACAAACATCCGGGACGCGCCCGACTTACTTCCACATCTTCATAGAGAACCCAGTGACTTGAATGTCTTCAGGTTTCTGGGTGACATCGTCTTTTAGTCCATAACTACCTTTCAAATACATCCTTGCTTGACAAAATTTAAATTGATAGGGTTTAAAACAAGGCGTAAAACTTATATTAAGTTCCGGAAACCTGCTTGCATGTATGAGAAAAGTTGTGACTGTGTATGGGCGATGCAGAAGGAGTATGTGGAGATGAAACAAGGTGAAACTCGGTGGTCTCTGGCCACCCCGTAACAATGCCATACAAATCTGCCTACAAAATACGTCCTTAGTAAAATTATTAAACGTCAGAAAGTAAATTAGTTAATAATATGAAATTGAACCATTATTTGAATACCCATTGAGTTAAATTTAAAATGAACACCCTCTTATTATATGTATAGCCGTAAATTCTTGTGAAACGCGTGCGGTCAAGACAAGACCAAAGGGTATTTTGGTAAGACTAAGTCCTGGTATATCAGTGTACATACCTAGGGCGTGAACGGTTTTTGGCTTTGCATTCAATGCCCCGTAAGCGAAAATTAAATTTGGCGTTTCGTATATCTGTCGCACTATTAAAATGTGGAATGCTCTACCTGCTTGCGTGTTTCCTTCTTCCTATCTTAAGCTGGCATAACGGTTACGTAGATCTTAATTGTTGGTTGCATTTGTTCTTGGACCTTCATACTGCTTTCGATCAGGTAGATGTGAGGTCACATGCCGAGATTTCATTAAAAAAAGCCTTCCATGAAAATAAACAAATAAGATAAGCTTCTAACAAATACGTTATCTCCTTCTGCAACGTGGTTGTGACACTTTTTTTTATCGTTGATAATAAGATTTATTTCAAAGTACGATATTATATTTTATATAGATTTTGTTGCTTGTTCGGTGTAGACTCATACCATCGGCTACGACGAGGTGGGATTAAAACCCCTCCTCTGGGTACCCTAGGCGGTCTCGGGCGCCGTAAGGCACCCGTAAAGATATGTTGTTGCTAAAACTACACAAAAAAAATTACGATGTTTTTACGGTCATTAGTTTTAATACCCATAGTTAACGTTGGTATAAATATATATACCTATGACTGAATATTTTGTTCATCCATAATTCTTCTTCTTCTTAGTTGCTACACTCTTGACAGAGTGTACATCCATAATAGATGTCCTTTAAAACATACACAACCTAATATAAAACGGCTGCCCTGGAATCAAAGATATAAATTAAAAAAATAGCGGAGGCGTTTTAGTCCCACCTCGTCGTAGCCGATGCTATTTCCGGTATACTCCAAACAAAGGCCTAGCCGCGATAATTGTATAGTATTTAGTCTGCTAATAGTCGTAATCCACTAAAAGAACGTGGTGGCCGAGTTGGTTAGACCTTGGACTTAAAAACACTTAGGTCCCTGGTTCGAATCCTGGTGTGTACCAATGAGTTTTTAATTTAAAAAATTATGTACATTTGTTTGACAACACCACTATAGTGCCTCGGAGAGCACGTTAAGCAGTCGGTCCCGGTTTCACTATACCAACTTGTGAAACTGTTTATAGATGGGTTATTGAGTCTATTCAAAACATCGCGACAAGCTAGCCACTTGTTCGGTGAAGACTCATACCATCGGCTACGACGAGGTGGGATTAAAACCCCTCCGCTGGGTACCCTGGGGCCGTCTAGACGGTCTCGGGCGCCATAAGGCACCCGTGATGATACATACATACATACCACTAAAAGAACCGCCGGTTTACATCACCATTGTGCACGTACGACAACATGACATAAAATGTCAACAATTGGAACATAGAGCTGCGTTCTCTGGCTCCTAGATTGGCATAGAGACGTTGTAAACTAATAAAGACAGCTGCTAGAAGCCCAGGTGGCAATGCGAAGGGCCGCGTCCTCTGTCTTGGGTTATTGAATTAGCGACCCTTCCCTCCCACAATCCCAAAATCAGCTTTTCGGTACACAAACAAAATATATAAATCTAACATACGGGTTTATTCGATAAGTATATTTATTTTTGTTGACTATATAGTGTTGTAAGGATTAAGAGCGCATTGCGTGATTGTTATTAATGCATTTGTATTTATACAGCTAATTAAGTGAAGTATTATTGATCGAAGAATGCCGCCAAAAATGTAATGATTTGACAGGCGGTAACTATGCATTTACATAAGGATGTAAATGCATAGTATATTTTTATATTTTTGTAATTTATTTTTAAAAAAATGATTGTAATTCTACGCACATGTCCTACCTATCAAAATATCATCCTACTCAAAGCCTACAGTGAATAGTATGACATCACTCAACCGTTATCCCTTAGGACACATCGATAGGATATAGACACCACACCAAGCGTCTCTTGGTCATAATCAATTATTATCATAAAATATTTTAAATTAGAAAAAGGCTGCGACTCTCTAGAAAAAACCACCACCACCACCTCGACAAGAAATCGATGCAGTAGTCTCCTGAAAACCGGTGAATCCACAGACTAAAACTGAAACATTACTAGGTTACTTTACGGTTTTTGCATCTGTATGGGCGGTGGTAACGAGACCGGTCGGTCGGCATAACGAAGTTATAGAGACCTTCCTCCCACCTAACAAAAACACCCGTGATGGTATTATTATTATACTAGAAAATATAATTAAAAACCCACATACACAATAATAAAACTACTTTGCTCAAACAAGGTTGTCAAAATAATGTCCACATTACATGCATTTTTGAGTAAATAAACTTTATAGGTTGGCTGTCGAATGCCTTTATCTGACGATTGAGGAATCGGCCCTTAGTAATATTATTTTTATAGGTTATGGTTTTGCTTTTTTTAAAATATTTTTTTAACAAAAATTTTATAATTTTTATTGTATACCAACTTACATATATTTAAAAAATCCTGTTTCACCAATAGTACTTATACTTATAAGTGCAAATCATTTTGTAATTGTTTTTTTGATTAAATAAAGATTTATTATTATTTATTTAGTGCCTCGGAGAGCCGTTAAGCTGTCGGTCCCAACTCGGGAAACTGTTTATAGATGGTATATTGAGTCTATTTAAAACAACGTGACGAGCTAGCCACTTGTTCGGTGTAGACTCATACCATCGGCTACGACGAGGTGGGATTAAAAACCCCTCCGCTGGGTACCTTGGGGCCGTCTAGGCGCTCTCGGGCGCCGTAAGGGACCCGTGATGATATGTATGTATGTGTTATTTATATAAAATTAATAGACTAACCCCCGTATTCTAAGACGTTTCCTTAACTCCACTCTTCACTCAAGGAGCGTCTGTCTCAACTTGCTTTTTATAGTTGACATTTGGTGGAAAGAGACAGACATTCCTTGAGTGTAAAGTGGAGTTAAGGATACGTCTTAGAATACGGGTGTAAGTTCCAGTTGCACCAAAGTAATTGTAACATTTAAAGTTAAAAATGGCGTCGAATGACAGGTGGTACGCCATTTTTAACTTTAATCAATAACAGATTCTTTGGTGCAACTCAGCTTTAAGCGCATCACCCACGGCCAATAGACGGCCATTTATTTTATATACGATATATTTTAACTAAATTACGTTAAAAAAACCACATCGTTATAATATGAAACAACCCTTTCTATCTGGGTTCAAAAGCTATCGATGTTGAGTGTCTCATCGTCAGCGTTTCTCCACCCTTTCTCCGTCACGGTCCTCAATAAATTTTTACGGACCGGTAGCCCGGGATCAGCCAGGGGTTCATATTACCTCGGAGCTGCAAACGGCACGGGGTTCTGCGAAGGTTGCACTTTTCTTTGATAACCTTTTCATGGCTTCTGGATGTATTTTAAATAAATCAATATTACTAACCCAAAACACTACACACAAGCAATAAAAAATGAGGCTATCAAATTGCAGACAATCCTAATTATATCCTAAACTACAAGCATGTATAAAGTTTTGTTTATTGAGTCTATCCAAACATCGCGACGAGCTAGCTTGTTCGGTGAAGACTCATACCATCGGCTATGATAAGGTGGGATTAAATCTCCTCGGCTGGGTACCCTGAGGCTGTCCAGGCGGTCTCGGGTGCCGTAAGGCACGCGTGATGGTGTTCATATTTTCATTTATGCACAGAATGCATAGTTTCCTAAAATTTTCATGATCAAATAAAAGTTCGTAATATGATTCGCATAGAGAAAATTATTATGCTGGTAATTTTTAGAATACCATAATAGTAATTATTACTCATTTACTAAAACCTACTGTTTAGTTACAATTTAAATTGGGTACATTGAACCCTCATGCGATAGAAACTTGCCGACAATTGAAAAATATAAACGTAGGTAAACAATCAATCAGATTTTGTTTGTGTTAACAAATTCAAAACATAATTAAATATAAACTTAAGAAAGAAGCAAAAAACCTGCTACAGAAAGACGTTTTAAGCTGGAAAGTAAGCAAACAATTTGTCAGGCGCTCAGCCGATTTTATTAATTTGAGAGGCTCAGTCGACGCGCCATCAATCACAAAGGAGCGATTCCAACAGCCCTCAGGCACCTGTCGACAACTCGCCTTTAATATTCTATTTTAACGCTACCACTGTTTAATCATTCATAAGCGGGATATAATATTCCGATGGCCGCATGCGATAATGCCAACGCTTAGCTTTCACTTAATATTAGAACTATAGAAAAAAATGTGCGGTAATATTCTCTTCAGATTTGTTATGAATAATTAGTATGAAACTTCAGACAGCAGTAGAAACTTCTGAATCATTTTATATTTATATTGTGTCAATTAAATATAATATAATATAATTATCCTTACGGCGGCCGAGGCCGCTTAGACGGTCTTTGGGTACCCAGCGGAGGGGTTTTAATCCCTACTCGCCGTAGCCGATGCCATGAGTCTACACCGAACAAGTTAATATAATATAGGTGCCAATTGTTTAAAAGTTGCCAACTATAGATATTAGGACACTCATCCTAGTCTTAACTACGTCAACTTTATTGCCCAAAATAAGTACAAAAGCTTTAGGATGCCGAATAACGCGTATTTTAAATATCTGTAAAAATAAACTGAAATACGCGTATTAGAGCATTTTTTATGAAACAAAGTGTTCTTATTTAAATTATAGGAAAAATCTGTAAAACATGTTGAGGATCGAACCTGGGACCTTCCGCTTTTGAGTCAGTCAATCCAACCAACTCGGCCATACGTATTTAACGGACGCCAATTTAAAAAGTAAAACCGTACCAATTACGTGTTTAGCAACTTTCATTCAGTAACTTCCACCTAGCTTCCAATTGTGTCACCTGTGAAGAAAGGCTGTCTAGATGTAATGACAGGCATAAAGGGCTATGCGATTAATTGTGCGGCCTCACAAAGGCAGAGGTAAGTTTACGCGGCCCACGAAGAAACTTACGGTCGATGTGACCGGGGGAGGGGTGACGCCCGCCCGGTGAGGTTGCCAACAAGAAAATATTTACCCCATTTTGTTTATAGGAACATATTTCTAATTTACTTTAATATATTAAACTAAATTATGTAAATAATAGTAATTTAGTTTAATATAAAAAAGTCAAATATATAAGTTATTTTATTTGTTATGAGTAGTGAAATAATTGTGTACTTTGAACGTTATTTTAGTTATACTACAAATGTGTTAAATAGTTATTCTGTTCTCTAGGATAATTTCTTATTTTTCTTGTTAAATGTGGGCAAATATTTGTGTTGTTTTAACATTATTTTAGTGACTAGTACAAATGTTTTTTATACAGTTACTGTTCTAGAACAATTAGAAAGTTATTTAATACTTAATTGAAATAAAAAATGGAATAGTGCATTAAGCATAAAACATAATAAAATGTATTATTTCTCATCATAGCAAGGTCAAGCAGATGACAACAAGCCGGCCTGGGATGGGTGACCGCTTTATACAACGAGGTTATTTCATCATAAACACCGCAACAAGCTCGCCACTTGTTAGGTGTTGCCTCCGAATATTATCGGCCAAATGAGGACGGGTTAATCCCTCCGCTGGGTACCCTGAGACCGTTTAAACGGTTCTCGGGAGCCAAATAGGCACCCGTGATGGTATATATGCGATGGCATTGTATGACTACACCAAACTAGTGGCGAGCTCATCGCGCTATTTGGATAGTCTTATAACTCATCTATAAACAGTTTCACAAGTTGGTATAGTAAAACTAAGAACGACAGTTTAATGTAGAGTACATTAAACTGTCGTTCGCCGAGGTTCATAGCGGTGTTGTCTAACCAATGTTTTTATTTTATTACATTTTTATTGTTTTATAGGTCTAAGGTCTAACGAACTCGGCCACCACCTATATAATATATTTAATTTAATTACTATACGCCACAAAGTCATTGTTTTGTATTAAAGTAATAATAGCTGTTTTAAAATATACTACTCTGTGGACCGTTCTAATTCATATACTTTATACTAAATATAAAAATTAATTCAGGTACCAATTAATTTACACATTTATCACTCTTAAATTAATAATATGTTTAGTAAGTAGTATAAAAAATATATATAATAATTCGCATAAATCATATTACCAAAACTAACAAAAATACCAAATTTTACCCGTAGTAGGGAAATTATGTGTGGCAACACCGTAGTTTGAAAGCTTCAGTTTGTATAGGAGCTCTCCGACCCGTGCGCGCGTTCGGAGGCGGCATGTAGCACGACCGAGCTACAGGTGCCTTGTGTATATGCGACTCCTTTATATATACAACCTACGTAAATATAATCATACATATTATAATATCCAGTTATAGGTTTTTGTATAGGTATACAATTTAGTTTGTTTATATGAAGTTTATTTATATCAAAATTATTTAACGTAAAGTTTTAATAATCAAAAATATTTAATAAGTTTTATACATAGGAATGATGTTTACATTGCTTTTAATAAATAATTAAATTAAATTTCGAAAAAATATAATTAAAAATAGCGATTTTTGTGACCAATATATTTATAAAATATTTAAAATCATGAAGAATGAGGTACACACTAAAAATAATATTTGGTAATAAATTATATGTAAAATTTACAATAAATATTTAAAGTATTTAACCACGTTTAAATATTTAACTAAAAATTTCCGTGAGCTGTAAATTTATAATAAGTTGTTTCGTTTCGTTATTATTTTTCTTTCATCAATTTATTTAATTTAAAAACTTGGATTATTGTGACCAAATAAATCGTTTTTAGTATATTAACGTCGTTTTTAGTATAGTTTCTATTATATTATATCGACTGTTTCTGAGATTTTAACAATTTTGTTTATTATTAAAAATAATAATAATAAATATAAAGGTATCCACAATACTATGTACATATACAGTTTTATTTTTTAAAAAATAACAATATAATGTTTAGACATTTTCACACATATTTCGTCTCTAACTACGCAATATTAGGCCTTGGTCTCTTAGGTTTTTATTTTATACTAAATGTAGTTTAGGAAATAAACGGATTAGCGATTAATTTTGCATACCTAAGTGAATAAATAAGTACTTATTATATTTATGTTTATAAATAAAGACACGCAACATTGTTATGTAAATGTCACAGTTTTCTGAACAAAAAGTTTTCTTTACAATAGATTGTTGACGAAAAAAGTTTTTGTACATAAAAGGGAACAGAGAATTATTTTTAGCTCCCCTCCCTTTCTCTCTAATTTCGCCCACGTCGCTGACGTCACAACTTTCAGCTTCTCACTTGCACCGGGTTTCTGATCAAAGAGCCAACGATTTTATTATCCTATCGGAGTATAATTATTTAGGATACAATACTATAGTTAAGTGTAGTTAAACAGCATTATTATTAACACAAGAATTTAAGAACCACTTGAAGTAAAATTACGAGTAAATTGATTAAACCTAATTACCTATGAAAAAAATTGTTTTGTCTTATTTGAAAAAAAATCGAGTAAGTGTTATTTTGGGAACGCGTAGTACTTTTTTTTTCAATTTTAAAAACTTGCTTGGGATAAAAGTGATGAATTCTTTGGGACTGGCAGATGGCTGTAAATTTTAAGTAGTAATTTTCAGAAACAATATTCAGGATTACATAATTAAAAAAACCACAAAGCCAAGATTGAGATTTTATCTTTTTTTTATATAAATGACTAAAATTCTCCAATACAAAGTTTTTTTTTGGTAACAGTTATGATTATATAAGCTATCACCAGTGGATATCGATTTACGGGACATTACCCTATAATACCCTATTAGAGATAGATATATGATGATATATTTGGCAATACAATTTTATAGCTTCAATTTATATATTTTACCTAATAAGAAACACATCTAACACACTTTATTTGTTCCAGATAATTTTATTTATTTATGTAATACGGTTAGAGTATTTTTCAGAAGTCGATATTTAATCATGTTTTGTTATAGAAATTAAGTGAAACTCTTACCAAACCAAAATTACCTAATAATATGCAAAAACAAGATTCCTTTTTTTTTATTATTTATTTGTAACATTAATAGTTTATATAACCCGAATGCCTTACGAAGCCCAGACCGCCTAGACGGCCTCAGGGTGCCCAGCGAAGTCGTTTTTATTTCCACCTGGTCGTAATGGATGGTATTCTTGAGTTTACACCGAACAGATAGCCAGCTCATCGCAATGTTTGTGGGTGGACTCAAATAACCTATCTATAAACAGTTGGTATCGTGAAACTAGGACCGACAGCTTAACGTGCTCTCCTATTCATACTGCTCTAACCAGCTCGGCCACCACGTATATAAATATATATTATTATAATTTACCTAGTAAATAGTATGTATCTCCACATAATTATAATAAAAATACAATTTGCTTAGTTAACAAATGGTTATTAGCTTATGGCTTACAAATACTAATTAATTATATACGGCAAATGCGCTATATTTCTTACAACACAACATCCAATATATTTGCTACGGCGTAGTAGGCTACGAAACAAAAAGCTACGACAGGAGCCTTTGGTAATACTACAGGGCATAGCGGCACAGCTGGTATTGTGGCTAAATTACATGCTTTTAGAATGTAGCACGATATTAGAAATCTTATCTATTTGTCTTTTTTACGTTGATATCGTATTTCCATATTTTCTTTAAAGTTCCTATTATATCTAATTCGTAGTATGCTACGCCGTAGTTTATTTAATGCTAAAACTAATGTGTTTTATACATTAATTGGTTGCCAATTTTTTGTTAAGTTGTTCATTTCTTAATACATTTTTCAATAATCACATACACATTAATAAGGCTCTTTAGAGAGTAGGTATAAAACTCCTTTCATTAGATATTAACTTTTTTTACAGTTTAGGGCTGGTTTTTCTATCGTCAGATAAAGTTATTCGACAGGTAGACCTAGTCATGATCCGGTTTTAGTCTGTGGGTTCACCGGTTATCAGGTTATTATTGCATCGATTACCTGTCGTGGCGGTAGTCTCCTTTCAGGGTGCGGTTGCGAAATGGGTGGTTGGACTGACGATAAGGCAGCGAGTTTATTAAAATACACTCGTAATGCAATTCGTCTTTGTCGCCGCTATTTCGTAATCGTAACTGGAATTACGATCAATGTTGTTTAAGAACCATTATTGATTGACCTCATTCATGGACTTTGTAGGTCCATGTCACCACAAGGTGATACATAGACACATGCCGTGCTCCAATAAGAGTAAAAGTTAAATTTGTACAGAACTGTTAGGTAAATGTATTAATTTTCCAAACACTTTATTTGACGATTGAAGAATCGATCCTAAATCTATAAAATATTGATTACTATAGTTTTTAATGAAGATATACCCATATGCATTTTTCAAGCAGTTTTTTATAGTTTATTTGGCGTTCATTTATTTTTTATGTATAATAAATAAAACTGACTTAAATTATTGTTGATATCCGAAAAAAATAGATTTTAACTTAAATGAAGGCAACAAATACAATAAAAAAAAAGTCAGATATTAAATTGAGCAAAAAAATAAGATTTGTAACAAACCAAAAAATCCTTGTTTATAATGCTATAACGCAATTTGCCAAATTGTTATCCTGTTGACGAAGTTAGGAGGGCTTTGGAGCAAATCGATCGTGTCTTCATCCATTACCAAATCCCGTGGGCGGGATATTTTTGTGGCGTAGGGCGGCGTCAGCAGTGGAACCTAATTGTACGTAAATAAACGTTTCTTATTTCTGTACCTACTTGACAAACCTATCAAGTTCATACACACATAAAAACATAAATTGTTTTATAACATTATCTATGTTTCTTTTTCAACACCCTTTCACATTTCCTCATAACGTTTTTCGTTCAATGTCAATTTTTTTTTCGATAATTTGATAAGTAAGTATATTTTTCCTAGATTTAAAATTTTAATTTCATTCCAAAATTAGATAATAAAAAATAAAACTAATATGTTTACGTTTCTTTCAATACCATTTTTTCAGACAACATTTTTTTTTTGCATAGATCCTAATAAATTGACCCCATTAGAAAATTTTAACTTTAATAGATATTTACTTCTTTCTCGAAGGCGTATCCCATGACAGTGTCCAACTTATACCTTTTGACCGCCTCCGTAGACTAGTGGTTGCACCTTTGGCGTTGTATTCGGAGTGCGTGGGTTCGATTACCTCCCAGGCAAAACATATTAGTACGTTTTTCTGTACAGTTTGACATGATCTGGGTGTTTAGAAAATATAATATGTATCATATAATAATTAATAATATGTAGGACAAATTTCACATATTGCTCTGGTCACAAACTAAGCTCTAGGCTTGTACTATGTGTACCAGAAGCAACGATGTACATAATACATTTTATATTTTTATATTATATTGTTCTTTTTAGTACACAACTAAAACCTAAACTTAGTTTGTGACCATAGCAATATGTGTAAGTTGTTTTACATATTATTATTATTTAATTACACTTATTTTACTCATTATATAGAGTAATTCATTATGAGTAAAATATATATATCTTCACGGGTGCCTTACGGCGCCCGAGACCGTCTAGACGGCCCCAGGGTACCCAGCGGAGGGGTTTTAATCCCACCTCGTCGTAGCCGATGGTATGAGTCTACACCGAACAAGTGGCTAGCTCGTCGCGATGTTTTGAATAGACTCAATAACCCATCTATAAACAGTTTCACAATTTGGTATAGTGAAACCGGGACCGACAGCTTAACGTGCTCTCCGAGGCACTATAGTGGTGTTGTCAAACAAATGTACATAAATTTTTAAATTAAAAACTCATTGGTACACACCGGGATTCTAACCAGGGACCTTAGTGTTTTTAAGTCCAAGGTCTAACCAACTCGGCCACCACGTATATGATGAGTAAAATAATAATAATTAAATTTTATAAGAAAAAAAATCTAAATTTTAGTAACGAATTGAGATTACGAATAGAGTTTAGGTTTATAAGATCTGTAATTTTCAACTATTGCCTTTAAAAGGTTGTATTTCCGGTGCCTAATTAATATAAAATGAACAACAATACAAAGTTGTATAGTACTTGGTGTTTGAGGGAAGCAAGTTAGAGACTCGTTACCGACGGAGATGCTCACGCGAGCGCTGCGTACATCCTCGTCTACAGTGATCACGTCGCCCTCTACAAACCGGTACCGCTAGCAAAACAACTATTTTTTTTTTTTATATGTAGGACATTCATTAGACACATATTGCCCTGGTCACAAACTAAGCTCTAGGCTTGTACTATGTGTACCAGAAACAACGATCTAATGCATATTATATTTTATAAACACCCAGACCGTGACAAACTGTACAGAAAAATGTACTAATAAATTAGGTTTTTGTCATGGGTCGAAATCGAACCCACGACCTCCGGATACAAAGACTAAGGCGCAAACACTAGTCTACGTAGGCGGTAGAATGTGGTAGATATAAGATCAATATTGCCAAATAGGTGTTTAAGGACACCGCATTCGTAATCGCGAATTGTGCGTTCTCTATACAAAAAGGCCACCACGTATATATACCTAGTTGGTTAGACCTTGGACTTAAAAATACTTAGGTCACTGGTTCGAATCCCGGTGTGTACCAATGAGTTTTTAATTTAAAAATGTATGTACATTTGTTTGACAACACCACTATATTGCCTCGGAGAGCACGTTAAGCTGTCGGTCCCGGTTTTACTATACCAACTTGTGAAACTGTTTATAGATGGGTTATTGAGTCTATTCAAAACATCGCGATGAGCTAGCCACTTGTTCGGTGTAAACTCATACCATCGGCTACGACAAGGTGGGATTAAAAACCCCTCCGCTGGGTACCCTGAGGCCGTCTAAACTGTCTCGGGCGCCGTAAGGCACCCGTGATGATATATATATATATATATACTATACAAAATGAGCTTTCGCACTTCCAGTAATACTCGATTACTGTTTGTCGCAGAATTTTTTTTAATTATTTTTTCGAAATCAGAAGAAACCTTTTTTAATATTATAAGTAATACAAAAATATTTATTCCCCTCAACATAAAGATTTTCGCGTACAATTACCAACATAAAAATAATAATTAAACTTCGACTAACAGCCAAGTTATAATATTAAAAGACAGATCGTGTGTCAGCGGAGATCACACCAGGGTCTGCACCTATAAGCTGGAGTATTTTTAAGACTAAGGTCAAACTCGGCCATTAAGTATATTTACTTTACATTATATATTATTAGGCTGACATGGTCATATAAATGACAAAAAGCTCTTCAAAAAAAAAGAGAAAAAAAATATATATAAAAATTAAATTTTGATTTTGTGTTGTATCCGGAGATCGTGGAACTAAACGTACATTTAGTTACTATCGAACGATAGTAACGTTATTTACTACAACTTTTAATATTTTAAAAGTTGTTGTTTAAAAGGTGTTATTACACCACATTATGCCTAATCTTATACTGATTCAAATAATATGTATAAATACATCTTTAATTAAGTAGATACCTAACTATCGTTATTAAAGTGGGATAAATGTATTCGCCGGTAGGTAGAGCCGAGAATCTATTATAATAATTTAATCAATAAGCTTGGCGACCGTCGACGTCGATTGAAATTCTTAAAAATAAAACAAAACTTTTCTTATCTAAATTTTCAAGGCAATTAATCAAATATTAAACTGTAAACAACGATGTCGAAGCTCTGACGTCATACCACGAAGGCCACTCTATGTTTTGTTTTTCTAAAAGAGTTTTCTTTTAACTTGTTTTCCATATTAAGTATTTATATAAGCAAAGAGGTGTCTTAAGCTGAGAAAAATATATACTATTTTAAAACATACCATCTATTTCTAGATAGACCGCCGCATCACTATCATCACTGATCTAGTTGGACCATTTTCGTTGTATGCGGAAATCGTAAGTTCGATTTCCGCTTTGGGCAAAAATAAGCGTTTTTCTGTATGTATATATATATACATATACATACAGAAAAACGCTTATTTTATATATATGTATATATATATATATACATATATATATATATAAATAATAATCGTTGTTACTGGTACATATAATACAAACCTATAGCTTAATTTGTTACTAGGATGATAATAATATGTGTGGAATGCCCTACTAATTATATATATTTTTAAAAAGACTAACACCGGTATTCATAAAAACTTATTTTTAATTTAATTTAAATTTTAAAAACTTTATTTCACTAAAATTATACAAAGGCGGACTTAATGCCGCTCGGCATTCTCTACCAGTCGACCTTCGGGACACAAAAGCGATAACAGTTGTGACGGGGCATGACTACTTACAGTCTGATTATTTACTTAATAAAATGCATATACTACATGAAATTCTATACATAAAATACTTATATAACAAATTATTACTATTTTTTACATAATGTACTTAATATACTTACTATACAATATACAACACACATATATATATATACGCCAAAAAAAATATGAATAAGGTCATAATTATGCCAAAAAAATGTTTTTTGTCGTTGATTATGCCATAAAAGAACGTAAGCACAATTTAATTTAAGCTTGGGATTGGTATTCTAGTATAAGCCCTGACTACTTTAACACCACGAAATCTAACGAATCCTAGATTTTATTATTAAGCTTTTTGCGATGATAGATAAATAAAGTATGTTATTGAATAAAATGACATGTCAGAAGCCTATTTATTTTGCAGTCGGTATCTGTCTGGAGATCTCCGCTGACACACGGTCTGTCTTTTTCTTTGACACCGATTTCTACAGACCTTTTTAAACTAGAATTGTGTCCTCGTTTTCTTTTTAAATGTTTTCACTCTATGCCTCGCACTTATGTAATTAAAAAGTATTTAACTGCAAGGTTGTTTATGTTTTTATTTACCGATTTTTTTTTTGAAATATACTAATTTCATAAACATGAAACTTTAAGACAGTCAGCAATTCTTGTAGATATCGTATTATAATTGAAGTATTAACTCAAAACCTTACCAGACCAGATTATTCTTAAACAATATTGATCGCTCTCACTATGCCGGCTAAATGATGCGATTACGAAATAGGGGCGGCAATGACAAATTGCATTACGAGTATATTTTAATATACTGGCTGCCTTTTATGGTCAATTCTACTACCCATTTCGTAACCGCACCCTGAAAGAAGACTACCACCTCGACAAGAAATCGATGCAGTAGTCCCCTGAAAACCCACAGATTAAAACCGAAACATGACTTGATCACTTGACGGTTTTTGCATCTGTATGGGCGATACATAACGAAGTTATAGAGACCTTCCTCCCACCTAAAAAAATATATGACATATTATCATTGTTTATAAGTATGTCTTCTATATATATATAATAAGTATGTCTTCTCTTTTTGTAATATAATTTGTTTAACAAAAAAAAAATTGTGTTCTTCTCCTCAAAGTCCCGCTTGATCCTCCTCGGTGATCCGAGCGGGAGCGCAATATTTGAATAACTTTTTCTTTATATTTACATTACGTTAAATATTTACAATAGTAATCATTATTTATACGCCAAAATAAGATATTATTAATTACACGGGTTAATTAATATACCAATCATTCTCACTCACAACACCTGCGCTTTTATTTAATAATTTAATATATATAGAGCAAAATAAAATTATATAAACATGTCTCTACCAAATATTAAGAATCGTTTACGGTGTCTGCTGCTCGCCAGTGGAATATTTTTCTTCTGGCTGTAAGATCAGCCCCTTCCATCGGAGTTTTTAAAACGATTGCTCACAACTCATTATCTGAATGCCTTTAACTAGATCCTCGTAGTTTCGTTTGGTATGCTATGTACGAGTATGTTTATGTATTGCGTGTATTATGTGGCTGGTCGCCTCCGTAGACTAGTGGTTGCGCCTTTGGCGTTGTACCCGGAGGTCGTGGGTTTGATTCCCACCCATGGCAAAAAAATAATAGTACGTTTTTCTGTACAGTTTATCATGGTCTGGGTATTTATAAAATATAATATGTATAGTATATTTTAGGTCCCTGGTTCGAATCCCGGTGTGTACCAATGAGTTTTTAATTTAAAAATTTATGTACATTTGTTTGACAACACCACTATAGTGCCTCGGAGAGCACGTTATGCTGTCGGTCCCGGTTTCACTATACCAACTTGTGAAACTGTTTATAGATGGGTTATTGAGTCTATCCAAAACATCGCGACGAGCTAGCCACTTGTTCGGTGTAGACTCATACCATCGGCTACAATGAGGTGGGATTAAAACCCCTCCGCTGGGTACCCTGGGGCCGTCTAGGCGGTCTCGGGCGCCGTAAGGCACCCGTGATGATATATATATATATATATATATATATTTAAGTATTGTTATTAAATGCTGTCAATGAATAATATAAGGCTTTAAGCTCGCCTATATTTGTACAATTATGTGGAATAAACAATTGTAAATATATAAATGTTCAAGCTTACGAGTCTGTAGCAAAACCTAATAAGTATAAGTAATTTCCAATTCTTAAAGAATACTTCCTCTGTAGAAGGTAGCCGAGGAGAATATGGCGCGGCCCCCTGGCGGATGAAATTTCCGGTGCGCGGCGGATTTATCTCAAAGTAGGAAAAATCGTCGGCCAGCACGAAGAGATGCGGAAGATAAATTTCTTGCCATCTTACCTCTTTTAAAACGCTAAAAATGTGTTAAATTTTGTCACAGTTACCTTACTATCTAATATCTACATTTATTTGCAAGGCTTACTTAACTTGTGAAGTATGTAAAGGATTTAACTATATTTGGTTTAATTTAAATAAACTTACATAATGTAAACCATTTGGTGTGTGAAGAAACATTATTATCGGATTTTATACAGACAAAAACTGTTGAACTCCCCACAGAGGAACTCCCTATATTTTCAAATTAAAAAGTTATTATAATTTATTTATTTTTTCCCTAAAAACCTGCAAGTGTGCTTATATATAATAATAACCCCTCTTGTCTGGGGTTTTATATATCTTTTGTGAACTCTATATTCAGGTGGGGGAGGAAAGTCTCTATAGCATTGCTAGGCTGACTGACTGATATCGTTCCACTGTATACAGATTTAAAAACCGTCAAGAGAGACCTAGTCATGCTTCGGTTTTAGTCTGTGGGTCACCCGGTTTTCCGGAGCTTTCAGTATGCGGTTACGAAATAGGCTGATGATTTGACTATAAAGCGACGAGGATATTAAATTAAACTCGCAATTGAAATTCGTTTTTGCGCTGCCTATAGCCGGCATAGTGGAGCGATTAATGCTGTAGCAAATAACCAACTTAGGTATTCCATTTCACTGAAAGACAGTGAAATTAAATCTAAATATTCTTGTTTATTTTTTGACAAAGTGTTTTTTTTTACGTAAAAATTTAATTCCGTTGGCTAATTTACAGTTTTTTGTTTTTAAGTTTAGTACAATTCGTAGGTCTTCCTATTTCGTACTTCATCTGGCGTATATTATTAAATTTGGCATCTAATTTAAAAAGAAAAACTTATTCATCAGCCAGTGGTAATCTGAAGAACATTGAAGTAAATTATTTTGGAGCGGTACAAAGCTGCTGTGAGAGGTGATTTGCTCAAATTAATTGTTGGTCGACAAAAAGCTCCCCCGGCTGAGAGGAGATTAAACAGCTTCAGACGTTCAGGAATTAGGCTGTGATCTTGTTAAGATGCTTTTTATAAAGAGTATTTAATATTACAATTATTTTGATTGACATGAGATTTCTTTTAATAATTTATTATGAATATCAAATTGAAGAAACAGACAACGTGATGAAAATGTCGAATATAATTAACCTATTTTTATTTCTGAATGCAAATAGGTTTATGTGTGTATCATGTTTACATAACAATTTGTAACAGAACCCTTCTTTTAAATTTATAGAAACCTGTGTTAGAAGAGATTTGCTCTTTCAAAAACATGAAACTTCTTATTAATTTATTAATAGTAATTTAAAATTTTGTTTTATTTATATTATTAGATTAATTCTATATAATTTATGTATTGTATATGTGTTTGTTGTGTGTGTGTGTATTGTAAATGTGATTGTTGTGTAAAGGATGTGAAAGATTATGTAGTTATTATATCATTTTATTTATTTGTTACAGTATATTTATAAGTAAATATTCGGTTTCTAGATAGTCTAAGGCACTAACCTTCATTGGTAGTTTTTGTGTATATTTAATTTTTAGTGTTCATGTTTCGAAGCAAATACTATTCAATAGTTTTTATTTTGTGTCTTTTTATAATAGTTGGTAAAATAAATAATTATCTTACCGGTACATTACATTAGCTATTTTGCAGAGTTGGCGCATGTACCTAAAATATCATTTTTTTAAACATCATTATTTATAATATTAAATTGACTTTCTGGCTTCCTACTATTTTTTTTATTTATTTATATATTTTGTCATATTTTAATTTCTAATATTTATATTATGTTTACCATATGGTAATGAGTCTAAATGTTTGGTTCAAAAAGCTTGACTTAATCAAACAAAATAGTTCAGCACTTATGGAGATATAATGATGGTCGTTCAAAAATATCTAGAGCCAGTATAGTGGTAATCATATAATATAATCGGTTGGTGAGGGTGGTCGCCTCGGTGGCATCCTTGTATGGCAGGTGATGATCAGATGGTCAATGGAATCTACTAACTAAATAAATAATTTTGATTTAACTTGATTGATAAGCAAAGTGAACATCTGTGATAGTGCAATGTATAGTTAATTTAATAAGTCATTGATGATCCGCGCAGCTTGTCGCTCGCAGCTTGTCGCTCGCTCGTGGCGTGTAGCCGGAGACAATGAGAGATGTGCGGCGTAACAGTGTGTCTGTTGCGAACGACGCTGAGCACGCCATAAGCCTTGTTTAGCATCGATTGATTTTCTCTCTGATCGCGGAAATTTGTGTTCATTTATTTTTTATTTAATCTACTTAGTTTAAAAGATTTATTGTTTTTAATGTTATTTATTGTTAGTAGTGTAGTTAGACTAGAGCTATATTATTTTATTATTGGGAATACTGGACAGTTAGTACCAGGTTTGGGCATGACTTTAGTTCTGCGGGTCTACCATAAGCTTTGCTTCGTATTAACGTAATATTTGTCAGAATTTATTAACTAAGGCTGAGCTACTCTGTATTATTATAAGTAAACAAGTATACCCTCTAGTTTGTCCTTGATTAAATCTCTCTGGCAATAATGGTGTAGCTCGCTATGTAGTAAATAAAGACATCCGGTGGTGCTTCACGCATTAACATTGCGTTAATACGAAACAAAAACTTGTGGTAGATCCTCTGGTAATTCGTGCCAGAAGTTAGAAGTAGATGTAGAGTATGTGTCGTTAGTTTAATTTTATTATTTTATATTACAATCAAAACTTACCCTATGGTTTTGTAACCGTAGGTATATTTCATTTCATGAAATGGTTTTCAATACTACAATGTGATTTTATAAATAAGTAACAAATGTTCTGTGTGAGCCAGTATCTCAGGCAAACAGATATCTTCCGTCGTTGCATACATCAATATTATAGTATATATTTAATGGTAGCAATAGGAATAATAACACTTGTATTTTTTTCTTACTTTTTAGTTATTTTTAAATTTCCTTTTTATTCCAATGTTTTTTGTTTATCCACTTTTGGCCATTCGCGGAAGCGGCCAATGAAAATGAAAACTTGAATATTGTTTTATGTACGTACCATTACGCACCCGAAACCGCCTAGATGCCCTCAGGGTACTTTAATAACCGATATACAGGTGTCCCGATTATTATTGAATACTATATATTTACATTTAAAATATAGGTACCTAATATATTTTGTTTATTTACATAAAATTTAGAAACTTAACATAAATTTACAAAATTAAAAATAAACAAAAAAATATCTATAACTAAAATAACATTATAGTAAAAATATGTCTAACACAGGTTCTTTTTGCCATAGTTCCCAGGACGCTGGCGCCGTTACCCCTTTGAATAGCGAGACTAATGCCCGATTTCAACAACTTTAAGGGAGCCCCTAACTAAGTTAAGTTACAAATATGTCAACATTCTTATTTAGGGGCTCCTGTAGAGTTGGGGATCGTTGGTGAAATCGGGCATAAGTCTCTGTCTCTAGAAAAGAGGTTCCAGCTCCAGGGTCACCTGATGCAACAACCAGTCCCATCGACAAATCCCGCACGAATTCCTCGGTATCGAACGAAAATAAATAACTTTATAATAGTGATATTATATAACAATATAGTTACATAATATCACTATTAAATAACTATTAATAATTTGACCGCCTCCGTAGACTAGTGGTTGCGCCTTTGGCGTTGTACCCGGAGGTCGTGGGTTTGATTCCCACCCATGGCAATAAAAAATATTAGTACGTTTTTTCTGTACAATTTGTCATGGTCTGGGTGTTTATAAAAATATAATATGTAATTATATCATTGTTTCTGGTACACATAGTACAAGCCTAGAGCTTTATTTGTGGCCAGAGCAATATGTGTAAATTGTCCTACATATTATTATTATTATAATAATTTACCCTCGAGCATATCTTAGATACTAGGGATAAGGTATATATTAAAATCAATCCCTACATATGAATTAACTTAATTGTTCATAAAAATGTTATTTTATCGCCGATTTGCTTAAATTAAGAAAAAAGCAATTATGTCCAAAATGTAAGCAAAGAAACGAGGCCGGACTCGTAATAACGTAATTCTATTAGTTATAAATACGTTTAATTAAGATTTGATGTCCCGCTCGGAGTTATTAACGTTCGGTTAAGACGCGGGCGGGACGCTTCCGCCATTAATACGTGTTAATTGTCTTTGCCCAAGGCCTTACACAATTACTTTATTATTTTATCGCCACTTTTATCAAATTAACGGAGGTTTTTTTTCACTTGAATTAAACACATTTGTGGACTTAGCAAATTGCCAGGATAAAGGTAGGTAGGTACATTGTGCGGAACCAGTTAAATTTGAAATGGTTACAAAACCAAATAAACGAAGAAAAATATTAAAGTCAGGAACTGTTTATTCATCATCATCTTCAGCCTATCGCAGTCCACTACTGGGCATAGGCCTCTCTCAAGACACGCCACAATAATACGCAATATAAAATTACAATATAGTATTTTTGTTTTATATGACATTATCCAAATGTAACGCAGGCAAGCGGTTTGCGGAAGGTCTCTATAACTTCGTTAGGCCGACCGACCGGTCTCGTTACCACCGCCCATACAGATGCAAAAACCGTGAAGTGAACTAGTTAAGTTTCGGTTTTAGTCTGTGGGCTTACCAGTTATATTAAAATATTCGCATCATTTAGCCGGAAAAGTGGGAGCGATCAATTACCTATATAATAACTATATTTCATGCCTAGCAGACGGTTTCTTTACCAGTCAATAAATATAAAAAACACGTAGGAATTATAATTATGTAAGTGAGGTGGGAAAGAAATTCAGGTGGAAAAGCCACAACAACGCTAGACTGGGGGGCATTGTCTCTACAAACGCCGCAATTTTTCCAAGCGAAGTATTTTCATTATATTTGGCTTAGTACTAATCGAGATTTACTCGCAAACTGGCTGAGATTGCGTCAGCGGCAAAACGCCGTATCCTTTTTTAGTCAAGTACAAAGATACATTTAATATGTGTCTTCCAGTATTGTTGATCGAAGCCTTGTATACTAGTTTGTTTTATTACAAAGTAATATCTAAAATATAAGCTATACCTGTAGGAATAGAAATTAACTACTTAACCAGTACGTATATAAATTATTATTTTAATATAAATAAAAATATTATTTAATGCTCATAAATATTGTCCCTCAAATTAAATATTGTTTAGGTATATTAATGGTGTTTTTAATCTATGAACAATGTTAACTAATGAATAAAGCACCAGCTTATTCAATTAGTTTAGGTATAAATTCTATAATTACACCTAAGTGCTTAGGTGTAAGTTATATCATGCATACCCAATTAGGTCATTCGCGAAATGGTTTCAAGCAATATACGTATATAAATGTTACTTAAAGCGTACAACATACTCATCTAAATAATTATTGTGTTCGCCGAATTCCAACCACAAACAACTTTTATTTGTTATAAAGTGATGGCGCCATAACGCCTTATCGCAGACCGCAGTCATAAACCTGAGCAACTTGATCCATTATGGACAGTCTGACCAAATGTCGGCAAATTCGGACCTACAAATTACTGCTTATAAATGCGTGTAATCGCATCCAAAATGATTATAGTTTCTGTTACCACGATTTTCGGTTGTATTTTGATTGATGTGGTATAGTTCATTTATTATTAATGTTACTTTGTTTGGATTCAATACTTGATGTAGGTACCCACTAGTTACTAACGTTACAAAATATTTAAATGTAATTTGGGTGACTGGATATCAAAGACAAAAGCCGCTAACGTTATATGCAGAATATGAATTTGATTCCTTACTTTGAATAATAAATTATTATATATTTGTCAGAGGATGGTACAAAATGCATATATTTTATATTAGATCTGCATAGTTTTGATCTGAGATCTGATTTGCTTCATTTTATTTTTCCATAGTGTTCTACTACTTCTACTTTTCATGTATATATTTTGATTGGTCATTTTGTGTAAGTTGTCATTATGGGGAAGTGGATATATGTCATCGAAAGTAGGCATAAGAAAATTATCTTTATGAGAAAGTGTGGGTTATGCGAACGCGGTAATTCTGGAAAAGTGGGAATTATAGGAAAGTGATCATTATAGGTAACTGATGGGATTATGAATTATGGACAGTGTAGGAAAGAGGTCATTATGGAAAAGTTGGCTTTATGTGAAAATAATTATTTAAAAGTAGAAATAGTATAAAAAATATTCAAATAATAATAATATGTAGGACAATTTATACATATTGGTCTCTGGTCACAAACTAAGCTCTAGGCTTGTATTATGTGTAAGAATGTAATTTGACAAACCGATAAAATGTTTTGTTATAAATATTGGAGAACGTATTAATTACCCTAAAAATGTATTAAATACAATAAATTTAACTTTTGCCTTTAAAATATATTTCATGTTGAGTAATTAAATGAAATAAATATATATATATATATTTATATAGATAGTGCAAGCCTACAATGTTAATTTCCATAACATTGATATCTTTCTTCTTTCACCATATGCTTTTAAAAAAGCTATTTGTGAAGAAGTATGATGATTGCTTATTGCATTTTTTGTTTAATATTTGTTTGCTTATCTACGAGTATATACGCTGTCGCTATTATTATTTGTATCACAATTTTTTATCTGTTTAGTTAATATTTATGTTTTATGTTTAAATGTAGGTACTAACTTTTATATCTTGGGATAATGATGCTGTTTGTGCATATACCTATATTTTTTGTAATTATTATTTCATATTGTAACTTTTTTTGCACAATTGTTTGTTGTCCATAATAAAATAAAATAAAATAAAATATATATAGAGGTCTATATTGGCTGTAAAGTATTTTTTCTAGATAAACTGATTTCCTCGTTTAATTTAAAGATAAACAATTTTGCCATGTCCTGCTAGCTAGCAGAACAAGGGGAGAGGCAATGAGCAAAATAAACGTAGCCGCGTTCCGTTAACCGGCTGCACTGTGTCGTGAAATTACACAATGAGTACAGCATTAATATTACTGATGGAGTGAGTGTACCTGCTGCTGGGCAAACGGTACGCGGTACTGTAATGTTGCCAGCTAATCTCCATATTTTATAACCACAGAAAAATTTAATGAGTATGTAAACAATCATTGGTATACTTTTTCGTGGAGATATGGCTAGATGCGCAGGACTTGTTTGATGAAACTAGTGCACACAAGACAGAGTTTGAAAAATATTTTGTATAAAGATGTTTTTTTATGTAGCCTGTTTGAATAGTAACTACACTGTTATAAGGATACCGTTACATCATATAAGTTGCTCCATTTTTTTTATTTCCCATTTGTGTATAAATTTTTATCAAAACCTGTTTAGCATTTATGATGTGATTCAACAAGAAACATCTAAACTTTCACATTTATAAAAGTAGACGTTTATTTTCTAATAGGTATCCCAATAGGATTCGATTGGCTGAAAATTGAAAATTTCTAGACCGCTCTGGTACGTGACGTACCCGCGATAGCGTTCCAACAAAATTTATTACCCACGTTACTTACCTACACAACCTTTTTGCAAAGAATATATCTTTTTAAATTGTTTCTCCAAGCTGAAGACGAAATAAAATGTAAATTAGCCTCAAGTTGAAAACTACTAACTTTCTTTAAAACAAATTAAACATTTGAGTTTAGTTCAGTAGGTACTTTCCTTCTGCGGAGAAACTTTTGTTCAAAATATACTTTTGTCTTTGAATAGTAAGAAAATGCAATTGCGAGATAATGCGACTTTTCCTTAAAAAAACTTTTTTTACGTCACTCATAAATAAAATAAATACCACCACGGGTGCCTATTTGGCTCCCGAGAACCATTAAAACGGCCTCAGGGTCCCAGCGGAGGGATTAACCCATCCTCATTTCGCCGATGGTATTCGGAGGCAACACCTAACAAGTGGCGAGCTTGTTGCGGTGTTAATGATGAAATAGCCTCGTTGTATAAAGCGGTCACCCATCCCAGGCCGGCTTTGTTGTCATCTGCTTAACCTTGTTATCAGTTGCGCAGTGACTTAACCACTAGGCTGGGGCCGCTTTACGTCACTCAAAAACTACTAAACCTAAAATTACGTTCACATCTCGTTCTAAAAGTTTATTACAAACTTTTTTACGTTATACAGGGTGTTTGGAAGGGAGCTGTACATACGCCTAGGGTAGAAACTAGGGATTGTCTGCTACCTACCCCCGCTCAATATATTGACCTTGGCCTCAAGGTTTTTTTTAATTTATTTTTATTTTTTATTTGACTTTTTTGTGATTTTTTTACTAAAACTACCTGTAGCTCAAAATCTATCCATAGGACCGGTCTGCTAATGGTCTTGTTTTAATCGTTAGAGTCTTAGGGTCCTGCAAAAAAGGGCACTTTAAGCAAAAATTTCAACTAATGAAAATTAAATGTGTTCGATCGTAAAAGGATGGCAAATGAAACAAAAAATTTGGTAATGACTAATGTCATTAAATTACAAATTTTAATTAATTACTAATTTGTCTTACAAATGTCGAGTCGTGGTGGTAAAAGTGCCCCAGTTGCGGAAATTAATTAATAACTTTAAAACTAAAAGTGATAATTACACCTTTAGCATATCGTTAGAAAGGGCATGGACTGAGGATGTTTTAAAAAAATCAGAAGAACTCCAACCCTGTTAGTTTTTTTTTAAACCCCATAGAAAGTTGCCCTTAAAATTATTTCTTTACCTTACTACGGTACTTCAGGCCCCATAACTTTTCTTCTCCACAATTTTCTGGTGTAAAATATTTTTTTGCAGGACCCTAAGACTCTAACGATTAAAACAAGACCATTAGCAGACCGGTCCCATGGATAGATTTTGAGCTACAGGTAGTTTTAGTAAAAAAATCACAAAAAAGTCAAATAAAAAATATAAATAAATTTAAAAAAAAACCTTGAGGCCAAGGTCAATATATTGGGCGGGGGTAGGTAGCAGACTATCCCTAGTTTCTACCCTAGGCGTATGTACAGCTCCCTTCCAAACACCCTGTATATTTTTTACATTAAAAGTATTAGTGCCTAGGAGATCATGTTAAGCTGTCGGTCCCAGTTTCACTATACCAACTTGTGAAACTGTTTATAGGTAGGTTATTTAGTCTATCCAAACATCGCGACGAGCTAGTCACTTGTTCGGCGTAGACTCATACCATCGGATACGACGACGTGGGATTAAAAACCCCTCCGCTGGGATTAGGCCGTCTAGTAATAGGCCAGTCTGTCTATTTGGAGCCCAATGTTAATTTTCACGATATTCAGTAATCAAAAATATGCAAAAAATCTGAAATTTTCCGTAGAATTCGATGCACTAAAATTAAAACACCTGACATTATGGGGATCCATAGAAAATTAACGATTAAGTAGGTGAAAAACTGTTTTTTGTTTTTTTTTAAAGGGAAAGGTTCGTATTAAAAAAAAGTATCATACAAAAGTTGTAGAAATATGAATTACGGATCGAGATAGGCCAGTTGGACCTCAAAGTATTAAAAAACTAATTATTTATTTAAAAAAAATGTTTAAAATCCCGTTTTTTTGAAATGGTTGTATCTCGGTGAAAAAAAATTATTTTTTAACCAAATTTGGTGAAAGTGTAGCTCTTGGCTTAAGAAAAAAGAGAGTTTTTGAAAATTTAGAAAAGATTTTGCAAAAACCGATTTAAAAAAAAAAAATCAATTTTTTGAAACCTGTATAGCTCATATACCCTTTAATTTTTCCAAGCGATTCGGGGCTTAAAATGTTCTCTAAAGGTTGTTCTAACATATGTCAGTATTGCATGGTTTTTAAATTGACCGGTAATATGCGAAAAATCGGTCCAAAAATCGTTTTTTTTTTGCCTATCAAATTTTTTTTATGAACAAAATGCTTTACTCACTGTTATTGCTTAAAAATCGGTTTTTGCAAAAAATTTTCAAAAACTCCCTTCTTTCTTAAGCCAAGAGCTTTCACCAAATTTCGTGATAAAAAAATATAAATACCGAGATACAAGCATTTCATAAAAACGGTATTTTAAAAGTTTTTTTAAAATAAATAATTAGTTTGTTAATACTTTGAGGTCCAACTGGCCTAGATCGATCGGTATTTCATATTTCAACAACTTTTGTATGAAACTTTTTTTAATACGAATCTTTCCTTTTTTTTTTACCAAAAAAAAACACGTTTTTCGTCAACTTAGGCCTTAATTTTCTATTGGCCCCTATAATGTCAGTTGTTTTAATTTTAGTGCATCGAATTCTACGGAAAATTTCCGATTTTTGCATATTTTCGATTACTGGATCTCGACTTAAAACACAGACTGGCCTATTGGCAGTCTCAGGAGCCGTAAGGCACTCGTGGTGATATATTTATATAAATTAAAAAACTATCTAAGGAGTATTATAAGAAGGTATTAATGTGTCCCCTCAACACAACGAAGGGTTTGATTCGGCCGTCATTGGGAAACCATCCGTTGATAAATGTCACGTCGAGTCTGTCAATGGCAGTTACAGATATTTCCTGCGGCTGCGGCTCGTCTGAGCCAACGCGGTTCATTATTCTCCGGCACATTCAATTATCCTTACTGCTGCGTGAGCGCTGAGGGTTACAGTAACTGACTCTGTTGAAACCTTGGCCTATTAAATGCCAATATTGCTGTGTAGGGGTGACAGTCCTCTACATTTAGTTAAGGAAAATTAAAGCCCAATTCATACTTATTTAAATATTTGATTGCCATTTAAATACTAAAAATTCTAGAACAATATTTTGAATTATGAAAAATTTTGACGACATCAAAAGGACTGCCAATTCAACTTGCTGATTTAATGGGCAATGTGGTATGGTAACTTTGGTACGCCTACTTTACCTAATAGTAGCCCTAAGTGATTATACAAATGATATATTTGTCTGTGCTTTAATTTAAGTAAACATATAACAAACCATTTACATAATAATAGCTTCATGCGTCAACAAAATTGATCGCAAACAAGAAAATGGGTTGAACAAGATTTATCGTTTGCGTTAATTTTTATGAATTTCCACTGACAAGTGATTTCGGTGGCAGTATTACTGTATCTGAATTATTTATTTATTTCGATTAAATAACGACCTATCTATTACGAATTAGGTTTGTCACGCTAAACATTCAAAAATAAGATTAAAGCAAAATGAAAAAAGTCACAAACTAAACCACTTCAAAAACTCATTACAAAAATTACTCAACTTAAATCCCCAACAAAAAGTCTTTTCCCAGTTTTAAGTTTCTACTAAAAAAGGGAAATCTTTTGGTTTCTTCAAAATTTGCATACACCTACTTTAAAAGACGTTATCCTCGCGCCCTCTTGCGGCGTTGTTGACACGCTCGCTAAGCGGGAACCTGCCTCAGCTCCTAAAGTCCGACAATACGGGCTCTCTCCTATTTGCAGCACCGAGTAGTGTTTACATCTCTCACAGTTTAAGTCTTCTACTTAAAAGAATCATTTATTTACCCACTCCACGGAAGTTTGTTTGTTAGTTCCTTATATAAATTAATTATATATATCCTCCACTGCAGAGCGTGTGTCCGAAATTGTCTTTCTCAGTTTCCAGCGATATTCCCACAGTGGTCTCCAGAAACATAATTTTCCAAGAATTTGGCCAAATTATAGACCAAGGCCCAAGATTTTTCAGTCTCTTGTATTTTTTATTTAATTTTCTTGCAAAGATTTTACGTGGTGGCATTGTATGTAGGTACATTCGTTTGATAAGACAAAAGCACTTTAAGATGTCACTCCTAGTTTCACTATATCAACTTGTTAAACTTTTTATAAATGGATTATTGACTATCCAAACACTGTCGAATTTGGAATTTGCATACGTGACCATTGTTTGATGTAGACCTAGAATACCATCGGCGGATAACTAATAGCAGACCAAAACCCTCCGCTTCCTACAAATAACAATCGAGAAAAAAAATAACATAAAAACTATAGGTGTATGCAAAGTAACATGTTGATGGTCGAGCTTCGGTAAAAACACTAAAAAACACTTTGTTTTTTTGAATAACAGCGACCCAGCCCAACGAGATTTTACATCATAAAATACGGTTTCCTTTGTTAAACATCAGCGACTTTGTTTTAATATATATATTTTTTTAACCAGTTTCGTTTTTCAAACAAAGATCAATTAGATAAATAAAGCAACTTAATTATCTATTATTTAACATTAATTAAATTATACCAAAGTTACTATCGGCCTTGCGGAGTAAAGCTTAGTTTAGGAATAGGTATATAATAGCTTAGTTTAAAAATATAAATATTTAAGGAAATTATTTAAAATAATGTAATTATAGGAAAATTTAAAACAAAAAATGTTGTGATATAAAGTGTTAGATATAACAGAGTATATTTTCATAATAAAAGTGTAATATAGTGTGGTGTTGGCATGTTGTGAGCAGCCCGGGCGATGTGTGTCCAGACGCAGCGATGGACTATCATTGTTTTTGTTGCCCTGCTGATGATGGGACCAGGTAAGTCTTCATCAATTTTACACTTACGCATATTAAACATTTAATAATTATTCGAACTGTTCAAATTCTTTCCATCATGTCCTAAGATACAGTCAAAATTATTAATTTTATGTTCAAACTCATCATTTTAATTATCTAAAACATTGTTATCATCATCGAAAACATTGTTATCATCATCGAAAACATTGTTATCATCATCGAAAACATTGTTATCATCATCGAAATCATTGTTATCGTCATCGAAAACATTGTTATCTCATCGAAAACATTGTTATCATCATCGAAAACATTGTTATCATCATCTAAAACATTGTTATCATCATCGAAAACATTGTTATCATCATCGAATTTCGGTATTACTTTAATTTAGTTATAATAATTTATTAATAATATTGAATTGACATATTTTAATTTATAATTACTCTTAGGGCTAGGGCTGATTTTTCAATCGTCAGATTAAATTATCCGACAGTTAACTGGTATGAAGAACTGTCAAATTTATTAATTCTCCATACAAGTTATCTGTTAGATAAATTTATCCAATTATTAAAAAAATCAGCCCTTAGTTATATTGTTGCCTAGTGGTTAAGTCACTGCGCGACTGATAACAAAGTTAAGCAGATGACAATAAAGCCGGACCTGGGATGGGTTACCGTTTTATACAACGAGGCTATTTCATCATAAACTCTGCAACAAGCTCGCCACATATTAGGTGTTGCCTCCGAATACCATCGGCGAAATGAGGACGGGTTAATCCCTCCGCTGGGTACCCTGAGGTTGTTTAAAAAAAAACGGTTTTTGGGAGCACCCGTGCTGGTATTTATAAAATTAACTAAACACAGCTGAATATTATTGTTATCAATTCTTAATTGTTTTGTTGACATGTTAAAACATTTTTTTTTATATTTACAGTTGCAAAACCATGCCCCTTTACAGCTGCTATTATAAAATGTATGTTTCGGTAAACTTGCTGTTTTTAGGCGAACTGATACTGCCTCTTATTATTTACCTACTGTTTTAATTGATTTGTTTTATGTTATTGGTATTTTTTATAATTTTGTTTATATCTGTGTTTGTAATTTTCTTGCTTCTTTATTTTACTGTAGGTATTTGACTTAGCCAAATTCCGGTAGGAATGTTGGGGATAAATTTAAATATAAAATTAAATAATAAACACATCAGGCGGTGGGCAAACAATTTTGCACTTTTTGGTAACAATAATATTACGTTAGGCACGGCTATAGTACATATAAGTTTACACTTGATGCGAGAGATTTTAGCTATAGCTTGTTTAGTTAAAATGTTGTTTAGTTTGAGTTATTTAAATTAAGTTGATTTACCATTGTATGAGCCATTAAGTTGCTGCCTACTGTATCATCAACCACCAACGAAAATAATATTTGCACATTAAAAAATATATCACGGAATTTACTAGGCAACCAACATTAGTGACTAAAAGGGAAATTTATGAGGGATGAAATATATTTATATTCATCCAAATATATGGCCGCCACACAATGTGATCGCGGTGAACGCCTCTATCAACAGCGTGACGTTTGTGACAGTCGCGCGATAAGGGATCCCAATTGTCATGTATATTTGATAGACCGGCCCAAAAGATCCCTAACCGCGCCCTCATTATTACAATAAATGTTTTATTAGCTTTACCGCAAAATATTTATAATTGTATCTATAGATAGGATAATATAACCTTTAAGTATATTTTTTTACTGAAGCATGTGACTTTGCTACTTTTTTTTAATTTTTTTTATTTAAACACTTTATTGCACAGTAAACCTTGTTCGGGCGTAGATTCATACCATCGGATACGACGAGGTGGGATTAAAAACCCCTCCGCTGGGTACCCTGAGGCCGTCTAGGCGGTCTCGAGCGCCGTAAGGCACCCGTGATGATATGTATGTAAACAAAAGTTATGTACAAAGGCGAACTTAATGCCTTAGGCATTATCTACCAGCTAACCTTTAAGATTGTGTTCAAAGTCGGGTGCTTAATTAAAATTTGAATAAACTTATATAAATTAAGTAAGTAATAATTAAGGAATAAAATATAAAATTTTAATAAACTTATATAATTATCTTACCTTATGGTAAGCAGTCCTACAAAATCCATGAATGAAGCCGATCGATACATTGTTGTTAAACAGCATTGATCGCTCCCACTCTGCCGGTTATTGATCGGCGACTAAAACCAATTTACATTACGAGTCTACTTCAATAGCCGGGTCGCGCTGATTTATCGTCAAATTAAGTGATGTTTCGTAACCGCATCCTGAAAGAAAACTACCACCTCGACAACAAATCGATGCAATAATCCTGAATGTTTTAAATTTAATTTTATATTATTCAGTCGTAGCAATACTCGTAGATATTATACGGAAGTTAACTCTTGTGAATATTTACATTAAAATTGTTTTACACTCCATTGGGAATCGAACCTGTCCCTTTCAGACCAAAATTATAATAATTAATTCAAAACAACCATTATTATAATAATAGATAGAATATCGAAAGCATAGGTCACGCCATTGTATCCAGTGTCCCAAATAATTTCAAATTCAATAGATACGCTTGAAACTGGGCCATGAATTTGGTTGCTCCGTATTACCGATGCCATCCGTATCGCTAGGTATACCGGTCACATGCAACTCTGATGCTGAACTCTTTATAAAACTTTTTCTGACTTTTTCATTATAAAACTTTCAAGGTTGTTAGATTTAAAATATTATTATAAATAGACAACCTTTTTAAAGTGAATAGGCGAAAGAAAATACTTAATGAATAAATTCAATACATATTTGTTTAAAAATATAGATTAGCGTTCGGCATGTAAGTACCTGATGCAGACCTATAAGTCCATGAATGGGGTCGATCAATAGATTGTTGTTTAAAAGCATTGACATTCCCACTATACTGGCTAAATGATACGGTAACGAAATGGGCGGCGTTTTATTTGCAACTGAATTTGCATTGTGAATCTTAATACCTTGCAGCTTTGTCGCCAAATCAAATGCCCCTTTTGTAACCTCACTCTAAAAGGAGACCATCACCTCAACAAAAAATTAAAGCAGTGTAGTCTGTCATATCTGATAATCGGTGAAGGGAAATATTTTATTATTTTAATTATTTAATAGACCTTTAATTTGATTTTATTTCGATGTAAGAGACAGCGCCAATCAAGTTACAATACATATAATCCGAATCCACAATCCAAAGGGAAATCCTAAAAGATAGCATCACTAAATTACATAGTCACGGCCACAGAAAGAGGCTTAAGCGGACCTTTAATCGGATGGGTGACCCGACAAAGCTTGTCCGGAGCAGAGGCGTGCACTCGAGCGATACCGCTGACCTCTTAGCTTTCTGTAGTCACTTGCAAACACAACCGCCAATAATGTACAGATGTAATATTTTATCCATCAAGGTTTTTTTACTTTTAGGCTAACAAAGAAATTAAAATAAGATTTTAAAATGTGGTGAAATTAAAAGCCCCGAAATCAGCGTGCATGTATTAAAAGAGTTATAAGTATGTACGAGGAAACATGGGGTTGTAGAGAGAGATAGAGACAAGTGCCTGTCTTCCCCGATAACACTAAATAAATAAATGATATTTCTATAGACTTAGGCCCCGTTTCTTGATGGATAGTCATCTCGACTAATTGTTAAATAATGACAGTTATGGCGTCTTTTATATGAATTTGAAATATGTTTTGACAAAAATCTCATAGAACACCCGCCATTTTTAACTATAGTAACATAAACTATCCATCAAGAAACCGGCACAGGCCCCGTTTCTTGATGGATAGTCATCTCGACTAATTGTTAAATAATGACAGTTATGGCGTCTTTTATATGAATTTGAAATATGTTTTGACAAAAATCTCATAGAACAACCGCCATTTTTAACTATAGTAACGTAAACTATCCATCAAGATATCCGGCCCAAATTATGAATAATAATAATATGTACTGTAAAACTAAAAAAAAACATTAATAAATATATCTGAAGAAGTACCAAAAGAAAACACAATAATAACTACACAAAACAAATAACCAAACTACTGTTTTAAGTAATGAATTTAAACTGCCATAAACCGAATTATTTTCGGACCTTAGAACCTTGTCTCACCATGTTTAAATTAGCTTCCTACAGATTGGTACAGTTCTTATTCTATAAACATAACGTTAAGACTCCTTTTTAATGACAAAATATAATATTCACCGGGATATATATAAACTTATTGAGTCCTTGAAGAACACTTTAGTTACTTATAGTAAGTTTTGTCTCTTGCTCTTAAACACTTGACGGCCCCATGGTACTTGTACTATTATTTCTCTGTGCCCACGGTACCCAGCGGAGGGGTTTTTAATCCCACCTCGTCGTAGCCGATGGTATGATAAGTCTACAACGAACAAGTGGCTAGCTCGTCGCGATGTGCTCTCCGAGGCACTATAGTAGTGTTATCACAAATGTAATTTTTTTTTTTAAATTAAAACTCATTGGTACACACCGGCTTTTGAACCAGGGACCTAAGTGTTTTTAAGTCCATGATCTAACCAACTCGGCCACCACGTATATTGAGAATAAAATATATAAAAGAGAAAAAACCTATTTTAACTAAGGTGATCTTCAAGGACTTAATTAATAAGTTTTATAAATAAGGCCATAATTAACATGTATATAAGTATGTATACATGTATAATACATTTTTATTTTAGTTGTTTTTTTTTTTCAAAAATAATAAATCTAAATTTGATAATTAGAAACTTAACTTATAAACAATTTTATTCCAAAAATGAAACATAATTATATAAAAGATACATAAACAGAATTAGATAGCGCAAAAAGTTATTATTATCCTTTACGCACGGGACCCTAAATAACAGAGTGGAGCGACAAAGGTTTATATACGAGTGCACTGAGGGACCCTAACGATATAAACAATACGGACCCTTAGAGGCCTGTAATGGTACTTATTGTGAAAACACGACACTTTTGTACAAACATTTTTTCTTTGTGCCTTCAAACTTTTTGAGATTTTTTGTGACTTTATATTAACCTAGTAGTAAGCAGTCATATAAAATTCATGAATGGGATCACACACTATATTGCCGTTTAACAGTATTATTCGCTCCCACTGTGCCGGCGAAAAAATACCAAGTTGTAATACGAGACTAAATTTCTCGCAGTTGTATAGTCATCTCAACTGCCCATTTTGTACCTTGAATTAATGGAGACTAACACCTCGACAAAAGATCGATAAAATAGTCTCCTGCAAAACGCTGAACCCACAGACTAAAACTGAAACACAACGGCTTTTGCATCTGTATGGTGGGGATACAAAATACGGTCGGTCAGCCTAGCGAAGCTATAAAGACCTCCAGACCTTCCGGCTTGTCTGATCGGTTATGATTGCCAATATATAAACGTTATGCACACGTTTATAGTTTATATACTGGCAATAACGGCGTTTTTGAAGTGGCCCTAAAAAAAATTATTATAGAAGCACAGCATGTGACCTTGTCCTCCAATGGGGTCAATCAAGAAGTTGTTGTTTAACAATATTGATCGCCCGCACTATGCTGGCTAAACGATGCGATTACGAAATAAGCAGTAACTTTCATTATAATAATAATAAATTATATGAAGGACATTACACTTTTTTCATTGGCAGGTCCAACACTAAGTCTAGGCTGTACAAGCCTAGACTTAGTGTGTGACCTACTATTTCCGACTATAATAAAAATAAACAACGAAAATGGTAGAAACAAAAAAAACACTTTTTCTTCCCGCAAGGACAATAGTTTAATAGTTTACGATTTGTTTATTTTGTATTATATTCTCAACATTTGTCTGTGGGAGGAACGGCGACCTGGCCAAGTACACACAGGACCTTATATATACTTATTATATTTTTTTTTTTTGACTTTTCATAAATGCCTGTAAATGTTTACATGAAATAAATATTTTTGACTTTTGACTTTTGAACAGTGCCTATTGCATTGAATCCGAAAAAAAATATACTATATTTTTCTGTACAATTTGCCATGGTGTGGGTTTATAAAAAAATATATGTAGATATTTGAGAAAAACCCACACTATAATTAATAATATTGCAATTTTTAAGTGCATATTATAGTTGGCTAGTATATATATAGTATAGTAGTGGCTAGGTAGGTGGGCCGGAAACTAGGACACTTCCTGTGTCTAATATAAACTTTCTGTTCCCCTTGAGTGGATCTGAAAAACTTTTAACTTTCAAACGTGGGTAATAAAATCTTTCAATTTTCTTTTATACTTATATAACTTTACGAGCATTCCTCGTCGGGCGGTTTTTAAATCCGTTTATCTTTTCTATTGTTATTTAATATAGAAGATGGTTTAATTAATTCCTTCCTTAATATAACCCCTAACTTTATTACCTTATAAAAAGTTTATGTTGTGTGACAATTATTCTAATTACTTTTCACATATTATTCGCCGTGGCCAAGTTAGTTTGGCTGTAAAATAATAAAATGGTAGGCCCTCCGTGTATATTTTTGCAAAAAAAAGTACTTAAAGACGCAAGAATTATGATATGATAAAAAATATATACCTACATATATAGATGATATATTTATTAATACTATCGGGAACAAAGTCGCGGGCGGAACGCTTAAAATAATTTATTTAATAAAATTAAATAAAAAAAATTTAATAAAATAGAAAAATCATTAGGTATATACCGTATATATGATTTTATTATATCGGTATTATTGAAATAAAATACTTTATAAAAAATATAAACGATATATTTCGCCACAGGCTTCTTCAGTCGTTTGACATATTATTTTATAATAAATAATTATCTTAAATCTATTTTTTTAAATTATAAATAAATATTATATCCATATATATAAGGAGCACATTATAGACCAGGACTTAACATACAACTATGACACTAACTTTGTAAATCACACAAACACACGCACACAATCATACACGACATCACACAAACTAACACTCACACACATACCCACATATACAAACATAATAAAAAAAATTAAAAAAAAAAAAAAAAGATGTAAGATAATTATTTATTATAAAATAATATGTCAAACGACTGAAGAAGCCTGTGGCGAAGTATATCGTTTATATTTTTTATAAAGTATTTTATTTCAATAATACCGATTTTTGCGAAAAACGTTAATAAAAATATACTTATTTAAGAATGATTATATTATATGTAATATACAGGTTTAAAATATTTAAATTGTCAGTTTTACTCTGTGGGTTCACCGGTTTTCAGGAGACTACTGCATCGATTTCTTGTCGGAGCTTCTTTCAGGGTGCGGCTTTGAAACGGGTGGTTGAATAACGATAAGGCAACAACAATATTAAATATACACTCTTAATGCAATTAATTTGTCACCGCCCATTGCGTAGTCACATAATTTAGCCGGCATAGGGGGAGCGATCAATGTTGTTTAACAACTATTTTTGGTCGACCCCATTCATGGACTTTATTTATTTATTTATCAAACTTTATTACATAATACAAAGGCGGGCTTAATGCCGTTGGGCATTACCTGACAGTCAAACCTTCGGGACATTAGAACATTAAGTTTAGGTAGGTGTGCAATAAAAATATAATGAGTTTTTATTTATACATATTTATAATTAAATACATATATACCCATATGCTATACAAATACATGTATTATACACATATATATATAATATACTACATATCATACAATATACATATTAATATACAGTATAATGACTAATTCGACATTTGTTGCGATTTATTTACAAAGTGCTTATACCTAGACCATTTTCTTAAAAATAAATCTATTTGGAGCATTTCTTAAAACAAGATCTTTTTTTTTCTTTATAAGTCTGCACCCCACGAGGTAGATAAAAGTCACATACCGTGCTCCAATAATAAATAAATAAATAAACAATTTGTTTTATATTCATTTTAACATCAAAATAAAATTAAATATTTTAGTATATTCTATATATGATATACGTGGTGGCCGAGTTGGTTAGACCTGGTTCGAATCCCGGTGTGTACCAATGAGTTTTTAATAAAATAAAAAAATGTACATTTGTTTGACAACACCACTATAGTGCCTCGGAGAGCATGTTAAGCTGTCAATCCCGGTTCCACTATACCAACTTGTAAAACTGTTTATACATATATAGATGGGTTATTGAGTCTATTCAAAACATCGCGACGAGCTAGTCACTTGTTCGGTGTAGACTCATACCATCGGCTACGACGAGGTGGGATTAAAACCCCTCCGCTGGGTACCCTGGGGCCGTCTAGGCGGTCTCGGGCGCCGTCAGGCACCCGTGATGATATATATGTATGTAGTAAATTCTAAGCACTGGGTCTAAGTATAGCCTAGTACTATATTATAGCCAAGTATTTTGAATTTCCAATCAGTTTGTTTTTAATTTTCGACGCGATTAGTATAGGAATGTTGTCTTATATGCCATTTTTTAGGTCCTTCGACCCTACACCATAACTAAGCAACACTAAAAAATATGTCATAAGTAAAAAAGGATAATGACTATTTAACAGTTTAAGTAGTACCTAATTAGTTAAGACGTTGTTGAACAGACTATTAGTTTTTTTTTTTTCAATTAAACTATAATATCAAATGACAATTTTACGCAGAGTCGAATGAAAAGTCATCCTTTAAATGTAAAGTAGGTGCTGCAAAATTGAATTGAAATTCTGCGCACAAGTCGAAAACCAAGTTTGATTTGACATAGGAATGTTTGAACGTGAGCCCGCTACGGTGGAAACTGCGCGTAGCAGCTCTTAGATTGAAAACTTCAATTTTAATATCGAAAAACTTTTCATGAAGTTTTACTACCTATTTTGAATAAGATATATGTAATATTTAGGTATATTAAACTGTGTTCTGATTGACAACTAATTCTTACTATAGAAATCATTGAATATTTTTTTGAAAAAAAAGGACGAAAAAAGTAAATTAAATTATTGAATATTAATTAAATTTTCTAATAATTACATATTTATTTATAATAATTATTAAACACAGATATGTTGTTGTATTCATATACAAAAGTGGTTAATTTTAAAATATTTTTAATTTATACACCTATATATTAGAAGAGTATTAAAATCATTTCCTTTGTTGCATCCGGTCTGAGTGTTAAACCCTAGTTTAACACAAAAGAATGTAACACGGTAACAGCTAAGCTATTTATGATTGTGATACATAATTTATAGGTGAGGTTATAGTCATAGGTATGGGGCAGGTGGGTATCGATTTTGTAAGAGCCAAGTGTCCGGTCGCACGGTGGTCGATGTTTGATGCCCGCACCTGCGACCAGCGCCCGCTTGTATCAAGCGAATTCAGAAACTAGTTTTTGGTCCTTATGAAGATATTTTAAGAAAAACTTTAATTAAAATGATAACAATTCTTTTTTTTTACTGACTGACTGACATAACTGTTATTTGTAATAGGTAATATAATATAATCTGTATAACAATTTTCAGCCTTAGTAGTATTAATTTCATTACCAGCGTCATGATAACATATATGAGACGCATACTGCGGTCAGTCAAGCGATCTATATAATGTTGTATAGATCGCCTGACTGACCGCAGTATGCGTATGTTCACAACTATTATAATCAACTTACAGAAAATCAGCTATAGTAAAAAAAAACTATTTCTATCGGTTTTTCATGCCTCCAACTCATACAATATATATTTTTTCTCCCAACAGGATATACCCTGGTGACAGAAGTGGAAGTCCAGCTGATAGGCCCCAGCTGGGTGGCCCGCGGGAGTTCGGCCACCTTCAGCTGTCTCCACCAGGTGCCGCCGCAGCTCCTGTACAAAGTAGAGTTCATGAGGACAGGAGCCAAGGTCATGCAGTACGTCCGGGAGAGAGTGCCACCCTTCACCAATTACTCTTTCCCTGGAGGCGTGCTTAATGTAAGTTCTTCTTTATGTATCATCACGCCAAGTCCCTTGCGATTTACTATTAGTATCAAGTAGTAGTTCTCACTGAGAAGAGTTATGACTGTAGAAGAAACAAGAGAAAATAAGTATGCAGAGATAGTAAAAATTGATACTGTGAACGTTTTTTTTTGAACTTTTAAAATGGCACCATTTAAAAAAATGTTAAAAAAAAACATTTTAATGTAATAGTTTTAATAAACAATATTCCGTATTATAAACCGTGATGACAGTAAAAGACCGGATGGAATGACATTAGTGCCGTGGCATAGGGGTCGCGCTCTTGTTTGGGATGCCACCTGTACGGACACTTTAGCACCATCTAACATCCACGTCACCTCTTTGTCCTCCGGTGCCGCAGCTCTTAAAGCCGAAAATTAAAAAAAAACTAAATATAATACCATACAACAAAATTTTGAATTTTTAGCTTTCGCAGTAGAAACGCTAGGCCCATGGTCTCCCGATTCAAAAAAATTTGCTTATAATTTAGGAAAATTATTAATCGAAAAATCGGGAGATCATCGAGCCAGAGCGTTTTTTATACAAAAAGTTTCTTTGGAAATTCAACGCGGAAATGCCGCAAGCATTTTAGGGACATTTTCTGCTGCATCATCGGAGGACCTAAGCGATATTTTTAATTTAATTTAATACTATTATAATTAAGTTCTGTCATTGTGTTAAAAAATATGCAAAATCTGTTTTAGTATAGATTCGATAAGTTATTAATAATAAATAATTATATACTAAAATTAAAGTGTCTAAAAATTTCTTATAGAGAAGAAGAGGAATAAACAATAAGTATTATATTTTTCACCATTTATTTATTCCGGGTTTAAAAAATCAAAGGCACTTTCATATTTGTGTTTAATGGATCGAGGAGATAAATCATTCGTGCATATATCCAAATACTTACCTAAGCTTGGCATATTGTTCAAAACCTTTTAAAAATACATTTGCTTCTAACACCTAGAAGATAAAGTAACTATATAAGTAATAAGAATAGAACAGTGAATCCTAATGATAAAAGCTTTAATTTCCCGCCTCACACCGAGAACAACCTAAATAATAAAATAGCAAAAAATAATACAAAAGAATTCAGTGAGCATAAAATTCCTTGAGGTAGTTTCATCGGACGAGGAAGTAATATCGCCTGCATAGCAATTCCTAATAAATAAAGGCACTTTCAGTTTGAGTTCGGTCGGGAATTTCATCGCGGTATAACGTTTTATTGTACAAATGTGTCCAATATTGAAGATAACATGTTGGATTTTTATTTGCTGTTGAATTCGTTGTTATCATTTTATAATACCCATCTTATCGAACTTGCCGGACCGGGTATCCTAAAATGTCAAACGAATCATAACCTACCATTTTTTAATATTTTTATTAGTTTGTAGGTAACTTAAATGTACGTTACGGTTTTTTAACATCTATAAATACATGCCTTCTATAAGCCAAATAATCATCATAATTTAATAAAAAATATGTAACCAATTTTACATCTAACGTTTTGCTGATGACATTTGGGATCCTGACTATAAAAAAACATTTTATGTTTCTGTCTGTGTGAAGCAATCAGCCATCTAAAACCGACTTTATACCCACAAAATATTGGCTTATAGCGGCATCGCACAAAACTCATAAAACAAGATATTAAAGTTATATATCTTCCGCAGATGTCGCTCAGCACCGCCAGCACTATAACGATAGACAACCTGGAGACTACAGCTACGGACATGTACTGGTGCGAAGTATCCCTGGAAACACCCATTTTCACAGCAGAATCCCCACGGCACCAGCTCACTGTTGTATGTGAGTATAAGTTATAATCAATGTGTCTCTAACACCTGCTCAAAACGCTGGATACCAGGGTCATTTACATATAATGCTAAAGAAACGTATTACTGCAGGCCCTCACAAATTTTACGGCAGAATCCTTGCGGCATCTGCAGGTGTCTGTATTTATCGTTAGCATAGAATAATGGAGTTGCAGCACAAGTATTCAGTTTTGATAAGATGTATCGCAGCACCAGTATTTAGTTCTGCAAATGCCTATAGTAACACCACCACAGTATACTCTGGAGACCACGATCTCATACATATCTTATAATGGTTCTAGTGTTCTCAGAAACTCCCAATTTCAAAACAAATAAATACAATAATAAATCAAAGAATATTTGCCAGCCAAGATTCAATGCTTTTTATTCATTATAAAAAATATTAGAAAGCTGATCTACGGTGACTGACTATCTTTTTTTCACCCAGATCCACAAAAGCATCCGCCAATAATAACGTTTGGGGACCCAGACGTGGTGATGGGTGGTTTACTACGTGCCAACTGTACCAGCGCACCTGCGGCGCCAGCTCCCAAACTCATCTGGTATATTGATAATAATAAGGTAAGGAATCTAGATCTTTAAGGGCACATATTAAAAATAATTTTATTTGACGTGGTGGCCAAGTTAGTTAAACCTCAGCTTAAAAACAAAACAATTTTTAGGTTCACGATTCAAACTCCTTATGGGTACCAATGTGGGATGAACCCCTCGGTTGGATACACTGAGGCTGAATAGGCAGTCTTAGGCGCCTTCTCTACTCCAACATTCCCTTACTCTTTTATTTTTGATAAGTAACCAAAAGTGAACAGATTAAATCATAAAACACAGAGATTAGAGCAAACAATTACAGAGACACTCAATAGCGACTTATTCCACCAACAGGTACCAGAGGAGTCAGTCCGCTATTTCTCCTATCGGGTGTCCAGCTCAACAAGGACCAAGGGAGGAGGCGTCCTTCGACACCGGAAGCACCAGCATCGGTACTTAGCTCCAGAACTAAACCATACGTCCAGATACCGGGCCCTGGTTAGCGAAACCACTACCCTGATGCCTTCTGACGGACATAGACATGGGAAGTGCACCTTGAACAATGGACATAGTGAAGAAATTAAGGTGGGTTTATAACTTTATATAAAAATTTAACATTCATTCAAAGACAAAAAGTTGCATAAACTGCAAAATACTCGTAGTTCCTTAAATTATTTCGCCACCGAACAAAAAATATAGCTTTCACGGGTAGTTAGCCAAAAAGCATAAATAACTTGTTAGGTAGGTAATGCGTAAATATTGGAGGATGATTGATGACAACAACGTTAGTTTTGTATACAAAACATACAACATAGTCCCACACAAGTACAGATATATATTGTCATATTCAACAAAATGAAAACAAACAACGCTTTGCATGGTCCGCGATGGATTGATTACACCCAGGTGCAGAAACGTCCACTGTTTTATTTTTCAATTTGCTTTTTAATTGTTTTGCTGTTTGTCTCTATTGTGCATTGGAAAATATATTTTAGTAAGCTACTTCACGGTTTCTTCTTTTATTTAGATTATATAAAATATATGTATACTTTTCTATAGTTTTTTTATGTTGTATAAAAACGCCTTATCTAAATATGATTTTTTTTTTGGAAGTAGTATAAATTCTCTTGTGTGACACACAAGTAATTAATGCTAATATATTAATCTTATTTCATCAGTTAATTATATTTCAGTGCAAATTATATCTAAATCTGGTCCAGATTTAGATATAATTTAGCGTATCTACCAGAATTAACTTACAACAACATTAATAAACACAGAAAATATTGTAAGTTTATATTGTATTTGTTTCCGCAGCGTTTAAGCGATAGAATCGCGTGAAAGCCTCTAATTTGATGGGTTCATTGAGGCCCGGCGTTGATTACCTGCTGTCAGACGCGATAACCCCGCGCTCGTGTTGTGCCTGAGAATTAAAACAACATCAACCCGCTCGCGATTCTTCATTCCATACTTTATTAGGTCATTTATATACCTTATATACTATTACCTTATATATATTGATGACCTATATATACTTACTAAACAACTAAAGCTCTCGGGTCATCCGAGACATTAATTACCTACGTTTAGTTTTTGTAAAGGTTTTTAACTTCATGTGAACACAAATTTATATTATAATTTAATAGAAGATCTACTATCGACTAGATCTACTCATTCCGTAAATTAGTTATGTGAAAAAAACTTGACCTAATAGTTTTCAGCAAAACTCCCTCCAGGCAGATCTGATGTGCTGCATTAACTTGTTACTAAGATAATTGATTGAATCCGGCGTTGTTTTGCGAAATTTCATAATTTAATATAATTATAACAACATGTTGTAATATTTACTTTATTGCAAATTCTTCCGCTAGTAGACTTACTAAGACTTTGCGGAGCTAAAAAATAAGATTCAATTTTATATTTGGAGTTATTATAAAAAAAAATTGTTATTGATTAACATAAACAAATATTTAAAAGCATTAAATATTCAAGTTGGATTTAATATCGATCGAGTAAATTACATATCTAAAATAATACTTGTAATATTTTCACAGTTAAATATAGTTTAAACTGTGGTATTGCATTTGATTCATCGTTATTCAGTGCGTTATATATTTAATTCACCAAAGCCTTCCTGCACTCAAAACCAATTTAAAAAGATATTTTTATCTTTTCAGTTTTCGCCTTACATTTAACCTTCTCAAATCTCTCGTCGGGATCTGCCTCCGACATTATTAACGTGTATTTTCCGAGTCGTTTATTAAATTAAAGTCTACATCAATCTTAAGATGTTGAATTTATTTTTCGTTTTCTTTGTGTCTTAGCCAGACTTGATACTATAAAAGTTTTTACAGATTTATTTTCATCTTTTTATCAAATTATAAAACAAACTAAAGTGTCACACGAGGTACTTAATGAATCCCATATGAATGAACGCGGCCATTGTAGCAGCGTATCCCACGCGGGGTCAAGATCTTTATAAAGTTACAAACAATTATTGAAGTATTTACTATTTGTTCACTTTGAATTGTAGCTCGATATAATGATTCTGAACTCGTTTACTAATAAATAACCGACACCTACTTCATTTGTTAGTTCTCGTGAAAAAAATACTTACTGAAAATCAAACCCTAATTCTTTCATTGTTCAAGTCTACCGATGATATTACAAATTTTTCTTCCACAGCTCCGAGAAAAACCTCGACCAAGTGCAGCTCCGATCCAGCTATGGGTGTCAGTTTTGGAACTCAGGATTCCAGCACACGGGCGTCTCCAACTGACCTGCACTGCGACTATTCCAGAAGAAATCGGACCAGGAGAGCAATATGCGGATATGAAGAAGCAGACTGTCACAGGTAGGATACTACTGAGGGTTACATATGAGATTATATTCTCTAACTAGCTGAACCGCACAACTTCGTCTGCATAATTTTAACCGTTTCCGCAGCGCACGCAACGGAAGCTCCCAAAAGGAATATTTATTCCCGGTTTTAGCAACGTTTTTCATTAATGATTCTCTCCTAATGGTCGTAGCTTAATATTATTTGACTTCCTCGACTAACACTAAAACAATTGTTCAATTCGAACCAGTAGATCCTGAGATTAGCGCGTTCAACCAAACAAACCAGCAAACTCTTCAGCTTTATAATGTTAGTATAGATAAGCAAACGAGAAATTGGAAACATTTTCGATAATAAAGTTAACTTCGTTAATTCCAGCTACTTACCTCTCAGGCTCAAATGTTATAACATTGTAGAAGTTTGTAGATGTTACTTCTGAGCTACAACTGGCACTAGTCTTGTAGTTCAGACTTATCGACAAGTTGGTGGCTCTCCGGAGATCTCCTCTCCTCTAAACACAAATAAAACTATTCCTTTTACAACATTTAAGTGCGCAAATAAATTATTCAAAAGAAATATACCTAGTTGGTGATTTTTTAATTCATTCTGAAAATTGTTTTGGAGATTTTGTCTGAGATTACTCTGAATAATGAATTACGATATATATGGATGTTTTGTTATAGTAGTAGATGTTATTCCATTTATTTTCACCGTTTTATGAAGAACGAACCCGCACCTACAGATAAAATATGGAATAACATGAACTACATCCGTTGATTAAACCAAAGTTTAATTAATGGAAAATACATTTTATTTATTATAAGTTTATCTTTCTTTATAAAAGGTTTTCAATTTATTGTTATTATTTGTTTCTATATTTACACCGGTATCCATAAAAGTCCTTGAAGAACACTTTAGTTATAGAAGGGTTTGTCTCTTTTAGCAACAAAAATGAATCTGCGTAAAAGAGACAAAACCTTCTATAACTAAAATGTTCTTGAAGGACAAAGTTTTTATGAATAAGGCCATTAGAATGTTTAGGTATGTATCATCACGGGTGCCTTACGGCGCCCGAGACCGCCTAGACGGCCCCAGGGTACCCAGCGGAGGGGTTTTTTAATCCCACCTCGTCGTAGCCGATGGTATGAGAGTCCACACCGAACAAGTGGCTAGCTCGTCGCGATGTTTTAAATAGACTCAATAACCCATCTATAAACAGTTTCACAAGTTGGTACAGTGAAACCGGGACCGACAGCTTAACGTGCTCTTCGAGGCACTATAGTGGTGTTGTCAAACAAATGTACATATTTTTTTTAATTAAAAACTCATTGGTACACACCGGGATTCGAACCAGGGACCTAAGTGTTTTTAATTCCAAGGTCTAACCAACTAGGCCACCACGTATGTTTAGGTATGTTTAATTATTTAGTTAGTTTATTTGTTTAGATATACCTACGCAATAAATAAATAGTATTAAAGATTTTCAAAATAGTCATTTAAGAGCAAGCTAAGCATATATTTAAAGTAGGCAAGTAGTATGTTGTCGACCTCTGACCTAGTGAGCGACTATTGCTCTACTCTGCCGCGCGTTATGTACGTACACATGTATGTACACATGTGTACGCCCGGGACACCGCGGGACAAACTGGACCATCTCATAGGTAAAGTAATTACCCAGGTTTAATGTTTCAATGTACGCCACAAAGTAATTAGGTACCACACATTATGCTCCATAGTGTATTTAATTAAAGCCAGGTAGGTACACATATATATGTATATTAATAAAGTTTTATTATTTTTGTTTAAATATAGTGTACGTACCTACGTAAGTAATGAAAAAAATGTCGAGTATTTCGAGGAATAAGTAGGGATAGAAGCTAGCGACATTGTTTTATCTATGACTACCCAGTAAAGTATCTGATGAGAACCGCAGATGTAAAAGCCGTCAAGTGACCTAGTCATGCTTAGGTTTTAGTATGTGGGTTCACTGGTTTTCAGGTGATCACTGCATCGATTTCTTGTTGGGGTGGTAGTCTCCTTTGAGGGTGCGGATACGAAATGGGTGGTTAAATTGAAAATAAGGCAGCGTATTTTAAAATATACTCGTAATGTAATTCGTTTTTTGCCGCTCATTTCGTAATCGCATCTGCATTATTCCGGCATAGTGGGTGTGATTAATTTTATTTAAGAACAATTATTGATTGACTCCATTCATGGACTTTGTAGGTCACATGACGTGTTCAATAAAATAAAAAACTCCATCCCCCGTAGCCTCACGCATTCATTAAATGCTTTTGTCCTCAGTGGCAGTGAACGAGCTAAGTCTGAAGAAGCCGCAGTCGTCTGAGACCCGCGCGGAGTCCGCGGCCTGCCTTGCCCGCACTGGACACACCTTTATTGTATTTATTATTGTCTTAAATACCATTTATTTGTATTTATAATTTATTATTGTTATTTTATATTGTTTACTTTATATTTAAAGTACCTACCCAATTATATATATATAATAGTTTTATATTTTTCGATTACTATAAGTCTTTCAGATTACTTATAGAAGTTTGTGTTAATTTTTGGATAAATGTCTGTCTGTACTATATATGTATGTAATCATTATTTACAACTACTTTTACCGATAATCATGTGTTTTAAGCAAGAGCGCCGCACGGCAGAGCGCCGCACGGCAGTCAACTCCGCCGGAACGAACGCTCTTTGTAAAATAAGAAACATAGGTACATAGGTAAATCATCAATTTTATCTAAGTGATAAAATGGATGATTTACCCTACTACACCCTACTACATGATATATTACAATATATTCTTATCTTCTACCTTTCATTTCTTCATCGAAGAAAATTGGAAATATAATTGAATTGAATCTGTAAGATGGGACATACGTACGTGGCAGACTCTGCGGTCAGGCGCAGAGGCTCTACCATGGGTGTGCGCATTGTAGCTACGTAACGCATTTGTATACGTATACGTGAGCAACAACCAATAGGGCATGGTAGCGCCTCTGATAACATATACACTCTACGTTCGTTAATACTAAAACTATTTTCTCTTAAATAATATGTTATTCAAAAAAGTGTTAATGTTGTATTAAATGAAATGCCTGTCGGTGTGTTTATTTTGAAGTACACCGTGTACATGTATTCTATGTATTAGTGTACTTAAGTGAGGATATTAGGTATTATCCGATGCGCCTGTTTTTCAATCAGTTTGGAGAACCGCGTGTATTAACGCCGGCTAAAATCATTGTATATTCATGAGAATTCCCGGAATCCCGTGATCTCGGGATCGCGGTACGATTCACCGGGCCTTTTTATATTCATTTTTCAGGCTTTAAAACGAGTTTTATGTAAAAAAAATGGGACTTGTCAACGACTTTTTTATTATTAAAAGTAAATAATTATTTTTAATATTACGGTTGTGCACATTTATTTATATTAGTTTGTTATAATAAAATATAAATATTTGTAAATAAAGTAAGTATTTATATAAAAACATATTGCAATTATTTGCAATTTTCATAATATAATTTTTTTGGGCCTTTAAATATTTAATATTTTATTTTAATATACAATTATACAAGCAGGACACAGAAAGAGATCGATTTATTTTTTACAACATGTAGTAAAATTTTATTAAAAAATATATTTTTAAAATAACTTGTAAGTATAGATAATAATTGTAATATATTATGTCAATCGGTACCTTATTTGCGGCCCTTTTTGTTATATCTTGTCAATTATCTTGGTACAATAATAATTCCTTCAGTCTTATAATCTTCACAGGGTTCCTTATACTTACTTATTTACTGTCTCTATATATAAATGCTTCGCCATTATTTTTTTTATGATATAAATATTTAAATCCTATACCTGTTCTGAAATATAAAAAAAAAATACAATTCGATACTTTATATTAGATTATTTATAACCTTTCTTTACCATTGTTTTCTATAAATTACATAAAATGTCACTTTTACTAAGCAATATATATATATATCTTGTCATACGTTAATATTTCATAGATTTATGTTAAGTTATTCAAAATATGTTTTATACCGACACTTATTTGTTTTAGAAAATATTTAACATATGAATGTTAGGTATAAATTTAAACCTATCAAGTTTTAATCCGCAGTTAAGTAGTTGTCGTAAGAACGCTTTAACTATAGTTAAATAATAACGTGGCAGCTAGAGTGTGCATGTACCTAAATACTTATAAAAATATATAAAAAAAAGCTTATATATATTTTAAATAAAAATTGTTTTCATAAATGTCTTTAACATAGTATTTTCAATATAAATTATAAAAGTGTTTATTATAGATATAATTGTCAAGCGGGTAACGGTGAGTAAGGCTATACAGGGTGGAAAGTTCAGGTGGTGCACAAAAGACAGCTACCAAAATTGGTATAGCTATGATAGAAACCTACGCACTTAGGGGACTAACCATAATTTTATTCTTGTAGTAAGTATATTACTTTTGCATTACAAGCATTGACAAATTTTCGTCGAAAAAAAAATCGTCATTCTAAATCTTCATTCTAAATTGACGAATTTTCAATTCGTTCGATCCTCTTACTAATAAAGAATAGTCTTGATAAGTCTCTATGATCATATAGAGATTTATCAAGTTTAGGAGAATTAAAGTTAGTATTCTTCTAAGTATTTTTTTAAATGGCAACGTCTCTAAATTGACTGATGACCGACCGTTTTCTATCGCCTATGCAGATGCAAAAATCGTCAAGTTAGGTCCTAGGCATGGTTATAACTTATTGCATCGATTTCTTGTCGAGATAATAATTTATTACGAAATGGGCAGTTTATTAGACAATATTTTATAGAAAACTCGTAATGCAAAATTCGTCTTTGTCACCGCCCATCTCTTAACTGCATCATTTAAGGCAATGTATCAAACAACAATAAAACTCGTTCCTATAGATGAATAATAGAGCCCTTTGCTTTGAAGGTCGGCTTACCATCAGGTAGACTCTAAACAATAGACAATGTCAGATGCAGTGTTTTAATAATAAATAGCAAATGTTCTTGTAGCTATGACGGCTGGTAGCTGTCATTTGTGCTGGATTTCAATTTCCTCCCGGTATAGTGGTGTGCACATCACCGTGACCTGTCGTGGCGTCATTGTCTTCCTGCAGCTCTATACACTGACTCTGTAGTTCATTCAATAGATTTTAAAAATGTGATAAGTTAAGAAAATCTATATTGAGAATTATATTAAAATAAATAGTAGAATATGTGCTATTTAGAGTATATCTGTATGTTATAGAAACGTGTATATGTATATAATAGTTTAATAATATAAATGTCAAATTATCATAGATACTTGTTTTTATTTGTAATAATTAAATAATACTTGCTAAATTTGAATACGTTTATTTATAATTTAGATCTACCTTTAAATTATAAATGACAATAAAATAAATAAATATAAAATTATGTCTTATTTCGTTTTTATATTGAGTACATGCGATATAACTTTTTTTAAACAGATTTAAAGGTGAGATCTAAATATTTATTAAATGTTACCTAAACTTATTCTGTATTAATAGATTATATTGATTTGTTATAATAACATATGTGTGATTGTTATTGCCTCTGTGCTCAAATGTAATATGTTGCACCTCAACGCCACCGTAATACCATATAGACTTCGGCCGTAACATACCTAAATACGATTGTGGATTCTAAATATATTATGCTTAAAGATTATTTTACTAGTTTCATTTAATACCTTAAACTATTTAATACCTTTATAAACAATATAATGTAGCAAGCCAGAAATATAAGTCTTTTTGACATATTTTTCATTATTGTTAATATACTTAAATAATAATAATAAGTATATTTGAAATTAGTACATAAAATGCTAAATGATTACAATCAAGCCCACAATTTTTTTACAAATTTTTCATACCAAATGTGTCAAATTTAAACTATGATATGCTGTTTAAAAGAAATGGCATTTTTTTTAATATAATTTTTCTATAACTTATTAATAGTCGTCTAGACGCCCATACAAACGCAATATTACAATTTGGTTGTTAGTAGAAATTCAATTATTATTTATATAATTGGTACACAAAAATGTTACTGTTATAAAAGTTTTTTTTTATTTCAAAAAAATAAGAGCCAAAAATAACACAGAAAGATTAATTAAATACATGACCGACAAAATATTATTTTAATTTTGCAAGGACCGGTCGAGTACTACTGGAAGTGCGAAAGCTCATTTTGTATGGAGAACGCAGACTTCGCGATTACGAATGCATTATCCTTAAATGTCTGAATTGACTGAGCAAAAAGAAGACGTTTTAATTTAGTTAAATGACGTCTGTGATTTGTATGGATTTAATTATAAAGTAGTTTGGCGTCAGGCAACCCTGTGGGCGATTTGTGGTCTAACCCACAGTTCAGTTATATTAGGGTCACGGGGTAAACTGTAACTTCATTAGAGGGAGGTTTTCCGTTACCTTAATGACTTCTCTGGGTCTTCATCCTGGTACTTGGAATATTTTACAATTTACGTACATAGTTACTGTTAGGTGATCCTGCGTTACAACAGTAAATAGCTAAAAAATATTATGAACAACAGACAGTAGTAATTTCTTCGTCAACAGTTATTATTTCGTACCGCACCTTATACATATACAAGGTGCGGTTTACGAAATAATAATTTCACGAGGAAGCAACGAAGAGACTGAAATTATTGCTAATTTTACAGGCATTCATAATTATATGATATTATTCATAATTTTATAGACATTTACTCCGTTTAGTCTATACGATATTTTACTTGTTCTGTGATCCTTTAACACTAAACTTTGTTATACTGTAATATATTGAGTACTTGTAATATGAAACGGGTAAAATCGAGTGTACAGAAATGTGAAACAAATAAATATAGACAAATCAAAACCAATCAAAAAATAATAGGTTTTATAAAATAAAGCAAAATATATTATTTTTAAATAATAATAAAAAATGTGACCAACAAGGCAAATTATCTATAATTAGTTCAAAATAATATTATTATTTATATATGTATTTATTTTTTGTAAATTAGTTCAAAATTAGTTTAAATCGGACAACTTGTCCAAACCCGCTGTGATTGTTGTCCATCGATCGTAGTCCATGAATTATGCATAAGCCCCGGTTGCTCTCGACACTTGTCTCTTGCGGCTTCCATGTGACCTCAATTTGGCTACAATGTTTAACTATGAGCATAAAATAATGATGGATGTGTGGTCAGAAACGTCCACAAGCCAGACTCTGGTGCCGACGAACCTGATATGTAGGGACAGGAAATCAATATCAGCTGAAATAGTAGGTCGGGGATGCTGTCGCATGCTGCAATATTGGAGCCTTAGCACCTTCGTATCATTTTTGATATTATCATTCCTACTCCTTTCGTTTCCATGGTACGTATACAGGTGGCAGATAAGCCTACCTGAACAAAAAGATGTGGCGTTTTTGTATACTCATATGTCGCACTATAAAAAATACAATTATATGCCTGCACGTCTTTTTCGTTCTTGTTTTAATCTTTAGTCCTTTAGGCCTGAATAAGTTCCTCAGCAGATATAGCGGACCCAACCAATTGTAGCATCATTGCTATTCTTAGTTGATAAAAACATTATTGGACTTTACTTTGGCACTTACCTTCAGGTGGATGTAAGGTCACATGTTGCCAAGATGGAAACGTTGGTAATAAACAAAAGTAATACAAAATAGTGTTTTATATTTGTTAATCAATAAGTTAACATAATATGTGGGTTTAATAACACTATTCATACTCATTGATGATAACTAGTAGTTTTGACGGGTATCATTTTGACGGGTATCATTTTGACGGGTATCATTTTAATGTTTCAGCAGTTCACGTGTATGTATGTTATATGGAATAAAATTATACCTACAATTATAAAATTTTATAAATAACTTTATTTTATACAAATTTATATAATATACGTGGTGGCCGAGTTGGTTAGACCTTGGACTTAAAAACACTTTGGTCCCTGGTTCGAATCCCGGTGTGTACCAATGAGTTTTTAATTAAAAAAATTATGTACATTTGTTTGACAACACCACTATAGTGCCTCGGAGACCACGTTAAGCTGTCGGTCCCGGTTTCACTATACCAACTTGTGAAACTGTTTATAGATGGGTTATTGAGTCTATTCAAAACATCGCGACGAGCTAGCCACTTGTTTAGTGTAGACTCATACCATCGGCTACGACGAGGTGGGATTAAAACCCCTCCGCTGGGTACCCTGGGGCCGTCTAGGCGGTCTCGGGCGCCGTAAGGCACCCGTGAAGATATATATATATAAAATAATTAAAATTTGTATAATTATACAAATTTAAATATAATAAATTTACATATTTAGCTACTTTTTGTTTTGTTTTTTCTTTGCCCAAATAAAAAGGAATTTTTTTCTGGTAACATCAACTTCTCTCTGAAGCTTTGGTGTGCACATCATTCGTCCCATGCTGTCGTTAATATTCTGTGATAAAATAGTTATAGAGCCGTAAGCTTTAGTGTCTATTTGTCGGTGAAGGTATCACAGGAATGGCGTCGTCCTCACGTTTATGGACGCTGGCACACTTCCAGGTGGCTCGGAGAGTAACAACTATTTCTGGATTATATCTTCGTCTTATACCACCAGAATCACCTGATGAACTCTATCAAGACTCGAGGTCAAGTCGTTGGAAATAATATCAAATAGTTACACTACCTAGAATAACGGCTTCTTCATTAGGCATTAGAATTATAAATAATGCTTCACTTTGATTAATACCTAATAATATAATTTAACAATTGACATGTTGTGAGTAACACTAGGAGGTAGGTAATTAAGGTCACCACGGTAGAGGCCACCAGATAGAAGCCTATTCTACCAAATCTATGCAACATAATAGTATATCAACGGCATATCAAAGTTAAAATATGACATATTTCCCGTACAAAATGTGTCAAATTTCAACTTAGATATGCCGTAAGGACTTTATATAAAGGGATCGCCTGAAGTACCTATCTAAATAGTTTCTTAAAGCATTTTGAGATTACAACAAAAATATATTATTACATACAAACAGTTTTTTTTGGACAGCTAATATAATATCCCTGCGGAAATAACCCACGAACATAATATAAATATGTTACCTTTACACAGCTATAATGTATGATAGTAAAAGCTACCCGAACTAAGTACATTACAAGTTTCCCAAAGATGACATTCTATAAGTTGGTAATGTAATAAAACTTTGACAGTTTGACATAAAACTTGTGTTTTACTTCTGCGGTTTGATTCATGAAATCCGAGCAAAGTCATCGCAACTTTTTTACAGTTCAAAATTTAAGCATTTATACACAGAATTTCATTTTGAATTACAAAAAATTCCGACGCGTCAAAGCTTTCACAGAATGTTGAAATGCATTGTTCTGCCCTCGCTTTATAATTTATAAGTTATTTTTGCTTTTATTAGTTTTGTTCATCACATTAAGAGTACCTACGGTACAGTAACCTAAACTAAAAAAATATTTGATAATATCAGTAATTAATTTCTAGACTTTTTTAACCGACTGTATATTGCTGCAATAAAATAAAATATCTTTTACTTACTTTATGTTATATGTATGTAGAATTTGGAGTTAAATTAGGTAATCTTATTTTTAACTTATCTTAGTATATTCCCCAATATTGTCTCTCCATTTCAGATCCAGTGTAGTGGATAAACAACCTCGACAGAGTATCCGTCGGAGGGGGTGCCTCCACCTCGTTTGACTCATCGTTGTGTTTATACAACCTCAATAACTTAACGATATAATAAGCAAAAACCAAGTAGCTTGGAGATGTTTCAGCTTTAGTCTGTGGGTTTACCGGATTTTAGGTTTTTGAAACCCTTTAATTTGGTAGTCTGCTCAAGGCGACGATAAATCAGTATATTAAAGTAGACTTTTAATGCAAATTCGTGGCCGCCGATTATGTAAACTTAGTCAGCATAGTTGGAGCGACCAATGATTTAGAACAGAATTGCATTATCGACGCGATTACTACTTTGTAGGTCTGCTTTAGTGACCATTGACATTTTAGGTATATTTCCAGTCCACATGAAAATATCATAAAATCAAGAAGGTGCATAACGTGATCCTGTAACTAAGCACGCGGCCGCTTTCTCCCCACGATTATGTTATGTTTCGAGTTTAAATTTGAGGCCGTAAAGTTCTAGCACTTGTTGAGAGCCAAAATGGTGAGAAAGTTATAAAATTGTCCGTCCCTGTCTATCTATATATATTTGTTTCTTTAGGTATATTATTATAACTAGAATGAATGAATGAATAAATCTTTATTCACGGAATAAGGTTTACATAAGTTGTTTTACAGATTTTTAGGATCTCTTGCTCCACCATTTGTGGTATGTGAATATATTTTGGTAGGTAGGTACAGTGTTATTTATCTACTTATCAAATTTTACACTATCATTATATAGAAGAAAAATCACAATAATTTGTTAACATTATCAAAACCACACGAGATTACAACAAAAAGAGAATGCCACAATAATATTTGACTAGATGTATAAAAGATCATGTCCATTTGGTATTAAAAAACTCTGCCAAATTGTAAAAGCATTTCTCGTGCAGCCAGTTTAGGAGGCATGTTTTAAATTTATTTTTTGGATGATCCTGCAAAGTTTTAGGGATCTTGTTATATATTTTTATTGCTAATATATATGATTTTTTTTCGAAAACCCTAGTCCTAATGTGTTGGTATTATAAATTTATTTGGGTATCTAGAATTACGTGTCAATACGTCTTTTCTTAATACGAATAAGTGGATGTTTTGTTTTGCAAACATGATCATTTCGTAGATATACAATCCTGTTAATGTTAGAATTTTAAATTTCTTGAATAATACTATACATATACTATTGCACGCAAACGAATGGAACGATAGAGAAAGACTGATCCGATTTTCGTGATAATTTTTAGATATATTGGGTTCGATCTCTGGTCAGATTATTATAATGTTGCCTTCGTTAGTTATTATAACATTTGTTGCGAGGGACAGTTGCACCAGTATAAAGCGGGTTTAAATAATTTAATTTTTAATGCAATCTAGTACCTATTAAGTAAGATAAATAGAGTACCTATTAAGTATTGTAATTATCATCTGAATATACACAGATTAAATCTAACTACAGAGTACGTTATATATCATCTATAAGACATGAGGTTTTATAAAAGAAAAGGAATTCGTGTGTCAACGAAAAGTTGAAAGCTGAATTTGTAGAGTAGGTAACTAAGTAAACATGGTGGAAAGTTGTGAAACCCCGCGAATGATCAGCGGCCGACAACAAATAGCCTTTGGGCTCAAACGGAAACACAAATTACAAGCATTTCCAACGCTTTTCACCTCCGAGCGAGGAATTTTCCATCTACCCATATCTACCCACATCTAGCCACTCCCGGCAGTAATCACACAGGCCGCTGCACTTCGACCGCCATAAAATTTTGCTGTCAAATACACCTACGCTTTTAAATTTAATATTCTAGTATATGATGAGTTATTTTGGTAGATGTTACCTCTTTATAGAAATAACCGCCTCCTAACGTAAACTAATTGACGTTGTACCCGCCAATTAGGTTGCAGCTTTGGCGTTGTACCCGGAGGTCGTGGGTTCGATTCCCACCCATGGCAAATCTTATTACGTTTTTCTGTAGTTTGTCATGGTCTGGGTGTTCATAATATATGAATATGTATTATATCGTTGTTTCTGGTACAAGCCTAGAGGATTGTGACCAGAGCAATATGTGTAATTTGTCCTACATTATTATTATTATAAATAACAGGAAGACCTTATAATAATGTTAAAATAAATTATATAAAAGATACAAAGGCATATTATATAGGTACGCTGCTTAACTTAATTTTATATTAGTTTTTTTATGGGACAAACGACAAACCATTCAAGAATAAATTTAAATAAATAAAAAAGTAAACGTTAAGAACCGTCATTCACATTAGTTTTTTATTTTTTATTTTATTGGAGCACGACATGTGACTTTGTATCTACCTGGTGGTGAGCAGACCTACAAAGTCCATGAATGGGGTCAATCAATAATTGTTCTTAAACAATATTGATCGCTCCCACTATGCCAGCTAAATGATGCGATTACGAAATGGGGGGCGACAATGACGAATTGCATTACGAGTATATACTCGCTGCCTTACCGTCAATTCAACCATCCATTTCGTAACCGCACCCTGAAAGGAGACTACCACCTCAACAAGAAATCGATGTAGTAGTCTCCAGAAAACCGGTGAACCCACAGACTAAAACCGAAACATGACTAGGTCACTTGACGGTTTTTGCATCTGTATGGGCGGTGGTAACGAGACCTTTATTTAAGAATATATTCCAACTATTTAATTTATCCGTAGAGTTTTATATTTAACTAGATATATGGGCCCTTTGAGACGATAATTATAGTATTGACAACTTCTGGTAACAAGGTAGCTATATTATTAGCAAGTAGTTTGATACTCCACTGTTGGAGTTCAGCCACCGTAACCTTTTAAAGCACTACTGTTTGTGAAAGGGAAATAATTGTTTGCCACGTTAACCAATAAAAATAATTAAGTCAAAATTGCATTAAGGTATTGTAACAGCTCTTTTCGTAACTGTTACATTACCTACCTAAATAAGTAATTGGGAAATAAATTGAAAATCCATTTATATTTGGACTTATTTTGTTGTATAAAATAAGGCGGCACTGAAAATTTCAGGAATCAAGGAAGTGACACAACATTACTATTTAAAAATGTATTTATTGCTTTTCGAAGTATTCTCCGCGAAATTTGACACATTTTTCCATACGATGGAACCAATCATTGAAGCAACCATTCCATTCGGAAGTTGGGGTCTCCAAAATGGCCGTTTTGTAGGCGTCCACAGCTTCTTCAGGTGATGAAAATCTCTGATCACGCAATTTATTCTTTATTTTAGGGAAAGTATAGAAATCATTAGGGCTTAGGTCGGGGCTGTACGGCGGATGGTCTAATAATTCTATGTTTTCTTGCTCCAAAAACTCTTTTGTTCTGTGCGCGGTGTGAGAACTTTCATTGTCGTGATGGAGGATGATGCGGCGATTGCAGTTCTCTTTACGGAGTTCAGAAACGACCTGTGGCAAACAAATGCTAGCACACCATTCTGCATTAACCGTTCTTTGTCCCTCAAGAGGAATAGTCGCAACATGGCCAGTTTTGGAGACAAACGTGGCCACCATTTTTTTTGCAACACTCCGTATGAAGAAATGAAAACTGCTAGTTAAAATAATACTGTGATAGGAAATTTATTATTAAAAGAAATACAATTATGTATACATGTCCGCAATCTCTCGTCCAACATAAACAATCATATGAAACCAAGGCAACTACGTCACCAAATCAGTCAAATATATTTGAACTTTGAATTTACTACTTGTTTCACAACACACTCCCCACCTTGCAAATCCAGGTGTAAGTAAAATTTGCAACACTTTTTACTCTTCAGAGTAACATATCAAACCAACAAAATGAAAATTACAATAATAGTTTTTAATTGGTAAAATAGATTTAAGTTTAATAAAAGTAAATTAGATTAATTTATAACAGCAACTTTTTAATGTGACATAAACATAACATTTTATAATAAATAGTTAACGATAAAAAATAAAACGATTAAAGGAAATAAACTCATATTTTTTTATAAAATAAATAATCAAATTTAAGTATAAAATCTAGTTGGTATTTTAATAATTCTTCCTCTTTTCGTTACATATGGCTCTTTATCTTCTTTCTCTATTTCTTCCCTTTCGTTGACAAATGGTTCTTTATTTATTTCTTCTGTTTTGGTCTTGATATTTTTATTTATTTTAAATAAATCTGTTGATGATGAAGAAATTTCTAATGGGTAAAGTCTCTGGATTGGTCTCACATATTCACCGGTTGAAGTTCTTACCTTTACCACTCTTATAAAATTATCCTTACCATTATATACTTCAATTATAATCGCTAAAGGCCATTTTATCCTTCTCCCTTCATTTTCCAATAACACAATGTCTCCCACTTCTAAATTGCTTTTATTTTCCTTCTTTCGTTGTATCAACGTACTCAAATATTCCTTTCTAAAACGTGTTCTTAAATCTTGTCTTAATTTATGTATATATCGTATTCTTTTATTTAAATTTTTATGGTCAATTTCGTCTAAGTCAGGTACGTCGTTACTTCCGAGTTCTTGTAAAAAACAAGAAGGCGTCAAAGGTTTCAACTGTGGTGATAAATCATCTTCTACGTATGTTAACGGTCGTGAATTGATCATTGATTCACAATCACATAAAATTGTATATAATTCTTCATACGATATACATGAATTACCCAGATTTCTTCTTAACAATTCTTTAATGAGTCTTACGATTCTTTCCCAAAAGCCTCCCCACCATGCTGCCGTCGGAGGGTTAAATTTCCATATTATTCGTTTAACTGTAGACTCTTCTAAAATATTTTGCCAGTCTAACTTGTTAAACATATTATTAACTCCCAAGAAATTTGTTCCATTATCGGAATATAAAACGTTAATTCGGCCACGCCTTGCAATAAATCGCCGTAGTGACATTAAGAAAGCATCCGACGATAGTGATTTTATTAACTCTAAATGTACTGCTCTATACACCGCGCAAGTAAATAAGACAATCCATGCTTTTTCACCATTTAATAAATAAAGCGGTCCTGCTAAATCAACTCCAGTTACACTGAAAGCAGAAGAACAGTGAATTCTTTCGATTGGTAAAGGTGCAAATGGATTGTTTGCGGCCCTGACTTTATGTCGTTTACAAATAATACAATTTAATACTACCTTTTTTGCTATCTTTCTGAATCCAAAAATCTTCTCTAATATTAGAAATTAATGTGTTAACTCCAACATGTTGCAACAAAACATGTTTCTGTGTAATTAATCGTTGAATTATTATGTTATTACCGGGAAGTAGTATTGGGCTTCTGAAATTTTCTGTATCATCGCTTAAAGTTAGTTTTGTTTTCAGTCGTATTAGCCCCTTTTCATCTACAAAAGTAATCAGTTTTTTCAAAATTTTATTCTCACAGTCTTCATAGTAATATTCTCGTTGTATTAACTTAAACAACATCTTTTCAGCATTAATAAATTTTTCACTGGTTAATTGACCTAACTTACGACTATTTTTATTTTTTAAATTATTACTAAAGCGTAAAATCCATGCTAACATTCTAACAGTCTTCGTATATTTAGAAAAATAATGAAATTTAGTTAAAAATGATGGTACATTATTTAAAACATTTAAAATAGAAGATTTTTTTAATTCCCTGTAAACTTCTTTCATCATCGTCATCATCATGCCAGCCTTTCGCGCGTCCACTGCTGGACATAGGCCTCCCCCAAGGATCGCCACAATGACCGGTTCTGCGCTGCTTGTATCCATCGGCTTCCCGCGACCTTTTTCAGGTCGTCGGTCCATCTTGTGGGGGGCCTGCCTCTCCTGCGTCCTCCGGCACGCGGTCGCCACTCGAGAACCTTAATGCCCCAACGGCCGTCCGTTCTGCGAGCTATGTGGCCTGCCCACTGCCACTTAAGTTTGGCGATTCTGGAGGCTATGTCGGTTACTTTGGTCCTTTTGCGGATCTCATCGTTTCGAATACGATCCCGCAAGGAAACGCCGAGCATAGCGCGCTCCATCGCCCGTTGTGTGACTGTGAGCTTTTTCATGAGACCCATAGTAAGCGACCACGTCTCTGATCCGTAAGTCATCACTGGCAACACACACTGCTCGAACACCTTGGTTTTTAAACACTGCGGTATTTGGGACGAGAAGATATTACGTAGCCTCCCGAATGCTGCCCAGCCGAGTTGGATTCGACGAGAGATCTCTTTCTCGAAGTTGGATTTACCTGTTTGGATTGACTGTCCTAGGTATATATAATTGTTAACAACTTCAAGTGCGGAGCTCCCTATTTTTAGAGGAGTGGGTATAACATGGGCGTTCGACATGACTTTGGTCTTATCCATGTTCATGTTTAGGCCCACTTTTTTAGAAGCCCCACTGAGATCATAGAGCATTATGCCGAGGTCCTCCAGGGTTTCAGCCATGACTACGATATCGTCGGCAAATCGAAGGTTAGTGATGTACTCGCCATTAATGTTGATGCCAAATCTTCTCCAGTCCAAGAGTTTAAAGACATCCTCCAATGCCGCAGTAAAAAGTTTCGGGGAGATTACGTCTCCCTGTCTCGCTCCTCGCTGTAGCTGGATGGGTCTTAAGGTCTGGTCTTGGAGGCAGACTGACATGGTAGCGTTTTTGTACAAACACTTTAGTACTTCGATATAGCGGTAGTCAATTTGGCATCGCTGGAGTGACTGAAGCATCGCCCATGTTTCTATCGAATCGAAGGCTTTCTCATAGTCCACGAAAGCTAGACACAGGGGCTGATTATATTCATCGGTTTTTTGTATAATCTGCCTCAATGTGTGGATGTGGTCTATGGTACTATAGCCTTTTCGGAATCCGGCTTGTTCGGGAGGCTGGAAGTCGTCAAGCCTACGTGAGAGACGATTCGTGATGACTCTCGAAAATAGTTTATAGACATGGCTCAGAAGCGAGATGGGTCTGTAGTTCTTCAAAAGGGTTTTGTCACCCTTTTTGAAGAAGAGTACCACCACGCTTCTGTTCCATGCCTTAGGTGTTTTGCCCTCGAGGATGACGGAATTAAACAGCTTCTGGAGAGCCATCAGCAAAGGTTTGCCACCAGCTTTCAGGAGCTCAGACGTGATCCCGTCATCACCCGGTGCCTTGTTGTTTTTCAACTGTTTGAGAGCCATCCTAAATCTCGTACAGGCTGACCTCCGGGATATCTTCGGTATAGTGTCGGGTTAACCTGGCTCTTGGATCATTTTCCAGGTTTTTGACAGGAGGCCGTGTTGTTGTGTACAACTGTCCATAGAACCTTTCGATCTCCGCCATAATCTCTGGTTTGAAGGCGACAACTCTGCCGTCCTCGGTCTTCAGCTTCGTTAATTGACTCTGGCCGAGAGACAGATCTCTTGCGAATACTTTAGAGCCTTTGTTTTGCTCAATGGCATCTTTAATACGATCTCTATTAAATTGCCGTATGTCGCGAGTCAAGGACTTTGAGATCTGTCTGTTGAGCAATCTTACTTTAGAAGCGTCAGACGAAGATTGCATGGTCATTCCGCGTCTCTCTTCCATGAGCTTTAAAGTATGGTCGGAGATCTTTCTAGCTCCTTTGTTAGATCGGATCTTAAAAAACTTCGATCCGACCTGGTGGACAGTTTCCACAACCCTGTCATTATATTCGTCCACATCTGTGTACTCGCATAGGCATTCGAAGCGGTTTTTTAATTCCAGCTGAAAGCGCTCGTGGTTTTGGGTGTTAATAGGTACCGGCCGGAGCGTAGACTTCATTAATCGTGACCTTTCAAGCTTTGTATTGATATTCAATGTGCCTCTTACCAAACGGTGATCGCTCCCGGTTTTCACCTCATTGATCACTGAGACATCATTGAATATTTGCTTTCTGGTCGACAGGATGAAGTCTATCTCATTTTTGGTGGCACCGTTAGGGCTTATCCAAGTCCACTTGCGTTGTGGTTTTTTCTTGAAAAAGGAGTTCATCAAATACAGTCCCTCCTTTTCCATGAAGTTTGCAAGCATCTGACCTCGTGGATTACTACTGCCTGTACCAAATTGCCCCACTCTCAGTTCGGTTTCGCTTCGTTTGCCTATCTTCGCGTTAAAGTCTCCCATGACAACAGTGTAATGAGATTTGAAGCTACGCATGGCTCTACTGATGTCCTCATACATGGCTTCTACCTCGTCGTCGGGGTGTGTCGATGTCGGGGCGTATAATTGTATGACCTTCAGCGAATATCGTTTGGTTATTCTGAGTATAAGGTAAGCCACCCTTGTCGACACACTTTCGATTTTGACAACGTTGTTCACGAGAGACCTGTGGACGATGAACCCGACACCGCCTTGAGACGGTTGGTCGCCCTCCCGGAAATAGAGCAGGTTACCGGATTTCAGGATTATCGAGTCTTCACCTTCTCTTCGGACTTCAGATAATAATGTGTTGTATGTTGCCTGGGCCAGTGTTCGTTTGTTGTGGTAGTTTGGGCTCCGCCGGAGATTCTTCGCACCCCTTGCCCCGCTGTAATCATGGCCGCTACCATAGCCAGGAATAGCGGGGCCGCCGGGTACTAGGGGCCGTTTTGTATTATTGTCGTTCATATTGGGGGTTGGCGATCGCAGTGGGTCGAAAGTTTTACTACGGTGCGCTGCTGCCCGTACCGTATTATTATTTCTTCCGACCATGATTTGGATGGTTTGACCATCGTTCGGTTGACTGACTGCGCAAAAGCGGGCGGTGGGGTCGTCACGTCCCTACGCCAAAACAAACTTCTTTATCATCATATATATCATCCTCACCTTTACGCCAATCTTTTTTACTTAATTTTAACCACTCAGGGCCGTTCCACCATTGACTATCCAATAATTGCTGTCCATTACAACCCCTGGATAATAAATCTGCACTATTTAAAACACCAGGTACATGAAACCAATTTTTAATATCAGAATTTTGTCTTATCTCTTTTATACGATTACCTACAAATGTATTCCAAGTATGTTCCTTTTTAATCCATGCTAATATTACCTTTGAATCAGTCCAAAAAAATTCTTCACAGTTATTTAAATTTAATGAAATTTTAATCTGATTATACAGTCTCGTCCCTATAAGACCGGCTAATAATTCCAATCTAGGAATGGAAATAATTTTGGCGGGTGCTATACGAAAGCGTGCGCCTAAAAGGCGTATTGAAACATTTCCGTTCATTTCTGCACGTAAGAAAATACAAGTGCCAAATGCGACTTTACTTGCATCGCAAAATATGTGTACACTAGTACGACACATGTCAATTGGTGATGTTGATAATCTTCGTGGTATAAAACATTGTTTCAAAATAGGTAAAAATTTTAACCAACCTTCATATTCTTGAATTATTTCAATAGGTAGTTCTTGATCCCAGGTTAATTTTAAGAACCACGTTTTTTGTAGTATAAGTTTTGGTATCAGGGTAACAGGAGCAGTATAGCCAATTGGATCAAACATTTTCTGAGTCACGGAAAGTAATTGTCGTTTGGTTATTTTTTTATAAGATATATCATTCAAAAAATTTATATTGCAAAGAAGTGTATCAGTATTTGTATTCCATATCATCCCTAAAATTGAAATACTTTCTTGAACATTATTATTAATATTATTACTCATTGGACTCACTACCCAACTTGTCAAATCAAAACTACCGGTATCATCAAAAATTTAGATTCGGAAACAAATTTATTAACTTGACTTTCAGTCTCCATACTTGTAATACAATTATCTATATAAAATGACTGAGAAAGTTTAAATGCTGTGTCAATATAATCCTTTGTAGTTTGTAAATGATGTAAAATAGTAGCACTTAGTAAAAAAGGACTACATGTCAAGCCAAAAACTACTCTAAGATGCCTATAAATAACTATTTCTTTTCGTTCTTTAATGTCGCGCCACCATAAAAATCTCAAATAATTACGATCTTTTTCATTAATTAGTATTTGTAAAAATGCTTTGGCAATATCCGATGAAATTCCTATAGAATATTTCCTAAATTGTACTAAACGTGTAATAATCAAATCTAAGTAATTAACTCCTTTATCGAGACACATATTAAGAGAAATTCCATTTAAGTCTTTAGCAGACGCGTCAAAAACTGGTCGTAATTTTGTCGTTAAGCTCGATTCTTTAAAAACAGCTTTATGTGACAAGTAATGGCAATCTATATCATCTATATTAGTAAAATTTACTTCTTCAATTATACCGTTACTTAACCAATCCATAAATACTTTATTATAATCTTATAACTTACCCAAATTGAATAATCTTTTTGTTGTTGTTTCCAGTCTACATTCTGTCAACTTTTTATTATTTAGTAAACCATTGTGACCTTGTTTCCAAGGTAAACATACTTCATATCTACCTTCCTCGGTGCGTCTGACTGTATTTTTAAATAAGGTAACGACTTCTTATTCTAATTGTTCCTTTTTCTTTACTTCCGTAGGATCTTTTATGCCAAGCACTTCTAAATTCCATAAATCCGATAACTGAAATTCACTAAGGCAAGATAACATAATAATGTTAGAGTGAGCATTTGAAATTTTACCTTGTAAAGTCCACCCTAACTTAGTTTTTAAAGCGACTAAACTATCGTTTAAATTAATTATAGAGCTAGTTAATAAATTACCAGAATAATCCGCCCCTATAAGTAACCCGATATTTGGAACGTCGTTTCCTTTATCTGTCAATGTCACATTATTACAAATCATTTATTTCTTTATTTTTTAAACTAACTCTCGGTACATAACCACAAATACGTAACTCATCTAATGCACACATATTATAACTAAAATCATTAGATAAACTTTGTATTGTAAAATTATAAAATGTGTGTACCTGTTTCTTTGTTTCAATACCTCCAAACAAACAATGTCCCATAGTTTCAGTCCACATAATTGGTAAATTAAGTAGCTTCGCCAATCGCATTTTATGTATGAACTTTGAGAACCACTATCAATTAATGCTCTTGTAATAACTTTTTCCTCACCATTCATATTTGAACTAATAATGTTTGTAAATACGTTGTGCCACTTTGACAAGTCAATGTTTCTGACACTTCATTCTTCTTTGGCTCAGAACTTTCTTTGGTCATTTCTTTTAAATTTGGGCACATTAAAATAGTGTGACGTTTTTTGCAAAATTTCGTCTGAATAATTGGTTCGAGCTCGCTCCCAAATACGTAATATCTCTTCTGGAAGCGCTGACTCTACCATAGGGTAAAGCATTGCAGCATACTTGTCTGTTGTAACGCTCATGATTTCCAAAGCTCGTAGATATGTTGTCAACTTATCGTATAGAGTACATAGAGGAACTTGCAAACCTTCCCTTGCTTGAAGTACAACCAGTCCTAATAACTGTCGTACGTATACTTCAATTAATAATTCATCACGCGCGAACCTTGTTTTCATTTGTTTTATTGCATGGTGATAACTATCGCTCGATGGTGGAAAACTTTCTATTAAATTGCGAGCTGGTGATCCTGGCTCAGTTGACTGGAGCAAATACTGATATTTGTCATCTCCGTCGATATTAATATCATCGTCTATTTTCTTAAAAGGGCAACCAGTTTTTGACAGACCCGTCAAATTTCCGTAATTCTAATTTCGGTAATTGAAAATGACGCCTCATATTATTTACATGACTTGATGATGGTAGTTCTGTATTGCGAATTATCGAATGATTACTATTTATTGTATGATTAGAATGATGACTTACACTAACATTACTTTGGGACTTTATAATTTGTTCAAATTTCTTTTCAACCTCATACATTCGTTTTTTATAATTCTGAGTTGAAGTAAATTCTGCTTCTAAATCTGCCTCTTGTACAGTATCTTTGCTTAAAATTTGAGCGTTAATGGAGGAATCCAACTCAAAGAGTTTATTTGCAGTGTCCTTGAAAATTTTAAATAATGGTCGCAAAAAACTTAATTCGCATCCATCCCTGAAATGCTCAACCAATTCATTAGCAGATCTAGTAAAACATCTCCTTACCACAGTCCGTTCAGTGAGTAATTTCTCCATTTTTTGTTTAAAAATTTTCATGCACACACTTTAATTTAAAATACATGAAAAACTGTCACGGTCGCCACAATATGAAGAAATGAAAACTGCTAGTTAAAATAATACTGTGATAGGAAATTTATTATTAAAAGAAATACAATTATGTATACATTTACGCAATCTCTCGTCCAACATAAACAATCATATGAAACCAAGACAACTACGTCACCAAATCAGTCAAATATATTTGAACTTTGAATTTACTACTTGTTTCACAATACTCCGTGAACGCATAATTTTTGTTGGCTTTAACTCATTTTCGAACACCCAAACTCGTGACTGATTTTTTGTTTCGGGTTCGTACGCGTATATCCAGGATTCGTCCCCTGATACGATGTTGTATACAGCATTTGAGGATCCTGCGTGGAATCTTTCGAGAGTTCTGACGCACCAAGTAACGCGAGCCGCTTTTTGCTCTTCACAGAGCGAATGCGATATCCATCGGGAAAACAACTTTTTTACACCTAATTGTTCATGCAAGATTATTTGTATTTGACTCATGCCAATGTCTAAAGTTGCCTGAATTTCGCGGTATGTCACATGGCGATCTTCCACAATCAGCTTACGCACAGCATCAACGTTTTCTTGGGTGACTGCAGTTTTTGGACAACCTTGACGGGGATCATCACTGAGCTTGACACGTCCACGTTGAAATTCAGCAAACCAGCGATAAATTGTGGTTTTGGATGGGGCTTCATCACCAAATACAGAAAGCATCCGATCAACACACTGTTTTTGTGTTAAACCACTTCGAAAGTCATAATAAATCATCGCTCTTGAATTTTCTCGAGTCAATTCCATTTTCTCAACGACTAAACAAGTTTGACAAGTCCTTGTGACAAGACCAAGAATCTTTTTTTAAATAAATAAATAGTATTCGATTTTTAAAACCAAGGAGTTTTCAATTAAAAAGATTTTAATATGACAGAAACAGTGGAAATACCATTCCCGATATTTTCAGTGCCGACTACGTATTTATTGAATATATTTATAATAATTAAATTACTACAGCCATTCTCTGCTTCTTCCAACCCGAACCCGAACCTAAGCTAAACTATTTCTTTTGTCTCTATTCACATGTCCGTGAACCTTCAAATTATTTATATAAGGAATGGTCAGCCCTCCCCAGCCAGTCCCATGGTTGCGTTCCAAATAGTAGAGTTTACAGTGTTGGTATTCAGGGACTGAAGCTCCTAGAACTATTTTGGAGATTTGTAGACACAATGTGGATTTGATGTTTCTATTAATTATCATTACGAGCGCCTAGGGTGGTGGTGGAGGGTGTTCGTCGCCTCCTGGATCACCTCAGAAACCAGCATCTTTAGTGGTGCTGTCAAACAAATGTACGTAAGTTTTACATTAAAATCTTATTGGCTCTCACCAGGAATCAAATGCATGACCTAAAAAGTTAAGTTAAGTTAAAAAGTTAAGTGTTCGTACGAGTATAACCAATTCGGTCTACGCGTACCAAAATATAATTTCATGGGTAATACTTACCACAATCTTGTAGCTGCCAAATAATATCGACGGTAACTGATCTTTTCCGCAATTTGGAGATGCGTTATCGTAACATCTGAATGGACGCCAACGCATTATCACCGACATAACATCAAATGAATGCGTTTACGACCACGCAACTACATCATTCCCAAAAATATACCAAAAAATCTTCGTCGTCGCCTCGGGTATGTTCAGGCTCAAAATTTTTAGGCTTCTCCCGCGGGGTTCCGCACATCTTGAATTCAAACGAGCTATTTATTCAAATAGGGTTCCTCGGGCTCCGGAGGTGTGAGTGTCTCAGACAAATATTTCGTTTCATATGAACCAAATAAGAATTTGTTACGGATTGAATTGATTTTGTTTTTGAAACGAGTGTGATTGCAAAAGTCTAGTCTTTTTGAGAAATTCATAAAGCCATATTGGTTACACTTTTTAAAGAACCTTACAAAGCACAACACGAGTATAGATAGTTTGATACTAGCATCCCCTGCTTAGATCGTACTATACGCATGGACCCAGCATTATGTCTAGTATCTCGAAATTGTAAATATTACTTAACTCTCAAATTATTTATAATGGCAGAGCTTTATAGGTCTGGTCTTAAATTCGCCATTGTTAACTATTTAAGAGCTATTTAATACTTTCGTATTATCTATCTATTTAATAATTTTCGAGAAAACCTGCGTAAGTTTATATATTTAAATTAACTTATGTTTTATAGTTTTTTACTTCTTCCTATCTTTATCGTTAGTATTGCGTACAAGAACGAAAAGTGTAATTGTATGTGTTCCAGTTATTGATAATATTATTTACAAAACGTGTCGCGCAGTTTCCTCTTTCAGCGATCGTATTTAAAAGCTAGTAAGTACACAGGACATGATCTTTACATAATTATTTTTGGAACAACGGACAAATAAAACGTCGCGTCGTACCACCCAACTACTCCAAGCCTTTACCTAATACATACAATACTAACATAACATCTATCGGCAATAGAAGAAAAGCATATAATGTGGTGAAAGCGACCGGAAACAACGTATGTATGTGCACACAGCCCGCTCCTGCACCGGATATTAGACGTCTGTCCGCGGCGGGACGGGGTCGCCACTTGTATGCCGCGACAACACTCTTCCATCGTTCGGTATTGTGTTTCTATCTATATGTCCACCGAGCCATCGCCTCACGTATATGAGCATAAGCCTGACTCCAAAGGCTGATGCCGATATACATGAGGTGTCCTTTATCTTTAAAGCCTTTTTATTTGGTTCTTATTTCTATGGAAGAGGAACAAGTATTAATTTACTTAAAAAATGATCTCAATGTAAAGAAAGAAATAAACATTTTATTTATTTATTTCTTATTTTATCCGCTTGTTGATTTTCGTTTCTAACTTTGGTAAGATTGATTCCGCAGCAATACCTGTTGGGTAGAAAACCAAAGATACTGCGGTTATCTTTGGTTTTCTACCCAACAGGTATTAAGTTTATTATTTTTCGGGACCAACGTTCAAATTTTTTTTTTTTATTACGTAGGATTTTTTCAGAATGAGTTCTGGTAGGTAATGTAAATCTAAAAGTAGTATCTAAAATAATCCATTCCGAGAAAAACATTTTAAACTTGTAACAACAGTACTCCAAATGTGATGTCAATAGTTGACTACCTACACTTAAATTCCACTCCGGATAAAAATTAATTTATGAAAATTTTAAACTAGAAATAACTTTAATACACACGGCTAGTAATAACTTTAATAAAAGTGAAATTATCTTTAGACAATTTAGTTTATAATTAGTTGTTGGTAGGTCGGGTTCTCAGGAATCTTTTCCGGGAAATTATTTATTAAGAGCAGACGCAGACCATCCGCCGGGGACGGGCTAATCAACAATGTATCGCTTACCAACTTCCGACCTTTGGCAGAATAGAGGGCTTAGTAAAACATCACTTGAAAATAAAATAGGACATTGCATACTTATGTCACAAACTAGAATTCAGTGTATAAATAATGCGTGCCCTATAATAAAAATATATAAGATGCCGTTTTCTACCTACTTGTGTATAGGCGACCAATACTTCGTTACCCAAAGAGGAATGCGGTTACAAAACAACTGATAAAATTGTGTTATTTCACAAATATATGATTATTAACAATCCTAAACGGTCAATCTTAGCCAATCAGATGAGGCGAACAGCCGAAAACTACATTTAGATTATCCTAAATTGATACATCTTAATAATGTTATAGGATTGTACTTTTTACGGCCTCCATAGTCTACCACTACCAATAGATGAGTTTTTTTTCATTCTATAGAATCAGTTTTAGACAAATAGGTATTAATATACCACAAACACACAAAATATAGCGTCTACAGTCTCCGGGAAACCCTCACACATGTTCTCTGTTTTCCATAATCCGAAACGCGGAATCTATTATGTATAGGAGCTTGATGTTTTGTGTAAATAAGTGATGAGTTGGCTCGCTTTATGTTGCTTTTAGTTGGCGATAGATGACGCCACTAGATTACTTTATGGGGCTCATTTGGGTGACCGTAATTGATGTCGGACTGGTGGACAACAAATTGTGATGTGTCGACTTGGATCAGAGCCGGTGTGATTAGGTCAATCAGCCAACCTCATGATTGATTCAGATAAACTAATTGGGTAAACCATTTGTTATAGGTCTACTAAAGCATCGCCTGTTACGGTTATCTTATCCCTATCTCGGTTGCTTGCACCAGAAAACCCTTATTATTTCAAACTTCAATGAGGCTCTTAAAATGCAAACATCATTTATTATAGCATATTTCTCTTTGAGGGTAGCTCGAAGACTGTAGACTTTCACATTTTGGTTAATATTGTGCTAGAATTTTACAATGTAAAAACTACTAACAAACATAAAACTTATAGACCTAACAAATAAAACTGACTGCCTAATATATGAGTAACAATAATAAAGAATTTTACTGATGTTATAGAATAAACAATCGTGTATCCACACAATTATCGCAGTGATCTCGGTGTTTGCGTCATATCAAAGGGTCCATGTTTTTTTTAATTTTCATTCTTAAACTTGAAGCACTGTATGTTTGTCATGTTGCCATTCCTTATTCCCCTCTAGAGTTTTCCTAGTCTCGTTTATCCTTTTATTATCCTTTTAATTGTATATTATATAGAAAGTATATTATATAGAAAAAGAGCATATATATAATATACATAAGCCATCATCGTAACAGCTTTTCTATGGCCTACTAAAGCCATGAATAATCAGCCGAAAATATTGACAGCAAATTGTATGTATATTATATTCATAGACCAGGTAGAAAGTTTTATTGTGTGCCTTACATGAGTTTTTAGCTAAAGGACAGACCTGAATTTAAATTATTTGTTTAATTTTATCCACTTTTTGAGACAGTACCTACCTACAACTTCTTTTTTTTTACTTTTAATATAACATAGGTACATGTCGCCAAACTTAGTGTAAAGATCACTATTTGTGCTATAAATATTGTTTACTATATAATTAGGGTATTGTACAGAAACAAAAAGTATTGCTTACAAAGATAAGTTATTTTTATTGCATTTGCACAAAAGTTTCCTGGGTAAATAAACTCGTGAAATAACTGACCGAAATAGCGCAGCTACTGCCCGCTCTCAATTAATGGCTATACGCGGGTGAACCCTTCAGCTGAACCCCATCGGAATCCCGATTGGGATCTACTCGTGTATTCAGCTTTTGCCAAATGTTTCCATAGTATTGTATTCGCCGTTATATCGACCCACTCGAGAACACTTAACGTCAATTTACATACATTTATGAAGATTTATCTCTTCTATTAAAGGAATTTATTCAGCCATTTACTTTTAAAAAAGAACTGAAATATTTAATATTAATAATATGTAGGAATTTTTTTACACATATTGTCGTAAGCAGTTAACGCTAGAGTAGCAACCAGTGTAGAACCCAGTGTGCAGTCTTACAGCGAGATGTAATGAGACCTGCACAATGTGTACCAGGACTACAATACAGGAGGCAGTTCATAAACATGTCGAGTTACTTCAATGCAGACCATAGCATCCGTGACAGAAATGTCTGCCAACAGCTTAGCTTATGCAAAGCTTACAGCGTTGTACAGAATCCAAGCCAAGTTTAGCTTAAACAAGGGTAAGTATAGCCTAATCCGTTTTGTTCAATGTTAATGTAGCAAGGAGAACATAGAAGTTTGGACTTTATTTATAGCTGGTTAAGTATAGAGAGTAAGTTAAGCTATACCAACATGTGAAACTGTTTATAGATGGATTATATAGTCTATCCAAACGCCGCGAAGAGCAAGCTACTTGTTTTGGAGTTGTAACGACATCAGAGTGGATTTGCATAATTGTAAATGGAGTTCAATATCGCGGCAAATGCCATCGGGATACTTTATCGGGATCTACGTGACTAATATATGCAAGCTTGTATTCTGCATGTGCGCCGCGGATTCGCCACCGCCCATATAGATGCAAAAACCGACAAGTGACCTAGTCATGTTTCGGTTTTAGTCTGTGGCTTGACCGGTTTTCTGAAGTCTGCTGCAAAGATTTATTGTCAAAGTTGTATATTGTATAATTTTTCACCATCAACGTGTTGTTAAAACGACTTAACCTGTCGGACCTGGTTAATTCGTATTCAGGCGAGGTGAGTTCAGAAATTGCGGCGAAAAAATATTAGTGATATAACTGTCGTCTCAGAAACGTAAAATAAAATTGTTCGATAGAAATAAATGGTGAAAATAGCTCTGAAATTATCTTTTTCAGGATTTGATGACATTACTATAAATATTTAACATTATTATATATTAAAAGTGTATATGATAAATAAATAAAATATTGTCGAATTATATTTAAAAAATTGTATGTAGTTTTCCTTAAATTAATGTTTAAATGCAATGTGACTTATCTACGACATTTTGTTTCCGTGCGACTTTTGATAGTAGACGCTGCTGACTCGCATCAGAAATCGTACTTATAACGCTGAGATAAGACATAGGGAGGTAGGTGCAAATACGTAATTTCACTGACGAGCATACCTCGCCTTAACACATTTTTCCAATTCTTCTAAACTACATTATTGTAAATTAGACACAATATTGAAAGCAACAATAATGAAGGCTCGCCGATAAAGCGAACCATTGCAACTCTGCATAAGTACGAGTATATATATATTTATATCGAGTTATATAAATAACATAATACCTTTTTATAATGTATTATGATTATGTAGTCTCCTTTCATGGTACGGTTACGAAACGAGCGTTTGTTGTTTATATTAAATAGATTCGTAATGCAAATACGTAAATGTCGCAGCCCATTTGAATAGTGGGAGCAATCAATATTGTTAAACAACGATATATTGTTCGACCCTATTCATGGACTTTGTAGGTCTGCTTACTATCAGGTAGATACGAAGTCACATGCCGTGATCAAATAAATAATCTAAGATAGGTCTTTTATATTAGAAAGTAAGTATAAACACTTACAAATACGTACGACCTGGTAGAAAAGACCTCGTCAGTCGGGTTATCTAAACATGAATTGAACACGACTTGGAGCAATGTCTTAATTCGCTCTAACAAAGGATACCGTCATGTAGTTCACGAAAAAGGTTGCCAAGGTTATTAATGATGGCGCCTGTTGCGCCACCTGGCGGCCTGCCAGCCGGCTGCCGTACTGCCGCCTGTGAGCTGTTAAGTACTGTTACAACACACCCGACAGTCCGTGATGTACATCTATTCATGTTTAATTAAAACTTTATTTGATTTTGAACTACTGTATTCAGCCATTTTAAAATAGACATTAAAAGTAGCGATAATTTTTTATTATTAAGGCGTTTTTATATTAATTTCCAGATTTGGATTTAATAACTATAACAGTTTTTAGGTCCCCGGTACAAACACCGGTGTGTACCAATATTTTTTTTATTAAAAATTTTATGTACTTACATTTGTTTAACAATACCACTAAAGTACCTCGGAGAGCACGTTAAGTTGTCCGTGGTTGCGCCTTTGGCGTTGAATCTGGAGGTCGCGGGTTCGATTCCCACCCATGGCAAAAACATATTAGTACGTTCTGAACAGTTTGTCTTGGGTTGGGTGTTTTTAAAATACAATATGTATTATATCGTTGTTTCTGGTACACATAGTACAAGTCTAGAGCTTAGTTTGTGACCAGGGCAATATGTGTTAATTGTGCTACATATATTATTATTATATTATTTATTTTACTGTCAGTTCGGTCACTTTACCATATTATTAAACGGATTATAGTTGGCTCTGGCCACTTGTTTAGAGTAGACCCAGAAAATAAGGTGGGAATAAAACCCCATCGCCCAACGTGCCTAGTTAGCGGCGCGTTCACACAATTATAATCGGTACGCTAATCAGGCACGTTAGCTTAAATATAATCGGCACTTTACCAGGCACCTTGACTAAACTAAAATAGGCACGCTAGCCAGGCACGTTGACTTAACTAAAATAGGCACGCTAGCCAGGCACGTTGACTAAACTAAAATCGGCAAGCTCGCCAAGGCACCTTGACTAAACTAAAATAGGCACGCTAGCCAGGCACGTTGACTAAACTAAAATCGGCAAGCTAGCCAGGCATCTTGACTAAACTAAAATAGGCACGACAGCCAGGCACGTTGGCTAAACTGAAAAAGGCACGCTAGCCAGGCATGTTTATTAAACTAAAATCGGCAAGCTTGCCAGGCACTTTGACTAAACTAAAATAGGCACGCTAGCCAGGCACGTTGACTAAACTAAAATCGGCACGACAGCCAGGCACGTTGGCTAAACTGAAATAGGCACGCTAGCCAGGCACGTTTATTAAACTAAAATCGGCACACTAACCAGGCACGTTGATTAAACTAAAATCAGCACGCTAGCCAGGCAAGTTGACTAAACTAAAATAGGCACGACAGCCAGGCACGTTGACTAAACTTAAATAGGCACGACAGCCAGGCACGTTGACTAAACTTAAATAGGCACGCTAGCCGGGCACGTTGATTAAACTAAAATCGGCACGCTACCCAGGCACGTTGACTAAACTAAAATAGGCACGCTAGCCAGGCACGTTGACTAAACTAAAATCGGCATGCTAGCCAAGCGCGTAATAATTAGGGGGTTAGGAAAGATCCATATAGGTATAGCAGCATACAGCACTTTTGCATATAGCTTATACTATTGTTAATAATTGAACCCAAAAAGTAACATTTGTCACTAAAGAAACCGTAATGTAATAAAATATAATAATAATGTATATCCTCTACACACGGTCCTACATTATTTTAAAGACCAGTACCTACTGGTAGAATTATTAACAAACCCCATCACGTGGATAGAGTAACAGGCGAGCCCCGATAAAATAGAAAATATAAAGCGAAAGGGTGTTCGTATTAGTTTACAATAGAAATAAAATATGGAGTTTACGAGAACGAGCAGAGTTCGACTGTTGTTTGAGAGTTTGCTAAATAACTGAGCTTGTGGAAGCTCGCGCCTCTATATATTGCTCATTACTTATTATATTAATTTTATACTTCCGTACCCGACTATTAGTTTATGAATAAAAAAATAAAACATATTTCAACACCAACAAATCGGCCATATGTATTTTTTACCAAAGAAAATATGAAGGAACCCTTCCGATCCAAGTCATGTAGGTACACAGGTAGTAAAGTTTTAAGTAGTCAAAAAAATACTTTAAAAACTCATTTTTAATGAAATATTATCTAACAAAGCCATTAAAAATGGATATTTTAGTAAATATAAACTACGCACCCTTTCTATCATGTAAGAAGAATCTATATTTATATTGAGTCTATTAAAACAAAGCCTAATGAAACGGAAGGAATGTGTTGAAGCTGTATAGGAGCTATTAAACCCTGACATTTAGGTCCGCGCGTAGGTGTAACGTAAGTTATAACGCATCCGAGCGTCACGCCGCCACCTATAACAATATCGCTTATTGCCACTACACTGTTTTTAGCCTATATGTAGTCACAAAGCCGGTTAAAACAAAGTAGTTGAAAATACTTATTATTTTACCACGGTTTTCATCTACTTATTTATTTGCATAGGAAAACGCGATAATACTATGCTTTAACTATCATTGCGCCAACATTAGGAAATAGGTACACAGAGAACTCCATAATTTCACTAAAATATTTATCACATGTTATCTAAAGATTTAAAGTTGTATGTACGTGAGAAATGATAAAATTACCTTTAATTTAGTGTGGATATAAAATCATCCATAAAAGGAGAAGATTTACTATAAAAAAAAGGCTAAAACTAAAGACTGAGCTTAAGCTACGATTATTTTAAGCTAAGGTCCGTCGTACACTTTGGTTCGGACATAAATCACTCTCTTCTTTTAAAACTCACTCAATAAAACACCAACAAATTAAACTGAAAAGTCTTTGATCTTCAAATAATTAAAGTCAAACACAAAGTAAAGTTTACGAGAAACAAATAAGGGAGGGAGAGGGGGAGGAGGAGTTTTATTTGGAAAGAAAGTAAGAAAGAGTTGTAAAGTTTGTTCCAAGTTGAGTTCTGTGAGTCCGAGAGGATTCTGCGGACTACGGAAGACGATCATCTTGTATTTATTGCGAGGGTTGATAGCTTATGTATATTTTTACATAAAAGTAGTTACTTATTTTTATTAAACCAATCTATATTCATATAATAAAATCATAAACTATCCGTATCTGTACATTAAAGATCAAGAAAGCACCACGTAAAAGCCACCCATTGGATTTGAAATCGAATTACTGAAATATATATATATATATATATATATATATATATATATATATATATATATATATTATTTAGTAGCTAGAGATAAGCAAAGGCCCTACAAATAAAAAAATTCGTCTAGTCCCGCCGATGTTTCCAAAGTACCGTATATGCTCGCTGCATTACCCCTCTGAATCTCCAGGCTTATGCGGCGAATAAAATAATTAATAAATTACTCAAAGGTTTATTTAGTATTTATTTCATCAAAACCGACCTATATAATCAAAAAATGAATGAATGAATAAAAAAATATTTATTGCAAAAAAGCTGAATACTATTGTACATAGGCGAGCTTAATGCCTTAGGCATTATCTACCAGCTAACCTTTGGGAGATTGACCAATAACAGGCAGAGTGCTAATTAATGCAACATATAATACAAGGATAAGTAAATTATTAGGTAATATAACCATACTGGTATTAATAGTATACATAAATAATAATACATAGACATACATATATAAGTAGATATATTTACATACATAAATAAATAAATCGTATACAGAAAAAAAAATGTTAACCGTTTTGGTTGTTGAAAGATTTTTTTTAATTTAGTAAAAAACCTCATAAGGCCTCGAACCATGTAGATAGCTTAAGTATGTATACGAGCAAGTAGTAAATATAGTTTACGATCCCTTCGTAATACCATGAACCGTTTATATCCTACTCGATACTGGCACTAAGTCATCGGTATTGGCATTCCTCCAAAAAGAAGAAGAAAAATACAGTTAGTCTGTATGCACAGGGTATCTATAAGAAGAAAACCATACAAGTACCTATGTAGAACCATGCTATTAAAGTGGCTGCATTGATCCTCACTGCCCGGTGCGGTGGCTAAAAAAGTGCATATTAAATTGATTTTATATTTATATTGAAACCATCATAAATCAGAAGTAGGTAAGTATAGCGACCCACCCTACTTCCACTAATGAAGTTTCAATTGTATAAGATTTAAAGTGTTTACCGTTCTTAAACTTACAAATTGAAACGAGAAAGTTTTAAAATAGTGTACAAGTTATGACGAGTGCAGACCGAAGGCCGCGGCGGCGAGGACTTATTTACTCAACTTTATATATTTATGATTGTTTTTAAGAATGCATTTTTTAATTTTATATTCAAGTAGAACGCGACGATTAATTTGGAATTTTTCTGGAATATATAAAACTTAATTTAATAAGCTAACGCTTTTTCAGGAACGCTATAAATATTGTAATACAAACATATGCTTCGCGTGGGTATAATACATTCATTTTGTCATACATAATTATTACAGGAGCCAGAATTATTTATTAAAATATACCACTTTTAAAATAAACAGTGTTTTAATTCTTTTCACAAAATTAATGAAAGCAAAGTTGATTTAGCGTAACACAAGTTATAGCGAACACTAATTAATTTTCGAATATTCTTACAACTTGCTTTCGGATACTATCTGCTTAATGAGTTAATTCCTCCGCTGGTTTCCCATTTGAGGTCGTTTAAACGGTTCTCGGGGGCTAAAAAAAGGCACATGTGATGGTTCATAGTATATATGTTTATATAAAAACTTCAATGTTATACTGTCATGAAAGTGCATTACTGTTTTGAAACAATTTCAAAGATAAAAGTCAGTCTTTCCAAGAAATATAACAAATTGATGTCCTCGTATTGTATCTCGGGAGGAAATGGCCTGGAGGCTGCAGGCCGCAGGTGGTCTCGGATAAATGGCTCCATCCTGCCAGCCGAGCGGCGACCATTAACCTTAGAGGCTTTATAATAATTACAAATCTCATAAACCGGAACTATGTTTATGTGTCAGATTATCTTCTCAGATGCTATCATAATATATTACGAGTAGAGTTCGGCAATTAATACAGAGACTGCTAAATACATTTTACTATAAACGCGTCATAATTAAACCATAATTGCTAAAATTGTTTCATTTCGTAAGCTCTACGTAATGTGTCAAATTAAGCGTTTACTACTCTATTAACAGATTTGGTTTATATCCTTTTCGTCTTTTCAAATGTTATTATTTCCGACCTCTTCGACCTTAATGGTAAAGATACACATACCATTAAATTGAGGATTTACATTGCATGCTAATCCATACCATATAATCAACATAGCAAGTACCATAAATGTACAAAAGCACCTGCAAGTAAAATTCATATAAATATATTTTCAGGTCCATTTACTAAAGTATAATGGCTTGCATCGTGCCAAAACAACATACTTACTCACACAATGTTAGTGGTAGTCTTGGACATATCCTATGATATTAAATTTATTTTTGTTATATTTTTATAAAGCTTGGTAATATTAATAGTGTGTTCTGGAATAAGCAAGAGAGCCATTACCGCTAACTCACTTGGCTGATAACAACAAGTTCGTGCTCTTACTTTGCATTTTGCTCCATGACTTGCATTTTAATAAACTTGCAACCCAAAAGATATATTATTAAAAATAACTGTGACAATTCAATATGTTTTGTAGTCTAGGGTAAATATGCACTTACAGAGCACGTGCTTAAATTCGACCTCATCGATGCCTACCCACAGTCAATTATAAAAAAAAACTATTAAAGTTTTTAAAAATAAATAAAAAAAAAAGCAAAAATAACTTGATTTTTATTGTAGTTTGATTTTAACCTAAATGTAAGTATTTTATATAATAAAAAGTTATTTGTTACCTATTCATAAAGTGTATTATATATTCTGGAATACGCCTACATCAGTATCCGTCGCGTCGGTTCTGTATCAAGTAAAACTCATATAGGTATACAGCTAAATAATTAATATTTATATTTATAAATAAGTAGATATTTATGTACGAGATTGAGATGCCAATACAATACAAAAGCGATTAGGCAGCGAGACCCAGGTGTGCTCGCGGGAGGTTGCGGAGACTTCTCGGAGATTTACGGCCGGGAGACATTTCAATATTGTAACCACACACTTTTTATACACTCTATAGCTCTGTCCTTTTCTAAAACCAAACCGACAACTAACCGAGCTATTTCTGGAGCCAGGTTTATTATCATAGTTAGTTAGGGATATATAGTTTTTAACAATGTCATAATTAGTAAAGACTACAAATTAAACTAAAGGTTCCCCTATTTCTGGCGAAAATATCTCTTCTACAATCGTTATGATGGTGCTATATAATACCTCTTCTACAATCGTTATTATGGTGCTATATAATATCTCTTCTACAATCGTTATGTTGGTACTATATAATATCTCTTCTACAATCGTTATGATGGTACTATATAATACCTCTTCTACAATCGTTATGATGGTACTATATAATACCTCTTCTACAATCGTTATTATGGTGCTATATAATATCTCTTCTACAATCGTTATGTTGGTACTATATAATATCTCTTCTACAATCGTTATGATGGTGCTATATAATATCTCTTCTACAATCGTTATTATGGTGCTATATAATATCTCTTCTACAATCGTTATTATGGTGCTATATAATATCTCTTCTACAATCGTTATTATGGTGCTATATAATATCTCTTCTACAATCGTTATGTTGGTACTATATAATATCTGTTCTACAATCGTTATGATGGTACTATATAATACCTCTTCTACAATCGTTATTATGGTGCTATATAATATCTCTTCTACAATCGTTATGTTGGTCCTATATAATACCTCTTCTACAATCGTTATTATGGTGCTATATAATATCTCTTCTACAATCGTTATGTTGGTACTATATAATATCTCTTCTACAATCGTTATGATGGTACTATATAATACCTCTTCTACAATCGTTATGATGGTACTATATAATACCTCTTCTACAATCGTTATTATGGTGCTATATAATATCTCTTCTACAATCGTTATGTTGGTACTATATAATACCTCTTCTACAATCGTTATTATGGTGCTATATAATATCTCTTCTACAATCGTTATGTTGGTACTATATAATACCTCTTCTACATTCGTTATTATGGTGCTATATAATATCTCTTCTACAATCGTTATGTTGGTACTATATAATATCTCTTCTACAATCGTTATGGTGGTACTATATAATACCTCTTCTACAATCGTTATGATGGTACTATATAATACCTCTTCTACAATCGTTATTATGGTGCTATATAATATCTCTTCTACAATCGTTATGTTGGTACTATATAATACCTCTTCTACAATCGTTATTATGGTGCTATATAATATCTCTTCTACAATCGTTATGTTGGTACTATAATATATCTCTTCTACAATCGTTATGATGGTACTATATAATACCTCTTCTACAATCGTTATAATGGTACTATATAATACCTCTTCTACAATCGTTATGATGGTACTATATAATACTATTTCTACAATCGTTATGATGGTGTTATATAATACCTCTTCTACAATCGTTATGATGGTGCTATATAATATCTCTTCTACTTTCGTTATGTTGGTACTAATATAATATCTCTTCTACAATCGTTATGATGGTACTATATAATATCTCTTCTACAATCGTTATGATGGTACTATATAATACCTCTTCTACAATCGTTATGATGATACTATATAATATCTCTTCTACAATCGTTATGATGTTACTATATAATATCTCTTCTACAATCGTTATGATGGTACTATATAATATCTCTTCTACAATCGTTATGATGAAACTATATAATATCTCTTCTACAATCGTTATGATGGTACTATATAATACCTCTTCTACAATCGTTATGATGGTGCTATATAATATCTCTTCTACTTTCGTTATGTTGGTACTAATATAATAACTCTTCTACAATCGTTATGATGGTACTATATAATATCTCTTCTACAATCGTTATGATGGTACTATAAAATATCTCTTCTACAATCGTTATGATGGTACTATATAATACTTCTTCTACAATCGTTATGATGGTACTATATAATATCTTTTCTACAATCGTTATGATGTTACTATATAATATCTCTTCTACAATCGTTATGATGGTACTATTTAATACTTCTTCTACAATCGTTATGATGGTACTATATAATATCTCTTCTACAATCGTTATGATGGTACTATATAATACTTTTTCTACAATCGTTATGATGGTGTTATATAATACCTCTTCTACAATCGTTATGAAGGTGCTATATAATATCTCTTCTACTTTCGTTATGTTGGTACTAATATAATATCTCTTCTACAATCGTTATGATGGTACTATATAATATCTCTTCTACAATCGTTATGATGGTACTATAAAATATCTCTTCTACAATCGTTATGATGGTACTATATAATACTTCTTCTACAATCGTTATGATGGTACTATATAATATCTTTTCTACAATCGTTATGATGGTACTATATAATATCTCTTCTACAATCGTTATGATGGTACTATATAATACTTCTTCTACAATCGTTATGATGGTACTATATAATATCTCTTTTACAATCGTTATGATGGTACTATATAATACTTTTTTTACAATCGTTATGATGGTGTTATATAATATCTCTTCTACAATCGTTATGATCGTGCTATATAATATCTCTTCTACAATCGTTATGTTGGTACTAATATAATATCTCTTCTACAATCGTTATGATGGTACTATATAATACCTCTTTTACAATCGTTATGATGATACTATATAATATCTCTTCTACAATCGTTATGATGTTACTATATAATATCTCTTCTACAATCGTTATGATGGTACTATATAATATCTCTTCTACAATCGTTATGATGAAACTATATAATATCTCTTCTACAATCGTTATGATGGTACTATATAATACTTCTTCTACAATCGTTATGATGGTACTATATAATATCTCTTCTACAATCGTTATGATGGTACTATATAATACTTTTTCTACAATCGTTATGATGGTGTTATATAATATCTCTTCTACAATCGTTATGATCGTGCTATATAATATCTCTTCTACAATCGTTATGTTGGTACTAATATAATATCTCTTCTACAAGCGTTATGACGGTACTATATAATTTATTTTCTACAATCGTTATGATGTTACTATATAATACCTCTTCTACAATTATTATGATGGTGCTATATACACTTTCGTACGAGATCTTGTAATGTGTAGACGTGTTTGCAAAGTTTTAATAAAGTTAAATAATAAAGTGCAATCAAAGTTAAACTTTAAATCAAAATAAAATAGTGTACAAATTAGTAAATAGTGAACAATAAAAGTTAAGTTCTTTTTGAATCTGTGTAACCTAGCAACGTGCGCGCCGGATACGGAGATCGGAGGCCGGAGCTGCATGAATATATGCCTACCTACAATAACCACGAAAAAAATAAAACAACGCGCAGTTCTTTTTACCCAAATAATTTACTTAATCTACCTCTCTCATTAATTAGAAACAATTTGATACATATTTGATATGCCATTAAAACGCACTCCACCCAGTACTCCAATACTGGAGACAAATATTGAGAGTACAGAGACTGAGGCTGTAGACCCTGACCCTTTTCTAAACATAAACACCGGCCGCCAGAAGAGAAAACGAGAATGCAACCTAAAACAAATTGTGAATGAAATGCGAAGGCTATTTTTTGAATTCGGGAACGAGCAAAATAATAAACTATCAAAACTGGAAACTACTATAAGGGAAATAAAATCTCAAAATAACACAATCACCTCATCGCTACAAATGTTATCGGACAAATACGATACAATACAAAAAGACTTAGAATATTATAAAAAGGAAAAGACTGAACAATCGACATATATACAGCAACTGGAGAACAGACTCGAAAATATTGAGAAGAATTTATGCGCCACTAAAGTAGAAATACGTAACTATCCAATAAATGAAAACAGATCTAAGGACGAATTAACTAAAATAGTGAACAATATTGGGAACGTCCTAGACTTGCCAATCGATACAGCTGAAATAAAGGACATTTACCGTGGCTATGCCAAATCCGACGCTCAAAAGCCTATTGTAGTTGAATTCACATCAACATTAAAGAAAGATTTTTTTGTAAAATCTTTCAAAAAATTTAACAACAAAAAAGAGAAAAATAAGAAATTAAATACCTCTCATCTACTACCAAACGGACCTCAAAAACCTATATTTATATCCGAGAGTTTGACAACAATAGGTAAACGACTGTATTATTTGGCTCGAGAGTTCTCAAAAACCAATAACTACTCATTTTGTTGGTTGTCATATGGGAAAATATACCTACGAAAAAAAGAAGGCTTGCCGCAAATAAAAATTAACGAAGAAGCTGACATAAACAAGCTCAGGGAAGTTACAAATGACTAAATTATTTTATGACCTTATTATTATTTTATTATTATTATTGTTTTCGATTATTTAATGAATTATTAATTAATGACTATTTTTATTTTATGACATTATTATTATTTTATTATTGTTATTGTTTTCGATAATTTAATGAATTATTAATTAATAACTATTTTTTATTTTATTACCTTATTATTATTTTATGACCTTATTATTGTTTTAGATAATTTAATGAGTTAATAATTAATGACTATTTTTATTTATTTTTAGGATGTAATGGAATAGTACTAATAATTTGATCTGGATATTATCATTTATATATTTTATATTGTATTTTTGTTTATACTTACATTTATTTATTTCATATTTAAATAAATATTTTTCTAAATGTATTTTTTTTTTAAATAATGCCTAAATTACACTTTGTACATGATTACACAATATAGTTTAATATTTATTGCCAATAAGAAAATATTGATACACTATTTGCATAATACCTTTAACTACCTACTGATATATAGTTTAATATTTATACTTGGATGTAGGTTATTACCTACTATAAATTACCAACGTATTTGGAACATTATATACCTACCTAGCTTTAACAATATACAGGGTGACTTTGAAAGGATACACTTTAGGCTAATATGTTTTTAGGTGTCATTATTAGAGTCCATTTTTAAAAAGAAAATGGTATGTAAAATTTTCATATTGAAGAAAAGTGTCCGAGAAAATTTTCCGGCATATGTGGCTACTTGAACTGTGAGAAGCGCACTATGAGCGCAAACGCGCTATTTGTTCCCGCAGTCAACGCCCAACCGCCCAACACGTACACAGCTGTTACCTACTCTACGCGAGAGGTCAGTGAACTGCGCTCGAGTGTCCGCGCGCGTGTAGGTAAATACATCATTGGTACCTTCCATTCATTCCACTAAATTGTACATGTAAAAAAAAAAATCTGAGAACTCATTTACCTTCTTGCACTCGTAACTTTTAACTCAAACAAATAAGTATTCCCTGTTCACCATACATTACATACCTACCTGCTCTTGTAGTTTGTGAGGTAGCCTGGTACACCTGCCCTATGCGTACGCGTCGCAGCATGCACTCCCACAACCAACAAACTAAAAAATTGCCGCAGCAGGGCGGGGCCCGCCAGTTGTTTTTTGGCCGCGACGGCGGAAGCACGGTTCTTTTGCATTCTCTTGACATCTCTCATTAGATAGTTTTTTTGTGTATTAATTTGTGCGTGTCGTGATACATAAGAATGTACTCATCCCGTGAGTTCTATGAAATGGTTCGGTGTTACGTCTAAGTTCGCACAATTTAGCCGAAGCCCAAAGAATTTATGTGGCTGAAAGAGTGCCGCGCCTGCGTCTTCTGACAATTTTACGGCCAATCCAATACTTGTGAACTCCAGAGCATGCTCAATGTCAAGGACCCTAGGGCGCGCTATCGTGATGCAACTACGTTTTCGTGTATCTGAGTACGGTGTGTGGAAGCTACTAAAATCCGAGGTTTTACATTCGTACATTACCAAAAGGTGCAAGTTTTGCGACGCAGACGCGTCGTACGTTTTGTCAGTGACCATTCGAGCATACGGATTTTTACTTTCAGCAGGTAAGTGTAATTTCCGTATTTTTAGGGTACCATACTTTACAAAAATGAACAAAAACATTCATTCCATACGGGAATCAATGTTTAACTAACTCGCGAAGACACTCAAAGTAGATAGGTACGTTTTTCTAAGTTTGAATAAGGAATAGCTATAAATTGAAACTTGTGTGTCTAGAGTTTTTACTAAAACATTAGGTAGATACCTAATGTTTTAGTAAAAACTCTCTCATTTAAATAATTCAATTAAAGATATTCGCTACGAGACTTATAAAGACTTGAAATAGTTTCAACCCAAATTAAACCATAAAACATATGCCAATAAAGTCGAATTCGCAATGAATGGCGGTATCTTTTTATACGACTGGCACGTGCAGCGCGGTGTAGGTACAAACACTGCGTGACCCTTTGGCGGTAAATATTAAAGACGCGGCATTGGCTTTGGATAAATGCCGACACAATCTGTTATTATGACTTATGTATGATGATTGATAAGAAAGGTTAGTAACCTATTAACCGACTTTTAAATACATTTCTCTTATTATTTATTTTATGTTACTTAACTATCCAAATTGATATTGACTTGTCATTCATTCTTTATTTAACAGTGAGAACTCTCACTTGAACAGTAATTATGGTGATCGCTGGATCGGTCGCGGGAGTCATGTTCCTCCACGTTCACCTGAACTCACTTCTTGTGGGTTGACATTAAACGGCCACATTTTGTCCATATAACTAATGTAGGCGAGCCCCGAAAAGTTAAAATTTAGGATTGTTAGTGTATTTAACGACCGATCTAAATAATGACCTTTATGTTTTAGAAAAAGGGAAGAATAAAGTTTAAAAACGCGAAATAATACCTTATAGTTGCATGAGAAATTACTCGCGCGCCACACCTTTCCGTACGCCCCGCCTCAAGCAACGAACGTCGATCAGCTGTGATAACATGCGTAGGATAACCATGATTCACAATATTTTTAGGATAACTTTGAGATGTCATAACTTTTTTTTTACTGTATGAAACGATGCAAAACGAAAAATGCCAAAGTTTGTAATTTTGATCAACGAACATCATATTAGCCTAAAGTACAGCCTTTCAATGTCACCCTGTATTTGTACAGAATAAAACATTACTAATTTATTCTATACCTATATACCTACCTACCTATACCTACCATTGATTCGTATGTTTTTCATTCTCAAATAATATAAGTACCTATTTAATACCTTAAACAAATAATTTTGCCCACGCACGGATTCAGAGACGACGGTATTGTTGTTTTATATTAAACTCTATACTATACTTGTATGGGAAGGGAGATACTGCTAATATCAGTGGTCATATAAATTATTATTATTTTAGATTTAAATTTTATTTTACCTTGTCTAAGTGGTGTATTACCATTTAGTCCAAATAACATGGGGACTTTTTGAATATGGAACTGGACAGCTTGTTGGTTTCTGACTCTGTTGCATGTGAGGTAGAAAATTGTAAATCTCAAATAGCTCGCTTACCTAATAATGTTACCATACTAACACAAAACGTGCGAAGTATTTCTCGCAATTATGATGATCTTCTATCACTTTTGACTAGGCTGCGCGTTGACTGTGATATAATTGTTCTCACTGAGTGCTGGCTATCATATAACCCGATTGTTCCTATAATGGACGGTTATAACAATCACCGTACGGAAAATAATTGTTTGCAAAATGATGGTGTGGTTATCTACTTTAAAAATGATTTGAACATTGTAGTCCATGAACCTTCCTTTTCAGATGGAAACTGCCTGGTCTTAAAACTGGGTACAGACATGGCTCTGGTTGCACTTTATCGCTCGCCATCGTACAGACGTAAAGACCCGTTTATACAGTCTCTTAATGATGTCCTTTTGATTTTGAATTCATATAAAAACATTTATATTATGGGTGATATTAATATTGACATTCTGTCAGAACACTGTGATAGTAGAGCCCACGAGTACCTTAATATGTGTGCAAGCCATGGCATATTGTCTGCCCACACATATCCAACAAGACTGAAAGCCTGTTTAGATCATGTTATGCTCAAAACAAACAAACCAGCAAAAACATTGGTTATCAACTCCACAGTCGCTGATCATCAAGCCGTAATTTTGTGTATAGGCCAAAATAAAAAAAGAGAAATATCTCAGGTGAGTAAGGTCAAGGTTAACTTTGATGGATGCCAAAATTCCTTAGGTAAGGTTGACCTTAAACCAATTTATGAGTCTATTGATCCTAATTTTTGTATTGACTATTTAATTGATTCTATACAGAAAGTTATATATGAAAACTCATCCATAACTAAAGTAACAAGACGTAATAGGACCATTAGACCTTGGATGACACCAGGATTATTGCGCTGTTTAAAAAATAGAGATAAAATGCATAATTCTCTTAAACTATGTCCAGAAAATAATATACTCAAAATGACATACGTAAGGTATAGAAACTACTGTAATATATTAATTAAAGAGGGAATATGAAGGAAATGAGCTTAAATCAGCAGGTACTAATAATAAAAGGTTATGGAAAGCAATAAAAATATTACGCATACAACCAAAACGAAATCCATAGCTCATGAATTGGTGGACGATGCGGCCACCTGTCAGGCTTCTATGAATTCTATAAATGAGTACTTTGTGAATGTGGGAGGGAACTTGGGGGATAAAATTGCAAAAATCCAAGGAAATATCAAATCAACTGCAGCTTCTAAGAATTATCGGGTCGGTTCATTTGTACTGATAGGCACAGATCATCAAGAAGTTGAGCAAAAAATCATGAGCCTTAAAACAGATTGTTCTGTGGGCTGGGAAAATATTTCAAATAAATTTCTTAAGCATTTTAAAAATATCTTGGTTCCCCCCTTGACACACATTTTTAACAATTGCTTCTCCCAAGGTATTTTCCCGCGATCGCTAAAGAAGTCCGTCATCCGTCCCATTTATAAGGCGGGCAATAGGGACTGTGTCATTAATTATAGACCTATTGCAATTCTGCCATCATTGTCGAAAGTTCTTGAACGACTAATAAATGACAGGCTTTTAAAATATCTCGATGACAATCAGCTTCTATCGAGCAATCAATATGGTTTTAGAACGGGAAAATCGACCGATAACGCTGTTCAGGAAGTAGTCGACTTTATTGTAAAAAACATGGATAAAGGACATAGGACAATCGGAATCTTCCTGGACCTGGCAAAGGCGTTTGACACGGTCTCTGTCCCTTTACTTGTGTCTAAGTTAGAGTGCATAGGAATAAGAGGAACTCAACTAAAACTTTTTGCTGATTACTTATCAGAAAGACGTCAGTGTGTAAAGATTGGCGATAATATTAGTAGTGAATTGCCCATTGTGTTTGGCGTCCCACAAGGCAATATATTGGGCCCGGTATTGTTCCTTATTTACATCAACGATCTCTTACTTGATAATCAAGTACAGGGAAGGATAATATCCTATGCCGACGACACAGTTCTTCTTTTTTCTGCTAGCACTTGGGAGGAAGCTTTCCATAAAGTGCAGGAGGGTTTTGATTGGGTATCAAATTGGCTGCGTAGTAACTACCTAACACTAAATTCCGAAAAAACAAAATACATTCCATTTTCAATGACCTCTTCGGCCCAACCAAACCAAGAATTCTTCATTCTTGACCATATTTGTGTAAATCCGCAGTGCTGTTCATGTGTAGCCCTTAATAGAGCAAACACTATAAAGTATTTAGGGATTCTGTTGGATGCTAACCTCAACTTTAATCAGCATATTGAATTGCTTTGCAACAGAGTCAGAAAGCTAATTTTCATATTCGAAAATTTAAGACAGGTTGCGGAACCATTATTGTTGAAGCAGGTCTATGTTTGACTGTGCCAATCAGTTTTGGTCTATTGTATTTCTATTTAGGGTGGAGCTATGAAAACTACTCTTATACGGCTAGAGAGAGCCCAGAGAGCTGTGCTAAAGGTCTGTATATTTCGCCCGATTTTCTTTCCCACAACACAACTTTATAAATTTTGTGACGTACTAACCGTGCGACAGCTCTTTATTTACCATACTGTAATCAAACAGCATTCCATAACAAAGTTTCTTTCAGAACGTACTAAAAAGAGGCGCAAAAATAAAATATGCCCAGCTGTTGTCTACAAACATTCCTTCATATGCAAGTTCTTTTACTTTCTTGGACCTTTCCTTTATAATAAGGTAAACGATAAAATAAATATTTACCCCCTAAATAATAGAAATTGCAAGATTAAATTAAGTAAGTGGCTAAAAGTTTTCGATTATAATGAAACGGAAAATTTATTAAAAATACAAGTCTAAATAACAGAATCATATTTAGACAGACAGACGGACCACTACTCCCTCACATTACACACATATTCCACACACTCATAAATAGGATTCACTTGCACATACACACTCAAAAGTATTAATTTATAGCCATATATTATAATTATTGTTATTAGTGTTAATTATTGTATTATATCAGTAAATTGTTTAATGCATGTTAATATTAATATTGTAATAAAATACCTAAAATTATACCAGTAAATTGTATAATGCATGTTAATATTATAATGGAATACCTAAAACTGTATGTACCCAATGACGGAAGAGATCTGTTTGCCCGAGATACAGGCTCCTAGCCTAGTTCAGGCACAGACGATTTGCTACTTAATTATAAAATCACTTTGTTAAAAATTGTACCTATATAATAACTATTTTTATGTACCTTTACCTGAATAAACATATTATTATTATTATTATTATTATATATTTATAATATCTCTTCTGCAATCGTTATGTTGGTACTAATATAATATCTCTTCTACAATCGTTATGATGGTGCTATATAATATCTCTTCTACAATCGTTATGATGGTACTATATAATATCTCTTCCACAATCATTATGATGGTACTATACAGGGTGACTTTGAAAGGATGTACTTTAGGCTAATATGTTTTTAGGTGTCGTTATTAGAGTCCATTTTTAAAAAGAAAATGGTATGTAAAATTTTCATATTGAAGAAAAGTGTCCGAGAAAATTTTCCGGCATATGTGGCTACTTGAACTGTAAGAAGCGCACTATGAGCGCAAACGCGCTATTTGTTCCCGCAGTCAACGCCCAACCGCCCAACACGTACACAGCTGTTACCTACTCTACGCGAGAGGTCAGTGAACTGCGCTCGAGTGTCCGCGGGCGTGTAGGTAAATACATCATTGGTACCTTCCATTCATGGCACTAAATTGTACATTTAAAAAAAATATCTGAGAACTCATTTACATTCTTGCACTCGTAACTTTTAACTCAAACAAATAGGTATTCCCTGTTCACCATACATTACATACCTACCTACTCTTGTAGTTTGTGAGGATGCCCTGATACACCTGCGTACGCGTCGCAGCAAGCACTCCCACAACCATCAAACTAAAAAATTGCCGGAGCAGGGCGGGGCCCGCCAGTTGTTTTTTGGCCGCGACGGCGGAAGCACGGTTCTTTTGCATTCTCTTGACATCTCGTAGATAGTTTTTTTGTGTATTAATTTGTGCGTGTCTTGATACATAAGAATGTACTCATCTCGTGAGTTCTATGAAATGGTTCGGTGTTACGTCTATGTTCGCACAATTTAGCCGAAGCCCAAAGAATTTATGTGGCTGAAAGAGTGCCGCGCCTGCGTCTTTGACAATTTTACGGCCAATCCAATACTTGTGAACTCCAGGGCATGCTCAATGTCAAGGACCCTAGGGCGCGCTATCGTGATGCAACTACGTTTTCGTGTATCTGAGTACGGTGTGTGGAAGCTACTAAAATCCGAGGTTTAACATTCGTACATTACCAAAAGGTGCAAGTTTTGCGACGCAGACGCGTCGTACGTTTTGTGAGTGATCATTCGAGCATACGGATTTTTACTTTCAGCAAGTAAGTGTAATTTCTATATTTTAGGGTACCTACCATAATTTACAAAAATGAACAAAAACATTCATTCCATACGGGAATCAATGTTTAACTAACTTGCAAAGACGCACAAAGTGGATAGGTACGTTTTTCTAAGTTTGAATAAGGAATAGCCATGAATTGAAACTTATGTGTCTAGCTAGAGTTTATACTAAAACATTAGGTATCTACATTTAAATAATTCAATTAAAGATATTCGCTACGACAGACTTATAAAGACTTGAAATAGTTTCAACCCAAATTAAACCATAAAACATCCCAATAAAGTCGAATTCGCAATGAATGGCGGTATCTTTTAATACGACTGGCACGTGCAGCGCGGTGTAGGTACAAACACCGCGTGACCCTTTGGCGGTAAATATTAAAGACGCGGCATTGGCTTTGGATAAATGCCGACACAAACTATTATTATGACTTATGTATGATGATTGATAAAAAAGGTTGTAAAGTATCATCACGGGTGCCTTACGGCGCCCGAGACCGCCTAGACGGCCCCAGGGTACCCAGCGGAGGGGTTTTAATCCCACCTCGTCGTAGCCGATGGTATGAGTCTACACCGAACAAGTGGCTGGCTCGTCGCGATGTTTTGAATAGACTCAATAACCCATCTATAAACAGTTTCACAAGTTGGTATAGTGAAACCGGGACCGACAGCTTAACGTGCTCTCCGAGGCACTATAGTGGTGTTGTCAAACAAATGTACATAAATTTTTAAATTAAAAACTCATTGGTACACACCGGGATTCGAACCAGGGACCTAAGTGTTTTTAAGTCCAAGGTCTAACCAACTAGGCCACCACTACAATAAAAAAGGTTAATAACCTATTAACCTACTTTTAAATACATTTCTCTTATTATTTATTTTATGTTACTTAACTATCCAAATTGATATTGACTTGTCATTCATTCCTTATTTAACAGTGAGAACTCTCACTTGAACAGTAATTATGGTGATCGCTGGATCGGTCGCAGGAGTCACGTTCCTCCACGTTCACCTGAACTCACTTCTTGTGGGGCGACATTAAACGGCCACATTTTGTCCATATAACTAATGTAGGCGAGCCCCGAAGAGTTAAAATTTAGGATTGTTAGAGTGTACTTAACGACCGATCTAAATAATGACCTTTATGTTTTAGAAAAAGGGAAGAATAATGTTTAAAAACGCGAAAAAATACATTATAGTCGCATGAGAAATTACTCGCGCGCCACACCTTTCCGTACGCCCCGCCTCAAGCAACGAACGTCGATCAGCTGTAATAACATGCGTAGGATAACCATGATTCACATTATTTTTAGGATAACTTTGAGGTGTCATAACTTTTTTTTTAATGTATGAAACGATACAAAACAAAAAATGCCAAAGTTTGTAATTTTGATCCACGAACATCATATTAGCCTAAAGTACAGCCTTTCAATGTCACCCTGTATAATACTTCTTCTACAATCGTTATGATGGTACTATATAATATCTCTTCTACAATCGTTATGATGATACTATATAATATCTCTTCTACAATCGTTATGATAGTACTATATAATACCTCTTCTACAATCGTTATGATGGTACTATATAATACCTCTTCTACAATCGTTGTGATGGTGCTATAATATAATATCTCTTCTACAATCGTTATGATGGTACTATATAATACCTCTTCTACAATCGTTATGATGGTACTATATAATACCTCTTCTACAACCGTTGTGATGGTGCTATATAATACCTCTTTTACAATCGTTAAGATAAATACTATATAATATATTTTCTACAATCGTTATGATGTTACTATATAATATCTCTTCTACAATCGTTATGATGGTACTTTATAATACCTCTTCTACAATCGTTATGATGGTACTATATAATACTTCTTCTACAGTCGTTATGATGGTACTATATAATACCTCTTCTACAATCGTTATGATGGTACTATATAATACTTCTTCTACAGTCGTTATGATGGTACTATATAATACCTCTTCTACAATCGTTGTGATGGTGCTATATAATACCTCTTTTACAATCGTTAAGATGGTACTATATAATATATTTTCTACAATCGTTATGATGGTACTATATAATACTTCTTCTACAGTCGTTATGATGGTACTATATAATACCTCTTCTACAATCGTTGTGATGGTGCTATATAATACCTCTTTTACAATCGTTAAGATGGTACTATATAATATATTTTCTACAATCGTTATGATGTTACTATATAATATCTCTTCTACAATCGTTATGATGGTACTATATAATATCTCTTCTACAATCGTCAGTGGCGTGCACAGGGTTTTAGTATTAGGTAGGCATAATTTATAGTAGCATACCAAAGAAATGAGTTTTTAGCAATTTTAAATGTTTAAAAAATCACAACGTTACAATGACATATTTTGCGAAATTTGCGATAAGTTGAAACAGCATTAAAAAGCCATTACTTATTATAATTAAAAGGTTTTGCACTACACAAACAAATTAAAATCATCACCATAAACGCCTCACAGAAGAAATAATAGTACAAGTAACGTGACTAAAGAATGCGAAAGTGACAAAAAAACAATACCTGCCTTATTAATAAATGACAAAAGAAAAATATCAAAACATTAGGTAAATTTGATTAGAATTACGTAACATTGCAAATTAGTAGGATAATATTAATAACTCACGACTTCAAACTCCACCCAGATGCATGCGATCTCGCTCTGCACGCGTCATGTGAGCAGGACACAGTATAGTTTCCTATTTGTACCGCTAAGGACTCCTGCGCTCCTGGTACTTCTCAACAGTTTTGTACAGAGAAGTTAATACCGTGTGCCTAACGACTTGCTACCTACAGTTTCTGCGGTCCTAGTCCTATTAGATTTAAATTTATCACAAATATTTGATTGTTTGAGGTACAAAGGCAGTGCCTAACTAACTCTGTCATACATTTAGCATAATCCAATAATAATAATAATTGAAAAATTGTAAGGAAAACTTAGGCAACCAAAAATAATACGGAGAATAATAGTACAAAAAAATAGCGATAGATGGCGCTAGTACCATATGATGATAGTACCACAAAAAAACTATAGATGGCGCTTTTTGAAATACAAAGTGTCAATATAACAAAATATAATATGTTTTTTAATATGATTTTATTACCAAATTTCTGGGGTAGGCAGTGCCTTTGTGCCTATATGGACTGCACGCCACTGACAATCGTTATGATGGTACTATATAATACCTCTTCTACAATCGTTATGATGGTACTGTAGAGAACACAGACCTCAAACACTGAAGGTATTTGAGATCCGTGTCGTAAATGAAAAGCGGACTGTAAAATAAATAATATATTCGTATGATAAACACCTAAATAAATACCTACCTTTATAACATATAACTATACCTAAACTATTAATAATATGTAAAACCAGAAAGCTCCTGTTCTCCTCGACCGCTCAACACCAACTCCCCGTCACAAACTGTCAACCTACTTGTCGAAGGGAACAGAAATATTTTGAATTTATAAATAAACTTATTTGTAATAAAATATAAGTCCTTATGTCCACTAAGAAAAGGCGCGTCGTCCACATTCCCCCTCCAGTGATAAGAATAGTTCACGACACAGTGGTAGACGCATACGCAGCAAGAGCTACCAGGTAAGTGCCTTCATCAGGTAAGTATTTCTTCATATAATTGTTAAAATATTTATTTAAACTTTCAGAAAATGTCAGTCTTCTATTCATCAACATTATGCTTCGTAAGAAGGCCTCAGATTCTAGGGTAAAATATTATACTGGCTTGGTCTCTTAACCCATCTTTTCATCAGAATTTTTTCACATCACAATGGCATCTAGTGACATTAAATAAATAATTAAAGATGTTAGCACCCATGAATTAAATAGGTAATATTGGCCAATTATTAATCTTGCATTTCTTGACTGTTTATTCTTCTGGTTTTAGGTTCTGGTTCTAACAACTTGTTTGTTCAGCATTTTTTCAATACATTGCAGTAGAAATAATATATAGGTATATAAGTAAGTATAATATGCTTAAATATCTTAAGTGTATTGAATTTTCTTTTTAGAAGTTGTTATTTCATCTGATAATATTATTAATTTTCTTTTATTTTTTCAGACTTCACCGAAGAACTCAACCCGGCGGCTCTCACGACGCACACGCCCCACCAGCAGTGTCGCAAACCAGTCCGATATAGTTCGGACTGCAGATGGAGGTAAGGAATTTCTTCTCAAGGCTTTTTCTTTCTTCTTTTTAATATTACGTAAATATATAATATTTTTATGTTTCAGGTCTTCCTCGTCGTAGACGTGAGGGAGCAACGGCCGGCGCGGATAGCTCAGCGATGGCGAGTGCAGCTCGGCGGCGGCAGGCAGCGCAGAATACCGCAGGCTCGGTACATGAAGATGAAGATAGAGCATTATTTATAGGACCTGAAAATAAATTATTTTAATATTCGTCGAATTTTATTTTTAAGTTTAGTTAAATGTAAGTAACAAAAAAATATTTTAATTAAATATATTTACTTTGTTTACTTACATTTAACTCAATTAAATAACTTCATAATATATTCAATGAAAAATATAATATATAATATTAATTTGAATCTATTATGAAAATCAGTAAATATCGGGAAAATATTTAGCAATATTTTACAGATCACCTATATATAAATCGCGTTTTTATTATTATAATATGCGTCTTATAGAATTCCCCCTCCAGTGAATACACGATGCTGTAGAGGACGCATATGAAATGCACTCAATAGAACGCTCGATTATTCCGTTACCGTGATTGGTAATGGAACAAGCTTTTTTACAGGACGTTTGAGTACACCCACTTGTGTTTGTACATCCAATAATCGAACGATTCCATCTTTACCTGGATATACTTCTATAATCCGCCCCATAGGCCATGAATTTCTGGGTAAAGTATTATCAACTATTAATACTAGATCACCCTTTTGAAGTTTTTTATAATTCTCTGCCTTAAAATGTGGCGGTAGCAGAGTAGGAAGATATTCCTTTACCCAGCGCTTCCAAAAGGTGTCGGCTAAATGTTGGGTCTTACGCCATTCTTTTCTTCTGTGAAGATCATTTGCCTGAAATTGACCAAATTGTGGCGCATGTGATGATGTACCTAAAATAAAATGAAAGGGTGTTAAAGCTTCTTCTGCTCCTGGTTCTACAGACACGTGTGTGAGAGGTCTGCAGTTTGCAATACATTCTGCTTCCAAAAGTAAAGTTTGAAGAGTATCTTCTTTTGGAGCTTGTTCATGGAGCGTTACTGCTAATGTAGTTTTTATATTTCTTATTAGTCGTTCCCATGAACCTCCCATAAACGGTGCTGCAGGCGGAATAAATTAAAAAAATACTCCATTAGATACCCTGTGTAGTGGCAAACGTTTGTGTCTCAGGGTCAATTTCGGCCCGCGCTTTTCTCAACTCGTTTTTAGCACCATGAAATGCAGTAGCATTGTCACTTATAATTTTAACTGTACATCCACGTCGTGCTATTAATCGCCGCAAAGCCATAATAGCACTATCTGCTGTTAAATTTCCGACCAACTCTAAATGTATGGCACGAGAAGTCATACATACAAAAATAGCAACCCATCGTTTTTCACGATGTCTACCAACTGTAATGTATATAGGACCAAAGTAGTCTAATCCACAGTATCTAAAAGCTCGATGGTGATGTGCTAACCGTTCTTTTGGAAGACATCCTTCTGGTGGTGTCATCGGCTTCGCTCGTCTAAGTCGGCATTGTTGGCATCGGTGAACCACCGACCGTACCAGATTTCGTAACCCAGGCACCCAATATAGCTGTCGAAAGTCATTCCCCACCGTTTCGTTATTAGCATGGGCAAAACGTTCATGATAATGTTGAATAAGTAGATGGACGATAAAATCTTTTGTTGGTAAAATTATTGGATTTTTTACCGATTGGCTTACATCTAAAACATTATTAATACGACCACCAACCTTTAAAATTCCATCATCTAAAATAGGATTTAAAGTTGAGATTTTACTACTCCCAAAAGGGCGTGCAGCTTTAAGATCTTCTATTTCTTTCGCATAGTAATTTTGCTGTAATGTTTTCCAAATAATATTCTCTGCGAATGAAATATTTTCTGCTACTAATGGCAGCATGGGCTTTGATATTTCTGTATAATTATTAATGTTATTAGGTTTAATTTTATTTAATAAATATCGATAAATTTTATATACAATTGTTGTGGTTCGTAAATATATTGTCCATTTACTAAATCGAACAGGATCTGGAATAATTGGTTTTAATAAATTTAAATTAATTTGACTACTGACAATATTAGCTTTAATTTCTTCCAATGTTGCTTCGGAATTGAAATGTTCTAATGACCAAGTGTCTTGAGGTCTGTACATAAATTCAGGACCCGAGAACCACGTACTGTTATTATGAAATAAATTGTTATTAAATTTTGTTAACAAATCTGCAATATTGTCGTTACTTGATACCCAGTGCCAATCAGTTACTATAGTGAGTTCTAAAATTTCGGAAACTCTATGTGCAACAAAACTTTTATAGTTTCTATGATCACTTCGTAACCACGATTTAACAGTACGAGAATCTGACCAAAATTTTGTACAATTAATTTGATTTCTGACTTGTCCATGAATGTACATTCCAAGTCTAGCCCCAACTAGCGCTGCTTGCAATTCTAGTCTAGGAATTGATACATTTTTTAAAGGTGATACTCGAGCTTTGCTCGCTATAAGAGACATACGTATGCTTCCATCCGAATATATTAATCTAAAATAGCAAACAGCTCCATATGAACTTTCACTTGCATCGCAAAATGTGTGAAGTTCTCTTTTTATTATTTGAAGGGATATTTGATACAATCTTGGAATACTAACTGAAGTTAACATTTTTAAATGAGAATACCAACCTACCCATTGGTTATATTCATCAATGTGTATTTCATCATCCCAGTGGATTTTTCTTCTCATAACATTTTGGAAAATAATTCGTCCCTGAATAATAAATGGACCTAAAAGCCCTAAGGGATCATAAATACTCATGATAATACTAAGAAGTTGTCTTTCGTTGGCTTCTTATTTCCAATACTTATTTCAAGAGGTAATCGATTAATATTTATTGCAAAACTTAATTTATCATATAGTGGATTCCATAATAATCCTAGAATATGTTGAGTTGACATGACCTGTGGTGTTAGATGAACTTACGTCGAACTACGACGTTCTTCTGGAATAAGAGATAGAGCACGGGTACTATTTGAAGACCATCCTCTTATTTCATAATATGCCAGTTGATGAAGTTTGGTTACATCAGCCGCCAATTTTGCAGCTTTATCTTCATCATCTAGGCTAGTAACACAGTTATCGACATAATGATCTTCAATAATCACTCTTGCCGCTTCTGGATACAAATTTCGATGTTCTGCAGCATTAAAATTTTTTACGTAAATAGCAGAGGATGGCGAACATGCAGCTCCAAATATTAAAGAAGTCATTACATACTCATCAGGTTTACGGTTTCGATCTAAACCACGCCACAAAAATCTCTGTGCGTCTTGATCTACGGATCTTACCTTAATTTGTGGGAACATTTCCTTAATATCTGCTGTTAGAGCATATTTTCCTTCTCTAAATCCTAACAAAATACCTAAAAGAGGTTGAATAAGATCTGGACCTGTAAGTAACGACTTATTTAAATTAATCCCATTGAATTGCGCAGCAGCATCATGTACGATTCTAATTTTATTTGGCTTGTTGGGATTACAGACTGCAAAATGAGGCAAATACCATACTCGTTGCGTAGAGTCTTGAATTAAATTCATAGAGCATTTTTTAGCATATCCTTTTACAATCATTTGATTTATTTGATCACAGTATTTTGTTGCAAAATCGGTATTTTTATCCATTTGTTTTTCTATTGATTTTAATCTAGAATAAGCTAAGGAATAATTATTAGGTAATTCAATATTATCATCACGCCATAAAAGTCCTACTTCAAATCTACCATCAGATCTTCTTTTCGTAGGGTTTTCTAATATCTGAAGAGCTCGTTCGTCTTCTTTACTACGTAATATTTTTGAACTAATGCCTATTGCATCTAAAGCGTATTGACTCTTTATTAATTCATCTAACTGTACACCAAAATTATTTAATTTAATATTTACAGAATGAAAATTTATTGGCCGTGATATGCTACTATTTACACCGTGTAAAACCCACCCGAGCATAGTTTTAGATGCAACAGGTTGACTTGGTTTTCCTTGTTTTAATTCACGACTTATGATAAGTGCCCATTGGTCTTGGCCTAAAAGAACCAATGGTTTTGCTTTTTCATAACATAACAATGCTTTAATGTCAATTACTCGTCTAAACATTTCCTAGGTATCGTTTGCTCAGTTAATAAATATTATTTATGGTTCTTCCCTGAACGTGATAGATATCATTGGTGTATTTGCCTTTTATGTAAAAGTCAACTCTGTTCACTGACACTTTCTTTATATTCATACCACCAACTGATTCTATTGAAATTGTTTCAGAAGGGCCATTTAAATCTAAATAATTTGCCAAATTAGCGTCAATTAATGACGATGTTGAGCCTTCATCCAATAAACCATATGTTTGTATAGATTTAGATGGTCTGTATACTGTTATAGGTATAATTTTTAAAAATACTTGCTGTGATGGATGGTTGAAGTCGACTGCATGGGTTTGTAATGACATGTTTTTGTTACGTTTATTTACAGATGGGTCTATATTATTTCTTGATGGAGCGCTGTTGTTGAAACTTGTAGATGGAGTCTCCGTCGGTTTAATATTTTGTTCTGAAATTTGAGAAAAACGTTCAGTAAAGTCTTTATGTAATAAATGATGGTGACGTCCTTTGCAACTATTTTGCTCACATCGTTTGGATTTACATTTGTTATTTCTATGACGACCTTTTAAACAATTAAAACATAAATGATTCGACTTCACCCATTCCCAACGTTTGTCTATGTTAAGTGAAATAAATTCACTACAATTAATTATTTCATAGTTTTCTTCGCAATATAAACATTTCATGATATTTTTATTGACTGAATAAGTTTTTTGTTGAATGAAAGTTGGTTGGTTGACTTGTTTGATGACTTCTCTGTCATCGTTTAATTGACAAGTCCCAGGTAGATGATGACTGGCGGAGCTGGAGGCACGATGGGCATATTCATTACCAATCCCTCTAATATTCTGATTACTACCGCAGTGCATCGACATCTCCTGGAACTCGTTTAATTCGCCTTCAGCGTCGACGTCAATTTGTGCAAGTTCGGCGTCCAGCTTTGCCTGCAACAGTTGGCGGTCAATTTCTGCGATTGCCTCTTTATCCACTTAACCGTCCAGCGCGGACCAACCAAGCTAGCCTCTAACGTCCGCTGTTCGCGCGGTCAAGCGCTACCTGTAATTTACCTGTTTTTTCGCGATACTTTATTAATATAAACCGCTATATCTGCTAAATTAAAATACCTATAATAATAAAAAAAATACGTAGCAATAGGTGAAAATATACTTAACAGGGTTATATAAAAAAATATTGATAATGTTAATATAAGTTACTAAAACCCAAACAAAACATGCGAAAAAATATTTAAAAAACTGTGTTATTTTTCATAATTCTCCATTTTAATATAATAATATTGGAAATTAGACTAATTTAAAAATAAGTATAAAATTCTACATTATTTTCCCTTTCCAACAATGTAAAAATATTGATATTAAATGTAGTCTTCAATTGTGAAATAAATTGAAACAAAACACCTACTTCTCGAATTTCGGCCGCGGTATCAAATTTCATGCGCATAAACATGCCTAAATTTTATTGAAATATTATTAATCTTAATACATTTCTATAATAAAAGTATATGATTATGGAAATAGTGAACTATTATTCATTTTTTAGATATTATTTTATTAAAAAGAATGTAAAGTAAACTGTAAAACACAAAAGCCCGCCAAAACCGGCCATTGTTCTCGTCCAAATAATACCTATCATTTTGACCCTCTATTTAGAATAGGATTACATATACAAACTATAAAATATAGTTGTAATCTTAAAAAACAAATCCTCAGGATCATTTTCATGTATAATAATAGCAGAAAATATTATTTACGAGATATATTTCAACAATATTCTTCAAAATCTAATTCCAACGCAATAGTACAACGCCAACTAAAGTTTTTATTTTTTTTTGTTTTAAAAAAATCATTATATTTAGCCATCTACCGATTATTTAGTGAAGTAATATCATGGTCTGTGATATTAAAACAACAAACAAACTAAAAAGAGACGATGTAATTCACTAGATGGTGCTTAGAACAATGACGCATTGTTCAAGTGTATTGGATACTAGAGCAGCCGCGGACGTAAGACCCTATTTTTTTTTTGGATACTGTAGTATCCACGGACGGTTGAGTGGTTATACCGTAAGAGAGCAGCTGCACGTCTCGTCGCGAGCACACTTTCGGAATTCGCTGTTGATGCTCGAGACGAGGGTCGAGGGGGTAGGCAGGAAGGCATGTTTGTATTATTATTAAATTCAATTTCATTATTTACTAAAACATGTAAATTATTATTATTTCCTGAAATGGAACGGAAGCTTTCTGACGTAACCACGACAACACAATTATGACAAATAAAATAAATAATAGGCACAGAAAATGAAATAGAAATGTGAATATATATACAATAATGGTTTTATGATTTTATCCGGCACCAATGGACCAAATGTAGAGAACACAGACCTCAAACACTGAAGGTATTTGAGATCCGTGTCGTAAATGAAAAGCGGACTGTAAAATAAATAATATATTCGTATGATAAACACCTAAATAAATACCTACCTTTATAACATATAACTATACCTAAACTATTAATAATATGTAAAACCAGAAAGCTCCTGTTCTCCTCGACCGCTCTACACCAACTCCCCGTCACAAACTGTCAACCTACTTGTCGAAGGGAACAGAAATATTTTGAATTTATAAATAAACTTATTTGTAATAAAATATAAGTCCTTATGTCCACTAAGAAAAGGCGCGTCGTCCCCAGGTACTACAATCGTTATGATGGTACTATATAATATCTTTTCTACAATCGTTATGATGGTACTATATAATATCTCTTCTACAATCGTTATGATGGTACTATATATTACTTCTTCTACAATCGTTATGATGGTGTTATATAATATCTCTTCTACAATCGTTATGATCGTGCTATATAATATCTCTTCTACAATCGTTATGTTGGTACTAATATAGTATCTCTTCTACAATCGTTATGACGGTACTATATAATTTATTTTCTACAATCGTTATGATGTTACTATATAATACCTCTTCTACAATCATTATGATGGTGCTATATAATATCTCTTCTACAATCGTTATGTTGGTACTAATATAATATCTCTTCTACAATCGTTATGATGGTACTATATAATATCTCTTCCACAATCGTTATGATGGTACTATATAATATCTCTTCTACAATCGTTATGATGGTACTATATAATATCTCTTCTACAATCGTTATGATGATACTATATAATATCTCTTCTACAATCGTTATGATAGTACTATATAATACCTCTTCTACAATCGTTATGATGGTACTATATAATACCTCTTCTACAATCGTTGTGATAGTGCTATATAATATCTCTTCTACAATCATTATGATGGTACTATATAATACCTCTTCTACAATCGTTGTGATGGTGCTATATAATACCTCTTTTACAATCGTTAAGATGGTACTATATAATATATTTTCTACAATCGTTATGATGTTACTGTATAATATCTCTTCTACAATCGTTATGATGGTACTATATAATACCTCTTCTACAATCGTTATGATGGTACCATATATTACTTCTTCTACAGTCGTTATGATGGTACTATATAATACCTCTTCTACAATCGTTATGATGTTACTTAAATAGGAAACACACAAAATAATACAATAATACGGCATAAAATATAAACTAAATGACGTAACCACGACAACACAATTATGACAAATAAAATAAATAATAGGCACAGAAAATGAAATAGAAATGTGAATATATATACAATAATGGTTTTATGATTTTATCCGGCACGAATGGACCAAATGTAGAGAACACAGACCTCAAACACTGAAGGTATTTGAGATCCGTGTCGTAAATGAAAAGCGGACTGTAAAATAAATAATATATTCGTATGATAAACACCTAAATAAATACCTACCTTTATAACATATAACTATACCTAAACTATTAATAATATGTAAAACCAGAAAGCTCCTGTTCTCCTCGACCGCTCTACACCAACTCCCCGTCACAAACTGTCAACCTACTTATCGAAGGGAACAGAAATATTTTGAATTTATAAATAAACTTATTTGTAATAAAATATAAGTCCTTATGTCCACTAAGAAAAGGCGCGTCGTCCACAGGTACTACAATCGTTATGATGGTACTATATAATATCTTTTCTACAATCGTTATGATGGTACTATATAATATCTCTTCTACAATCGTTATGATGGTACTATATAATACTTCTTCTACAATCGTTATGATGGTACTATATAATATCTCTTCTACAATCGTTATGATGGTACTATATAATATCTTTTCTACAATCGTTATGATGGTACTATATAATATCTCTTCTACAATCGTTATGATGGTACTATATAATACTTCTTCTACAATCGTTATGATGGTGTTATATAATATCTCTTCTACAATCGTTATGATCGTGCTATATAATATCTCTTCTACAATCGTTATGTTGGTGCTAATATAGTATCTCTTCTACAATCGTTATGACGGTACTATATAATTTATTTTCTACAATCGTTATGATGTTACTATATAATACCTCTTCTACAATCATTATGATGGTGCTATATAATATCTCTTCTACAATCGTTATGTTGGTACTAATATAATATCTCTTCTACAATCGTTATGATGGTACTATATAATATCTCTTCCACAATCGTTATGATGGTACTATATAATATCTCTTCTACAATCGTTATGATGGTACTATATAATACTTCTCCTACAATCGTTATGATGGTACTATATAATATCTCTTCTACAATCGTTATGATGATACTATATAATATCTCTTCTACAATCGTTATGATAGTACTATATAATACCTCTTCTACAATCGTTATGATGGTACTATATAATACCTCTTCTACAATCGTTGTGATGGTGCTATATAATATCTCTTCTACAATCGTTATGATGGTACTATATAATACCTCTTCTACAATCGTTGTGATGGTGCTATATAATACCTCTTTTACAATCGTTAAAATGGTACTATATAATATATTTTCTACAATCGTTATGATGTTACTGTATAATATCTCTTCTACAATCGTTATGATGGTACTATATAATACCTCTTCTACAATCGTTATGATGGTACCATATATTACTTCTTCTACAGTCGTTATGATGGTACTATATAATACCTCTTCTACAATCGTTATGATGGTACTATATAATTAATACTTCTTCTACAGTCGTTATGATGGTACTATATAATACCTCTTCTACAATCGTTGTGATGGTGCTATATAATACCTCTTTTACAATCGTTAAGATGGTACTATATAATATATTTTCTACAATCGTTATGATGTTACTATATAATATCTCTTCTACAATCGTTATGATGGTACTATATAATACCTCTTCTACAATCGTTATGATGGTACTATATAATACTTCTTCTACAGTCGTTATGATGGTACTATATAATATCTCTTCCACAATCGTTATGATGGTACTATATAATACCTCTTCTAAAATCGTTATGATGGTACTATATAATACTTCTTCTACAGTCGTTATGATGGTACTATATAATATCTCTTCTACAATCGTTATGTTGGTACTATATAATACCTCTTCTACAATCGTTATGATGGTACTATATAATATCTCTTCTACAATCGTTATGATAGTACTATATAATACCTCTTCTACAATCGTTATGATGGTACTATATAATATCTCTTCCACAATCGTTATGATGGTACTATATAATACCTCTTCTAAAATCGTTATGATGGTACTATATAATATCTCTTCTACAATCGTTATGATGGTACTATATAATACTTCTCCTACAATCGTTATGATGGTACTATATAATATCTCTTCTACAACCGTTATGATGATACTATATAATATCTCTTCTACAATCGTTATGATAGTACTATATAATACCTCTTCTACAATCGTTATGATGGTACTATATAATACCTCTTCTACAATCGTTGTGATGGTGCTATATAATATCTCTTCTACAATCATTATGATGGTACTATATAATATCTCTTCTACAATCGTTATGATGGTACTATATAATACCTCTTCTACAATCGTTGTGATGGTGCTATATAATACCTCTTTTAAAATCGTTAAGATGGTACTATATAATATATTTTCTACAATCGTTATGATGTTACTATATAATATCTCTTCTACAATCGTTATGATGGTACTATATAATACCTCTTCTACAATCGTTATGATGGTACCATATATTACTTCTTCTACAGTCGTTATGATGGTACTATATAATACCTCTTCTACAATCGTTATGATGGTACTATATAATACTTCTTCTACAGTCGTTATGATGGTACTATATAATACCTCTTCTACAATCGTTGTGATGGTGCTATATAATACCTCTTTTACAATCGTTAAGATGGTACTATATAATATATTTTCTACAATCGTTATGATGTTACTATATAATATCTCTTCAACAATCGTTATGATGGTACTATATAATACCTCTTCTACAATCGTTATGATGGTACTATATAATACTTCTTCTACAGTCGTTATGATGGTACTATATAATATCTCTTCCACAATCGTTATGATGGTACTATATAATACCTCTTCTAAAATGGTTATGATGGTACTATATAATACTTCTTCTACAGTCGTTATGATGGTACTATATAATATCTCTTCTACAATCGTTACGTTGGTACTATATAATACCTCTTCTACAATCGTTATGATGGTACTATATAATATCTCTTCTACAATCGTTATGTTGGTACTATATAATACCTCTTCTACAATCGTTATGATGGTACTATATAATATCTCTTCTACAATCGTTATGTTGGTACTATATAATACCTCTTCTACAATCGTTATGATGGTACTATATAATGACTCTTCTACAATCGTTATGTTGGTACTAATATATATTTTTGTGCTATATAATACTTCTTCTACAGTCGTTATGATGGTACTATATAATATCTCTTCTACAATCGTTATGTTGGTACTATATAATACCTCTTCTACAATCGTTATGATGGTACTATATAATATCTCTTCTACAATCGTTATGATGGTACTATATAATATCTCTTCTACAATCGTTATGTTGGTACTATATAATACCTCTTCTACAATCGTTATGATGGTACTATATAATATCTCTTCTACAATCGTTATGTTGGTACTATATAATACCTCTTCTACAATCGTTATGATGGTACTATATAATATCTCTTCTACAATCGTTATGTTGGTACTATATAATACCTCTTCTACAATCGTTATGATGGTACTATATAATATCTCTTCTACAATCGTTATGTTGGTACTATATAATACCTCTTCTACAATCGTTATGATGGTACTATATAATATCTCTTCTACAATCGTTATGTTGGTACTATATAATATCTCTTCTACAATCGTTATGTTGGTACTATATAATACCTCTTCTACAATCGTTACGATGGTACTATATAATATCTCTTCTACAATCGTTATGTTGGTACTATATAATACCTCTTCTACAATCGTTATGTTGGTACTATATAATACCTCTTCTACAATCGTTACGATGGTACTATATAATATCTCTTCTACAATCGTTATGTTGGTACTAATATATATTTTTTGTGCTATATAATACTTCTTTGTGTGATTACTTAAGAATAATGAGAAATTCGGAATGGTGATAGACCTAGATAACATGCGACAAGTTACCTATGCATAATGTTCGATCACAGCTTCTTCAGGTGATGAAAATCTCTGACCACGCAATTTATTCTTTATTTTAGGGAAAGTATAGAAATCATTAGGGCTTAGGTCGGGGCTGTACGGCGGATGGTCTAATAATTCTATGTTTTCTTGCTCCAAAAACTTTTTTGTTCTGTGCGCGGTGTGAGAACTCGCATTGTCGTGATGGAGGATGATGCGGCGATTGCAGTTCTCTTTACGGAGTTCAGAAACGACCTGTGGCAAACAAATGCTAGCATACCATTCTGCATTAACCGTTCTTTTTCCCTCAAGAGGAATAGTCGCAACATGGCCGGTTTTGGAGACAAACGTGGCCACCATTTTTTTTGCAACACTCCGTGAACGCATAATTTTTGTTGTTGGTGTTCGAAAATGAGTTAAACTCATTTTCGAACACCCAAACTCGTGACTGATTTTTTGTTTCGGGTTCGTACGCGTATATCCAGGATTCGTCACCTGATACGATGTTGTATACAGCATTTGAGGATCCTGCGTAAGATTCCACGCAGGATCCATCGAGAGTTCTGACGCACCAAGTAACGCGAGCCGCTTTTTGCTCTTCACAGAGCGAATGCGGTATCCATCGGGAAAACAACTTTTTTACACCTAATTGTTCATCCAAGATTATTTGTATTTGACTCATACCAATGTCTAAAGTTGCCTGAATTTCGCGGTATGTCACATGTCAATCTTCCACAATCAGCTTACGCACAGCATCAACGTTATCTTGGGTGACTGCAGTTTTTGGACGACCTTGACGGGGATCATCACTGAGCTTGACACGTCCAAGTTGAAATTCAGAAAACCAGCGATAAATTGTGGTTTTGGATGGGGCTTCATCACCAAATGCAGAAAGCATCCGATCCACACACTGTTTTTGTGTTAAACCACTTCGAAAGTCATAATAAATCATCGCTCTTGAATTTTCTCGAGTCAGTTTCATTTTCTCAATGACTAAACAAGTTTGACAAGTCCTTGTGACAAGACCAAGAATCTTTTTTTAAATAAATAAATGGTATTCGATTTTTAAAACCAAGGAGTTTTCAATTAAAAAGATTTTAATATGACAGGAACAGTGGAAATATTCCATTCCCGATATTTTCAGTGCCGACTACGTATTTACCAAACTCCACGAATGAGGTCGATTAATACATTGATGTTTAACAACATAAATCGCTATATGGTTACGAAATGGTTTCTAAAAAAAAGTTCGAAAATACCTAACCAAACCTAGATTAGATAATTATTAAGCACGCAAAGTATTTTGGTCGGTGTAATTAATTGTTTTACATATTTCCAAATTCTCGCTAGTATGAATCCAAACACCCTGTTGTATATACGTAGTACATGTCACAAACTAATAGAGATAAAATGGAGCAAGAGTAACGCGCATTAGAAGAGATAGTGTGAGACGCCGCGAGTGCGGACAAAGAGTGACACGTAAATGCTTTCAGACACTTTTAACTCTTCGTGTACGCGTTCGGTGGATTTGCCAAATCCTGTCAACATGCTCCAGGATTGTTCTTCGATATTCTACGAATAAATAACAAATACCTACCTTGGCGAATTGGTGGGCAATGCTTATTGTGACATTATATTATACAATCATAAAAAAACATACAAAAATATTTATTATCTCTCAATGAAAACAGTTACAATGGTTGGGTCACTCCATATAAGTCTCTATTAGGAGAGTCCCACTCTTTAGTACAATTGTAATTAACAATATTTTTTTTAACATAAGTAAGTACACATAGGTATTTTAACATATATAAGTTTTATAACACATTCAAAATACCTAACTAACAATTAAAACTAAAGGCTACAAATAAAAAATGTCATTTAAATTTAAAGAATTCCCGTCAGGAATAGTGCCAAGAAGAATAGTTGCCAGCCTTTTTGCCGCCTGAACTTTCTACTAGACGCCTGGACAACTGCTTGGCCATGCTTTTGGCTGAAGGCCCCCAAGGTCCCATCCTATCGTCTCGACCCCAAACGGTGCAAATAGGTAACTTTCGCTTATGTTGGCATATTTAGACCGCTTGAGATTCTCAGCAGAAGTCGCCGCTCCCCGAACCAAGTGTATCAACACATGTTGCATCCCATACCAGTGACCTGCCAAGTTACCATGGTCATACCATCTGGTCTCTTGCCATCGCTACGCGAAATCCAATAGGCTCTAGGATTGCCGGTACTCCAGCGGTGACGAGCTCTCCGAATGATATCATTGAGTGTCGCATGTCGGGGAAGGCGGCCTCTACTTCTACAAGAAAGCCCGTGATGCCCAAGACGATTGATAGGCTCGCCGCATCGGCACTGGTGTGGATGACAATACGAGCTCCGAGACGAAGAGAGACAGCTATAGTTAAAGAATTATTATGAAGGAGTGTTCTAAACAATGCAGAGGGAAGTGCCTGCAACCATAACCCTGATTCTTTTGTGGCCACCGCCTTTTACATGAAGAAGCTAAAAGATTTTCTTGTAACAATCTATAGAGCGACTCGTCCCATACACGTTGAATATTTGGAGAAATTGGGGGGTTTATATTTGGGCATTTGACCAGGCATCTCTTGCTTCCGATATGTACGGCGGCTCTACGGAACCCAGGGAAGGGAGTATTATATTCCTGTAAAATTCAGCAGTACTGTGAACGGACGATAAAAATGCCGGCAGTGGTATACTGTTTACGGATTTCCAGACCTCCGAAAAACTGGGAGTGAAGCCTCAAGCTATGTTCGATCATTTATTGGGCAATTTAAAATTTCGATTAGTGTTTTTTGTAAAAGGTTATTTAAAGACAGTTGGTCGGGAAAATTCCAAAGTATTCCGTAGCTCACCACGAAGCACATATGTAAATTTTGGGACAAATAAACAAAAACTCTATATAAAGTGCCATATGAGATTGAATTTGAAATAAGCGCTCAGAGGACGAATTAAATTTTGATAGGTAATATAAAAAATGAAGTTAATGATATATATATAATTCTAGGTATATAGTGAATGAGAGAACATTATGTAATATTAATGTCACCGCCTCCAGCGGCTGGCTGCTGGCAGTAGTGTATATATTTTTAACTTTACGAATAATAAAATAGCTCGTAGACTACGAGCCTGTAGTGTTATGGCTCGTAGCACAACTACAGACTCGTAGCACAACAGTAACTACAGACTCGTTTACATCACAAAACGATATGAGTACGTTTTTCTGTACAAGTTGCATGGTCTGGATATTAGGAAATATATACCTACTATGTATTAGTATCGTTGCTTAGTACAATCCTGCTTTAAATCATTTTAGTTTTAGATTTATTTTAGTAACAAAAGAGAATATTCGCATCAAGAAGTACACATTCATTTTATTTATTTATATCTGCTAAAAAAAATATCTGCAACCTATAAAAAAATATCGTCGTTAAAATTAGAGTAAGTATTTTAATATGTAAGCTTGTGTGGTGCGAAGCTTATAATAAGGAAGGCTCCGCGGCGAGAGGTAATTTAATTAGGGCCACTGATGACCTCATCGGAGCCTTCAGCCGACCTTTGGAGCGCCCGGCATCGCCCCGGCCTTCGACGCAGCCGCGGGGGACACGGCTTTACGTGAGCATGATAAGCATTATCATGCGGTTCTACCACTAACATTTGCCGGCATTGTGGGAATCACCAATGCTGTTAAACGATAATTGCTAGACGATACAATGAACATGCCGTACTCTAATAAAAAATGTAAATTGGAAAACAAAATAAATCGTTTGCTTAAAAAATGGGAAGCATATTGAACCGATCTATTATGTTGTTATTTTTCCACAAAATGTATTTTCCAACAAACGTAACACATACCTATGTGTTACGTTTGTTGGAAAATACATTTTGTTTGTTGGTTGTTTCATTACAAAACCAAAACAATGATAAATATTCTATGTACGACATTTAGTGCCGTTTTAAGTAAAAATAACAACCAAATAAAACACCCTAAGTGATTGAATTCTGAGCAATGATAGTGACTGCGTTTATTCTGCATGTTCATAATAATTTGTAAAAAGTTTAAGATTAGACGCTTTTGGATCTACTTTTTTAATATTTATTGCGGTATCTATATACTGAAGCTTGGTTTAATGACCTATATATAGACCGGGTAGGTAGGTCGCCATTACCAACGCCTCTAAAATTGCTTCCATAATAATGCCATTTAGCTAATTTTTGGTGTGAACACATTGTTTTTAACAGTTTTATGACGGCCGGGATAATCGGCTGTATACAAATTGTATGTTGTTTTATTACAATATGTTTACATTTATTTTATAAATCTGTCTAATTTGTAACGTAGAATATTTGACAAATATACCGACGACTTGCTCGCACGACAATTACATGCGAGCGCGTCAATTGTCGCGTGTGACAATATAACAAATGAGTTGTCACTTCGTCAAAATTATTTATCTACACTTTAGCGATTTACGACTTCGTTAGTAGCCGTGTCAAATTCTTAGTTACATTCAAAAAATCACTTTTATTAGATCAGTTTTTATTCTTTCAAAATGTTATTTACCTACAGATATTACATAGACAATGTTACAAAAATTATGGGGCTCAATAATTACTACAGTATATCGGGACAGAAAGGTTTCACAATTTACTCCGGCTTTCACTGGACATACCTTTTGAATTAATGTAGTTTATTTATCCTAATATCTTTAGTATAAAATGGTCATGCTTCCTTGCAAGCAGTTATACTCGTAGTGGTAAGTACTTAGTTATTTTAGCTGTAATCATCCTTATGAGGTACCTGGTGGTAACAAGAACCTACAAATCGTATGAATGGGAACAATAATATTGTTAAACAACAGTATTGTATATTATAAGCTATGAAACGCTATTGAATAGTACTAAACTAAATATCTACTACACCACTTGTTTTAATCGCACGACAGCAGTCCTCCTAAACAAATAGCAGTCTATAAGTCTGATCCGAGCTATAAACCCCAACCCCCACGTGGAGTAGTTGGTTCCAATCCGACCCTTCGTAATGGCCAAACTTGTCCCGTTCAGATCAATCGACACTAAAACAATCTGAAAGAATGGTGATTAAGTTGCGACTAGGATAGGCTCGGAGAGACGTGAAGCTGACGTCCTGTCGTTTTATTATAATATATACCTTATATAAATTTGTATTGCTTTTATTGTCAGCTTCTTTATTTAATGTAAATTTAACTACAGTATGTCGTTAGTAGGAACGAAGCCGGTAGTGACAACTGGGAATAACTACAGTATGTCGTTAGTAGGAACGAAGCCGGTAGTGACAACTGGGAATAACTACAGTATGTCGTTAGTAGGAACGGTGCCGGTAGTGACAACTGGGAATAACTACAGTATGTCGTTAGTAGGAACGGTGCCGGTAGTGACAACTAGGAATAACTACAGTATGTCATTAGTAGGAACGGTGCCGGTAGTGACAACTGGGAATAACTACAGTATGTCGTTAGTAGGAACGGAGCCGGTAGTGACAACTGGGAATAACTACAGTATGTCGTTAGTAGGAACGGAGCCGGTAGTAACAACTGAGAATAACCCTAACAAACTTTATATCAGCACATAATACAATTATTTTTAACAGCATTCCATAGCCCCATGCTTCTGCTGTAAGAGTATTCTAATGGATTGTGTTCAATTTATGTAGAAGTCATTGTTGTGCGCCGCCGCCGCCGCTTCGTCAACAAAATCATCACAAACAATTGGACTCATTCATTTTTATATTATTTTGTTGGTTTGGATGTTGGCCAAAGATTCTACCGAAATAGAAATATGTGTATGTATTGCTAGTTAGATACATCTTCATATGTTCTCTATATATATTATCTATACCGACAGGTTAACGTGCTTTTCGGGGCACTATAATGGTGTTTTCTAACGAATAAACAAACTTGCATACATATTTTTTTTTTAATAATAAAATATTATTATTATCAATTAAAAAGCGGCCCCAGCCTAGTGGTTAAGTTACTGCGCAACTGATAGCAAGGTTAAGCAGATGACAACAAGACCGGCCTGGGATGGGTGACCGCTTTATACAACGAGGCTATTTCATCATAAACACCGCAACAAGCTCGCCACTTGTTAGGTGTTGCCTCCGAATACCATCGGCGAAATGAGGATGGGTTAATCCCTCCGCTGGGACCCTGAGGCCGTTTAAACGGTTCTCGGGAGCCAAATTGGCACCCGTGATGGTATTTTTTTTTTTTTTTTTATTATTATCAATTTATATATTAATATAAATAAAATACATTTTTATTATTTTTATAGAAGTCTTTGTATAATTACGATATATTTCGCCGATTTAGCCTTACATCACTTCTTCAGTCGTATGACATTTTTTTATTATAATTAGTTTTATTATAATACAAAAAAAAGCAATGTCCGAATACGCCATATAAAGCCGAAATAAATATAAAAAATAAATTGTTAAATATTTTACAGATTATCTTTATAGGATTCGGGGCTCTCTTGTTAAGTGTAAAACACCTGTATTAAGAGAGTTCTTCCTGCCGATTATTTACATTGTAATATTGAATCATCTATTACTCAAAAGGATATATATATATAAACATACTTGCTATAATATAGGTACATATATATACATACACACATACAGACTTACAAAAACATACATAAATACATTCGCATACATCCATACATACACGATAAATAAACATACATCATCATAAAAAAATATAAATTATACATCATAAATACTTAAATAAAATCTAGTAATAAAATTATATACATTTGTTATAACAGGTCCACTGAGCACTCAAACGCTCAATAAAGTTTTAATGATTAAGGGCGTTAGTCTATGAAAGTAATGATAATCTGTTGTCTTTAACCAGGTAGTTTTTTTTTTTACATTCGTGTTGAGTCATCGTTTAAAATTGCATTACTGTATTATATGAAAAATTAAAATGACTAGTTACGTATGATAATGTTTATGAAAACTCAGCACAATTATCAATAAAATTATTCAGCTCGTCTATGTACAATAGTATTAAACTTTTGTAAAAAAAAAACATTTATTCAATTACTTTCTCTTGCAAAAGCCTCACGTCGCAGCAAAAAGCTATAACTATCACGATTCCAATATATTACATAACTTAAAATACTTCCCCATAATGTAATTAGTTAATTAAAAATAAAGTTACCCTAAATCCCACGTGACCCCAGGGGTAAGGGGTAAGGTGGGGCCATTCGTACCCGTTCAGCCGTTAAATGCATTGAGATCTCGCCTCTGTGACTTACGTACGGTTGAGTAGATTTATTTTAGCTGGAGTTCCGTAAGCTTTTAGTTTATTTCAGTTTCAGCAGGGGGCGTTATTGAGGAGGTGAGGCCGGAAGTGCCTTAAGAGGAATTTGTGATCAATGGGTGCTCTAAATCTGTTTTATAATATATTTTCTAAAAATTGACGCTTATATATTTTTTTTTCTAAAATGATAATTAGATCATTCTAAAATTAAATATAGGTTATCGGTCACATAGTGATGGATAGTGTATTGATATTTGCCAACCCTCCTTTATTTTAGAATACAACCGATACTGGCCAGTCTTTTATTATTAAATATTTCCATATATTGTGAAGTACGTAGCACATCACGGTGACAGAGGAAAAAGAATTAGAATTGAATCTATAATATAAGTAATACAATTCTTAGGGTCAAGATATAAGGAGGTAAAAAAAAATTAGCCGATTGATTGTTTTTTTATTAAAATTAGGTACGGCGACCGAAAACCTTCTGTACTGTAACCGAAGGTACGCTTCTTGGCTCTTTGGTTATATAAATAACTGTAACATTTATTCATAATATAAATACAATTGTTTGTGATTTTGTATATACAGATGTTTTTAGATTTCCGGGTTACAGTAGGTACTTAAATCATAGTTTCAAACCCCTTGTTGTATCAACTAGTTTTTTTTATATAACCTATACACCTTTAGTGTCTTGGAGATACACTTAAACCGTCGGCCCCAGTTTAATTATATCAACTTAATTTATAAACAATTTATTCACACACAATTACAGGGTCAACCTTGCCATTTGTTCGATCTAAAACGGCAAATTCATAGAAGGATAATATATTGAAATACTTACATTTTAAAGTCGATAAGGTACACCTTATTGACTTATTATATTAGCATCTTGTATTATAAGTTTAATAACGTTATAAGTAGTATATATAAGTACCTATTATATAAAAAAAAATGAGAATGTCCTTTCTGTAGGAAACTGTAAGTTGAGATCCCCACTGAAACTACTCGCCAAAGATAACATTAGGCGGACAAAGCGGACACAAGTTCTGGCTTTATTTATATCTGCCCGAGCGTCTACGTCACTGTCTATACTAGAGGCCGCTGTAACTACAACTATGGCCGGCTCCAGTTCTACAATAATACCTTTTCTATTAAAGCGTTCAACCCTCTCAAAATAAAATAAATTTGTTTTTAAAGATAATAAATTAAAACATAGTTGGGGTATACTTGTATACTATATTGCAGAGTATGTATAATAAACCAGTTGTGTACTCGGACTTTCACTGATGTATAGCTCCGCGCTGACTTCAGATATAACTAACTAGCGGCCCGTCCCGGCTTCGCACAGGTTTGTATAACTTTAACTATATGCTCAGAGCACGCCACGGAAGGCCTCAGAAACGATACTTTTCCCCCGTTTTTAAAACATTTTTGGTTACTGCTCCACAACTATAGGACCTAGCGTGATATTATATAGCCTATGTTACTTCTGAATAATGCAGCTTTCTAATGGTGAAAAAATTATTGCAATCGGTCCAGTAGTTTTTGAGTTTATTCATTACAAACATACAAAAATACAAATCTTTCCTCTTTATTATATTAGTATAGATTAGTATAGATAAGATCGAGCATAAGAAGGCACCAATAATAATAATAATATGTAGGACAATTTACACATATTGCCCTGTGGCTCTAGTGAGGGTTTTTTTTCTTAATTGATGTGATGTAAAGGAACACTCTCTGCCAATCAGGGGCCTATTTCATAAACGTGACAATTGTAATTTACCATGACAAATCCTAATGGATTCATTTAAAACATATGGAACGCATAGAATACACAACCTGTTTTCAAGGCATTAAAAATCCCAGATAGTTGCGTTGCGCTTTCTGTTCAAACTTTATATTGTGTAGCAAGCATTATCAGAGTTTGGGAGCGCAGACTTCCTGCCGCAGATTAATTTCATGGACTGACCCAAAAGTTTGTGAGCCCATATCGATATCCCCCAACAATCGTGAGCCCATATCCATATCCCCCAACAATTGTGAGCCCATATCCATATCCCCCAACAATCGCCAACCGATTGGTAGACGGTTCTTGATCAAGGCAGTTCTGAGGATATCCGCTTCCCAGTGTTTACGTCGGATTCCTTCACATGCGATCTGGGAGACGCTTCAGGATAAGCTTCTTTGTAATGAAGACGAAAGTGTTTAACCAGCTCGTCCTTGCCAGTAATTAAAATGAAATTTGTTAAGACAGTCTATTGGAGATTTGTATTACTAGGTGTATTACATACTATTCGCCAAACATATCTTAATAACCGGTTGCGTAGTGATGTAGAACATTTTACATCCGCCCATTGTCATAGTCGGTATAGCAATGCTAATATTAACCCAGCGCTAATATATGTTTTAATATAAACATCTATTAAATTAATCCGAAGAAAGCTACCTACGAAAAAACGTTGCATACGAACCCAAGACCTTCGTTACGATTCGTTGCGTTTGTGGAAGAAAGGTCTCTATAACATATCTAGATAATATATGTATATAGATGCAAAACCCCATGCAAGTGATCTTGTTATGTTTCCATTTTACTTTGTGAGTTCCCCGGTTTTCAGGAATCTACTGTATCGATTTTTTGTCGAGGTGGTAGTATTATTTTAAGGTGCAGCTACGAAATGGGCATTTGACGATAAAGCAGTTAGGATATTAAAGTAGACTCGTAATACAAATTCATCTTTGACGCCGCCCATCTTGTAACCGTGTCATTGTGCTAGCTTATCATCTGGTAGATACAAATTGACATCCCATTCTCCAATAATAATAAAACTAGCCCAACGGCACAATATGTCGTCAAATAGACGCCGGAACATATAAGTAGAAAGCATGTAACATATAAGTTAAAAAGAGGCATTAGGTATTGATTCGGAAAGTTTTCCCGTCCGTCCCTCGAGGGGGCGAAGTTACCAACACTAACTTATTCAGACCCCAAACCGAAGACCTCCATAATAATAATTGTCTTAGCACTTTTATTGGCTTTCTTTGTAACTAAGTGCTTTTACAAGATATCGGATTAGTTGCGGCAATGTATTTGGCTTCCGGCGCGGAGATATTCACAGCTTAGTTGTGTGATCTTTATTGGATCATTTGAAATCCCTATTGATCAAAAATATTATAATAGAACATATAATATAATATTAGTTTTTTTTTGTACCTCTATTGGCTGGTTCTTGTCAGGCCGGTGCCAATTTTATTCTGTGTTTCTGAGGTGTCATTAAGCGACGAAGCGAAGACAATATTATTGGTGTACTTATTATATATTGTCTTATAGAAAATGTGCATAACATCCTATCGCGTAAAAATATACAATGGACCGTTTGTCCCGCCCTGAGCCCTACTAAACTTCCCGGACCTTCCTACCACCATGTGTAAATAGTATGTAAAGATTTGTTTTTTTCTATTCGCGTGTCGCCTTGCGATCGCATTGTTATCACAAAACTAGGACGGGGTTAACAGATGAATCTATTGTCGTCCACTACTTTAGACAACGGTATTGACAATTCCTTTACATTATTTGAATTAATGTTTAACTCTATATAGGAAGAAATAGAATGATAGTTATATTACAGTGTATAAACCAAGGCAATTTTCATAGGGTTGCTCACATCAATTACTGCCGTTCTATAACGACAACCCTAGACAATTCAGACCACTTTCCTACAAAGTTAAAATTTACCTCTGCCATTTGTCACAGTTAAAAACTTCAGTATTTGAACTTCAAGTTGAGTCGGCACCGCTAGAGACGTCTATAGCACTTCGCAGTTACATTACAAAAGTTTTTAGGTAGGAATCGCAGAAAGTGCGACGTAACGGCCGCGAAAAGTTTCTAGTGCAAAATAAAAACAACATTCTTGAAATGACGATGGTATTAACTTGAAGGAGCGGACTGTGCCCGCCCAGAACTTGGTCGGGAGCTTGTTCATCTCAAGTGGACACTCGTTGTATGTATTAGGAACAAGCGAATTGTAATGAGGTTGTTTTCTACCAACAACTGGTTGCGCAAATTTTTGAACTATCAATTTCTTTACAAAATTGTGAAAACTTTGTACGACTTCTTAATTGTTGAGTGCTTCATTTTCATCATAATAACCTCACACTGAGTGGAAGACTCGCAGTTTTAGATAAGAAGACTAATAAGTAAGTAATGACTATTTCGCGGCTATCAATATAATATTATTATAATCTGACCTTGTTTCTTTAATACTGTAAAATGTGTTTTTAGTATTATAATCCAAAATCCTGTGTACGAACGGAAAGGAAAACGGAAGAAACAAAATAGACTATGGTTATAGTGCCATTTGCTGTAGGCTTGATGATAAATAGGTCAGTACTAAAAAACAACAAAAAAAATCCTACGTTAAAAATTGGCCAAGTGTGATTTTTTTTTGCGAAATTAGGGTTTGGTATATTTTTATGCGTATATAGTGAAATATTATATTACACAATTGGAGCACAATGTGGAGGTCTGTGGATTGGTCCTATTGGATATCACTTGTTATATTTTGAGATAAAGTAATCATATTTTATATAAAACACAAAAAAAATGTTGATAAAAAATCGCGTTGGGCATTCTGAACAATGATAACGCACACGCTCAAGATATGTAATTTGCCACTTTTAGAAGAACTTTGAAATATGTATATCGGAACGGTTCTGATCTCACATAAAGATGAGCCATCTGCGCTTTGGAGTCGACTTGACCGTCGCCATACAAACGTATTTCCAACATTACAACTTGGCTGCTAGTCGAAGTTCAATTATTATTATTATAATAAAATAAATACAATCAAGGGTGCCTTTTTAGCTCCCGAGAACCGTTTAAATGGCCTCAAGGTACCCAACGGAGGGATTAACCCGTCCTCATTTCGCCGAAGGTATTCCTAACAAGTGGCGAGCTTGTTGCGGTGTTTAAGCAACCGCATTTTTAACCGGTTGCTTCGTTAAAAAAAAATGCCTTATCCCTATATCACCGGCTCAGTCCACTCGATACCAGGGGAGAGATCTAGTTCCCATATAGACAGAAACAGTGATGATAAGAGGTTTTGCTATGGAACCCTAAACATGAAACCTTAATATCTACAACCAGAAGTACCATGAAGCCACTAACACGACTCGTAAAAACTTATTAAAACGAGACCGATACAAAACGACTCCAGCAAAAAATCTCATTTCAACGATCCTGGAAATGAAATCCGAGCTCTAAAAATGTTTTCGCTTGTATAGGGTCAATTGCAGGCAGCTGGCAGAATCGAAAGGCGGGCGGCGCCCAAAGTTTGTCGTATGGTGGGCAGATGGGCGGAGAGGCGAAGTAATTTGCAACGGTTCCAGGTCCATTGTCGGGCAGTAAAGTTCATGACGCATTCGAGTTACCAACTGCATTCAAACGCGTATCACCTGTAATTTAGTTTAGTTTAAGGCTAAAATTGTTTTGAATTCATTGTTGCGAGACCGTTCGTCGCGCAGTTTAAAATAACTTTGCCTGTATTTTGCTGAGTAGCTGCGTCAGTAAGTCTGCTGAAATATTTTTTATTATTTAATTAATATTTTCGTAGTTAATATCTTCTATAAGGAATCCTAGTTTGGGTGTTCAGGCCCAATTCGTGCATAAATCTTAGCCGCAACTATTTTTGTCAACAATAAAATTGTAACCATGTTTGGGCAGCCTCCGTAGTTTGGTTGCGCCTTTGGCGTTGTATCTGGAGGTCTTGGGTTCGATTACCACCCATGGTAAAAAAATATAGTTAGTTTTTTTCTGTTCAGTAATGTACTGTCATGGTCTGGGTGTTTATAGAATATTATATGTATTATATAGTTGCTTCTGGTACACATAGAACACGCCTAGAGCTTTAGTTTGTGACAAGAGCAATATGTGTAAATTGTCCTACATATTATTATTATTATTTATTATGTAACCTATTTGTGAATTAAAAGATTTTTTATTGTTAATGACACAATTTCAGTAACAAAACTACAAAAAGCTCAATACGTTTAAATGCGCTAAACGATGTAACTTAGTATCTACCCGATGGTAAGCACAGGGAGCCATGAAACTAGGTCACTTGACGGTTTTTGTACCTGTATAGACGTAGATATAGTCCTTTATGTAAAGTGTATTTTGCCAATATTATCCGTTGTGCTTTAGCTAAATAATATTGATTATTTAAATAGAAGCTAAAACTTACATTAAATATTACAAATTGTTACTGAAAATATATCTTATAAAATATTAGGCACAACGATAAAATACTGCCATATGAAATATGTTAATTTATTTATTTTTAACAATATTCAGGAAACAGAGATTATACATATTTAAACATTTCCATAACATATAAATTTACTAATTTGAAGATCTAATTTAAGAAGATAAAATTTGAAGATAAAATTTGTGTAATACATTAAAATTAATATGAATTTAGAGAAAAATTAAATAAAACAAACAAAAAAGAAAAATAAAATGAAAAAGCTTTTCATCCCATAACAATTTGATGGAGAAAACATAGAAGTTATACCTATATAGCCTTAGATTATATGAATACAGTCATAAATAAGTACCTATGTAGCAAAAGTGTCCTCGTACTACATCTCGGAGTTTATTTGCAACACTAATTGTTTGCCGAAGTCTTGTTACAAAGGTCTTGTTACATACCATACGAGTTTATTATGCACGAACGACGAGATGTAGATAAAACAAAACTTTGCTCAAACCACAACAGAATAAACAAATCTTCACATTACAATATTATACTTATCTAACAAATGCTAAGTATTATAATAAAACGAGTAGCATCTCGCCCGCCAGGCGTGAGGGTAGCCAGCGTGGAGGCACATGTGTCGTGCCGGGGCATAATGTACACTCGGCGACGCGCCCCACTCGCTCGTGCATGTGCTTTGTGTCGCTTCAAGGTAAGCTAAATATATTACAAGTACAGGACTGGAGTCAGTTGTCGCCATGCCACCTGATTTACATTTAGATATTTCTGAATTTATACTTACTTATATAATTTGATGATATTTTATACTCGTACCTATATATTTTCAGTAAGTATCGACCAGTTCATTTCCTATATTTAAGCGTGTTAATGTAAAATACTGTTCAAATTCCAGCTCATAGATGCAAATTAACAAATAGTTTATGTTAATGAAACATAATCCCATTGGAATTCCTGCAACTCTATAAATTTGAATAGACACGCTGAGCTTCCAAACTGGAAATAGCCCGCTAAATCCAGAACTATCCTTATAAATACATTCATGCCCTAATTTTATTGCATTTAGCCCGAATTGTCTATTGGGTGGGAATATATACACAAAGATGGTAGGTACATACAGTTTAGTATTTTTTTTTTATAAGGGCTCAACATGTGACCATACATCCACCTGATGTTAAGCAGTATGTAACGTCCAGGAATGATAGCAATAAGCAGATGCATACAGGTGCACCGCTAGTTGCCATTATTATGCCGGCTTAAATGTTTTAATATAAGCAAAATAAGACCTGTTTATATGCCATCACTGTTTTATTTTTGGATAAGACCTACTACCCATTTATTTTTGTTTTTGTTTTAACTTTTGATGCTAATTTATTAGAAAAAAAAATAGTTTTGAACCCGTATTATATTTTTTCCGTTACTATCCATGAAAATGAAAAATGAAAATAAAAAAGTGTTCATTTTTGTTAACAAATTACTTTACATCAGTGACTATTTATTAATAGCGAACTCTTCGAGATCTTTTTTACCTCAATTAACCAATGTACCATACCTAGTATCAATTTCCACACGTTTACATAGTGAAAGGGACAGGTGTTTAATTTGATCAGTCAGTTGTATTCTTCGATCAACGTCGATCGAAGGTTGTGTTATATGGTATTGAGAGGTTAGGTACTGAGCCTTACATATTAGAACCGCATCCTCCACTCGTGCTCAAACTATTGCACAAATCTATAACTTTGTTCCGATTCGGAATTCCGTCGGAGCTCGCTAACTGTGGCGGAGTAGTTTCCAACAACTGGCGCTGCACTCGCATTACCCTGAATTTTGATCATATAGGAGACCTAAGTTTTTCCTCACAGCTTACATAATATTATGTCCTTCTAAGATAGTGGGTTAATTGCAAATGACTTTAATAATAATAAACTAGCTTCGCACGGATTGATCGTTAAAAAATGTGTTGCTTTAATATTACTTAATGCTACCTTTTTCACTAATTTTAGTTTCAGTAAGTTTCTTACCTACCAAATTGTTAAGTATGTAAAAGGGTGACATGCTGGTTAACATACTGCTGTATGTAGATTCTGCTGCACTAATTGCATCATTAAACTTATTTACCTATTACCCAACTAAACGGTTAGGTTGTAGGTAAAAGCAATAAATATTTTATTTACAAGTCAAAACCGTCAACAGCTGTTTTGTTGTTCGGCGTTTTAAATAATTAATTTAACTTGTAAATTATTCATTAAAAACACTATTATACATTATAGTAAAACGTAAATAATGATAGTTTATACCAGTTTTTGCTATAAAAACTAAATGGAATTTATGTTTCGCGTTCCAATTGACAATTTCATATAAAATCGTCAATAAAAATGTATAACAAAATTCCACACAATATAAAACAAATAATAAAAATTAATACATTTAAGAATAAATAATAATAAAGTATAAATACTAATTTATATAGGTTAAAAATAATTCTAGTGTGAGTCGGTTGTTGCATCCAGAGTGCCGAGAATACTTGCTGCATTTCCCCGCTGGACCTCTAAAGCTATTCTTTGGACAAAGAATGCCTTGGACTCTTGGCTTCCGGATATGTTGCTTAATAGCTCACCGATTTTATATGAAATATAAGTTTGATATTTAAGCTTATTGAATATGAAGTATACTATTGTTCTTTGCGGAAACTATAGAAGACGACGAACACATATTTTATTATTTTGGTTAAACACATACGGAGTTGGTTTTTTAATTAAAAAAAATAATAAAACAAATATAGAAAACTTTATCAGTCTATCCGAGAGAGTTTGTATTTTAAAACTTAAATTCAATAACCTATCTCTCTCAGTCATCCAAATTTATACCGCTAACGATGAAGAAATAGAAAACTTTTATGAATTATTAAATAAAGCCTACACAGCATAGCCGGAAATAATATCACTCTCATGGGACTCTAATGCAAAAATAGGACAACCAAAATCGTCGGAATATCTAATAATGGGTACTCGAGGATACGGAAAACGTAACGCAAGGGGAGAAATGTTAGTACAGCATGCACAAGAAAATAAACTAACAATTCTAAATTCTGTTTTCAAGAAAAAATCTAAAATAAATGGACTTGGAGATGGGGATGCAAAGACCAAAAATGAAATAGATTTTATATTAAATAATAAACCAAAAATATTTGAAAATATAGAACTTATAAATACCTTAACATTTGTAAGTGACCATAAACTTATAAGAAGAACAATAAATATTTGGAATTATAGTTTAATGGAATTATAGTTTGATCTTAATTTTTTTATATTAGGAACTAATCAAACTATAATTCCAGCATGAAATAAATAATAGAAGCACTAATGAAAAACAACAATATTAAAAAAATCTTGAAATTAAAACAAATATTATTTTCCCAAGCGAATAAGATAATGTTGTAAAAGAATACAGAAAACCATAAAAGAGAGTCTATTAGAAATAACAAAATAAAAATGTACTAAAAAAAAAAAATTCTAAGTGAAGGAACAAAAAACTTAAGCTGCAGCTTTTGACGTAGTTTTACTACGTCAAAAGCTGCAAAACATCAAATCTAAAAATAAATTGCAAAGGAAAAGTAAAAAAAAACCTATATAAGATTACTAAAACAAACAAATAATAAATACAAAATAATAAATACAAAACAAAAATTATTGTTTTTTTTTAATTCGACATGGGAGTACGAAGAAAGCATACACACAAATAAATAACAATAAAAATTGCATAAAAATGAAATTCTAAAACTATCAGCTGCTTATTTAACTTATCCAATAACACATCTTTTTAACACAATTCTTAAGGAGAAAACGGTACCTAATAGTTGGACAGAATCTCATATTATACTCCTCTACAAAAAAGGAAACCCGAATGATGTAGGAAACTACCGCCCAGTTAGCCTAATGTCTTGTAGGTACAAACTATTCGCTTCATGCTTAGAAAAAAGAATTAGTCCAAATATAGAAATACATACAACCTGTAGAACAAGCAGGCTTTCGTAAGCACTTTAGCACAATGGACCATATTCACACTATTAATCAAATAATAGAAAAGTCTTTAGAATTTAACAAACAAATATATATTGCATTCGTGGACTACATAAAAACGTTTGATTCTATCTCCCATGAAAGTATTTGGAAAGCATTAAATGAAGTCGAAATACCAGCAGTTTATATATCGGTTCTGCAGGACATCTATCAAAAAAGTGTTAGTAGAGTCAAACTCGATCGAATTGGACAACCGATAAAAATATGTAGAGGTGTGATACAAGGGGCTCCAATTTCCCCAAGGATCTTTATATCTGTCCTACAAGTTATTATTGATGAAAAGTGTTTTAACTATCTTCGATTCGCAGATGACATAATAATAAAAAATAAACTTTCAGATTCAGCTAAAAACTTGGAGAAAAATAGGTTTCGAAATGAACATGTCTAGAACAAAATTAATGTCTAACAGTTTTAACAAATCAATGAGAGTTCTTAATACTGAGTTGGAATACGTCAACGATTACATCTACTTGTAATCGTTGCAAATTAATATCTTTTAACAATAATCGACACACAGAGGAAATAAATAGACGTGTATCAAAGACCTGGAATAAGTTTTGGAGCTATAAAGAAACTCTAATGTCGTCTTTATTAATTAAACTCAAGAAAAGAGTTTTAGACGCATGCCTTCTGCCTTGTCTGACGTATAGATGCCAGACGTGGATTTATAACCACCAAACTCGAAACAAAATACAAAAATATCAACGAGCAATTGAAAGGAAGATATGAAACATAAAACTTCAAGATAAAATAAGAAATACGGACATAAGAGAAAAAACTAAGGCAAAATGGAAGTGGGCTGGACATATTGGCCGCATGGAAGACGAAAAATGGATAAAAATAGCCACCTGTTGGAAAGGCCCAAAAGGCAAGAGAAAGAGAGGCAGACCAAGAGAGCGGTTGGTCCGACGAGATTAAACAGACAGCTGGTCAAAAATGGATGCAATATACATTAAACCGAGAACAATGGATTAAAATGGACGGAGGTCTTCACCCAAAGAAGGTGCTTAAAAATCTATAAAGAGCAATCTAGAAATTGTCAATTACTTGCATGTTACTTTTTAAAGAAAATAAAAGGCTTTTTATTTTATGGCTCATGGTGGCTCTTGTGTTTCGCTTCAACGACGAGTTCCCCGAGCTTTAAACACAGGTTCCTTATCTGTGGAGTTTCCCCAAAATATTATGCCATATCTAAGAGTAGATGCAACATACCCATAGTACGCAGTTATTAGTGTGGCTTTACTTGATACCTTGGATAATTTATATAATGCGTATGAGAATTTGCATATTTGTTTTATTTGTTCCTTCCATGTTATTTTACTATCAATTATAATGCTTAAAAATTTGGTTGTTTCAACTTCTTCTATTGCTTTATTTCTACACTTAACATCTATATGAAAATCATTTATTCTCTGCCTAAAGTTCATCACTTTAGTTTTATTTAAATTTAGTAATAAGTTATTATATTCAAGCTATTTTGACACACTCTTTTGTATACCTTATTTTCGAATATACTTAAATTATTTTCGCATGTGCATATATTACTATCATCAGCGAAAAGTACCATTGGATAGTGTGTAACCCAATTAAAGTCATTCAGGTACAATAAAAACAACAGATGACCCAGGACACTACCCTGAGGAATCCCATAGCGAACTGTTCTTGTGCTGGAGATAAACACCTCTTCACATTTAGATTTATGACATTTAAATAACTGATTAATGTTTCCCCTAATTCTGTAAATTTCTAACTTGTGTAGTAATCGTTAAATATGATCTACATAATTAAACGCCTTAGTTAGATCCATATAAATAGCTATCACAGGTATTCTATTGTTTACGCTATTAATAATCTTCTCAAGTAGATCATAAATTGCCAAATTAATAGACTTCCCCCGTTAAAAACCCTTTTGTTCATCAATTAGAATATTGTTTTGTTCTAAATAGGAGTATAGCTTATTATAAATTATCTTTTCGAAAACTTTTGACAAAACAGGAACTAGAGCCACTGGTCTGTAAAAATTGATATCCTCTTTATCGTCTTTTTTAAAAATTGGATTAATTATTCAGCGTTTTAATTTACTTGGAGAAACTCCTTTTTTAATACATAAGTTAACAATATGACATAAAACAGGGGCAATAATTTCAGAGGTAAATTTTATAACTTTGGTATTTATGTCGTCATAACCCGTACTTTAACTATTTTTTAATGATTCAATAATCTTAAATATTTCGTCTGGTGTAGCCGGGAACATAAAAAAGGAATTAAGTTTATTATATTTAGCTAAATTATATTTTGATTGTGTCTTATTTACATTCGGTTTTACCTGGTCCACATAAAAAATATTAAAAGATTCAGCAATTAATTGAGGATTAGTTATAATTTTCCCATCGACTTTTAACCTTTGAATAGTTGCCCTAGGTAAGTCAATTTCACTTGCATTTATAATCTTCCATGTAGCTTTAGATTTACTTTTTGCTGTTTTAATATTATAATTATTCTGTGCCTTTTGTGTTAGTTGTATTATGCGCTTAAGTCTATTAGAGTATATTTTAAATTTAAGTTTATTATTTGTATTAGGTTTATTTCTAAATTTCCATAATAGTTCTCGTTTCCTTTTGCTACACAATTTAATACCTTTCGTTATCCATTTTAATCTTTAATTTGTGTAGTGCTTAATTCTTATAAATGGAAAACATAAATCATAAAACAATTTATATATTTCATGAAATTCATTAAAAGCCATATCAGGGTCGGAGTTACTAAAAACATCACTAAAGCTAAGACTGTTTAAACATTCCCTAAATTGTCTCATATTATCTATGCCATAGTCCCGTTTTGTTGAATACCAGTGCGCTACAAGGCATGTCTTTTTTACAGGACATTTAAAAAGCTGCGCTGTATGGTCTGAAAGTGCCAGTTCATAAATTTCACTTTTACTGCCTTTGATATTATTATGAATTATATTATCTATGCACTTGCCGCAACATAATCTTGTTGCCCTACTGATATCAATTTTTAAGTTAAAACTCAGCGAGAGCTGTTCAAATTGACATGGAATCTTATTTTTATTTAGTAAATCAATATTAAAATCTCCGCATATTATGATTTTTTTATTGTTTTGGAAGCATACTGTGTTTAATATATCAGTAAGTTTGTCAAAATATGCATTTAACACATTACTATTATCTTTAGGTGGCATATAAATACAAATTATAATAATATTGTTTTCAATCAATTCAACTCCGCAGCATTCGATTAGATTACATTCAGACAATCCACAAATTTTTGTTAGGTTTTTAAATTTATAATTATTTCGAACAAATATACAAACTCCACCTTTACGATTATTTCTAGTATACCTGGCTGCAAGATTAAAGTTTGGAATCAGTAAATGCGCCTCATCGCCGGTTATTAAATTGGGTTCAGAGATGCATAAAACGTCCACTCGTTTACCTAAACTTTCTAGTCCTCTAATGAAACCAACTATAAATCCGCTTTGTTTAGAAGGCCGTTAATGTTGTAATGTAAAACATAGATTAACCCTTGAAGCCTAATTTATTTTGGAGGTACATAAAGCCTTAATATACGTCTCTGAGGCGTATATATATAAAAGATCACCTGTAAGCTAAAATATACCTAATTATATATATTTTTTTAAAGGACATTTAAGGTTAGGATATAATATATAATAAAACATACTTTTATAAACATATTTTTATAGACACTACAATCACAGTTATTTATTACAAGAAAATAAATAAAAATACCTAATGTTCAAACTAAAAAATCAACTTCTCAGAAATCAACAGAAATATGTATATTTTTTAAAAAAATTATCATTTTTAACATTATTTGATGTTAAAAATGATAAAAAAAAAAAAAAATTATTTATTCTTATTATTAGGATACACATTAAAAGTAATCGGCAATCTTTTAATGACTGGCTATTATTTTAGAGCAATCTGCACAGATAGCAAGTATGTGTTCACAATATACATAATTTTTGGACACTAATTTCGACATCTTATTTTTTGTAGGAGCAAAAGGCGCAATATTTATTTTTTTAGGCTCTGATTCTCCTGCCTGAAGTTCATTATCTTCATCGATAAGTTTTTCGATAATTTGGCTTATATTTTCTCATAAAAATCTATTCAAAGTAGGAGCTTCAAGTCACTTCTTCATCGAAGGCTTGACCAAATCTGTGCTGAGTTTCTTCATTAACCCCCTTCTATTCAGGAGTTTTTTTTTTTATTATTCCTGAATATATTGCGGCCGTAAATTGCAGCATAAGTAATGAAACCCATGGCAAGATACCGTAGAATACAGCCATTGATTAGCCTTGCGGCTACACGATATTGAATAACATATTTTATTGAATGATTCTACTCCTTTTGCTTGGTTGTAAAAAATAATCATGTCTGGCTTGCCACTTGAATTATTATTTACTGCATTGATATCACAAGAGGATAAGAGGTATACTTCTTTACAGGTTTTGGCTTGTAAGATACAAGTTACAGAAGGCCAATGAATTCAAATCAAAACATACAACTGACAACTACAGGTGGTGATCTAAATAGTGCCTACTAGAATCTAGAGTACCTAGTAGGCTGCTGAAGTAGATTTTTAGCCAGTGGCACAGATATGAACCAGTTATTGCTCGTAATGTTCCATGAATAATCTTTGAAAATATTTTAAAAGTTACACAAAGCCTAAACATACGTCTCGCAGGCGTGCGGTACATCAATATGTCAAAAATATTAGGACTTAGCTTAACGACACAAACACTATTGACAAGCTCCCATTGGCCACTGGGATGTCTAAACAGCACCAGGCGCCAACTTCACCCGTTAGAAAGGGATAAAGAATTTTCAATTGCGTGTACGCCTCGCAGGCGTAAATAAGGCTTCTAGGGTTAAGTAAGCATATCGTTGTTTGTGAACGCTAAGCTTTTACGGTTGGGTCCAGAATGACCGTACTCCTTTAATATATATTTTACAATATTTAGATAATAACCATATAATAGCAATTTGTATAGGTACATTTTAATTGTAATGAAATTACTTATTAATATTTTGGATCCCTATATAGATAAATTGTCACACGTACCTAATTATATTTGATTTGATGTTCATTATTACATAGGAGTAATGCTTTCTACCGAAGTGAGTTTGGTAGTTTATAAGAGTGATGGCACACGGCGCCCCCGGGCGCTTCCGGAGCTCTAAGCACTTTGCAGCGAGTAAGATGACATGATCCTGAATCTTTTATGTGACGAAATCTTGCTGAAACAGATTGCTGAAATCTTTTTCTGTATATGTTATTTTACTATGAATATAAGTACTTATTTTAATCCACAGAATAAAAGAACGTATGTAACTCAATTTTACTTCATTAGTCATGCCAAGTAAATAGGATAGATATATGATATTTTAATTTAAATCTGACAACCTATCATTTAAATTATAAGTTTCCTACAAAAGTATGTAGACAATGGGGATGGCCACATACAATCCCACACGACCGGGACAAAAGCCCAAACCTCACATATTTTCCAACAATTAATCAACAAACACTATCCACTATTATAGAAATGTAATAGCGGATAACTCGACCGCTTTGAAAAGCCGTCGACGTCCACCGCCGACCCCCACAAAGCTAACCCCTTTCACAAGAGGGTGTCCGAAAACAATTAATAAGATTTATGAACCTTGTAATGACCCTCTAAAGCCATTTCGCAGAATTTTTGTTTGCAACAGCGTCGCCTTGTCATAAAATTTGATTTATAAAAAGGGAAGTTTTGGGAAGAATCGCTCGGTATAGATTTTATGACGGCAGTAAATATAATTGTGTTTACTGGGTTTCGTGATGTTTCAATATTTTATGTTCTTATGAAAGAAAGGAAAAGCGTGTGGTTAACAATTATTTTCCAAACCTAACTATTTTATTAATATAGACGAATATTACACTGTACAGTTGCAAGAGCTCGTTTTTAATAAAACAATTATAAAAAAGAATATTCATGAAACATGTGACTTGTAGATAATTATGAACTTGAGTAGATTGGTAGGTACTGGATAAGGACCATCAGTAAGTTCATTTTTATAGTAAAGAAAACAATAAAGAGAAGTAAAAATTTAAGTACACCTAAAATAGACGGACTATGGCTGCTTCGGTTATAATATTAGAATAGTTTGTGTACGCGTCTAATCCACCATCTAGAGTGTTAATAAAAAGAACTTGTTTAATAAAAAGAAGAAAGGGGATTTTTTTTAAGGAAGGTAAATTAAGTAAAGCTTCCTCGTAAATACGTATTTAGTCAGCATCTTCCTGTACGGTAGGTACCCTACAAACGCCTCTTGTCGTAAAACAGGTAACAAAAACAATGGTTTAAATTATCTACAGAAAGTAAGAGTTCTACGTGTTATTATAGAACATTAATAAATATCTACCAATAATCAACGGTGTTTTATTTATAAGTAAATAACAAAGATAATTTTTAGGTAAGTAAATACTTAATACTGTTAAGTATAACAAAGTTTGTAAGATCTCTTTTACGCTGTCAGATAAAACTGGGTGTTGGTAACTTTGCACTCTCAACAATAAACACCTAAAATCGTGGAGCGAACATTGATTTTCCATTGACACATAAACTTCAATACACTTATTTATGCATGTACTTAATGTAGGGCGACCATGTCCGACTAAGATGTTGGGAGTTTTAACATATCGCATCCCTTCATTATAAAAGAAGTGATGCGATATGTTCAAACGATGTGTCTCTGATACTTACTACCATAATAATATGTAGGACGTTATACACATATAGGCCTGGTCACAAACTAAGCTCTAGGCTTGCACTATGTATACCAGAAACAAAGATATACATTTTATATTTTAATAAACACCCACACCTTGACAAACCGTACAGAAAACCGTAATTTAATTTTGCTATAGGTGGGAATCGAACCCAAGACCTCGAAAAGGGTAACACCGAGAAGACTGTCAGATCTGAGGGTATTGCAGTGAGTGCTTCGAGTCCCCAGGTTTCCTTTCGCTCCTGTCACAAAGGATAAAATAATAATGATAGTGAATGGGTGCAGGGGGGCAATTCTCGCGCTTTCGACATTCATCTCGATTCGATAGTTTTGAACGAAAAATGACATAATATGACATTTTTAAATGGACATATTATGTCATTTGTCGTTCAATGTTTATATATTTATTAATTAATATTTATTATTTATTTCGTTAATGTTTGTTATTTTTGAACGCAAAATAACATAATATGTCATTTTACATTCAAAAATATCGAATTACATAAAATGACATAATATGTCATTTTACGTTCAAAAATATCGAATCGAAATGAATATCGAAAGCGCGAGAATTGCCCCCCTAGAACAAAACGATACGACACTCTCATTTCTGTCGCACACCATTAAATATGCTTATTATTTTGTAGCATTTAGGGTGAAAACGTCTGGAACCTTGGGAACCGAGGCTTTACCAGTGGAGGGCTCGGGAAACGAGTGATCTCGGAATGTGGACATCAGCATTCCCATACAAAGTGGCAATGCTACTAGCGAGCTAGGTAATACACCAAGTGGTGACGCCATAGAGTTTTTTTTAATGCAGTATTCTCCTGAAAACCGGTGAACCCACAGGTGAACCCACAGACTAAAACCGAAACATGACTAGATCACTTGCCGGTATTTGCATCTGCATATTAATTAATTTTATTTTTGTATATTTTTTTATTTATGAATTATACAATATATTTTTCTTATGTACTGCATTAATCTCCTTATTATCCAGTCGTGATTTAAAATTATTAGTATGTAGGTAAACTGTTCAAACAACTCCAGAGGCTCTACCATGGGTTTGCGCATTGTAGAAACTTTTTTGGTAACAGGATTGAATAAAGCGACCCTATTGGTTGTTGCTCACGTAAACGAATACGTTACGTTTCTACAATGAGCAAACCCATGGTAGAGCGTCTGTTGTACAAAAGTATCCGTTAAAGTAATTGTAACGATTAAAGTTAAAAATGGCGTCTCTCACCCTAAGTGCGCAGGAAAAGAATTTGCGAACTAACGTCGCGTCATTGTAACGTCAAAAAACATCTTAATGTTGTTTTCAGTGATAATAAGGTTTTTTTTTTTGGAGAAAAATAAGGAATATGGAGGACGGAGGTGCAGATTTTATTTATTTGACCTGATTACACAATTTCTTTATAAAAAATCTGTTAAGTTTCAAAATGACAACTAAAGTAATATAATATTTAGAGTCAAAAAACAAAGAAGAACGGTCTTAGTCCATGTATTTTCAGACCCAGGCTTAGAAGCCGCGTTCAGAAATTAAACCTATCCAGTTCGATAGAGAAAAATACATATAATAAAATTGTTAATTACATCGAAGTTCGAGAAGTTGGGAGGAAAAAGTTATTCTCATTTAAATTTGAGGTTATATTATGATTATGTATATAATTAGGTTAGTATAGCGAGCAATTTCGGTCCGCAAATTATTAATCCGCAAAATTATTAGTACTGTTTCCTTGCGCTGCACTGACAGAATAATATTATATAATCTGTGGATGCAGGATGATATCGTCGCTCTTTTTTTATTATTATTTATTTTAACATAGCACTGGATGCAAGTATATCGGCCTATCGTCGCTATATTTTTATTTTGTTCATGCGATAAATGGACAAAGGGCATTCAATACTATACGGCCTTTTCATTTTCTTTAAAAATAATGTGAAATCTCTCTTTATTTTGTTAAATCTCAATTCAAGAATAAGCAAAAATAATATTTTTTAATGTATAAAACATTTTTTTTTAATGTGAACAAATATACAGAAAAGGCAGAAGAATCAACACGTAACAAATGTTGTCAGAACTTTTTTTTCCCAACTTCTAAAATTATTTTAAATACTGGAAAATAATGCTTAAATTATCTATTATTAAGTAAGCATATCGTTGTTTGTGAACGTTAAGCTTTTACGGTTGGGTCCAGAATGACCGTACTCCTTTGGGTGTCTTTTCAAAATTAATAGATTTTTTAGAATATCTAATAAGGATCGAGTAAGTAATATTTACAGGGCTACCTACGTTCTTTTTTCATTAAAAAAACTTTTATATCACTGAAAACAACGTTTACTCGTTTGGTCGAGATCGCGAATCCTTTTCCTGGCTTTTAAAGTCAAATTCAAAAATATTTATTTCATGTAAACCTTTACAGGTATTTATGCATAGTCAAAAAACAAACTATATTTAGTATAAGGTCTAAGTTTGCGCTTGGTTAGGTAGGCTCTTGCATACATAAAAAAAATAGAAAGCAAACCGAACACACACCACATAATCAACCAGTGTAAGACTAGGTGGTTAGCTGGTTCCATTGACCTGTCCATCGTTATCTGCCATGCAAAGGTGCCACCGAGCCGACCAACCTAACAGACTATATCTACGCCCCAAATATTGAATGAAAACATGATTGACATAGACCACATAGAAGGCGGCTGCAGCTCAAAAGATTATTCTCTTCATAACATAAAACATGATGGTCACCGCACCCAGATGGGTCTCATTGTGTGTCTAAGGTCGCAGTCGTTAGAGTCTGCCAGATACGAGGCGGCGGCGCGGCGGCGGGGGTGCGTTTTACAGCCTCGTTGAGGCGCTATCTGCCAGACATTAGCCGTTCCACCGACTTCAGTTACCATTCTCAAATATACTTAGATATTTACTTGTAGCGAAGTATAATATTATTTGTTCCATAATAAATACGTAAGCTAGAGTGACAGGTAAACAAATATATGTTTATATTTATTTATTTATTTATTTAACACTTTATTTATTACAAAAGGGCGGACTTAATGCCTCTAGGCATTGTCTACCAGTCAACCACCAGGTAATTTAGGGACAATCAGGTAGTTGTCAAAAATGAGAATTAACAACAAGTTATTATCATTAGGAGATAGCAAGCAGTTTATATATAAAATCCAACATACACATAATATATACATACTTACATATATTACATACCTTCCCACAACAAATAGCAAATAGTTTTTTTTTTTTTTTTTAAATATAGCTGGACATGTGACCCTACATCCACCTGATGGTAAGTGCCAATGTAACGTCCAAGAATGTTCTCAACCAATAGTAGCTATGGTGCTTGCTTCAATTGGTTGATTCCACTATAAATTTATATGATTATGATAAAAATACACATAGACAAACAATTAACATAACTTATGGATATAATAGACAAATAATAAAACATACGTGGTGGCCTAGTTGGTTAGACCTTGGACTTAAAAACGCTTAGGTCCCTGGTTCGAATCCCGGTGTGTACCAATGAGTTTTTAATTTAAAAATTTATGTACATTTGTTTGACAACACCACTATAGTGCCTCGGAGAGCACGTTAAGCTGTCGGTCCCGGTTTCACTATACCAACTTGTGAAACTGTTTATAGATGGGTTATTGAGTCTATCCAAAACATCGCGACGAGCTAGCCACTTGTTCGGTGTGGACTCATACCATCGGCTACAACGAGGTGGGATTAAAAACCCCTCCGCTGGGTACCCTGGGGCCGTCTAGGCGGTCTCGGGCGCCGTAAGGCACCCGTGATGATATATATATATATATATATATATATATATATATATAATAAAACATTAATATTGTAAAACATAATAATTTATTAAGCAACACAAAATATATTTAAATTTGATTCTTATCAACTTTAACCCCGACTGGTACCTGCGCAGTAGATTTTTGAAAATTGGTGTGTTTGGGGCCTGCCGTATAGACTGAGGAAGATCATTCCAGAACTTCCCAGCCATTACAGTGAAAGAGTTTGCTACAAAGTCGGTACCGTGTGACGGAGTGGCAAGAGTAAGGTTGTCAGAGGAGCGAAGTGACCTACAGTGGGTAGAACCAAGAAAAGACAATCTGCTTTTAAGATAGGAAGGTGTGTAAGGTTCATAAAGGATAGAAAAAAGAAAACATAGAGTCTTGAATTTACGTCGTTCAGTCAGAGTTAGCCACTTTTGTCTGTATTCTGAAACATGATCGTATTTACGTAGATTAAAGATAAACCGAATGCAGCTGTTTAATAATCTTTCCAATTTTTCAGACTGGTCCCTAGTAATGTCAGGATAGCTACTTATACTTGTAAATAAACAAATAATTAGGACAGTAGTAAGTAAATCTTTCTATTTACTCTCTTGATCTTTCTTGATGCTACTTCTCCTTCTGCCTGATTTTTATTTATTTAAGTAGTCGGTAATTTATAAGTTTTTACCGTTTTAAGTGATTAGCCTATATATCACACCAACATTACCTGAGTGCAAATTTTCATAAAAATCGGTGTAACCGTTTCGATTGAAATTAACAAACATTCAAACTTTTACATTCATAATCGTTGTTTCTGGTACACATAGTACAGGCTTAGAAACTGGAGATACAGGTTTAAGCCTAATTCGGGCTCCAGTGTCGCATGGATTCTGTATTATTTCATTGTATTGATGTTTTTGTAATGACAAAATAAATAACTATATTATTATTAGAGTAATTTACACATTTTATTAGAGTAGTTTACACATATTTCTAACTAAATATGTGTAAATTGTCCTATATATTATTATAATTATATTCCTCCTTTTTGAAAAAAATGTGTGACCGCTTTATCCAACGAGGCTTATCATCATAAACACCGCAACAATCTCGCCACTTGTTGGGTGTTGCCTCCGAATACCATCGGTGACATAAGGACGGGTTAATTCCTCGGCTACCTTGAGGCCGTTTCAAAAGGCACCCGTGATTGTATTTATTTTATTATTATTTGTTATCCTATTATTTTTTAAATCGGCGCACAAATTTTAATACATTTAATTCAAACTCTAGTATATAGCTGAACATGATTATGACAGGGTAGGTATCAATAAAGCTCAATTACATTACAATTGGTATTATTATTGATAATATTATAAATTTTTGTTCGAATATTATTTATAATTAGGTATATATTAATTATTAACAATTATTATTAATTTTATTAACTATTCTATTTAAGATCGCAGGAACTGGATGCAAGCCGCTTCCAACCGGTCTTTTTGAAAATCTATAGGAGAGGCTTATGTCCCGCAGTGGAAGTCCTACGGCTGATTATGATGGAAAAAAATAAGTTTCATTATAATATTCTAAAATTAGTAGTATTTTATTGTTAGACTGGTTGTAATGAAGTGAATTCAAACTATGATACCTATTATCATAGCTTGAATTTGAATATTTCATTAAAAATATTTTTAACATATTTATATTATTAGTTTTTATCCTATATTTCATGTATTAAATATTTATAATGATTGTAAACTGGTGTTGGAAATAAATGGCTATATTATTATTATATTCCGTCGCCAACGCGAACTCGCGCCTCGGTTCGGCTGTAACTCTATGAAATTCCTAATAGATCCAGTAAGAGTTTAATAACCAAATTTATGCATCGGATATGGGACAAGTTTCCGGTATTAACGCCGGATGTTCTGAGGACTAAACACGTGCATCCATCGATCTGCGCCACACGCTATAAGCTTTAATGGAAATTTGTTGAAAGTGTTTGAAATTTTCACACAAAACCAATTTAACTGAACTTACCTACTGAATTAAGGCTTTAAGCCTGAGTAGTCGTTAAATAGATTTTAGCTGCTGATGTTAGGTAAAAGTCTAAGAACAACTTCCATTTGGCTTTCCATCATCACAGATACGAGGCAGGCAATCGCACACCATGAGATGAAAATTAAATTTTATGCTCGCGGTAAAGCAGAATAATTTAATTATTCTTTAAATACTCGTACCTATATCAAAACACACTTTTAAAAGTTTAAGTATCGAGAATTGAATCCACCATTATCTTTAATCGACTATCAAAGTGCGGCAATAACTCCGCTGGCAGGACTCATCGCACAAGAGGATATAAAGAATGGAGAGAAATGATAAATACAAAGAGGTCAGAAGAAGGATAAGTTTAAAATTCTTCCTTAGATATTTAGCTATGCATTTAATATACAGGATGAATTTAAAAGGTTGTACTTTGGGCTAATAATATGAGGCTCTACTGATCAAGCAAATAGACTTCCCCAAACAAACTGGAAATTTTAACATTAATACGTAGTTTGTATGAACTTTTTTTTTGACACATGGTCCATGGAAAAAGTTGTTCGATTTGATCAGTAGAACCTCATATTAACCCAAAGTCAACCTTTCAAAGTCACCATGTATATGAGACGAACCCTAAGAACAACGAATCATAAGATATACTTACTCTAAATTCTTTACTATCGGAACACTTTTGCACAATACGCATTGGCTGAAACAGAAATGTGCAAAACCTCATTTATCTACAAGTGTCAACAATTACTATGAGCTTCACGGACGAGCGCACGAATAAGGTTCTTGCCACCATTTCGATGCCTTCTTAACTTGTGTTTCCTACATAACACTTATAAAATATTAAACATGTTTCTGTACAGTTTGTCATGGTTTTAGTGTTTTATAAAATATAATAATGTTGTTTCTGTTACACATAATACAAGTCTAGGGTTTATTTTGTGACCGGAGCAATTTGTGTAAACTGAAAAACGTAAGGTATATCAAGGTCCGACGGCATAACTTTGGTTTCTGGACGAAATGTAAGGCTTTAGTTTGACACACTATTTGTGACGATACCTGGCGCTGTCCGGGATCTGCGTATCAGCCAGGGTCTGCCGCTACCGCAGCTGAACTCAACAAACGCCTTAAATACGATTAGGTGTAATAATATTGTACATAATGAGGAGTTTGTTGAAGTGGAAACTATAGGTGTAGCCAGAATGCCAAAATTATATTTATTAAAGAAACTTACAAAACATAAATAATTAATAGATACTAATGAAATTAAAACTACCTAAATTAAAACAAATTAAATTATAATAATAAAATAAAAACCCTATAGGTACATATAACAAAGATCCTATATACAGGTTGAATTTGAAAGGATGTACTTTGGGCTGAAACATTTTTTCCCATGGAACCATGTGTCGCAAATGAAATGTTGCTACTAATGTGTTGAAATCATGTGTTTTGGCTATAGCGCCAGTAATTACTTACCTTGTAAATTTCTCTTTGCTTGAGGGTACGTTTCCAACTCTTTTGAAATACTCAATCGTTACCCCACTTTATAAGAAAGGTGACAAAGAGGCAATGAGTAATTATAGACCCATAACAAAAATATCAATATTTTCTAAAATCTTTGAAAAGGTCATTCATAAGCGTATGACAACTTTTTTTAACAAACATAATGTTATACATACAAACCAAAATGGTTTTCAAAAGGGTAAATCAACGGCGCTTGCTGTGTTCTCACTTATTCGTAATGTGACAGAACAGATTGACAAAAAAAAGCAGGTTATGACGATCTTCTTTGATATGTCAAAAGCGTTTGACTTTGTTGACCATACACTGCTATTAAAAAAATGTGAACGTTATGGTTTAAGAGGCCCAGTCCTTAAATGGATTACTACTTATTTAGATGGCAGAAAGTCATGAGGGTTTCTAATGGATTGAAATGTACACAATATAAATCTTTGTATAAACATAATAGATATGGGGTCCCTCAGGGAAGCGTACTGGGCCCACTATTATTCTTGTTGTACATAAATGACCTTCCATTAATAACAAACTATGATTGTGTATTGTTTGCAGATGACATTTCAATTACTATACCTAATGATAATACTAGGGATGTGGATCCCTATGAAAAAAATATAAATGATACCGTGAATTCAGTACTTAATTGGCTAGAACTTAATAATTTAAAGGTTAACTTAGACAAAACAAACTGTATACAATTCCGAAATTATAAATCAATGAAACACCAAATTAAAATACAATGTCGTGGCACAATTATTAAAGAAATAGAAGTAATTAAATTTTTAGGATTAAATGTCGATCAGCACTGTAATTGGAAATCACACATTGACGTAGTATGTAGCAAATTAAATAGGTTTGTCTACGCTTTAAAGAAACTGAGGAGAATATCAAGTGAAGATGCAGCTCTAATGGCTTATCACGGTTATGTTTCCTCAGTGTTAAGGTATGGTCTCCTAATATGGGGAAACTCCACAGAATTTAATAAAGCTTTTATAACTCAAAAGAAATGTGTTAGAGCAATCTGTGATGTTGGGTCCTATGAAACATGCAGGCCACTTTTTATGAAATTAAATTTGCTAACTTTGACATCATTATATATATTAGAAATAGTTTTATTTGTAAGAAAACATATACACATGTTTACTGTATATAATTTTAATGCAAGGTTTGTACCTCGAGATCCTTCAAAACTAATGATGTCAAATTGCCACAGTTCCTTATATAGTAAAAATGCTTACATTATGTGTATTTAGGTTTATAACAAAATACCGAGGGAGTTTAGGGACATGACTGATAAATTATGTAAAATTAAACTGGAAAAATGGCTTCTCGATAAATGTTTCTACTCGATAAGTGATTTTTTTGATTTTCGATAACAAGTATTGTCTAATCTGTATGGAAATGGAATTGATATAAATAATTTGATATTGATTTTTGTTATTTCAAATTTTGACATTGTAATTAAATAGTTTGAATGTATTTAGTAATAATTTTAAACTATTATTGGGTACCTAAAAATGTTATTGTAAATGAATTTGAGAAAATAATAATGTTTAATTAATTTATAACTGTGTGTTTGTTTCTGTGATAAAATAATAATGTTTAATTAATTTCTAATTGTGTACCTATTAATTTCTGTGATAAAAAAATGATGTTTAATAAATGTATAATTATGTATTGTTTCTGTAATCTATAAGTGTAATATTAATATAAAAATGTACCTACCTACTTATCATTTGCATACTGTAAAATACAGTAAAATATGTGAACCGAACAAACAATGTAACATCTCTGTACCATATTTTTTGGCAAATAAAGATTTTATTATTTATTATTTTATTATTTAAAAAAAAAATGGTTTCCCCATACAAATTGGACATTTTAACATTACTAGTTTGTATGGAGAAGGCTTTTTTTTTTCATTTGCGACACATGGTTCCATGGGAAAAGTTGTTCCATTTGATCAGCAGAACCTCTTATTAGTCCAAAGTACATCCTTTCAAAGTCACCATGTATATCCTATAAAAAAAACTTATAAATAATATATTTCCTCCATATCGCCGTCAATAGAAAGAGTCCCCAAAATACTGGCTGGTTTCCTCGTAAGTATATTTTTTTTTTTTTTTTTTTTTGGGTTTATTTGTATATTACCTATTTTTCTAATTGTTATTTTTAGTATAATTCATATTGCTATTTTTAGATGACAGATTATTTATCAATAAATAAATATGTATTTAATATATAAAAAACATTTACAGTTACAATACCTAGTTTAACGTATATTATAATTTTGTGTGGGTGGCACTCGAACCCACGAACCTCGCTATCGCGGCAAGGCGCTCAACCGCTGAGCCAACCAGGTTCTAGTCACCGCTTACGAATTTTGTCATTGCTTGTTTTCTACTTATACATAGACGCCTCTATTAGCATTCTTCTATTAACTCTTTACGAGGTTGTGGGTTCGAGTACCACCCACCAGGATTTTTTTTATTGCATTTTTATCTTTAAAAAAAATATATATTAATTTTTTTATTAGGATACTAATAAGAAATTTATAAAAATGCATAAGTATATTATAAATAAAATACATAGTTTAAAGTAGGTATATTATGAATTACTATTAATATAGTAATTCCCCCGAAATTCTAAGTCGTATCGTCAACTCCACTTTTCACTCAGGGGAGGATGGCAAGGACGGGATGCGCGGGATTATAAAGTTTATGAGGTTTGAGTGGTTATCTGTTCCGCGACATGTAGACGGCGAGGCCTCGTGTCTGTCGGGAGCTCACGTTACAACTTAACTAACTATAAACTATGATAAAAACATACCTACTCTGTTTTTGTACCTACAACTTAGTCACTAACTTTGAGTTTCCTTTTTAAATACGAGTAGTAAGTACCCACTCGTTCAGACAGGGTCGTCTCGTCGTAGCTACACAATAAAAAAACACCCCTTGACTTCACAAAACCTTAATTAGGTAATTTATAGTGCGCACACGATCAGGTGATGGCATCAAGTCTGCTGCATACCTGTGCGACCATATCTGATACAACCACCGGAACAGAGTGGCCAGTCCACTGCAACATGATGCCAAGTATCATGCGTTACATATAAAAAACATAAAGTTTCGTAAATGTGATTTACCTGTTGGTAAGCAGACATACAAAATACATGAACAGGAACGTTAAATAATTTGCTGTTACGTTGCTTAATGTCGGTAAATAATATATAGGTAAATATTGTATATAAATACAATGATTTAAAATGGTAAAATGGAATATTTCTTTTTTTATATATTTTTTTGTGTAAATGTACAATGTTTTAGAACTAAGTACCTACCTAACATATATATTTGTAAAAATTACTGACTGCCACAACACAGGGAATCCTAGCGTGGCGACTAGGGTTTGTTTAGAATTACTGTATATAAAAATGTTTTGATCAATAAAGAAGTATTATTATTTAAAAAAATACAATTGTCTGGCTATCGACATATAAAGGTAGATCTACTAGAGCGTAGCCACAGTATAGGAACATGTGTAGGTAGATCTACTAGAGCGTAGCCACAGTATAGGAACATGTGTAAGTAGATCTACTAGAGCGTACCCACAGCATAATAAAATGTGTAGGTAGATCTACACCGGGGTTTAAACCAGGGTCCTAAGTATATATAGGAACATGTGTAGATAGATCTACTAGAGCGTACCCACAGTATAGAAGCATGTGTAGGCAGATCTACTAGCTAGAGCGTAGCCACAGTATAGGAACATGTGTAGATAGATCTACTAGAGCGTACCCACCGTATAGGAACATGTGTAGGTAGATCTACTAGCTAGAGCGTAGCCACAGTATAGGAACATGTGTAGGTAGGTCTACTAGAGCGTAGCCACACTATAGAAACATGTGTAGCACAGAGCACGGAATCCACGCGCGCCGCTACTAGAGACGGCATGTTCAACATATTTCATACAAACCAAGCGTGGGGGTGACTACTACACAGATGACGTCTTGGAGTGCTGTGGCTGGGTCAAAATTTTTTTTATCGACATTATTTTTTATGAGCAGAAATATATAAAAAATCTGCTAATTAATTATTAAAACACTCGGATTTTTAAGTAGACGAAGTTAAGTGACACTAATAATTTTTCAATTTGGCAAAATTAGTGAGTTAGACCCAGACTTTATAATATTTTGATCAAATATTTATACATATTTATTTGATAGATTGTGTATTTATATATTTGAATTGCGTTTTTGGTAATCTAATTAGGGCATGCAATATCCAATGATTTACAATGCCGGAACTGATTTTTGATACTGAAGATGTAATTCCGAAACTGGTTCCGAAAGCGGCGATTTCTAATAAAAATAACCACTTCAAAATAAAACAAGCTATGTTATATAAAAACTCTTTTTATTGTCACATAGCCGAAGAAATGAAAACTTTAATGTAAATACATATTATTTACAAAGTCAATCGCAATTCATCATTGCCCCAAAAATAACACATTTTCAAAAGTATTTAAAAAAAACTCATTTTTTTTTAGGGAATTACCAAATGCTAAATTTAAATAAGCTTCTATCTTATGGTGTTTGTAATAAACTATGTATTTAGTAATTTATTAAACAATTGTAAATTTATGTCAAATTATGTACTGAAATTATTTATTAACCACCAAATTATTTATACCATCTTGTAAACTCGGAATTACTGCGAATAAATATTTCATTTCATTATTAAAATGGCTTCGTATTGATATAATATTTGAGTTGCGTTTTTTTGTAAGGTATAGTGGAGTCTAATATCTACATTTTTTTCCGCTTTTATTAATTGAATTGAATGATTATTCATGGGTTCTTGGTCGAATTGATTTATCGATAAATTTTCAAATAAATTAATTTTCAGACATAAATGCAAAGCATATGTGGTTATATTCGAGTTAATGTACCCACTATAGAGGATATTTTTAATTACTATTTCTACTTCCTTACAAACTGTAACAATATATTTAGAAGGGTATGTTAATCCAGATCATAGATATAGATAATAGTTATAGCAGATCGCTCTCGTAGATACTTTATAATACTTTCCATTTTAGCATTTTTTTTGATAATCTTCTATTGGTTTCTTGGAGTCGCTTTACGTTAAGACTTTGCCTTTTAATGGTCTGCTGAGCCCCAATCATACACAATTTTAATTTACGTCTTCGAGGTGTGTCCAGTATATTTGGTAAATCAGTCGCTTCGGGTCGTGCTTTCGGAGAACTGCGAGAAGATTTTTTATTATCTTCAAAAGCTTCATTAGCTTCTTTTACAGATGAATCTTTTCTATTTATCTGAAAATATTAAATTATGAAGTGTTGAAGATATCTAAAATCAGTAGGTTTTAAGATATTCCTGCGGACAGACAAACAGGTATCTAAGTGTCACCTTATGTGAAGTGGCCAGTCATTAAATGTTTTTTACGAAGCCACAAGATACTATAAAAATAACAACTTCACAATGACAATTAAAATATACTGGTACTCTATGGATACGCTAACTTGCATTATCGACATGACGCCAATCAACGCGTGCGTCCCCTCACTATTACATTCACTAATAGTGGTGGGTCGTTACGTGATTTCATTGTAACGTAACGGCTACGTTTCTTTTTGTTAATAACCCGTTTTGTAACTATTTATAGTTATTATTACAAAATCTAATTATAAGCAAAAAAAAAAAAAAAAATTAACAAGCGTAGTGCCTTGAAAATAATTTTAATTTTATGTACCTACTTTACTCTCAAAACATTCATTGTTTTAAAAAATATTTTTTTACTTAGCCCGTGTACCAATGATTTTTTAATATAAAAACTTATTCACTATAACAGCAGTCAGAAAACTTATCTACATTGTACAATTATTTCTTCTGTGACTTATCTCACAAATTTTCTTTATTTAAAATTTACTATCTATTTTAATTTTTAAATGGCGACATGATCCTATTCTATCTAAATAACTTAACAACCACAGAACGCCAGTTCCATCCCCGCTTCTGCACTTCATTTTTTTAATTTCATATTTTTATTATGAATTTTACATGTGTTTTTATTTTAATCAATTTTTAACTTTAACATCCAAAAGACAACTAAAGTTTTATTGACCACAAAATACTTATATTCTGCATTATTTAATTTATTAGCGCCATCTCTCTGTAGTAGTTGTTATAAATTGGTTTACTTAGTTCATTATATCACCGCTTTGCGCTATGTCGCTGCTCGCCGACATTCCACAACTTGTGATTGAAACCGACGGAACAAATGTACCTATCTATATGGATATCACTGAAACGGTTGTAACTTGTAACGATGGAAACTCTTGTAACGTGGTGGTTATTGTTACTTCACGTGATTGTGATATTTAGTGATTTTTGTTATAGTAGTTTTTTCGTGATTGGTTGCACATTCGTTCTAAGGTTTTTTGACGTTGTGTTTTTTTTGGAGTTATTGTTGCTATCCTCGTTTTAGTTTCTTTTTCTTGTATCGGTTTTTAAAATATCGTCGTTGCACTCCGACGAGGTGGTTAATGATGTTCACGCTATTGCGGTGATTGGTTGCGGTACGTTCCGTGACGCATTCTTTCTAGGTTTTTTGTAGTTGTATTTAAAAATTATCTTGTTTTAGTTTTTATTTTGTTTTTTTTTAAATAAAAGTATTAAATTTTTGTTTTGATAATAACTCTTATATCCACATGGCTTATATTTTGTTTTTGGACTCATAGTTATGGTATTGGTGTAATCTGGTGAAATGTCATGTCAAAACGTTTTTTTATTATAACTTATTAACCACTGGCCCTAGACCCAAAGTGTTTGTACTTAAACGATAGGTATCTTTGATATCTAGCCAATGAAAGTAATTTTAGCTTTGTTAAAGGATTTTCGACCTTATTGACAATTGCATTTTTTTGGTAGAATTCGATGGTATGCCATCTAATAAGTCGAATGAAATTAAAAAAAAAGGTACTCGATCAATGTTATTAAGGTCGAAAATGTTTTTTCAATTTATCTCGTCAACCGTCGGTCGTAAGCCTATCGTGTTTGTACTCTAATAAAAGGAAATAATGAGATCTAACCCTTTTAATACTCAAAAATCAATATTATGTTTTTTTTTTCTTAATTACGTTTTTTTAATTAAATAGTTATTACAAATATAATAACCGTTATTAGTTATTTAAGAAATATCGACTTTACTGTAACTATCTACGTTACGTAACGCTCACCTCTATTCACTAATGACTCGCGGCTTTCGCACGGCTGAGGTTTTGCGTTCCAACCAGTGTCTCCAACCACGCCGTAATTACGGTAAATCTACCGTATTTTTTATAGATCTACCACCTACCGTAGAGATATCATTACGGTACCACTTTCTGCCGTAATTTCATATGTATGAATCGGGCCTTATCAGAATCATTATTAAATAATTTTAGGGTGAATTCCATGGATTTTAGTAAATAAAATTTTGATAATTAAAAAATTAATATGTTAAAATTGAAGGTACTATAGGTATATATTTTTTTTTTTACATTTTTACTCTCAATTTGATTAGTTCCACTTTTTACCGCGCGAATTCTTTACGAGAGGTTTTTTTTTGCTCATTAATATTTTGAGGGGTATAATCGACGCCTATTATACATTGTTTTCTTTTTTTTTTCGTTCACATTAATATTTTGAGGGATAATTCTGGCAAATTACTATAGCAATACTGACATTGACATACAATTTATGCAATTATTTGTTACCGTATTTTTACCGTAATTTAATTATTTTTCTACCATAATATGATTGCATTTACCGTATTTTTAAACTAACAACACCGTATTTTTGAAAGAAAGAGTTGGAGACACTGGTTCCAACATACATCGACTCACAATTTTAAAAAAGGTAAAAGTTAACATTATATATATACTTACTTGTGATATGATACGTCAGAATTTTGTTTGTTGATGTTTTTACTTTGATTCTTACACCAAATCATAGCGCAATGAGGCATTTATAACGATTTAATATTAATGTTTATTCCGCAACGTACGAAGAGCAACTGGCGGCCGATTGCGCTCATATGTGCGCGCAACGCATTTCTTTGCCACGACTATTATTATTACTACCGTCTCTAGGAGTGGGCAGCGCGAGGCGATTCCGTGCTCTGTGATGTGTAGGTAGATCTACTAGAGCGTAGCCACAGTATAGAAACATGTGTAGGTAGATCTACTAGCTAGAGCGTAGCCACAGTATAGGAACATGTGTAGGTATTACTACTAGAGCGTAGCTACAGTATAGAAACATATGTAGGTAGATCTACTAGAGCGTAGCCGCAGTATAGGAACATGTGTAGGTAGATCTTAATAGATCTACGCTCGAATGAGCGTAGCCACAGTATAGAAACATGTGTAGGTAGATCTACTAGAACATAGCCACAGTATAGGAACATGTGTAGATAGATCTACTAGAGCGTAGCTACAGTATAGAAACATGTGTAGGTAAATCTACGAGCTAGAGCGTAGCCACAGTATAGAAACATGTGTAAGTAGTACTACTAGAGCGTAGCCACAGTATAGAAACATGTGTAGGTAGATCTACTAGAGCGTAGTCATAGTATAGGAACATGTGTAGGTAGATCTACTAGAGCGTAGCCACAGTATAAAAAAGTAGTGTAGTGCGCCGTGCCTTTTGTTTATTATTATTAAATATTTTTTTTATAATAAGCAATTTATTTACAAAATATTTTACTAGGCTAATTACAAATTTAGGAAATCGATCAAATCACTGTCTATTGATGGCATGGTACCCAATACGCTGGCAGCATTTCCTCTCTGCATTAATATATTATTATTCAATTTTTGAGTGAAAAAGCTGCCAGCTCTATTGACCCAGAGATTTTGATGAACTTCGGTGCTATTGCATTGTATAATGATTTTGCTTCTGATCCCCACGGGCCCATCGTTTCCACAGCAAACACCGAAAATATGTGATCATTAGAAATGGTTACATACTTCCGGCGCTTGTTTAGTTTTGCTTGTTCCGCGTCCGCTCTAACAGAGGTACCATGAACATGGGATGGGGCAAAAGCATCCCAACAAGTAAAGTCCCACACTAGGGATTGTCCAAATCTCCACGGTACCAGTGTCATTCCATCTGGATGTTTGCTACTCTACTCGGCTCAAGCCTGTAGGCTCTAAAATAGAAGGCATTTATATAACGGCAAGCGTCCTGCGTATGAGGTCATTGATGGCACTGTGACTGCAAAATCGACCTGCACTTTTAGAACACGAAAGCCCGTGGTGACTCAGGATTCTCTAAAGGTACTATTAAATTTCCCAAGTTTTTGGAGGAGAGCGCATTAAGCCATTGACCAGCCTCGTATTTTATTAATTTGTGATGTAACAATGAACAAGGTTTTCGATGCGGGTTCAATCAATAAAGTGGTTTCGGTGCCTAGAACCCAGTCTGTCGGGACACCGACACAGCTTAGTGCTTTTCCAATCGTGATAGATACTTTTTCCCTAGTAGCAGAAAATTTCAATTTTACAAAAAACTGCAATATTTCTTTTTTTTTTGTGTAAATGTACAATATTTTAGAACTACGTACCTACTTAACATACATAACTTTATATATATTTGTAAAAAATACTGACTGCCACAACACAGGGAATCCTAGCGTGGCTGCCAGGGTTTGTTTAGAATTACTGTATTGTAAAAATGTTTTGATCAATAAAGAATTATTATTATTTAAAAAAAATACAATTGTCTGGCTATCGACATATAAAGGTAGATCTACTAGAGCGTAGCCACAGTATAGGAACACGTGTAGGTAGATCTACACCGGGGTTTAAACCAGGGTCCTGAGTATATATAGGAACATGTGTAGAAAGATCTACTAGAGAGTAGCCACAGTATAGGAACATGTGTAGGTATATCTACACCGGGGTTTAAACCAGGGTCCTAAGTATATATAGGAACATGTGTAGATATATTCTGCCATTCTTATCAAAGGTCTTGGAGTCTGTAGTTAATTAGCAACTGTCACCTTTTCTTCATGTCAATAAACTTCTAAATTTCTTTCAATCTGGCTTCCGTCCTGGTCATAGCACAACTTCAGCTTTACTTAAAGTAACTGAAGATTACAGAAACAGCATGGATGAAACTAAAGTTACGATGCTAGTACTAATAGATTTCACAAATGCATTTAACACAATAGATCCAGATTTGCTGATCGCTTTGTTGTCTCGTCTTGGGATCTCATCGGAGGCTGTTGTGTGGTTTTCGGATTATTTGCATGGTCGTCAACAATAGGTTCGCATTGATGGAACTACGTCGGACTGGTGTGAGATGAATTCGGGCGTCCCCCAGGGAGGCATTCTTTCACCATTACTGTTCTCGTAATTCATTAATGGAATAACAACGTCATTTCATTGCCACTATCACCTATACGCCGATGACTTGCAGATCTATGTGCAGACCGATATTAACACAATTAATAGTGCAATAGCTTGGCTGAATTCAGATCTTTCTAATATATCTTGGTCGACCCGCTTTGGTGTTGTTGTTAACCTGAACAAATATCAATCCATTATAATTGGAAGTTCCAGGCTACTGCCCAAAGTTGATATGAGTAAGCTTGACTTTGTTCGGTATAACAATGAGCCGATTGCGTTCTGCAGTGAGGTAAAAAATCTTAGTTTACACCTTGATTCTTGCCTTACATGGGGAGCGCAAATCACCAACATTAGTCGCAAAATATTTTCTTCACTGCACTCCCTAAACAAATTAAAGCACTTTTTGCCATTAAATGCTAAAATTTTGCTCGTACAGGCTCTGCTGCTTCCTTTACTGGATTATGGTGACGTGTGTTGTGTGGACCTTTCGGAAAGTTTGGTTAATAAAATGGAACGTCTACTCAACGCATGCATCAGATTCATTTTTTGCCTTCGCAAATATGACCACGTTACGCTATTTCGTGATAAACTTAAATGGTTAAAAATACGAAGCCGGAGAAACTGCAGAGTTCTCTGTGTTTTGTACTCTGTTTTGAACGAACCTGCTACACCCGAATATCTTAAAAACAGATTCACTTATCTTGGTTCGCATCACGACAAAACCCTTCGATCTACTTTTAATACAACCCTTGCCTCCCCTCCCATCATACCACCTTTGTTTCTAAATCGTTTGCAGTTTTCGCTGCAATAATTTATCAGTCAAAATAAGACAATCACCAAATAGAGTCATATTTAAAAAAAAAGAGTACATGATTACTATTTAAATTCAGAGGTACTTTTTATTTATCTTTCATTATTCTATTCCTTTCTACTTTGTTACTTCTCCTTTCTCATTTTGTAGTTGGTAGTATTGTGTATATGTAGTTTATGTATGTATATACAGGGTGAATTTGAAAAGATGTACTTTAGGCTAATATGAGGTTCTGCTAAACAAATCGAATAACTTTTCCCATGGAACCATGTGTCGCAAATGAAAAAAAATGTTGGCTTCCCCATACAAATTGGTCATTTTAACATTACTAGTTTGTATGGAGAAATCAATATTTTTTTTCATTTGCGGCACATGGTTTCATGGGAAAAGTTGTTCGAAATGATCAGTAGAACCTCATATTAGCCCAAAGTACATCCTTTCAAAGTCATATAAGATATATTTAACTAGTGTATAATAGGTTGTAAGTATTTTATATAATATTCACTGGTTTATATACTCAGTTACTATAATGCACCTATCTCACTTATTAACTGCTTTTATTGTCCCGAAGGTTTGACTGTGTTTGAAGCCTAGCGGCATTAAGTCCGCCTTTGTATTTTGTATGCAATAAAGATTTAAATTAATAAATAAATAAATAGATCTACTAGAGCGTAGCCACATTATAGGAACATGTGTAGGTAGATCTACACCAGAATTTTAAACCAGGGTCCTGAGTATATATAGGAACATGTGTAGATAGATCTACTAGAGCGTACCCACAGTATAAGAAAATGTGTAGGTAGATCTACTAGCTAGAACATAGCTACAGTATAGGAACATTTGTAGGTTGATCTACTAGAGCGTAGCCATAGTATAGAAACATGTGTAGGTAGATCTACACCGGGGTTTAATCCAGGGTCCTGAGTATATATAGGAATATGTGTAGATAGATCTACTAGAGCGTACCCACCGTATAGGAACATGTGTAAGTAGATCTACTAGCTAGAGCGTAGCCACAGTATAGGAACATGTGTAGGTAGATCTACTAGAGCGTAGCCACAGTATAGGAACATGTGTATGTAGATCTACTAGAACGTAGCCACAGTATAGAAACATGTGTAGGTAGATCTACTAGAGCATAGCCACAGTATAGGAACATGTGTAGGTAGATCTACTAGAGCGTAGCCACAGTATAAAAAAGTAGTAGTGTTATGTGCCGTGCCTTTTGTTTATTATTATTATATATTTTTATTATAATAAGCAATTTATTTACAAATTGTTTAAGTAGGCTAATTACAAATTTAGAAAATCGACCAAATCACTGTCTATTGATGGCATGGTACCCAATACGCTGGCAGCATTTCCTCTCTGTTAATATATTATTATTCAATTTTTGAGCGAAAAAGCTGCCAGCTCTATGACCCCAGAGATGTCGATGAGCTTCGGTGCTATTGCATTGTATAATGATTTTGCTTCTGATCCCCACGGGCCCATCGTTTCCACAGCAAACACCGAAAATATGTGATCATCAGAAATGTTTTTTTTTTATATATATAGGAGCTCGGCATGTGACCCCACATCCATCTGATCGAAAGCAGTATGCAGGTCTAAGAATGAATACAACCAGCTCTTAGAACTGTTGTAAGAGCTGGTTTCATCCATTATGCCGGCTTAAGATGCCTATTCACGCTTCGTTTAAAGGACTCAAGGTATAGAAAGGAGGAAACACGCAAGCGGGCAGAGCATTCTACATTTTAATAGTGCGATAGATGTACGAATCACCAAATCTTTTAGTGCGGGTTAGTACATCGGCCACAGAATGCGCATGCATTTTGTTACCTGCTCGTGAGGTTCTGTAACGAAAAGGGGAAGGGGGAATGAGATTTAAAAGTTCTTCAGAGCACTGTCCATGGTAAAGGCGGTAAAATACGCCCAACGACGCTACATCTCTGCGAAGCTGCAGTGGCTCCAAGGTGTTAGTGAGCTCTTTGTCATCAATAATACGAGATGCACGCTTGCAGACCATCGAGGGCATGCAGCAAATATTTGGCCGATCCACCCCAAAGGTGCGAACAATATTCCATACAAGGCCGGATCTGGGCTTTATAGATTAAGCCCTGGAGTGAAATACCGTCGCACGTTGTTAAGAACGCCGGGCTTTTTACTTGCGGTCTTAAACACATACATTGGTTACATACTTTCGGCGCTTGTTTAGTTCTGCTTGTTCCGCGTCCGCTCTAACAGAGGTACCATGAACATGGGATGGGGCAAAAGTATCCCAACAAGTAAAGTCCCACACAGGGATTGTCCCAATCTCCACGGTACCAGAGTCATTCCATCTGGATGTTTGCTGTCTACTCGGCTCAAGCCTGTAGGCTCTAAAATAGAAGGGATTGATATAACGGCAAGCGTCCTGCGTATGAGGTCATTGATGGCACTGTGACGGAAAAATCGACCTGCACTTTTAGAACACGGAAGCCCGTGGTGACCCAGCTCATCAACATCTTTGCCACATGGACAGTGAAGTAGTTCACATAGGTCAAAAAAAAAGTCAAAAGTCAAAAATATTTATTTCATGTAAACCTTTACAGGTCGCATAGTCAAAAAAAAAACTATATTTAGTATAAGGTCTAAGTGTGCGCTTGGTTAGGTAGGCTCTTGCATACATAAAATAATTAGAAACCGAACCGAACACACACCACATAACCAACCAGTGTAAGACTAGGTGGTTAGCTGGTTCCATTGACCTGTCCATCGTTATCTGCCAGGCAAAGGTGCCACCGTGCCGACCAACTTAACAGACTATATCTACGCCCCAAATATCCACTATAAGTAATAATTAATATAAAAGTACAAAAATGTATCAATCGGAGCGCGAACACTGACCGCATGTTGGTCCCCCAGAGACACCCCGGAGAAAAAGGCACCAGCAAGTAAAAAACTCTGGCGTTCCACATATGTACCTGACCATCAGGAGATATGCTTATTTACTAGCTTATAATCATAGCATATGATAATTTACCCTCATCCTGCTGAAGAGCACGAGTAGAACACCCCATAGCAGATAAACCATTTTACAATATAGAAGTAGTGCAGAATCACAAAACACTATAGCCCCCCGATGCCTGCGCTAGCCTATCCGACAATTTTGCGAGACCTCCGCTTTTAACATAATAATTAAACTATGCGTGTCCAGCGGAGATCCAAGGCAGGTACAGGTACCTCCATACCTAAGCGTAGACACACTGATACTCTAAAGGTACTATTAAATTTCCCAAATTTTTGGAAGGGAGCGCAGTAAGCCATTGACCAGCCTCGTATTTTATTAATTTGTATTTGGTGATGTAACAATGAACAAGGTTTCCGATGCGGGTTCTATCGATAAAGTGGTTTCGGTGCCTAGAACCCAGTCTGTCGGGACACCGACACAGCTTAGTGCTTTTCCATTCGTGATAGGTACTTCTTCCCTGGTAACTAAAAATTTCAATTTTACAACAAAAAACAGTTCATACTAATTAAAAATAATACCCTAAATAGGCTTCAAAAAATATCTAGCGATAATTTTTATATTTCTTGTTTCGATTTTAAAATTCAATTTTATAGTTGAATAGCTATTAGCTCTGGGGTATTAGGTATAGCCAGGCGTGTATTATTATTTCTTCTGTGGTACCTATATTACTTTGATATACTTTTTTTTTAATCATCACGGGTTCATTACGGCGCCCGAGACCGCCTAGCCAGCGGAGGGGTTTTTAATTTAGGGTGGCTAGCGCTCGTCGCGATGTTTGGATAGACTCAATAACCCATCTATAAATAGCTATTATAATAGGAAAAGTTTTTAAATACCTCTACCTACACCAAAAGTGTTCTATGAAGCAAAGTTGGGTAAGTAGGTAACTATATTACTTATACAGTATAAGTAAAATATTTTAATGCAGTTTTAATGCATTAAAATATTTTTGATGTTATATTTACTTTTTAGGATTTTAATTTTGTATAAAGTTGCCCTGTCGACCTGCGTAACTTTGTCGTAACTCCGTTTACGCAGCGCACGCTCTCCTTTTTGAGAACCCCGTTTTTTCAACAGTTTTCATTGTTGCTCCGCTCCTATTGGTTATGGCGTGATGTTATGACTTCCTCGATAAATGGGCTATCCAACACTAAAATAATTTTCAATTGGAACCAGTAGGTAGTTCCTGAGATTAGCGCGCTCAACCAAACAAACATACTCTTTACCATTATAATATTAGTATAGATATTACTCTGCAGTGCTTACCTATCAATATAGGTAAGTACTTACTAAAACCCTAAATTATACGTAAAAATCGGGGTTTTATATAATTATGAAGCGCGGGCATGGTCAACATGTTTACTTTACCTTAGTGATAATAGGAAATAATATCTAAAAAACAAAAGCCACTAGTTTTTGTTTCCTTTTAAAATAAACAAGCTTTCTATACGAAGTTGCGGGCACCATCTACAATTATAATAGAGATAGAGACATCTGTTAGTGGCTAACAGAAACAAAATAATTGAGCTTACGATAGACATGCCGCCACCGCCACCTATACGGAATTTATAGTACTATTACGCTATCCACAACGAAACAATCACTACTGCTACATAATTTTCAATGTTATCAACAGATGGCTTCGTGAAAAGTTTTTAGGGTACCTTAAGACCTATCGAAAATAATTTAGTACAGTCGGCAGGATTGTAAATTTACATATTTATTTATATTAAGGTGAATACAACGGACGACAAGCACGAAAATCACACTAACACACATAAAATATTTTTTAAACCAGCTTGTAGCCTTAGAGCGTCACACAGCATGGTTGTGGGATAAAATATTATATATATTTTATGTTAAACTAAATTATTTCAATTATTACAATTACAATTATTACAATAAAATTAAATTATTACAATTACAATCATTACAATGAAATAAAACTATTACAATTAAAATAAATTATATGAAAATATTATAGTTACAATAAATTATATGATATATTTGTTGTAGGTATTTATATAGGTATCTAATTATATTTTTTGTAGGTATTGAGGGATTTTTGGATGATAATAATAATTATTAAAGATCTCAACCTTTTGTACTTCCTACTAATAAACTCGAGATAGAACCATAAACAGTTTCATAAGTTGGTAAAGTTTAACAGGCGACAGGCGACCCTGTGGTTCATCCAGTCGACAAAGCTCCCATACAAACGTACTTCTCATATTATTAATAATAATAAAAAAACTAAAAAATCTTTACAGATGATCATCAATCTTTACAGATGATGTAAAGATTTTAAGTAAAAAACTCTGGCTTTTCACATTGATATGACATTGTTATTTACTAACTTTTGCTCATAGCATATGATAATTTACCCTCATCCTGCTGAAGAGCACGAGTAGAATACTCCATAGCAAACCATTTTACAATATAATAGGATGTACAGAATCACAAAACACCATAGCTTCTCGATCCCCGCGCCAGTCTCTTCGACAACTTTTGCGTGCAGGGAGTCTTTTATTCTTATTATTTTTTGTTTTTTATGAAAGCTTGGCATGTGACCTCACATCTACCTGATGTATGAAGGTCCAAGAACGAATTCAACCAACAATTACGAGCTACGTACCCGTTGATTGCACCTATTAAGATGCCGGCTTAAGATGCCTATACACGCTTCGTTTAAAGGAATCGAGATAATAAGAAGAAGGAAATACGCAATCATGTAGAGCATTCCTCATTTTTATAGTGCGACGGGGCCTCGTCAAGATTTTTTGTCAGAAATATGATATATAATATCCTAAATTGCAACATTTTAATAATGCTTGTTGCTTTTAAACAAATTTCATGGCCTCCTGCCCCCCCCCCCCCCCCCCCCGCGCTGGATCCGCCACTGGTTGGCTTGCGATCAGTGTTTGCGCCCTAAAAGATACTTTCCACCTATCTACCTGTACCTATATTTGGATTACTTATAATATATTAAATTTGGGGCGTAAATATAGTTTGTTGGGTTGGTTGGTCGCCTTGGTGGCACTTTTGCAGGGCAGTTAATGGAACCAGCTAACCTAGTCTTACACTAGTTGGTTATATAGTGTGAGTTCGGTTTGTTGTTCACAGTTTCAAGGCCAATATTTTAATAGGTCACTACCCGTTTATTTTTCATTATTTTTTTTACACTTGTCTGTGGGGGGAATGGCGACCATTTACATTTTTGTATTATTTTGTCAATTAATAATATTAATAGCAAAATGAGAAGTACATTTATATGGAAGCTCTGCTGACATGCTACGGAACCGTAACTTATTATTATTGTATAAGGTTTCTTATCAACATAATATTTAAGTACCTACAGAGTATGTAAAATAGATTAGGTATTTTAGTTTACTCACTCGATGCTTCTCTGTGGGTTTATTTTACATATTATTTGTTTAAATGTTAGATTTTTGTCCATGATTGCATGTCATTGTTATGAAATTGTTTGTTTGTAGGTATCTATTGTGATTTCTGTGTGCGAAAAAAAATGTGATTGTGATATTTTAATAAGGTACAATATGGTATAAGTATATTTAACAATGTTAAACATAATATTACCTATATACTCGTAGGCACAAAAAAATAAAGCACTAAGCTACCTTCATATCGGATCACGAATGCGAAACACGAGAACAGTGGAAGGGGGATAATAACAAGTCGATGTCACTCCATTGCCTTATAAACTGTGGTTGCATCAATATGTTTGGTGTGCAGGAAGGAGACATTCTCAAGGACTACGATCTCGCTGAAGACGCATTTGAGTTTGAGGTAAATACAATAAATGAATATTGATCATGTTGAGCCAAATAAATACTTGATTTTTTTACATAATTTATCTTTTATACGCTCTTTGTTTTTTGATTGATTCATAACTTAACCAACAGATGGCGTCAATATATTCGTCTTAGTTTACAAGGTCACAGCGAGATGGCGCTTTACTGCTACGTTTTGTTTTTGCTGTCATTTTTGTTGTTGATTTAGGTCGGCCGCGGTTGTTTCTTGCTGTTTTTCAGTGTTTTTGTGTCCGTGATGTCGAAAGCTTGTGTATTGTGAGTGCTCGATGGTGCTCCACGATGGTTTGCGGGGGCTGCGCTCGGGCTTGCCGACGACTGTTTTGTCGAGAGGACGCAGCCGAACATACGGTCACCAACATCAACGTCACCGAAAATCCTCTGGTAATACCGCACTCAAATATTCTTCATTGCAGTCGGTGCGAATTTTCCGCGAGTATTTTTGTAATTGAAGTAATAATAGACATCTCCAGTATCTTGTAGTATTTCATGAATTTTAGCCAAAATAAGTGCTATAATTTTCTCATTCATACACATACATAAAGCGGGTAATTCTTAAAGAATGAATGAAAAAATTGATAGCATTTATGGAAGCGACTGTAGTTAGATTTTCTTTAAAGATAATTGATACCTGCAATGTCATTGCAATATTATTTTTAGACCATGGAACATGTCATTATTATTGTAGGTAGGTTGCGTAAATAAACTTGGTTTACGCCAATTCACGACATCTTCTGACGACAACCGACGTTTTCCACCTAATGATAAGCAGAAATCCATGTTACCTTAGACTGGCCATACTGCCAAAGCGATAAACCTGCAGCCTGCATCATCACCTACGCCTACTTGGCAAAGACGAGCGCACTATCATCGGGTATATTCTTAGCTTTGTAAATCTATGTAGGTAGACCTATCTATAGAAGTACGAGTATTTCGACTTTTTTACCTGAACCCGTTAGATTTTGACTTATTTGCCTGCATACTTATCGTTCAACTAGATATTGTAAACACGAGATATTCGTACGTACAGTCATACAGACACCTTAGTTTCAACTCTCAACATAAAAACTAAAAACATAATTATTATTTAGGAACCCTAAAAACGAGAGTATTACCCATCGATGTATAGTAATACTAGGTACTTGTACTGTTATTTCTTCTGTGGTAGGTAATACCTGTAATACCCAATTTATTATTATTTTTAAAAACCGACAATATTTATTTTGGGCTACAATTTCTAAGGTGACAATAATTCTACGTTTTAGGTAAGGCAGTGCAGGGTGATCTCTGGTCAACTCTGGTGTCTGCTGGCGTAGGTTATAGGTATTTTATATAATAGGTATATGGTCATAATGTTGTTAATACCTATGTTGAAATGAAGGTATCATGACCATTTAAAACCAACTAGTTAAAACCTTTGTTTCCTAATTACTTTCCTAATAATGTTAGCGCAAAATTAACTACAAGATTCCGCACTAAGTAAATACCTAACTGTGTAGTTAGTCAGTAGGTTAGTGGAAATTGTATTAATCATCAATAAATCATTCAAATATTCCACAAAATACTAACCTCGGTTTTGTTTGTTGATGGTATTAAACTTGTTGTGTGAAGTGGGTTTATGATTCATATAACAATGTCGAGAAACATCAGGCATATTACGCCACACGACGTTAAAAGCTAAACTTTAACCTAAATGACGTAGTTTTCTGACAATTATTAATATCATCAGATAGCTAACCTATACATTACGTCTGAAATTCAGAATTGCGTCATATCGATTAAAGTTTAGCTTATCGTTGTGCGCGTAATACCCCGCATATAGATCGGGAAAATCAACTAAATACACAGTCTTGAATGAACTTGAAACTATAGTTTAAAGTAGTACCTTGCTCGAAGACCGCTGATATAGGTAATACGCGAATTCCTATATAAGTAGGTAAATGGAACGAGTAAAACAAGAAGTGGTATAGGTACTATACGCGGCGGAATCAAACTGGGTACAAAATAATTTCGTTAATAAGCCATGGATGTACCCAGTGTCACTATTGAGACCTGGATGCATAAAGCTAAACATGTAGCTTTACTCATACAAGTACATGGCTGATCGGGGAGAAGTGTTCATGTTGGATGCTATATTGACGGAATGTGTGCCAACAATATACTAGACAGAGTGCGTGACCGCGGCAACAGTAGGCATTCGATGATATAACCGCAAATAGGAATGATCAACAGAACTTTGAATAATTTAGGTACCATTATTTAGACTTCTGGTATGACCATTGACGTAGATATTTATATCTATGGGTATGACCCAATATTGTGGTCCCTAATGGTGCGCACTAAAACTCCTGGATGTAAGGTTTTTGTTACTAAACTAACACCATGGATATTGTTATCTGAATAAACATGCGAATACCTATTTGTTATTACTTTTAATTAATGTTACGGTTCAAGAAGAGCATTCATCTGAGCAATTGTGTCATAACCATATTCGCCTCGTTTTTTGTATGCACTATAGAGGTATTAGCGTCAATTGAATACCCGTTGCTGTATAATGAACCGTAATGATATTGTCAACTAGCAACGTTGTAGTCGGAATCGGGCACTCTACAATTTATTAAATCAAGCAGAACGAAAAACCTAAACAATCCTTCAAGGGCCTTATGTCCTACTTAAATGAATTAGATATCAACTGCATAGCAAAGCAAAATTTGGCGTAAGTATTATTTTTTATTTTTATTGAAAAAACTTTATTGCACAAATTTAGTACAAAGGCATACTTAATGCCGCTAGGCATTTTCTACTAGTCAAACCTTTGGGACAAATTAAGCAGTAAGTAGGTAAAGTATGTATTTTATATGTGAAATATGTCAAATTTTAATTTTAGTATTAAGTTGATTCCCAGCATAAGGAAAGACCCAGTTCAGCGCAGAATGGCGATTGCACACCATTGCAGATAGATCACTCGTTCTGCAATGTCCGTACTTAAAAGTGGAGAGTTCAGAAACTGCGGCTGGCTTTGTATCATGATTCTATGTCCATGTCATGTAGTCCGGTGAGAGGTCTACAATTTGTTAGTAAATATCTTATAAAGGAAAATAAAGGCCGCGACGAATTCGCCACCTTTTTGCTCTAGACTCCGAATAGGTACAATTGAAGACGGCGAGGTGGAAATATATCAATCCACCGCTGGGTTTGGTCTCCGCCGGTAACCGCATGATAAGTAAAAATTATCATTAAAATTCTGCATCGCCACAACCAGGATCAATTATGAAGTCATTACAAATGAACTCAGTGAGATGCCCTTATAGGACCGAGCACACGACGTGCCTCCGTGTGCCGTGTGCTGGTGACCTCATCAGACGGGGATTGCTCACCAATTAGGCGAATCGTCGTAACCATCAAACAATTTGTTACCTTCAGACTATTAAGGTCACGGCATTCACTGGGACGTAAAATAATTATTACGGTCAATGGAAACAAATACATTAACGTTAGCCTCATGTTCATGTCCAAACCCCTCGTCTAAAGGCGAGTTAAGGAAAATATTACCGTAACCAAACCTTTGTTCTCGTTTGGTTTACTTACCCGCAGCTAGATAACTGGAAACCATTCGGAATGCAATTTTATAAAGTAAAGAATATTTACCTAATTCGACCTAATCCATTCTCTTACTCGTTTTCTACATGAAAGATTCCAATAGCTCCGGTCTAATAACTGTGAAAGCATTATTTTTTTACTGGAGCAAGGCACGAACCCTGTATCTACCTAATGCTGTTACGAAATGGGCGACGTCAAAGTCGAATTTGCATTGCGAGTCTATGTTAATATCCTCGCTGCCATATCGGTAAATCAACTGCTGATTTGTAACCGCGCCCTGAAAGGAGACTACCACCTCGACAAGAAATCGATGCAGTAGTCTCCTAAAAATAATGTTTGCGTCGCGCGCCGTGGAGGTATTGTGGCAATGTATCTGCGGGTTCGATTCTCAATCTAATGCTAAACAATATTAGTAACAATAGATATCTGTGTTGTTTTTCATAGTCTTGGTTACATTACTCATGCATGTCAATCAGGCAGCGAGGGCGCACGCGCATCGTCTTTTGTATGCGAAGGTTCTAATATTGTTTATGTACTATCGTGAACGTGTCATTGGCTGATAATTATCACGAATACATGTGATAAATGAAGATATTATATCACTTGTCGTATCTATATAGTGTTGGATATACGTATTTTTTGATAAAAAAAATCATCACTTAAATTTCTGTATATAAAATATGACTTTTTATGTACATAAGTGCAGTTATGATTTAGAACAAGTTAGTGCGGGTGGAGAGGTACGTCCTGATAACTGTTTACTTATACATCACGCGCATTCACGAAACTAGGAATTAACAACCTGTTTAGGTGGTAGAACCTACCTTAACAACTACTAAAACATGTGTAAACATATGTAACCTAACAATAACATCTTATGTAAACAATCTAACCTATAATCTCCACCATCTTGGATTGTGTTCAGTACCTATCTACTAAATCTTTCATATTAAATTTTGACTTAGGTACCGACGCGCTTTTATCAGTTTATTCATATTACTCGTAGCTACAGTGATTTTAAACTTCGATCAACAAACAGTTTAAATTTCCTTGTCAAGGTATCTTTTGACGGCCATACAACTAGCGCTTTCGACTTGCATTTCATTGTTTTAGTGAATAATACAGCTGAATAAGATCCCACATTATAGGACTCAAAGCAGCAAACCGTCTGAAAACCTATTAAATGTGTATGCAGCAGGATAGGTTTGAGTATGGTGCTTCAGTGATCACAATAGGCTATTTGCCTACATTAAAAATATACCTACTATAAATTGTGGTCATCCTATCAGACAATGACGAAAAAAAACATATTTCACTTTATTTTAAACTAAATTATGTATATTTTTTGTAGATTACATAAAAGAAAATTTAATATTTTTTTACAATTTCATCTATGACAAAAACATATTTGATTGGTTGACGACTGGTGACGTCACACGCAAGTAAACAATACACAGATTAAATCCCAGTTTTCTCCACTGATTAATGTTACGTTCTATGTATTTTCTATTTATTTAATCTGTGCGTGTTAGTTTACTTGCGTGTTTACCGACACAACATTTTTAGCGCCATTGTAGAAATTCAAACTTTAACATTGATTTTTATTAATAATAGAACAGACATCCCGGAAATATATATGTAGTGTGTTTAATATGTAATGAAGGATCATATCACGGAATAAATAATACAAGTTTTATTTATTCCGTGGATCATATAAACCGAGTTAAAAAAGTAGTCAAATAGCCTATAAACCTCATACCATTATTCATTCTCTGTAAATGCCATATTTATATAAACCTTCTAATTTTATAATTGTAAGTTAATATGTAAATATGATGTAGATAAGCCTTAAAAATAAATGAATTCCATTTCAGTGCGACATCTTGGAGGCCAAAGATGTGATTTACTCGGAGCAGTTCATGCAGCCTCTGCAGATCGGGTCCCACGTTATATGCACAGGGACCCCTACAGATGATCACCCATGGTGAGTTATGGAGAAAAATGAGATCGTTTTTTTATTTGTATGGTGCATGGGCCTTACAAAACTTTCAACGTCAAAAAACGGTTGAATGTTATGTTATTTTAAACTCCACTATATATTTTAAACAAAGTAAATATATTTGTCTTGTCTCCGTACTCCGGATATTGAGAAATACCTATGGCACCACGCGTATATCACCTGAAAAATTAGCCAGTGCTCTATATCGCTTTGTAAATGTAATTATAGCGCCTAAATAAATAAAAAATGATAATTTTGCAATAATGTATTATTTCAAATAAATTAGAATTCCGGTCAGACTTTGCAGAATCAGACCCATGGAAGTACAGCCAGCTTGAATGATATTATTTGGCATATTGATTTCCATTTAAAATGGACTCGTAAAGCAATTCGTTTCTGTCACCAGCCATTTCATATTCGAATCATTTACCCAGCATAGTGGAAGCGATCAATGTTCTTTAACAACGATAATTGATCGACCCCATTAATGGACTTTGTATAGTTTTGCTATTCTGCTCACAACCAGTAAAGTCACATGCCGTTGTCCATAAAAACATATCTATATAAAAAAGTATTTAGAAGTCGCGTGTGCTAGGTTTATATTTTATACATTTTATACTGATAATAAAGAATCCCCAAATTGAAGGTAGTTCCCACTAGCAACAACTGTCTGTTGAAATATTTACCGATACCTTAGGGAGGTGCATTTACCGCATGCTCGGGACATTTTCTACGATAACAAACCAGTTGTTATCTAACATAATTGCACTTTCTTCACGCTAGACTTACATTGTTAAACGACCTATTTAATGATATATTTTCTAGGATTATAAATGACGTGACGAAGAATCGATAACAAACTTATATAAGAATAGTCAGTACTCAATTTTCTCAACTCTAATAAATTAATTGTGAATTCATAAAGAACATAATGCCAATGATACCGATTTGTCTCAAACTCTCTTCTAAGTAGTTAATCCGGTTTTCATAATCAAGTAGCTCCAGTTCTTGGAATATAATACTAATCACTAGACCATATACTAATATTTGTTGTCGAGAAGTAATTAACGAACGACTTGGTCTCCTATAGGGACGTCAGAGGAGACTACAATATTGCGTCGTATGTAAATCTCTCTTATACGCTACTCCTTAAACACCTATCCCTTTTTTTTCTTTCATAAAACAAAACAAACAAACGTAAATCCCTTTATTTGGTAAAGCTATTTTATAAAATAAAAACTGTTTAACAAACAGGAAGGTGAGATCCCTGCGCCAAGTCCAACGACCCATAACAGAGGCGCTCGCACTTCCGCAAACTTACTAAATTATACATGATAAGCAAATTGTTTGCCTATCGCAGGTATGAAGTATTAATTGTTCCTCCTAATATATTATAACAATAATTTGCAGGTTCTCCATCAACATAGGCACAGGATCCCTGGACAGTGGTAAGGCAGACATTGCCATACACTTCAACCCGCGCATGCCGCAACAGTATGTCGTGAGGAACCACAGAAACCATATGGACTGGGGAAGGGAAGAGACTACCGGGCACAGGTACAGTTGTAGCGATTTGCTAACCCAAGCGAGAAGCAAGCGTCTGGACTGACAGTGACACAGATATCTGTTTGTTATTATTAGCCTTTGGGAGATCGATAAGTGACAAGCAGAGGGTCAAAAATCTGAAAGTTTATTATTTCAGAAGGACCAGAAAGGATATGTGTTGTACATGTTCGGTCAGTTTGATGATTAAGAAGCATAGATTTATTACATACCTAACTGTAATTCAAATAAATAATAATGGTAGAATCTGTGCACCATAACAACCGTTGCTAAAAAAACTAATTTTTTATTGTTGTTTTATGACATGCGCGTGGAGGGTGTTGATATGTTTCCTCTTTTCGCTAAACATATGATTTTTATTCCATATTTGGGTCAACAAATCGGCCTGTAAACTTTATATATCTACTCGTAACTCTCGTCACTTGTTCTCTGAAAATTAAAATAGCATAAGCATTCTTGTTTTTAATTTCAGATCATTTCCTTTCAAGATAGGTCGTAAGTTCACCCTAGAAGTGTTGATTGACACTCTGTACATATTGTTCGCTGTGGACGGCGAACACTTCTGCGGCTTCGTCCACCGTACGCCACACGTGCTGGCTTCTTCCTGGATCCAAATCATTGGGCTTCCTGATGCCACACTGTTGGTGTCCACGTCTGAACACTACCCTGTATTGACTACTCCTCGGTACGAGGTTAGCATTAACTCCTCCTAGGTTTATTTAAAACTAATAAGGCCATAAGACAGACTGCTTGCTATTACATCCCTAACAAGCGTATTTCAAGTTTAAGTTTTAGTTAAAAAAAACAACAACTTTTCTGTGCGTTTACTATTAAAACAAAGCCTATCGTGGCTTGTGTTTATATGAACATGTTTCAACCTTCATTAACGATATCCTGTTTCAGGTACCATTTCTGAAAGGTGACAATCTTACACCAACAGGAGAGGAACCGCAGTGGGACGTGCACCCGGTAGCCCTTCTGCCGGATGGGATACCCCAGGGTCATCAACTAGTTATCGAAGGAAGGTACGAGTATGTCTCATGAAGTCAAACTGTTGCACCTAGTTAGTCTAGTAACAAACATGCAGTCAAAAAAAAAAGCCGTCGTCATTAGATCGGCAAGGTAGATCTTGTATCTGCTTATCCAAGATTTTTTTTAGCCAAAAAAAAAATAACAATATCTCTTAATAGTTTATCTTACATTAAAGTACCTTACGCTAATGATAAGCAGCTCTTGTTTGTCTAAGTATCTATTCATTTTGATGATTGTTGTTATTTGTGTGGTTGTCTTGAAAGTTTAACTAGCCTCGTTAGCCTTTGCACTTTATGCGATAAAGTTTTAAATCATTTTATAAATATTTTTTTGTTATTATAGACTTCGTCGGCTAGTCCATTCGTTCAAGCTGGACATCTGTGAGGAGGGTGGTCAGCACGAGTGGCCCCGAGTGGGGATCCTGCTGCACGCGGACCTGCGAGCCTATGACAACCCCACCAGGCCCCGGCAGCTGGTGGTGCTCAACTCCTGGAGCGGGGAGTGGGGGCAAGAGAGGAAACAGAGGTCCGCTAACGTGGTGCCCGGAGTTATGGTAAGTGCTGCTGCATGATACCCTCACCAGATGCTGTTTGTCCAAACTCTTGGAGCAGAGATTGAAGGCCGAAAAGGAGATAGAAGTATGGTATGTGGTGGCCAGTGTTATGGTAAGTGCTACTGTATGATACTCTTACCAGAAAGCTGCTGGCTCCAACACCTGTTGTGCCCCTATCTCCAGAAAAGGAGATAGGGGCACAATAAAAGGAAAAAAATCGGAGTAATAGTGTGTAAGTTTGATGTCAAAAAAAATATAAAATTTGGAATATTTGTACGTTTTATTGACATCCACATTTTTTTAATTTCCGATATTTTAGATTTATTAGTCATTACAGAAACCACCCACATATACGGCCTCAAGGTAGCCAGCGGTGGGATTTTATTTCCATCTCGTCGTAGCCTATCATAATCTAAGTATACAAACAAATGGCTAGTTTCTTCGCGATGTCACCAGATGTATGTATAAACAGTTATGTTGTTTGTACTGGGGCTGACAGGTTAGAGTCTAAAAGCACTCTAACCTGTCAGTCCCAGTTCCGCTATAATGGTGTTGTCAAACAAATATATTATTATTTTTAGTTAAAAAAATCATATATATATTATATAGTAGGTATATTTTAGTTAAAAATATACGTGGTGGCCGAGTTGGTTAGACCTCGGATTTAAAAACACTTTGGTCCCTGGTTCGAATCCCGGTGTGTACCAATGAGTTTTAATTAAAAAAATTGTGTACATTTGTTTGACAACACCACTATAGTGCCTCGGAGAGCATGTTACGCTGTCGGTCCCGGTTTCACTATACTACCTTGTGAAACTGTTTATAGATGGGTTATTGAGTCTATTCAAAACATCGCGACGAGCTAGCCACTTGTTCGGTGTATACTCATACCATCGGCTTCGACGAGGTGGGATTAAAAACCCCTCTGCTGGGTACCCTGGGGCCGCCTAGGCAGTCTCGGGCGCCGTAAGGCACCCGTCATGATATATATATATATATATATATATATATATATCATTAAAAACTAGTATTAGTTGTAGTTATGGAGATATGTTTATAACTAGTATTAGTTGTAGTTATGGAGATGTGTCGCCATTTTATTTTATTTCAGTTTAAACTGCGAATAATCAACACCCCGGAGCAATGGCAGCTGTTCGCCGACGACACCATGGTGGGGAGCATGGAGCACCGCATGCCCCCCCAGGGCGCGCGGGCCTTGCGGCTGCGGGGCGATCTCATGCCCCACAGGATCTATATTGCCCCAGCTTACACCTAAGCTGTATCGCCGTGCACATAAATAATACCGCATAAAATTTGTATTAATATTGTTAAAGTTGGGAAGCGTGTTCGGTCGAATCGTGTGCTATACATGTAAGATAATAGTATATGAATGGTCGCTAAGCATGAATTTAAATGGGGGAAACTTGACCCTTTCACTTCACCAGACCCTTTAAATCGTTATATTTATTGCGCAAATAATAATTGCACTTGTTTGAACGCTTTAAGCCGAATAATATTGAAGTGTTTTGAATCAGTTGTACCTATACTGTATGTACTTAATGTAAAAGCTAAGGTTACAAATGTAAATAATATTTGTATATATGTTAAAATGACAATAAAGTGGGAATGAATGGTGGCCTTATATGAATGTTAAATATAGTTGAAGTAAGTATGATATTAATTAGCAAAGATAAATGTTAATAATTAATGTTGTTTTTTTGTATTGTATTGTTTTTTTTTATTGAATGTTGCACCCTCTCTATGTGTAGTCTCACTTTGGTATAGGACACTTGTATACACGGCACTACCCAGGCCTTTGCTAAACTACTGTATAGCTGCAGATCACTTTGTGGAGTTGTAATACAAACTGTTGTATGTCATAATAACAGGTTTATAAACAATTTATTAACATAATATCCGTAGATAAACGTTGCGCCTTTGGCGTTGTATCCGGAGGTCGTGGGTTCGATTCCCACCCATGGCAAAAAAATATTAGTACATTGTCCTGTACACAGTTTGTCATAGTCTGGGTGTTTATAAAATATAATATGTATTATGTCATTGTTTCTGGTACACATAGTACAAGCCGAGAGCTTAGTTTGTGACCAGAGCAATATGTGTAAATTGTCTTGCATATTATTATTATTAATAAATTGTTTACCTTCATACCTAGTTACCTACATAATTATTTGTTTAATGTTGTAGAATTATGATGACATTAATTAAGTCTACCTACTAATTAATACATTTTGGTAATCAATTTAAGTTAAGTTGCATTAAAGAGTCTGTTAAAGTCGTTGTAATGATTAAAATTAAAAATGGCGTCAAATGTACTAATTCACTTTCAAAATAAAATGTACATTCGAAGCCATTTTTAATCGTTACAACTACTTTAACAGGCAGTTACAATTACTTTAACGATGGCGTTGGTGCAACTGGGCTTATCGTTACCCTGTTAGGTATTCGTAAATACTTTATAGAACATTTTAGATATAATTGTATTTTATCTGTTTTCTTTCAAAGGTGGTTTTTATTGGTCAGAAAGAGACGAAACACCATTTTAAATAAAACGATCAGTAAAGTTTTTACAGGAGTAGATAGCGTTTTGTACTTGCGTCCGTCTCTGTTATACCTGTACTCAATATTATTTAAGGAATCAAATTATGAATATACTACCTACTTTGTGAAATATATATATTGTATCTCTTATTTTGACCCTTTAAGTTACGCTACTTGTACTATTATTTCTTCTGTGGTGACGCACACTTATCATCTTCTCTGGTGACGCACACTTATAATCTTCTCTGGTGACGCACACTTATCATCTTCTGTGGTGACGCACACTTATCATCTTCTGTGGTGACGCACACTTATCATCTTCTCTGGTGACGCACACTTATCATCTTCTGTGGTGACGCACACTTATCATCTTCTGTGGTGACGCACACTTATCATCTTCTGTGGTGACGCACACTTATCATCTTCTGTGGTGACGCACACTTATCATCTTCTGTGGTGACGCACACTTATCATCTTCTGTGGTGACGCACACTTATCATCTTCTCTGGTGACGCACACTTATCATCTTCTGTGGTGACGCACACTTATCATCTTCTGTGGTGACGCACACTTATCATCTTCTGTGGTGACGCACACTTATCATCTTCTCTGGTGACGCACACTTATCATCTTCTGTGGTGACGCACACTTATCATCTTCTGTGGTGACGCACACTTATCATCTTCTGTGGTGACGCACACTTATCATCTTCTGTGGTGACGCACACTTATCATCTTCTGTGGTGACGCACACTTATCATCTTCTCTGGTGACGCACACTTATCATCTTCTGTGGTGACGCACACTTATCATCTTCTGTGGTGACGCACACTTATCATCTTCTGTGGTGACGCACACTTATCATCTTCTGTGGTGACGCACACTTATCATCTTCTCTGGTGACGCACACTTATCATCTTCTGTGGTGACGCACACTTATCATCTTCTGTGGTGACGCACACTTATCATCTTCTCTGGTGACGCACACTTATCATCTTCTCTGGTGACGCACACTTATCATCTTCTGTGGTGACGCACACTTATCATCTTGAATCATATAACATATAGTAAAAAAAAATACGAAAATCAGAGGTTTCTCACAGATAATCTAAATTATTTTCTTTAATAATGATTTTATTTTTGTATTATTTTTTATTGGAGCACGACATGTGACTTTGTATCTACCTGGTGGTGAGCATACCTACAAAGTCCATGAATGCGGTTTATCAATAATCGTTCTTAATATAATATCGCTCCCACTATGCCGGCTAAAGATTACGAAATGGGGGACGACAATAGTATACTCGCTGCCTTATCGTTTTCAAATTCAACTACTCATTTCGTAACCGCGCCCTGAAAGGAGACTACCGCCTCGACAAGAAAGCGATGCAGTAGTCCCTGAAAACTGAATGGCGAGATTCACGACGTTAAAAATATGTTTAAGTAGGTATCTAATATATAATTTTAATTTACGAATATTATTTTTAATTAACTGTCGTTTTATCGCACGCATGAATCAAGCAAAACCATCGAAGAACATTGTTCGGGCAATAACCCCGAGTGATCCGTGCAGTGGGCATTACGTATTGCCTCTATGCGTCACCCAACGTGTCGCGTCGGGCCTTACCAAATGTTATTTTACATACCAATTAAAATAACCTTAAGTTTAATATTATATATATTAAATCTAAAGAAACCACTATTCGGTTCCTTATTGGGAAAATATCTGCTACAGCTATAAGGAATTCTTGGATGAAATTAAATCAGTAGGTAACGTCAGTAAAAACGGAATATTCTGTATGTTTTTTTTTTGTATTATACCTACATATTATATTTTTGTGCGTTGCGATTGTTTTTATTTAGTTAAATTAAGATGTTTGTAATTTGTTAAGTAACTAATTGTTTAAACATTTTCCATACTAAAATTGGTTTCTTTGTAATTTAATTATTGCTAAATAAATAATCGTCGCTCATAACAGTTTGAATATTCCTTTTAACAATTTTAACTTTCCATAACAACTCCAATCAACAAACTCTTATTAAATATCGCAATCACCAACCCCATCATTGGTCCTTCGAGCGGTTCAACGTTGCATACCCTATTTAGCCGCTCCGGCAAAATAATATTCACCTACCTTTACATGTACTGGAAAATCTTTTTTTTTATCATAACTATTATTTAAAATGTCCTAGATTATAAAGTTAGAACGAAAAAATGCTTCGTTTTTTATTTATTTATTTATTTATAGACATACATTTACAATAATTGGTAAAAGCCACTGGTACCTAAACTAGGTTAACCTGTATCTCGGGCACCAGTGTCCTTCCCTTACAAAACTATGCATGAAAATATTTTGTGTGTATATTGTACCTATAACATTTTACAATACTTAATAATTCCTGTTTGTTCGTATGATAATTCCATAAGCCATATTTCTTAAGTATAAATTTATATTTTAAGTAACTTAAATCATGAATATTAATACTCTTATTTATTTTATTGTATAATACATTACTAATAAAAGAATGGAATTTTTCATAAATGCCTTCCTAAATTTTAAAGTGTGTGGTAATAAAAATCTTCTATTAGTATAAATATACATTGTTATTTTTATTATTAAGAAGTTCTGCTTGTGTTTTAAAACAGTAAACACTTTGCAATGCAGATACAACTCATTTGTTGGGTATCTGAACGGTCGGAAGGTACCGACCTTTAGTACAGCTCTAGTAGCTCTCTCCAGTATTATTATATTCGTTTTGCTTGCACCGCCCCAAACTGTAATGCAGTACTGAAGTATAGACTGGCACAGGGCGAAATAAATTTCAGTCCTCTCTAAATTAGGACAACACAACTTTTTAGATTTGACTTATTCAAGTCATATCCACACGAATGGGCATATACAGGGTGAATTTGAAAGGATGTACTTTGGGCTAATATGAGGTTCTGCTGATCAAATCGAACAACTTTTCCCATGGAACTATGTATCGCAAATGAAAAAAAATTTTGGCTTCCCCATACAAATTGGTCATTTTAACATTACTAGTTTGTATGGAGAAGGCAATTTTTTTTTTCATTTGCGACACATGGTTTCATGGGATAAGTTGTTTCGTATTGATCAGTAGAACCTCATATTAGCCTAAAGTACATCCTTTCAAAGTCACCATGTATAACAAAATTTGATGACGGTTGTATATATTTTCTTATAGAAAATGTCATACTTATACTTCGTTTTATCAGCATTCAGAGTCAATTTGTTATGCATGAGCCATTATAAGTAGGTACCTACTTAATATCTTTTTTATTTTTTACAACAAAATCAACGTGGTAGTCTTGGAAGATCAGCATAGATCCTAGGTCATTAGGCCTGATAAGATGACCTAGGAATCGTCTATCATTTCCGTCTTATAGGTTGCCAAATCTTGTTAAAAGTCGCAAGTAGTCGGTCACACATTGTTTGTGGTATTGTTGACCGAAGACAAATCAATCGTTGTTAGATTGGTCGACAACTCTCTATTGAAAGATGCATGTAGCAACCACGCTCAAAGACTGAGGCTGCCTAGACCCAAATACGTGTGGTCTAGAATCTAGCTATACCTAAGGCCCTTAGGACACATCCAATGTCTCCCGACGAACTGCTAAGTTGGGAGGGTGTCGTGTCGGAACTAGTGTTGCCAGATTTTTTTTCAGACTATGCTTATTATTGGCCAAAAAATATAGGATTACATTTTTTTTTATTCAGGACGTTGTTTTTCTCTTTTTTATATGGCATTTCTGATTTTTATTGCCAAAACGTATTTTTCTTGGATTTTACATAATCTTAATTTAGGCCGATAGACTATCCAATGCTATGTTAAATTGTTTTTTTTCTATTCTTAAATAAAAATATTAAGCTGACAACTGACGTTAGTAACAGTCATTTTTTTTGCGAAATGTTAACATTTTTAGCATCGCGTTGGAGGTGAATTTTTAATGTTAATTTTTGGCAGTGTCAAACAGTCCGTCTTTCCCTGCGAATGTATTAGGTTATTAATCTTAAAATTATCTTTCGAGCTATAAATATTTGGTTTTCTTATATGTATACTTTTGTTTAATTTATGTGTTGCTTTGTAGATTTTAGTTTTTATTTACTTTACTGAATTATGGAGAAAAATGTTAACATTTATTGGTAACATTTCGCAAACAAAACGACTGCTACTAACGTCAGATGTTGATATTTATCGATAGTTTTTCCAAAAGAAACGACCAATGCTAGCGCCGCGCTAACACTACCAGTGGCCACATTCTGTTTCTTATAACGTGATCGTTAGATTGTCAAAATAACGATTTCCGCTATTACCGCGCTCTCCTCCAATCAGAGTAGTTTTTTAACCTTCGCTGATTGGAGGAGAGAGCGCTAATAACGGAATTCGTTATTTTGACAATCTAACGCTCACGTTATAAGAAACAGAATGTAGCCGCAGCCCCCCTAGTCAAGAGCATTGTCGCTTTTTACGCTTGAACGTCTCAGAAGCGTGAAAGAGAGGACAAACAGATACTTAACAAATTTATTATCCTATTGGTGTATCTATATTGTTGTCTCGATTTGGTTATTTCTGTAACGATAAAAACGAAAGTGACGTCATCACCAAATGTCATCTTCATACAAAACTTTCGTGCGCGCTTTTAGCGCTCTGGGGCCTTATTCCGAGTTTGCAACCGCTAAAGACGACAAGACGTTGCGTAAACTATAAATATTGAAATGTAAGTTCTATTACAATGAATATATAGTCTGTATTAGGTTGGCTATAATAATGCCGCCATCTTGAAATACGCGAATTCTTCGCAAGTTTGAACATCTGATGAGCATTGGAATTTCAACTCTATATTTAATAGTATAGAACTTATTTTTCAATATTTAAAGTTTACGCAAAATGCGCGACGGTGAACGTGTCAAAACTCGGAATAAAGCCCCTGCTATTGGCTAGTGGGGCTGCTAACAACGCGTGGCGTGTTCGGAAACGTAACACACTTTAACACTGGGTAATGTCACAGAGTGAGATAAAAATATTGAAAAATGCTTAGAGAACAACAGATGCATATAGTGTAGTGACATTACCCAGTGTTCGTTTTTGGACAGAAACAACGCAAAAATATACAGCACATTTGCGTTTTTTTTTTAGATTTCGGCGGCAAAAGTGGCATGTGATCTGTCACATTGGCCGTATTTTTTAGCCCAGAATGTTACCGTGAACTAATCACAATGACCCAAGTCGATAGGTGAGATGTTGTGAACATATTTTGACATTTGTGGTTGTGACAGTTGTTATTGTTTTAAACGTCGCAGCCGTCTTATATTTTTAGGATCAAATTTATTGTATTTCGCAAATAAAATTAGTGGATTGTACGATTTAACCTATATTTTACTTGACAAGTGACAGATGACAGATTCGTGATATCGTTCCGACCTCAGCATCGCTGCCACGGATCGCTGGTTGTTGATGAAAAAAAAGTTTGACTTCCCCATACAAATATGTCATTTTTACATTACTAGTTTGTATGGAGAAGGCAATTTTTTTTTTCATTTGCGGCACATGATTTCTTGGGAAAAGTTGTTCGTATTGATCAGTAGAACCTCATATTAGCCCAAAGTACATCCTTTCAAAGTCACCATGTATAATGATAAGGTAGTAATATTTTTAATTTCAATTATTTAATTCAAAATAGTGCTTCTTGTCAAAAAGTGGCATCAAAAATCCACACAGATCGTTTCCGAGCTGCATTTTAGCATCGCGAAATAAAATTACATGGCTGTGTTGAAACGGGCGGTCGCGCTGGTTTACCACGAAAAACTGCTCGCGCTAGCTCTCGGAACGCAGAGAACAATTTCCATTTGGATAGTGGTAATTGTGGCATTGTGATTGAAACTAATAAAAAAAAACGCAAGTTCTTATAATGTCATCATTGACTCATCAATACTCATGATGATCATGGGCTATAGAGAAAAAGCAGGCGAGGCGACATGTCGCGTCGCCTCAGTCAAAAACGTATGTATTCTGACAGTGACAGTTTTTGACATACAGTTTTGATTGAAGGCGACACGACACGTCGCCTCGCCTGATTTTTCTCTAAGGCCCCATGACTCATCATGTTCATTGTGATCATTTTTCATTCCCAAAACGAAACCTAGTTTACGAACGTGCCTCAGCTGTAAGCTGATTGACAGGAACTTCAAACGTCAAATCAAATTCGGCAAAATTCGGTTTGCTCCAAAAATTGGTTGCTTGCATTTTTGTAATGCAGCTTTATTAATTTTTAAGCAATTAACTTAATTTACTTCCAATAAATAAATATTTTCTATAAACAATTGTATGATAAAAGTGTTTACTCCAGTTGTTTTGGGTTTTATGTTTGACCTTGCGTCAAGGTGACCGATAGCGCAGTGTTCGCTCGCGGTCGTTTCCTTCGGCAGTCAAGTTCCAGACGGCACCATGAGTGTTCAGACCGATGCCGATAGACGAAAGCAGATCTCGGTCCGCGGGATCGCTCAGGTGGAGAATGTCGGCGAGGTGAAGAAGGCATTCAACCGGCACGTGCACTATACGCTGGTGAAGGATCGGAACGTCGCCACTCCCAGGGATTACTACTTCGCTTTGGCTCATACCGTGCGGGATCACCTGGTTTCCAGATGGATCCGTACGCAGCAGTATTACTACGAGAAAGACCCCAAGGTAATTCTTGTAACTTAGTTATAAAACTAACCAATTTGTTTAAGCCTGTACCAAAGTGTATTGGCAGAAGATAGCATGTGAATTTATTTTCTTTATTTAGTATCTTTTAATAATATCAAAATATAACATAACAGTATCACTTAGTTGTGTATTTTATGTATAAAAGTCCATTTATAAAGTATTATTTTGTTGACTGTTATATATTGATATTGTCATGCTAGTCCCATAGTTATTGCTCTGTTGGAGTACATAGCTCTACTGTGAGTTTTGCTAATTATAGATATACAGAATGAAACCGGTACCAAATTCAGTAATCCTGTTTGAGGATTACTGAATTTTTGTAAACTAAGAAACAGGAGTTCCAAATTTTTAAGCATCATAGTATCCGTGGATTTTTCTCCAGTTATTATAACTAATTAGACAGAATAATAATCTCTCAAAAGAAATATAATACTTAGGTATTTATAGTACTCCAATGTAAAAATAATAAATTTACAGTCAGTAAGTGTATGTATAATTGTGTCACATTTATGAATATGACCTTTCTTAAATATTACAGCATTATAGTAGTGTAACACTGGAGTATAATAAAAAGTGGACTAGAGCTTATTATAAAAGAAAAGCCAAAGATTTCTTAAATTATTGTTTGTCCTTTCTTTGACAAGAGATATTTAAAAAACTTTATGGAAACCATCCAACTTTGTAGAAAGTGTTACTAAACATCCAAATGACCACATTTATAACATGGGATCAGAAAGTGATTTTTTGTGGCTATTTAGGTAGATAGGAAAACAGATGGATTATTAAAAACTCGAACAATATTTATTATAACCATTATTAAATTATAGCATACTTGAATTTCTTTCTGATATACATATTAGCAAACTATACATTTATTTTGGCACCTTCAGATAACACAAAGAGTCATTGAACTTATTTTTTGTATACATTATAAACATTAATTAATTAAATATTTTTATTATTAACTGATAAAGTCTATTAAAATATCACGTTAGTTAAAAAATATTGCGAAACAAAGATGTTGTATAAAAATAGTTGATAAAGTGACTAATGTTGTTTTGATATATTTTTTTGTTTGAGATTTTATTTTTAAACTCTTTCAACAATATAATTTTAAAATAGGCTTAATAAGTGTCTTATAAAATTTTTGGAAAATAAATAAAACAATAAAATGAAATTACTCCTTTATAAAAAAAAATCAGCCCAATTTATAAACTAAAACCATAAAAAATATCAGACCAATTTATAAACTCAAACCATAAATCTACTAAGATAGTAATATCTGAGAAATTTAGGCTGAGTTGCACCAAAATAAACTCATAATGTAATGATTAAAGTTAAAAATGGGGTCAAATGTATCAGTTTTATTTTGAAAGTTGAATGACAGCTGGTATATTCGACTCTATTTTTAACTTTAATCGTTACAATTACTTTAACTGACACTTTGGTACAATTTAGCCTTGGTACAAGATGTTGTAACATTCTGTCTTTTGCTATCCACAGAGAGTCTACTATCTCTCTCTGGAATATTACATGGGTCGTACTCTCCAAAACACCATGATAAACCTTGGCATCCAAGGCACCATGGACGAGGCTCTCTATCAACTGGGGCTGGACATGGAAGAGTTGGAGGAGCTGGAAGAAGATGCGGGGCTTGGCAATGGAGGACTGGGCAGACTGGCTGCTTGCTTCCTTGATTCTATGGCTACTCTGGGTCTGGCTGCATATGGATATGGTAAGATGCTTTGTACTGACTTGGCCGGTTAAGGAATATCTGGGTAAAATACAGCAATTCATTAAATTTTACCTAATCTTGACAAAATCATTAAGGCCAAAGCATGTTTTATATGAATAAAATTGTTAAAAATATATTTGACCAATATAAAATGAATTTAATATAATATATCATCACCAGGAAAGGTCATTGTCCTCCACAAGTATTGACGTTCAAACCTATAGACACAGAACTACTTATTCTTAGATAAGTATATAAATTGCACCCACATTAAGTGGGTGCAGACTTAATTTAGTTAAAGGAAGTGTTAAATTAGATAATAAAGAAACCAGTGTTAGGGGGAATCTGTTTGACTTTTAAACCAAAAGTATGGTCAATCAATGAGTTTTTAACATAAAACCCTTTTTACATTAAATAGTTTCATTACACTATTAGTACACTTTATAGTTCTACTATCAGAGACATGTTAACAGCCAATTTTATTTATAACAGTTTGTTGATGAGATATTAAAGATACTATCTACACACCACAACAAGCTCACCACTTGTTTGGGCTACCCCCATATTTTTGTTTGTATCCTAGACTCCACATTTTACTCAAGGAACATCTGTCTTATTCTCTTGATTTGGCATTTAGTAATTAGAGACATATCTTGATTAAGGTTAGCTGGTAGAAAATGCCTAAGGCATTAAGTTCACCTATGTACAATTTTATTTTGTAATTTTGTGCAATAAAGTATTTTAAATAAATAAAATTAAGAGAAAATAGCTTTTCTTAATCCTGGCCAATATCAAACTGCAAGAACACGCTATCAAGTACTTTGATCTCACGCTCATAGAGCTCACGACCTCTGGGTACCCTGAGCTATCGTAAGGCGTAAGTTTTGGTATATATAACCGATTTGTCAACTTTAGGTATCCGTTACGAGTATGGTATCTTCACGCAAAAGATCACCAACGGTCAGCAGCAAGAGGAGCCCGACGACTGGCTTCGCTACGGCAACCCCTGGGAGAAGGCCAGGCCAGAGTTCATGCTGCCCATCAACTTCTATGGCAGGGTGGAAAACACTTCTGAAGGACCTAAGTGGGTTGATACGCAGGTGTGTAGATTTACTAGAGAAAGAGACAATGTTCTTAACTATAATCCATGGATTCTCCGTGGGGCGCCCAATCCATCATGTGGTTAGGAGGCAGGGAATATTGATGCTTTCCTCTAGCCAAAATTAAATGTAGACTCAGTTTTAAGCATTTTAAAAAATCGATAAGTGAAGAGGACGAGTGATCTGTTTCTTCTTTTCTTAAAAACTTGACCCTTTTCCTATATTATCCGTCGTAATACTAATGTTCTTTTAGATCCTAAACACTACTTTATGCTTAACTATGGGGGTCGTTTGTCATTTATCGCGGAAATAAATGCATTGACTTGTTTATGAATGAAAAGTTCAAGCGGCGCGATAACTTCTAACTCCTAAACTCGTCCGATAAACAGATAGGCCACATCGTCGCCACTCAGAACACTGTCTAGATTTGTTTAGGCATGACAATGTCCATCTGTTAGGATTGAGGAGACCGGCTGCACGGTCGGACTCCAAACAACCATAATATTAAAGCTGGAATTTTGCTTTCTCTGACCATTTGATAGCTCTCTTCTATCGGAGTTTAGGCTTAAATTAATCAATCCCCGAAACTATTTTGGTATGACATTCCAGACAATATATTATCGAACTTTGGATAAGCCCAAAGGGAGGTTGTGATTAAAATCGATCACATCGATGCTTTCGACACGACTCTTACAATTATAAAAAAAAACACTGTTTCCTAATTTTAACTAAGCCACAGTAACAATGGAGGTGATAGTATGTTTTGGCTTGCTTCTATATATACCTTTGCTACTATATACCTTTTGCTGCCCAGCGTGTTGTCATATCGTCATATCGCTGCATTTGCTAGGATAGGTTAAAAATAAGAATAGAAACGCGCGTAATATTATATTTACTTTTGAGAAACATCGCGCCAATATCAAAGATGCTCCATGACGCATTTATAGAACAACTTCGTTAAACACACAACTTGTTTTAGTTCTATTTATACATCGAGTAACTAATGGTTCACTGACAATATTTTGTTTATGGTAATACTTGTTAGGGTCCGTTCGTATTTAAAGAAAATCGCAACCCTTATGGGAACATCAGTTCGTCTGTCTGTCTACTCGAAAATCGATTGAGACGGAATCTCCTCTCGTTATCCCAATAACTATTGATAAAAATTGCTTTTAGCATAGAGGTAAAAGTTTTAATCTAAAAAGAACCTCAGTAACCATTTGAGATAAAAAGTAAAAAATATGAATATTTTATCTTTTTTTAGTTTAGGGCAGGGGTGCTCAAACTTGAACTGCTGGCGATCGACTGAGAGGCTGCAAGTATGTGTGATGCAGGGTTGTCGTACAATGTACGACAACCCTGCATCGACGTGTACGACGTACATGCACGATACATATACCTAGGTAGGTAGGTCGGGTGTACCGTAGCATATATAGATACTAGCTGTGCTCGCGACTTCGTCCGCGTGGAATAGTTATTTTTTTATCATATAAACTTTCATCCCCTATTTTATCCCCTTGGGGGTAGAATTTATCAAAATCCTTTCTTAGCGGATGCCTACGTCATAACATCTACCTGCATGCCAAATTTCAGCCCGATCCGTCTAGTGGTTTGGGCTGTGCGTTGATAGATCACTATGTCAGTCAGTCACCTTTGAGTTATATATATTTAGATTATTCTTTAATACATATTTTTTGTGTATCTTGAACCGTTTTCACGGCGCACGCAACGGAAGGCTTCAAAGATGAAATAATTTCTCCCGTTTTTTACACATTTACCACTATATCTTTGCTCCTATTGGTCGTAGCGTGATGTTATATAGCCTATAGCCTTCCTAGATAACTGGACTATCCAACACAAAAAGAATTATTCAATTCGAACCAGTAGTTTCGGAGATTAGCGCGTTCAAACAAACAAACAAACAAACAAACTCTTCAGCTTTATAATATTAGTATAGATTAGCTTTCCGCACAATATACATTATTTTAGTCAAGGTTGGTCGCTGCACTCATTTTGTACTATTTAATAATAAACTTTGTATCGACGTAGTATTGCCTTCAAGTTACAATTTCGAATGACTCCTGCAGGCGCAACATTTATATCGGCGTGAACGATAGTCTCGAATGTTCCCGTCAAACGCGCCGCCCGAAATTTCTAGAAAAGCGGCAAAAATAAAAAACGCGGCTTTTCTTTGACAAGTACCGCGCATTCCTTTGATAAAGCCGCCTTTTGCCGCAAGCAGAGTGTTATTTTATTACGTAATACATTTTTGTAGTTTAGTTACCTACTTATTAAAAAGAAACTTTTCGAGATCTACTCAAAAAGCACTCGCGATCGACTGGGACCGCGTTTGAGCACCCCCGGTTTAGGGTTTAAATCATTTACTACCACAGAATATAATAATGGTAAGTTCTCATCATTCTCATTTTAGTGGTTTGTTTTGTGCCTACTGTCTCATTTCCCCGGGACGAACATTTATATCTTATCTTTTGCTATTTCATACTTTTTTTTCAGATAAGGCAACTTTAAATGATCAGGCTTAGGTAGCATACATGACTGGCCCGCGGCGTCGTGTGGCAAGTCGCCATTTTTCGTAACATAACAAATAACACTTTAAAGAACAATGCTATTTTAGTATTACATATTAAATACATTGTGATAATAAAAAAGTCTTTATCTTTACGATCTATTCAAAAGATAATTAAGATAAGAACATTGATTTAACTCCACGTGTTTTGATACTTACGTATTTTTAAGGAATCGATGGTGCTCTACCATGCGTTTTGCTAACTGTGTTTACTGTAGTTGTTCCCTAACTATAGTTACTTAACTCCACGTGTATGATACATTTGCAGCGTATCGTGACGGGTCCGAGATAGTCATGAACAGGTCAGCGCCGACGACAAAAAGTCTTATTCAACGTTATAGACATAATAACAAAATACAACCACAACCCTTTGGTCCTAACTGTTACCCCCTCTTAAAGATTCATAGATCTTTATGATTTTTGGAGGCGTTATAAATATGATCTATATCTAGGCTCGTACGTTTTGGAGGCGTTATAAATATGATCTATATCTGGGCTCGTACGTTTTGGAGGCGTTATAAATATGATCTATATCTAGGCTCGTACGTTTTGGAGGCGTTATAAATATGATCTATATCTAGGCTCGTACGTTTTGGAGGCGTTATAAATATGATCTATATCTAGGCTCGTACGTTTTGGAGGCGTTATAAATATGATCTATATCTAGGCTCGTACGTTTTGGAGGCGTTATAAATATGATCTATATCTGGGCTCGTACGTTTTGGAGGCGTTATAAATATGATCTATATCTAGGCTCGTACGTTTTGGAGGCGTTATAAATATGATCTATATCTGGGCTCGTACGTTTTGGAGGCGTTATAAATATGATCTATATCTAGGCTCGTACGTTTTGGAGGCGTTATAAATATGATCTATATCTAGGCTCGTACGTTTTGGAGGCGTTATAAATATGATCTATATCTGGGCTCGTACGTTTTGGAGGCGTTATAAATATGATCTATATCCAGGCTCGTACGTTTTGGAGGCGTTATAAATATGATCTATATCTAGGCTCGTACGTTTTGGAGGCGTTATAAATATGATCTATATCTAGGCTCGTACGTTTTGGAGGCGTTATAAATATGATCTATATCTAGGCTCGTACGTTTTGGAGGCGTTATAAATATGATCTATATCTAGGCTCGTACGTTTTGGAGGCGTTATAAATATGATCTATATCTAGGCTCGTACGTTTTGGAGGCGTTATAAATATGATCTATATCTAGGCTCGTACGTTTTGGAGGCTTTATAAATATGATCTATATCTGGGCTCGTACGTTTTGGAGGCGTTATAAATATGATCTATATCTAGGCTCGTACGTTTTGGAGGCGTTATAAATATGATCTATATCTGGGCTCGTACGTTTTGGAGGCGTTATAAATATGATCTATATCTAGGCTCGTACGTTTTGGAGGCGTTATAAATATGATCTATATCTAGGCTCGTACGTTTTGGAGGCGTTATAAATATGATCTATATCTGGGCTCGTACGTTTTGGAGGCGTTATAAATATGATCTATATCTAGGCTCGTACGTTTTGGAGGCGTTATAAATATGATCTATATCTAGGCTCGTACGTTTTGGAGGCGTTATAAATATGATCTATATCTAGGCTCGTACGTTTTGGAGGCGTTATAAATATGATCTATATCTAGGCTCGTACGTTTTGGAGGCGTTATAAATATGATCTATATCTAGGCTCGTACGTTTTGGAGGCGTTATAAATATGATCTATATCTAGGCTCGTACGTTTTCCTTTTTTTAAAGTTTGGTATAGGAAAAAAAAACAAAACCCTGAAAATCGAAAAAAAACGCATAAAAGTCCGTCACATTAAGATAATTCCTGTAAAATATCAAGGGGGTATTCCACGACAAAGTGAACATTGCTGTCAAATTATTAAATTGATTAATTATTTCCATATAATTTAAAAGTCAAGTTAAATCAACATAATTCAGAAAAGAAATAATCACATATTTATTATTTTATTATTTAGATCCAACCAAAGCCTAACAATTGAATTCTATGTGAATGTATTTTTTTTTTGTTCAATGATGGCAGCACTGCAGGTACTTTTATATGTGTAATTAAAACTTGTTTGATGTGTCAAATAAATGCTAAGATTATTCTGCTTCTAGAAAGTTAAGTTTTTATTTAAATAAGGGTAAGTATTTTATTAATATTTAAAATTAATTACGTTTTCCATGGCCCATCCGTCACAAATAGATAGAAAAAGTTTATTTTATTAGTTACTGACTTTGAGATTATGACTGAAACTTGTTAATTACTGTTATATTTTTAATATGAAGACCTATATGATTAGCTTTTTGTATTTAGAAGGACAGAGAGGTTTTTGAATTTTAATCATGTCCCACCCATGACAGTCATGTCAGGCATTTCGTGTCGTCACCTAGCAAAGTCAAAATTTTGTGCTTGTTATGGTAGCTGATCATATTCTATGTAAGAAACCAATTGATTTAATTAAAAATGTGAAATAAAAACTTAGAGTTTCTGTAAAACATTTCCTGACAAAAATCGATGTTTTATAATTTGTCCATCCTGTGACGGAAATATGACTGAGTCTATTTTGAAATAAAGTTACGTAGGCGAATAAATAAATAAAATTGATTATTTTTTGATAGTGGATAGATATTAAATTTATTTGCTTAAATTAAATAATATTTAAAAATATAAAGAAAATTTTACTGTACAAATGTCCCACCCGTGACGATGGAATACCCCCAAAGTAGAAAATAGAAAAATGGAAAACGTACAGTCATCGTTTATTTTTTCTTTAACAAAATGAGACCATGTTTTTTTCGAATCCATTAAAGTTTAGGGGTAGAAAACAGTTTTAGCCCGAAAGTCGTTTTGTTGCCTAAATTGTAAGTATAATCTCAGACGTGCTCCTTGGTAGCGTTATCGACTCACCGTCATCCGCGGGGAGAGGTAATACTTGGCAGTTGAATCAGCATGAGCATCGAACAGCTTCTTAAGTTACTCCCCTTAATCCAAAAAAAAGAGGATAAACATTGATTCGCTAAGTAAACATTGGTTCCCAGGTGGTGTTCGCCATGCCGTACGACAACCCCATCCCAGGGTACCAGAACAACGTGGTCAACACCCTCCGTCTGTGGTCTGCTAAGAGCCCCGTGGATTTCAACCTCAAGTTCTGTGAGTATGCGTATACAACCAGACCGCATTCATACACAACGTGAATATGGAAGATCCCAACAGCGTCGCATCTGGTGTCCCTAGCATCGATGTCGATGTAAGTCAAAGTCAAAATCATTTATTTCATGTAAATCTTTACAGATATTTATGAATAGTCAAAAAAAAAAAAAAAAGTTTAACAATGAGGTCTTAGAGTGCGTTTGGTTAGGCAGCTATTCATTAACAAAATAACGACAAATATTAATTGAACTTAGATACAATGGAATGGAAATCTTAATATGAAAATTACTACCGAACCGAACACACACTACATAACCAACTAGTGTAAGACTAGGTGGTTAGCTGATTCCATTGACCTGTCAATCATTATCTGCCATACAAGAGAGCCACCAAGGCGACCAACTTCACCTATCATATCCATGCCTTAAATATTTATTGTAAATAAAAGCTAAGTAACCAATCACATATAAGTAAAGGTATAAGGATCGGTATTTTTAAGGGCATAAACACTAACTGTAAAGTCGATCCCCTCAGAGACACCCCGGAGAAAAAGAAACCAGCAAGTAAAAAACTCTAGTGCTTCACACAAATTAAAAGAAGGGCACAGCTATTGATTGACTTATGCTATATAGCATATATATAATATATATATAGTAGCATACTCAAAATGCACCCCACTGATCAGCATGCGTAGAACACCCTATGGCAGAATATTTGTTACGGTACCAATGTACATAACTACACAGTATACTATTAGTATAAATTAAGTATAAATAAGTAGGTAATCATCAATGATTACCTTATCCAAAGACAAAATTTATATAATGTAATGAAAATAAATTATGTAATATAAAATTATTACAATATCGGACATTATATACCTACTAAACTAGGGTAGATTCTACATAAGCAATTTGTTTACTAGTTGCGAGACCTCAATTGCATATTAGGACGGTTCCAGACGTTTTTAGTCTTTTACACCTTAGTAAGCCTTATTGATTAATATGTGTTTTATACAATTTTTAAACTTTATTTCACTCAGATCTATAATGCTTTTAGGTAATTTATTAAATAACCTTATACTGTTAATGACGAAACATTTATTAGTTTTTTGCTCTAAACTTTGGTATATCGATTTTATCTATGTTTCTTAAGTTTAAATTATGTCTATCGCCATTTTTACTAAACATTTAAGTTTTTCCTAACGTACAATAAATTTTCATAAATATATTGAGAGGTTCGTACGTGATTCTCTTCGAGAGATTTCTCGAAGAGAATCACGAGCTTTCATGTTATATATTGCCCGAATGGCCCTCTTTTGTAGAATAAATATAGTATCAATATCTGCCGCTGATCCCCACATTATAAGACCATTTGTCATTATACTGTGAAAATATGCGAAGTATACTAGTCTGGCTGTTGCAACATCAGTTAATTGTCTGATTTTTCTGACTGCATATGCAGCAGAGCTCAATCTATTGGATAAAGTATTAATGTGAGCTTTCCACTGTAGTTTTAAATCGACTGTGATCCCTAAAAACATAGTGGAGTCAACAAATTCCAGGTCAGTACCACCTATCTTCACTGTGGCATTGATATTAGATACATTAGGCAACGTAAATTTCAGGCACTTAGTCTTCTTTGCATTTAAAACTAAATTATTTGCCGTGAACCATTGTATACCTACTGCTTCTGACTACAATAATAATAATATGAAGGACAATGTACACATATTGCTCTGGTCACAAACCAAGCTCTAGGCTTGTACTATGTGTACCAGAAACAACCATATAATACTTATTATATTTTATAAACACCCAACATGACAAACTACAGAAAAACGTACTAATATTTTTTGCCATTGGTGGGAAACGAACCCACGACCTCCAAAGGCGCATTAATTCTGGGTTATACTCGTATGTTCAGCCCACCTCGCACGGTAGCGACATCGCTGCGATAAAATACTTTTGACAACTAATATCCTATTGTTTTTAATATATTTGTTATTTTGTCGTGTCGTAGCTATTTTATCCCACTATTGGGCCCCATGCTGCGAGTGCTGGTGGTATCCAGGTATGCGAATAGTGTTAGTGAGGTGTGGCGTAATGTGGTTTCAGTCAACTCCGGCGAGTACATCGACGCGGTGCTGGACCGCAACATCGCGGAGAACATCTCCCGCGTGCTCTACCCCAACGACAACTTCTTCGAGGGCAAGGAGCTGCGCCTGCGCCAGGAGTACTTCATGTGCGCCGCCACTCTGCAGGACATCCTGCGCCGGTACAAGAGCTCCAAGTTCGGCAGCCGGGAGGCTGTGAGGACCAACTTTGATGCCCTGCCAGATAAGGTCAGTCCAGCATGCACAGGCTCCGAGAGTTGTATGTGTGGTCATAAACAGATTGCAGATCACCAGCACAAACACGTATTACTCGATTTTTGTAACTGCTCTTTAGTTGCCAAATATTAGTATGGTTGCTAGATGCGATGGGTCAGAATGCCATCATGATTATTTATAATTGTTTATTACCAAAGCCTTGATATTAAATAACAACTATCTGATGTGGGTATTATCTAATAAACATAGAGCACTCATATATCTGGCAATGTCATGAAAATCACAATAATGGCTATCAATCAGGCTGATATCACATTTCATTAAGGACTCAACAGGACTAACAGCCAAGTTGTAATACTGGAAGTACGTTTATATGGGCGTCAACACTACTGCAGAGAGCCCTTAAGCAATCTTCTCTACCTAAAAATTTACACAAATGAATAAATTAAAATACTTTATTGTTGACTAGTTGACCCGGTGGGCATCGTATCGCCTACAATCCCTGTTCGTTAGTCTCGCTAAAACTCAAAAAACGGCTTTACCTATTATTTTTTGTAACATTTTAATTAGTAATAATCAATCCTAAATTCATTGAGCTCAATAGTAATGGCTATTTTGACTCTGTTTGAATTATCTGTCTTTTATGTCCATAAATATTTTCACAAGTAATGCTCATTGGCAAGCTTTATGGCTTAAGCATTATCTACCAGCTAGCCTTTGGGAGATCGACAAATGACATATACGGGTTGTTTTTGTAACTATGATAATTGTTAGCTATACTTATTATTAATTATAATTGGCAACTATTTTCCTCTCGATCACTCCTAACTCACTCACTCACTCACTCACTCTTTGCCACTTGAATAAAATTCTGTATACTGTAACTACGTCTGTAACTTTACTTGCTAAAAGCAATATTTAAGGTCTGTAAAAACTAAATTCAGTGGTCCTAGCCCTCTAAATCCTTCCTGTATTGTGCTCCCAAAATCACCATACACATTTAGTGAAGTGCAGATACCCATCTGACGAACATAAGCGGTACCGCTAAATTTGGGAAGAACCATCATCACGGAGAAGCATGGGATTTGTAAGGTGAGCCATCCTGTATCCTTCATGTTTGGTCCTTCGAGTCCTGGATTCCTTAAAATCACATTTTTCTATTCCCGAATATAGTTGCCATTAAATTGCGTCATATCTGTACCTTTAACTTTACGTTATTTTTTTCTGTATTCTGTGTATTTCATTATACTGTATTTAACTGTATTTCATTACCTGTAAAATATCACTGAAATTCGTTTTTTAGAACTTTAACTGTAAATTGTTCTAGGAAAACTTTTAAATCTTTTTATGTCATTATCGACCTTATTTCCTTATAGCGGAGGTTGATTTTGTCATATCAAGTTACTTTACTTTAATTTTGCATACATGTTATTATAATACTTTCTTTATACCTTTTAACTGAAAATAACCATTCATTTATCTTTAATTTGAATTCTGTACTTTATTACTATATTATAAATTAATACCCTTATTAAATAACTTTATTTTTCTACCCACCACGTAAACATTTTTAAAATAATTATTTGTAAACAAATTGTGACGTTACACTCATTGCATTCATTCATTCGTTCGTTTCTGACAGTACATCTCTATTGACGTCTGTCATCTGTCACTTATTGTAAAAACTAAATGTCAGATTTAAAAACTTTAAAATACAACGCGCTTGCAAGTGTTTTTCGACTATATTTGTTTTAAATTAATTCAATTTGTTATTAACTCGTCACAATGACGATTGAAATTAAGTACCGGTTAGTGAAAAATGTATTAGATACTTTAATAACAAAGGCGCAAGCCGCTGTAGAGGATTGCGACGTCCGAGAGGAGTTTTTTGTGAGAGTTGCGGAAATCGAGAAGCTGCAGTCCGATTTCTTCGACTACTATGTATCAGTGGAAGCCGCCAAAAAGGCAGGGTTTGATGCCAAAGCTCACCAAGCTGAATTTGAGCGTTATGACGGCATCATAACAAAAATTAAAACTGTTCGGCGTCGCTTAACTAGTGAAACAACGGTAACTCCTGTATCCCTTAATGGTTCCCCTGCTCGTCACGATCTGCCAAGGATATCTTTACCGAGTTTTAGTGGACAAGTGACACAGTGGACAAACTTTATTAACATTTTTAAGAGTATTGTCGACTGTGACAACTCTTTAACTGGGGTACGTAAACTTCACTATTTATTAACTTGCCTTAGTAAAGAGCCCTTAAATCTAATTAAACATTTACCTATTTCTAATGAAAATTATTCTGTAGCTTTAGACCTATTACAGGATAGATACTGTAATAAAAGACTAATCGCTGACACTCACCTAGATGCCTTATTATCTTTACCTACTGTACATTCTGTTAAAAGTGACTTAAGAGATTTCTTAAATACATTTAATGAGAATCTTGAAGCACTAAAGGCTCTTGGCTTTGAAGTGAAACAGTGGTCTTTTATCCTACTTCATATCATAATGAAAAAACTACCTATTGATTTAAGAAATCAATTTGAATTAACTTTAGCTAAAATTAGTGATATCCCTTCCTATACTTTACTGTTAACTTTTCTTGATACCCGATGCAAGGCATATGAGTTCTCTTGTCCTCCTTCTAGGCAAAGTCAAAACCCTGCATACCTAAGACCTGCCAAGAACATAAAGGTTCATCATGTCAACAAAACTGCATGTCCATGTTGTAACCATGACCATACTATATATTCCTGTAACAAATTTAAATCTATGTCCATTGAGGATCGTGTAGCTTTTGCTCGAGGTAAGAGTTTATGCTTTAATTGTTTAGGTAGTCATCTTTATTCTAACTGTACTTCTGATTATAAATGTAAATTCTGTAAAACTAAGCATCACACTTTGATATGTCTCCGAGACTCGTCTGCTGCACTTAGTGTTAAGCAACCTAGTGAATCTCCTAGTCCTTCAACATCAACGGATCCAGGTATTGTTGCCATCAATGCTATTGTGTCTCTCACAAATAAGCATCATGTCCTGCTAGGGACTGCTGTAGCCCATGCTACCGCTGGCAATGGTTCATTGCATCCTGTACGTCTCTTTATTGATCCTGGGTCGCAGTGCACTATAATCACTGAATCTTGTGTGCAGCGTCTCCAGCTCAAGCGGTCTCATAGTCATATGTCTGTGGCAGGTATTGGTTCTTCTAAGCCCATCTACTGTAAAGGTGTGGTTACACTAAACTTAAAATCATCTGTATCCGACCATCAAATTTCTGTATCTGCAATCATTCTTAAGGAAGTTACTGGTATAATGCCATCTGTACCTGTGTCACCTGACATCATTAAGGCCCTACCTAACATTCAACTTGCTGATGATCAGTTCTATAATTCCCGCTCTGTAGATGTTTTATTGGGCAGTGACTTTTATAATGAAGTTTATTTAGGTCATAAAATTACTTTACCAAATAATTTACCTTCTGCATACTCCACTATATTTGGTTGGATTATAATTGGTAATGCTTCCAAATATGTTGCTTCATCTGAAACTTTAAAGTCACATTGTGTGACCATCTCTGATTCCCTGGAACGATTTTGGGAACTAGAGAATATTCCTGAAGCTTCTAGTCTTAATCCTGATGATGAGGTTTGTGAAGAAATATTTTTAAATTCTGTAAAGCGTACCGAAACTGGACGCTTCATGGTGCGTTTGCCGTTCAAACAGAACTGTATACTGGGAGAAAGCCGTGCTGTTGCTGAACGTCGTTTTTATTCTTTAGAACGACGCTTAAATACTAATCAGAAACTTAAATCTGAATATGTAGCTGTACTGAATGATTATATTAATTTAGGTCATATGACTCCTGTATCTGTATCACTGTATAACACTGGCAAGTATTATTTGCCACATCACTCTGTGATCAAAGAACAATCCTCTACCACAAAGGTTAGGGTAGTCTTTGACGCATCCACTCCGACCTCTAATGGTCTATCACTTAATAATGTTTTGTATGCAGGTCCCAAACTACAACAAAATATTGTTGATATTTTATTGAGATTCCGCCTTAATGAAGTAGCCTTCACAGCTGACATTAAGATGATGTACAGAGAAGTCCTTGTTGAACCCAAGGATCGCTCTTACCAAACCATACTCTGGCGTAAAGACCCAGATGATGTGCTACAGGAATTTCAACTAAACACTGTAACCTTTGGTGTCTCTTCAGCACCATATCTAGCTATGCGTTGCTTGTCTCAGCTTGCATCTGAAGGTCAAACCTCTCATCCTAATGCAAGCCGCATACTTCATCAATCTGTATTTGTTGATGATGTGGTGTGTGGTGCTCCAGATGTAGCAACTGCTAGACAATATAAAATTGAACTTGATAATTTACTGAGTACTGGCTGCTTTCAACTCCGAAAATGGGCAAGCAGTCACCCTGAACTGCTTTCTGGACTTCCAGAGTGCATGCGTGAATCACCTTTGACCTTTGAAGCTGAATCTGATAATTATATTAAGGTCCTCGGCATCAGCTGGGATCCTATTGCTGATGTCTTTAGATACCATAGCCGGGTATCTAATCTTGGCTGTACTAAGAGAGCTGTTCTTTCTAATATAGCGTGTCTGTATGACCCGTGCGGGTGGCTCATGCCTGTAATCTTTAAAGCTAAATTCTTTATGCAACAACTTTGGTTGCTTGGTATTGGATGGGATGATCTTCTCCCAGACGACTACCAACGCTGTTGGTTTGATTTTCTGAATGACTTGTCGTCACTATCACAACTTAATATTAAACGTTATATTTTTCCACAAGACTGCGCAGACATCCAGCTTCATGGATTCTGTGATGCATCTCAACGTGGCTATGCTGGTTCTGTCTATATTCGCATAGTTGATAGCATGGGCAAGGTCAATGTTTGTTTATTAATATCAAAATCTAAAGTAGCACCTATAAAGCAGAAGCTTACCATTCCTCGCATGGAACTCTGTGGTGCTCTACTCTTGTCAAATTTAATAAAATATTGTACATCTATATTAACCACTGTAAATTTTTCCTGTATTTTTGCTTGGAGTGATTCCAATATTGTGTTGTCATGGATACGCACACCTGTACATTTATTAAAGGTCTTTGAGGCGAATCGTGTCTCTCAAATACTTTCTAATTGTTCTCCTACCACATGGAGACATGTACCAACTAGTCTTAATCCCGCAGATGCCGCGTCACGTGGGCTGCTACCTTCAGAGTTGGTACACCATGACTTGTGGTGGTCTCCATCTTGGTTGACAGAACCTTCACAATCATGGCCTATTACTAATTTAAATAATTTAATTCCTATTTCTGAACAGGTTATCTCTACTTGTCATACAAGTAGTGCTATAGCCGATCCAACTGAATTCATGTCTCGTTTTAGTTCATTTCATACACTTGTCAGAGTGCAAGCTTACTGCTTAAGATTTATTTACAATCTCCGTCATATTCACTGTAAACTTTCTGGTCAGCTCACTGTTCAAAATACAAATGATTCTTTATTGTCTTTAATTTCTTTGGTCCAATCATTTGAATTTCGTACTGACATAACTTTATTAAAACAAAACAAACCTCATGCTACTCGGTTTAAACGTTTATTTCCCTTTATTGATAGCAGAGGTCTTATACGGGTTGGCGGCAGATTGTCAAATGCTTCTATTGAGTTTGAACATAAACATCCTCTTATATTACCTAAATCACATCATTTGACTAACTTAATTATAAAATATTATCATGTGACTTATATGCATGCTGGTGCTAATCTTTTGCTTTCTCTTCTTCGTAGAAAATTTTGGATTTTGTCTGGTCGTGTAGCTATAAGAAGTGAGATATTTAAATGTCTAAAATGCTATAGGGAACGTCCCAAACCTTCTCAGTATCTCATGGCTGACTTACCACCAGACCGGGTAACTTATTCTAGACCATTCTCCAAAGTAGGCATTGATTATGCGGGCTATTTTCTAATAAAGGCATCCAAGTTGCGTAAGGCTGCTATTCAAAAGGCATACTTATGTGTATTTGTCTGCTTTTCGATTAAAGCTGTACACCTCGAGCTTGTGTCAGATCTTTCTACTGAATGCTTTATTGCTGGCCTGCACAGATTTGTTAGTAGACGAGGCCTCTGCTCTGACATATACTCAGACTGTGGTACAAACTTTGTAGGTGCCAACAACTACTTGCAGGATTTGTATTGTTTCTTAAATAATAAATCTGTAAATAATAAAATTGATAATTTCTGTAATTCCTTAAAAATTAACTGGCATTTTAACCCACCTGCTGCACCCAGTATGGGTGGGCTATTCGAAGCTGCTGTTAAAAGCGCTAAGTCCCATTTAAAACGTACTATAGGCACTCAAACTCTGACTTTTGAGGAGCTCTCTACTGTATTCTCTAGAATTGAAGCTGTACTCAATTCTAGACCTTTATGTCCCATTTTTGAAGACGTTGATAATATTAATGCACTGACTCCATCACACTTCTTAATTGGAGACTCTATGATGTCTCTACCGGAGGAAAACTTTACGAACTGTGGTCAGAACCGGCTATCTCGATGGCAGCTCTTACAAAAAATTACTCAACATTTCTGGACTAAATGGCAACGTGATTACTTACATACGTTGCAAGAGCGTAACAAATGGCTAAAACAACATGCTAACATCCAAAAGGGTGACTTAGTCTTGATTGTTAATGACAATTCTCCTCCTCTGTACTGGAAGTTGGGTCGTGTCACTAAACTATCACCTGGACGAGACGGAGTTGTGCGAGTCGTCACGCTTAAAACCTCTTCCGGTGATATTACTCGCCCAGTGGGCAAACTTTGTTTATTACCTAATCAAAATTAATTTTTTACTTATATTTCATTTTACTACTTATAATATTTTTTCTGTTATAATTTGACTATTTCAGTATTTTTTCTGTAACTGTACTGTAACTGTAACTGTACTGCAACTGTACTGCAACTGCAACTGTAACTACCTCTTTATTTAGATCTGAAGAAATCTTAACGGTTTCTTCGGCGGGGAGAATGTTAGCTATACTTATTATTAATTATAATTGGCAACTATTTTCCTCTCGATCACTCCTAACTCACTCACTCACTCACTCACTCTTTGCCACTTGAATAAAATTCTGTATACTGTAACTACGTCTGTAACTTTACTTGCTAAAAGCAATATTTAAGGTCTGTAAAAACTAAATTCAGTGGTCCTAGCCCTCTAAATCCTTCCTGTATTGTGCTCCCAAAATCACCATACACCATTAGTGAAGTGCAGATACCCATCTGACGAACATAAGCGGTACCGCTAAATTTGGGAAGAACCATCACCACGGAGAAGCATGGGATTTGTAAGGTGAGCCATCCTGTATCCTTCAATAATATTTTTTTGATGTGGTAGCATCACTTTTAGAACCCATTTAAAAAAAAAAAAGGGTGGGAGGTAAGTATTTTGTTCTTAAAAAAAGTCCGTAATATAAATTAACATGAACAAACGTATATATGCTTAAAATTACTCCTACAAATACATAATAGGTCTTCGTATCTAACAAGTAAAACACAATTAGACAAGTGATAGGCTTTAATTCGTGAGTTTAGTATGAAAGTTAACATGATTTGTAGATTTTTTTGTTATTTATCTTTGTTTTTGTATAGGCGACACTAAAAGAAAAAATAGGTGTTTCGCACCTTAGGGACGGTCCGCTCGCATGCTCTCGATACACTGCAGAAGCGTGCAATTCGTATAATCAACGACGATCAGCTCTCTAAAACACTGGAGCCTTTGCATCTGCGAAGAGATTGCATCGTTGATATAACATAGGGAAGTACATACAAATGCGTAATTTCACTGACGAGCATATGTCGCCTTATGAATTTGAAATGTTTAATTCGTGTCACATTGAAGTCCTTCCCCATTGAGCTATCTCCGTAAACGTTATGGTGTCTGCAGGTGGCGATCCAGTTAAACGACACCCACCCGGCGCTGGCCATCCCGGAGCTGCTGCGCATCCTCATCGACCTGGAGAAGCTGACGTTCGACGAGGCCTGGCCGCTGGTGCGCCGCTGCTGCGCCTACACCAACCACACCGTGCTGCCCGAGGCGCTCGAGCGCTGGCCCGTCTCCATGCTGGAGAACGTCCTGCCCCGACACATGCAGCTCATCTACCACATCAACCATCTGCATCTGCAGGAAGTGGACCGCAAGTGGCCCGGAGACATGGCCCGCATGAAGAGCATGTCGCTCATAGAGGAGGATGGAGAGAAGCGCGTCAACATGGCCAACCTGTGCATCGTCGGCTCCCACGCCGTCAACGGGGTAGCCGCCATACACTCCGACATTCTCAAAGCCACATTGTTCCGCAACTTCTTCGAGATGTGGCCCGAGCGGTTCCAGAACAAGACCAACGGTATAACACCCAGGAGGTGGCTCCTGCTCTGCAATCCAGGCTTGGCCGACCTCATCTGCGACAAGATCGGCGACGACTGGACCGTGCACCTGGAGAAGCTGGAGGGTCTGGCGCGCTGGGCCAAGGACCCGGCCTTCCAGCGGGACGTCATGAAGGTGAAGCAAGAAAACAAGCTGCGGCTGGCTGCGCTCATAGAAAAGGACACCGGCGTCAAGATCAACCCGGCCTCCATGTTTGACGTGCAGGTACATATTATGTTTATTAAGGAAACATAAAGAATTAAAACTTATAATACATAATCCAATAAAGTCCCCACCTATAATTAATAATTAAGCACACATGTATTTTTTTTTAAATGACAACATTTTTTTAGTATGAGATTTGATTGGTAAACAACCAATCAAATCTCATACTCAAAAAAATATAATAATATAAATAAATACTATACCTACTGAGACATAATTATTTTCCTAGAAAATGGTTATACAGAATTTATTGTATAGAATTTATCCATCGGTAACATGAAACTGCAAAACTGTAAGAAACTAAACAATTGAACTTCAACTCTGTCAACATTTTTGAAGATCTATCTTTTTAGAAGATGCTGGAGGAAAAAAGATGCTTCTCTTCTCTATATAAATAAATGTCAATTGCTGAATGTATGTAAGCGCATCACATTAGAGCGGCCGCACCGAACCGGCTTATTATATATATGTTGTGTTTGTAACTGTCAGAACAAGGTATTCAAGAAATATATTTTTAAAGTTACATTACGGATAAGTGATTAATATGGGTAAAAAAATCTCCTTATAAAAAGTGAGTTAGTGTAAAGATATTAACAGATTGGCGTACAGTTGTTCAGTTTATGTTGTAGAGACCACTGGCACATGATGAATGTGTTTGCAGGTGAAGCGCATCCACGAGTACAAGCGCCAGTTGCTGAACGTGTTGCACGTGATCACGCTGTACAACCGGATCAAGCGCGACCCGGCGGCCGCGGCCGGCATGGCGCCGCGCACGGTCATGATCGGCGGCAAGGCGGCGCCCGGCTACCACGTCGCCAAGCAAATCATCGCGCTCGCCTGCGCCGTGGGGGACACCGTCAACAACGACCCCGACGTGGGGGACAGGCTCAAGCTGGTAACTATACCATTGTTACATACTCATGGCGGCGTCCGGCTACCACAAGCTGATGATCGCGCTCGCCTGCGCCGTGGGGGACACCGTCAACAACGACCCCGACGTGGGGGACAGGCTCAAGCTGGTAACTATACCATTGTTACATACTCATGGCGGCGTCCGGCTACCACAAGCAGATGATCGCGCTCGCCTGCGCCGTGGGGGACACCGTCAACAACGACCCCGACGTGGGGGACAGGCTCAAGCTGGTAACTATACCATTGTTACATACTCATGGCGGCGTCCGGCTACCACAAGCTGATGATCGCGCTCGCCTGCGCCGTGGGGGACACCGTCAACAACGACCCCGACGTGGGGGACAGGCTCAAGCTGGTAACTATACCATTGTTACATACTCATGGCGGCGTCCGGCTACCACAAGCAGATGATCGCGCTCGCCTGCGCCGTGGGGGACACCGTCAACAACGACCCCGACGTGGGGGACAGGCTCAAGCTGGTAACTATACCATTGTTACATACTCATGGCGGCGTCCGGCTACCACAAGCTGATGATCGCGCTCGCCTGCGCCGTGGGGGACACCGTCAACAACGACCCCGACGTGGGGGACAGGCTCAAGCTGGTAACTATACCATTGTTACATACTCATGGCGGCGCCCGCCTACCACAAGCAGATGATCGCGCTCGCCTGCGCCGTGGGGGACACCGTCAACAACGACCCGGACGTGGGGGACAGGCTCAAGCTGGTAACTATACCATTGTTACATACTCATGGCGGCGCCCGCCTACCACAAGCAGATGATCGCGCTCGCCTGCGCCGTGGGGGACACCGTCAACAACGCGCCATTGTGAAAATTCAAACTTTAACTTTGATTTTTATTAATAATAGAGTAGTCATTCCGGAAATATCAATGTTGTGTGCTTATTCAGGGTGGCCACTTTCTGGAAAACCGGGAATTTTCGGAAACTGGAAATGTCAGGGAAAACGCTAGAAGCACAGGGAAAATATTTAAAGTACACAACCTGCTACTATAATCAACTGGCAACCTTAGCGCCCGGCTTAGGTTGCCAGTTGTTCTATCCATCTAAGTTCTAAATATGCTCATTTTTTTTAAGAATGTGAAATATATTTTGTTGCTCTATACTTTCTGAAAATATTGCTAAAAATAATTGTTTCTATTTTTTTATAATTTTTACCTCAAATACATTTTTTTTTCCAAAAATCATTTTAAAAAACCAATTAATATATTTTTGGGATTATTTCTTTTCTTTTTGAAGCTAATTAAGGTCAGGGAAAATCTAAAAAAAATGACTAGAAAATCTGGAAAAGTCAGGGAAATTCGTATCCGAAATAAAGTGTTATTATGTAATGGAGAATCATATAAAACGGGTTTCAAAAAGGAGTCAAATACCCTATTGTGGTTGGCCAGGACGGCTGACTATCTAAATTTACAGTTACCTATTTTGTAAATATTTTTTAATTATCTTTTGAAGAATCTCAGGATTTATTTGTTTTAATGTTTTAGATATTTTTTACCAGATAACTTTTAAAAAGGTTAAATTAAATTGCATAAGAATTTTAAATATTTATAACAATAAACAACTGTGAACCAGTATCTAGTGTCTAGGATATTAAACGTGAGATTCTGATCACTGTCATTGGTTTTGTGATCCTCATTCAGATTAAAACTTATCATCAAATGTCTGTCAGTCAAGTATGTCTTGTCTCATATTTCAAATGAACATGTAAGGCCCGTCTATTACCCTTATATAAAGACAGCCAAGACAAGTGGTTTCGCCTTTGGCGTTGTATCTGGAGGGGGTGGGTTTGATTCCCACCCATGGTATATAAATATTAGTACGTTTTTTTCAAGGTCTGGGTGTTTTTAAAATAAAATGTGTATTATATGGTTATCTCTGTACACACGCATTGTACAAGCTAGAGTTTAGTTTGTGGTCAGAGAGATGGAGAGAAGCGCGTCAACATGGAGAGATGTGTAAATTATGGTACATGTTATAGATATTCCTGGAGAACTACCGCGTGACGTTGGCGGAGCGCGTGGTGCCGGCCACGGACCTGAGCGAGCAGATCTCCACGGCCGGCACCGAGGCCTCGGGCACCGGCAACATGAAGTTCATGCTCAACGGCGGCCTCACCGTGGGCACCATGGACGGCGCCAACGTGGAGATGGCGGAGGAGGCCGGCGAGGAGAACCTCTTCATCTTCGGCATGCGCGTGCCCGACGTGGAGGCTCTGCAGCGGCGCGGCTACAACGCGCACGAGTACTACGAGCGGTCGGGAGAGCTGCGCCAGTGCCTGGAGCAGATCCGCAGCGGCTACTTCTCCCCGCAGGAGCCGGCGCGGTTCGCGGGGCTGGTGGACGTGCTGCTGCACCACGACCGCTTCCTGCACCTGGCCGACTACGAGGCCTACATGGAGGCGCAGCAACGCGTCTCCGACACATACCAAGTAATACCTACGTCTATACTCTACTTGCAACATCGCTCAACGCACAACCCAAACTAAGTCTCGAAAACTAAAATTTAGAACATATATTTATGTTCTAGCGTAAGCATCCGTTAAGAACGGAACTTCTATCTTTGTTTTTTGAAGTTAGAAACTTATTTTTTTTATTACAGCTACCGAGCGTATATATTAATATTTATTTAATTATAACCTTTATTCAGATAATTAAATATATAATTACAATTTATGTTTAAGTGTCATCAGCTTCCATATCTGTTTGACTGTTGACATAGGCCTTCTCCATTCCTTTTTGTCTTGTGCTATCCTCGTCCAAACTCTTCCAACAGATGCTGCAGGTTGTACAAGTTGCAAATTATTCTTTCCATATTATATAGTTTAAAAGTAATTGTGAGTACATTATTTATTGTTACAGAATCCATCTAAGTGGGCCGAGATGGTGATCCTGAACATCGCCAAGTCCGGCAAGTTCTCCTCCGACCGCACCATCGCGCAGTACGCCCGCGAGATCTGGGGGGTCGAGCCCTCCTGGGAGAAGCTGCCCACCCCTCACGAAACCTCTTAGACACACAGCAAGTGCGGTCCCCAAACAGGAAGGATTCCCACTTCTGTACAGCTGGCCATGTTTTATAAAGTTAATATGCACTAGTATCACTCTAGCAGCATTTGATATGTATCAAATGTACTATATAATACTTTGACTATTATTGAACCCATTACTTATCTCTGGGACTAAGCTATACGGTGACCCGTACCTGTATAATACACATAAGTGAGTCTGCTTCCCCAGCGCAGAGATCACCAGTGTCGGGGTGGTTGTCCGCAATCCCTCCTGCACCGCGACCCTACTCTAGTAGGAGTAGTGAAACTAACATTTACAGGATCACTATTTTGTTTACAGTAGCTTCACCATAAGTCCATACAACGCTCGTGTCTCTAGCTTGCAAAACTTATGGCAAAGCAGTAAACCTTACATTTTGAAGTTACATTATATTTTGAACTGTTAACAGTGAAACTATGCACTGATTTTAGTCTTCTCGGGGTATTTTTGTTATTTATTACATTTGAGTTTTCAAAATAATTGTGAAATTTATTCAATAGTAATTAATAAATACAGACTTGGTGAAGAGAGAACCAGTGGTAGTGTGTTAGTCAAACTATTATCTGCTTGTTATTGCTAGTGTGTGTTTTGTTGTTCGGCACTCATATGTATTTATTTGTGTTGCAACAGCAACAGCAACAGTGGGGATCCAACACACAAACTGTGTGATCACGTGAGATGTACAGTGAGGCGCAACACAACTAATTGTCAACAATAATAATAAATAATAATTGTTGCTGTATCTGTGGCTAATGTCATGTTATAGCACCGCATCTCCAACAATCCTCATAGTGTTACCAGATAGAAAAATATATTTATCCTAAATAAAAAAAATAAGCCTGTGTCTTGTCTAAACGCGTTTTTTTAAGTAAATAAAAATATTTCTATAATAAAATAATAATAATTGCACTTTTATGACACAGAGGTGATACCGAGAGGGAACGGTTTGTTTGTTCTATCAATATCATTAAATATATTAATTTTATTTGATAGTTATTAATTACTAAAACATAATTATTTATTTTGTAGTAGGCAACTAATAATGCAACTAAATAGTAGGTTTTAGAGTAATTATTACTTGTCACTTATATAAATGACTAGAAAATATTTGGTATTTTTTCAAATAATGATGTGTTGTATAATGCTTGGAGTAATGTTTGTAGGTTTGGGCTAGTGGAAGTAGAAATCCATACAAATATCATAGTAGTGTTGCGAGACTATCTCTTTGCAACAAAATCATGTATTATTAAATGCCTATGTTATTTGATATAATTGTTAATGCAGTATTTATATAGTGGTGCATCGTGCTTGAGGCTTCTTGTATAAAATATAAGTTTACCAATACTCAACCTAATTTTGGAAACGAATGAGATTTTTTTTATCGAATTTATGTCGAATTAAGTCGTTTTTTTTTAATATTTTTATATTAGTATTTTAATAAAATGTAGCTACCGCACATAACGATAAGTGTTTAGACATTGGACCGCACAATCGCTTATTATTATTATATAATAAGTGGTTTATGTGCCGATGTGTTGTTGTAGTATTCTAAATTAATGTCGGAGGTAGTAAGTCGGCAGTGCGCGGTGTGTGGATGACCGCCACTCATGTGTGTCTGGATATAAATATTAAACTATATTTTGTAATAATAAATTGTGCAAATGGCGCGATATAGTTACGTGTATTTCTCTCAATAATTGAAATATACAAAATGTCGCCAGAACTCAATAATAATCTATAATACTTTTGAGTTAAGTACAGTCAACGGCAAGATAAAGGTATACCCCATGCACTCTATGCCTTTGTGTTAGGGGTCAGTTTACTTTAAAAGCGGATGCTTTACCTTGCCGTTGACTGTATCTGCTTATTAAACTTCCAAAGTACAGGTAGAAGCGTTATCACTTCTGTCTGGTCGCCATATGATAAAGTGTAAGAGCCACATACTGCTGTCGCTAATGGCCGCACTTCCGTGACATTGAAACGATTTGTCCTGAATAGGTGTTCTCTATATTGTTCCTTGGAGTTTATTTATTTAATGTATGAGAGAATTCTGTCGAGTGCCATAACGAAATAATATATTTTTTTATTTGAAACTGTTAACTTATTCAGTATTTAAAGGTCATAGTGGAAACTGCCATGTTTTTATACTTGTATTGTTTATATCAATAAATGTTTTAATCGGGAATTTGTGTTTTTATATTACACAGTTTTTTCACCCCCGTGAACACAAGGGGTACCCGTGAATACAAGTGGTACTCGTGAACACAAGGGGTACCCGTGAATACAAGTGGTACTCGTGAACACAAGGGGTACCCGTGAGCAAGTACCAACTCGTACCTATAGATAGACAAGTCGTACGTTGCCCCCCACACTGTTAATCTCTGTCGTTCGTAAAATATCTGCGGATTGATTCGATTAAAAAATAATAGGAGGAATGGACTCGAAGCTGTAAGAAGAGGTCCTTATCTACACGGGAAACCGGGTAATGTCTGGCAACACACTCCTCACAAAATTGAGATAACTACAGTTTGTGTAGTGCTACTCGCAGAAACGGGCACGCCCCAATAAAGCAATAAACATGATTTTAAAAATTCCCGTCGGTACGAGTATAACTTAAAAACTACTATAGGTACCTACCGATTTATATGTAGCTTTATTTATTGGCTTTGATAGTAAAATGGGGTAGGTATATTATATTACATTTCGATATGTCTACATACAATCTACATGTATTTTTATATGAATATATGTAAATTATTTTGACACCAGTTAAGGTTGAGCTATCTAAGGCCCAGCGTTGCGACGCGTAAGGGATTTCAGGAATCTATTTTCCTGAAATCCCCCACGACGTGGTTTGATGATTTTGGTGATTAAATAGGAAAAATACTGAAATCTTCCGGCATGTACAAATTTTGTTTTATTATTTGCAGTAGTTCCATTAGGTATTAGTATTTATAGTACAGAAATGGAACTGGTATTAAAGTACAAAATGGAGAAATTAACAATCATGGAATTAGGCAATACAACTTCTGCGAACAATCCATACATTTGAACAACTTTCTGTATGACGACAACTATGTCAGATTGATTCCGTTCCGCATAAAATGTTGAAGTGTACCTATATATGGAGGAGTTTCAATGGACTGATACATTAATGATGGATGACGGAGCTACTTTTTATAGTTACCATACCATACGTGACACGGGCGTAGCCAGAATTTGATATCGGGGAGGGGTTTAAGACTCGTAATATTTGAAATGTATTTTGGTTCAAATTTTTGGACGAGCAAATAAAAAAAAAACGCCATCACCATCATAAAATAACCCAATTACTCACGATTTTTGGTGAGCAATCATTAAAAAATCACCTTCGTCGCCTGTTTGGGGGGGGGGGGGGGGGATCCACCTACAAACACTCAACATACGCCGCCCCATGTGTACTACCCCATACAAATTTATCTATTTCCAAACATTTTGGGTTAAAACCCTAAAACCCCGTGATCCTCGTGATCTATATGTATATAATTGGCGTTCCCAACTAATATTTTTGCTAAAAAAAGACCCTTATCCTAAAGAATGCATTTGGGTCAAATAAATTCCAATAAACATCCGAACCTACCTACATTAGAGCACAAAAATGGCATTAAACCACACATGTGGGATACATCGTGTAGACGCACGGTAGTTACTACGACACCGACGCACGCAACACGCTACATAATGGAAGGACCTCCACTCCAATGCGTGCGCATCCTGTCGGCAACATTCGGCTGCTTTCGTCCTTCAGATTACTATAGAGCGCGCGCGACAGGAGACGCTGTCTCTTTCTTGCACATAGATATTTTTTTCAGAACGTTCGTTTGATCCGGACGAGTCGGTCGTGGCCGCTCGTCTTTTGTTCGCGTGTGTGTTAAGTGCTGTGTAGTGAGTTATTGCATTTTATCTCTCATCTTACAGGTAAATATTGTTCTAGATGACATTCACGAGCCTGTAAATGTAGTGAGAAATGGTTCAGTGACCGACCCAAGCCGGTAAACTTACCCGCCCGGCCTAGACGGTGATCGATCGATAATAATATATTACCCATTGGCTTTATACACTGTTTTGATTTAATTTCTGACTTAATCTTTACCTTATTTTGTTATTGGAAGATTTTTTGTTGTTCGTTTGATTATTTAAATAACTTTTTCATCATGTAGAATTGCATTACGTATTTCGGCGACCTTTCGTCACGCGTTACTTCCGACTACTATCAAACGAGTACATAGGTACCTACACAATTTTATCAATGAAAAAATATTGTTATCAATTTTATTTGCAAAGACATCTCGGTGACTAAGTTGTTATAATATTTTGCAGATGTTTATTATATTATACACTTGGCTACTAGGATCATACACCAGTCTGGACTAGCCAAGCCAGCTAAATGGGTGCGCCCTGTTCTCACTCGTTTACTTTACCGGTCGTCCTCCTACATTACCTACTACTATACAATGAAATTAAGAAAGGTTTGATTTAATCACTTTAGACGATGCGATAGACAGCGACGCAGTTTATACATGCTGCAAATACGTCTCTATATCCGTCCGCATTGTTTCCGCAGCATTTGTTGTTCACAGTTTTAGTCTGTGTGTTCACCGGTTATTCGGAGACTAATGCATCGATTTCTTGTCGAGGTGGTAGTCCCTTGCATGGTGTGGTTACGAAACGGGCGATTTGACGATAAAGCAGCAAAAATATAGGTATAATAGACTCATGCCAATACGTCGTGTTTTTGTCGCCGCCTATTTCGTAGCCGTATTTTTTAGCCGGCATAGTGGGAGCGATCAATATTGTATAATAACAATGTATTGATCGACTCCATAGGCTTTAAATTAGCTCTGCTTACCACCAGGTGGATATAAAGCCACATGCCGTGCTACAATGAAAAATAACAGAACAGTAGCTCTACCATTGTAAAATCTATCACTTACTGTACAGTTTAAACTATAGAGATCTACCAATAGGATCGCTCTAGTTTTTTCGGCGATAAAAAGTATAAACTCTTCCTAATATTGGACAGTAACTCTACCACAAGTATTTGTAAAAAGATTCTACTATAGTCGCTAGTAACTATAGATAGGAATTAACCAATAAGAAATATCTTTTTGAAAAATAAAGCGATCCTATTGTTTGATTCCTATTTATAATTACTAGCGACTATAGTAGAAACTGTTTGCAAGCACTTGTGGTAGAGCTACAGTGAGCGAAGATTGCTTAATAAAACTTGTCCGGTAACGCTCCACCCACCCACACACATACTACACCTACATTCACAACTCACTTAATGCCTTTATTTTAATGTTTAATTTCACCTTGTCGTCCACCGTACCCAGGGCAACCATTTCCTTTCCAGTAGAGCCAATGTGACAGTCTGTCGTCGTTGTCTAACAAGACACATCCGGTGGGAGTAAAGCTGTGTTATATGAGACACAACTAATTATGTCCTGGTTGTACCTGTGTACCAAACATAGTGACCAACTAAACTGATGAGCGGTGGCAAAGTATTAAATAATGCAATACCACTAAAGAGCAGCCAGTGACCGAGCAAAAATACTTTTCTAAAATGATGTTCAAAGTTGGATCCTTCCTTTCTTATGGAGCTTGCCATGTGACACCCACCTGATGTAAAGTCAAAGAATGTTCTCAACTAAGGCTGAGTTGTACCAAAGTGTCGAAAGTGTCAAAGGCGTCGAATGTACCAACTGTCATTCGAACTGCAAAATAAAATTGGTACATTCACGCCATTTTTAATTTTAATCGTTACATTACATTAACATTCCCTTTGATACAACTTAGCCTGAGTATATAAATGATGCTACAATTTACTAGGTAATGTCTGCTCGAGGAACTTATAGCCTTGCGTGTTAGGACACAACATTATAGTATTCATATTATAGTTTAACCGTATTAGGATGAATGTCCTAAAGCATCTACAAATGTTACTCAATAACCTTGCATCTTGCTCTAACATGCAAAAGTCATGAGCTGTGAACGAGACGACAGACATTTCCGCTCCCCGTATAACGTAGGAAGTGTATTTGTGGAGTTATTCTGGGCGCTCCATTCCCGGTATAAAGTTGTGGCAAGTATTTAGGCTACGACAAGCCACTGCAAGACGCCACCGGGCCGGACCATCTAACTAACAAATCATTATTTCATATTTTCTACTTTTTTTCTCGTCTAAAATACTCCAACCTTTCTAATACACATTTATATACATAAAAGCATATTACTTTGTATTTTTTGTAAAAAAAAATGCAAATTTTCGTGCCTTGGGCTCGATGTCCGACGTTATTCAATGCAAATCATACGGCCGCCGCCTGCCGAGTGTCTAATTCTTAGAAATTATAAAAAGGTGAGCGTTTGGCAAGACCACGTGACAACTTCGGCCATTCACTGAAACAATACATCTTTACTATTTTGTTCAAAGAAAGCACAACATCTTTATCTAAACTAAACGTGTTTTTCGTTTGCAAAACATTCAGTACCAAATTGTTAAATAAGTACCGCGAGTCCGACTCTGTGACTGCAAAACTTTTAAATCATTAACCGCGAACCATCTCTGCTAAAATATTTTGCCATGATATACATTACTCGAAAGTTGACGTTAATTTTAATTAAACTACAGTTAAAACCGGCAATGTACTTGTTACTCGGGAACAAAAGAATGGGATTGGGAGTAATCGGAAAAAAACTGAACACCTGTCGCGCACACCTGCCGCGGGACCTCTCCGTCCTCGACACTACCTGGGCCGGGTCTGACTGCGGCACAGCGCTGTGGGCTTCCAATACTTTTATATTTTATACATTCTAATTTTTTGATCCATAAACAAAATATAAATAAACGCTATTCTTGAGGAAGGTGATATAAGCTAACATCATGCTACGACCCTTTGGACCCGAGCAAGTCATACAAGAGCAAAGTAAAGTAATAATCCGATTTATTTTCAATTAAACGGGGGAAACCGCGGGGCACAGCTAGCTGATTATAGATAACCGCGGAAACACGTCTACCGTCCCTACCTACCATACAAGTGGTATAAAGCAAAGCAGTCCAGGCACGATTTGTCTCCCATTTTTCGCTCTAATAGTAAACAATAAACAGATTTTATTAAATAGTGAGTTTCAATCAACTTCTTTGATTAATAATTTTTTAAGAATTATTATTGTTGATTTGTTTGCATTTTATAAAAAAACTTTATTTTTCTTAAGATATTTTTGAAAAACAAAATTTCTCTTTGAATTCAATATAAATTCGTATTTGAAAAAAGTGGCCACCCTGTAAAGGTTTGCATTAGCTATTTGGAGAAAAGGTTCATGGGTTAAATTTGATCAAGAAATTTATTTTACATGTACCTATTACGTTGTAATGGCAAATTTTCATCAAATAAAACGTTTTTAGATATAAGTACCTTTAAATTATTATTTATGAAATATAAACACTTGTATTTAATATTGCACAACTTGGTCGCTTTCTGCTTTTTTACATTAATGAACCCAACCATTTCACTGCCCAATTCATGCATATCACCTTATATGCCAAAACGAGCGAGAGTATACGTTTTCAAACACGAACAAAAGGGACAAGAGCTTAGGGCGAATGCCCTAGTTGCGACCCACGTCCCGACCCTCGCATCCTGCCCTACTCTCTTTGGGCCCTAAATTTCAGGGACTCCTTGCACACACTTCTCAGAGTATTCATTTAATTATTAGAGCGAGCCTAAAAAGTAAAGACACTAAATATTTGCAAGTTGACAGTTCTGGTGCATCGAATGACTTTTTTTGAGAACTTTGTTTCTAACAATTTTGTGTATTTTTGATCATGATTTCGTTTTAACCTGTGGGTTTACCGGTTTTCAGGAGACTATTGCATCAAAGGTGGGAATCTCCTTTTAGAATGCGGTTACGAAGCGGGCAGCAATTTGACAATAAAGTAACGAGACTAGTAAAGCAAATTCACACTGTCGTCGCCTCATAAAATTAGCCGGCATAATGAAGGCGATCAATGGTGTTTGACCCCATTCATGGATTTTGTAGGTCTACTTATCGTCAGGATACAAAGTACAAAGTGACATGCCGTGCTTCAATATAAATAACATACGAAGCTTCGCACGCATGGAATCGTGGCGATTAGACGCAGATGTTAAATACCATCATTCAACACCCTCTCACGCGCTCTATGCGTTACTATAACTACTCTATGATTCCCTTGCATAAAACATTTTAGGGAAATAAATAGCTACATAGTTTTGTCACAGTCGGATCATCGGCTATAGCGTGAAAACTTGTATTTATTTCATTCAGGATAAAGTTTTAGACCACCAAGCCATACACATATATCTTTTAAAAAAATGGGACATCTGGCGTCGCTGGGTCAACAACTCCCCGAGCTTAATAAGTTATTTTTGCTGCTGAGAAAAGTTTTAAGTATTGACTTGATTTCAGGCGATCTGTGTATATATCTCTTAATCAGCAATATATATATAGTTGTTGCCCCTTTAAGATATTGTTTATTCCCCATTCCAACCATAAGAGAAGTAAATTGTTTGTGTTTGTTGCAGCTCCGGGCCCCGCCCTGCCCCCGTGGCCAGCGCTCGTGTGGTATCCTCGGTGTAGTGATAGTGAATCAGTGCAGTGATATAGTGCAAGTGTGGTTGTCATGGCGACGGCTGCAGCTGTCACCGCTCTAGCGGCGATCTTCGCCCTGGGTAAGAGTGGTTTAGAACAACTTTTTGATTCATTTATAAGATCTTTAGCTTAACGTATAAAAATCCTTGGTGACATATAGGTATGTCCCTTTGAGGCATAAGCCTGCCTCCAGATGAACACGATCGTGCGTGTGCATTAATATAAACATGATTTTGCACAATTCCTCATTAAAATATCACCCACGATAACGTTGGGTGGGGGTGAAGGAAGGGCGAATAAAAAGGGGGAGATTCTCTCGCGCATTGAGTAGGGGGGAGGACATTGAACTAGGGAAAGGCCCTGAACTGTGATAGAATAATAACTGCTGTCTAATCCTTTAGTATATGACTACACAAGTGAACCTACCCATTGGCATTAAGTCCACCTTTGTACGATTTTATGCAATAAGGTTCCAAGGTTTGGTTAGAGAGGGTGCTAAACATGACATAATGATATTAGTTCATGAAGTATCAGTGCCTTCTTTTGACACGTTGAAGCCATGGACTTTCGTTTGCGTGTCCATGGCTTTACATTAAAGTACATTGATATCCTTCTTATAAATGATTGTCAACCAAACTGCCCCAACTAAATTCTCACTGTAGGTAGCTGGCTTGTTCCATCAACGTCCGACTATGTGGAAATATAGATGAAGCTGATATATAAGCAGCACACACGCACACAAGCTACAAATTGTACTACAAACAAGAAAAGGCGTCAGAAATTATAAATAACTGTTTAGATTAATTCTCCCAATTACGTAAACAAACCGCATAATTACACTATCTAGTGCGAATCAATTTATCTGGCAGGTCAGTGACCTCGTGTTGTATGACCCAAAATAACCTATATTAGTAGACATTTTGTCATGACTTGAGATAAACGGGAGGAAGCCGTAAGATTGTAGGTTTGTACGCACTCGTTCATACGATGCCATAGATAACGTTCTCCAATTGTCCCTCAACTCCACTTTTACATAAGGATCGTCTCCCGTCCGTATCATTCTGATCTTTCCTGATTTTAAATTTGGAAACAGACATCCTTGAACGAGTTACGACTTAAAATTTTATTACACAAATGTATTTAATAAATTGACGTGTTCTATAATACGGTATTTTAATCCCAAAGCACAAGATACATTTTCCCCAAAACTTAAGTTTAAACGTTTTGGTGTAATAGCAAGATTGATTTATATACTTTCTCATTTATAACGGATAATGGAAATGAACGCTCAATCTGAAAGCTTCTAAATATAGCCAAATATAATGGTGAAGATGTGGCGAGTGATTGTATACGGGAACCGCGCGATGCCGCGCGACAACCATGAGCTCCCAAATGGACACGCCACTGGCAACTACAGCTCACAGTGTGTAATAAAACTCCAAATTGTGGTACGCATTATTATTTACAACAGTCGCGACCATAAATGGTCCCCATGCCTACTTGGTGAACCCATTTACGGACGCAGAACTTCCTTCGTACAAAAATAGTCGTTCGTCGGTCCCCGGTGAATAATTATATACTGCCTACTGCACGACAACCATTACAAGCCGTGTACGCTCTACCGTGAGTTTTGCTTATTGTGTTTTCTATAGTCGCTAGTAACTATAGTTACTCTACTCTGGTAAACATAATTAGCTAGAACCTTCAGACCAGAGCAAAACTCATGGTAGTATTAGAGCTACTGCTCCGTGATAGTGCGTTCGTTTGGTTGAAATTACACAATATCTACGTTATCGAACCTAATTTTAAACATCCTGAGAACAGTACGACATCGGTACAGTAGTGAGATTAGTGGTTTTAATTTATAATACTGTATACGCTAGGTAAATGTGATAAGCCATGTGTACGCCCGTGCGTAGCCAGTTTTGAGAGTTCAAACCGAAATGTATGAAATAAGAAGAGGCGAGGAGTGTAAATTAATATTTAGAAAATGCTGACACCGCATCGTATTTGCTAAATAAATATGAGTTTACATATGAATACCAGGTAATGACAAAGTTCTGCCGAAATATATATAATATCAAAATTAGCAGCGTAGAGGTGGAGCACTTTTATGGGACGCTACCTCTAGCTCCAAGTTACATCCATATCACCTCTGTATCCTCCAGGGCTGCGGCACTTTTGGCCAAATCAAAATAAATATATATAAAACGCATTTCTTTTGAATTTCTATCGTTTTCGGTGGAAACTTTAGGACCATGGTTTCCAGATGCATTAAAATTTCGTCAACAATTTGGTAAATTATTACTTACTATTGCTCTAGGTCCTATTTCTTCCATATATAACTTGGAATTCCACGAAATGATTAAAATAATTGTATTATTTATTCCGTGGGAAATTCAGAGGGGCTACGTATATTGTACATCATCGCGCAGCATCGAAACAACTTCAAAAAGTATTTTATTTGTACTAGGTATTAGTTGGTTTTATATGTATATTTTATTAAATAAATCCGGAAGTGTATATTTTTTAACGCAAATTACAATTATTAAGTAAACTTTTGTTGACTATACTCAATAAATGGGCTATCCAAGACTAGCGCGTTCAAACAAACCAACGATATATTCAGCTTTATATTTTTTGGTTGTTTCTCCGAAACTGCTCAGGATCGGATGGCATTTTTTCCAACGTTCGGTGGTGCCAATTTTGAAGCGGATTTTTTTCACAGGAATGATGCCATTTTATGGTTTTTGTACATTTACCCCCCACCGATACAAAACCTGGCTACGCCCATGGGGTATTATAATAGTGATGATCCGATGGTCTGAGTCACGGCCGCGGTCGCTGCGGCGCGGTGCCGGGTGACTCACCGAGGAGTGCATGAACCAGTGTCCTTGGCGTCACTGTTTGCAAACTCATTCCAAATGATTATACAGCAGCGCCATGTGGATCTGTCAGACTGCTTCCGAGGTGGCGCGGCATCGATCCGTACGTGAACTGTGCGCTATTACAGAGGCGCTTTACTGACATTTTATTTACTTCATTTCAATCAAATATTTGACGAAGCTTTAGGTCGATAGTTTTTGTCAGTTTGCTGGTTTGTTTGTCACATGGACACCAACCACTGGCAGGCGCATTACTAAAAAAAAATGTTTTTATTAGTTAAGGTGCACTAGAAAAATCGCTTAATATTATCTAATAATAAATGATTTTAAGTTACTGTCGCACGTTACCCTGTGCTACTGGTATAACAGGAACAATTTATTCTAATGTGGTATTTCATTCTTTTTTGCAAAAATATTTATTTACCAGGAGGATTATTATCACCTTTTACACACCTCTAGAGTGCCTGCGCCTACGCCAAGGCGTATAGTAGCTCTACCATAAGTCATTTACTATAGTCGCTAGTAACTACAGTTAGGGATCAACCAATAAGTCAAGTTTGTTTCAAAAATAAAGCAAGACTACCGTAGACTAGTGGTTGCGTCTTTGGCGTTGTATCCGGAGGTCGTGGGTTCGATTCCCACCCATGACAAAAAAATATTAGTAGGTACGTTTTTCTGTTCAGTTTGTCATGGTCGGAGTGTTTTAAAATATAATATTTAATATATCATTGCTTCTGGTACACATAGTACAAGTCTAGAGTTTAGTTTGTGACCAGAGCAATATGTGTAAATTGTCCGACATGTTATTATTATTATTAATGCTATTGGTCGGTATTATGTAAACACGCGTATGGTAGAGCCATAGATGTAGTGAGTGATGTGCCGAATGCGAAGAGTGATATAAGATATTATTACATGAGTCCACTGCTAGCGCTCGGAGCCCGTTCCAGCCACAGATATTATGTAAATAACAATAACCATTGCTTGCTCTAACACGCATCGCGTTATAAAGTCAAGGTGTTGCTTGTGGTTTGCCTTCAATCTGTTCGCAATCGTATTGGGTAACCTAAATGTTCTGTCCTGATGCATCAGTTTACTAGTTATTATAACCAGTATTTTTGGGAAAAAAATTAACAATAGGTATTATACCTTTTTGTAGGTAATTTAATCAAAATCAGCTTGCGCCTCGCTTCGGGCAAGAGTCCGGGCTCTACATTTTTCTCACTTAGGCTTCAGCTTGGCATTTATTTACTGTACGTTCAATATCTAATATACATTTATGTCTATCTATCATAGTTGCCCGGCGATGTGAGAAACGGGGCCCGGCTAAGAAAATTTTATTAAAAAAAAACAATTATGTACGGTATGGGGATATACATACTCCTTTATTTAGAAACTAATGTAAAAGTTATAGTGAAATATAAAGCGGGTCCGATCTGCTCGTGTCTATCGCCGGACGATCCGCTTCTCTATACGAACAGAGTCGCGGCGCCAAAACATAATATTATGTTGATGTGTCTATAAGTGCTTTGGAGATATTTCTTGTAATTGCAAAACGCATGCGCTTTACATAACCGGTTGCCAACGGGCAGCGCCGCCGTCTGATATAATAAACTGCCGATCAACCTGACCACGGCAAGGACATCACTACATACACAAATCATAGTCCAGTAACTTTATATACATCACAGCATGCGTCAAATCCGGTAGTTCTGTTTCGTCTTGTTTATGATGTTGGCCTTATGAATAATCCAAGTTTGTGACTCGAGCGCCGAACGAATTTTGTCTTTGTTTGTTTTAAAAACCGCGAAATAATCGTTTTTTATTTAAATTTTGGCGATTTAGGACTAGTTTATGAAAAAACTTTCTTAGGACGATTTTAAAGTAGACTAAATTTGCTACAATATGATACTAGAATTGTCTCTGTACCCATTAGTTTTCAGGATTAAGCCTTTCAAAGTTTATTATTTTTCAAGAGGCTAAAAGATCGTTGGCTATAATAGCAAAAAACTCACATTAGAAAATAAAACCTAATGGAATCTTCTATTAGGGTTTGGGTATTTCTTTTAAGATTCGTGTGTCGGTCATTTCGAAAACCACTTGGGTATTAACTACAGAAGGAAAGCCAGGGGAAAGGAATGCTATATATAAGTATATTTACTATTGCTGATTTTCTGCCAGTTGGAGTTGTGTAGGTGCATACTGCGGTTTCATACATTATCATTACGTTGGTAATGATAATGTATGAATTGACTAAGGCTGAAAATTGTATTGCAGATTATAGGTATATTACATAACTAGCGGCCCGTCCCGGCTTCGCACAGGTTTGTATAACTTTAACTATATGCTCAGCGCACGCCACGGAAGGCCTCAGAAACGATACTTTTCCCCCGTTTTTAAAACATTTTTGGTTACTGCTCCACAACTATAGGACCTAGCGTGATATTATATAGCCTATGTTACTTCTGAATAATACAGGTTTCTAATGGTGAAAAAAATATTGCAATCGGTCCAGTAGTTTTTGAGTTTATTCATTACAAACATACAAAAATACAAAAATACAAATCTTTTCTCTTTATTATATTAGTATAGATAGATAAATACCAGTTATGTGATAAGTCAGTTACTCACATTTAACTGACTTTTCACATAACTGGTATTTCAATCAGCCCTAAAAAAGTTTTTTTTTTTATCGGAGCACGTTATGTGAATGTATCTACCTGATGGTAAGCAGACCTACAATCAGGGTCGATCAATACATTGTTGTTTAGGGTTGAAACACTTACAAATATTTTCAACTCTATCTGTATTATAAAAACATAATTTAATGGAAATATAATGAAGTTAGGAACTGCTGTTGAAGAAACAGCAAGTCCATCTGTAACGTGCGATGCGCAATAGACTGGACATAAATGGGCAAAGAGGTTAGTGGGGAGCCGCTAATAGGGCCGCGTCGTCTCGCGTCGCGCCGTTGTTTTTTACTTAGAGCATATTTACATGTGAATGAGTTGGCCAGATGCCGATGTTAGGATATGAATTAGGAGTTAATGAAGTCGTTAGTTAAGCCTCTTGACGCCTGCATAACTAGCTTGGTTGTACTCCTACGCGTTTTAAGAGAGCAGAAATCTAGATCTCCGATTATAAGAATAACTTGATCAAACCCAACAAATATATAAAAAAAACATAGCAATAATACAAGATATTTAAAAGTAACTGGCTTTTTGAAAAACGTAACAGCATAAAGTCGCCTAGATAGAAAAAAAACGCAAAGTTACCTCTATTATTTATCGATATGTCCTATTATTTATTTATTTTATTCAAATCTTTATTGCATACAAAATGCAAAGGCGGACTTAATGCCGCTAGGTATTCTCTACCAGTCAAACCTTCGGGACAATAAAAGCAGTTAATAAGTGAGTATTATTTCTATATTGAGAGCGGATTATAAAGACATTTTACTGAGATTTTCCATTGGTACAACAAGGAGTACCCAGTACCTGCGTGGGTGTTGTAGTATGTTCTACCGGCAACGATGCTGCATCCGCCCGGTACCACATACCACGGCCTCAGGGTACACATCTGTGTACTATTATTTCTTCCGTGAGGATATTTACACCGAACCAGTGATAGCGTCGCGGTGTTCAGATAGACTCAATCTATCTATAGTATATTTACAAGATGGTATAGTAAAACTGGGATCGATAGCTAACATATTCTTAAAGATAAAGTTCGTTTCATGAAAGAATTCCTTTGGAAGGGGTGCTGCAGGCGCGCCAACGAATGTTGCTAACCTCAGTTGTAACTCCCCAAAAATATCCTAGTGAGCCCCTGTCAGACGGACCTCCATCCAGCAGATGACTTCGGGATCAGGAGCTCCGGCCCCCGCGGGTGCCGCACGCATTGTTACGCAAGTGTCGTAACGCACGTGTCAACGACCGACACTAACGCACCTGCGCGTGCGCGGCTCTCTGGAGATGGTTTATAAAAACCAGTAGTATTATAACCAGATGAATGGTACGATTCAGGTAGACGGTACAGCTATTTTAAGAAGGGTTGTCGATGCCTTTTATATAAATCTATTCATGAAGGGGTGTAAGCTCCGAACAAGTGTTCCTTTTTTTACAAGTAGGTACTTATTATTAGGTAACTCGGATCGCTGGGCGTTATTTTTTTAAACCACAATACTAAAAGTTCTCGATTATAAGGTAGCTGCTAGCTTATACATAGGTACTGGGATTCACTCCCTAGTCTAGTAAATCTGCAGTTTATCATTATAGTTTTAACGTGAGCATTTCGCGCCTACTCATGGCTATGTTATCTTTCTATGAAAACAAAAACAAAAAAAACACAGAATATAATAACGCGTGGATTCGGCGCGCAGATTGTTCCCCCATGTGGCGCCTCCACCAATCAGAGGCGCGGGTTGCCGACATCTGCCGTGTGGTTTTTTCTTTGTCCCTTTGGTTGGAAGTTGGTTATTTTTGTCCTTGATCTAGTGATGCAGTTGTTATTGTTGCATTAGTTTTGTTTTCCTCCGTTAATTGAACCAATGAACTTGTCGCTATCACTTTATATTTACTGGTGATTATGAGTTCGACATTACGTGTACCTTGTTCTTTTACCCATAGATTTTAAAATGAAAGCAAACCGATACTCTTAAAGATTAGGTTGTACGTAATACCTAAAGCACTAAGTTCGCCTATGTACCTTTTTATTTGACATTTTGAACAATAAAGTGATTTAAATAAATAAAATAGATGCGATAAAAAAAATATATATAAATCTATCGCCTGCGACACGATGTCATGATGATACACCCTGGCGGCTCCGGGCTTGCAGCAGATGGTCGCATTCATCCCTAACTTGGAATGCGCTTATAACTTCTGTCTCGAAGCTCGCGGCTGGTTAGCTAGAAGCCCCGAGCCATTTCACGTATCTGTGATTGTTATCCACTCGCCACAATTTTGTATCTCCTGTTTTAGTTTTGTCTTTTTAAATATTGTATATGCACCATCGCTTTTCAGTACTTTTTTTGCAAAAAATATGCCACAAACCGCTCTTCATTGCGCATATGTTATGATTCTTTGTGTAATGAATGTCTCGTTACATACCAACAAGACGTAGGTAGGTACGTATACCGAAGTTTAATAACATCTATGACATGCTCAAATATTCCAATAAAATAAATAAAAACACGACACAAACGCCAAACTTTAAAAATGAATTAAGTAATAATAATTTAAAAAATCTCAGAATCTCACCAATTTATCCTCAATACACCTTTGGGTATCCAGCTGATTTCAGATGATGTTGCAGAATCTGATCAATGAATGTAGGTTTTCAAACGACTGACCAGATTTTCTTGAATCATAGCTACAAGCACATGTACGTCAATCGGGTCGCTGGCAACATATAAAATATAACGGCCTACTTTGAAATGTTAGAAAACTTGTAAGCATGCTAAGCTAGGTCACGTCGTGAGCTCGCAGCACTATGTGGGTCGAGATGCTACTTAGACCGCTCCTCACAGCCAGACCCGCGCTACGTATAACCCGGCGGCCACTTGCGTCCTTGTTTGCTGCAAAACCTATCACTTCTTACCAATATCATGCGATGCCCACAGTCTTGAAATAATAAAATGTTGAGATGAATCGAGAAATTCTGGCCAAAACTTTCACCTTAAAATATTACGCATAATGTAGGTTTTGATTTGTAATTTTCTGTTTAATAACGTTGTTACACAGTCGGCCCTTACTTCCCCAGATCCATGCTCGGATTGGCGACCAGATTAATCATTTTAATTAGCTTGAGACCGTTAACCATTCATATCTGGAGTTATACTATTTATAGTTATGTATATCCGCGCCACTCTTGCCATTATCACGTCTACGTAACATTTTGTTTTATTGGCTACTTCCGTCTGTAACATTTACATTTTAAAAATCAAATGGACTTGGTCCGCCTCCGTGGTCTAGTGGTTATATCGGGGGCGTTGTATCCGGAGGTTCAATTCCCACCCATGGCTGTACAGTCTTCCATGGTTTGGATCTGTAATGCAAACTAACTAGATAATAATCATTTATATAACCATAACCAATAATGTATTAACCATATTCTTACAAAATTAAGATGACTTATATATACTGGCGAATGGAGTGCGCAACTGCGACGACCAATCCTCGACGACCGCTTGTTATTGCTGCTTCTGTCCAGTTAGTCCTCTACCATCAGTTGTTGTTAAACACTCTTTCACTTACTGTATACTTTTACTGTAGGGATCCCTAATAAGATCACTTTTTTTCGACAGTAGATACAAATAATGACAATAGCATTAAGTGAAAATTTATTTAACAAATTCTCATGGAGCTATTAATCTTGACTACTTTTATTTTCAAATGAAATCATGCTGCTTTTTATTTTATTAACAATTCCTAATTGATTTCAGGGTGCGTGAGATGTGAAGACGAGTCCATCGGGCCCATCTTCATGAAGGAGCCTCCAAACCGAGTGGACTTCAGCAACACCACCGGAGCCGTGGTGGAGTGCGAGGCCCGAGGGTCTCCGCCTCCAGAGGTGATCTGGGTGCGCGGGGACGGCACTGCTGTCGGCGACGTTCCTGGACTCAGACAGGTAGTCCAACATTTTTTATATAATAGAGACTACGTTTGATCTCAATCTTGCCTGATGGACCTGATGGAAAGCTACGACGAGATCGAAGAGACAGCATACTTTCTATGTCAGTGCCTATTCACCCTTGTCTTAAAGCCATCCAGATTATAGGAGTCATAAACACAAAAGTAGGGAGGGAATTCCACTCCTTAGTCGTGCGCACGATAAAATTGAATGATATGCGAGCTGGTGGGATATCATTTAATCAACGACGAAGAAATGAAACCCTCTCTGGGCCTTGGTGTCGGATTGCGGAAAACATTTTCCGAAATTGTGACCGTAAAAGACCGAAGAGGATATATTTTCATAAGTCTATTTTTTTAATTAATAATTGAGTCAAGTATTGCTTTAGTTTGATTTTATGCAATTTAAATTTTACCTAAATAACGTGTTATGCTACCATAACACTGAACAATAGATACTAATAAATAAATTTGTGTTTATCAGCATCTTGATTCCATAGGACTGTTTGTTGCTCTAGTTTCGGTTGTTTAAGCAATCATGGTGCTACGGAGACGTTTCCAAACTGAAGGTGTGACCTCCAAACTTCCAGGTGTCCGCCAACGGCAATCTCGTCTTCCCGCCGTTCCGAGCAGAAGACTATCGCCAGGAGGTCCACGCGCAGGTTTACGCCTGCCTCGCGCGCAGCCCTGTCGGCAGCATCCATTCTCGAGATGTCAACGTCAGAGCAGGTACCCTCTTCTCTACACTTGGTTAAGGAAATCGTCCGATGAGGCTCCACGCACCTGAGGGTATTAGAATTACCTGACAACAGGCACTGTGGCTGATGATGTTACATTTATGTTGCGTGTTAGGTTCGTGATTCCAAATATATTTATTATTTACCATCACGGGTGCCTTACGGCTTCCGAGACCGTCTACACTCCAGGGTTCCAAGATGAAGGGTTTTATTCCTACCTCGTCGTAGCCGATGGTGCTTTGAGTCTACACCGTTAAAGCGGCTCATCGTTTGTATAGGTATGGACTCAATAACTGTTTAAACAGTAAGTTGTATAATATAATAATAAGTTGCAGTAAGCAGTAGTAAGTTGGTATAATGAAACTGCATGCTCTTCGAGGCACCATAGCGGTATTGTAAAAAAAATGTTTTTTTATTAAGTATTAAAAAAAATCGATTGTACAGACAGGGGCTTAAACCCGATTTTGAATCTAAGATCTTTAACCAACTAGGTTCTAGTATATACGATAGATCTTCATTTATAAGAAATATCTCTAGTTATTAATAGAAAAATCATGGTCCAAAAATTAATTATAGTCAAAAGTCGTAGGTAAGTTTTTTTTATACTATACATGGTGCTTGGAATGCACCACACGCTATACTTCGCAGCATGCCGCGCCGGACTGTTTATGGTTAGGTGTTTGTATACCGCTCCTCTAACGTGATAGTGATCAGCGCATCACTTACAAAAGATGTATGATCACTCGTGCGAGGGTGTGGGTGACACAACAAACAAGACTACAGTTTGGGCGTTAATAAGAAAATTGGTTAGAATTACGTTTTAATAACGTTTGTTTTTTGGAATTTGATTCCTCCAATTAAAATTAGAAGCTCTACCAGAGCGGTACAGACCCTCCACTTACATTTCAACAGTTGGCAAATCTCATGAAGGTAAAAACCGTCTAGAGTCTTTTTTAGCTTCATGGCAAATCTCCTTAATTAACCTTTTAACCGTACCGACAGCCTCCGTAGACTAGTAGTTGCGCCTTTGGCGTTGTATCCGGAGGTCGTGGGTTCGATTCCCACCCATGGCAAAACATATTAGTACGTTTTTTTCTGTACAGTTTGTCATGGTCTGGGTGTTTATAAAATATAATATGTATTATATCGTTTTTTCTGGTACACATAGTACAAGCCCAGAGTTAGTTTGTGACCAGAGCAATATGTGTAATTTGTCCTTAAAAAAAAAAAAAAAAAAAACCATTGACTAAAAAAAATCGCAGGCTATTCTTATTACTTACCTATAATTTTTGGCGTATCCTAACTACGAAGTCAAACATGCAATAATACATGATTTTATTAACTGAATTATAAAGGTCAAAGGTCCCGCTTATAACCCCCATCATGACTCCATTAACAACTTTATTGGACCAATCAAATGATCCGCCTCGAGGGCCCGCGTACCCGGCGGGCGCCCTCCACCCCAAACCTAGGGTCAATCATAACCGACTGCTGCGTCGAACTACCGCTTGTGTTAGCAGCAGCTCGACCAATTGATTGTTGTGGCTGATGGCACTATCATGCTGATCCGCTCACTTAATGTTACGGTTCACGGTCATTTAGACCTAATACAACGATGTAGAGTCAATTAAATTCTAGTTATTTATTTCGTTAAAAGCTATAATGCTTTTAGGTAATTTATTAAGTTTAGGTTATGCATATCGCCTTTTTTTACTTAAGTTTTTCTTGACGTACAATGAATTCTTATAAATATATTAGGATATGTCAGTACATTAATCAGAGGAAAGGTTTCCCGAAGAGAATCACGAACGATCCTACATGCCAAATATTGCCCGAATGGCGCTCTTCTATACAATAAATATTGCATCAAAATCTGCCGCAGAATCCTACATTATAAGACCGTACGTCATTATTAAACTGTAAAAATAGGCAAAGAACGCAGATAAAGTATTTACGTGACCTTTCCACTGAAGTTTGAAATCGGCTGTGATCCGTAAAAAACAACACAGTAAAGTCCACAAATTCCAGATCAGTGGGCACCACCTCTGTCACATACATCATCTTTATGGTTACTGGTGATATCTGATTATATGACATACTCGTACAAATATCATCTTTAACCTTTCCCCTACACTTTGGTGTATTTTGTTTGGCAACTTCGGATACGGATATGTGGGAAATTTTATAAACAAATTAAGATTGACTTCATTCATCTGTTATATACAAGTAATATACTATTGGTAAGCCGTAGAATATGTAACTAACTCCCGCGCCGAGCGTCACGTCGCGAGTAGTGAGATATAATACACTCGAGGGATTTGAATTGATGAAGTCATGCATTCTAATACACTTACCTACTACCTACGTGTCGATCAAGCTATTGCCCTCCCATTGATAGAGACACGAGTTTAACCCATTTATGATGTACTTGCTTGCTGTTGGCAACATCGTGTGCGGAATATTTTTATGCGCCACGTGACGTATAATTATTTTGATTCTGTGGGTCGAATTTGAATAAATAAAAGATAAACGTTACTCACAATAAAGCTTCTTATCTTTCAGTAATTAGATTTGGATGCGCATGCGCGCGAAACGAACTAACCGACATAAATAAAAAAAAAGATTTTAAATTTAATTACTTATTTCTCACGTTTTTCAGTCATTTCTTTCCAAAATTTTTAAGAAAGTAAGAAATATTGATTCATCAATATACAATAACTGAACAATATAAATATAACTAGTTTTAGAGGTGGATATAGGCTGAATATCAGGTGGTGTTCAACCTGTGCACTAGGTATGCATGCCTGTGTCGCGGTGGTGTGCGAATTGCTGCGGTTATATGTTGATGAATTTTAGAACAACATTATCAGTATAAATATACATACATATATACACTGACAATAAGTAACCAGAGCAAACTAATATTTATTTGTTTGCTCTGTGAAGGTCCTACACTACGATATAGGTAGTATGACTTGACTAACTGCAAAACTGTCTACCCTCATATATAATATGAAATGTAGAAGATCTATATAGCTGGCTTCAACTTTTAAATATATAAGTACGTAGTGTTTTGAGAAGATTTCCTTAACCAAAATTGCAAAACCCTTGGACTTCTTACGCTTGTTCTTGTCAACTAATTATATTTATTTTCAGCATTATTTTGTCTAACTCGTTTGTAATGAAGTTGTATTTGGCGCGGTCGTTGGTTGGTCAGCAATACTATTCGGCCGGGAACCTTTGGCAGACCGCTCGGACCACAACCGAACCCTCCACCCCGACGTTACCGGCGCTCGCTGTACCACCCTCCCATATCGACGTCGTTGCGGAAAATCGATTGCATTCGTTGATACATCAAACGATATTTTTCATTTTTCATTAGACAGCTTTGGTCTGAAACATATAATGTCCTGCTGAAAAAAGTGACGGACCTAGATACATCGACTTGTCATTTTCAACAAAAAAGAAACGAAGTTAAAAAATAATATAATATCTATATTACATAAATATATGTAACTATATAGCTATTGCCCGCGGCTTCGCACGCATTGTTGTGTGTTTATAAGTGCGAAATAGGTACAGACTAATTTAAACAGTTCCAACGCTAGCATTGACGCTGGATCACATTTAAGTGCTGGACTAGATTTAAATATTTTTAATTGGTCTAGTGATAATTCAGCATTGCTGGACGGGACACTAAACTTCAAGTGAATATTTTTTATATTGAAATTTTTAAAGAGAGCGCGAAGCAATGAAAAATTTCGTGAGGGGTGACTGGTTGGCTCAATGGTTGATTACCTTGCCGCGAAAGCGAGGGTCGTGCGTTCGAGTCCCGCCCATCAGAAAATTTTCAATATAAGAATGTGGGAATTTATAAAAATGTAATTCAAGTATATCAATTGGTATAGCAATCGATTTTCCGACAACACTAAGGGTGAGTTACACCAAAGTGTCCGTTAAAGTAATTGTAACAATTAAAGTTAAAAATGGCGTCAAATGTAGCAGCTGTTATTCGACTTTCAAAACAAAACTGGTACATTCGGCGCCATTTTTAACTTTAATTGTTACATTTACAGAGAGTTTATTTTGGTAAAACTCAGCCTAATTCCTCACAATTCCCCACTATTGAGTCCAGTCGTGCAACAACCGTACGAAGCCGAAGTGAACAACGAGTACGTGATCCGCGGCAACTCCGCCATCCTCAAGTGCTCCATCCCCTCGTTCGTGGCGGACTTCGTGTCCGTGCAGTCCTGGCACGACGACGCCGGCGCCTCCCACTCGCTCCAACCTTCCGAACAAGACGGTATCTTATCACTCACGTTTCAAGTCCTCTAATGTCCGATCCGTTTGCAGTGGTATCCTAGCACTAAGAGGCCTATCCTAGTACGAAATGGTATCGGCAAAACCGCCGTGCTCAAGTATAATATCCCGCCGTTCGTTGCGGATTTCCTGAAGGTCTTTATTCTTCAATCCTTCAGATGTAATGAGTTGTTCGTTTCAGTTGTCAACCAGTTTTATGAAGCAGAAATCTTAACAGAATATGTGATCCGAGGAAATCCTGCATTACTAAAGTGTTCCATACCGTCGTTTGTTGCCGATTTCGTTAAGGTTGAAGCGTGGATCGCCGACGACGGCGCTGAAATTGTCCAAACTAATGAACTCGGTAACCAATGACACTTCGTTCTCTTCCTCATAAGTCTATGTTCCCGACCATTATGTTCCTGATGCCTTTTGTTTATATCCTCATTATTATTCAATAGTCGTGTCTCAGTACTACTCGACCGAAGCCGAAAATGAATACGTGATCAGAGGCAACGCCGCCATCGTTCGATGCAAGATACCTTCGTTTGTAAATGATTTTGTACAAGTTGAAACTTGGATTATTGATGAAAAGGTTACTTTAATGCAAAACGATTCGTCTTCTCCTGATGGTAATTTAATAAAACGGCCTATATTTTTGTTATATAAAAAATCCTAAATCCTGTTTTCCTTCTAAAATTAAAAATTGACGATGGTTGGTGGTAGTGGTGCCGCAGCCTTATGAAGCAGAAGCGGATAATGAGTACGTGATTCGCGGAAACGCTGCCATCATGAAATGTGAAATGCCCAGCTTTGTGTCGGATTTCGTCGCGGTCGAAATGTGGTCCGACAGCGACGGAGGAACATACTTTCCTGGCAATGATGGGGGTAATCATTAAATTACCAACACCTTACTATTCCTTGTTTCCTTTCAGCCGTCCTTCAAACCTACGAAGCCAGAGTGAATGATGAGTTCATTTTGCGAGGAAACACAGCTATTATCAAATGTATCGTTCCATCGTTCGTAGCCGATTTTGTTCATGTCATTGCGTGGCTAGTAGACAATGATACTCTAGCAACCGAAGAATATTCTAACGTCGATTCTGGTAGATTTATCCATAATAACATACTTTAGCTCCTTATTCCTCGACCGTAATATCCTTAAAGTTAAAAGTTCGGTTTAGGAAAATGTATTTGTTTTTACAGTTGTTTATCAAGCGTATGACCCGAGAGTCATCGACGAGTACGTGTTGCGCGGTAACCCAGCCATAGTAAAGTGTCTGCTCCCGTCCTTCGTAGCGGATTACGTGCTAGTTAAGGATTGGGTTATAGATGACAACGACTCCCTGCCCGCTCCTTCTCCGCACGATGGCAATTACGGTAATCGGCGGCACCCACGCGACCTCAATTTGTTGTCCTTATCCGTTCCTTCATCCCGCTCGACGATCGTATTTTATATTTGTTCATGTCACAAAGCAATATCCTTTCAGCTGTGAACCAGTTTTACGAGTCGCAAGTATACGATATGTATGTAATAAGAGGAAACGCTGCAGTCTTCAAGTGCCACATCCCTTCTTTCGTGTCTGATCACGTACTGGTAGTGTCATGGCACGATACAGACGGCGGAGAGTATTCGAGCACTGATTCTTATGGTATTCACTCTGACTGTGATCGATTATTCCTATTATCCTTACCCCATATCCTTGTAATAATAATAATAGTCATAATAATTTGATATAAATATTTTCACAGTGGTTTCGCAAAGTTATACAATACATTTGGTAGAAGAAAATGTCTTACGAGGCAACGCTGCTATTTTAAAATGTCTGATACCTAGTTTCGTCACTGAATACGTGATAGTAGATTCATGGATAATTTCTGAAGACGGAAATGACATTGAATTAAATACTGAGGGCGAAATGAATGTTGACGGTGAAGATGGCTTTGTTCTTTTAAACTTCCTCTCCCCTCCTTATTGTTTACAGTGGTCTCTCAAGCCTTCACAGTAATGTTGGTTGATGAAAATGTTTTACGTGGAAACTCTGCTATTGTGAAGTGCCTCATACCCAGTTTTGTGACCGAGTATGTAACTATAGCCTCTTGGATAATCACCGACGAAGGAAAGGAAACAGAAATAACAACTGACGACAAATTAAACATCGACGGTGAAGATCATTTTCTTGTTTAAATTACTCCACACCCTTTTCCTTTTTCTGGTCGGCAGTGGTTTCGCAAGCGTATACGGTCAACCTGATGGAGGAGAGCGTTCTCCGCGGAAACGCAGCAATTCTTCGCTGTCACATTTCTACTTTTGTCACCGAATACGTCAACGTCGCATCGTGGATAGTTTCTGAAGATGATACAATTGAAATGGAGATCATGGCCAACAGTTCCATGGATATTGGTATTTCAGTTTGCACCAAAGAAATCATCCAATTCCTTGTCCAACGTCATTTTTATGCGTTACCACCAAGATTTTATTTTTTCAGTCGTGTCACAAGTTTACACAGTTAATTTGATGGAAGAAAACGTGCTCCGCGGTAATGCCGCTATAATGAAGTGTCACATTCCTAGTTTCGTAACAGAGTATGTCTTCGTCACATCTTGGATAGTGTCTGAACCCGATGTTGATGATTTTCAGATTAATACTGATGAATCGCGGGACTTAGGTATTTTTGGCGCATTTTTCTTTTCATTCTCACCTTCATTCCTTTTCCTGATAATCCTTATTTTTAGTGGAATTTTTAAATTATCGTCTATTACAGTGGTGACTCAGTCGTACACGGTCAACTTATGGGAAGAGAACGTGCTCCGCGGAAATGCCGCCATTCTCAAATGTCAGATCTCAAGCTTCGTCAATGAATACGTCAATGTATCCTCTTGGATCGTTTTTACCGAAAATGGTGATATTGAAACCGAAATTACGTTAGACAGTGAAATGAAACTAGGTACCTAATTAAATCTGCTTTAAAATACTTCCTTAACGTTCCATCTCCCCAATCAAAAGTATTCGATGATAGTTTTATTCCTCTAAATATAATTTGCTGAATAATATTATAATATAAAATATGGATTTACATATCATGATTTCAGTTGTGTCGCAAGCTTACGCTGTCAATTTATGGGAAGAATACGTTTTGCGAGGAAATCCCGTCATTCTCAAGTGTCATATCCCCAGCTTTGTCGCTGAGTACGTCGCCGCTATCTCCTGGATTATCTCCGAAGATGGCACTGATAATATTGATATTAGTATAATTGATAACTTCGATTTAGGTACCTAATTGCTTGTACCTGCTTAATTGCAATTTAATATCCTCACCTTTACCTGTGCTATCCTTCTTTTCCTGTCTCGGTCTCGTCGGGGTTACATGGTCGGTTGGATTAGGTCGGTCACATGGTCGTATTCTTGCAGTGGTATCGCAAGCGTACGCCGTCAACTTGATGGAGGAGTACGTGCTGAGAGGTAACGCTGCAATCCTCAAATGTCATATCCCGAGCTTCGTCGTCGAGTATGTCTCCGTGACTGCTTGGATCATTCAGGAAGAAGATCAGGTTCAGGAAATTCAACTCGAATCTCCGACTAACGATGGTATATATCTTGGATAGGAGTGTTCCTATTAAGGCTTTCCTATGGCACCATGGGTCTAACGATCTACCTTTTCCTGATATCCCACTACCGAATTGCATGCATATGAAATATTTAAGTAAGTCACAGCCTTATGTTGTGTTGCTATTAAACAATTAAAAAACTAATTAAAAAAATGTGAGTTTACTATAACGCATTCGGGGTGATTTCAGATGGAAAATATCTTGTTCTTCCTTCTGGTGAATTGCATATTAAAGATGTTGGTCCTGAAGATGGATACAAATCGTACCAATGTAGGACTAAGCACAGACTGACAGGAGAAACACGACTCTCTGCCACCAAAGGCCGTCTCGTCATTACTGGTGAGTCACAAATCATAATCTATTGTTATACTGTATGTAATTAATTATAACCATGAGTAACTTTAATATAAATTAATTTAATTTTGTTTAAATTGTCAATTAATTATAAATTCATTGACTTTGTAAAATGTTAAATTATTACATTTCACATTAAATTATTTCACAACGTCAATGAATAAGTAACGCGGAGTCTGCAGAGTGAACTCTCCAGACTTCGCGATCCGGTGACTTGCCTGAATGTTGGGATAGGGTACCCTGCAGAGCCTTGACACGCGCACTATCGGTCCACTATAGCGTTAGGTCATTAATATAGACTTCCCTCGGCGACGTCGGGCGTCCCTACCTCGAGGTCAGGTATAACTTTCACGCCCCTGTTCTAGAGCCGGTCGGTCGGGTCCCTCCTAAGTTCGCAACCGTTCTCACCGGAACTATGTTTCAAGTTACCAAAGATGAATCTTACGCCTTACAATGCCCCGCTCAAGCTTTTCCTGTCCCGCTCTTCAGGTAATCCATCAGCGGCCATATTTCGCTTAAAAACATGATTTCTCTAGAACCCGTAGGCAGAGTCCCACCTAAGTTCGCCACGGTCGTCTTGGGCACAGTCGTAGGAGTGAGAACGACCGCAGCGATCGCGTTACAATGTCCCGCTCAGGCCTTCCCCGTTCCGCTTTACAGGTAAATAAATCCTTGTCTTTATTTATAGAACCTTTGGGATAAGTATCGCCCAAATTCCCAAGCATTGATAAGGGTCGGCTGGTGGACTTTACGTGGAACGCGAGCATTACACTGCTGTGCCCGGCTCAGGCCTATCCCGTACCCGCGTTTAGGTGAGCTCGGCGTTAAATATATTTTGTTGTCGACAGAACCGCTCGGTAAAGTGTCACCAAAATTTCCGAGTCTCGAGAAAAGTCGTCTCTTTGATTTTGCCTCTGGTCAGAGTATTACGATTCTGTGTCCGGCTCAAGCGTTTCCCGCACCAATGTTTAGGTGAGATCGGTAACAAATGTTATAAATAACACTCCGTCCTATCGTAAGGTAACTGCAGAACCTCTCGGAAAAGTGGCACCTAAGTTTCCGAGTTCGCAGAAGACGAGTGGGTTTGACGTAGTGCAAGGTGAGACGACGACCGTCATGTGTCCCGCGCAGGCCTTCCCCGTCCCTACAATAAGGTGTGTAACGTCGCATCCGTTTGTTTCGACCAGAGCCGGTGGGGAGGGTTTCCCCGAAGTTTCCGACCGGCGATATCAGTAGAACGTTCAAGTCATCCGCTGGCGATGGCGTGCCCCTGCTGTGTCCGGCTCAAGGCTTTCCAGCTCCGACGTTTAGGTAATTCCTTCGTTTTATAACCGCAGAACCGATGGGCAAAGTATCACCTAAATTTCCATCGATGGAAACCGGTCGCAGTTTCACATATACGGCAGAATCATGCGTGACCCTTCTGTGCCCCGCTCAAGCCTTCCCTGCTCCGATGTTCAGGTATCACCAAATATATCGTTACAATCGATTGTCGTATTCGTAGAGCCCGTTGGCAGAGTGTCACCCAAGTTTCCTTCACTGGATAGCTCGAGAAGTTTCAGTGCGATCGTCGATGCCAGCCTGACACTGTCTTGTCCCGCGCAAGCATTCCCGGTGCCTCTGTTCAGGTATTTGTAATATAATGTGTTGTTCGTAGAGCCGGTGGGTCGCGTGTCTCCTAAGTTCATCTCAGGCGATAAGAGCCGCGCATTCGACGCTTCCGGAAACGTCAGTATCACGTTATTGTGTCCCGCTCAGGCTTTCCCCGCCCCATTATTCAGGTACAAATTTGCTATTTTGTAATGAGTTTTTATCTTCATTACTTAGAACCGGTTAACAGTGCAGCTCCTAAAGTGGCCACCAAAGTCATAGATATAGCGGAAGCACTTCAACATACTCCAATCACGCTAATGTGTCCGGCGCAAGCATTTCCCATTCCCTTATTCAGGTAATTCGATCAAGCGTTAATACCATTCATTCTTTTGTCCAGAACCTGTAGGAAGAGTGCCTCCAAAGTTCCCCACTATGGATAACTCTAGAGGTTTCAATGCAAACGTTAATGCTAGTGTTACCCTGCTCTGTCCCGCTCAAGCGTTTCCGGTGCCGTTATCAAGGTAGCTTCTAACTCTAATTACTCGTACGTAATTTCCTTGTAGAACCGATGAATAGTGCGGGCCCCAAAGTGCCGTCAAAAACAATAGAGTTTGTGGAGTATGCGACGTCTTCGCACGCGACTTTACTGTGTCCCGCGCAAGCCTACCCTGTACCTACTTTCAGGTGAGTCCGCCCTGCTCGCTATGACTCGGCGAACCCTTTGTTTTAGAGCCCGTCGGATCTAAGGCCCCTACTTTCTCGACCGATTATAAAATGGCTTGGTACGTAAAGCACGTGGACCAAGACTTCGCTCTGCTCTGTCCCGCCCAGGGATACCCCTCCCCGACCTTCAGGTACTAATAAATATATTTATGCTTTTTAGAACCTATCATCTCGAAAAGTCCCACATTCTCTAGTGACTCGAAGTTAGCATGGTTCGAGATCCGCGGAGGTTGGGACTTTGCCCTCACGTGTCCGGCTCAAGCTTACCCAGTACCCTTGTTTAGGTGAGAGTAGAATAATACCAATAACGTGTGGTAACTCTTCGCAGAACCGGTCGGCTCCAAGTCGCCCGCGTTCTCTACGGACGATAAGTTAGCGTGGTTCGTGAGAAGTTTGGGTCAAAGCTTCGCGATGCTCTGTCCTGCTCAAGCCTACCCTGTTCCCAAATTCAGGTATTTCTCAACTGCTTGTCAAGTAGAACTATTAGGAACTACGAATGGAACAACGATCATTCGAATAATATCAGTATTTAATTTTAGAACCGGTCGGGTCCAAATCTCCTACTTTTTCTAATGACGTCCTATTTTCCGGAATTACTCGTAAAACTGGTCAAGACTTCGCACTTCTGTGTCAAGCGCAGGCTTTCCCAGTCCCATTGTTCAGGTAAAATATTTTATTCTATTTAATATCACAGAACCTGTCGCTTCGAAGGCGCCAACGTTTTCCTCAGAGTTTAAAAGTACCACTTTGACGAAATACGGTGCCCAAGCATTGGTCCTATTGTGTCAAGCGCAGGCGCACCCTCCACCATCTTTCAAGTGAGTGTGTTTAAATTGCAGGCGTCCCTATCCTTGACCGATAGCATTTTGTTGTAGAACCGGTCGGTGCTAAAGCCCCCTCGTTCTCCACGGACTCTAAGGGCAGTATTTTCGTCCGCGACGTAGGCAACAATTTTGCGTTAATGTGTCAAGCGCAGGCATCCCCCGCCCCAATATTTCGGTGAGTCCTAACATTATGCATCTTCTCTGCAGAGCCGGTGGGATCCAAAGCCCCCACTTTCTCTTCAGACTCTTCGTTAACGGCGTTAATAAGAAATAAGGATCAGGCGTTCGCCATGTTATGTCAAGCGCAGGCATTCCCCGTACCAATCTTTAGGCAAGTATGATATTGCGTCTAATAATTACATCTCATGTATTTTAGAACCTCTTGGAGTTAAATCTCCATCTTTCTCGTCGGAGTCCATGGGAAGTATATTTAGAAAACACATCGGTCAGGACTTTGCTTTTTTGTGCCAGGCTCAAAGCTATCCTGCTCCTATATTCAGGCAAGTTCGAGGACAATTCATTTATCAATCGCTTTTTCCCCATCGCGCAGAACCTGTCGGATCGAAGCCTCCGACTTTCTCCACGGACGCTCGCAGTATTTCGTTTGTGCGCGCCGTTGGGCTAAGCTTTGGCTTGCTCTGTCAGGCACAGTCATTTCCGGTCCCGATATTCAGGCAAGTTATCCAATTATGAACGTTTATTGAGATACCCTGTTAAAAACTATTTCAGAACCTACTAGTAAAATAGCACCGAAAAAGCAAATGGTGGAACAGTTCGAAGGCTGGAAAGTGGTATTAATATTACGCGATGCTTCGGCCTTCTTAACTTGTCCTGTAAATGCATATCCGGCTCCGCGATATAGGTAGGTGACGGGTCAGTTAAAGTCTTAATTTTATATTTCCCAGAACCGGTAGGCGCGAAGGCTCCGACCTTCTCCACCGAATCTAAAAGCTCCACATTCATCAAAGACGTAAATCAAAGTTTCGCTCTTCTATGTCCGGCTCAGGCGTTTCCCACACCATTGTTCAGGCAAGTTGCTAGAGCTTCACTTACTTTGTAATCTGCTTCAATTACACAGAACCTGTAGCCAGTACTACTCCGAGCGTCACCTCAACGCCGAAAGCTTCAGTTTGGTTTTCTCAAAACGTAACATTGGCTCTACTTTGCCCTGTGCAGGGATTTCCTTTGCCGACATCCAGGTAAACATAAAATGTTATACCCAACAGTTGACTCTAAGTATGTAACGTCCGATGACGTGATTCCAGAGCCGACCAGTAACATTGCACCTAGAAAAGAATCGAGTAAACAATTTGAAGGCTGGGAAGTAGTCGCAGTCGCTCGGTCGTCTGCCGCATACCTAACGTGTCAAGCTGCCGCCTTCCCCACGCCCGAGACCAGGTCAGTGCCTTGCGAGCACATCCTTACTCCGAGGCGACGATGCCTCTTACTCCACTAAATAAATATGTCCGTTGTGTGAACAAGCGGGGTTGCTATTTCCGCTTCTATTCACAACTCACGCTTCTGTGACGTAGCTTTCCGTCATTTTGGCTTCGGGGGTGTCCATTCTCTAACATTATCATTCTCATTTGAAACGGTCGCGCTTTAGCTTTACGTTTGTTTCGCTTCTTATTTTCTTTAACAATATTTTCCCCATTGAGTCAATTTCTATGTTTTCGTTAAAGAACCGACGAACAGTGTTCCTCCGAGGGTTCCCGGCGGTCGGTTACAAGAAATGGAAATATCCTTTGGCTCTGCCGGTTCGATTCTTTGCCTTAGTCAAGGTTTTCCGGTGCCGTTGTTCAGGTGGGTCGGTTCAACTTAAATCAAATAAGGCTTCGGACCCCGTTTATATTATGATACTTGCTTGCGGGAAAATTAATTTACTTCTGAACGCGGTTTCGTTGGTTCCAGGTGGTACAAATTCATCGATGGTACGACCAGAAAACAGCCTGTTACTTTAAACGAACGAGTCAAACAGGTGTCTGGAACCTTAATCATCAAGGAAGCCAAAGTCGAAGATTCCGGAAAATATCTTTGCGTAGTGAATAATTCTGTGGGGGGAGAATCTGTGGAGACGGTATTGACTGTGACAGCCCCACTAAAGGCAACTGTGGAACCCGCCACCCAGACCGTAGACTTCGGACGTCCTGCCACGTTTACCTGCCGATATGAAGGAAATCCTGTGAAAACCATCACTTGGCTTAAGGATGGACACGATATCAAGCATCACGACCCTGTACTTAGGTAAATATAGAATTTATTTTAAATTTGTTTTTCTGCTAACTAGAATTTTAAAGATTAATCTATTTCTGTTTTATTTTTTAAAGAATCGAATCAGTGAAGAAAGAGGACAAAGGCATGTATCAGTGCTTTATACGAAACGATCAGGAAAGTGCTGGAGCAAGCGCTGAACTAAAACTTGGAGGACGATGTGAGTTTATTGAAATAAATAAAATTTCCCACTAGCAATCCAATATTAGTTAGTTTTCTGTGAATTTTGCCATAGCCACCATTATTTATTTATAAACTTTTTTGATTCTGTGATTACACATTCTCCAGACGGAGAGGGGTTTCATCCTTTCTTCGTTGATACCCCATCAGTATACCAACTCTGTAATTAAAAAACGTTGTCCCTAGTGTGAGTTTTCTAACTATGTATTACTTTCGATTGAGTTATGAGCGTAGTATACTCGTAGTTCGCTCGAAAGTAAACGTTAAAGAATTTACTACAGGGTAATATGTGTGAAAGAATTTACTACAGGGTAATATGTGTGAAATTTCCTACATATTCAAATACTAATATTTTTTTGAAAGATTTATTTTGTAAGTTATTAAAATATATGGTTTTCATTTACAGTCGAACCGCCAGTGATCCGTCACAGTTTTGGTGAACAAACTCTCCGTTCAGGCCCCCCATTGCGACTCAAATGTGTCGCATCTGGAAACCCGACCCCAGACATCGCATGGACCTTAGACGGAGACAAAATAGCGCCCTCAGACCGCCTGCAAATAGGACAGTTTTTGACGGCGGATGGAAACGTCGAAAGCCATCTGAATATCACTTCGGTTCATACCAACGATGGCGGCTTATACTCTTGCTCGGCGAGCAGTAAAGTCGGAGAAGCGATTCACGCTGCAAGGGTAAACGTATATGGTGTGCCTTTTGTTAGGCCGATGAAGAGACGCGCCGTCGTTGCTGGCGAAACTTTGATCCAACATTGTCCCGTGGCCGGTTACCCCATAGACAGTATAATCTGGGAGAGGGACGGCCGAGTGCTACCCATCAACCGCAAGCAGAAGGTTTTTCCCAACGGTACACTGGTGATCGAGAATGTGGAAAGGACGTCGGACCAGGCAGTCTACACGTGCGTGGCCAAGAATGCGCAAGGATACAATGCCAAATCTACTTTGGAGTTGCAAGTTATGGGTAAGCTTTGTTTACTATTTATTAAGTGATTTTAGACGTATTTATTGCTCTTTGAAATTATTCATGAACGAAGTTGTTACTTCATATAACATTGCATAGATCTGCCCCTGTGGCCTAGTCAGTTGCGCCTTTAGCGTTGTATCGTGGGTTCGATTCCCACTCATAGATTTTTTTTAAATTGGAGCACGGCTTGTGACTTTGTATCTGGTGGTGAGAAGAACAACAAATTCCATGAATGGGATCGATCAATAATTGTTCTTAGACAACATTGATCTCTCCCACTATGCCGGCTAAATGGCATAGTGGGAGAGATCAATGTTGATCAACTTAGCTTAGGTTGTGAGCAGGCCAATATGTGTAGGTACAAGCTTAGCTCAGGTTGTGAGCAGGCCAATATGTGTAGGTACAAGCTTAGCTTAGGTTGTGAGCAGGCCAATATGTGTAGGTACAAGCTTAGCTTAGGTTGTGAGCAGGCCAATATGTGTAGGTACAAGCTTAGCTTAGGTTGTGAGCAGGCCAATATGTGTAGGTACAAGCTTAGCTCAGGTTGTGAGCAGGCCAATATGTGTAGGTACAAGCTTAGCTTAGGTTGTGAGCAGGCCAATATGTGTAGGTACAAGCTTAGCTTAGGTTGTGAGCAGGCCAATATGTGTAGGTACAAGCTTAGCTCAGGTTGTGAGCAGGCCAATATGTGTAGGTACAAGCTTAGCTTAGGTTGTGAGCAGGCCAATATGTGTAGGTACAAGCTTAGCTTAGGTTGTGAGCAGGCCAATATGTGTAGGTACAAGCTTAGCTTAGGTTGTGAGCAGGCCAATATGTGTAGGTACAAGCTTAGCTTAGGTTGTGAGCAGGCCAATATGTGTAGGTACAAGCTTAGCTTAGGTTGTGAGCAGGCCAATATGTGTAGGTACAAGCTTAGCTTAGGTTGTGAGCAGGCCAATATGTGTAGGTACAAGCTTAGCTTAGGTTGTGAGCAGGCCAATATGTGTAGGTACAAGCTTAGCTTAGGTTGTGAGCAGGCCAATATGTGTAGGTACAAGCTTAGCTTAGGTTGTGAGCAGGCCAATATGTGTAGGTACAAGCTTAGCTTAGGTTGTGAGCAGGCCAATATGTGTAGGTACTAGCTTTGCTCAGGTTGTGAGCAGGCCAATATGTGTAGGTACAAGCTTAGCTTAGGTTGTGAGCAGGCCAATATGTGTAGGTACAAGCTTAGCTCAGGTTGTGAGCAGGCCAATATGTGTAGGTACAAGCTTAGCTTAGGTTGTGAGCAGGCCAATATGTGTAGGTACAAGCTTAGCTTAGGTTGTGAGCAGGCCAATATGTGTAGGTACAAGCTTAGCTCAGGTTGTGAGCAGGCCAATATGTGTAGGTACAAGCTTAGCTTAGGTTGTGAGCAGGCCAATATGTGTAGGTACAAGCTTAGCTCAGGTTGTGAGCAGGCCAATATGTGTAGGTACAAGCTTAGCTTAGGTTGTGAGCAGGCCAATATGTGTAGGTACAAGCTTAGCTCAGGTTGTGAGCAGGCCAATATGTGTAGGTACAAGCTTAGCTTAGGTTGTGAGCAGGCCAATATGTGTAGGTACAAGCTTAGCTCAGGTTGTGAGCAGGCCAATATGTGTAGGTACAAGCTTAGCTCAGGTTGTGAGCAGGCCAATATGTGTAGGTACATGCTTAGGTTGTGAGCAGGCCAATATGTGTAACAATGTCCTACATATTATGATTTTATTATAGATGATGAAACATTAGATAATTGATATTTTTGTAACAATTTTTTTTCTAAAATAATGTTCCTTAGGAGAATTGGAAACTTCGAAAAAACTAAAACCTAACACAATATTAAGTGGTTAGTTACAAAATATGTTTTACTTATATTCCTGGAAAGTGTACTGGGCTGGTAATTTAGCGCTTATCGCGTCCTAACAAGCATACCAGCCTGTTGATAGCTACTATACTACCAAAGCCCAGCGGGAGTCGATAATGGACACAAGTACATTATACAAATATTTCACTGATTATATACTAATAATATACATTTTTGTACGTGTCAAACTAATCAGTCTTTTTCAGATATTTTTTTTTATTCCAACTTTGTATACATACAGCATACAGGTATAATATGTAGAATGTAGCGAAGAGAGGTTTATGCCCGCCAAAGCTACATGGCCCAATGCCCCTAGTTGCGATCCTTTATCTAAATTTGGAATCAAACAGTATTACCTCAGATTCATCCGTTTTCGTTCGGCGACGAGTCTGCTAACGCGGGAGACGCCGTCGGCATTCAGTGCATGATGACTAAAGGAGACGTGCCTGTTAACATAACTTGGCTCCTTAACGAGCAGCCCGCCGATGCAATCCATGGAGTCACAATCACCAAAATCGGTCACAAAACTAGCAGCTTGTCGATCGAGTGCGTCACGTCCATCCATAAGGGCGTATACACGTGTTCTGTTTCCAATCTCGCCGGTCACTCGAATTACTCGTCTGAATTGGCAGTTAACGGTAAAGCTGGTAACATAATAATTATTCATGTTGCTACGACGTGCTTTTTTCTTATGTGACGTAGAACTATGTTTTTCTTACAGCTAAGAGTTAAAAAAATGTGTCTTCTTTATAGAACTCTAAACCTTTTTCCTTAAGTTTACTCTTAATGTCTTTTTTGCTATCTTATATTGACGTAGTTCTATGTTCTCTAATAACGATAGTTTTATTATATTTCCTGCAGCCTTACCTCAGATTCATCCCTTTACGTTTGGGGACGAACCCGCAAATGCCGGTGATGCTGTGGGTATCCAATGCATGGTGACCAAAGGCGACGTACCCGTTAACATCACTTGGCTTTTAAACGGAATTCCTGTCGAAAATATTCAGAGTATAATTGTCGGAAAAATCGGCCACAAGTCTAGCAGTCTTTCCATAGATTCAGTAGCATCGATTCATAAAGGAATTTACACGTGCTCGGTGACAAATATCGCTGGACACACAAACTACTCCTCAGAATTATCAGTCAACGGTAATAAACTCTGGTTAAGGTTTTCTTAAGTAACTGGTTGTATTTTCTTCAGTCCTGCCCCAAATAAATCCTTTTACTTTCGGCGACGAACCGGCTAACGCGGGCGACACCGTCGGCCTTCAATGTATGGTCGTCAAAGGAGACGTGCCTGTCAATATTTCTTGGACTCTAAATGAAAAGCCAATACAAAATGTCACCATAATGAAGATGGGACCCAAATCTGTAGCATTGACTATTGAATCTGTGTCATCGATGCACAGAGGAAAATTTACCTGTTTTGCCGAAAATTCCGCCGGACACACAAATCATTCCGCCGAATTATCCGTCAACGGTACTTTCTTAATGTATGTTTTGTAATGCGCTACACTAAACAAGTTCAGATACGTCTGAAATTTCAGTGCCTTCAATACTATTATTTATTGTTATACTTAATTTTGTAACTTATCCGACATATCTGAACTTGTCTTCAACCTACCAATTTGTGTCAATAGTCCTTCCCCAAATCAATCCGTTTTCATTCGGCGAGGATCCTGCCAATGCGGGCGACGCTGTCGGTCTCCAATGCATGGTCGTGAAGGGAGATATCCCCATCGATATCTCATGGAAACTCAACGGGTACCCTATCCAAGACACTCCAGGAGTATCAGTCATGAAAATGGGACCAAAAGCCAGCGGGTTGACTATTGAATCAGTATCGGCTGCACATAGAGGAACTTTCACGTGTTTTGCTAGAAATATGGCCGGCCATACCAATCATTCTACAGAGTTATTTGTTAACGGTATTAGTATTACTTCTTTTAAATAACACGTTTTTGGTTTTTCGATTTAGTTATTCCTCAAATCAACCCATTTACATTCGGAGATGAGCCTGCCAACGCGGGAGATGTTGTTGGTCTACAGTGTATGGTAGTGAAAGGAGATGCACCAGTCAATATCACTTGGACTCTCAACGGAAATCCTATTACGGAAACGCCGGGTATTTCTGTGATGCAGTTAGCTCCTAAGATCAGCAGCCTCACCGTGGACTCCGTGTCTTCTGTCCACAGAGGGACTTACGTTTGCTTTGCGGAAAACGCTGCGGGACACACAAACCATTCGGCTCAACTTTCTGTTAATGGTACCTACGTTCAAGAAAATTGTAATGTAGGCTTTGACTAACAATATTTTTGTTTTTCCCTTTATCCTTAAAATTACGAAATTATCCTACAGTGACTCCTCAAGTAACACCTTTCGACTTCGGCGATGAAGTTTTAAATGCGGGAGACACGGTGTCATTAACATGCACGGTTGGCAAAGGAGATGTCCCTCTCGAAATTAAATGGGAACTTAACGCAAACCCGTTGAACTCCGAGAACGGCGTAATAATTAATAGGAGCGGGAAAAGAATTTCAATGCTAAGTATAGAAAATGTTCAACACGACCACATCGGCAACTACACTTGCATTGCCGAAAACCAAGCCGGGAAGACCAGTCATAGCGCGGTGCTTAAAGTTAACGGTATTCCTCAATTTGTACAAGACTTTGTTTTTATTTACTCTGCTTTGTAGTTTATTCATTCCAAAAGTCCTAAAATATTCAGTCTTTTTAATCAGTTACACCTCAAGTGGCGCCGTTTGATTTTGGCGAGGAGACGTACAACGCGGGAGATACGGTATCCTTAACGTGTACCATTACTAAAGGCGACATGCCCGTCGAGATATCTTGGAAGTTCAACGGAGAGATCATTCCCAACGGAGAGGGGATTATAATCTCCAGAAGCGGCCGCAAGATATCTGTACTCTCTATCGATTCTATTAAGTCCGAACATCGAGGCAACTACACGTGTTCTGCAAAAAACGAGGCGGGAGAAGCGGCTCACTCTGCTTTGCTTTATGTCGATGGTATAGCCGTTTTATCTAGATAACTAATTTAGCATGATTTTGATTATTTTTCGTTATTTTAGTTGTCCCACAATTACAACCTTTCGACTTTGGTGAGGAACCCACGAACGATCAGGAAACTATAGTAGTCGTATGCACGGTCACAAAAGGAGATCTGCCACTTGAGATAAAATGGTTCTTTAATGAAAGAAATCTAAAATCTGGTGAAAACGGTGTTTTATTGACCAATACTAAACGCACTAGCCAACTATCCATAGAGTCGGTTAGTCATGAGAATCAAGGAAATTATACTTGTGCGGTGAAAAATGGAGCTGGGACAATCAACCATACCTCGTCTTTGTTTGTTAACGGTATTTTTCCATTTGTCAATGTTTCTGTTATTTGCTGCTACAAATTATTACATTTTTTGCCTATCATCTCCCACACCCTTAAAACTAACATACACAGACTGCTGTCAATTAGGCAAGCTTCTAAACTTTTTTAATCAGTGCCCCTCAAACGGCGCCGTTTGACTTTAGAGAAGAAACGTACATTGCGTGGCATACCGTGACTCTCACTTGCACTATCACAAAAGGTGTCATGGATGACGGTGACATCGCAGATGTTCAATAGAGAAGTCATCCCTACCGGTGTAGGAACTCTTACCACTCGATTTGGTCATAACATATCTTATCAAAATATGTTATCCATTAATTCGATCAAATCTTCTCATCGAGGAAACTACAGATGTGTGGCCAAAACGAGGCAGGCGCTGCGTAATGTCGCGTCACATTCGGTACTCCTCAATGTAGACAGTACCTCTTCTAATAGTTTGAGTTATACATTTTTATTGATTTTAGTTATTCCTCAAATTCAACCGTTCGAATTCGGCGACGAGCCAACTAATGACCAAGAAACCATCGTGGTCATTTGTAGCGTCGTAAAAGGAGATCTACCTCTCGAAATACATTGGTTTTTCAACGGGAGAATTCTCAAGTCTGGTGACATCGGTGTTATGCTGACGAACACGAAACGCACTAGTCAACTGTCTATAGAGTCCGTTAGTCATGAAAACCAAGGAAACTATACATGTGCGGTTAAAAATAATGCAGGAACTATGAACCACACGGCATCTTTATTTGTGAACGGTATTACCTATATTTATAGACTATTTCGGCTATTTAATTTAATTGCCCGCTGCTTCATATAGTTTAATGGTCCTTTATCCTTCATTATCTGTTGCGATCCTGATAATCAAATAAAATGATATTTAGTCAGCCCTCAAGTAGCACCATTCGACTTCGGAGAGGACGCGTACAACGCCGGTGACACGGTATCAACCACCTGCACAGTCACCAAAGGCGACATGCCCGTGGAGCTCTCGTGGCTTTTCAACGGAGCTACACTACCCATCGGCGAAGGAGTTCTAATTACACGGGGCGGCCGTAAAATATCTATGCTTTCTATCGATTCCATAAAATCTTCACATCGCGGGAATTACACATGTGCCGCGAAAAACGAGGCGGGAACGGCTTCGCACTCGGCGCAGCTCAACGTGGACGGTACACAACCTAATATTATTTCTATGATTTTTAAATTATTTTTTATTTAATTTTAGTTGCTCCACAAATAAAACCCTTTGACTTCGGCGATGAACCTTTAAACGATCAGGAATCAGTAGTGGTAACTTGTAGCGTTATTAAAGGAGACTTACCAATAGAAATACAGTGGTATTTCAATAAAATACTGGTAAAATCTGGCAAAAACGGCGTCATATTGTCAAACACTAAGCGAATGAGTCAGCTGACTATAGACTCTGTTAGCCATGAGAACCAAGGGAACTACACATGTGTGGTCACAAACGTCGCGGGCTCGATGAACCACACCGAGTCCCTATACGTAAATGGTATTATTACTAACTATGTTATATAGTAGGTGCTCGTGTTTGCAAGTTTTTTTTTCGACTGCACTTTACGTTCGCTCTACCCTCAGTAAATAGTAATTCCTATCATTTCCCACAACTGTTTCCTCCAAACGGTGTATCTTTGGCGCGGCATAAAATTCCAAAATGTAATTTAGTTTTATTATTTTAGTACCTATATATTTATTGGTTTTCAGTGGCACCCGTGGTAATGCCATTTGAATTCGATGAATCAGTTTTCTTCGGAGAAGGTGTCCAGGTGATGTGCCACGTTCCTAAAGGCGATACACCGCTAACATTCAAATGGACGATGAACGAAAGAGATGTGAGTTCGTTGGCGGGAATCAATATCCTTGGAGCCGGAGACCGAGGGTCCGTGCTCATCATCCCATCGGCTGAAGCAAAACACTCGGGGAATTTCACTTGCACAGTATCTAACGTAGTTGCGAGCGCTAGTCAACACTCCGCGCTAAATGTCAAGGGTACCACGTCTATATCATCCGCTGTGCTTCTGTAATCCTAGAGTCCTCTTTGATTTCCTCACAATTGTCAATCGTCGATTACACCACTTTATTAATTTACAGTTGCGCCAATAATATCCCCGTTCGATTTTGACGAATCAATATTCTACGGCGAAAGCATACAAGTGATGTGTCACATTCCGAAGGGTGATAGGCCCCTGAATCTCACGTGGACTTTCAAAAACAAACCGCTTTTTGCGTCCGAGGCCGTCAGTATTACCAAAGTAGGAGACAGAAGTTCGATCCTTGTCATCTCAGCCGCAACGGAGAAGCACTCGGGGAAATATACATGCACAGCTTCTAACACCGCCGCTACGACCAACCACACATCTACGTTAAATGTTCAGGGTACCGATAAAAGAAAAGTAGCACGTTTTTTTTATTTATTTTCCGTTTCCCACATCAGCACCTTCACACAGGCATACAATTCAAAACGGTTTACTCATTATTTTCGTTCGCGCCACAGCCGTTCCATATATCGTGCCGTTTGAAGCGGACGAGTCTGTGTTCGCGGGCGAGTCTGTGCAGCTCAACTGCCACGTGTCGAAGGGCGACCTGCCCGTCGACATAAAGTGGCATTTCCACGGGTTTGACTCGGCGGACTCGTCGCAGCTCGGCATCCTCACCACTAAGATGACGTCCCGTACTTCGTTTCTGTCTATTGCGGCTGCCGGCGCCGGCCACAGCGGGACGTACACATGCGTCGCCAAGAACCGCGCTGGCGGGGTTAACCACTCCACAGTGCTTAATGTACACGGTCAGTCGTCCCGTGCATCATCAATTGTTTCATTTTGTTCTTTTTTTCCTCTCTATTATTTTTATTTATTCATCCTTCCATATTATCTCGTGTAGTCGCACCGAACATTTTGCCGTTCGACGTGGATCAAGCGTTGTTTTTCGGAGAATCGGTGCAGATGATGTGTCACATATCAAAGGGAGACACACCTCTAAAGATTAGTTGGCTGTTCAACAACGAAGCGCTATCGGGGGAGTTGGGTAGCGAGTCCCGCGTAGGCGAACGATCGTCGGTGTTGGTGCTGCCGGCCGTCACGGACGTCCACAGCGGGAACTACTCGTGCGTGGCCACCAACCGCGCCGGACGCGCTACATACTCCACTGTGCTCAGAGTCAGCGGTACACCTTATACAAACACCTCATTCATTATTTTTTGGTTGTATTTTTTGTTCATTCCGTTTTCTTTATCACTTTCAGTTTGTCTCGGTGACTAGAGTAGTTAGGAGTTAACGTAATTTGTTGAAAACGTTTTACACTTCGTAATAAAATGAAAACTTTGAATAACACTACATTGTAATAATTTTGTTGGACAGCTATACCTCATATAGTTCCGTTCGTGGTAGAGGAGTCTATATTCTACGGTGAATCCGTCCAGATGACCTGTCACGCCAGCAAGGGAGACAAGCCCATGGTCATATCGTGGACTTTTAACGAACAGAAAATTCCCACGCACCTAGGAGTTAAAACCATCAAAATGACGGAACAAACGTCGTTCCTGTCCATAGCGTCAGTGACCGGCGCACACAGCGGAAACTATACCTGCGTATCCAAAAACCTCGCTGGACAGGATCAGTACACCGCCGCGCTTCACGTCAATGGTATTTGTTCGCTCGCCGTCGCATGCCCGTATTTTTGCACTAATGCCTCGGTACTTTTGTCCAGTCGTCCCCCACATCAAACCCTTTGACCTGGACGAGGCTGTGTTCGCCGGCGAGTCCGTTCACCTGGACTGCCACGTGTCCAAGGGAGACACGCCGCTCGAGATCGTGTGGAGCTTCGGAGGGAAACCCGTCAACGAGCAGGCTGGAATAACCACCACTATGTTGGGAGACCGCGCATCGCTCCTACGCGTGGTTGCGGCGGAGGGCCGCCACAGTGGGAACTACACGTGCACGGCGACCAACCGGGCAGGGTCCGCGACGCACTCCGCCGCACTTAACGTTATTGGTACTGTGTCTGCGCTTCATGCTCGTCTTTTTATGCTCAGTTCCTCCCGTGGTCCAACCCTTCTCTTTCGGCGAAGTCGCCATGAATTCCGGTCAAGTGGTGACGACGCCCTGTTCAGTCGTTGAGGGCGACCACCCGTTGCGCCTCCGGTGGCTGTTCGACTCGGAACCGATCAAGCCTCGCTCGGGTGTGGCCGTGTTCAACATCGGCGAGCGGAGCGCAATCCTCAGCATCGGCTCGGTGGAGCACCCGCACGCGGGGAACTACACATGCACGGCGGAGAATGAAGCTGGCGTCGACTCGCACACGGCCGCGCTCCTCATCAACGGTAGAACGTCTCGAGGAATTTTCCACAAATTTTCTTAGTCATTTTAGATTTTGCCTCTTTTGTTTTGTCGATTCGTACCGACTTTCCAGCCCCCCCAAACATTCTTCCGTTCGCTTTCGGCGAGAAGCCCGTCAACGTGGGCGAGTACATCCAGGCGTCGTGCACTGCAAACACTGGTGACCTGCCGCTGACAATTACGTGGCACGTCAATGGCCAGCTCATATCGCGCCGACGCTCCGACTTCTCCGTGTCCAACTCCAAGCGTAGCAGTCTGCTGATCATAGAGTCAGTGGACGCGAAGCACGCCGGCCAATACACTTGCGTGAGCGAAAATCGCGCTGGACGAACCGAGTATTCATCGGACCTCGTCGTCTACGGTTGGTCTTTTGTCTTAGAGGTCTCTTTTTGTTTAACATTTTTGTCTCTGTTATATCCAAAACTTTTTTACGCCTTTATCTCTGAATCGTTTAGATGTTTCTCGCAATGTTTTAACGTCTACAGTCTGCGTTTACCCTCGCCCGATTAATAAGCCCTGTTCGGCAGTTCCCCCGACGATAGTACCGTTCGGCTTCGGGGACGAGGCTCTGAACCCTGGCGACGCGGCACAGGCGCATTGCCTCGCTGCCAAGGGAGACCTGCCGCTAGAAATCAGCTGGACATTTACGGGTGACTCTGCGGACTCCTTGAGAGAGATGACGACCACACCGTTTGGGAAGCGAGCGTCGTTACTGAGCATCCTCGTCGTGACCGCTCAGCACCAGGGAGAATACACGTGCATCGTGCAAAACGCTGCTGGTCGGGCCGAGCGAACAGCGATGCTGCGAGTAAATGGCACGTCCACATTATGTATCGGGAACTAACAGCAAATATAATAAGATCTTTAACATGGCATCCAATCGCGCTGACGCACGTGACCGGTGCACATCTTGTCGCTCATCTGCACGATCTTTCTCTTGTCATACCTGGTCAAGACATACGGCGCCGCTCGTCCGCGTTGTGAGCCATCCGAACATCCTTCCCGATCCCATCCCGACACTTTTTCTCCTCCTCCCGAGATCCTGTCTTTATTTTATGTTTATCAGTTTCGTTTGCACGCTTTGCTTTTTCGTTCGCAGTAACTGCATGCAAAATTGTCACCAAGACGATAGATTTATATTAAATTCAGTTGTAATTTAAATCTATTGAGGATGAAGCTTTATATTTTGATTATTTATTATTTTTCTTTAGTTAATTTATTTTTTAGCTATTTGTTCTAAGCTTATGTTCTTGTTCAAAAACCACTATAACTATGGTTAATTAATACTTTCATTAAGTTCACATTTATTTATTTATTTATTTATTTAATCAACAAGTAGTGTATTTTGAACAAAAATTACAGATTCTTTTAACTTATTGTTTACTATTCACTAATTTGTTACAATTAATGGCTGTTCACTAAAACTTGATTGTTAAAAGGGTCTGTAACATAATGCCTGAAATGTATAAAACTGCCAACAAGTAAGTTTCTTCTCTTTGCTGTTTGTATGTTGGTGGCGTCACTCCCCTGGAATACGGACATATTTGTTACGAGGTCTCCTTCCCGCGAGCCTCTGTTCTGTGTTTTTGTTTCGTTATTAGTTAATTAATTTATTTTTTCTGTATCAATCAACTTTAGTAAAAAAAGTATGTTACCGGCGAGCAAATTTCATTATTTAATAATTACAATCAAATTTTGTCCTTATTCTATATATTGAAATATCTAAATAAAATAAATATATTCACATTAGTTTCAATTAAATATATAAATAACATAGTTAAGTCTTGTGGCGTTTGTGTTAATGTTTTTCATCGTTTTCAGTGCCTCCCCGTTGGATATTGGAACCCACTGACAAAGCTTTTGCCCAGGGGTCAGATGCCCAAGTGGAATGCAAATCTGATGGGTTTCCTAAGCCGCAGGTCACCTGGAAAAGGGCTGAAGGTTTGTATCCTTTATCAGTCCATGCATTACATTATCATCTACGTTTGGATGTGTCGTTATTGGCAGACCCCTCAGTCGGACAGGATTCCAGCCTTTCGTACAGAATAATTAATAAAATCTTTAAAGTTTACAATTAGTACCTATCTTAATATATATGTACCATTACGGGTACCTTACTGTTAATTGTGTATAAAATATAACGCTTCTCGGGGGTCGAAAGGCACTTTAGTTATAATTTAATGTTATTGTTAATTATATAATTTTATATTTCAGGGGATACACCTGGAGATTACAAAGATTTAAAACCTAACAATCCTAATGTAAAGGTAGAAGACGGTACGCTTTCCATTGCTAACATCCAAAAGACCAATGAGGGATACTATTTATGTGAAGCCGTCAATGGAATCGGCTCTGGACTCTCGGCTGTTATTCTCATCAGCGTTCAGGGTAAGAGTTATCCAGTCATTTGTATGTGGTGAAGTCTCCTGGAAGAACATGTGCTGAGGACCGCACTTCGTGTATTAAGACTTACCAGTCGGTTCAATATATTCAAGTAAACAGTGACAGATCTCTATAGTCAACTGTCAGTTTCAGTCGAATATACCGAGCCGATATAAATGTCAAAAGTGCAAGAATCTCCCCCCCCGCTCGAACGAACATCAAATAATTACCTACTACTAATTCTTTTTTTTTTTTTAAATAAGATATTTATTTATATAATTTATTATTAGCCTTTTCTTTTGTTTTTTTAGCTCCTCCTCAGTTTGAAATAAAAACGAGGAATCAGACAGCCCGCAGAAGTGAGCCCGCTGTACTGCAGTGCCAGGCCAAGGGGGAAAAAGTAAGTAAATACCAAACGCTTTCATTGTAGACTTCATTGTATGACAAAATAAAAATGCGCGCACATTTCTGTTTTATGAATATACGTTATTTTTTTGTTTTTACATATAAATTAAAAACTTGTCAATTCTCTATCAGCAGACAGATTGTACCAACATTGATAATAATATAAACACAATAAACACTAACGGTCTTATTCATAAAAAATCCTTAAAACACTCTTAAAGAGCTCAATAGTTAAAACGTTCAATAAGGCTATTGGCTCGATAACTTTTTTGTTATTCATAAACCTCCAATAAAGCTCCTATAACTATTTGACGTTTATTAGCTGAATTAGTGATGTGTTGATAGAAAAAAATAATTGATTGTCAAGAAAGTTGGCAGAATCGCGGAAAACCAAGACCATAAAAGTAAAAAAAAAAACGTTTTTGACACTTCTAATGAAATAATTATAATAAGGTTTGGCGCACACTGATAGAAAATTTAGTCACACTAGCTTTGCCCCGCGGTTTCAGCCGTTATTTAAATTAAAATAATTTGTATCAAAAATAGAATACAGCTTTGTTTATCGCGTATGTTGCATCTCTCTATATCTGTACCTATGTGATTTTTTATGATTGCATCTCTGTATGATAATATGTAACTTGCAAGTCGCAATACTTGTTTCACATACAACAAAAACTGTCAAGTGACCTAGTCATGTTTCTGTTTTAGTCTGTGGGTTCACCGGTTGGTTGGTACCGGGACTACTGCATAGATTTGTTGTTGAGGTGGTAGTATTCTTTCATGGTGCGGTTACGAAATAAGCGACTGAATTTATGATAAAGCAGCGAGTATATTAAAATAGACTCGTAATGTAAACTTCTTTGATTTTTTTTTTCTTTCTTTTTGATTTTTTGACATTTTGTAACCGCATCATTAAGCCAGCATAGTGGGAGCGATCAATATTGTAAAACGACAATGTATTTATCGATCCATTTATGGACTTTGTAGGTCTGCTTACCATCCGGTAGATACAAAATCACATGGCGTGTAATAAATAAATAGAAAACATGTGACGGCAGTCGGCACCGCTATTCAATTTTTGTAGTTTGAAGCGGCACAACCTTGTCTTTTTGGACAAATTACCGCGGTGAAACAAGATTAAATGTTAATATTTTTTTGTTACAAATTTCTGTCAGTGTGCGCCCAACCTAATTTGGTTCAAGTCCATTCGAGTTGTAAAATTTTGAGAATTTGTTGATCGGAAGCCTACTGGGCATTATAATTTTTATTTGTAATATAATTTTATAAAGTAATAGAAGTCAATTAATAAAATTTTAAACCAAAAAATAAAATATGTATAAAAAGTGAGGTTAAAATAGGTTTATAGTGGGCTCCTGCCTTCAATAAAGTTATGGAGCTGTTATTTGACGTTTATCACTATTAGAGGTTTATTGAGCGTTTATGAATAACATTTTGAGGCGTTTTGCTATTGAGCTGTTATAAAGCATCAATAAAGGCTTCGTAAGTTTTTATGAATAAGACCGTAAGATTGGAAAAAATATATCCGTAACTGATGTAAGCCCAAATTTCTCTAATGATTTATTTACATTAGCCGATCCAGAATTTAATTTACAGGCAATAGATTTTCTTACTAAAGATATATTTAGAATAGAATAGAATATGTATTTATTCAATAAAATAAAACAAAAAAATAACTTACGCTAACTTAAAATAATATAATAGTACAAATTTGATTACAATGCTAATAAAACACTCCCTTCCGTCCGAACCGCAACAGTGTGTAGACGTGTTTTAAGTTTCTTTAATATTTTTATTAAGTGAATTAGTTTTTTTCAAAAGTGACATCTATTACTTATCATATAAGTTTTAAAGTAAATTGATAGTATATTCCCGATCACGTATCGCTATAGTTGATCTGCGTGTTACAAGGGCTCTCCACACCTTAAGTTAAAAAGAGTCAGTGATTATTTATTGGTATGTCTTTCATGCACCGATCGACAAGACGTCCGAGTCTGAGCGCTGCGCTTACGCATGACTACAATATTGAAGAAAATTACTGATTTCATCGCCTACCGAACGAGTGTTTTTGCTGGATATAGCGCATCAAGAATAGCTGTTTCGCTACTTAGACATCTACCTACTGACAAATTAACTTTGCACGGAGCGCTCTTTGTGGGTACCTACTACCTTTCGGATCTATTGTTGATATAATACGAACGTGACAAATAATTTTATATACAGGCCGTTTCAAAGCGAAGATACAAAGAAACCTCTAAATAATAATATAATAAATGGACTCTAATATGGAGAAATCATTTTCTGAAACAAACTTAAACGACCTTATTAATGAAATCTCTCCAACAAACTTCGTGTCCCAGCGTAGAACCAAGAGGATAAGAGATGATGATTATCTCTCTAATCTAAATGACTTTAAGAATGAAATTAAATTAACATTAAACGAATTAAAAATATCACACGAAAAAGATTTAAAAATAATTATTCCTACACTTACAGAAATAAAACATACTAATCAAAATATTGAGAGTTCAATATCTTTCCTTACAGCACAAAACCAAGAAATGAAAAAGAAAATTGAACAACTAGAAATGAAATCTAAAGAGGATAGGGAACAGATAATCATTTTGGAAGAGAAAATTGAAGACCTACAGAGAGGAAGTCGAAAAGCTTCTATAGAAATAAAAAACGTTCCAAAACAAAAAAACGAGACAAAAGAAGACCTAATTAATATGACCTGTTGCTTAACTAAAAACATAGATTGTAACATAAACAAATCAGATATTAGGGATATTTTTGGAGTAAAGCAAAAAAAACGTGATACACAAATGAACAACAGCCCTATAATCGTTGAAATGTCCTCAACATTAGTCAAGTCAGAGATACTAAAGAAATGTAAAATGTTTAATGTAAAAAATAAAGATAAGATCCGTGCTAAAAATTTGGGTTTTACCACAAATGTAGACATCCCTGTATACGTCTCTGAACAATTAACCGTGAGAGGATCTCGTCTGTACTTTCTAGCAAGGGAACTAGCGAAGGCAAATGAATACAGATTTTGTTGGACCTCCTTTGGAAAGGTATTTGTAAGAAAAGATGAAAATTCACCAATTATAACAATTAGAAACGAAGCACAGGTCCATAAAATGAAACAAAGTGATTGACTTTTTATTGTTAATTATTATTATCATACTGGTTTTTTTATTAATATTGCATGCTTACTTTTAGAAATGTTACATATAAAATATACACAGACGCGATACACATTTAAAAACTTAAATACTACAGTACAACTCATTAGTTCTTACCAACCTTATACTATCTTCCTTATATACCTCCAAGATTACTATTACTCTTACATAGTGTCTTACTCTCTTATACTTACAAATATTACAAATATGTTCGTATATAAAACGATGTCGATAATCTTATATATATGTTATATATAATTTTTTTTCAAAATTGTTGTCTATATTATATTAATAAATTTGAGTGTATATCAATACATTTTAAATTAAAACCTTATAATTAAAAAAATATGTCATAGCATTAATACATCTAGATATAAAAAAATAAATACCTACAACTATCAAAATCTAAAAAAAATCATCACACTAATAAAACATACATTAAAAAATATAATATACTTACCTACAATTATACAAATATTACCTATACCTACGATCTTTTTACCTTAGAAATTACTTATAATAAAATTAATTATGAATAATACAACTCACCTTTTACAGGAATTGGATAATATAAATAATAAGAAACCAATCAGTAGCCAAATTGATCTATTCCAAATAAACCTTCCACTTAAAAAGCCAGAATTCTCATTGATTTGTCAAAATATTAGAAGCGTACACAAGGAGTCAAATCTAGATGACCTAGATGCAAATCTAAGTTTACTAAAATGCGACATTGATATTATCACTCTAACTGAATGTCGCATTAACCTAAATAAACCCCTCCCCTATAATTACCTAACATACAATTCCACAAACAAAATGAACCAAAATGATGGTGTTGTGGTGTTTATAAAAAGCGAAATTAGACATAATATTTCAGAACTTAATCTACATGGAGCTTCCTGCCTTGAAATCACGATCCCCTGCTATAAAATAATTTGTATTTACCGCTCACCATCAGAAAGAAACCCAGAAAATTTTATTTTATCGCTTAATAATTACCTAAACACTGTTAGTACAAATAATAATATTATTCTGACAGGTGATCTAAACATAAATATCTTGGAAGATAACCTTAACTATCACTCGGAGATGTACCTGGATATGTTAGTATCACACAGTCTTTACCCTGGACACCGATGTGATACAAGAATAAACAGCTGCCTTGACCACATTTTCACATATATAGACCAGAACAAATTTAATTCAATTGTCGCTGTACTTGACACGACGATTACAGACCATAAAATGGTAGCAATATTTAACTATTTAAACAAAACATCTTACAAACCTCCAAAATATAAGACTATCACCGACTTTAATAATGCTTTAATTTCGTTACAAAATAATAACATTGACAAACTAATGACAATTCACGACCCCACTGAATTAACTAACCAACTATTCATTATTAAAATTACGGATTCTTTAAATAAAAATACAAAAACTATAAAAATACCCAACAGTAAAAGAATATTAAAACCATGGATCACACCCGGTGTTCTAAATTGTATCAAAAATAGAAATAAACTACAACAACAACTCAAAAATGATGAATTTAATGAAATACTTAAAATAACATATCGAAGATACAGAAATTATTGCAACAACCTGATAAAAAAACTAAAGAAACAATACGAAATAAATCTTCTAGACAAAACAAAAGATAATAATAAAACATTATGGAAGAGTATTAAAACAATCACAAATCTTAACAAAACTCAACAAAATAATACAGAATTATTAAATATTTGTAACAATCCTAATGATTCTTCAAATCATATTAATAAACATTTTAATTGTGTTGGTAAAACATTAGCACAACAAATAAAAATAGATCCTATTGAAACTTCAAAATATTTTTCCTTACTCCCTACCCAACTAAACTCAATTGGTATTATTGAGCCTGAACCATCTGAAATTGACTCTATTATCAATAAACTAAAGCCTGAGTCAGCAGCTGGCTGGGATAATATCCCTACAAGCTTTATAAAAATGGCTAAAAGAGAGCTTGTTCCTATAATTACTCACCTCTGTATTCTTTGTTTTAGACAAGGCACCTTTCCTACACAGCTTAAACGCTCCATAATATTACCCATTTATAAAAATGGTGACAAAACTGACCTAAATAATTATAGACCAATATCAATTCTACCAGCTATATCGAAAATCATTGAAAAAATAATAAATAAAAGATTAATCGAATTTCTAAATACTACTAAATTTTTATCAACTAACCAATACGGATTCAGAGAGGGAATTAGTACTGAGGATGCGATACTCGACTTGACAAATGACATAACTAATAATCTAGATAAAAAACAAAAAGCTTTATGTACCTTTCTCGACTTAAAAAAAGCCTTTGACACTGTCTCAGTCCCCATTCTTTTACTAAAATTAGAAAAAGCGGGGATCAGAGGCACATTTTTGACACTACTTACTGACTATCTTCAAAATCGTACTCAACGCGTTAAATTGGACAATAACTATTATAGTGATGACGAATATATACATGACTATGGCATACCACAAGGTAGTATCCTTGGACCGACTCTATTTCTTATTTACATAAATGACTTGACAGACCTTCTTATACAAGATGGCCAGGCCTATTCTTATGCCGATGATACTGCACTTCTTTTCCATGGCGATAACTGGCCTAATGTTCATAAATCAGCTGAGGCAGGATTTCAGAAAGTTATAAATTGGTTAAATCTAAACTTATTAACACTAAATCTAATGAAAACTTTCTATATTCCTTTTTCTATTCATGACTCCAACCAACCTGAACTCAACTTGTCAATAACAGCCCATCTTTGTAGTATAAAATTCCTAGACCCTTGCACATGCTCTTCGAATAAAAAAGTTAATTCCATAAATTATTTAGGTGTTAAAATCGATAAAAATCTCTCTTGGTACCCTCAAATGGAATCAGTGGTGAGTAAAGCTAGGAATCTCATTTGGCTTTTCAATAAATTACGCAACATTTTAGATCAAAAATTACTAACGTATATTTATAAAACACTATTCCAATCAGTATTATTGTACTGCATCATTATATGGGGAGGTACATTCAAAACCAAATTTATAGGAATAGAACGAGCCCAAAGACTAATATTAAAAATAATGCTAAAGAAAAGGAAAAGATATAACACTACCCAACTATATAACGATGCCGACGTGTTATCTGTTAGAAAATTATATATTCTCCAATGCATTTTAAAAATCCATAAACATCAAACTATAGACCCAAATAAACTTAAAAAACGTAATAAAATGGTAATAAATATAAAAACAGTAAGAACCCAATTTGCTTCCAACCAATTTTTATATAAATCTGCGTATATATATAATAAATAAAATAAAATATTAAATATATATCCTATGAAGTTATTCGAATGTAAAGGAACCCTAACCACCTGGCTAAAATCACAAAACTATAATGAAATAGAGGAAACTATGAGTTGATTTTTGGGAATAAAATTATATTGCTGAACTTAACCTATAGGTTCTTCTATAACCAAAGGTTACTGCAATAACCAATAGTTCTTTTCCTAGGAAATTGTATTGGTAAAACCTATTAAATATAGTATCTCACTATTTACAACACAAACATTTCTCAATCTCACACAAAAAACACAGACCAAACACATGCACACATACGCATCCACACGCCTAGACACACGCACAGACCAGACACACATACAACGTCAACATTACACTCACACACTCAGATCACACCACACCTTTTAATTTTTTTTTAGATGTACTTATAACTAATGTAATTTTTGAAAGTCTACAAGTGTAGTTTCAACTGAAGAGGCGGGTTGCTCCTAATACAGGTTACTATAACTTAAAAGGAGCAGCCCAGCTTACAGTTTAATTGTGTTAAAAAAAATATTTTGGTTACAGAATAAATTTATTTATTATTATTATTTATTTATTATTAAAACTACATTTTATTGAAATGGTTTCACCCTCAGCTTGTGCGTGGTAACTAAATAAATAGTGCCTCGCGCTGATTTTCAGGATGAACCATGATAATTAACCTAAATTTTATACATAATAAATTGGCTTATTTAATACCTACTTAATAATAAAATTGTCCTCCATTTCCTTTTTCTGTGCTTGCAATAAATACATTTGCAATAAATACATTTATAATAAAGACACTTATTTAGAATAGAATAGTCAGTGCACCATTGATATAGTTACATCTTGTGAGGTGTGTCCCTGCCAGCTGTATCACGAAATAGTTAGAATGATGAATTAAAATGATCCCCAGCCGATCGGTATCATTTGGAACATGAACAACAAGCGTCTGGAGCCCAAGTCCGATCCTCGGTATACGATCCGCGAAGAGATCCTCCCGGGCGGCGTGGTCTCCGACCTCAGCATCCGTCGCACCGAGCGAGCTGACAGCGCGCTGTTCACGTGCGTGGCCACCAACGCGTTCGGCTCCGATGACACCAGCATCAACATGATTGTCCAAGGTAAGAAACACAGAGGGGAGAGAGTTTCACTGTAAATATTAAAGGAAAACACTGTATGCTAATGGTATCAATCAACACTATAAACAAATAGAACACAGGAGGTATTAACTCGCAAATTCTCCTCCATGTAACCTGTAAAAGCGACTGGTTTTTGCGCTCGCCCATTTGACAATGACCATAGCAAATAAACCATTTGTGTGTAATTGTATTGCAGAGGTCCCGGAAGCGCCGTACGGTCTCAAGGTCCTGGACAAGTCCGGTCGCTCGGTGCAGCTGTCGTGGGCGGCCCCGTACGACGGGAACGCGCCCATCAAGAAGTACCACATCGAGTACAAGCGCGCCAAGGGCTCGTGGGAGAAGGACATCGACCGCGTGCTGGTGCCGGGCGACAGCGGCGAGGCCGGCGTGTTCTCGCTGCGGCCGGCCACCGCCTACCACCTCCGGATCGTGGCAGAGAACGAACTCGGCACCTCCGAGCCTTCTGACACGGTTACCATTATTACGGCAGAGGAACGTGAGTAGTACTTTATTTATCCTAAATTATTTTAAAGGGCCATTTTAATGTTCGGAAAATATATAAAAAGAAAGACTTTGTATCAGGAGAAGCTCTTGCAGTGTTCACTTTATTTTTCATTAGCCCGTGTTCACAGTGCTATGGTTGTTTGCTCACGGAATTATTATTGTTTTTCATTAGCCCGTGTTCACAGTGCTATGGTTGTTTGCTCACGGAATTATTATTGTTTTTCATTAGCCCGTGTTCACAGTGCTATGGTTGTTTGCTCACGGAATTATTATTGTTTTTTAAATCTGCTACACGTTAGTGCCTGATACTTATAATAGATATAAAAACTACATCTTGTCATGTATTTGTATTTGAACATTTCCAGCCCCATCCGGACCTCCCCAAGACGTCAAAATGGAAGCCCTGGACCAGAACACCCTGCGCGTGTCGTGGAAACCTCCTCCAGCTCACGAATGGAATGGAGATCTACAGGGGTGAGTCATGTCCACAGGATGCATTGCCTGGGAGACGGAAACACGTAATTTATATTCTGTACTTATCTGAAGATGAGTTTTAAACCCGTTTGGAAAAAAACAATTGTGAGATAATATTTGTTGGACTTGATGTTGTAGTCAGAATGTCTCTCTTCCACGGAAATGATTTCTAATAAATGAAGTAGGTAAAGATATTGATTGTTAATGTTGTGTTGCAGATACTACGTGGGCCACAAGCTGGCTAACAGCAACAAATCCTTCGTGTTTGAGACCATTGACATCGCCAAGGAGTCCGGCAAGGAACACCACTTAGACATCGTTAATCTTAAGTAATTATTATTACTGCTACTGCTAATTAATCTATATTTAGTTTTTGAGCAATATGTAGGTATTATATAATTCATAAAACGGGTTACAAAGGGTTAATCAATTGTATTAAATTTTTATATTTCAAACGATTCTAATTGATTTAACCAGTTACATTTTTTTATTTCTGCTCAATAGATATTACTATTTTACAAATATAATAACTACAGGCCTCAGTATAGCACCTTGTGGTATACCTTAACCCCAACAATATGGGATATTCTATGCATCAGTATGTACGTTTGCTACGAACCATAAAATAATGCGTACGCAGGTTATATAGCGTTAAAAACATAAAATTATTAAAACTTTTTATTCCATTATGGTGGATTTAAAGATATGTCATAAAACAAAAATAGTGGGGAAAAAAATAATAGATCATAATTAAATTGTTATTTAGTGTTTATTTATTAGCTTGTTGGTAAGATAAGTATTATAAAATATTAATATTACACAAGACCCTGCAAGGGTACAAAGATCGAAAATGGAGATGGTTAGATAACATTTTTTCGTAATATCAATGAATAAAATCATGTTCATTACACAAAATCATATGTATGTGTTAAATATACATGGGAACTTAATGCGTCAGGCATTATCTAGCCGTTATCCCGTAATATTGGTACGTGTGTGTATAGTACGTGCGCGGTGTTGCAGGACGTACACCATGTACACGGGCGTGGTGCAGGCGTTCAACAAGCAGGGCTCGGGCCCGCTGAGCGCGGCGGCGCGCGCGCACACGGCCGAGGGCGCCCCCAGCGCGCCGCCGCACGACGTGCTGTGCACCACGCTCACGGCGCAGACCATCCGCGTGTCGTGGGCCTCGCCGCCGCTCGCCGCCGCCAACGGACTCATCAAGACCTACAAGGTCATCTACGGACCCGAACCCACCTGGTATGGTAAGTCAGCACCCATCACGCCGACACTCTCACGGCTGCAGGACGGTAAATGCACATTTATTATCATATAATAGGCCAGAAGTGTATTGCTGATATGCCTATATCACTGGTGTATAGTTTTTAATTTTATTTATTGTCCAATTTATTTGTTAATAGTCACTTGTCTAGTTTATTCTTAAAAGAGTTGGCCATTTCCTGTGCCAATGTTTTCCATATTCCACCACTCTGTTGCCAATAAAATTATATCCTACAAAGAGTCCTTGACAGTTTCATATGTTCGCGACGGGGAAATATAGTAGCGTTGAAATGAAACATTTCAGCCCAGTGGGAACAGTCATAATAAATGCCTGTAAGGATATTTAAAATATTATTTTTTCCATGCAGCCTTTAAAATAATTGTATAATAAAGATGAGGACATTAAATTTAATTAAAAGAGTGCCTGTTCCAATCTATACACAAATCATTAATGTATTATTTCGTTTTTTTATTTAGACGAAAAAACCAGAGACACAAAAATAACTTCGAGCAGCGAAACCATCCTCCATGGCCTCAAGAAGTACACCAACTACTCCATGGAAGTCCTGGCCACCACCAACGGGGGAGACGGAGTGAGGTCCACGCCCATACACTGTCAGACCGAACAGGATAGTAAGTAATATTCATATTTCTGTTTTTGATCTCTCTAAATTTCTTTGTAATAATCAAAAATTGTCTGTTATATTTTAATAAATTCAATGTTATTTATATAAATGTATTTGTGTTCAGCTCCCGAAGCGCCCCGCGAAGTAAAAGCCTTAGTAATGAGTGGTAACTCTATCCTGGTGTCATGGCGCCCTCCTGCGCAACGCAATGGTATCATTACGCACTACACCGTGTACACACAAGCCCAAGGTCATGAACCTACCCCTAACAAGGTAAGCTAATACAATTTATTTAAATCAACTCTGAATCGAAGCAAGGTCAGCTAGTTGATTTATATATATTATACCCAAACAAATATCTAAAATCGCACAAGTAATAGTATAAAACAATAATGGACCCAAAATTAAGCCTTGAGGGATTCCTTATAAAATATTTTGTTGCAATGATTTAACATTTTCAATAACAACTATTTGCTTACTATTGTTGAATTTTACTTCAATAATTATAAATCTTTATCTCTAATACTATGTTGTTAGAATTTTGCAATGTTAAAACCTGTTAAGAATAAAGGCGAAAGCTTTACATAGATCAGAAAGTGCAGCTTGATTACTATTTATTAAAAAATTAAACAATTTTTAGAATTAAATAGCTTATTTTAATATACATATAAGAAACCACACAAATATACATATACATTTGATATTATAATTTTTCAGGTGCCTGCCTCCCAAACCAGTTATTCGGCTCTCGAGCTCTCCCCCGGGCGCTACGACTTTTGGGTGACCGCTGCCACCATCATGGGCGAGGGACAACCCTCAGCCACCGCCTCCTGTGGACCCAGTGATAATGGTAACTGACCAATATTATCGCTACATTCATTACATACCATATTTAACAGTATATATTTTAGGTTCCGAACTAAAATCAAGATCACCAGTATATTATGGAGACTCGGCTTTTCAACGCAATAAAGTCTGAAAAAAATATCCCTTAATACTTTTGTTAACTTTGTCATAAAAATAAAAATGTCTTTATTGCATTATTTGTAGTACAAAAGGTGTTATAAAATAAGTAGTCGTTCATACAAATAGTCATTTCTGACAAGCAACATATTCTCAAACATAATACTTATTATTATTGAAATTTACATAATTATGAAAATGTTATATAAGTAAGCACACCGTTAAAAACTAACACAACACTTTATGTTGCACGACATTCAAAATTATTACGACTCAATTATTATTATTAAACATATATATGGTACCTAGCACCATAGTGTCAGTGTTACTACATGTATACTCACTGTAACACCTGACCGCTCCTAACTTACTCTCTAAAGTAAAGTGTGTACTTTTCCTGACCTAAAATGAGTGAACGAAAGAGATAATTGTGTATGGTGTTTGTGTGCAGTGCCGGCCAAGATCGCGTCGTTCGACGAGTCGTTCACCGCCACCTACAAGGAGGACGTGCGGCTGCCGTGCCTCGCCGTGGGGGTGCCGCCTCCCAACATCGTGTGGAAGGTCAGTACTCACAAAGCGGTCGCCTCTAACACGTGACTGTTTTAAAAAGTATCGGCCATTTTTTTAAAAGAGCTATTTACTTAATTTAAAAAAGTACCAATTTGCATAATTTCGATTAAAAAAACGTTTCCGTTCATAAAATTAAATAATAGGTAGGTATTATTTCTATTTATCTACGTTTGTTTATAATATTTATATCTTTTGTTTTTATGAACGACAAATAATTGTAAATAGATTTTAAAATAAAAAATGCCTATAATTTTCTTTGTTTTATCAAGGGTAAGTGTAGGTATTTGTATATTAACAGTGGGCGCCATTTTAAAAAAAATGGCGATCAAAATTAAACTAAATGTTTCTTCAAATCCATCCAAATGCTAGCTAAAGCTTTAACATTGTCATAGTTCTCTCATTGGCAGCAAACTGCGCATTACACACATTTTAGTACTGGAATTGGTGATGAACGTTTCAGGTGAAGGGTTTAGTTCTGGAAGGCTCGGACCGCGTGCGCCAGCTGCCCGAGGGGTCGCTGCAGATCGCCGGCGTGGCGAGGGAGGACGCCGGGCTCTACTCCTGTCATGTTGATAATCAATTCGGCACTGACACCGTAACTCACACTCTCACCGTTTTGGGTAATGTTCATCACCTAAAATAAAAAAATATATATATTTGTAATTGTTTTCTTTATCATGTGTGTGTTTATTTCGCAGCGCCCCCCTTCCCCCCTGGCGTCGCCGTCTCCTCGTCGTCGGTGTCCTCCCTCACGCTGCGGCTCACGGCCACCGCGCAGGAGGCCGCGCCCGCCGGCTACACGGTGCACTACAAGCAGGAGTTTGGTGACTGGGAGACCCATCAGGTATGCTCCTCTCCCTCTCTCTATCTCCTCCGACTATTTCCTCTATTACCCTTCAAGTACAAATATTCGCCTACGGAGTAGGTATTCCGAATATAGAGTTTTATACCTACCTACGTTCTGAATACCTTTAGTTTTATGTTGCCATATCAAAAATATTCAGCTTCTATACAACAATATTTATAGATTATATCTGTGACTGTTTAAATCCGTATAGAAAATTGATAGATTTTATATCAATATGTCAATTAAAACATTTAAATTTGTGGCACTAAAGCTTGGGTACTTTTAATATGATTAGATGTCGGTAATCTTCTATTTTTGTTTCACTACCTATTGTACTTGATGACAAATATAAAGTACAGTTAAAGACATAAAGCACCTACAAAAAACCCTACGAGGAATACTAACTATTTAAACGTTTTTTTTTTAAATCTTCACTCTCTCACGCTGTTTTAACTGAGCATTTTTTTGACGTATATAAGGATACTCATCCTTTTGAATATATGGGAGGTCAAAAGTGACATCACTAGTCAATATGGCTCCAGTAATAAAGTCTATTAATGTTAAATCTGCCGTTAGCAGACATCGATTCGGAACTGGTCTGTACTAACTACGCGTAGTAAGGAAAAAAGGTATTAATCGGCCCCATTCATTAATTTTGTAGATCTGATTTTCATTAAGGTAGATACAAAGTCACATGCCGTGCTCCGAAACAAAAGACTTACGTAACAAAGTTCGGATAGAGTAGAAAAAAAACAATTTTGGTTTTAAAGAATTAAAAAGAGAAGATGAGGTTTTAAATGTAATTAAGTTGACTGTTAGCGCATCAGCACGCAATGTGGTCAGTAGAGATGTGTGTCCGCAGGTCCCCGCCAGCACCGACACCTACACGCTGGAGAACCTGTACTGCGGCACGCGCTACCAGCTCTACGTCACCGCCTACAACAGGTAACACCTCCGGCTCTCTCTGCCATCACTATCCCCATGTATCCGTTTTATATTACTGGTAAAAAGTAGCAACTGGACGGCCTCAGGCTACCCAGCGTTATACATACAGCGATAGACAAGCTCATAGATGCTGAATGCGTCTTGCTCGGTGTTTATCATATAGGTGTAATTCTAAAGGAATACGTCTGTAAGGTAACAACAGACGTAGACGTGTGTGACAGCATCGGCACGGGCGAGGCGGGAGACGTGGTGAAGGCACGCACGCGGGGCTCCAAGCCGCCGGTGCCGCGCGTGTGTGTGACAGTAGTGGTAATGACGTGTGTGTGTGTGACAGCATCGGCACGGGCTAGGCGGGAGACGTGGTGAAGGCACGCACGCGGGGCTCCAAGCCGCCGGTGCCGCGCGTGTGTGTGACAGTAGTGGTGATGACGTGTGTGTGTGTGACAGCATCGGCACGGGCTAGGCGGGAGACGTGGTGAAGGCACGCACGCGGGGCTCCAAGCCGCCGGTGCCGCGCGTGTGTGTGACAGTAGTGGTGATGACGTGTGTGTGTGTGACAGCATCGGCACGGGCGAGGCGGGAGACGTGGTGACGGCACGCACGCGGGGCTCCAAGCCGCCGGTGCCGCGCGTGTGTGTGACAGTAGTGGTAATGACGTGTGTGTGTGTGACAGCATCGGCACGGGCGAGGCGGGAGACGTGGTGAAGGCACGCACGCGGGGCTCCAAGCCGCCGGTGCCGCGCGTGTGTGTGACAGTAGTGGTGATGACGTGTGTGTGTGTGACAGCATCGGCACGGGCGAGGCGGGAGACGTGGTGAAGGTACGCACGCGGGGCTCCAAGCCGCCGGTGCCGCGCGTGTGTGTGACAGTAGTGGTGATGACGTGTGTGTGTGTGACAGCATCGGCACGCGCGAGGCGGGAGACATGGTGACGGCACGTACGCGCGGCTCCAAGCCGCCGGTGCCGCGCGTGTGTGTGACAGTAGTCTTAATGACGTGTGTGTGTGTGACAGCATCGGCACGGGCGAGGCGGGAGACGTGGTGAAGGCACGCACGCGGGGCTCCAAGCCGCCGGTGCCGCGCGTGTGTGTGACAGTAGTGGTGATGACGTGTGTGTGTGTGACAGCATCGGCACGCGCGAGGCGGGAGACATGGTGACGGCACGCACGCGGGGCTCCAAGCCGCCGGTGCCGCGCGTGTGTGTGACAGTAGTGGTGATGACGTGTGTGTGTGTGACAGCAACGGCACGGGCGAGGCGGGAGACGTGGTGAAGGCACGCACGCGGGGCTCCAAGCCGCCGGTGCCGCGCGTGTGTGTGACAGTAGTGGTGATGACGTGTGTGTGTGTGACAGCAATGGCACGGGCGAGGCGGGAGACGTGGTGAAGGCACGCACGCGGGGCTCCAAGCCGCCGGTGCCGCGCGTGTGTGTGACAGTAGTGGTGATAACGTGTGTGTGTGTGACAGCATCGGCACGGGCGAGGCGGGAGACGTGGTGACGGCACGCACGCGGGGCTCCAAGCCGCCGGTGCCGCGCGTGTGTGTGACAGTAGTGGTGATGACGTGTGTGTGTGTGACAGCATCGGCACGGGCGAGGCGGGAGACGTGGTGAAGGCACGCACGCGGGGCTCCAAGCCGCCGGTGCCGCGCGTGTGTGTGACAGTAGTGGTGATGACGTGTGTGTGTGTGACAGCATTGGCACGGGCGAGGCGGGAGACGTGGTGAAGGCACGCACGCGGGGCTCCAAGCCGCCGGTGCCGCGCGTGTGTGTGACAGTAGTGGTGATGACATGTGTATGTGTGACAGCATCGGCACGGGCGAGGCGGGAGACGTGGTGACGGCACGCACGCGGGGCTCCAAGCCGCCGGTGCCGCGCGTGTGTGTGACAGTAGTGGTGATGACATGTGTATGTGTGACAGCATCGGCACGGGCGAGGCGGGAGACGTGGTGACGGCACGCACGCGGGGCTCCAAGCCGCCGGTGCCGCGCGTGTGTGTGACAGTAGTGGTGATGACATGTGTATGTGTGACAGCATCGGCACGGGCGAGGCGGGAGACGTGGTGACGGCACGCACGCGGGGCTCCAAGCCGCCGGTGCCGCGCGCAGCAGACTTTATGGAGGTGGGCTCCGGCTCCGTCACGCTGCACCTCAAGCAGTGGCAGGACGGCGGCTGCCCCATGTCACACTTCGTCGTGGAGAACAAAAAGAAGTAACGTACTCTCCTATATCCTCTACTCAACCAAATCACAACTTACACATCATCAAAATCATTAAAAAAAATCATGAGTTGAACACATTATTATGTTATTTGTTTCTCTAGCGGTTTCCTATCCTTGAAAAATAAAGGAAATTAGAATTGATTTAATGACACCTGATACATAAAAACTTGTAATTTAAACGAAGTGAAAACAAAATGGCCACAAGGTTTTAATGAATGACTTGCTGTGCTCGCGACTTCGTCCGCGTGGAATAGTTATTTTTTTATCATACAAACTTTCATCCCCTATTTTATCCCCTTGGGGGAAGAATTTATCAAAATCCTTTCTTAGCGGATGCCTACATCATAACATCTACCTGCATGCCAAATTTCAGCCCGATCCGTCCAGTGGTTTGGGCTGTGCGTTGATAGATTACTATGTCAGTCAGTCACCTTTGAGTTATATATATATATGTGTTGTGAACATCGGCAGATTATTTATAAAGAACATTTCTTTTGCTAACATAACGCTAACAATTTAATAAAAGGAGTTAAGGAATGGTTGACCTTTTATATCTTTTATATTTTTAATATTGTGACCAATTTAATTAATAAATCAATAGGCATGGTCAATGACAGCTTCTATACCCACTATAACGACCATGAATCGGATTTTGTTATAAATTTTGAAAAACTTTGGCGCATTTTTAGAACGAAATATAATACATTTGTAATTACAGGGGCGCTGCTGAATGGAACCAAATATCCAACGCTGTGAAACCTGGAGGGAACTTCGTCGTTCTTGGTAATTGCTTGTAACTATATGGGTAGGTATCCGCGGGGAGTGTTGGTAACGCGTGGACTGTTGCAGACTTGGAGCCCGCCAGCTGGTACGTGCTGCGGATCACGGCGCACAACAACGCCGGCTTCAACGTGGCCGAGTATGAGTTCGCCACCCTCACACTCACCGGAGGTATGTGCATGGATACTGCGTAAATTATACTTAACTAATAAGTTTTCAGTCCGATTATATAATATAAACAGAAACAAAAGACTATTTGCTATTGATTTCATGTAGACCGTGGCTACCACGCCTTATGCCCATCGTATCATTGACATAAACAGTTGAGTAATACGCTGTGCGGGTATAGTGCCTATAAACAGCTTGTGCGTAGACACTTTGCGCTATCACCCGCGCTCACTTTCGGGGCACACAAAGACAAGTTAAGTTATCAAAACGTATAGTTCTATAACCTTATTGGAGTCGATGATAAATATAGATTAATTTATTATTGTTTATTGGTTTCGTTTGTTCCTGAGTGTCTGGCGATATGACACGCGCGTTTGTTCCTGAGTGTCTGGCGATGTGACACGCGCGTTTGTTCCTTAGTGTCTGGCGATGTGACACGCGCGTTTGTTCCTGAGTGTCTGGCGATGTGACACGCGCGTTTCTCAACGATCATAACCGGATGGTCTGACGGCCGATACCTACCTGAAATGCTTTGTTATTTTACTTGTTAATGACCCTTACCCAACTCCGCTGATGTTTTAGACACTACGATTAAATGCCTAAAGGTCTAAAGGGTCCGCGGGGTGGAGACAAACAGTATGGGAATGATAAAACACATTTTACACCAGAGTAATATTTGATAATGTTTACTTTATCTGATTGTATTGGTTGCTGCAGTTTCTGGAACGATGATCAAGTTATTGTGTGATTGTAATTTGTTAATGAGATACTTGATGTGCGGAATACCACTCAAGTACTTGTTAATTTATTTTAATTATGTAATAGTTTAATTATCATTCTTTAAAATGAAGGAAATTTTGAAGTGCAGGAGACGTTCGTACAATGACAGCTCACTTCTTATCTCTACTACTTGCGTACAACAACATTACTCAAAGGCAGTATAGTTGTACACGACATACAGAGATGTGTAGTTTGGGGTCTATGTACTATACATCCTAGTCTTCCGCGTCTGTACTTTAGTGACAAATTATCAGATAATTAGCGGTTAAATATTAGATTGGTGTATGTTTAATGTGTGGTTCCCATGCTCCTCCGTTTGTCGGTGTGTAAGGGTGGCATCGCATTTCAGGCACGGTGTCGCCGGCCGTGGGTGCCGGCGCGGGCGCAGACCGCGCGCTGTCGCTGCTGCTAGCCAACCTCAACGTGGCGGTGCCGGTGGCCGCCGCCGTGCTGGTCAGCATCATCGCCATCGTGGTGGTGTGCGTCACCCGCCCTGGCCGCAGACCTCACAAAGGTAACGTGTGACAGGTACCGTGGCGCCGTTGCCGGGAGACGCGCCGCTTCCGTCGTGGGCCACGGCTTTGATGGAGCCCGAGGTGATGGTGGCCATCCTGACTACACTGGTGGTCCTCATTGTGGGCGTGATCGTTATCTGTGTCACGCTGCTGCGGAGGCGGCCTAGGCGCGGCCAGAAGGATATGCATTGTATGTTGTTTTTGATTTATTTAAGTATCTCACTCCGTACTATCGTAGAGTTCGGTTAGTAGTCGGAACTACTAACCGAACTCTAGAGAATCAAGCCCATTAAGATAAAATATGGTTATAACAAAGAAAAATTACTAATAAGCACAAAAATATATATTGATTTACCTTTTATCGAACAACTTCAATTTCTTATATTTTTTATCCGCAAATAAATTAATATTTTTGCCCGCATAAATAAATGTTTAAATAACATAACTGTCTCCGCAGACGACGGAGTGTATAACGCGTCTCAGGCCGGCATAGTGGGATCCGGTGGCACGTTGGACAAGCGCGGCGCCCTGCGCGACGAGCTGGGCTACATCGCGCCGCCCAACCGCAAGCTCCCGCCCGTGCCCGGCTCCAACTACAACACCTGCGACCGCGTCAAGCGACAGGCCGTCATCAGTAAGTGCTATAATCATATGTTGCCATCGCACAAAACATATCTTTACTCAGGCTGCGTTGTACTAAAGGATTCAAATTAAAAATGGCGTCGAATGTACCAATTTATATTTCGCAGTTCGAATGACGGCTGGTACATTCGACGCCATTTTAAATTTTAATCGTTTTATTACATTAACATACCATACATTACATTAAAATATAATATGTATTATATCATTGTTTCCGGTACACATAGTACAAGCCTAGAGCTTAGTTTGTGACCAGAGCAATATGTATACAACTCAGCCTTAAAGTACTATTACTCACATCGAAAAAGATAACTTTTTAATGAACTCAAACTATAATTTATACAAAATAAAACAGTTTTCCTAAACATAGACCAGTTACTTACAATACAAACAATGCTTACTTACACACATACATTTACAAATGATGATTGCAAATAGTTTATAGCGCTTTTGGCTCCGAGATCGCCATGACTCACTTCTTCCAATCGTGATACTTATATAACCCGACTACATGTATATTTGGCTCCGAGATCGCCATGACTCACTTCTTCCAATCGTGATACTTATATAACCCGACTACATGTATATTTGGCTCCGAGATCGCCATGACTCACTTCTTCCAATCGTGATACTTATATAACCCGACTACATGTATATTTGGCTCCGAGATCGCCATGACTCACTTCTTCCAATCGTGATACTTATATAACCCGACTACATGTATATTTGGCTCCGAGATCGCCATGACTCACTTCTTCCAATCGTGATACTTATATAACCCGACTACATGTATATTTGGCTCCGAGATCGCCATGACTCACTTCTTCCAATCGTGATACTTATATAACCCGACTACATGTATATTTGGCTCCGAGATCGCCATGACTCACTTCTTCCAATCGTGATACTTATATAACCCGACTATGTATATTTGCACTGATTGTTATTACTCAAGCAATTTGTTTTCAGACCACATAATGTTTTTACCTTTACACTTAGGTACACCAGATACAGATCCCATGTGACGTACTATATGTTTATATCCGTTGCAGTAGATTGTGGATGTTGTAGTTAGTGGTGACGGTACACTTTCCATACAAATACACATTAGTATGCTTAGAGATTGTCTAACTTAAAATGTTCGACTCTTAATCCTCATAATAAAAAAGTATTATAACTTAAACAATCTCTACAAATGAAAAACATTGGATACTTTATATATAGTTTTTATTATTAGTTTTAAATATTTCAATTTTACTTTTATTATTCAATTTTGATTTATTTGTTTTAATGATGCCATCTTTTTTTACATTATATTTATTTGTTTACAGAAACTGTAGTTGTATAAAGATTGTACATACCAAAAACTTGCTTATGTACATACTACTACGTATTAGTATAGGTTTAGTAAGATGGCATTATTAAAATCTTTATAATATGTATGTAGATCCAACTATGTTTCTATGTCTTATTATGTTAGCACATATGATAAGTGGTTACAGCGCCAGCAACTGTTTTTTGGTCTGATATCACTAAACTGTAGAACAAAAGTTAAAAACGTGTGGGCTACAGTTTAGTTACATCCGGAATAACTGAACAGTGCTGATATTTTTGTAATACTTATTCAAATATACAACGTGTCACTAAATTAACATAAAGCCGGCATCGTGGGAGCGACCTGTTGGTGTAGTACCTGGTGGTAAGAACATGCCGTGTTGAGAATTCCAAGTTATCGTGCAAATAAATACCTTATTAAGATACTATTAAATGTTGCGTTAATTTGGAAACACGTTGTATGTGTATACACAGATAAGACAGAATGTGTAGATTGTGTAGTACCCTTTGTATTACGCTAAGGGTTGAGGTGCTGCTTGCAACCCCTAGTAGTGTTGTCCGCTTTGGCTGATCCGACCCGCCGCAGCCGCGCCCATACCCAAACACACCGCAAACACCTACAGTATATCTACTTACTCAAAGTAAATCGATGACAATTTTCGTTATATACCTAGTAGTCTAGGTATGGGTCAGGGAAAATTATTCTGAACTCATCTGGTGTTTTTTTTAAAGTTGTGTTATATAATTGTACTTATACAAATAGCTATCAGACGACCGCTGCAGTATATATAAGGCAATTTTTAAAAACCCTAGAAGGGACAGAATCGATTTTGGCCGCTGTGTAGTGTGTAGGTGTTTGGGTATGTGCGCGGTGTGAGCGGGTCGCTATAGCGGGTGGGTGCAGCCGGCGCGTGCACCTGGGACCCCCGGCGGCACCACTACGAGCGGGTGAGCGGCAGGAGCGCGCCGCGCCCGCCGCCGCACGCCCGGGCCGCCGCCGAGCCGCTCTACACAGGTTACCTTCTTATCTTTGTCTCAACCAGTTTTATGTTGAGGGACATTGTGGGCGCCGCATCCAGCTGTAAAGCAATGTATCTGGCAGCTTGATCATTTACATACATAAACGAGCACCAATCGCCTTCAACATTCTCCAAAACATAGTGATTCATATGCTCCTCAACATAAAGCATCGTCAGAAGCACGGCTGCCCTGATGACTGCTGCCAGGTCGGTATATCACCACTTACGTGCGCATGAGTCCAGAACTGTGTGGTAGAGTGGTGGACAACCAAGTTAGGACAAACAAAGTAGTACCTCCTACTTTGTGACTGGCTAATAAGATGTTGACAATAGGGTCTCGTCGTCAGTTCGGCAGCTCTAAAGACCAAAGGAGGATTTTGTTTCTCTTCTGCTTATTTGTTCTAATTTGGTTGGCCACCAGACATATGTAGAGACGAAGGTTGCATGCGACATGTAACACCGCTATAGTTGCCGGTACCTCCTTAATTTATGTTCATGTAACAAACATAAGGAAAAAATATTTGAAAAATGTAAAACATATTGAGGATAATTTTTGATTTGTATGTTACATGGGGAAATAATTAATTTGCACGAATATACTTACTAACAGCATGGCAAACAATACAATCATAATTATTTTGTTTTATTATATTTATATTATTATATTAGGATATATTTAAAAAGCTAAACATTTGTGTTTGAATTTGAAAGTGATTATTGTAAATATGTATGCGTTGATGACATTATATGAGTATGTTGCCCACTAACACTTGTTTGATGCTCTGGACTCATGGGTCGGCCGGACCCCATGGGATATATGCATTTGTTTGATGCTTTGGACTCATGGGTCGGCCGGACCCCATGGGATATATGCAAACTAAACTACCTAACTAAATCATCTAAATCCATTCAAGTAAATCGTGAGTATTTCCATTGAAGTCTGACTTCGTGGTTGTAAACGCGACTTGAGGCCTACAGAAGTCGGGTACATATCATCACTGTGAAACACTCTTAGTAAAAGTCTATGTTGAGAGTTTATCTGTCTAAATTACTTTTCTTGTTTTTCACTTAAAATCGCTGGCAGTAACAATATATACTTTCTAGACGTTGTGGGCTGGCTTCGTCCGTTATGTTGTTTGTGTAAACTGATCCCTTTACTTTGAAAGTTTAAAACACATCCCACTACTTCTCCGGAAATAATAATTACCAATCGCCGCATGTTAGACCAGCGGCCACATTCTTATAACGCGATCGTTAGATTGTCGAAATAACGAATTTCGCTTTACCTGAAATTATACGCTAACATGGGTAGAGAAATTTCCGACGAATCCTTCGATACAACCACTTTCAGTCAAAAAAAAATGCATAACCGAATAAAATAATATATTAGAAGTGATAACGACTCCATCGATAACTGTTGTAGACTCCCATATTTAGTGAGAAGATAGATGTGGCAAGTGGTATAAGTCGGTGATGTGTGCATAGGCATGGAGGACGAGATCTGTCCGTACGCGACGTTCCACCTGCTCGGGTTCCGCGAGGAGATGGAGCCGGGCAAGTTCTCCCACGGCCACTCCCACGGCGGCACCCTGGCGCACTCCCGCGCCGGCTCGCAGTCCGTGCCGCGCGCGCGCGCCTACTCGCGCAAGAACTCCCAGAGCGGCCAGAGCGCCATCTACTCCGCCGCGCCCGAGTACGACGACCCCGCCACCTGCGCCGAGGAGGACCAATACGTGAGTCACCTCCGCCTGCCCAGTGCGGCGCCAGCTGCGTACGATCTAGTTGTGTCTTCAAACCAGCCCTTTTTGTATGAGAGCTCGGCGTGTGACCTCACATCCACCTGATGCAGTATGATAGTCCAAAAATAAATATAATCAACAATTATTACAAGCTACGCAATCGTTAATTGGTGCAATTATGCATTATATTATGCCGGCTTAAGAGGCCCATTCGTTTGAAGGAGCATTCCATATTTTTAGTGCGGGATGTACCAAATATCTGCCACAATATGTGCATGCATTTTGTTACTTGTTCGTGAAATCCTATATCGAAAAGGAGTAGGGGGAATGAGATGAAAAAGTTCTTCGGAGCACTCTCCATGACAAAGGCGATATAACACGCTCAACGACGCTACATTTCTGCGAAGCTGCAATGCTCCAGGGTGTCTCTCTGTTTCCGATAATTCTTGCAGACTACCGAGAGCTGCAACTAGTATTTGGCATAGTTATCCCAAAGATGCGAACACTATTCCACACGTAGCCGTATCTGAGCTTTATAAATGAGATCCCTGAGTCCGGATGATATAGGTACTTTATTAATTAAACTTCCTACTTGCCACAAGTACAAGACGAAGTTTTTCTAAAGTTGCCTAACTCAACTGCACTCTTTTGTTGTTTTTTTGCTACTAGTTCGGTTCAGGACTAGCCATAAATAATGTAAAATAGTGCATCTTAGAAGATGTCCGTTATAGGTATCGATAATAAAAATAATTGATTCTAAGTATGTTGAATAACTGAGCATGAGTTGCACTCGTGTATGTTCCTAAATGTGATGCATCTTGAGCCTGACCGCGTGCCCGGTGTCCGGTTGCAGCGCGCGCGGTACTCGCGGCCGATGTACGCGTGCGGGCCGGAGTACGACGAGCCCGCCTGCTGCGCGCCCGAGGACGACCAGTACACCGGCGCGTACGGCACCCCCTACGGCGACCACTACGGATCCAGGCCCAGCATCGGTCAGTATACATACCCTCTCCAATACTACTACTAACATTTCTTATTTACCCTTCAACAGTAAGTTAAAGAAAAATGCACAAAAATCTGTTCCAAGTATTTTATTGTAGGTTACAATTATTTAATTATATTGTATATAAATGTTTCAATTAAACAGCTAATGATATTAAGGAGAATAATGGAGAAGAAAATAGTTTGATTTGTTCAAAGCAAGTTTTACTACCATACGAAGAAAACCTGTGCTGATGGCTAGTCAGATTATATTTGCAAGAAATGGTCACAATTTAAAGCACAAAAAACATGGTAATGATTGCCAAACAATGCACTATCAATCATATGGTATGATTGATAGTGCATTGTGAAAGATAAGAGTGCATTTGGTTGCGTGCGCAGGCGCAGTCCGCAAGTGCCCGGCCAACGCGTCCCCGTCGCCGCCGCCGCCGCCGCCGCGCAACGCCGACAACAACTGCTCCTCCTCCTTCAACGACTCCAAGGACTCCAACGAGATCTCCGAGGCCGAGTGCGACCAGCCCCGCGCCTACCCGCCCGGTCAGTCCCCTCGCACATCATACCACCTAACCTATACAACCACACTTCTCATGATATCCGCAACATGGCGAATTTGTCATTTTGCCGATAAGCCTTCAAATTACTTTTTTTTTTTAAACTTTACATTTTGATGGATTTGCGTAATAATAAGCAAAAAACCTCAAATCTGAATGTCCATGAGAATACTGTTTTAACTATGGACATGTGCCTGAGTGCAGTTTGACTGATGATGACTGATCCTCAAATAGGGCTTGACTGAAATCTCATTCGCATTGCTTAATTGGTTTTGAAGTTTTGTATACCGACGTGTACAACTTTGAACCTCGCGATAATATCTTCGTATATTTCCTGCAGGTTTTCAACCACTATGAATAAATTTTAATAACATATTTTGCAACCGATGTTTTGATATCTATATTTATCGTTGCCGATTGAAAAGTAGGTGTTAAATTTCGCTCAAGCTCTACACAAGGGATCATTAATATGTGGTGTTACTATCATTGTTCATTGCGCTATCATACTACTTATATTATTTTTTATATATTGTTTTTATTATCAATAATAAGTTATTTATCTACAAAAGTATGTATAATGAAATGCATTGCCATTACTTGCAGCTACGTTACGCAAATTATATATTATGTATTTGCTAAGTATTTATATATGGCACTTGTGATTGGTGATATTTTACAACACTTGTGGAGAGGCCTTATATGATAGTTGGCACTCGCGTCCGCTGCTCATGTCGCTTGTCGCACAAGTCGCTTCATATCCAACGCCGCCGCGCCGTGTGGTTATCCCATCATGTAATACTGTTTACTAATATATCCGATTGGTACGGGACGCTCCCCCGGCTGCTTCCGGAACAGAAGACGGTAACCCTTTGTGCTCATATGTATTTGTTCGTGTATGTGACTGACCGCATGCGCCGGAGAACAGACCGACCGCACGTCGCATACGGCAACCACCGACGCTGTATATCTTACATATATGCGACGGCTCTGTCGTTCTATTCTCCGTACATATATATATTTCTTGGTATATTTCAATTGGCATAAAATAGCTTCAAAGTTTATGAAATTCAGTACTTATGGATTTGGCTTCTTTTTCTAAATTTATCTTTTACTTATGTGCTATCTATATATAATTTTGCAATTAATTTATTATTTATTGTTTTTTAAATAAATATTATAGCATATAAGTATCTACTTCCTGTACTATTGTTAGTTTTGTCTATGAAGTCGCCAACTAATCATTGGCCATTTTAAAGTAAAACTAAACTAACTAAGTTTTCTATGTCCTAGATGTGATGTGTTAATAATTACTTGTTCCTCGGCGGACCGTAGACTAGTTCCCGAACCGCCCCCGAACAAGACGCCCGCGGTCGTATCGTAGTTACTAGTAAATCATTTCAAACGCCTATTTATGTCAAGTATAATCGATTATTTGGCTTAATACTACTTACTTACCTACATCATCGTTTCTTAACCACCATCGGCCCACACCCCTACACCCCCAGGGGACTCCAATCGGTAACCAGGCGGGACGTCATCTTATATAAAATAACTGGCGGTGTCCGCGGTAACACCCGCCGTTTTATTTAAAAGAAATCGGACCGAAAATACAATATAGCCCATCTCGCTCGTTGATAGCTTTCTATTAGTGAAATAATTTAAAAAAATCGTTAAATAGTTTTCGAGTTTATCAGGAAAAAAATTAAATCTTTTTTCTGACAATCCAGGGGGTCAATTCTCGCGCTTTCGACATTCATCTCTATTCGATATTTTTGAACCAAAAATGACAAACTATGTCATTTTTCGTTTAAAAATATCGAACATTAAACGAAATAAATAATAAATATTAATTAATAAATATATAATATTGAACGAAAAATTAATGTAATGTCATTTTTCGTTCAAAAATCTCGAATCGAGATGAATGTCGAAAGCGCGAGAATTGCCCACCAGACATAACTTATATTAATACACGGCACTTCTAGCCAGAATACATCTCATGACAATTCCACTAAGCCAAACAAGGCTAGATTATGGTATTCCGATGCCTACGGTACCTTTTATCATCACGATGTATCATCTGATGACACATGATCAACATGTAAATCCCGAACGTTTATTAGGGCTATTATACACTAGTGACTGTAAACACCAAATAATGACATTTTACGGTTATTTTGATTTAAAAACCACTTTGTCCCGTTAGTAATGCTAAACTTTGAAATAATTAAAAGTATTCACCGAAGGGGTCGGACTTGTTATTTTTCTCCCCCGTCACACGGAGTACCCTATATAGTCTATGCGCGTCACTAAATAGGTTAAGAAACGATTATTCAGAATACTAGATAGTGGAGTGTAGTTGTATGTTCGTGCGCGTCATGTTCGGGGGGGGGTCGGAGAGGTGACGTGACGTGTGTTGTTTGCAGCCAGGGGCCACTCGGCCAAGGACGGCCACGTCGACGAAATGAGGAAACTCATTGACAGGTCAGTACACATACACACACACACATACACACACACACACCGGGTTGTTCACTTAGTGCTCCAGGTTTTGCATTTTGATTGTTTCACAATTGTGTGGTCAACTACCTACCGCCACGTGTAACCTCATTGGAGTTGTACTAATACCTACTAATTAAACCAAATAACTTTTAAAATAAAAGTTTAAATACTTACAACTTTATTTTACAAATATCTAATATTATATTAATTATTTCCGAGTTTAAAAGAATATCGGGAATCGAACCTGGCACCTGACCTGGAACCTGGCACCTGATATTTTTTGGTTGGATGTATACTCCATCCAGAATCCATAACTTTGAATAAATAAACTCGGCGAGATCTATAAGGCCTTATTTGGCATTACTTTTGGGAAAGGGGATTTCAGCAGATAAAATAATCAATAAAACGCCGAATGGGTCCTCGTAGATATTAGTCGGCACCACAGATGACAGCTGTAGCGACACCGGACCGCACCTAACATGACTGTGACCCCGTGTCTAACGCACTAGGTTTGAAAATACTACAAAATGTGTTGCTAGAGTCTACAACAGTTATTTTCTAACCGCGCTTTACCAATCACAAGGACCCAATAAGTATACAACGATCCTTGTATACATACAATTCTGAACTATGGGCCTACTTACGTACGTACGTATGATGTACATATCGAGTGGGAATGGAACACCAACACAACGGCTTTCCCGTATACATAATTGTATCCCTATGGTCACCATAACTTGATGGTCGTAATAGATGCCTAGCAATAGGTGTGCGGTTAACGGTCCCGTGTATACGGTTGTCTCTGTGACGCGAGTGTAAGCATGTGTTGTGTTCCCGCCGCGACAGGAAGCAGTAAGTACGTACGTTTTCTCTCCTACATATTCGTTTGCCTGCCATCCGGAGATGTCATTACGGTGTGTAAGCGAACATAGTTTACAAAACTCGCGTTCATAGATTTACAGGAGTATGTTGAGATTGTCCGTCACTTGCGTGATATGTTGTTTATGGCATGATAGTCTAAGACAACATCTAGGCTGCCAGTTGTATTCTAACGATCGAAGCAGCGCGAATGTTGCGTAATCGCTTACATCTCGTAATGGTGTCTCTGTTATAATATGTGTGTAACCCGAATGCCGCTGTATTTCTTATTGTTGCACCTAATATTAACCTTTATTGTGCGTCCCCTTACCTACTTATAATATATCAAAGCAATTTTATTTTGCCACAATATTATAGAATGTGTAGTTTTGTCTTTTATTTATTTTGTCTAAACAACACTCACCTATTTTTATTTTATTAATGTATTTACCAGAATTCGTTCTGTTATAGAAAGCCATTATATTTTCTTAAAATATATTATTACTTATTTACAATTTCAATAATCATTGGATACATATGTATTAATAAAATAATTGTGATTTGTAAGCAGTGTTAAGCTGTACCTAATTTACGGAACTTCGTCACGTTGATCAATTGTGTTCATTCCAATCTGAATGGAGGTTCCATATAACTAATAGGTTTTATTAAATAACTACCTATTTTTGTAAGTTCTTCTACAAAATGGCGCTATTTTCAAGCTTTCTCATAAAACAGCTATAATTACTATGTATTTTAAATTACTCCTCCTTACTTATGGGAAATACATAAACAACGGTTAAGCTAAATAATTAACTATAGTCACTCTCGATCTTAATGAGTTTTTAAAAATAATGTGAATAATCACGTGTCACTTATAAGTAAGGAGGTGTGAGCATATAGCTATTTGATTAAACTTATCAGTGACGCTAATAACAAAATCACAATGTATATTTTTATTCCACTCGCAGTTACAACTATTGTTGTTATAGTTTCAATAGAAGGTTATAAATGCGAGGAAAAATAAAAGGAACCTGCACATACATTTACAACTGGATCGCGTCAATGTTGTAATATATATGCAGGACACCCGGGTTACTAAATTAACGCATTTTTCAGGCAACTCCTAAAATGTTCATATAACCATATCTAATGAGTAACATTTTTTGTAGTACAAACTCTGAGCAGTAAAAGAAAAAAAAATTTAACCTAATCTGTGGGCGCCCAACCGAGTTCCAATATTATCCGCAATATGGCGAAGTTTTTCTTTGGACTGGTCAGCCTAATGAGTAAATTAGTCTATATGACTAATGAGATAATAAATAAAAGGAAAACATTTTGATTGTTGCTGAAGATAGATGTAAGCGGTAAATCGTTTTGCGTTAATTTAGAAACACGTACATGTGCAGCACTATGCGTGTTGCTGACGCGTGCGTATCGTTTGACAGACCCGAAGCAAGCCCCGGGGTCGCCCAGCAAGGCGGGCGCGGACTCACAGCCTACGATACTGTGGCAGTGTAACCTGTAGACGCCGCGCCACTCCCGCGCAGCCACGCCGCGCCACCCCCGCGCAGCCACGCCGCGCCACCCCCGCGCAGCCACGCCGCGCCACTCCCGCGCAGCCACGAGCGCGCGTTATCCATAAGCTTCTTTATTTTATTTGTTTAGCTTAATTTAAAGAAAGTTGGCGGTCAGGTTTCTGTTTGGATAGGCTTTCGTTTCGATTAAGCTCAACATGTAATTGTGATATTTTGACCCTTTTTTATTAATTATTTTTTATTATTTTACCATTTTTCCTTGTGGATTTATATGTGTAATAATGATAGGTAGCAGGCGGGAGAAGAATGCTTCCGTTTCATGTTTTTGATGCTTTTTACCATTTGTGTTGTTGCCATGTTAGCTTACGCGCTAGGAGATAAGGTTAGCGTTAGGTGTGACATAACCTCGGGGCGCTCGCCCGCGGTCGGCGTAACGCCGGCTGCCTCGTGTACGTGTTAGTGTAGTCTCGTGTTGGCTTCAAAGCTTGTCGTAGTTAGGTACGCTCACTTCCTAATAATTAATCTTCTATTTAATCTTCCAAAATTCGGCTTAATGTTATGATAATGATATGTGAGGAGAGGTTGGTCGGCGCTGCAGACTGATGCGGCGGACTGACGCGTTACCAAAGTCATGTAACAGCATTTGTATTCAATAAACTATTACTCATAATACTTTTCTGCTTTTATTTATATCTGGTCCCGTACCCAGCATATGATAACACCGGCGATGCAAACCCCGCCAAGTCTGTGGGTTCACCGGTTTCCAGGAGACTATTGCATCTACTTCGAGGTGGTAGTCCTTTCAGGGTGTGGTTAAGTAACAGGTAGATATTACAGCGGCAAGTGGACTCGTAATGTCTGTCGCCACCAATTTCATAACCTCGTCAATTAACTGGCATAGTGGCAGTGACCAACGCTGCAATGTATTCCTGTTCACTTGGTAGATCTGCTTACCAACAGATGGAGTCACAGCTCTCACGCCGCGCTCCTTAAATATATAAACGTTATACGATATGTGTATTGGCACCATGCGTCGACTTGTCCCCGGCAGCCTTGACTTACTATATGCGTGTTAGACTGTCAGCTGGCAACAGAAAGATATTAACCAATTTTGTTTTCCATTCTGCCAATTATAGGGGACATATTTACAGCCATAAACAACAGAAAAAAGTAGTAAATAAATAACGCCTTTTATTTTAATAAGTGGCAGACTGTAACTAATTGTAATGTTTAATCGTACATTAATGCAAATAGAATATTATTTAATACATTTTCTGTTGTTTGCGGTTGTAAAAAAACGTTATTTTTTTCTGTCACCAGCGTCTATGTTCGTGACAAAACGTGCGACGCCTGAAGATTGAAAACAATTCAAATCGGTCCACACGTTTTGGCGCTACGCAGACAAGCAAGCTCATCGGGATCTCATTCAAAAAACTAGTCCCTTGTGTCCCGCGTGCGGACTCCGTAGACACACGAGCGAGTCGGTTCCGAGGGTGCCTGCTACACATAGTACAAGCTTAGTTTGTGACCAATATGTGTAAAAACAATGTCCTACATATTATGTCCACATAGTATTTTCTTCATATCATATTTACTCACATTTAAAACTAGAAATAAAACCCAAGAATAATTAATTTTCAGTAATATAATTTAATTTATAAGGTATTTTAACAAAAAGATAATATCTGTGACTAGTTAATAGCATTATCAAATACGTAGCCTTCGCCACCCAGCGAGAGGTGTTGTATGTATTGCGAGTTATCTACCGAGCGGCCGTAGGTCAATATAATAATAATAAGTAAGACATTTTTGCACATATTGCCCCGGTCACAAACTAAGCTCCAGGCTTGTCCTATGTGTACCAGAAACAACGATACTCATACATATTATATAAACACCCCGACCGCGGCATAATGTTGTGCCATGGGTGGGGATCCAACCCACGACCTCGAGTGCTCCAAGGACTCGGCCGAGCCAAGTGTTGGTATTGTGGTGTGGGGAAGAACAAAGAGCGAGTTAGCTAGACAGAATGTGTATTAAGTATAAGAGTTACGCCGCCGCCTTCACGATCTCCTCCGCCACCTCCACGGCGATGGCCGCCTCCGCCTTGGCCTGCAAACACAACGCTCCTGTAGCGCAACCACCAACCCATGTCATACGGACCCGCCCTGTGCTCTCAATGCCTTTTCAAACTGGAGAACAGAGCATGGCAGTCCGCCATACACACCCAAATATTATAACCAATCTGTGAGCATTGAGTGATGGAAGTGAAACATAATTTGACGGCGAGGAACGACATTTCATTTTATACAACATTTTAGGCTTTAGGGCGGTTCCGTATATTAATATTACTTTTAACTTTATTATCTATTTAAAAAAAACGAATGAAATTCGAAAATCGGGCATGAATATTGTTGCCTTCTCAATAAGCATATGTTTTGGCAATTGTTCGTTCACATAGATTTGGTATCTCAAGCATTTGGTAACTTGTCATTTAATAAATAATCAAAATTCCTTCCAAATGTCTAATGACATTATTTTAATATAATTTCCCAGATCTGGTGAGGTTGGAGGCCCCACTTTGGAGTACTTTTATTTTACAAAATATTGGGATTTGCTTTCTAATTGAAAATTAAAATATTGTTTATTTACTTTAACAAAAGTAATAGTACTTAAACAATTAAAATGATAAGAATGCTTGTGCTACATTATTCTCATATCAACAAATCGTAAGTAGGTGTAACAGTTACTTCGTTAAACTATTTTACGAGAATCTTAGTTTTTATTTTAAAATATTTATAAGTTATCGTATCTATTGGAACCCTGCTCTATGTGTGGGGTCCAACGTAGCTTCTCATCTATTAGACACCCAGATATTTGATCGCAAAACCATATCAACTGGCCGAGTCCTATTACAAATTGTAAAGCATTTATATTTTTATTGTGTTATTAAGTGCAAGTAAACTGAAACTGAGCCAGTCAGACCACAGCGAGGCCACATTCTCTCTCTTTATAGTGCTTGAGGAGGAACCCCTGACTGGATGTCATCTGCGTAACAGTAGATGTTGGCATTATTCGGTTTCTAATTACACAGCTCATTGATTGACTGGTAGAGAATGCCGAGCGGGATTAAGTCCGCCTTTGTACAATTTTAATGCAATAAAGTTTAAAAAAAAAAAAAAATGTATATGAGAGTGTGGGCCCTAATACACTTCCCTGGGGAACTCCGTAAGCCACACAGGTGACTTTTAAATTGTCCAACCTTTACTGTTTGCTTTCTATCGGTTAGATAGTCACGAAGCATAGCCAGAGGGATTCCTCTAAATCCAATACACTCCATTTTGTCTATAAGGACAGGGACAGAGTCGGTGGCAAAGGCTTTTTTAAGGTCACAATTATTTTAAGCCTCCTATGAAGTTATTTTACGAAACCTCAACCTGGTCCCCCACTCCACACTAGGGTTATGCGGTGTGTGTGTGTGTGTGTGTGCGTGCTCACCGCCTCGCTGGAGGCCTGGCCGAGCGCCGCCTGCGCCTTGCTGAGCGCCTCCTGCGCGGCGGCGCGGTCCAGCGACTCCACCGGGTGCGCCTCCTCCGCTAGCACCTACAATATGCTCATCTATATATTCTCATATTTGTGCCATACAACAACCTATGCATGCAGTATACACCTACTATACAAAATTGTTCGACAATATTTTTTACAATCTTTGGACAATATAAAATAAAATGTTTAACAGTATATATATATATAAATAAATAATAAAATAAAATTGTCACGCCCTTTCCCACGGGGATAGGCAGAAACAAGGGAGCGCCACCTACAACGATCCTGGCATAACTCTCTCGCTTCCTTCACATCTACCACTCTCTTCATACAAGCTCTACGGTTATGGGCACTACGGATCCCAGTTTTTCTAAGAATGTCCCCGATTGGGTCAAGGAACATTCTTCTGGGACGTCCCCGCCTTATTTTTTCATTCACCTCTGATTCATAAATCTCTTTCGTCAGTCTCTTTTCATTCATCCTCTCAATGTGCCCAAACCACCGTAACATTCCTTTCTCAATCCTTGACACTGCATCTTCTTTCAAATCACACATTTTACGCACAACTGCATTTTTCACTCTATCCGCAATTGTTACCCCACAAGCACTCCTTAATGACCGCATTTCTACGGCATTAATCCTACTTTCATGCTTCTTCTGCTAAACCCAGCATTCACTTCCATACATTAATGTAGGAACAAGCAGCGCTTTGTGAACAGCCATCCGAGACTTTTTAGACATAATTTGGCTGCTCATTATTTTGTGTAAGGCACCATTCACTACATTACCCTTTTGCACTCGACTTTCAATATCTTCCACACACTTACCATCTCCTGTAAACACACTTCCCAAGTAAGCAAATTGTTTAACTTGTTCCACTTTCTTACTATCTATCATTATCTCACATTCTGTCATGTCATCCTCTCTCCAAAACCAAATTATTGGTTTTATCCACATTCACTTTCATGCCTTTCCTTTTTTATTCTCCGTTCATAATGTTAACCATTTGTTGTAACTCATATGCCGATGATGCAAGGATGACTTGATCATCGGCATATAAAAGACATTTGATTACCATCTCATTCATTCACACACCGCAATCTCTTTCAGACAGCCTCTCTTTGGCAGTCCATGAAGAGATTAAAGAGCCACGGTGACGCCACACACCCTTGTCTGACACCTCTACAGATGTCAAACCGTTCGGATAACGTCCCGTTAATTCGAACACATGCACTAGAATCCTTATAAAGAGATTTCAGTGCACGAATCATTTTGCTCCCCAATCCAAACATCGACAGTTGCTTCCATAACTCTTCTCTACTCGCACGATCATAAAAGCCTTCTCAAGGTCTAGAAAAGCGCAATACACTTTTTGGTGTTTGGCTAGCATCTTTTTACTGACGCATCTTAAAGAGAATACTTGATCCATGCATCCCATACATTTCCTAAATCCCGCTTGCACATCCCAAATTTTCTCATCAGTTTCATTTATCACTCTTTCAATCAAAGCCTTTGCATACAACTTGCCAACAATGCTGAGAAGGCTGATGCCGCGGTAATTCTTGGGTTCCTGCTGCGATACCTTTCCTTTATAAGGCGGGACTAGAACTGCCTTGCGCCAGTCTTCTAGTACACGACCGGCCTCCTAGCACTTTTCAGCACCAGGAAGCGACCAGATATGCACCGCCCCTCAGCATTTCGACCGTTATCCTATCACAACCAGCTGCTTTTCCAACTTTCATTCGTTTTAATGCATTCATAATTTCATCCATGCTCAAATCTCTTTCATTCTCATTACTTTCACTCTGTAGAAGACACATCTATACACTCAGATATTTGATGGTCATCTCCCACAAACAAATTTTCAAAATATTCTTTCCATCGCCCTAACACTCCCTTTTCTTCCGTTAACAAGTCCCCATTCTTATCTCTAATCATATTTAACTTTGAATTCCCCAATCCTCCCCGAGATAGCTTAACCTGCTTCCAAAACAGCTTAATATTATCTCGGAAGTTTTTGGAGAATTTTCTCGTTCTCTTTCAATTCTTTCTTCTTTCTTTCGATGCACTTTTTTACTTTAATTTTCATCTCACAATACATGTCATTCGCTGCACATACATTCTCATCTGTCATACCCCCATTTACCCGTCTACTAGCTTTTTTAGAAAGTAGATCTAGCCATTTTTTCTTTTTCTCACTAACCAGATCCTTTACCTCATCATCCCACCACATGTTTCTTCTGCCGTTTCCGTCACTCCGTTTTTGAATTTGACCCATCTTGACCCCATGACCCACTTCGTCTAGACTATCATTCTCAAAATTGCATGCTATTTTTCTTTCGTTTCCGTATCTTGTAACTTTTCTCCTTTTATTCTCGTTAGTATTGTTACCGTATTCCGAGGCTGGTTTCTCCAACACTTGAACAGACCATATATCCGTGAAACTACAAGAAAATGGTCTGTTCCAATATTGAGGCCTCGAAATACTCTTGTATCGGCAACTTTACTAACCAGTCTTTCATCCACAATCACGAAATCTATCATACTACTATCTTTATTTCTCTGCCATGTAAACTTGTCAATGTATATATATATATATGTTTAACAGTATATATATAACATAGAAGTTATACATTATAAAATTTATATACCTCACACTGGGTACTTTTTCTTAGTGATTTTTTTTTGTACCCCTTATGTATCACTTATAGGACAATTTTTAAATAAAAAAGGAAAGTATTTTTTTCAAATATACATAGTCTGGCCATAAATACTGTTACAATTAAAAATAATTTAAAAAAAAATGAATTTAAAATCAGTCAATTTTATACGATTGTTTATTTTGGCGCCAATACATTGTACAATATTTTGCGATATTAAAATGGAGTGGGGTGATAAAGAGAACCGAATCGCTGTGATTGCCGTACATAAAGTAGGTATGGAGCCAATGCAATTTTAAAAACTTTCCATACACTTGGTATTAATAATGTAGTATTAATAGGTACAATGAGACCTCCTCTGTTTGTGACAGAAAAAGATCTAGCCGTCCACATAGTGTTACGAATAAGGTGGTCAAAGCAGTAAAGGAAAGAATTCGAAGAAATCCTGTCCGAAAGCAAAATATTTTATCTCGGGAGATGAAGATAGCACCTAGAACCATGTCGCATATTTTAAAAGATGACTTAGGATTACAGTCTATAAGAGGCGCACTGGTTATTTCTTAACTGATAATTTAAAAAAGAATAGGGTGGTAAAATCGATACAACTACTGAAGCGGTACACAATTGAGCAACATTTTAACAAACAAAATGACCGTATTAATGCTCAAAGCTTCCCATTTAGTCGACCGAGTGCAACGTGGGCATTATCCGACTTCAGTGATGGTTTGGTGGGGTGTTAGCTATGAAGGAGTGACTAGGCCATATTTTTCTGAAAAAGGTATCAAAACATCGGCACAAAGTGTATCAAGATACCATTCTTGAGAAGGTAGTTAAGCCCCTTAACAACACCATGTTCAATAACCAAGTATGGTCCTTCCAGCAAGACTCGGTGCCGGGTCCACGCAGTCTTGGTTGGAAGCGAACGTATCGGACTTCATGAGAGCTGAAGACTGGCCGTCGTCTAGTCCTGATCATAATCCGCTGGTATATAATTTATGGTCAGTTTTAGAGAGTACGGCTTGCTCTAAACACCATGATAATTTGGAGTCCCTAAAACAATCTACACGATTGGCAGTGAAGAATTTTCCCATGAAAAGAGTGCGTGCTTCTATTAATAACTGGCCTTAAAATTTAAAGGACTGTATTGCAGCCAATGAAGACCACTACGAAAATGCTTTTTATATTTTTAATTATTTTATATTTATGTATTAAACTAACACACTGTAAATGTTATTTGATATAGATTTTTATTTTTGTTACAATATTTATGGCAAGACTAGGAAAACCTCCTCGTTGGTGATATTAGAGCCGACTATGATGTATGAGGGTGGGTGGTACCTGGACGGAGGAGTCCTCGTTGACGGTGACGGTGCCCGAGGAGACGAAAATCTTGTTCTGCTTGCCGTCGTTCTCCACCACCGTCACCACGCCTGGCCGCAGCACCGCTGCAACACCAAGTGCCTTAACTACCTACCGTTCACAATGTAAGCGACAGCACGGGTGGCGCACCCACTGCTCTTCAATTAAATTCAAATTATTTATTCCATGTAAATCTTTATAGATATTTATGAAGTCAAAGAGAAAAAGCTTTTAACAATGAGTGCATTTGGTTAGTCTGCTATTAATTTCGTATCTGTTAAGAACATGTCAGTTATAGTCCACGGGCCCACATATAAGGGATTTTAGTGATTAATAACAGGCTGAAAGTTTATACACAGCTTCGTTTTGACGAGACACCCAACTTTTATCATTGGACCAAATTCTGTAGTGGGAGGAAAAAGCGCGATAGGGAGCGAAACACGTCTATATGATGAGTGTCCCAAATTAAATAATAACAGTTTCTAAAAATCATTACTTCGAGAAAAACTTGTGGCATACAAAGTGAATGGTACCTTCCGAGTGACCCCCAGCTCTAACATGTCAGAATGGTGACTTGAGAATGGTACCTTCCGAGTGACCCCCAGCTCTAACATGTCAGAATGGTGACTTGAGAATGGTACCTTCCGAGTGACCCCCAGCTCTAACATGTCAGAATGGTGACTTGAGAATGGTACCTTCCGAGTGACCCCCAGCTCTAACATGTCAGAATGGTGACTTGAGAATGGTACCTTCCGAGTGACCCCCAGCTCTAACATGTCAGAATGGTGACTTGAGAATGGTACCTTCCGAGTGACCCCCAGCTCTAACATGTCAGAATGGTGACTTGAGAATGGTACCTTCCGAGTGACCCCCAGCTCTAACATGTCAGAATGGTGACTTGAGAATGGTACCTTCCGAGTGACCCCCAGCTCTAACATGTCAGAATGGTGACTTGAGAATGGTACCTTCCGAGTGACCCCCAGCTCTAACATGTCAGAATGGTGACTTGAGAATGGTACCTTCCGAGTGACCCCCAGCTCTAACATGTCAGAATGGTGACTTGAGAATGGTACCTTCCGAGTGACCCCCAGCTCTAACATGTCAGAATGGTGACTTGAGAATGGTACCTTCCGAGTGACCCCCAGCTCTAACATGTCAGAATGGTGACTTGAAAAAAAATATTAATAACATTGATTTTTGTTTTGTTTCTTGCAAAATATATATTTTTTATAAAAAATGCATCGGCATACAAATTTGTTGGTAATTTTTTGAGACCTACACTCGAAAGTTGTCAAGATTATGTTAATTCTTTTTTTGATTAATAAGAAACTTTTTTTTAAAGAATCAAACGTATAACGCCATGAAACTATTGGCATACAAAAAAATGGAAGCGGTTAATTACAAATGAACTTTTAGAAATTTTAAAACAAATTAAAACTTGAAAACATAACATGTTGAAGCCCTGTACCCCTAGTGTGAGTTTTCTAACTATTACTTTGCGTTTGAGTTAACTAAAATTTGTACGGGAAATGGTTCAGCGCTCCAAGCGGAAATTTTGAGAACTATAAATGCGGTCGTGTGATTGGTCATAATGTTAACGCGGTAGTATAGTTAACGCAAAAGTAAACGTTAAAAAAACTCACACTAGGGCTACTGTACATAATTTTCGCCAGCTTTTGTTTGAAATTGCTTAAATGGAAAATTCGTATACAATGCTATTTAATAAAATGAATATAATTTTTTTAATTACTTAATTATATTACTTAACATTTGTTGAAATTTCTTGTAACGAGTAATTGAGCTATTGAACTACTTATTTGTTTTATTATTCAGTTAACAACAACTTTCAAGTGATAGTAAGGAAAAAATCATTGTTTTGTAAAACAAATTGTAAAATCAGTTATGGTATATAAAAAAAAATATTCTAAGTTCGAAAAATGCATATTTATAACTCGTGTTATAAAGATGTATTTTTCGAACTTAGAATTAAACATTAATATAAATTACAGTTTTTTAATTTTAAAAATATGTATTTACCTAAAATACATATAATACATGTTTGTAGAAATAATATTTTCAGTATTTTTTTTTTTTGGCAGTGTCTTATAAAATACATTTATTACATTTGAATATAGTTCAATATCACGCCAAAAAATAATATGCTGAACTGATTTAGCCTCAGGTATAAAATCGTAAGAAGTTGGGAGGGGATAGTGGGTCCTTTAAGCATCAGCTCTAACGACTATTTTTCAAAACACAATTCAAAGCGTTCCATATGGGTTTAGTCGAGCTCTCTTTTTGAAGCTGAAGTGATCGTCATCATGGAGTGTTTCTTGCAAAGGTTTTTTGAATGCTAGAATTCATTTTAAGCATAAATTTAGTGATGTGACTTTGTCAGAGTCCTGGGACGATGAGGTTATAGGATATCACTCCAGACGAAAGTGATGCCAAAATCTGTTTTTTTCTGTTAAAAACAAACGATAAAACGCAAGGGCCGAATTTTTTATTGTCGTCAAATTAAAAATAATATTAGTTTAATACAAATGAAACCAGTGGTTACAAGACGGAGCACATATTAAAAGATTCAATTTTTTGTTTTTGTAGGTTAACTAAAAAATACATTTTTTTTGTAGGTCACTGTTTTATTTAGATTAAGAATTAAGTAAATAATCATAAATGTTTCGTGGCATACGGTTATTAATCAAAAAAATATTAACATAATCTTGACAACTTTCGAGTGTAGGTCTCAAAATATTACCAACAAATTTGTATGCCGATGCATTTTTAATAAAAAATATATATTTTGCAAGAAACAAAAATCAGCTTGTTATTAATATTTTTTTTCAAGTCACCATTCCGACATGTTAGAGCTGGGGGTCACACGGAAGGTACCATTCACTTTGTATGCCACAAGTTTTTCTCAGTTTTCCATCGTATTTTCTCGAAGTAATGATTTTTAGAAACTGTTATTATTTAATTTGGGACACTCATCAAATCGACGTGTTTCGCTCCCTATCGCGCTTTTTCCTCCCACTACAGAATTTGGTCCAATGATAAAAGTTGGGTGTCTCGTCAAAACGAAGCTGTGTATAAACTTTCAGCCTGTTATTAATCACTGAAATCCCTTATATTTGGGCCCGTGGACTAATAGATTAACAGTAGGTATAATAAATTTCGTCTTACAATAAGATAAACATAATATAAAAAAGTTATATATACACACACAATCCATTTTAGAATTCTTGTATAATCTCGTCAATTCCGGCAGTTACCATAATACTTAAATAATCATTTAAAATACTTTAACGTGATGATAGATGAATGATAAATAGTTTCTATGTAATCTGTCATGCGAACCGATGGCGCTACCTAACCAATTAGTGTTAGGTGGTTAGCCGGTTGCCAATCATGTCTGTCATACAAGTTCGTCCTGCTGCTCATCAAACGTCACAAATGAATGTTCACAGTGTTGTAGGTACAAGCAAGCATGAATAGTTCTGTGACATAGAAATGTTATGACTATATTATCAATTCTGTACACATGAGGTCATCATTTGCAAATTATCACTTTTACACATATCTATGTGTGTTATCTACACCCACTTGTATACAAACACGTAGCTATGTAGGTATATATTATATAATAAGAATTACACAACCAACATTACAGGCTTTTTTTTCCATTTTTCATTGGACAACTAATGGAACCTCAGTAATGGGGATTTACTCGTAAATGGGACTGCTGGACAAACATAAACAAAGGATTTAAACCCGATTATAGAGGATTTTTTTATGCTCCGCCACTGCTTCTTTATACAGCATTTAAATTCTTAGCGGTCGGAAAAATTTGGGTAAATTGTAAGTAAATTTATAAAAATCAAGAAAATGTTCCGGAAAGTCTGGTGGTAGCTAAATATACCTTTAGCTGGTTGGAAGTTGTTTGTTGACGATTTGTGACTGAAATAAGATATAGATAATAGAATAATCTATTGAAAAAATTAAATGTAAAAGTAGTACTTAGGTCTTTGATGTTGTATTGTTGATTGAAAATTTAGGTAATTAAAAAAAATGTTTACTGACCATTTTTTTTTTAAGTAAGATAATTACTTTTTGATTTTATATGAATTTTAATTTAAAAAAAAGCTCATATTAGTTGTTGGAACCTCTACTTTTACACAGTGTGAAAAATATATATTATTTTTATAGGAAAATGTTGTTAAGTGTGCAAAAAAACTAATAAACACTAGTGTATTTCGATTTCGTTAAACTTTTTTTTTCTATATAAAGCTTATGGCCATCTATAAATGGGTTCTTTTAGAAATGGGGGGAGGAGTTCCCGAAGTTTTTTTTTGGAAATCCAAAAAAGTTGAAGTAAACATTTAAGACTATTTCAAAGTAAAAAGTAAAGTTTTAAGGGTTAAATTTAATATATATAATAGGAATATTTTTCGAAAAATTCAAACAAGTTTTTTTTCATTCCATCTTATAGTCAAGATTTTAATAAACAAATGAGCACTCATAAAATTAGGTTTTTGTTTTAATTAAAATTTGTATAAAATAAAACAGGAAATACTATAATATATTGTTTTAAAAAATTACAGGCATTTATGAAAACATATCTAAAAAAAGCTTAATATTTAGTATAAGGTCTAAGTGTGCTAAGTGTATTTCTTTCACATGCACAAAAATAAATTGCAACCAAACCAAACACACCATAACCAACCAGTGTTAGAATAGGTGGTTGACTATATCCATTGACCTGTCAATCATTATCTCATCTGCAAAGGTGCCACTGAGTCACTATAGATTTATTCTACTTTTTGTTTTAAATAAGAAGCCAAAATAATTTTAAGAAATGTTGATACTATACATACCTAATGTGGGAACGTGTTTAGGAAGAATACCAAAGGAGCCGCTGAAAGAAGGGACATCTATTTGTTTCACCACCACTTTGTCATAAAACACCTGGAAATATAATGATTTTAGATCATTGTATTTTTATTATAAACAGAGTCTGCATTTGACCTCAATCTTGCCTGATGGAACGCAACAATGATGTCGAAGAGATAGCTCGCTTAATCTTTAAAAGGAGACTACTACCTCAACAAGAAATTGATGCAGTAGTCCCCTGAAAACCGGTAAACCTACAGACTAAAATCTAAACATAACTTTTAATCATTTGATGGTTTTTGCATCTGTATAGGCCACTGCCCGAGACTGGATGATCAGCCTAATGAAGCTATAACTTCCTCCCTCCTAAAAAATTAAGTATGGAACCCTATATAAAGGCAAATAAAACTGGTAAAATAATAGATGCCTGTTAACATGCATATGGGTAAGAAACAAAAAACTGTTGTTGCGCTGGTTAATGATGTTGCTACAGATTGCAGCAGTGGCTTAAGTGGACATACCCTAAACATTAACCAAGCACAGGCAACAGCAAGATGCATGGGTTTTGAGTCAGTCGGCCCTGGTGTACTAAATCCAATTTCACTTGCTTTTTAATGGGCTTTTGACGAAAATAAAAAATCTGCGTGATGTCACAAGCACGCTATCAGAGATTAAATAGAGTACTACATACACCCTGTAATGTACACTAAAAGAGATGTAGAAATTTTATTCTAGAAACATGTATACTGTTTAATAATCTTAGTATTAATAAAGTATTATCCGGCCCAAATTTTCATTTCATTTTGTGGTAACCAAAAGAAACGCTTGCTTGTGACATTGACATATGAACTTCCAATCATATATTATTTTTTTAAAAGAAGCATGTTTTCTTTGCTAGCGTGGTAAAGACGTATCACGAAAATAATATATTCGAACACTTTAAAAACCATTTTTTTTTAATTGATAAAAACCAAATAAGTTTCTAAATAATAAATCATCTTATTTTCGAAATAAAAATTACTCTTTTTAATTTTTCTCGGAAGATAAAAAATAGAAGATAAGAAATACATAAAAAAAAAAATATAATGCCACATAACATTATTAATATATATAATCCATATTATATCTTATGTCTGTGCTTTTTAAATTAGAGTTTTAGTAGTGCTATCACGGATATCTTACTGGGCCAGAGACTCGGTGAAATTTTATTCCTATCTCATTGTAATAATTCTATACAAAACAAGTGATCAGCTTGTTGCTGTGTTTGTATTGACTTAATAACCCATTCATAAACAGTTTCACAATTTGGCAGTCAAACTGCAACCGTCTGCTGTGCTATGCAACTATAGTGGTGTTATCAAACAATTGTACATATTTTTCCTTAATAAAGAAATAATTGGTACACGCCAGGGTTTGAACGAATGTCTAAGTTTTAACCAACACAGTCACTAGGTACTTACATTAAGTTAGTAAAATTATTATTATTGGTTATATTATCCCTGCGTTCCGACCTCAGTATTGCTGCCACGGATTACTGTTTTTTTTAGGCCAAGTCATTCCAGCGTGTGGAAATGTTAGCAATTCAAGTTACCACATATTGTTACGCAACCAGAAATTTTAACAATTGTAGCTCGGGCTACTTTTTGACAGACGTTTGTTTACATGTGAATATCTATCTAACAAATTGAAATTTAATTAATTATTTTATATATTCATATCTGCTTTAGTTTTAAAAGTTCGATTAAACCTAAAAAATAAATATGGTGTAACTAAATTCAACTTTGGTTTGGTATGTTTAGTTTAAGGTTGTTAATTAATTTTGTGATATTATAAAATTATTGTATTTAAACAATAGTTTAACGTTGAACACCGATAGTTTGAGCTGCATTTTAGCATAGCTAAAAAAAATTACATGGCTGTGTTGAAACATAGGTCGCTCTGGTTTTTGATGTCACCACGAAAAACTGCCTGCCCTACCGATCGGAATGCGGACTATATATATATATATATATATATATTATATTTGTATTTCAGTACCTACCTAGAGCTTATTATTTTTTAGGTAAATAGTTTATTATTTTTTTAGGTTTAATTTGCATGTAAATGTACATTCACAATCTAATATTTTTTATTTAGGCCTGATTTTTCGTCTATTAATCGTCAGATAAAGTTATTCAAAAGGAAAATTGTATGGAGAATGGTAAAATTTGACAGTTCTTCATACAAGTTAACTGACGATTGAAAAATCAACCTTTAATATTATTAATCCCTCGGGTTATCTTGACCCACCAAATAGTTTCTGTACTAATTTTCTATCAGATGATGTGTGATGATGGTCTGCAGTATCATAGCTCAACAGCGAAAAATCCCAAGATAGCTAATGAATGGGGCTTTATAGCCTTGCAGGGGGTTCTTCAGTACCTACCTTATTTCCAGCAGCAAATGTAAATGCCATCTCTCCTTCTTTAACTTCAGCATATGTGCGGGTCTGCAGCCGACGCGCTACCGTCCTTACTGCACTGCGGAGACTGTGTGCCATTCTGCAATGTAGTGTATGTACATACAAAAAAAATATTTTACATTATAACCTAATAAAAAAGCAGCTTCAGCCTATTGGTTAAGTCACAGCGCAACTGATAACAAGGTTAAGCAGATGACAACAAGGCCGGACTTGGGATGGGTGACCGCTTTATACAACGAAGCTATTTCATCATAAACACCGCAACAAGCTCGCCACTTGTTAGGTGTTGCCTCCGAATACCATCGCCGAAATAAAGACGGGTTAATCCCTCCGCTGGGTACCCTGAGGCCGTTTAAACGGTTTTCGGGAGCCAAATAGGCACCCATGATGGTATTTATTTTATTTATTTATAACCTAATAAACAAAAAATATCTGAGTAAAGCAAGAACTAGGACCTACTTTTACTTGGAGATTTTTGTTAGCATGAGTAATCTCTTTCTAACAAAATAATTATGAAAATTAAATAAGTGGTACAATTTAACAAAAAAAGTTTTCAGTTATGTAATCCCGTAAAATTAATATTTACATTTAATTAGAAAATAAAAATGTGACTTAACTATTAAATGATATTTATATATATGTATGCTAGAGTAAATAATAATTATTCTGACCTTTTTTATTGAAAATATTACAATTTTCCGAAATTATAATCGAATCGATGTAAAATTCTGGCAATTTTTTGACATTTGTGAATTTTGTGAGCGACTGTTTTTTTTTTATAATTTATTAGAGCGTTGGTAACAAGACAGAAACCTAAAAATATATTGTTTAAAAAACTAGCTGGGTTTCACGTGCTGTTTAAATTTAAAAGCTTTAATTTAAAAGATATAGGATCGATTAAAATTACAGAGTTTGTGATTAAAATACAGCCTAAATCTAAATAATATGATAGGTCAATGGGTTATAAATAATATAGGCTATAAATACGAACATCATATAGAGAAAATATGAAGTTTGGTATTAAAATAACATAAAACTGCATTACATGTACTAAAGTAGACTAAATATTGTTTCAAATTGCTTGCTATTATTGTTAATATAGGATCTCTGTCTGTTATATGGGTTTGGATTTTTGAGTTGTTATTAGGTATCTATTTTATTTTTTTAATTAATTGTCATGAAGGGCATTCATACTAGAGGGCTATGGCCTAGTAAATGTCCGTTCATATAATTTGATTTTTTTATAATGATTTGGTTGTAACCTAGAGAAGAGATTAACTCTGCGGTTGTAACCTCAGATATGATCGAAGGTGGTAACTCGTTATGTGTGCTGCGGCCATATTCTGTTTCTTATAACGTGATCGTTAGATTGTCAAAATAACGAATTCCGTTATTAGCGCGTTCTTCTCCAATCAGCGATGGTTAAAAAACTACTCTGATTGGAGGAGAGCGCACTAATAGAGGAAATCGTTATTTTGGCAATCTAACGATCCCGTTATAAGAAACAGAATGTGGCCGCTGATTTTGTAAAATAAATTAAAATATTTTTGAATTTATATCAGATTTATAGGTATTAACTTATAGGGTTTTTTTTTTTTTTTAAAACACATTATTTTTCAAAATTATTAATGCTATCAAAGTTGCGATAAACAGCTATGTTCGATTTTGATAATACTCTATGGACACTAATCTGTGGTCATAACCTATGTCAGTCGGTTAGGAGTAAAGTTGAAAAATGGAGCATATTTTGTCCTGGGGCCTTATTCCGAGTTTGCAACCGCTAATCACGACAAGACGTTGCGCAAACTATAAATATGGAAATATAAGCTCTATTCCAATGGCTATATAGTATGTATTAGGTAGGCTGTTATAATGCCGCCGTCTTGAAATACACGAATTCTTCGCAAGTTTGAACATGTATGGAGCATTGGAATTTCTACTTTATAATTAACAGGATAGAACTTACATTTCAATACCCGGACTTTACGGAAAATGCGCGATGGTGATCGTGTCAAAACTCGGAATAAAGCCCCTGAGTTAATTATTTTGTTTCTATTGTGAATAGAGTTTTTGTTCCGTAATGTGATTTTTGTGCGGCCTATTAGATATACCATTTATATAATATAACAAATCGCTTTAAACGTAAAAAAACAAATGAACCGTTTCAAAATACAAAACCTTTTATGTTAGAAATCCAAAAATTGTTCCACGAATTAAAGTTTCAACAGGATTCCAAACTAGAGGCTGACACTTGGCAATAAATGAAATAAAAAGCCAAAACACCGAAATTAAAAAATCTGTTGACTTACTAAGCCAGAAATTTAACGAAATTTCAAGTGAAGTAACCCACATTAACCATGAAGTAGCCGAAAACAAAAAGGATATAAAGTTAATAAATTATCAAATTGAACATATTGAAAGGATAATTTCGTCGTAGTAGTTCGTAGTTCAGTCGAAATTAAAAACATTCCAAAGACAATTACTGAAACAAAGAGTGAGCTGAATAAAATTGTTCAAACGGTTGCAGAAGTCCTCCATTGCCCTATCCAGAAACAAAACTTTCGTGACATACGCCGCACATATCCAAAAAATAACTCACCTGGCACAATCATAGTAGATTTTACAACAATTCAAAAGAAAGAAAATTTTATCAACTTTTGTAAACTTTTTAATAAATCAAACCAAGATAATAAACTCTATTCCGAACACCTAAAGACAACTGGACAAAAAAACCGATTTTCATATCTGAACATTTGACTTACAACACAAGGAGGCTTTATTATCAAACAAAATAATTTGCTAAAGACTTTGACTATCATTTTTGCTGGATATCGAATGGAAAGATATTTTTAAGAAAAGATCAAGGTTCTCCAAAGCTAAAAATTAATACTGACGATGATATTGAAAAATTAAAATCCCAACGTAAATTGTAATAACTAAATCCTTTAACAATATAATTTGAGAATCATAATAGGTAATGTAAAATTATTCATTTGTAATTATGAACTGTAAAATTGAGTAATATTTTAATTAGTGTTGATTTATTTTATTTTTTATTGACTGAGTTAACTTAATTTGTATTCCTAACTGATTTAAATTCGATATTTTAATTGACATATTGATATTTTAATTGAATTGTAGCTATTTCCATAATTATCCACATACATATTGAATAGTTTTGTGAAATTGCTCTGAATGGATTTATTTTAATGGTGTATTGAATTTTAATATTGATGACACATTTGATTATTTTAGGTTATGTTTTATTCTATAAATGTTTTTATATGTAATGTAACTGATTCTTAATTTTAATTATTAACTGAATAACATTATTGAATGTAATATGAATGGTGATTCTACAATTGCATTCTGATTACCTCACAAGAATAATTGATAAATTACAAAGATAGTAGAAAATTCTACATTTATTAATATATATATATAAAAAAAAATACATTAATTAATATGGGAAACGTTCGTGAGGATCTTTTACAAGAAATAGACAATTTAGACAATATTTCAAGTTTCCAGTGTTCTATAAATAACCTAACGAAAAAGCTACCAAAACAGAAACCAATTTATTCAATTATTTCACAAAACATAAGGAGTATTTATCGCAATTTTGATGACCGTAAATTTAAAGTTGTTTAATCGGAGTATTGACATTATAATTTTAACCGAATGTCGATTAAATTTAAATAAACCTATACCTAACATAAGTAATTACAACTCATATTTTACCACCAAAAAAATTACCCAGAATGATGGCGTTGTAGCCTATATCAACAACAATCTTAAACACAGTGTAACGGAAATTGTCTCTTGTCTTAAAATTAACTTGAACCACCTAACCATATTATCTATATATCGTTCTCCTTCTACCAAAAACCCTGAGAGATTTATCGATTCCCTAAATAACTACCTAACATCAGTCTCTCACAAGAATATTGTTGTAACTGGTGACATAAATATTAACATTATAGAGAACAGCAAAGATCGGTTTTATATTAGTTACCTAAATATGCTAGCAGAACATGGCTTACTACCTGGCCATAGATTCGACACCAGAATAAATAGTTGCCTGGATCATATAAGAACAACTCTTGAACCTAAAAGATATTCTGCCTATGTTGCAGTACTTTCTACAACCATCACCGATCATGCTATGACATGTATTAATATCTATAACAAAACCAAATGCAAATCCGAAAATCTTAAAATTAAAACAACAACAAATTACTCTAAGGCACTAGATGAATTTGCAAACACTAATCTCTCGTATCTTATTCATCTAGATGACCCAAACATAATAACTGAAAGACTAATAGACGTAATAAAAGATATAATTAACGTAAACACAAATACTATTAAAGTTCCGAATTCAAAAATTATTCTAAAGCCATGGATAACTCCAGGAATCTTAAATTGCATTAAAAACAGAAATAAATTACAATCAAAACAAAAACATGACAACAAAAATAAAATACTAAGATTAACATACCTAAGATACCGTAACTATTGTAATAACCTGATAAAGAAATTAAAACGAAAACATGAAAAGGATTTACTGAACTCGTGTAAACATAATAATAAGCAATTGTGGAAATCTATAAAAACCGTTTCAAATTTAAATAAGCCAATGAACCAGAACATAGAATTGTTAAAGCTAGCAGATACACCTAAACAGTCTGCTGAACTGGTAAACTCTGATTTTATTAATGTTGGGCAAAAGCTTGCCAATAAAATATCTACGGATAATAGTTCCTCTTATCTATCATCGCTTCCATCGATAGCCAGTTCAATCGGAATTATGGAACCTGATGAGACTGAAATAAATACTTACATAGATACTTTAAATCCTGAGTCGGCAGCTGGATGGGAAAATATTTCAACAAAGTTTATAAAATTGACAAAGGGTAAAATTATCCCTATTATTACTCATATTTGCAAACTATGCTTCAAGTATGTCATTTTTCCAAATGTTCTTAAGCGCTCGATTATACACCCAGTGTACAAGGGTGGAAGCAGATCCGATATCAATAATTATAGACAGAAAATAGAATTGTTAAAGCTAGCAGATACACCTAAACAGTCTGCTGAACTAGTAAACTCTGATTTTATTAATGTTGGGCAAAAGCTTGCCAATAAAATATCTACGGATAATAGTTCCTCTTATCTATCATCGCTTCCATCGATAGCCAGTTCAATCGGAATTATGGAACCTGATGAGACTGAAATAAATACTTACATAGATACTTTAAATCCTGAGTCGGCAGCTGGATGGGAAAATATTTCAACAAAGTTTATAAAATTGACAAAGGGTAAAATTATCCCTATTATTACTCATATTTGCAAACTATGCTTCAAGTATGTCATTTTTCCAAATGTTCTTAAGCGCTCGATTATACACCCAGTGTACAAGGGTGGAAGCAGATCCGATATCAATAATTATAGACAGAAAATAGAATTGTTAAAGCTAGCAGATACACCTAAACAGTCTGCTGAACTAGTAAACTCTGATTTTATTAATGTTGGGCAAAAGCTTGCCAATAAAATATCTACGGATAATAGTTCCTCTTATCTATCATCGCTTCCATCGATAGCCAGTTCAATCGGAATTATGGAACCTGATGAGACTGAAATAAATACTTACATAGACACTTTAAATCCTGAGTCGGCAGCTGGATGGGAAAATATTTCAACTAAGTTTATAAAATTGACAAAGGGTAAAATTATCCCTATTATTACTCATATTTGCAGACTATGCTTCAAGTATGGCATTTTTCCAAATGTTCTTAAGCGCGATTATACACCCAGTGTACAAGGGTGGAAGCAGATCCGATTTTAATAATTATAGACCTAAACTCCGTCTTACCTGTTATATCTAAGATTATTGAAAAAGCCATTAACGAAATAATAAAGAATTATTTAAAGAAATTTGATATTCTATCCAATTCACAATTTGGCTTTAGAGAGCTCACACACAGAAGACGCAGTCATGTCTCTGACAAAAAATATTACTGACTTGCTTGATAAGAAAAAAAAGACTTTGGCTGTATTTTTGGATTTACAAAAAGCTTTTGATACCGTATCTGTTTCTATTCTTGTCCACAAACTGAAACTCATAGGAATTCGTGGCACTTTTCTTGATTTAATAACTGACTATTTACATGACAGGACACAAAAAGTTAAACTTGACAATGATACATTTAGTGATTTTCTTAATACTACTAAATTTGGCGTTCCGCAGGGTAGTGTTTTAGGCCCTACCCTATTTAAAATTTACATAAATGACTTAACTAACTTAAAATTACATAAGAGACAAATTTACTCATATGCTGATGACACTGCCCTACTTTTTCATGATAATAACTGTACTGAAGTTTTTAACACAGCCGAAATCGCCCTTAACAAGGTAATAAATTGGCTTCAACTTAACCTACTGACTCTAAACATTTCAAAAACAAATTACTTGACTTTTTCAATTCTTAATTCTTCACGACCGACTAATGACTTACAACTGGTTGCGCACAAATGCTATAACACCATCAAAACAAACTGTGATTGTTTGGAACTGGAAAAAGTTAATAAAACTAAATACCTAGGCGTAATAATTGACCAAAATCTATCATGGCACTACCAAATTGAAAATGTGACGAAACGCATAATAAAAATGATTTGGCTATTTAAATATTAAAGACATGTTACTGACAAAAATCTTATGACTTATATTTACATTACACTAGTCCAATCCATTATCCTGTATTGTTTGTCGGTCTGGGGAGGCTCTGCTAAAACTAAATTAATTGGTGTAGAACGGGCCCAGAGGGGACTTATAAAGGTAATGATGTTTCGGAGAATTAGATTCCCTACTACAGACTTATATCTATCTACCAACCTTTTATCTGTAAGAAAATTATATATTCTAAACTCTGTACTGAAAATTCATAAAATTACCAAACCTAAAGAAATAATATTATATAATTAAAAAACGCAATACTTACAGTGTCATTACTCCGATTAGACGTAAAACAGTTTTGGCTTACAATCAATTTGAGTCACAGTCTGTATTGTTATACAACAGAATAAATAGAATACTTAATATATATACAAAGTCAAATTTGGAATGTAAAAAAATAGTAACTACTTGGTTAAAATCTCTAGATTATGAAACAAGTGAAGGATTTCTTAGATAAAATATAGATTTACGGCCTTATATTCATGGAAGCTTATTGGTACCTTGGGGAGCGCTTTAGTTGTGTAAGATATTGTCTTTTATGCGCATATATTATATGTTTATATATTTATTTGTGGCTAAAAGATTGAGGTTCCCGCCTCCGATTTTATGGCTGGAGTGTTCTTCGAGGACTGGTTTTTATGAGCACCGGTGTTGGAACGTAAAGTACCTAAGTATCTTGGAATCAGTGGTGGTGGTTATAATATTTTTAATAATTTTTGTATTTGTAAATAGATTGTAAATTAGCAACTTTAATTTTATTATTGTTTTTTATATTATTATTTTTGTGTATTTAACATTTTTAATTTCACACTTTCCAAATAAACTACTGAACAAAATTGAAGCTTGCACAATATCTACAAATCATATACCTACTAACACATACATGCATAATTATAACATTTACATATATAGTTACACGCAAACAAACACAAACTTACACATGTAAAAATATACCTACGCAAACACACGCACGCACAAATACAACATCACACCAATAGATATTTATAATTTCAACTAATAATTACTAATCAATGGAACAGAAAAGTGTATAAGCCTGGATCAGTGGGCTTTCTCCTAAGACAAGTTTTTCTAAAACTTAAAAGGAGAAGCTCAAAGAAAATTGTAACTTTAAAATTGTACTTAAATGAATAAACCATTTTTATTTAATTTTTATTTTTACCATTTATATATGTAGTGTTTTGTTCGCTATGTATTAGGCGCCTACAAATAGTGATTCAGATTTGTCGCGTTGTATTTGTGATATTGTGTCTGAATAGAAATTGTTATACCGTGGCATTAGTGGTTGAAGACATCGAAGTTATTGCATCCCTTGGGAACCCAGAGATCTCGAGAGATCTCGACGCTGAAGCTAACCACCAAGCCATTCGGTAAGTTTAACCTTAAAGTTAATAAGCGGTGCGCAACACGCCCCGTGTGAGAACCTTGGACGAGTTTGGTTCCCAGCTTCTCGCACATTTCTTGTAGCAGAGCATGGTTCGTACACATTCTAGCACATTTTGTTAGTGGGTTTTTTAATTTACCCATCTGTGAAAATTTTGAGGTTACACACCCTCAACCTCAAATTATTTGTTCCTAGCTCAGTTTAGAAACTGGTTTGTTGGCTAGATTTAGATTGTTTTGTTAATTGAATAGAATAGAATAGAATAGAATAGAATAGAATAGAATAGAATAGAATAGAATATATCTTTATCTTTTTCAACGGTTAAACTTCATATTATAATTTTGACTTTATGTGACTTACCTATGCTTTGCTACCTTTTTTAGGGTAAGGCAGGTCAGGTTAGTTTGTATAATATTCCTAGTGCAGTTCCAATATAATTAAGTAGGTTTTTTTATTTTTTTTTCTTATTATTAGGGTTAGGTAGGTAAGATTTTGTAAATTGTTTTATGTTTGTTTTCCCTTAGTAAGGGAACTTAAAACTTGTTTTAATAACAAAACTTGTAAATTTATTTTGATTTGTTGCAAACTTTAACATTATTTTGTGTATATTTATAAGTTTATTTTATATTTTAAATTAATATAGTGCTCACCTACTTATGTAATTATGTCTGTTAATAGAAACTCAAACAAGGTTAAGGCTGTCCTAAGGTGGCTTACATCCGCTGTGGATTTGGTAGACAGACCCGACCGCTCCGCTGCTCTTTTTGGTGCGATTTGAAAAGATCTCAGAGGGCCTTTGAGGAGTTTTTGGTTTTGAACCCCGCAGAGGATGAGTTCCATGCGGCAGTCACTTGTGAATTGTGACTATGACCGTGCCTTGGTGCTCATAGACACCATTACTGAGAAGGTTCGAGGGAGTATTGAAAAGTCGCTTAAGATTGACCCCGAGCCTTCGCCAGTTGTTTCTCCTCCCGGGATTTTGAGCAGGTTGCCTACCCTTGACCTTCCACCATTTGACGGACGACTTGATGCCTGGGTAGGCTTCCCAAACCCGTTCGATAGTCTTGTGCACGGGCGGGGGGACCTCACCCCCAGCCAGAAGATGGCATATTTGTTGTCCTCATTGAGTGGAGAGACTCGTGGCATCATCCAAAACCGACCCGTGACTGACGAGAACTATAAGATTGCGCGTGAGCTTTTGACCAAGCAGTATCATAATGTTAGGCATTTGACACTCATGTTAACCAATTGCCTATAGTTGGTAAGACACATGATTTGCGCAAAGACCTCTTGAACCCGTTGGTGATTGCGGTGAATGCCTTGCATTGTCTCAACCTAACAGTAGATTCTTGGTCATTTATATTACTTAACATTGTGTTCGGGAAGTTGTCTGAACTTAAGCTGCGCTTTGAACATAGGTATGGTGGTAATAGCATTGACTGGTATGTACATGGTAGGTACCATTGTTCTCTGATTCGTTGAACTTTTTGGAGGAAGATTTGTTAACCATCAGATGGTCCGGCCCCCTGTCCAACCACCTGGTCAAACTGGCCATCGTCCCAGGAATCGGTTTGCTGTGGCTGCTGTTGAAGCACAAAATTGTTTTGTTAGTGTTTGGGGCCCGAATAGCAACTATTTGGTTGTTTGTGCCCTTTTAGATACGGGTGCCCAGGGTTATATTGTTTCGGCTTGGTTAGCCAGTGGCCTATACCTAGCTTTGAATCCTCACCGGGATTCTGTTCGGGGAGTTGGTAATGTCAAAATTGAGAACTTGATTGGTAACACCACTTTCACATTCTCCCCGTTCTCGGTTTCCTGTCCGAGCATCGCTGCTCTGGCAATAGTATAAGAAAATATATTGGGTCAAGACCCCCAGGTAAAGTTGTCCCCAGCTGTGGTGACCCTGACAAGGGGTTTGTGTTTGGCTGACCCCACCTTCGACATTCCGGGACCAATTGATTTGTTGCTTGGTGCTGATGTTTTGGGAATGTTGCTCCTAGGTAATGTGAAGGCCCACAGGTGGCCTCGTAGCGATCCCTAAAATCTTGGTATCTGTTATAATGGGCCCAAACCATGTTCCTCCCCCACCTGTTGTTGATAACCGTTTTGTTAACATTTGTCTTTCTCATTCTGAGGCGGTTCAAAGATTTTGAGAAGTGGAGGAGCCCCCGGTTTTTACACCAGACTTCCTTTTCTCCCCTCACGACCCCCATTTGGTGCATCAAGGAGTCTTGCTGAGAAAAGGTTGGTGTCCATGGAGAATCGCATGAGGCGTGATCCTGTCTTCCGCAAGAAGTACATTGAGTTCATGCGGGAGTATGAGGATTTGGGACACATGACAGGTGCTACCAACTCATTTTATGGCGGGAGAAACTCTCTGATCCCATGCTTGTCTATGAACTGAATACCAACACATATGGTTTGCGGTCTAGCCAGTTCGTGGCTATTCGTTCATTGTTGGAGCTAGCCAAGCGTGAGCGTTTATTGTTTTCTTCGAGCTTCTGCCATCTTGGAAAATGATTTGTACGTTGATGATGTATGCACGGGTGCATCCAGTGAGAAAGAGGCTTAGATCTTAAGGAATGAATTGATTGGGATAATGAGGGCTGGAGGCTATGAATTAAGAAAGTGGATATCGAACTCCCCCACTCTCCTGGCTGACTTGCCATTGGAGCACCAGCAGGATTCCCTCCTCTTTGAAAAATTTGATAATCCTAACATGTTGTCTGTTCTTGGAGTTCAGTACATTGGAGGCCAGTCCGGGATATTTTTACCTATCGGGTGGATCTTTCTCCGCCCAGGATCTGGACTAAGCGCTTGGTCCTGTCCACTGTAGCCAGAACCTTTGATCCAAGCGGTTAGATTAGCACAGTAATAATTTTTGCTAAATGTTTTCTCCAGACAACTCACTGACACCTTGTTAAAGGACTGGATTTCGTTTGTTAGTTCACTTCCAGAAATCAATGAAGTCTCTTTACCCAGACCTTTCCTTCCAGCTGGGAAGTACACGGCGAGCCTCTATGGGTTCTGTGACGCTTCAGAGCAAGGATATGCGGCCGTGGTCTATTTGCGTACTGTGTGTCCTACTGAAAATGTAGCGTCAGTGAATTTGGTCTTAGCTAAGAGCAAGGTTGCTCCCCGTCGGACTCGACTTATGATTCCGAAGTTAGAATTGTGTGGGGCTGCTCTTCTTACGCGATTATTGAATCACGTTTTTGTAACATCGAGACGCACTTTAAACTAACTGGCTGTCAAGCCAGTTAGTTCTCTCTTGGCTGAGAGCTGCTGTCTATACACTCGAAGTCTTTGTGGCCAATCGCGTCTCTCAGATTCAGACTTCTAAAGCTCCGTTGATCTGGAGACATGTTCCAGGGGAAATGAACCCTATAGATGTTGCGTCCAGGGGTTGTGCTGCCCCAGATCTTTGGCGACACTCACTTTAGTGGGGCCCTGATTGGTTGACGCATTCTGAATCGTCCTGGCCTCATGGTCAGCCTTTGTTGACTGATACACTACCAGGTCTCCGCGTATTTGCGATGGTGAGGACCATGGAGTTGGATCCTGGTTTTTTATTGAATAAATTTAGTTCCCTCGATAAATTGTTGGGTGTAACTGCGTGGATTAAACGTTTTAGTTTCAATTGTCGACACCCCCGGGAGAAACGCCAGTCGCTAGTCCTCGCACCATGTGAACGGAAGGACTCGCTTTTATGTTGGATTAAGGTTGTTCAGGACGATCAGTTTATGACTGAGACACTGCGGGCTGGACGTTGTAAGCTCAAGGGAGCAATTGGTTGGAGAAAGACTTCGGAATGCCAATTTGTCCTTTGGAGCTCGTCACCCTTTGTTGCCCCCTAATTTAGGTGGGCAATTCTCGCGCTTTCGACATTCATCTCGATTCGAGATTTTTAAACGAAAAATAACTAAATATGTCATTTTTCGTTCAATATTTATTTATTTTATTATTTATTTCGTTTAATATTCGATATTTTTTAACGAAAAATGGCATATTTAGTCATTTTCGTTTAAAAATCTCGAATCGAGATGAATGTCGAAAGTGCGAGAATTGCCCACCTGGTCACTTGGTGAATTTGTTGGTTGCTGTTCACCACATCAAGAACTCGCATGCTGGCTGTAATGCTTTGTTGGCCATCTTACAGCGCGAATATTGGATTCTGTCCGCCAGACGAGTCATACGAAGTGTGATTTTCCGATGCATGCCTTGTTACAGACTCAAGGCTACTACCATGCAGCCTTCAAATGGGATATCTGCCATCGGACCGTGTGAATGAGGCTCGTCCCTTTGCTGGCATGGGTACAGATTTTGCTGGCCCGTTCTCTGTAAAAGTGTCACACCTCAGAAACGCTAAAATTGTTAAGGCCTATTTGTGTCTTTGTATTCTAAATGTCCACCGTACGGCTTTGGTGGACATTTAGAATTGTTTTTTCTGATGGTGGAACAAACTACAAGGGCACCGACCGTTATTTAAATGATTATATCAATTTGTAGCAGATAATCATAATGTAATTGGAACTGCACTCTCCCAACGTGGAATCAGATGGCTTTTTGATCCACCATTTCCACATTGGGGAGGAATATTTGAAGCTGTTGTTAAGGCTGTCAAAACTAATTTACCTAGGATGATAGGAGAAACCGTATTAACCTTTGAGGAACTTGCTACGGTATTTTGTAAAATTGAAGCCGTCCTCAACTCACGCCCGTTGTGCCCGCTCTCTTCAAACCAAAACGGACTCCAGGTCATTTTTTGTTAGGACAGCCACTTGTCGCCTTGCCTGAATACTTCTTCAGAGATATGAAGTGTACTCGACTGTCGCGATTTGAATTGATCCAGCAGATGACCCAGCATTTCTGGCATCGCTGGTCGCTCGAATACCTTCACATATTGCAGCAACGCGTGAAATGGACTGATAAGACGGACCCTCCAAAGATAGGAGACCACGCCCTGGTTAAAGATTCTAACCTGTTGCATTGGAGAAGGGGGCGCATTCTTAACTTGGTTCCAGCTGCGGATGGAGTACCTCGTTTTGCTGCGGTTATGGTTGGAGATTCCGTTTTGAAGAGAGCGGTGGCAACACTCTCCCGTTTACCCGTTGTGTATCGTATAGGTTCCTTCTATACGGGGCGGGGGAATGTTCGATTTTGATAATACTCTATGGACGCTAATATGTGGTCATAACCTATGTCAGTCAGTTAAGAGTAAAGTTGAAAGGCCGGTCTACGGTCGCGGTCTTTCTCGATATCGAAAAGACCTTCGACCGCATTTGGCACTTCGGCCTGGTTTACAAATTACTCAACTCGCCTATGCTACCCCAGGCCACGTGGTTGCTTTCATCGTTTCTGAGCAACCGCCACTTTGACGTGGCCGTGGAGGGAAAAGTCTCCGCGGAGCACTCTATCCATGCAGGCGTCCCGCAGGGGAGCTGCCTATCGCCCACACTGTACGCAATATTCACCAATGACATCCCGACTCTCACCGAACGCCTTGGCAGGAGAGAGCAGGATGTCATATTGGCGCTGTTTGCGGATGACAGCGCCTATCTATCGTCCGATAGGGAACCGAAGCTCGCCGCCGGGAAGATGCAGAGGATGCTGGATGTCCTCCCTTCCTGGCTCGACAGATTGGTTGCAGTAGATATAAATGCCCCACTTTTGGGGCATTATCTCCAACCAATCAATTCGATGGAAGTTGAAACATGTATTATGCCACTAATATTAAGAAAGTGCAGTTTGCTCAAATATTTGCTATTAATATGTTAACTTCTAACAATAGTATTTTTTTTTGGGCACTCTCCATGATAAAGGCGATAAAACACGCTCAACGACGCTACATCTCTGCGAAGCTGCAATGGCTCTAGAGCCGTGGTCGTCATACTGCGGCCCGCCGTCGATATTTGTGCGGCCCGCGACAAAGCAAATAATTTAAATAGTCAACCACATATTATAACAGATTTTGCAAACAAATTGTTTTAAAAAAATACACGCTTACTCTATAAAAAGAAGACTACCACCTCAACAAGAAATCGATGCAGTAGCGCCAAATAGCCACCGAGCGTTAATAAGGGAATAAACAAAGACCATGGTCGGTTTGGCTAATATTTTTGTTACATTTTGCCACTAATCATTGACGGTTTGTCAAATACATAATTTATATTTCAAAACGCGCAATAAAAACTATACATTCTGTCAAGAAAGTACTGAGATTCATTCATTAAAAATACTTGCACGTCGAAATTATTTTTGTCGTTAGGTGCATTTTCAGCCTTATTACAATAAATAATAATTTCGAATGATTTGTCTTAAATTGTGCATTGGATTTTTTTGCACTGAAATCCTCAGTTAACTGAGGCTCTACTTTATTCAATCCTGTTACCAAAAATAAAGCGGCCCTATTGGTTGTTGCTCACGTATACGTGAATGAATACGTTACGTTTCTACAATGCGCAAAGCCATGGTAGAGCCTCTAAACTAAGGTAACGGAAATGGTGGCTGGAAATGCTGGTTTAAGTCTGAGAGCCGCTGAAAGTTCGTTGTCTCGCGAATTAATTTGTGCGATTTTAACTATTTGGAGCATGAAATGAGTGCCGAAAGACTTGAATTTTCTGCAAAAACTTAATCGCGAAAAATAGCTAAAGACTTGATAAAAGAAGTTAAATTCCAACCCCACATTTATAAAACGTTTTGTAAAAGGTTAGGTGAAAATACATGGGTTCAGGAGTTATACACGTACGTGTATAACTCCTGAACCCATGTATTTTCACCTGACTCATAAGACCGTACGGTCTTATTCATAAAAACTTACGAAGCCTTTATTGATGCTTTATAACAGCTCAATAGCAAAACACCTCAAAATGTTATTCATAAACGCTCAATAAACCTCTAATAGTGATAAACGTCAAATAACAGCTCCATAACTTTATTGAAGGCAGGAGCCCACTATAAACCTATTTTAACCTCACTTTTTATACATATTTTATTTTTTGGTTTAAAATTTTATTAAATGACTTCTATTACTTCATAAAATTATATTACAAATAAAAATAATAATGCCCAGTCGGCTTCTGATCAACAAATTCTCAAAATTTTACAACTCGAATGGACTTGAACCAAATTAGGTTGGGCGCACACTGACTGAAATTTGTAACAAAAAAATATTAACATTTAATCTTGTTTCACCGCGGTAATTTGTCCAAAAAGACAAAGTTCTGCCGCTTCAAACTACAAAAATTGAATGGCGATGCCGACTGCCTTTTCTGTTTTTTATTTATTTATTACACGACATGTGATTTTGTATCTACCGGATGGTAAGCAGACCTACAAAGTCCATAAATGGATCGATAAACACATTGTCGTTTTACTATATTGATCGCTCCCACTATGCTGGCTAAATGATGCGGTTACAAAATGTCAAAGAATCAAAAAGAAAGAAAAAAAAAATCAAAGAAGTTTACATTACGAGTCTATTTTAATATCCTCGCTGCTTTATCATAAATTCAGTCGCTTATTTCGTAACCGCACCATGAAAGGATACTACCACCTCAACAATAAATCTATGCAGTAGTCCTGGTACCAACAACCGGTGAACCCACAGACTAAAACAGAAACATGACTAGGTCACTTGACAGTTTTTGTATGTAAAACAAGTATTGCGACTTGCAAGTTACATATTATTAGTTATTAGAGATGCAATCATAAAAAATCACAATTCTGTATTCTATTTTTGATACAAATTATTTTAATTTAAATGACGGCTGAAACCGCGGGGCACAGCTAGTGTGACTAAATTTTCTATCAGTGTGCGCCAAACCTTATTATAATTATTTCATTAGAGGTGTCAAAAACGTTTTTTTTTTTACTTTTATGGTGTTGGTTTTCTGCGATTCTGCCAACTTTCTTGACAATCAATTATTTTTTTCTATCAACACATCACTAATTCAGCTATTAAACGTCAAATAGTTATAAGAGCTTTATTGGAGGTTTATGAATAACAAAAAAGTTATCGAGCCAATAGCCTTATTGAACGTTTTAACTATTGAGCTCTTTAAGAGTGTTTTAAGGATTTTTTATGAATAAGACCGGTAAACTAATCAACTAGGCTGGGCCGTCCAACTGTGACCGAAAAATGCATTGTCAAAGTGTTGAACAACACCTAAGTGAGCCGCCCGACAGTAATTTGGTGAAAATACTCGGGTACATTTAGGTAGTATAAGTGGACAATACCCTTACGGTCTTATTCATAAAAACATACTAAGCCTTTATTGATGCTTTATAACAGCTCAATAGCAAAACACCTCAAAATGTTATTCATAAACGCTCAATAAACCTCTAATAGTGATAAACGTCAAATAACAGCTCCATAACAGTATTGAAGGCAGGAACCCACTATAAACCTATTTTAACCACACTTTTTATAAATATTTTATTTTTTGGTTTAAAATTTTATTAAATGACTTCTATTACTTTATAAAATTATATTATAAATAAAAATAATAATGCCCAGTCGGCTTCCGATCAACAAATTCTCAAAATTTTACAACTCGAATGGACTTGAACCAAATTAGGTTGGGCGCACACTGACAGAAATTTGTAACAAAAAAATATTAACATTTAATCTTGTTTCACCGCGGTAATTTGTCCAGAAAGACAAAGTTGTGCCGCTTCAAACTACAAAAATTGAATGGCGGTGCCGACTGCCGTCTCATCTGTTTTTTATTTATTTATTACACGACATGTGATTTTGTATCTACCGGATGGTAAGCAGACCTACAAAGTCCATAAATGGATCGATAAATACATTGTCGTTTTACAATATTGATCGCTCCCACTATGCCGGCTAAATGATGCGGTTTCAAAATGTCAAAGAATCAAAGAGAATGAATGAATGAATGAATGAATGAATGAATGATTCTTTATTCACGGAATAAGGTTTACATTAGTTGTTTTACAGATTTTTAGGATCTCTTACTCCACCATTTGTGGTATGTGAATATATTTAGGTAGGTGAATACATTGTTATTTATCTAGTTATAAAATTTTACACTATCATTATACAAAAGAAAAATTACAATAATTTGTTAACATTATCAAAACCACAAACACACGAGATTACAACAAAAAGAGAATGCCACAATAATATTTGACTAGATGTATAAAAGATCATGTCCATTTGGTATTAAAATACTCTGCCAAATTGTAAAAGCATTTCTCGTACAGCCAGTTTAGGAGGCATGTTTTAAATTTATTTTTTGGATGATCCTGCAAAGTTTTAGGAAGCTTGTTATATATTTTTATTGCCAATATATATGAATTTTTTTCGAAAACCCTAGTATTAATGTGTTGGTCTATTATAAATTTATTTGGGTATCTAGAATTACGTGTCAATGCGTCTTTTCTTAATACGAATAGGTGGATGTTTTGTTTTGCAAACAAAGAAAAAAAAATCAAAGAAGTTTACATTACGAGTCTATTTTAATATCCTCGCTGCTTTATCATAAATTCAGTCGCTTATTTCGTAACCGCACCATGAAAGGACTACCACCTCAACAATAAATCTATGCAGTAGTCCCGGTACCAACCAACCGGTGAACCTGTGGGGGCTGCTGAGGTGAAATGAAACTCCCACATATAAGTATATAATAAGGTATATATTGTCTGTATAAATGAACTATGCTAGTGTTAAAGCTAGGAGGAGACGCGGTTGGCGAGAGCGGTCTCGCGGTGAGTACAGGTGCGCGAGCGTTCGCGATGTCGGTCCTGGGATGCACTGCATGCGCGTGCGTACGCGATGATGTCCCAGGCTGCACTGTCACACCGATGCACCGAAGCGTGCCTCGGCGTGGGCTCCGACGGGGGGAAACGCTGGTGCATTCTTATTGGCTGTACAGAAATGCTGACATGGCAACCGTCGCTCGCTACCATATTTGGTAAGCGTGGAGCGGACAAAGGAGATTACGTCATGTTGCCATGCGCCACGTGGAATGCAGCCACATCATGATGTGGCTGCATTCCACGTGGCGCGCAGCAATGCAGCCACATCAGGAATGCAGCCACATCATGATGTGGCTGCATTCCACGTGGCGCATGGCAACATGACGTAATCTCCTTTGTCCGCTCCACGCTTACCAAATATGGTAGCGAGCGACGGTTGCCATGTCAGCATTTCTGTACAGCCAATAAGAATGCACCAGCGTTTCCCCCCGTCGGAGCCCACGCCGAGGCACGCTTCGGTGCATCGGTGTGACAGTGCAGCCTGGGACATCATCGCGTACGCACGCGCATGCAGTGCATCCCAGGACCGACATCGCGAACGCTCGCGCACCTGCACTCACCGCGAGACCGCTCTCGCCAACCGCGTCTCCTCCTAGCTTTAACACTAGCATAGTTCATTTATACAGACAATATATACCTTATTATATACTTATATGTGGGAGTTTCATTTCACCTCAGCAGCCCCCACATAATTGGTGACCCCGACGTGATCCCGTGATCACGAGGTGACTTTTTAGTGTAATTTTTGTGTAGTGTTATTTTGGTGTGTACTATTATAGTGAGTGATGGAGACAATGTCCGCGCGTGTGATTCCGTTTTGGCCAAAAGACGCCGCAACGTGGTTCGCGCTCTTAGAGTCCACGTTTGCCGCTCACAAGGTCACCTCGGATGACTTAAAATATGGGCAAGTACTGCAATGCCTGGACCTCAACACCGTCGCGGAGGTCCGGGATATTATTAACAACCCCCCCGCGAGTGATAAGTACGGAAACCTAAAAAAGGAATTGATCGCGCGGTTGGCAACCTCGCAGCAACAAAGGGTCCGGCAGTTGTTGTCGCAAGAGACACTCGGCGACAGGAAGCCGTCGCAGTTCTTGCGACACCTGCGGGCGCTAGGCGAGTCAGCCGTCACCGACAGCTTGCTGCGGACGCTGTGGATGGAGCGCCTTCCAAGCCACGTTCAGGCGATCGTGGCAACACAGGGCGATGACGTCAGCCTGGACGCCGTCGCTTCGCTCGCGGACAGGGTGGTCGAGGTCGCCCCTCCCCCCGGTTGCGCGCAAGTCAGCAGCACCGCATCGGCGGAGGTTGAAGCGCTCCGGCTCCAGGTAGCGGAGCTGAGTCACCGCCTGGCGACGATGACCTCGTCCGCGCCCCCCTACTCGGCCGCGCGTCGCTTCCCACGCCAACGTCCGCAATCGAGGCAGCGTAGCGCCTCGCGCGGGCGTAGCAAATCGCGTAGCAGACTACAGCGGACTGATGACTCATGGTGTTGGTACCATGCGCGATTCCGCCAGCGAGCTACGAAGTGCCAGGCGCCGTGTAGTTTCGTAGCTTCGGGAAACCAGGCCGGCGGTCGCTAATTGCGGCAAGTGGCCGCAGCGAAGGACCCAGCCGCTTATTTGTGACGGACCGAAAAACAAAGACAATATTTTTAGTGGACACCGGTTCCGATTTGTGCGTGTACCCCGCGAGGTTGGTCAAAAACAAGTGCGCGAAGGACTCGTACCAACTGTACGCCGCTAATGGTACCCCAATCCCTACCTACGGTTGCATTAATTTTACTTTAGACTTAGGACTTCGCCGCGAGTTTAAGTGGCGTTTCGTAGTGGCGGATGTGACAAAACCGATTATAGGTGTAGACTTTTTGGCTCACTATCGGCTGTTAGTGGACGTTCGTGAACGTCGTCTCCTAGACGGCATCACGCAGTTAACCGTTAACGGCTCATCCGTCCCTACTTGTACAGCGCCGCGAGTGAAATCTGTGTCCGGCCATTCCAGCTACCACCACCTGCTGGCAAACTATCCCGATATCACTCGCCCCGCCGGTGACCCGAGTAAATACGTAGCGAAACATGACACCGTGCACTACATTCGCACCACACCGGGTCCACCGGCATCCGCGCGCCCTCGCCGACTAGCACCTGAGAAGTTGAAGATCGCGAAGAAAGAGTTTGAAGACCTCGTGCGCGCTGGAGTAGCCCGCCGATCCGATAGCTCCTGGTCGTCCCCGCTACACCTCGTACCCATTTTATTCAAACGTATTTTGCATTATATACCTACACGGTTTATTATTATATTATTTTTGTGTCAATACTTACGTAATATTTTATAATAATAATTATTATTATTTTTTGCTTTATATAAATTTTTATTGAACATTTCTTTTGTATCGACCTAAAGGTCTCCGAGGGGGCTGATGTGGCTGCATTCCACGTGGCGCATGGCAACATGACGTAATCTCCTTTGTCCGCTCCACGCTTACCAAATATGGTAGCGAGCGACGGTTGCCATGTCAGCATTTCTGTACAGCCAATAAGAATGCACCAGCGTCTCCCCCCGTCGGAGCCCACGCCGAGGCACGCTTCGGTGCATCGGTGTGACAGTGCAGCCTGGGACATCATCGCGTACGCACGCGCATACAGTGCATCCCAGGACCGACATCGCGAACGCTCGCGCACCTGCACTCACCGCGAGACCGCTCTCGCCAACCGCGTCTCCTCCTAGCTTTAACACTAGCATAGTTCATTTATACAGACAATATATACCTTATTATATACTTATATGTGGGAGTTTCATTTCACCTCAGCAGCCCCCACAAACCCACAGACTAAAACAGAAACATGACTAAATGACCTAGTCATGTTTCTGTTTTAGTCTGTGGGTTCACCGGTCTGCAGACAGTTTTTGTTGTATGTGAAACAAGTATTGCAAGTTACATAATAATATTATCATACAGAGATGCAGTCATAAAAAATTACATAGGTACAGATATAGAGAGATGCAACATACGCGATAAAGCTGTATTCTATTTTTGATACAAATTATTTTAATCTAAATGACGGCTGAAACCGCGGGGCATAGCTAGTGTGACTAAATTTTCTATCAGTGTGCGCCAAACCTTATAATTATTATTTTCTTGGGTTAATGGCGTCTTCGCATTACGCGAAATTTTGCCAATGTCTAGTGGGTGCCAAACCTTATTATAATTATTTCATTAGAAGTGTCAAAAACGTTTTTTTTTTTACTTTTATGGTCTTGGTTTTCCGCGATTCTACCAACTTTCTTGACAATCAATTATTTTTTTCTATCAACACATCACTAATTCAGCTAACCTCACGGTCCGAAAGGCGATAACACCGCTGTCAGCGCTGACGTTCATAATCACCGGTCCGATTCAAAAAGCGCGATGAGACCACTCACGGCGCTATTAGCGTGCTAATGAATCGGACCAGTGATTAAGCGCGCTCACAAGAACATCACTTGTATCTCCCTCTATCTCGCAACTAAAACATATGCTCCTCTCACTCTGTTTGAATGTCAAATAAAACGCCGTAAATAAATAATGAATTTTAATGTATTTTGTATATTTGTTTACATAAATACCGAAATAAATGAGAACACAACACTTTTAACTATCTACTTAATAATTATTTTAGAAATTTTAATACTTTCCTCAAAAACATGTCTCTAGATAAATGTCATTTTGACAGTGCTCACAGCGATTTCACCCAGAATCAAAATCACTGTAAGTCCAATATGGCGTCTGTAATGACGTCACTATTAATGTCAAATCAACTATCGTTAGCGCGCTTACGGACCGGCGCTGACAGCGCTGACATCGATTTTGTCGTGAATCGGACCGCAAGGTAATAAACGTCAAATAGTTATAGGAGCTTTATTGGAGGTTTATGAATAACAAAAAAGTTATCGAGCCAATAGCCTTATTGAACGTTTTAACTATTGAGCTCTTTAAGAGTGTTTTAAGGATTTTTTTATGAATAAGACCGTTAGTGTGTGGCCTGACAATAATACCCACATTGTCCTATGTGGCCCTTGGCAAGAAAAGTGTGACGACCACTGCTCTAGAGTGTCCGTGAGCTCTTTTTTCTCGATAATTCTTGATGCACGCTTCTGCAGACTATCGAGAGCAAGTATTTGGCAGATCCACCCCAAAGATGCGAACAGTATTCCACACAAGGCCGTATCTGAGCTTTATAAATCAGATGCCTGAGTTGAGCAGTAAAATACCGTCGCACCTTATTAAGGACGCCGAGCTTCCTACTTGCTGTCTTCGCAATGCTCTCAATATAGTTGCGGTGATTTAGGTCGGAGTGTATTTCTAATACCAGGATATCGAGAACTGGAGACAATGGTAAATGTGTGCTCTGAAGGGAGGGAAAGTGAGAAAAGGGGGATAAGAGTTAGATAAAGTTATTTTGAGTAGTAAAGAAAATGATATTAATGTTACCGTAGGAAGTATTTATAAAGGATCATTCCCACATCTAGCCAATCCAATATACTTAATGAGAAATAAAAAACTTGCATCCAAAAATTTAAGCATTATAATTTGGCATTGCTATAAAATACCCTTTGAAAGTTTCATTTATAATGTAAAAATTTATACACATGGCTCAAAAAAAGGCTCATTAGTTCAAAGTGCATTTTACGACTCATAAACTAAATTTAAAAAGTGTTACAAATTAAATTACACTGTAATATTTTTACTGCAGAAGCTTACGCAATATACAGGCTGTCCCAAAAATCAACGTCAATCCGAAAACGGTTGATAGGCCAGGTGGTGACAGTTATCAGAAAAAAAAATCTAAGTAAAGTACTTTTCAAATTGTTGACATTAAAAAAAAAATTTAGAAAATTGACGAAATCAACACGAATACGCAAGATGCGCAGTAAACGAAGGAGCGTAACGTACTGCTGCAGTATTGCATATTATGCCTGTGAGTCACAATTTGGCCAAGATGGCGTCACTATCCGTTTCACTCACACTGGCCTAAGTGGCGTATCAATCAGTCTCACTCATCTTGGTAAAAGTGGCGTCACTATCTGTCTGGCTCACACTCGACAAAATATGTCACTATCCATCTCACTTAAACTTGTACCTGAAAATTAGGGACTTAGAGAAAGCCTAACGTGTAATAAAAGCATTTTAACTAAGTAAAAAGAATTAGCTTAATATCAGGTTTCTTTAGAATTTTTTTTTTCTTATTTAATAAATAATCTAGCTAGTATTATGGGATTTTTGGAATCCTGACTAAATATACCACCTTTTAAAGTCACTTGCCGAAATAGCATAGTACATTTTTTTTTCAGTACAGTCAGTTAAAATTGGGCGATATTATAATTTTTAGTACATAGTGGGGCAAAAAAGTGATGTTTTCTTTAAAACATTTACGCAACTGAGGCAGTTGTGTACTACAGTCTAAAATTAACTTAAAACACAACTTGTGTTTTAATTTTAGACTGTACTTTACAGAAGGGTTATTGAGGGTGTGTAACCCTCAATAACTCACAAAAAAAAATATGGAAAGTAAAGATTTGTAGTTACAGTACGATCATCACAGGGCTGTTTCAGTTTCCGAACACGGCCCTGTGGCTTTATTCCGAGCTTGCAACCGCTAATCACGACAAGACGTTGCGCAAACTATTAATATGGAAATATAAGCTCTATTCCAAAGGTTATATATTATGTATTAGGTTGGCTATAATAATGCCGCCATCTTGAAATACACGAATTCTTCGCAAGTTTGAACATGTGTGGAGCATTGGAATTTCAACTTTATAATTAACAGGATAGAATTTATAGTTTAATACCTGTACTCTACGCAAAATGCGCGACGGTGAACGTCTCAAAACTCGGAATAAAGCCCCTGGGCCGTGTTCGGAAACTAACACTTTAACACTGGGTAATGCCACTACACTATATGCATCTCTTGTTCTCTAAGCAGTTTTCAACATTTTTATCGCGCTCTGTGACACTACCCAGTGTTAAAGTACTCGTATTACGTTTCCGAACACGGCCCTGGGTGACAATTTTCTATTTTTTTTTAAATGTCAATTGATTGAAAGTACTTCACTTAGATTTTTTAAATTATTTTTCTGATAACTGTTTGTAGATGGTAGGTATGGTGACGGTCCTAATGCTGATAATTAGGACCGTCACCATACCTACCATCTACACACAGTTATCACAGTTTAATAGGGCAAGAAGTTCTACATATCATCACGGGTGCCTTACGGCGCCCGAGACCGCCTAGACCGGCCCCAGGGTACCCAGCGGAGGGGTTTTTAATCCCACCTCGTCGTAGCCGATGGTATAAGTCTACACCGAACAAGTGGCTAGCTCGTCGCTATGTTTGAATAGATTCAATAACCCATCTATAAACAGTTTCACAAGTTGGTATAGTGAAACCGGGTGTTGTCAAACCGAAAATTGACGTACCGAAAAAATAATTACATAGTTTTTAAGGGTTTTAAAGGACTAATATTTTAATTAGGCACAAGGATTTAAGTTGCTCAAATAGATAGTTTCTATCTGGCTATAGGTATTACCGTCCACATTGCGCTGGTCACTGATATAGTGATATAGTATTGTCGGCAAACAGTCGAAGGTTGTCCTTGGCCGACGTTATAGTTTTGCCCATTTTTTATGGTTGCATCATGTTAGCGTTTAGTTCATTCTTCACTTTGTCGGCACTGTTTTCGTCTTCTGACAGCATTGATGATATGTCACGTATCTGTAAGTCAGTTTTCTCCTCCTCTGCCTTGAACATGTTAAGTAACGCTTCCAGCGGCCTTATTCCGAGTTTGCAACCGCTAATCACGACAAGACGTTGCGTAAACTATAGATATGGTATATAAAAGTTCTATTCCAATGGTTATATAGTATGTATTAGGTTGGCTATAATAATGCCGCCATCTTGAAATACACGAATTCTTTGCAAGTTTGAACATGTGTGGAGCATTGGTATTTCAACTCTATAATTAACAGGATAGAACACGGAATAGAAAAAACAAGTGGAAATGCTATAAAGCACCAAATGTATTAGAACCGGTGTCGCCAAAATCATATATCTATAAGTATACGAAGTGGTATACGAAGTGGTTATAGATTATAACCACTTCGCCCTGATTGGTTGCAAATATACACAGCAATTTTAAACACTATTCTCTAAATAATTAGATTTAAATTCATATAAAAAAATAATCATGCCATCTATCATAAAGTAGTAAGAACCTCCTATAAAAGGTTCTGCTATTCCTACACAGATGGCGTGATTACTACAACATTCGAATAAATGTTTTGTTCAGTCGACATAAGGCATATTATCTTTTATATAAAAAAAGTATTTTAGTTTATTCTAGAACTTTCCTTGCATAAAAATATAATAATTCAAAGGCGGCGACATAATAAAATATTTAAAGTATCGATATCGATGCTTTTTTTAAATATAAATGAGCTCTATATATTTAAACGCAGATGGGAGGGAAAACTTTTTAGAAAACATAGCTATAAAACTTTTAGAATATACAAAGGCTTAAAAAACTGATTTTTGAGATAAGTTTATTTTTTTAAGTTAAGTTGGGTGACGTTGTCGTGACGTGAGCACGAAACAAAACTTTGGGACTAAATCTTAATATAACTAGTATTTTTGTAATAAAAATAAAGAAATTAAGCAAAATGAAGAAATTTTTTTTGCCTGGAATATTACATTATTTGATAAAAATATTTTTTATCGTTATTTAAAAAAAAATGAGTTTTTAGTCGCAATGGTACAGACCCCAATTTTTAATTTAATATCATAAACACTTCTAATACCTCTATGTATGTAGTAATAAAAAAAACACGGTAACTTGATTAAAAAGCTTAACGATTTTCAAAGTTGGAAATGCTGTTAGTTTTGTATATTTATATCCTTTTTTTATATTAAAATATCATCTTCTATAAAATGTTCAGAACATATGGTGCTTGATTTTGTTGGCATCCAATTAATTCTACCTGTTGCATCAATCCATTTTCCTTTGACTGTGGCGTCTTTGGGAAACCTAAAAATATTTTAAATGAAGGTTAGAAAGTTGGTTAAGTTCTTATTGATGACCTTTCAATGATTTTAATGAAATTATATATAAACCGCTCATTGTAACAATATGGTAAATGGTAAGTAATGGTAATGGTAAGTAATTGTAACAATGGTAGCCTACTAAATTTTGATTATTCAATTTTATAAACTATTAATTTCAATTTCTTTTTACAAACACTGTTACTGTGTCTAAATATGAACACAATTCTTCGTAATAGAGAATGGCTGCTGCGCTATAAAGATTTTTTTATGTGTGTGTTTTAAGGTAAACCAACCAAATTGTGCTCACTTATAGGTATAGGGAGTTTATCGTTATTAAGAGTTTACACGTACATTTTATTATTCTAAGCGCACACTATTTAAAAAAATGTATGCGATACAATTTGAATAAATATTTAAAAAAATATGTAAGTATATAATTTTGTATAACTGCCGAAACTGTTCCTTCTTTTCTTTAAATAAATAAGTTATATCGATAAGCACCCACTACAACACTAACCGAGAAGCAAAGAACTTTTGAAATCCAAATTTCAATCTAAAGTATTCTTTATTACAATTACATAAGGTTGATTTTAACTTCATTTAAACTACAATTATTAGTAAACTAAAATAAGCTAAGGTTTTTAAAGAATACTAACAAAATCGTACTTACCGATGATACGAAACACCTCCATTACGAAGATTTTTTCTCCTACTATCGTTTTTGCACTCCAGAATGCAACAATACGGCATATTTACAATAATTATGCGGAAAAATCAGGAACGACGCGAGACTACCAACTCGAAGCGATGTTAGACACGACTGATAACGATTGGGATCAAATAAGCGTAGCTACGCTTAATTGTGCCACACTAAACACGCCTACTTTGCACTTCCACTTATTTTTTCTATTCCGTGGGATAGAACTTATATTTCAATATTTGTATTTTATAACAAAATGCGTGACGATGAACGTGTCAAAACTCGGAATAAAGCCCGAGGATTGGCAATTGTTGTCACAATGCGTAGAAACATTAACTTAAGAAAATAAATAAATTTAATTTATGACTTTTCGTGACTTTTCGAGGGAAAACTGCTAATTCAATTTGTTTTTTTTTTGTTTTCCATCAATTTTATTTTCTCATTTATTTATTGTTCCACTTAATGTGTTTCTATTCGTTATAGAGTATTGATAAAATTGGTGTGTTTACTTTAATACAGATACCCAATACAGTCGGAATGGCTCTTAAATTGCTTATTTTATTATTGTGAAACTTTGTCTAGGAGGTTAGTATTTATTTTTAACAAAAGCAACTGAACCAGTCATTTTACCCACCTTCAGGATCCGGTGAAAAGGGTATCCTATGCATATAGTATTATAACTATAGTGACCAGAAATGTATACAAACCTAGTAAAAATGGGGGGTTTCTACACCTTTTCATTTATATTATGTCCTTGAATTTAAATAACAATAATAAAGGTATTCGTCCTATCGCTATAGGTGGTAGTGCTCCACTTGACCGGCTGAGAGCGGTAGTGTCCCGAAAACGCCGGCCGGCGGCTAGGCCCTTAGAATTTCCAGGCTTACCTTATGAGGAAAGAAATCTCAGACGCGCGGTTCTTCAGTCTTTGCTTCAAGATATTAGAAAGATATTGTCTAAATCATTGGCACATGCCAAAACTTTCTTTTTTGTTTTTACTTTTTTCAGTATTTTATATTTATGCAATTTTATAAATTCCTTATTGGGATAATCTTATATTAAATTTTATATTTAAAAATGCTATGAAAAAATTCCTGGTGGGTGGGACTCAAAACCCATGATCCTCACCTTTGCCAGTCCAGTCACTACTCACAAATTTTGTCATTGCATTTTATCTTAAAATTTAATATAAGATTATCCATATAAGGAATTTATAAAATTGCATCAATGCAAAACCTAGAAGCTCTAAACACTGAAGTACTGCGCCTGTTCCTTGCTGATGAACAGAAGGCCTGCACTTTGTTATTGGCTAATGAGACCTTGACAATGTGGTATCATCTCAAGTAGCAAAATGTGGTACTGTAAGTATCCTAGGACCATATATTTTTAAGTCCTATAGAAATCCTATTAATTAACATTTATAAGACTGCATTTGGCTGCACTTTACAAGGACTATTATATTTATTTATTTTATTATTATATTTCTATAGTAATTTTGTTGCAGTCCCATAAAGAGCTTATAGATTATTATTTCATTGAGTGCTTTTACAAGATCTTGATCACTGTGTCTTATAAAGATCTGGTACACACATTGAATCAGGGTGATTAGTCCTGTTACAATCTAGCGCATGGCGCTATTTGTGTTCATTTTTGATTAATTTTGTAATGGTGGTGTTGATTGATTCTTTATGTATATTGCAATTGCAAAGGGTAAATAATCTTTAATACTATTTATTATTATAAAATAAGTTGATAAATTGTTGTGTTTTCACTGTTATATAAATAAACTAACTTGGGAAATAAATTTTATTGATAAAGTATTTGAATATAATAAACAGATTTTTGTGCGCCTTCAAAAGTAACCATAATTATTATTTGTTTATTCGTTAATTATCAGTAAATACAGTGTGGGAAACAAACATACCTAAGGACCACAACATCAAGTCGAACAAATATTTTGATCTCACAAACGAAATTACTAGAAACGGATTTAAAACTCAACTTTATGCAGTGGAAGTTGGTGCAAGAGGAATTCCAGCAAAGTCTTTGCACCGTCTATTGAAGGATCTTGGCCTTCCGAGAACAGCAGTCGCTTTTATGGAGCGTGTTTCCAGGATGGTGCTAACAGGATCATATAATATTTGGTTGAGTAGAGAGGGTAGTGAACACAGTGCAGGTGAGAGTTCAAAAGGCCTTTAAACCTACTTCGCGGTCTCAAGTCTGGGAACGCTGAAGTTCATTCCCCTGCCTTTTAACCACGCGATGGACCCGGCACCCGCACGGTGAATCCATGGTTTGCTAAGAACATTGTCTCTCTCTCTGTTATCAGATTGGATCGTAGTCCATATTGTAATGCATTTATCAGGAGCTTTACTATGCATTGAAGTCAAACTTAATGTAATTATAGATCCTATCACTCTAGTAATAGCACATGCAGGTCACATATAAGTAGAATCCTATAATAGTGGCAAGTTTGGTGCTAGCCATCCATTAGAACTCGCAACAAAGAGAAATTAATCTTTAAATATCTTCGAGATATCGTAGCTGTACCCAAAATATTTACAGGAGAACTTTTCTTTTATAAGATAAAACAAAATGTTAACAAGAATAAATAGTCTTTATATATTAAATGCATTTAGAGCTTTTATTTATTTTGTACTTTTAAGACTCCTATAAGAATCATATAATGTAATAAGTGCTTGTAGAGTAAATAGTCTAATAAAATGTTTTTGTAAACATTTATAATAGGATCAAAAATGCTTGTAGCGCAAATAGTCCTTTAAGTTGCTTTTTTAAGATCAGGGATTTTAACCAAAGCCTCTATTAGTGTGCTATAAGATGTTTAGTCTTATAAGTCAACAATTATAGGAGAATTTTGCTACTTGGGATACAAAGACTTAAAATGTAAGGATAAGTATCTCAGTACTAATTGTGACATGACTCACCACAATTATTAAATTGTATTAAGAGTATAGGGCTATCTCCATATGTAATACATATTGTGGGCGGTCTAGGCCTGATGAGTTGCTTATCCCTATTCTAAGTTGAATCTTCACTTCCACTTTCACTCAAGAAATGTCTGTCTGTTTCCTAAGATACTGTATGAACTTTTATGGAATTCCCAAAATGATTGTGATCAAATTTTATGGTATCTGGTTACATATAGATACTGAACTCAATGAAGGCAAGTGTTAATATTGTGTCAAAAAGTCAAAAATATGTATTTCATGAAAAGCTTTACGAACATATAAGGTCCCAGTGTGCACTTGGCGAGGGCGCCATTCCTCCAACACATACACGGACAAAAGTTGAAAATATAATAAAAAATAAACTGGCTACTTAAATGATTGGGTAGGTAATAAACTGACTATTTGAGTCAGTTTATTTTAGTCCAGAGGGTCAGGGGTTTGCCCACCGCTGGTGCCCACAGCACGTAGGTGCATCCTCACACAACTGAACTATATAATAATTAACTGGTTAATAAACAATCTGTACATTTTCACAATGTTGGTCTAGCATACCTTGTGGTTGTAAATATTTTGTAAACTATTTGTTTTTAGAGAAGATGGAGAAGCAAGATGTGGAATCCATGGCCAATGTTATGATGGGGTTCCTTGGATTTGTGACCTGTAACCATTGGTGAGATTTTACAATTATACCCTATCCTAACAATACTGTGTTACACCCTCTGGATAACATTACTAGTTTATAATAAAATCAGGATTTTAATTATTTTATTGGCTTCAAGTGCATTTTTTCTAACAACTTTGTGTACATGTTATTTTAAAACTAAAACTATTTCACTAGCTACCATGCCTTATTGCCCATTGTATTATGGCAATATTACAAAAACAAAAAGTAATCTGTGCTCCATAATGAGTTCAATCAAACACCTATTCATGGGTATAATTTAGGGTTTTAATACTGTTGTTAATAGGGTTATTATATTGTATTTTGGTAATTATTATAGATTATCTATACTTACTATAATATTATAAGAGTTTGTTTGTGTGAACGCGCAAATTCCAGGAACTACTGGTTCGAATTGAAAAATTATTTTAGTGTGGTATAGCTCATTTATCGAGAAAGGCTATAATATAATATCACGCTATGACCAATAGGAGCGGAACATAAAAAATGCAAAAACAGGGAAAAAATATTCATTTTGAGAGCTTACGCTGCCTGAGTGTGCTTCGTAAACGGTTAAAGTTACGCAGACGAAGTTGCGACAGTCAGCTAGTTGATCTATATAGCCTTTTAAGTTATGCAGACGAAGTTACGAGAGTCAGTTAGTTGTTCTATATAGCCTATTAAGTTACGCAGACGAAGATGCGAGAGTCAGCTAGTTGTTCTATAAAGCCTATTAAGTTACGCAGGCGAAGTTACGAGAGTCAGTTAGTTGTTCTATATAGCCTATTAAGTTACGCAGACGAAATTACGAGAATCAGTTAGTTGTTCTATATAGCCTATTAAGTTACGCAGACGAAGTTACGAGAGTCAGTTAGTTGTTCTATATAGCCTATTAAGTTACGCAGACGAAATTACGAGAGTCAGTTGTTCTATATAGCCTATTAAGTTACGCAGACAAAGTTACGAGAGCCAGTTAGTTGTTCTATATAGCCTATTAAGTTACGCAAGTCTGTTGCGAGAGTCAGCTAGTTGTTCTATATAGCCTATTAAGTTACGCAGACGAAGTTACGAGAGTCAGTTAGTTGTTCTATATAGCCTATTAAGTTACGCAGACGAAGATGCGAGAGTCAGCTAGTTGTTCTATAAAGCCTATTAAGTTACGCAGACGAAGTTACGAGAGCCAGTTAGTTGTTCTATATAGCCTATTAAGTTACGCAGACGAAGTTGCGAGAGTCAGCTAGTTTATTTATTTATTTATAAAATGTGCATAACGACCCACAAACAATACAAGGTTATATATAATCAATAATACATTAAGTTACAATCTGGTTTGTAGCCCTAAAGCATACACACTCATCATGTTTACATAAATAGTGAATATAAATTACAATAAAATAATTAGTAAATTAACAATTATACTTAACGTACAGTAGATTAAAATTGAACATCATACACTAAAAATTAATTAATAAACACCATAAACATACATTTAATTAATAGCAATTACATTAAATTATTTACCCACTCATGAATTACCTATTCATAATGAAATGAAAGGAGCGACATTTATTTATAGCTATAACAATCTAAAAGACACTTTCTGCTCACATACGCTTATATATATAAAAATTAAATACATAATACATATACATACATATATAAATAAATGGGCCTATGACCAATGTATGACTCTCCTAAACCTACTGAAGAAAGAAAGAAAGAAAAACGTTATTTTGGTCTAAAAAAATCATATTACCTACAAAGAAATAAAATAAATGGTTACAAAAAAAAATCGCTTAAATTTTTAGACACAAAAAGGGGTGTAGCTCAGCATAATCTGCAACTAAGTGCCAGCACTGAGTTTCAGCCAAAGTCCTGATGATTATGGGACTTACTGATATCCTTGTCAAAAATGTTAATGTTCCTAGTTGTTCTATATAGCCTATTAAGTTAAGCAGACGAAGTTGCGAAAGTCAGCTAGTTGTTCTATATAGCCTATTAAGTTACGCAGACGAAGTTGCGAGAGTCAGCTAGTTGTTCTATATAGCCTATTAAGTTACGCAGACGAAGTTGCGAGAGTCAGCTAGTTGTTCTATATAGCCTATTAAGGCCCTGTTTCTTGATGGATAGTCATCTCGACTAATTGTTAAATAATGACAGTTATGGCGTCTTTTATATGAATTTGAAATATGTTTTGACAAAAATCTCATAGAACACCCGCCATTTTTAACTATAGTAACGTAAACTATCCATCAAGAAACCGGCCCTAAGTTACGCAGACGAAGTTGCGAAAGTCAGCTAGTTGTTCTATATAGCCTATTAAGTTACGCAAACCAACCTTTTTCTCAACATGGAATCTTAAGTTATACGTGGAGGCCGAGTTGGTTAGACTTATAAACACTGGATACAAATAATATGACGGCAAATCCGAGTTACCACAAGCTTAGGAGAACTTTGTTGGGCCGAAGCGACTTTGTTCTGCCCTGAAGTGTGTTTGCCGCCAGGTACTCATTGGTATGAAATATAGTTTAACCAAGTTCATTACTGCTTTAAAAAATATATAAAGTAACAGTTAGCAAGGTATTATGGTTTTATTTTATTTTACATATATGATAGTGGAATATATTGTTGTCTTCCCAAATCGGGTCCGATGTGTTAGTACCTATATAGATTGATTAACCGAAAAGTTTCGCACGCTCATATTACATAATTCTTAAACATATTAATCAACCTCATTCATCGATTCTGTAAGTCTGCTTACCATCAAGTAAAAACAAAGTCAAATGCCGTGTTCCAGTAAAACCAAAAACCAGTAACCCTTATTATTAAATCAAAAATTATATACATACATACATATCTTCACGGGTGCCTTACGGCGCCCGAGACCGCCTGGACGGCCCCAGGGTACTCAGCGGAGGGGTTTTAATCCCACCTTGTCGTAGCCGATGGTATAAGTCTACACCAAACAAGTGGCTAGCTCGTCGCGATGTTTTGAATAGACTCAATAACCCATCTATAAACAGTTTGGTGTAGTGACAAGTTGGTATAGTGAAACCGGGACCGACAGCTTAACGAGCTCTCCGAGGCACTATAGTGGTGTTGTCAAAAATTATATCTACCTAAAAAATCCCTTTCTATACTTACCAGTCACAAGTCCAGAATGTTCACTACCCTGCTCCCAACCACGTGATGGACCCATATAGCAACACTGTCTGTTAAATAAGTTTTGGTATCCGGATGTCCACTGGAGGTATCAATAGTTAGGCCCGCCGTATGTTGAACCCAGCCCACTCGCAGCGCACGATCAGCCTTCCCGCAACTCACGCACGCTTTTCCACATGTCGCCGTATATTAAACCCTACCCACGGCCAGGTCTAGGTCCACGATGGATGAGATTAGACCATTTCAATTTTTTTTTCATCCTGGGGGACTTACGAAAACTGTTGTTCACAACGCATATGGAGAACCACAAAAACTGTGTTTTGTTCACAACGCTTCCCGCGCAATACCGGTTGGGTACAAGTTGCGGCGGGCCTTGGTGGTGTTCATGTGATGTACTTACAGTAAGTCGTTGCTGACGTCTGCTGTGCGGTGCGCGTGCGGCGTGGCGCTGTGCGCGGCGTGCTGGTGCGGCCGTTGCGGAGCGTGCGGCGCCGCGCGGGACCCGCGCCCCGACCGCGTCGCGCAGCAACAAGTCAAGCTCGCTCAAAACTTATTTACAACTTTTGAGTCCAACTTTCAGTACAAAAGTAAGTGTTATTCAAACCCCTCATCTGAGCGATAAGTCGTAAACGATGGACAACTCAAGAAAATTAAAAGTAAGCCTTTTTCAATCCTGGCCAACTACCATACTGGTTATTTAGTCCATGCAATTAGTCATTATAAATAAAAATGACGGAACCCAGTTATAAAGAATGGATTTAAATGTTCTTTCTTTTGGGTTCCTTATACTATAAACTAAAAAGTTTACCCATTACAAACTTTCGCTAATGTTTTTTTTTTGCCAGTAGAAACTAGACCACGTTATTTATAACTTGGTATTAATCCTTATCCAAATAATTCCAAATCCATTCATTATAGCTGGTGTCCGAGATATAAACCTAATTGCACTGGACTAATTAAGCATGTTCTGTACGTGTCTCACGCATGGCATCCAAGCCACAAGTATAACAGGTTATAAATTGGGGGCAAGGCAAATATTATATATGTAAACAATTATTTGTATTCATGAAAGTAAATGTCCAATTCAAAACATCCTATAAATACAATCCGTTAGTAATATACACTTATTTTAAATTTCAGTGGATGAAAAAGTTAACGCTGCCAAAGCAACCACTGCACATAATGTGATTGGTTGGCTGACACATTCCAACAATCAATTCATACCGCTGGACACACCACAAACTGACTGGAATGACATACAAGTACTGCCGGACACCGAGGATGTCAAATTTACAGAGAACAACATTGGTCCTATGGACTTAGAACCTTTTCAAATGGAAGAAGAAGAGGAAAGTGAACCCAAGATCAGGAGGAGTTCGCGAAAGAGAGGCAGTAATGCAGAATATCCACCAACGAAAAAACCTTATATCAAGGATGCACGATCAACGGAAAAAGCTGACAACTCTTCAAAATGGAAAAATGTCAAAAAAATGAGAAAAGAGTTTAGCAAATTGAGTAAAATCGACAAGGACAAGTTGAATGTATCAATAAATATGTGTAAGAAAGCTCAAAACAATAAAGTAAGCGACAATAGGGCGTCTCCCAGCGATCTCCTCGGCGACAAGGAGAACGACAAGAACGTCCACAACGACACGGAGACGATCACCCTCCCGGACACAGAACCCTACGCGGGTAACATCACCCACACTCACAGCAAAACGCCCGACCGCAGCATAGCCAATGCCGACATTCACCAACCAGGGGGGTGTCGGGTGTCACCCGCCGACATTGTAAACATTAAAATTCCCTTTTACTTAAGAGGTAATACTCATCCCGAAACCAGGCGCCATAAAAGATTAAAATCTCACATACCTTTCTTGTTAAAAGGCAAGCTCGAACCGCCCAAAAAAGATAAACGGAAATTACACTTAGAAGTGGAGTCTCGGAACGGTGGCGCGATCGATGACGTGACGGTGACCAAGGATTCGCATAACGTGTTTGTGACGATTGGGGAGCGTCACCGGAAGATCAGCATCGTGATCGCCGGCACCCAGACCACCCCCGCGATGCTGGAGCCCGAGCAGGTGCGGCTGACGCGGCGCTGCAGCGCGCTCACGCAGACCTACCCGCACCACCAGCGGAACACCTCCTCCGCCGACACCAACACCGCCGACGCGCTTCGGGGTACCGCGCAACAGAAACAGACCACCATTTTGGCGGAAAAGGATTCTGATAATTGCAAGCAAAGCGCCACTTTGGTAGAGAAACGACACAATAGTAGTCAGCACAGCGACACTTTGCTGCAAAAGAGTGTTGACAATAGTCAGCACAGCGACACTTTGGTGGAAAAGGATCGCAATAGCAATCACCACAGCGACACCTTAGTAGACAAGAGTCGTAATAGTACAGAGATAGGGGATGTCGTGTCGCGGAAGTTGCTGGAGAGAGGCAAGTCATCGGCGGCAGAGTGGACCGCGCAGGCAACCGTTTTAGATTCTAGCTTTGACTTGGAAGAACCTTTCCGAGATAAGGATAGTGACCACAGACCTCAAGAGACGCTCAGTGAAGTATTGTTCACAGCCGCTTCAGAGTCCGCTCCTGCAATGGTAATTATAAATCAATCTGACTTTCGTATTCAGATAAATAATATTTTCATGGCACAGTTACATCGCCAAATCTGTGCTTCATAGAACACTTTTAAATCTAGGTAGTTTATTTTAAAACAGCATTGGGTACTTTAAATCCGAACACATATATATCTGCCCCCTGTCATATCATAATATATATCTGCCCCCTGTCATATCATAATATATATCTGCCCCCTGTCATAACATAATATATTACACACAGTTGTAGTAAGAGTATAGCGGTTTTTCTTAAATAAATGTATGCAGAAGTTTATCTATTAATAATTCCGAAGATACATCAGCATTATTATTATTTTTTTACCACAATTAATATTATTGGTGTTGATTAAAGTGATTTTATTAAAGTTTGCCTTCAAGGCCATTTATAAACTACAAGGAATAGCGAAAAATGCACAAAGGAGTCTCGAGCCGATTTTGATAAAAACTAAAATGGCATCATTAGATTTAAAAAAAACTATTAGCCGGGAATCGATCCTGCGGGGTGAGAAGGAACTTTATTTAACACTTTCGCTTTCGTCTGTGGAATCGTTTTCGTCTTGTCTATGGTCAGAACTTGTATAAACTTGTTAAATAAAGTTCCTTCTCACCCCGCTGTTGAATTAAAAAAAAACTTATCCTCTATTATTGCCCCAACTGATAGAGTCGCTTAAAATGATATGTATAGGCACAAAGGCACCGCCTATTCCAGGAACATTGCTAATAAAACCATATTAAAAACCTATTATATTTTGTTATAATGCTACAAAATGTTTTTTAATATCAAATAGCGCATGGTGAGGCTTACAGGAGAGGCACTAACACCATACACTTTCTACTTCACTTGTCGCAATGAAGTGGACACCATAAAACCGCATTCAAATGTTTGTTCAGTGGTTGGTAGGGAAACATTACTTAAACTTCAAATTATACCCATAAATAGGCATTTAAAATTCACTATGGAGCGCTTACTTTCTATTATGGCAACGGCCATAATGGCATCATGGCAGCCATGGTCAACAGTTTACTTATAGTACCTATTAAAAATAATATCTAATACTATTTTTTTTAAATAACAGACACACAAAATTGTGGGCAGGACCGTCTTTAACCTATTGGAGGCCCTGCGGCATATTACGATAATGGGGCTCCATATGATCTTGCCTGAGCTCTATTTTGTTAAAATAAATAATAAATTAGATTAAAAAAAAAACAAAAAATACTTTTTTGATTGAAAATTAGTGTTTTTTTAAATTTAAATTCGTATTTAATTAGAAAATAAATAGTTTTCTTTAAAAAAAATACAGCTTATTTATAGCACAAAAAAAAACTTTTTTACCAAGAACAAAAAAAAAACTATTCTCACCGCATCCGTAGACTAGTGCGACCACATTTAAACTCATTATACCACTGGAGGTTGAGGGTTTGATTCCCATGCCAAAAAAATATTAGTACGTTTTTCTGTGTAGTTTGTCATAGTCTGGGTATTTATAAAATAGAATGTCTATCAGACTTTCCGATTTAAGCATATTTAGATAAATTTTAATATACGCATATAAAAATACAATTGAATAGTATACACACTTTAAAGAAAAATTATCAGTGAATTATACAATTAAAAAATTTTTTTTTTTACGATTTTTGAAAAAAATATGCATTCCATTTAAAGGTTGTAGATAACTAAAATATTTAAATTGTTGTTTTAATAATTTTTTAACATATTCTCAAAATTATCGAGAAAACGATATTTTTTTTGTCGTGGTCTGGGTGTTTATAAAATATAATGTGTAGGTATTTTATAAACGAACTGGTAAACACAGTACAAGTCTAGCTTAGTTTATGACCAAGGAAATATGTGAAAATTGTCCTAAAAAATATACACATATTGCCCTAGTCAGAAACTAAGCTCCAGACTCGTGTTACCGTACTAAGTGTACCAGACGTATAGTATTAAATTATATTTTTATATGCGTACATTAAAATTTATTTAAACATGCTGAAATCGGAAAGTCTGATTTTCAGGCGAGAGTAAAATAGGATTGTAGTCAGTCTTTATCGTTTCTTTTTTTAAATTATGTTCGATAATAAATATCGGCCAATATAAAAAAAGCGGCCCCAGCCTAGTGGTTAAGTCAATGCGCAACTGATAACAAGGTTAAGCAGATGACAACAAGACCGGCCTGGGATGGGTGACCGCTTTATACAACGAGGCTATTTCATCATAAACACCGCAACAAGCTCGCCACTTGTTAGGTGTTGCCTCCGAATACCATCGGCGAAATGAGGATGGGTTAATCCCTCCGCTGGGACCCTGAGGCCGTTTAAAAACGGTTCTCGGGAGCCAAATTGGCACCCGTGATGGTATTTATTTTTTTTATTTTAATAAATATCGGTTATCTTTTGGTGACCAGTAGCTCTACCACAAGTGTTTGCAAACAGTTTCTACTACAGTCGCTAGTAATAATAGATAAGGATCAACCAATAGAATCGCTTTATCTTTCAAATCGACTACAGTAAAAACTCTTTACAAAAACTTGTGGTAGAGCTACAGGAACTAAGGGGCCCTATCAATAGCGGGGTCCTGGGCAAGTGCCCAGTGGAAAGAGGGGCCAGATTGTGGGCAACATCTAGTAGTAAAATACTAACCTGGCAACCTAAGCGGTATATTTTCCGAAAATGTAGCTATATATAAAAAATGTAGATTTTCCAATAATTTTTACATCAAAAAGGGGAAAAATCAAAAGTGATTGAAAAACTTGAAAAAGTCAGGGAAGTTCGTATCTGGCAAAAGTGGCTACTCTGGACCTGCAGCATTATATTTGGGGTTTACATCCTGGTAATGCCAAGAGAAGCTTTTAGTGTATCCCATATGTTGGTATGCACTAGAGAATACCCAACTTCTGCGCGTTCATAGGTGGAGATGTTTCCACTTGTTAAGTAACAGAGCTATGTGATCAGGTGGCCGAGCAGCCGGCGTTGTCTCCCGGCCTAGACGACGCAGACAGCGTGGTGGAAGGAACTCCTCAGCAGTAAGTGCATTACTCTTGTTAATTATTTGTGACACTGAAAATCCTACTAAATAAACACCAAATTAATTTTGTTTGTCCTCGTGATAATCATTAATCTTTCTATAATAGACGATTTATTTTTCTCAAAATCAGTATGGTTTATGAAGTAGGTTTATCGAAGGTGGCGATATATGTATTGCTCTGTCAACAAATAGTATATTGTTGCAGCGACAAGAGTCGGGAGGTAGCCCCGAGGTGCGCGCGCCCCAGCCCGCCCCCCGACACGCCGCTCTCTCAGCACTTCCTCTCCATACAACACCACTCCACGCCCTCCGCGCCGCCCTCCGCGCCGCCCGCTAGGAAGTCGCTCAGCTTTCAGGAGCCGAGCCTGAACGCCACCCTGAGCTCGCAGGAGAAGATGTTCATGAAGGAGGCGTTCGGGGAGAGGGAGGTGGTGGTGAGCGGGTCGTGCCTGGCGGCGGCGGGGCTGGCGGCGCTGCGGGCGGAGTGCGTGCGGCGCGGCTGGCGCTACGAGCCGCACTACTGCGCGCGCCTCACGCACCTGGTGGTCGCCGTGGACGCGCACAACCGGGCGCAGAGGTACCTCCACAACACTCGCTATTCAGTTCCAGCCTTTCCGTATTGTTCTATATGGTAGTAGTCTTCTCGAGGAACTTTTTCGTTCAAGGACTCTCAATAGGTTTTCGAGAAAAATTAAAACAAAGTAAATTTGATTTTGAAAATATAGGCTAAATTATCAAGAGGGCAAAGAAAGCAAGCTGCTTAACAAAAAATAAAAAATATTGCGAAGTGTTAAAAGCTGGCGTTTCTATTAGTTTCCGCGAAGCCAAGTGACAAATTGGATCTGGTAATACTCTACAGTTCGTGACTGGTATACACTTGGTTCTTGCAATTTATCTAGTACAGCTTTATTTTTATCATTATAAGAATAGTAATATTTTTTTTAAATAATACTTTTACTTAGAGGGTGGATATTTGAGCAGAACAGTAAGGGTAGGTACCGAACACTATTTATAATTAATAATAAAACAAGTGATGTGTTCGCGCGTTAGATAATAACTATGAGATGATATGCCTTACAGAAACAAATCTAAATGAAAGTGTTTTTGATAGTGAACTTTTTGACGATCGCTATACGGTTTATCGCAGAGATCGTAATAAAGCTACTAGTATAAAAAAGTCCAGCAGAGGTGGGATACTCTTGGCTATAAAAATAAAAATCAATGTTATTAGACAAGTTAAGTGGGACAGTGACGTGGAGTATATCTGGATAAGCTATAAACCCATGAACGATAGTTCTCCAATTGTTAACGTATGTGCTTGTTATTTACCGATTGATGATATAGCTTCCTTTTATACTAATGTTCAAAAAAAAATATTGAACATGATAAAAATGAAATAATTTTACTTGGAGACTTTAATACGTCTTTTATCTCTTGGATCCGTACTGATAATATGCCTAATTCCTTTTCTCCAAAAAATCCATTGAATAAATAGGTTCTTCTTGAGGAGACAGTAACTTTGTGTAATTTAGCTCAATACGTACCTAATAATAACAATAATCGATATTTAGATTTGGTGAAGTACCACGTTGCAAATTATGACACTAACGCGCCGATATGCAATCACAGAAAAAATGTACAGTCAGCAAGAAAATGATAATTTTTTTGATGCCAATCGATCCTGTTTCTTAATAATGATCAAAAGTCGCTACTGGACCGACATTATATATAAAACGAGAGGTGTTAGATCGGGGCTGCGAGTAGCCATGTGTATCGACGTGTCCCGAATTGCCTATTCAAACTGGAACTAGGGGTGTTCCACTCCGCGCTTTAGGTATGAAGCTACAAGTACCCGGCCGTACCCAGGGATGAGTTTTATTTTTGAGGGCTGCCGCAGTGGGCCGCGCACCGGCCGAGTCGCACGTTTGTATGATACTCACGCGCCTCGTCGCGATATTTAATATGAACTAAAATGAGGTCTAAAGCAACACAATAAGTGCCACATTTGGTTGCTTAAATAATAGTAACAAGGATCAGGACCTTACGTTTTTCATACTTCCAAAGGACCTCAAAAGGTAAATAAATCTACGCCTACCACGGTTATTATTAGGCAGGTACATTAAAAAAATATCAAAACGTGTGTCTAGTAGTATGTTTATAAGAATGCGAATTTTCATTACTCGCCACCTTTTATATGTACCAATTGTTGTCCTTTGTTATAGTTATCTAAGTCTCTCGTATTTACGTACTTTAGATATTTATACTTAATAGGGACTTACTTACTTACTTAATAGGGACGTACTTTATATTTAATAGGGACTGCCAGACATATACTTGCTGGGTGCAAGACTCTACTCGAAAAATTATTAACACCGACATAATAAAGTTCTAGAAATTATTCGTGAAGCTGTAAGACTCGTCAGTCATTACTAATGAAAGGCTAACTACTTTTGTAAAGGAGGGACAACTCAAGAAAAGTCAAAGTATACCTTTCTCAATCCTGGACAAAGCATAAGACTGGAAAATATTCATGGATACATTCTAAATACATTACAAGATTCCAGATGAACTAGCAGTTCCAGCCTATAGACCAGACATACTGGTGTACACCAGTATGTCTGGTCTATAGGCTCTCTCGGTACTTGAAGAAAGTAATACTTATAGAACGCACTGTTCCGTGGGAAACAAACATTCCTAAGGACCACAACATCAAGTCGAACAAATATTTTGATCTCACAAACGAAATTACTAGAAACGGATTTAAAACTCAACTTTATGCAGTGGAAGTTGATGCAAGAGGAATTCCAGCAAAGTCTTTGCACCGTCTATTGTTACATACTTATTTATTTGCCCAATTAGGTGCTTAATAATAAATAACATAGACTAAAAAAAAATATTGAGGCAATGTTTTTGTAAGTTTTTCTTTCAACTTAGTAGATATGTACAATCTGTTTCCTTTAAAGGTATTATTCGCACTTATATCATTCCACATAATCTACCTACACTACTTGTACCTACTATTATTTCTTTTGTGCCTATACACCGGAAAGCAATATTTAGTTTCATAGACAATGAAGTGTGCCTTATGGCTTCCGTATCTCCTTAGGTTAAAATACCTATGCAGCAGACATAATTATTAATAAATACCATCACGGGTGCCTATTTAGCTCCCGAGAACTGTTTAAACGGCCTCAGGGTACCCAGCGGAGGAATTAAGCCGTCCTCATTTCGCCGATGGTATTCGGAGGCAACACCTAACAAGTGGCGAGCTTGTTGCGGTGTTTATGATGAAATAGCCTCGTTGTATAAAGCCATGCCAGACCGGCCTTGTTGTCATCTGCTTAACCTTGTTATCAGTCGCGCAGTGACTTAACTAGGCTGGGGCCGCTTTTAACAGACATCCTAAAATAAAATTGTTTTATGATCTACGTACTTACTACTAAGTACCTAACCTAGGGTTTGTTTAAAAGAAGACAACCCTAACGTCGTCAGAAAAGTAAAGAATGACGCGATAGAAAGAGAGGAAACTTTATGTGAATATAAATTAAATGCACACTACACGTCGAAAACGGAACGGTACATACGTGCAACGGAGCCTCCCGCTGTATTTAATTATTTCTGGTGTAAAATGTCTACAAACAAGAATAAAGAATTTGAAGATAAAGTCCTAGGTACAATTCTGAACCTAGAATTGAAGATCAACACTCACAAAACTGGTGAAGTTACAATCTAAGGTTATCGAAACTATCACTGCTGGAAATGTATGCGAAAAATGTAAACAAATGAAGGTATTTGTATCAACCGCTTATCTTAATGATAAATTGAGATGGCCTCGTGAACCCAAGCCATTTGATACGCGTAGTAGCCTAAATCTTCTGTGTATGCCCAGATACAAAACGTCTGCGTTTCGCGGAAGCTTTCGATATGCAGCTGCCAAAACTTGGAACAACTTACCTCCTCCATTTCGGGAAATGCAATCCGTCACAGGTTTTAAGTTGAAACTTAAAGACTACTTATTACTCTCTCAGAAGGCAGCTCAAAGAAATTATTAGGTTTAAAAATAAATAATTAATGAAATACTTTTTTTTAATTTTAATTTACTATATTCTTTTATACTATATGTATATGATAGGTATGGATATATGTATATATATTATTTTTACTTGATACAGGAAAATGTGACTTTGCATAATGTGTCTGATTACCAGCGGGCATTAGCTGAAAATCAGCGCTATAAAACTCGATGAGTTATATAGCCTTCGCTGAGCTGTTTCCTTGATGTAGGTACATTAAAATGTGCCTATCTGTTGTTTTTTTGTTTATCTATTTTTGTTTTTACTCTATTGTATTTTTTATTGTGTGTTATGTGGCAAATAAATATTTTTTCTTTCTTTCTTTCTTTCTTTCTTTCTTTCTTTCTTTCTTATTATTTTGCTTTCTTTGAATATATAGAAAATGTTTTAAATATTTATAAATGTAAAATTATTGTCTTAGGAGATTTTAACTTGTATTCTGCTTCTGATGATGTGAATAATGGCTTCGAGTATTTCACGTCATACTGTCACGCAGATTTTTTATTTTTCAAATATATTTCAAAAACTAGTTTTAAAAAAAAAACAGAATAATTTTCTTATTTTAGCCTATATTTTCAAAAAAAAAAAATTTTTATGGAAGCCCATTGTACCTAAGGGGCAACGAACAAATATCATTCTTTGTCAATAGCTTTAAATAAATTGTGTTAAAAAAATTATCGTTTGCGGTTTGGAGATGTTGGCAAAAACTTATAAATAAATATATTTTGATGGAAATAGATCAGTGAAGTTTATGCTGTCGGTGGCGTGCGGCAAGTGGGTGCTGTCCGAGCGCTGGCTGGAGGCGTTACGCGCCCTGCCAGCCGCCGCGCTCCCGGATGAGGTAAGACTCATCAGTCGTTACGCGCCCTGCCCGCCGCCGCGCTCCCGGATGAGGTAAGACTCATCAGTCGTTACGCGCCCTGCCCGCCGCCGCGCTCCCGGATGAGGTAAGACTCATCAGTCGTTACGCGCCCTGCCCGCCGCCGCGCTCCCGGACGAGGTAAGGCTCACCAGTCGTTACGCGCCCTGCCCGCCGCCGCGCTCCCGGATGAGGTAAGACTCATCAGTCGTTACGCGCCCTGCCCGCCGCCGCGCTCCCGGATGAGGTAAGACTCATCAGTCGTTACGCGCCCTGCCCGCCGCCGCGCTCCCGGATGAGGTAAGACTCATCAGTCGTTACGCGCCCTGCCCGCCGCCGCGCTCCCGGATGAGGTAAGACTCATCAGTCGTTACGCGCCCTGCCCGCCGCCGCGCTCCCGGACGAGGTAAGGCTCACCAGTCGTTACGCGCCCTGCCCGCCGCCGCGCTCCCGGATGAGGTAAGACTCATCAGTCGTTACGCGCCCTGCCCGCCGCCGCGCTCCCGGATGAGGTAAGACTCATCAGTCGTTACGCGCCCTGCCCGCCGCCGCGCTCCCGGACGAGGTAAGGCTCACCAGTCGTTACGCGCCCTGCCCGCCTCCGCGCTCCCGGATGAGGTAAGACTCATCAGTCGTTACGCGCCCTGCCCGCCGCCGCGCTCCCGGATGAGGTAAGACTCATCAGTCGTTACGCGCCCTGCCCGCCGCCGCGCTCCCGGACGAGGTAAGGCTCACCAGTCGTTACGCGCCTTGCCCGCCGCCGCGCTCCCGGATGAGGTAAGACTCATCAGTCGTTACGCGCCCTGCCCGCCGCCGCGCTCCCGGATGAGGTAAGACTCATCAGTCGTTACGCGCCCTGCCCGCCGCCGCGCTCCCGGACGAGGTATGGCTCACCAGTCGTTACGCGCCCTGCCCGCCGCCGCGCTCCCGGATGAGGTAAGACTCATCAGTCGTTACGCGCCCTGCCCGCCGCCGCGCTCCCGGATGAGGTAAGACTCATCAGTCGTTACGCGCCCTGCCCGCCGCCGCGCTCCCGGATGAGGTAAGACTCATCAGTCGTTACGCGCCCTGCCCGCCGCCGCGCTCCCGGATGAGGTAAGACTCATCAGTCGTTACGCGCCCTGCCCGCCGCCGCGCTCCCGGACGAGGTAAGACTCACCTGTCGTACCTATGAACCTACCCAAACAACCCTATAGCCCCAGCACGCGACCACATCGCTTGAGGTAGTGTGACCGAGGCGGCGGAGAGACTGCGAAAGAAAAGAAAGACGAAGTGAAGAAAAATGGTGATGTAGGCACTAATGCAGACAGCGAAGCGTCCGCCCCACCCTCCTTCCACCCGCAAGAAAAAACAAGATCCAGACAAAACCTTTACCAAGAGCCCAGCCCCAAATAACGTTCCAAACTGGGTGGCGGTCGAAGGAACGGGGCCGCCACATGAACCCAGCGGCCATGCAGATCCTCATAGAGCAAGCCGCCATCAGCAGCCAGCCGCCATCAGCAGCCAGCCGCCGGGGAGGCAATCATCAACGGCCACGTACATCTTCATTCACATCCCGGGGCTAGGGCTCCGGATTTTGTACTGGAACCCCGGAGGCTATTTTTATATTGTAATGTGTTGTTGATTTTTGTATTAAATTAATTAATAAATAAAAACAGGAAGCGTTCGAGGTGCTGGACATGTCAGGCCGCGCGGGCCCGCGGGCCGGTCGGCGTGGGCCGCCGGTGCTGGCCGGCCTCACGCTTTACTGCGCCTGGGAGCTGCAGGGCATCCTCCCGGACACGCTACAGGTCAGTCACATACAAACACACATGGGCTATGTGCAAACATATTTATTTACTGAACGGTTAACTTTATCAATTGGTCCAGCACTTGCCACATTTGTACAAAGTAAATTTCATATTCAAAAAGTTAGTAGGTACAGTATGTCATCTTATCAAAAGATTTACACAGTGTTTGTTCGGTATTGATAAGGCTGTAGGCAAAAGACCCCTTTGCCTATTCCTTCCTTAACCTACCAGTCGATTTTGGTCTTTTTTAACATTGTGCTCGGGAAGTTGTCCCCCGAACTTAAGCTGCGCTTTGAACATAGGTATGGTGGTAACAGCATTGATTACCTACCATTGTTCTCAGATTTGTTGAACTTGACACCATGTTGTGTAATGACGGCGAAAAAATACCCTTTTACTCATTTTCCTTCTCTTCAGAGCACCCAGCTATCGCCTTTACCATCCCTCAATGTCCTTGGTTTAGATATACGTTCCGATCTTAACCACCGCAATTATATCGAGAGCATTGCAAAAACAGCTTCAAAAAAACTTGGCATCGGTTTTTCACACCCAGGTTAAGAATAATGCTATATAAGGCTCAAATTCGACCGTGTGTGGAATACTGTTCGCATCTTTGGGACGGATCTGCCAAGTATCTGTTTTCTGCTCTCGATACCCTGCAGAAGCGAGCGACTAGAATTATTGGAGACGAAACGCTCAATAAAACCTTGGAGCCGTTGCAGCTTCGCAGGGATGTGGCATCGTTGAGCGTATTTTACCGCCTATACCATGGACTCTACTCTGAAGAGCTTTTCAACATTATTCCCCCTTCCCCTTTCCGTTACAGGACAACACGCACTGGTTGCAAAATGCATATGTATACCGTGGCGGATGTACCAACTCGTACCAAACGTTTTGGCGATTCATACATCTGCCGTACTATTAAAATGTGGAATGCCCTACCAGCTTACGTGTTTCCTTCCTCTTATAACCTAGAGTCCTTTAAACGAAGCGTGAATAGGCATCTTAAGCCGGCATAATGATGGCAACCAGCGGTGCACCTGTATACATCGTGATGATGTATGCACGGGTGCCTCCAGTGAGAAAGAGGCTTTTTATTGAGGAATGAATTGATTGGGATAATGAGGGCTGGAGGCTATGAACTAAGAAAGTGGATATCGAACTCCCCTACTCTCCTGGCTGACTTGCCATTGAAGCACCAGCGGGATCCCCTCATTTTCGAAAATATTGATAATCCTAACATGTTGTCTGTTCTTGGAGTCCAGTACAGGCCAGCCCAGGATATTTTCACCTATCGGGTGGATCTTTCTCCGCCCAGGATCTGGACTAAGCGCTTGGTACTGTCCACTGTAACCAGAACCTTTGATCGTAGCGGTTGGATTAACCCAGTAATATTTTTGGCTAAATGTTTCCTCCAAAGACTTTGGACTGCTGGAGTTGGTTGGGACGACCAACTTACTGACACCCTGTTGAAGGATTGGGTTTCCTTTGTAACTTCACTTCCAGAAATCAATGAAGTCTTTTTACCCAGACCTTTCCTTCCAGCTGGGAAGTACACGGCGAGCCTCCATAAGTTCTGGGACGCTTCAGAGCGAGGATATGCAGCCGAGGTCTACTTGTGTACTGTATGTCCTACTGAAAGTGTAGCGTCAATGAATTTGGTCTTAGCTAAGAGCAAGGTTGCTCCCCTTCGCACTCGACTTACGATTCCCAAGTTAGAATTGTGTGGGGCTGCTCTTCTTACGCGATTATTGAATCACGTTTTTGTAAAGTTGAGACGCACTGTTGATATTGGTGACGTGTTTGCTTGGACTGACAGCCAGATTATTCTCTCGTGGCTGAGAGCTGCTGTCCATACACTCGGAAGTCTTTGTGGCCAATCGCATCTCTCAGATTCAGGCTTCTGATGCTCCGTCGACCTGGAAACATGTTCCAGGGGAAATGAACCCTGCAGATGTTGCGTCCAGGGGTTGTGTTGCCCCAGATCTTTTGCGACTGTCACTTTGGTGGAGCCCTGATTGGTTGACGCATCCTGAGTCGTCCCGGCCTCATGGCCAGCCTTTGTTGACTGATCCACTACCAGGCCTTCGCGTATTTGCGATAGTGAGGACCGTGGAGTTGGATCCTGAATTACTATTGAATAAATTTAGCTCCCTGGATAAATTGTTGGGTGTAACTGCTGGATTAAACGCTTTATTTTTAATTGCCGACACCCCCGGGAGAAACGCCAGTCGCTAGTCCTCACACCATATGAACGGAAGGACTCGCTTTTATATTGGATAAAGGATGTTCAGAACAATAAGTTTAAGACTGAAATCGAGACACTGCGGGCTGGACGTTGTAAGCTCAAGAGAGCAATTGGACGCCTAAATCCTTTTTTTGATCATTTGGGCCTCCTTCGTGTTGGAGGAAGACTTCGGAATGCCAATTTGCCCTTTGGAGCTCGTCACCCCTTGTTCCAACCTAATTTTGGTCATTTGGTGAATTTGTTGGTTGCTGATCACCACATCAAGAACTCGCATGCTGGCTGTAATGTTTTGTTGGCCATCTTACAGCGCGAATATTGGATTCTTTCCGCCATACGAGTCATACGAAGTGTGATTTTCCGATGCATGCCTTGTTACAGACTCAAGGCTACTACCATGCAGCCTCAAATGGGAGATCTGCCGTCGGACCGTGTGAACGAGTCTCGTCCCTTTACTGGCGTGGGTACAGATTTTGCTGGCCCGTTCTCTGTGAAAGTGTTACACCTCAGGAACGCTAAAATTGTTAAGGCCTATTTGTATGTCTGTCCACCAAAGCCGTTCATTTGGAATTGGTTTCTGCCCTAAGCACTGAAGCCTTCGTCGCTGCTTTGGTAGATTTGGTCCCGCCGCGGTTTGCCATCGTTGATCCGGTCCGATTGTGGAACAAACTACAAGGGCACCGACCGTTATTTAAATGATTATATAAATTTGTAGCAGATAACCAGAATGTAATTGGAGCTGCACTCTCCCAACGTGGAATCAGATGGCTTTTTGATCTACCAGCATGCCCACATTGGGGAAGAATATTTGAAGCTATTGTTAAGGCTGCCAAAACTCACTTACGTAGGGTGATAGGAGAAACCATATTAACCTTTGAGGAACTTGCAACGGTATTTTGTAAAATTGAAGCCGTTCTCAACTCTTCAGACCCAAACGACCTCGAGGCTTTGACTCCAGGTCATTTTTTGATAGGGCAGCCACTTGTCGCCTTGCCTGAATACTCCTGCAGAAATGTGAAGTGTACTCGTCTGTCGCGATTTGAATTGATCCAGCAGATGATCCAGCATTCCTGGCATCGCTGGTCGCTCTAATACCTTCACATATTGCAGCAACGCGTGAAGTGGACTGATAAGACGGACCCTCCAAAAATAGGAGACCTCGTACTGGTTAAGGATTCTAACCTGTCCCCATTGCATTGGAGAAGGGGGCGCATTCTTAACATGGTTCCAGGAGCGGATGGAGTGCCTCGTTTTGCTGAGGTTATGGTTGGAGATTCCGTATTGAAGAGAACGGTGGCAACACTCCCGTTTGCCCGTTGTGTAGCGTATAGATTCCTTCTATCCGGGGCGGGGGAATGTTCGGTATTGATAAGGCTGTATTTTATTACGAGATAATTTAATTTGTGCGGCCTTCTAGAATAATAGATAGTACATATTGAATTCATTGTGTAGTGTTTCGTTCGCCATGTATTTAGGCGTTTACAAATAATTGCCAGATATGTCGCGTTGTGTTGTTGATATTTATTATTATTAGCTTATATAAATGGCCTCTACGCATGCGCGTAATTTTGCCAGTGTCTAGTAGGGTAGATTAACTTTTTTATTAATAGTGAAAGTGGGATAATAGGATGGAAAGGAATTGGGAAAGGACTAGGGTAGAAAAGGGAATGGCGACATGACCATATGAAAGCATACGGTATAGTCTTGCCAATGTCTAGTGAACGAGGAAAAGGATCAACAGTAAAATGGGTACCGCCATTTTACTGAAGATTGTGGGATTATTTGAGATAACACAAGCACCGAGATCACTGTGTAAATGCTACACTTCTCACACTTAATATTACTATACGAATGCTAATTCTACAAAATTAGTACACTTTTGCACAATAATATTCAATAAAATTAAATTTGAAAAATATAAAATAAAAACGCGTCTACAGTGTTCGGGCTACCCTCAAAGAATCTTGATATTTATTATATATTTGTTTCAACGTGGTATTGTTGTGTCTGAATAGTAATTGCGTGGCATGTTAGTGGTTCAGAGAAGACGAACGAAGATATTGCATTCCTTGGGTACCCAGGGAATTCGTCGCTGAAGTGTAACCACGACAGCCACAGGTAGGTTTATTTTTAAACTTATATAGCTGTGCGTATCGCACCCGTGTAAGAATCCTGGACGAGTTTTGTTTCCTGGCTTCTCGCACAGTGTACTTTGAGGTTTCAGTATAAACTAGTCTGTGACGAATCACGTGTACGGAACCCGTGAACTCCAAGTGTGTTTACCTTGCCTGACTCGGCCACCACGTAGGGCCGAGGGTATAAGTGTCTAGCATTAATGCCGTTGGTGTCGGTGTCCAGATGCTGGTGACGGGCGCGGGCGGGACGCTGGTGTCGGAACCGCAGCGCCTGCAGACGGCGCGGCTGCCCGTGGTGATCGCCGACGACTCCATGCACAACCACACCGGTGTCCTCAGTACGTATCCCTTGTGTCCTATCTGTACGGCTTAACTTTCTTGGTCGGAATCACTTAACATTTACAATACTGTTGTAAATATGATAGAGTTAGTTTTTTTACTGTCATTAACGAAAGTGACGGGCAATAACCAAAATGTGTTACATTGGTTAATATTGATTTATAATCTACTCGGGACTTGTGGCGTACTTGTGGTCTTTCATCGGAACTATCCAATAAATCTAACGCTACAATGGTCTCCAGACCACTATCACTGTGTAATATTCTATTTTACAATATGATATATATTGAACAAGTGTCTAGCTCGTCGCGATGTTTAGAATAGACTCAATAACTATCTATAAACAGTCTCACAAGTTGGTAGAGTGAAACCGGGACCGACAGCTTAACGTGCTCTCCGAGGCACTATAGTGGTGTTGTCAAACAAATGTACATATGTTTTTAAATTAAAAACTCATTGGTAGACACCGGGATTTGAACCAGGGACCTAAGTGTTTTTGAATCCAATGTCTAACCAACTCGGCCACCACATATTACTAAAGTTAGTCAAAAACAAGAATAACATATTTTTGCCGATCAAGGGAAGCGACTTTAAATTAAAAATCTTTATTTCGTGTCGACACAACTCAAATTATTAAAAAAGTGGCTTACTTTAAAAAAAATTGACGGGCGAGTCCACCAAGATATCAGTAAGCGTTCACGCACACTAAAACAATCGCGCATAACTACTTAATCAGCGTCCGCGTCGTACGCACGTTAAACACTTATATTAAATACCTTACCAATTTTTTTTAATGACAATAATTACTTATTTATATGAAACAATTATATTCCCTCCTAGTTCTTTCCCCTTTTCCAGACCTTATTAATCTGTTATCCCCCTTTTACTTACCCTCTTTGATTAAAATTTGATTTTCATCTACCCATTTGACATTGGCAAAATTATGTGCAATGCGTAGAGGCCATTAACCAAATTAATAATAATATATAGACAATACGTCATATTCACAGGGTAACCTAAAGTGGGGATCTTGGAGGGTAGCCCGAAGACTGTAGACGCGTGTTTTTATTATAGTTTTCATTATTAATATTATTGTGCAAAAGTGTACTAATTTTGTAGAATAAGCATTCGTATATATTATAATTAATGCTACACTTAATATATATTAAGTGTAGCATTTATGCAGTGATCTCCGTATTTATGCTATCTCAATTAATCCCAAAATCTTTAGTAAAATGGCGGTACCCATTTTGCTGTTGCTGCTTTCCTTCTTCGCTTGATATTGGTAAGACTATACCGTATGCTTTATTACGGTCATGCCGCCTTTACTTTTTCTACCCTAGTCCTTTCCCGATTCCTTTCCATCCTGTTATCCTTAGAGCAACGCGGGCACGGGGGGAGACGCCATAGCGCTATCTTTAAATGCAAAAATGTCTGTCATATTTTGAGGGAGGGGTACCACGCACTCATCAATATATCTGTCAATGAGCGAAAAGAAAAACACGAATTACGCACACATCAACGCTCTTTCGTGTTCAACTATTGTAAAAACTTACTGTTAGATTTAGATAATAATAATATTATACAACAAAGTTAAATACGCGCAGTATATAATTGGTCGGTTTATCATGTTTGTTGCATGTATTCGAGCCTTCCGTCCCTTTCTTTCCTTAGTAATTATCCATATCTTATCTATCTCTTTTCCACTCCTACCTACTCCCATTCAAAATTGAACTATCACCACGAGAGCACGTGCAAAATATAAATAAATCTTAAGAATATTTGTAAAATAGCTAAAGCAATAAAAAACATAAGTCGTGTGATAATCCTAGTGTTCCTAGTGCGCCTGTCTATGTCTGGTGCGATTGAATTGTACGTAACACTTACATTTACATGTCGATATTTCATATATCAATAAAATAAGGATTTCACAATACAATAAAAAATAATTAAGTAATATTTATTTACAAACAAATTTTATTAAGTATTATTAATTTATAAAGGTAGAAATTTGTACTGCCTTCGAAATTCGTATTTATTTTTACGTTTTTCGATTTTTTTGATAACTATAGTATATCATACCAGATTTAAAACAATTACAAAATTAATAATTGCTATCGATAATTGATATATTAGGTATCGGTATCAATTATAATGCAATAATAATAACGCTAACCATTTAAACCATTATAAATAGCAAACAAATACTATAATGAAATTAAATTATTAACTTATAAGTATGTGATATTTTTTTAGTTTTTTAAATATATTTTAGCCGGCATAGTGGGAGCGATCAATGTTGCTTAACAACAATTAATTTCTCTACTTCATTCATAGACTTTGGGCTGCTTACCATCAGAAAGATACAAATTCACATGCCGTGCTCCAATATATATTTTTAGTGTAAATATAACATTCAACAACATGTTTTGTATTTTTTTTTTTTAATATACTAAAAAATAAAAAACTGAAAAGTTAAAGTAACAAAGAGCGGAAATACTTTTGATGTAAGTAATATCGGAGCCGAGATATTGATCGTTAAAGTCGTACTCAAATATCATCCATCAAAGGACGCGGTGAGTGACGCGGGTGAGCGGCCGGCGCACAGCGGGCGGCCGCAGCTCGGGTCTTGTTGTAAGTGCTTGGATAACAATGGGATAACACGCTGGACGCTTATCGCAGGCACTACAAAGCATGCATGCAAACATGAATACATAACATATTATTTTAATATATATCATCACGGGTGCCTTACGGCGCCTGAGAAGCGCCTAGACTACCTCAGGGTACCCAGCGGAGGAGGTTTTAATCCCACCTCGTCTTAGCCAATGGTATGAGTCTACACCTAACAAGTTAGTCGCTATACTTATTTGTAATTTAATATTATCTCAGCACCGATACATTTTGGAGAAAAGTGATAATATAAGAAAATTGTCGTATCAACATGTTCTTTTTACTGTAAAAATTTCATAAATGGCTGAATACTTATAAAATCATGCCAATGTTACCCAAACCCCTTTGAATCTTTACGATAACAGCAAACATAAAAATAAAGTAGGTATTTCAAGTTCTGATGATCCCCGTATTTAGAGAAAGTCGTTGATTTTTTTTTCCGGAATCGTAATAATAATAATATTATCGTATAGCCAATTTGACATAAAAGAAAAACAAAATGTATAATATTATTCAATGTTATTTAATTAATTTATCTATATTACTAATAACATATTGCTAATGCGATGCGAACAACACATCTTTAATTATAAGCGAGGCGGCCAAATATCGGATTTGTTGGTCGACTGATCCACTTTCTGAACGGGAGTGTGAAGAACTGTAGGCCGCTTGATCGATCGACAGACTGTAATAGACGCTTTTGTGAATTTTGTGTATAACTCCGTTTATTTTGATAAAAGAATATTAGTTAGAAATAATATTACAGATAAAAAATAACTCCATCCTTTTAAAAATTTGATGTCGTAGACCGCTTTTTGCACCAAAAAACTGAGCAAAAGGGCAACTTTGCTTAGTCGCGTTCTCTCGAGAGCTAGATTCGGTCTGGCAAAAAATCCGTATACAACTAGTTTTAATAACGCACAGGCACATTTGTACCTGTGATTTGACAGAGGGGAAATCATGCGTATGGCTACTCCCCTCCGGGCTGGTACGGTGGCCGCGTTGCTCTATGCTGTTATCCCTCTTTCATAAATTATATATACTGAGTTTAAAACTACCCATTAGACACTAACGCGTAACCCGTAGACTCCATTTAAAAAAATATAATAATAATAACCATGAAGCTAAAATACGCGCCCCGCGCCAAATGAGTAAGCATGATACATAAATTGTTTCATAATCGTTCGATACCGGTGACGCCAATTTCCGAGGCAAATAAATGAACAACGGAAAAAAGGTGTGGCTTCAAATGGCAGCTCAACGCGTCTGACACTAAAAAAACTGCTTGAGAAAAAAAGAGATACAAGTTAGCTATTGTCAAACATGAATGTGTGCGCGTGTCTATGAAGTAATTTGTTTTTTTTATTATAAAAAGCTAAATATTAAATTGCATACTTAATATTTTCGATAGTGATGCTACCGACAACAAATATTATTACTTATCGATACAAATATTTTGGGATTTATAGAGATCATCAAAGATTAATAATTATTTATCGATATACAATTTATTATTTATCGTAATACACATACATATCATCACGGTTGCCTTTTTGACCGACCTCCAAGAGGAAGTTATAAAAGTCGATGCAAACTAAAAAAGGCGAAAAACAATTAAATCGTAGCTTGATTCCTCAAAATGTACTGAACATACACGGGTATGCTTGTTGGTAACCAATTTTCTTCTCTTTTAATTGCTTTTACCTATTTATGTGTTAATGCCGGAACTTTCGGGAAACTGTATGTATAGAAAATATGATTAGTATTATATTAAAAAAAAAAACAATAATTGTATAATATCTCATAACCATGAAAGTATTTACAAATATCGAGTTTATCAACTATAAAATCACATCACTAAATTGTAACCGACAAACCTCGTTGGACGGTTCTGTTGTCGTACCTTTTGATTAAATTAAATTTAAATTATTATAAAGTATCGAAATTTTCATTATCAAAAAAAAACACATCACTAGTTCTTCAACTTCGAACATAGTTTGACAGTTACCGTCAGATTTTGATATTTTAATTATGGGTTTTTTTATATTTTTTTATTAAGGTTTAATATAAGAAAAACATGTTAAATACATTCTCGAAAAACGTGACACTAAAGTCGTATTTTTAATTAGACGAAGTCACCTGACGTTTGCTGGGTTGTCAGGTTTTGATGAAACAAAAATAGTGCTGTGGCAAAGTGAATGATTGAAACAATCATATCATAATTATTATCAACATGCTACTTTATAGCGTCGGTAGCCTAGTGAGTGGTTTGTACGCCGGAATATAGGGTACCGGGTTCCAATCAAAGTAATGATAATGAAAATAAAAAATTACGCTTATTATAATCGTTTTTATTCATCGTCATCAGACATAAAATCATCACTGTCGCTGACATTAATTATTAACCTGTGAAACACTGTCGATCATGTGGTCGAGATTATACATTTTGTCTTCTTCTTTTATTATACTCGTATGAGCCACGCAGCTACTTCATTTTTCAGCGGTTACATGTTTAAGTCCTTCTTCGAAAATATTTTTTACTTCTGTCATTTTAAACATGTTGTTATTTCTTGCAACATATCCTTTAGCCTGCGCCCAAACCAGCTCAATGGGATTAAGCTCACAGTGGTATGGGGGCAGACGTAAAACAATAATACCATGCTCCGCTGCCATCTCGTCCACAGCATACTTGTCGCAGTGTTCTTGTTTGTGCTGCCATACAATGTCTATAAGAGTAGCTGTAACCATTTTTGCCTCGAATGGGATATTTTTGCTCGTTAGCCACTCTTATTCTTGGTTTAGTCCAAGACATTGTAGGCAGCGATTCATACCAGTAGATATCGACCTACTTTTATACAGTAAAATAAAAATAGTTCTTTTTTTTATATAGTAAGATAAGATTAACGATGTACTCATTCATATAATCATTAATTCCTGTGATTGAACGAAAACAGAACGCATCACTATTACATTTAACATGGCAACATTATTTCACGAGCCGCTGTCAGTTCACTTCGTCTAATTAAAAATACGACTTTAGGTACTTTTTTTAAGAGTAGTTTCTACACAGCTTTAATGCACAATTAACCATTTTTCCGACAATAAACGCGGAGCTCTTTTCCACTTTCTCCGCCGAACGCACAAATCAGACTGAGGATGTAAAAAATGTGACAAATTTGTCACTCGCGCGGCATCCTGAAAATTGAATGATGCTTACTCCAGTAGCGGCGCTCGGACGGGCACGGTTTTTACCTTCATGGTAATAACCTAAAGTGGGAACAGCGCACTTCAGGGTGAATTTTTGAAGTGTGCCTTCCAGGCCGACGCTCAGAGGAGTCGGGGGCCGATTTAGATAAAAACTATAACTGCATTATTCGATTAAAAAAAAAAGTATATAATTTGTGAGTTTTCTACAAATATTTGTGTAATCTAAGCTGACTTAAGGATTGTGGCTTTTTTCTAGTTTTTATTTTAAAGAATTACGTTTTATATTAATTTAGTTGCCATCTGAAGAAAAACAGAGCTTCAATAATATAACAGAGAGCTTCAATAATAAAAAAATATATAATTTGAATTTAAAACCTAATGTAAAGTTGTCACAATATTTTTTTTTTCTTTATTATAAGTTTTAATAAAAATAATGTAATTACGGTTCACAGCATAAGTATATGGTGGCAAAAACAAATTTAATAATCATGTCATCCTGTGTTATAATAAAAAGAGACAAAACCTTCCGTAACTAAAGTGTTCTTCGAGGACTCAATAAGTTTTTATGGATACCGGCGTTAGTATTTACCAAAATGTCACAGGATGACATGATTTTAATTATTAAAAACACAAAAAATGTGAAAAACTTTTTAACAAAAAAAAATTAACCCACTTTAAAAACACTAAAAAACGTTGCAAACCAACAAACAGAGTTACTTCCGCATGTATAATTAGTCTGGATGTGACATTGTGTAGTTTGATGTTACTTTCAGTCTCCTTTGATCATCGCTTATCCTCGTAGTTGGGTATTTGGTTATGGCGCTCACTTGGATTATTCCTGGGTCGTGTTCGTAAACTAACACTTTAACACTGAGTAATGTCATTACACTATATGCATCTCTTCTCTAATCATTTTTCAATATTTTTATCGCACTCTGTAACACTACCCAGTGTTAAAGCGTTACGTTTCCGAACATGGCTCTGTATAACTTCAAGTAGTACGAAACAGAACAGTTTTTTTTCCCCTATTTATGGCTATAATGGTAAAGCCATTTGTATTGCCAATGACAAGAGATCAGTATTTCCCCAGAGATTTGATGCGGACAGACTGACCGACATTAAAGGCATCTGATTTTTTTTTTTCCGTTTGCGCCACATGCCGCAAGTTGTTCGATTTAATCTGTAAAGCATCATAATAGCCCAAAGTACAACCTTTTAAGTACACTCTGTATAATAATATATTTATGGGACCATATTGGTGACCAATAAGATTTGGTAGAGGTAACATCCCAAAAAAAGTAATACACGTTCCGAATTGAGAATGACCATGTGAACTTTCCACCATTTGATCCAGAATGAGTTTTTTTTCAAAATTAACTGGTTTGATTTCCGGCTAGGAGAATAATGTTTTCAAAAATCTAATGATGCAGTTTTTTTTTATCAAAATCGGCCTTAAGACTCCTGTGAGCCTTTTTCGCTATTCCTTGTAGTTTAGGATCTGGCGTTGAAGACACACGCAAAAAATTATCTGTATAATAGCCGACACGTTAGCACATCCCTGCTAACCCTTCAGGAGTCACGACCTCGTCGCGGAGGATTCCGATCTTGTTTTTTGTTTCTTAAGAACCTTTCACTATTCAGTATAACTAGTGTAAAACTAGGTGGTTCAATACGACAAGTAAAAAATACAAATACAGACAAGTAAAAGGTTAGAGAAGCAAGAAGAGAACCTTCCGTGGCGGAGTATTTCTCTAATGAATAGTGTCGGTATAGTGGTGGCGATGCGGTACTCAGCGGCGCCGCTGGGCGTGACGTGGCTGCTGGACAGCATCGGGGAGGGGCGGCGCGCGCCCGCACGCCCCGCGCTGCTGTGCGCCGAGGCCGCCGCGCCCGCCCGACTGCTGGACGCGCTCGACACTCCGCCAGTCTAGCCGCCCGCCCTACTGCTGTAGCGCTGGACACTCCGCCAGTCTGGCCGCCCACCCTACTGCTGGACGCGCTGGACACTCCGCCAGTCTAGCCGCCCGCCCTACTGCTGGACGTGCTGGACACTCCGCCAGTCTGCTGATGTGCCCTCACTCCCCTCCCTCTAGTGTCTAAGCCTGCGCGTTGTCGGTAACGTACCTTATGGCACCTATGTTCGAAATAATAAAACAATTTTTACTAAAGCTTAAATTATTACAAAAATGTGTAGTTACATATACAAATACTCTAATATATTCTTTTTTATGAGAGCTCAGCGTGTGACCTCACAGCTCAGCGTGTGACCTCACAGCTCAGCGTGTGACCTCACAGCTCAGCGTGTGACCTCACAGCTCAGCGTGTGACCTCACAGCTCAGCGTGTGACCTCACAGCTCAGCGTGTGACCTCACAGCTCAGCGTGTGACCTCACAGCCGGCTCCCCCTTAGTCAACATAATGGATAGCTATCAACTGATAAACTTGCCTAACATGTTTTATTTCACGTTTCTGAACGCAGCCAAATGTAATAATATGTAGGACAATTTACACAATATTGCTCTGATCACATACTACGCTCTAATAATAATAGGCTTGTACTATTTATGTATTGCATTTCACAATAACCCTGTAAGGGCATTTTTACAAAATATTTTATTATTAAAACTAAGTAACAAAAAAGAAAACAAAACTATATATTATATTATTAACCTAAGTAATATTACTATGTGTAGCAGAAGCAACGATATATACATATTATATTTTATAAACACCCGGACCATGACAAACTGTACAGAAAATACGTACATTTTTTTGCCATGAGGGGAATCAAACCCACGACCTCCGAATACAGCGCCAAAGGCAACTACTAGTCTACGGAGGCTGTCAAAAGAATGTAACCTGCATAGATCGGGTATCAAGACGACTGTCCATGTGTTCTTGGCTGGGGGCTACAGAATGAGGGAATTTCAATAGTTACTGAGATAATAAAATATCTCTAAAATAATTTTAGGAAAATCATTGTAGCTTTTTTTTGAGAATGCGCAGATATGATGATTTCCGTATAATAATGGTATAATAGCGACTGAGAAAGGTGCTGCATGATACGACCCGATTGCGATATTAGATCCGATCCCGGGGGCAATACATTGTAAATAAAACCACTTGTTAATTATGTAAAAATATTATTTTAATTAATAAAATTTTGCAATATTTATACCAATTATTTTCTTTTATCAATAAAAAGGTAACCCACACTATACTCCGTAAAATTTAGCTTGATCGGTGACAGCTATTGTGACATTTATTGCTAGTGATGGAATGCTGTCGATACTAAATACCGATTAATCTTTTCATAACATGAAAAAATAAGCATCAAATTAATTTCAAATATTTTTGATTCTAATGATGGTGTTGCGCATGTTAGGTTGTAATGAAAACATAACAAAACAGCGATTCGATATACTATTGCTAATCTGAAGGTTTGAAACTGGTAGGTCATAATACGTAATCCAGTGAATCAATTAAAATATATACCAAAGATCGTTTAGTAAAAGATCGATCTATTAACTTTGACAATTTTCGAGACAATGAATTGATATTTAATATAGAAGACTCTTCCAGCTATAGTGAGTCTGAAAATGATGACATCGACTTCTACTACTCTTGTCACCGACAAGAGTAGAGACCCCGGTTGTTCGGTGAGGCCGAGAGCCGGCTAGAGTCGATCCTGTTACCGGGGCAGGGACTCTACTTTCTGGGTACTTGTCACGGTCAGTCGGTCGCAACCCCCTTGCTGTGGGGTTGGGTTCCAGCTGGGGTATATACACCAGCATATGTAATTAAACTATATTTACAATATAATAATTTATTATTTTTTAATTCTTTTCTATCTACCTATATATTGTGTCGATAAAAATAAAAAATCGAAATGTAGCTATTTGCCCAACCCTAGTTAGTTTAAAAAGCAACCTCTGAAAGAAAAAATAATACTTAAATGCTTTAAAATAAAAAGGAAATAAATGGTAATTTAGTTGATTTTCTACAATTTGATAAAATACGCAATTTAGTAATTATTTTGTTGAAAAATATCGTGAATATTCTTTTTTTCCTACAAAAAAGAAAAAAGTCTTTAAACGCAGCGGCGTCTGTCATCGATCAAGTTAAATTTTAAAGATTATAAATACCCGCACTTATGAAAACTTATTGAGTTCTAAAGATCACTTAAGTTACAGTAGGTTTGTCTCTTCTTATTATACATCAACAAAAATGAATATACATAGAAAAGACAATCTTCAAGATATAAGTTTTTATGAATAAGGCCATTACGCTGGGCTGGCTGGGCTGCACCAAAATTATAACGATTTATATATTTAATTATATGGATTCCTCCATATAATGGGCTTCCGACGAAAATAAAAAAATGTTGATTTGTTTTTAATAATATAGCCTATAATAAGAAACTAATTTCTTTTATTTTTAAAATAATTAACTGGTTTTTGAGATATTAATATTTGAAATCTGAAAAATGTACGTGACGTTACAAGCACGCTGTCACAGATTATATAGAGTACTACGTACACGCTGTAGTAGACTAAGGGCCGATTCGACCAAAAGAAGGCATAACTTATACTGGGGATAGTAATGTCAAATTCCATACAAATATTTATTCGTAGATTAAATTATTAATACTCAGAATAATTATTTGTATGTGATTTAACATTACTAATCTCGGTATAAGTTATACCCACTTTTGGTCGAATCGGCCCTTAGGGCTGATTTTTCAATCGTCAGATAAAATTATCCGACAGTTAACTTGTATGAAGAACTGTCAAATTTATTAATTCTCCATACAAGTTATCTGTCAGATAAATTTTTAGATAAAGTTATTCCACTGTAGAATAACTTTATCTGACGATTGGAAAATCAGGCCTGAAAGATGTTGAAAACAAACAATTGGATAAATATGGTGCGATATGCACCCTTATTAATGAATGCGTAATATATTGTTTTGTTTTTTACTGCTGTAAATATATATGCTGTGCGGTAATAATAAAAGAAGTATTATTTTAGTTTTTTTTTTTTTTAAATAAATTAGTTTCTTATTTTAGCCTATAATTTGGAAATCAAAAATATAAAATACTTTTTTTTATTTTTCTCGGAAGCCCATTAAATATATAAATTAAACAATTTCACATAAAATTTTTAGTATAAAACGTATTTCAATTATTATGTCGGTTTGTAACCTCAAATATGTGGAATGTATTGTGCCGATGCTATGAAGTGACTAGACAAGACATGTGCGAGGCTCTTTAACCCTCAGCCTGAGCGTGGCGACTACATAGAGCTCCATGCACTTGTTTAACCCTCAGCCTGAGCGTGGCGACTACATAGAGCTCCATGCACTTGTTTAACCCTCAGCCTGAGCGTGGTCTCCACATAGAGCTCCATGCACTTGTTTAACCCTCAGCCTGAGCGTGGCGACTACATAGAGCTCCATGCACTTGTTTAACCCTCAGCCTGAGCGTGGCGACTACATAGAGCTCCATGCACTTGTTTAACCCTCAGCCTGAGCGTGGCGACTACATAGAGCTCCATGCACTTGTTTAACCCTCAGCCTGAGCGTGGCGACTACATAGAGCTCCATGCACTTGTTTAACCCTCAGCCTGAGCGTGGTCTCTACATAGAGCTCCATGCACTTGTTTAACCCTCAGCCTGAGCGTGGCGACTACATAGAGCTCCATGCACTTGTTTAACCCTCAGCCTGAGCGTGGCGACTACATAGAGCTCCATGCACTTGTTTAACCCTCAGCCTGAGCGTGGCGACTACATAGAGCTCCATGCACTTGTTTAACCCTCAGCCTGAGCGTGGCGACTACATAGAGCTCCATGCACTTGTTTAACCATCAGCCTGAGCGTGGTCTCTACATAGAGCTCCATGCACTTGTTTAACCCTCAGCCTGAGCGTGGCGACTACATAGAGCTCCATGCACTTGTTTAACCCTCAGCCTGAGCGTGGCGACTACATAGAGCTCCATGCACTTGTTTAACCCTCAGCCTGAGCGTGGCGACTACATAGAGCTCCATGCACTTGTTTAACCCTCAGCCTGAGCGTGGCGACTACATAGAGCTCCATGCACTTGTTTAACCCTCAGCCTGAGCGTGGCGACTACATAGAGCTCCATGCACTTGTTTAACCCTCAGCCTGAGCGTGGCGACTACATAGAGCTCCATGCACTTGTTTAACCCTCAGCCTGAGCGTGGCGACTACATAGAGCTCCATGCACTTGTTTAACCCTCAGCCTGAGCGTGGCGACTACATAGAGCTCCATGCACTTGTTTAACCCTCAGCCTGAGCGTGGCGACTACATAGAGCTCCATGCACTTGTTTAACCCTCAGCCTGAGCGTGGTCTCTACATAGAGCTCCATGCACTTGTTTAACCCTCAGCCTGAGCGTGGCGACTACATAGAGCTCCATGCACTTGTTTAACCCTCAGCCTGAGCGTGGCGACTACATAGAGCTCCATGCACTTGTTTAACCCTCAGCCTGAGCGTGGCGACTACATAGAGCTCCATGCACTTGTTTAACCCTCAGCCTGAGCGTGGCGACTACATAGAGCTCCATGCACTTGTTTAACCATCAGCCTGAGCGTGGTCTCTACATAGAGCTCCATGCACTTGTTTAACCCTCAGCCTGAGCGTGGCGACTACATAGAGCTCCATGCACTTGTTTAACCCTCAGCCTGAGCGTGGCGACTACATAGAGCGCCATGCACTTGTTTAACCCTCAGCCTGAGCGTGGCGACTACATAGAGCTCCATGCACTTGTTTAACCCTCAGCCTGAGCGTGGCGACTACATAGAGCTCCATGCACTTGTTTAACCCTCAGCCTGAGCGTGGCGACTACATAGAGCTCCATGCACTTGTTTAACCCTCAGCCTGAGCGTGGCGACTACATAGAGCTCCATGCACTTGTTTAACCCTCAGCCTGAGCGTGGCGACTACATAGAGCTCCATGCACTTATTTTCATGGTCATGAGCACAAATTAATTTGTGGAAGTGGTACTGTAAAGTTAGGTAATTAATCCTTTAACATGTCAGTCATTAAATGAAACAAATGGTGAAGACATTTAAGAAGGCTGATATCTTGAGGAATCCCAAAAGCTTTCCTAGGCCTCTAGACAAATTAATATTAAAAACACCAGAATACCAAAATTCGAAGTATTGAAAATATAAAATATGTAGATTTAGTAAATTTGTAAGGAGTTGGGAAACCAAGACTTTGGCCTTTGCTCGGCAGCACGCAACACTCAAGCAAACAACGATAAACCAACGCGCGAGTGTGCGCAGTCAGCCCCGTGTTAGCGCTTACTGCAACCTTCCAAGGTGTAAAACTCCGCGATAAACCCGTTTTCATTAACCTCAAGTGATCTTAAAACCTTTTTACAGTTATTTTTTAAATTACACATTCTTTGGCCAAAGACAAAGTAAGGCGGTATACAATATTAATACCAAATGTATGGGCAAAAAAGATTCATTAAAAAACATCGAGGAAATAGGTAGAGTGAGGATCATCACGCCCTGCGACTGGAATCGGAATTAAAAATTAGTCTTGTAGTTTGACAGAAGCGTGGACTTGAGTGTTGGTCCCGACTCCAGAGTTTAATTTGTCATAAAGCTCAAGCATGCTGCATGTGACATCGCGAGGCGCGTGCGTCACTCAAACAAACCTCACGACGCGTCCGTTAAATGTGGCTCATATTTTTATTTCCATTCAAAAGACAAATGACCTCTCCGGCTGGGAAATGATGCAAATATAGTCCAGTCCTCGCCCGGGGAGCAGCGGGCGTGGGTGTGGTTAGAGTCGGGGGCAGTACTTCCGCAGCAACTTCCTCTTGGGCTTCTCCTTGGGGTCGGGCACCAAGCGCATGTGCAACACGGCGTGCAGGTCGCGCGCCTGGCCGCCGTGGTCCAGCGCCCGCGACAGCTCCTCCTGGCCAACGCATTACATATACTCCGGACCGAGCATTGCCTGAGTTACAAACTACCCACTCCATGTAATGAGGCTTTGGGAGCGGGAAGTGGGTCCGCACTATTCCGTCCGTCGCGAGCTATAGATGCTATATTATTATTGCACAAATAAGGCGGATAATGCAGGTTTTCTCTACCAGTCAAACCGTTGGGACAAATTAAGCAGTAAGCAGGTAAAATAGGTTCAGTAAATATATTTGTAAATGTAAATATGTTCAGTAAATTGTAAATATAATTAATTAGATACATAATTTTAATCTTTTTGATGTACTTTTGTCTGTTTAATCTTTTTGATGTGTTTTTAAGTCCACGGTCTAACCAACTCGGCCACCACGTATATGTTAAGTCCAAGGTCTAACCAACTCGGCCACCACGTATATGTTAAGTCCAAGGTCTAACCAACTCGGCCACCACGTATATGTTAAGTCCAAGGTCTAACCAACTCGGCCACCACGTATATGTTAAGTCCAAGGTCTAACCAACTCGGCCACCACGTATATGTTAAGTCCAAGGTCTAACCAACTCGGCCACCACGTATATGTTAAGTCCAAGGTCTAACCAACTCGGCCACCACGTATATGTTAAATCACATTTTTCTTTTAAAATGTATTTATGTGTATTTTATGTGTGCCAATAAATAATTTTATTATTTGTTCGATTTTGATAAATAGTCTGCTCGCTAATCTGTGGTCGTGACCTTTTGACATGTCAGGCAGTTAAGAAAAAAAGAGTCTGTCGTCGAATTGTATTGAGTCCTTATTTTAATTTTGTTTTTCTATTATAGTTGTTACAGCCAGAGCCGGAAAAAGAACTTAAAAATGGAAATAAAGCTTTTATAAGGTACGATAAACTAGTAGTCATTAATAAAACAAACAAAAGAGCGCTTTTAACTAGTCCTTCTGAAACGAGTACAGAAAACAAACAAGAAAATAAAAAAACACTCCAAACAAAATCAAAACAACAACCAAAAAAATTAAGAAAACTAACATAAACAATAATGTAAAACAGACCACCTTAACATTTGCCAACAACAAACCTACAACTTCAAGCGCGAAAACGAACAGTCCACAACAAAAAATCATGTCACCAACACGCAGCCCACAAATAAATGGAAATGATAGTAAAAAATAGCAACTTTCAGAAACAAAGACAAATATAGATGGAACTAAAAGGAAAACGTGCCAACCAACACACAGAAAAACACAAAATAAACCCGAAAATATTACACAATCAAATTCAACATCTCCCAATATGGGTGTCTCCGTGGGAGTATTAGACCAACACCCTCCATTACATGTAAAAATAATAAAACCAATCTGTTCATAGGTACATATAACATAAGATCGCTTGTTTCAGGCTTGTTGAGGACAGGCAAAGTCAACTTAATTTGGCAGGAAAATATTAATTGGGATATCATAGCGCTATCAGAGACCAAAAAGGAAGGAACACACATCATAGATAAACAAAACTATATATTTATGAATACAGGAGATAAGGGAGGCATAAATGGGGTGGGGTTTATTGTAAAAAAATCCCTAAAAGATTGTATAACTGATTTTGTTTGTAAGACTAGACATAGAATTAAACTACCAACCAATAAACATTATACATACGCGTATACCGCACCCACGACCAAGGCATAAGATATTGAAGTTTAAGATATTGAGTTTTACGAAGACATCAAATGCGCCCTGAAGAATACTAGCTCTTGCACTCTGGTCATGGGGGATTTTAATGCTAAAATTGGTCATCCAACAACAGATGACGGTATCACAATGGGGCAATGGGGCTACGGTAAGAGAAACACTAGGGGCGAAACACTCATACACTTTTGTCTGGAACATAAACTACATATTATCAACACTTTCTTTAAAAAACCTCAAAAGAAAAGATGGTCTTGGATTTCGCCAAACAATGTAACAATAAGCGAAATTGATTTTATGCTTAATAATAATCTAACAAATATTAGTAATATAGATATATTGAACACCTCATACCCTACAGATCACCGACTTGTACGCACTACCTTTACAACATCAGCCCTATTCAAAAAATCTCGAAGATCTTATGGTCATAAAAGCATTGAATTAACAGCAATCGCGAAACATTCATTAAAAAATAATTTTGAAAAACTAAGCGAAAATATTAATTTAAAATTCAATAAAAATATACAAACAGTACACAAATACTATAAACACTATCAAAACATGTCTAAAAGCACAGAAAAGAACAAAACTAAAATCAAAACAAAATAAAAATTTACAAGATAAGCAGCAACTATCAAAATTATATAGAGTAGTCAAAAGAAAAATATTAAATAATAAGAAAAAAAAAATACGAAATAATTGAAGAAGAATTGAATAATAAAAGGTCTGTTAAAAGGGCATTTAAAGCCCTAAACAATGATAAGCAATGTATATTATCCCTTAAAGACAAAAATAAAAATATTACCACAAATCGCAGACATAATTAAAACTGCTACTGATTACTATGCAAACCTATATAAAAACCAAGACAACAAATACGCGCATTAATATAATTTAAAAAATAACACTTCATTGACCAATAATATTTCACCGTTTATATCATCGGAAATACACAGAGGTATACTTTCACTTAAAGCTGCAAAAAGCCCATGAGAAGACGGTATCACAAATGATGCTATCAAAGCCTTAATAGACCCTTTAACACCAATTTAACGGACCTGTTTAGTGAAGTAGTAAGTCCTATGCTACATTAATGATATTTCGCTTCATAACGCGAGACTCATATGCTATGCCGATGACACCGGTATCATTGTTCACGGTAAAAATTGGAGAGAATGTCACACTTTAGTAGAGGAAAGTTTATCTAGGTTGGCCGGTTGGTTGAACTCCAATCTACTTACGCTTAATACATCTAAAACGAAATTCACCTGTTTTATAAAACTGCAGCAACAGCGCCTAATTTATTTCCAAATGTGAAAATTCATAAACACCTACACAACCATACAGACCAGTCGACTTGCAAGTGTGATGCTGCAGAGAGAGTTTACTTTATACGTTATCTAGGAGTTATTATTGACGAGAAACTCTCGTTTCGTGAACATGTAACGACACAGGTAACGAGCAAGAGGTTAAGGAGGCTTATTCACGTTATGAAGATGTTAAGATCGGTGGCAGATTTTAAGCTTCTCAAAAAAATATATACTGCTTTGTGTCAATCTATACTAACGTATAACATCTTATCGTGGGGTGGACGACCCTTTAGATATTGGAAATTACAGACCTATTAGTTTATTACAGGTATTATATAAATTATTTACTGGTATTTTAATAAAACGCATCAAGACATTATTGGACTTTAATCAACCTAGAGAACACGCAGGACTCAGATCAACATATTCTACGGCCGATCATATATTTACACAACTCATAGAAAGATATAACGAATATAACAAAACTCTTCCTTCCTATCTCCTTTATCGACTACTCTAAAGCCTTTGATTCTATATCTCACGGCGCTGTGGACAGCTCTGGAAACACAGGGAGTTCCAATTTGTTACATAACCCTACTTCAAAATATATATAAAGATAGCCAAGCATTTATTAAAATGGAAAAGCTTGGATCTGAAATTAATATTGAAAAAGGTGTTAGACAGGGAGACACAATATCACCCAATCTGTTCACAGCGCTATTAGAACACATATTTTCGAAATTAAATTAGGTATTAATATTAACGGAGAATATTTGAATCATCTCCGTTTTGCAGACGACATAGTAATTTTTAGTGAAAACTCAGAACAGCTCAAACTTATGCTAAGTACACTAAACCATGAAAGCCGAAAATGCGGACTGCTTATTAACTCCGGAAAGACCTGCTTAATGACAAATAGCTTACAAATACCTATCTGCATAGAAAATACAAATTTTGAGAGTGTTGCCACCGCTCTCTTCAAAACGGAATCTCTAACCATAGCCTCAGCAAAACGAGGTACTCCTTCCGCTCCTGGAACCAAGTTAAGAATGCGCCCCCTTCTCCAATGCAATGGGGACAGGTTAAAATCCTTAACCAGGACGAGGTCTCCCATTTTTGGAGGGTCCGTCTTATCAGTCCACTTCACGCGTTGCTGCAATATGTGAAGGTATTCGAGCGACCAACGATGCCAGAAATACTGGGTCATCTGCTGGATCAATTCAAATCGCGACAGTCGAGTACACTTCACATCTCTGAAGGAGTATTCAGGCAAGGCGACAAGTGGCTGCTCTATCAAAAAATGACCTGGAGTCAAAGCCTCGAGGTCGTTTGGGTCTGAAGAGAGCCGGCACAACGGGCGTGAGTTGAGGACGGCTTCAATTTTACAAAATACCGTAGCAAGTTCCTCAAAGGTTAATACGGTTTCTCCTACCACCCTACGTAAGTGAGTTTTGGCAGCCTTAACAACAGCTTCAAATATTCCTCCCCAATATGGACATGCTGGTAGATCAAAAAGCCATCTGATTCCACGTTGGGAGAGTGCAGTTCCAATTACATTATGATTATCTGCTACAAATTGATATACATCATCTAAATAACGGTCGGTGCCCTTGTAGTTTGTTCCACAATCGGACCGGATCAACGATGGCAAACCACGGCGGGACACAAATCTACCAAGGGCAGCGACGAAGGCTTCAGTGCTTAGGGCAGAAACCAATTCTAAATGTACGGCTTTGGTGGACAGACATACCAAGACTCACAAATAGGCCTTAACAATTTTAGCGCCTGAGGTGTAACACTTTCACAGAGAACGGGCCAGCAAAATCGGTACCCACGCCAGCAAAGGGACGAGACTCATTCACACGGTCCGATGGCAGATCTCCTATTTGAGGCTGCATGGTAGTAGCCTTGAGTCTGTAACAAGGCACGCATCGGAAAATCACACTTCGTATGACTCGTCTGGCGGACAGAATCCAATATTCGCGCTGTAAGATGGCCAACAAAGCATTACAGCCAGCATGCGAGTTCTTGATGTGGTGATCAGCAATCAACAAATTCACCAAGTGATCAGAATTAGGGAGCAACAAGGGGTGGTGAGCTCCAAAGGGCAAATTGGCATTCCGAAGTCTCCCTCCAACACGAAGGAGGCCCAAATCATCAAAAAACGAAGGATCGTCCGTCTCGGCGTCCAATTGCTCCCTTGAGCTTACAACGTCCAGCCCGCAGTGTCTCAATTTCAGTCTTAAACTGATCGTCCTGAACAACCTTAATCCAATATAAAAGCGAGTCCTTCCGTTCACATGGCGTGAGGACTGGCGACTGGCGTTTCTCCCGGGGATGTCGACAATTAAAAATAAAGCGTTTAATCCACGCAGTTACAACCAACAATTTATCCAGGGAGCTAAATTTATTCAGTAAAAATTCAGGATCCAACTCCACGGTCACCATGGCGAATACGCGGAGACCTGGTAGTGGATCAGTCAACAAAGGCTGGCCACGAGGCAGAACGACTCAGGATGCGTCAACCAATCAGGGCCCCACCAAAGTGAGTGTCACAAAAGATCTGGGGCAACACAACCCTGGACGCAACATCTGCAGGGTTCATTTCCCCTGGAACATGTCTTCAGATCAACGGAGCATCAGAAGCCTGAATCTGAGAGGCACGATTGGCCACAAGGACTTTGAGTGTATGGACAGCAGCTCTCAGCCACGAGAAATCAGCCATCAAACACCACTCTTATCTTCTCACTATGAGGCTTGAAGACTGCGTGATGGGGAATGAAATAATGTTCCACTGAACGCCAGTCCAAGTTTGAGACCGTCATGTGTCCCAAAACCTCATACTCCCCGCATGAACTCAATGTACTTCTTGCGGAAGACAGGGTCACGCCTTATGCGATTCTCCATGGACACCAACCTTTTCTCAGCAAGACTCCTCGATGCATCCAATGGGGGTCGTGAGGGGAGAAAAGGAAGTCTGGTGTAAAACGACCAGAATCTAAACGACCAGTATTATTCTGGAAGAACAATTCACATTCATGATTAACAGTATTGACCTTCGTAGCAGCCGGGGGCTCCTCCACTTACCAAAATCTCTGAACCGCCTCAGAAAGAGAAAGACAAATGTTAACAAAACGGTTATCAACAACAGGTGGGAGAGGAACATGGGTTGGGCCCATTATAACAGATCCCAAGATTGTGGGGATCGCTACGAGGCCACCTGTTTCTAGGGGCTTCACATTACCTAGGAGCAACATTCCCAAAACATCGGCACCAAGCAACAAATCATTTGGTCCCGGAATGTTGAAGATAGGGTCAGCCAAACACAAACCCCTTGTCAGGGTCACCACAGATGGGGACAACTTTACCTGGGGGTGTTGACCCAATATATTTTCTAATACTATTGCCGAAGTAGTGATGCTCGGACAGGAAACCGAGAACGGGGAGAATGTGAAAGTGGTGTTACCAATCAAATTCTCAACTTTCACATTACCAACTCCCCGAACAGAATCCCAGTGAGGATTCAAAGCTAGGTAGGCCACTCGCTAACCAAGCCGAAACAATGCAACCCTGGGCACCCGAATCTAAAAGGGCACGAACAACCAAATAGTTGCCCTTCGGGCCCCAAACACAAACAGAGGCTGTAGGTAAAATTACAGACTCTGAGAGGGTGGCGGCTGGTGAGCGGGCAGCGAATACCTATTCCTCATGAACCGGACGTACCGGAGCATTCGGGTTCGTCCACTGATAATTGTGGATCTCATGTAACCGGTCCCATGGCATTGGCTCGACAACATGAGTGTTGCGTCATATCATGCAGGTGCGGAGGGCAAGGCTCCAGCCACATAAATTTCGGGAATTCCACTAATACGTCTCCTGTCTACCTTGGATTTTTTAATAGTAAATTGAAACCATGTAAGGAAAAAACGTCTTAGTACTCACAACTGGCAAAATGATAGGAAATTAGAAGGGACTCACCAACATTTTATATTAGTTCTTCTTCAATAATTAATTCATTAATTTAATTGTTTTTCTTGATTTTATAGTATCAACCCAGAATTTATAGTTTTTATAACAATAATTATGCAGCACACACTTGGCTTGGAAGGCGGCTATAACTTTTTTTTTATTAGGCAGGTAGTAGTAAAAAAATTAATAATAATTTTGCATTTTCGAACAGTTGGCGGGCGATTCAAATTTTAGGTATAGGAAAACAAACTTGGAAAGGAAAAATTGACGGATTGTTGTGAGAATCCAACATTTCCCCCCACTTGGAATCCTTCGGATTACAAAATTATAATTGAATAACTTTATTTTATGCTCAGAATATAAGAATAAAGGAACAAAGTATGCTATAGCTAAATTAAGGCTAGATTAATTACAAGCTAAGATTAGATAGGTATAGGTAAATTTGTGGTTAGTACTTAGAAGTACCTATTGCAAAATAGGTTATAAGAAATGTTATATATAAGTATTAACTTAGTATAAAATAATATTACTAAACTAGATATAATTACATGCTAGAGGTAAGTATAGTTAAGTTATATTATAATTTTATGTTTGTGTTTTATTTAGTTAATTGGTAATGGGCATAGTTTGACCACTGGACGGCGGAATGTACCGTGAGCAGTGTGAACAGTAGCTACGCGAACGACGCCGTCACGGCCTGGGTGGACGCGTTCTACTCGAGCTAGCTTCCACTGGTTTGGTGGAAGGTTAGGGTCCATTAACATAACCAAATCATTTTCTTTAAGATTGGGTGTGGTTGCAAACCACTTTACTTTCTGTTGCAAGGTGTGTAAGTAGTCTCTCTGCCAGATGTTCCAGAAAGATTGTGTGATCTTCTGGACCATCTGCCAGCGAGTACGCGGATGGGATCGATCATCAGATATGTCGTATTCTGAAAGAGCCACGAGTGGGCCTCCCACCAGAAAGTGGCCTGGGGTCAATACGTCGATTTCGGTAGGTTCGGATGAAAGTGCGCAAAGAGGTCTAGAATTGAGCATGGCTTCGACTTTGGACAAGACGGTAAACATTTCTTCGAGAGTGAGGACTTGTTCACCAACCACTCGCTTCAGGTGATATTTTGTAGATTTAATACCGCTTTTGTAAATGCCTCCGAAATGTGGAGCACCCGGAGGGTTAAACTTCCAATTAATTTGACGAGAAGTAAGATTGTCTTGAATAAGATTTTTATTTTTATGAAGCATCGTATAAATTTCGTTAAAATGCCGATTTGCGCCTACGAAATTAGTCCCGCAATCAGTTAGAATTTTCTGGCATAATCCGCGTCTACCTATGAAGCGATCTAGAGCTGCTAGAAAGGCTTCAGAAGAAAGTTCCGTCACAGCTTCAAGGTGCACGGCCTTGACTGTTAGGCATACGAATAGGCATATATACGCCTTATAAGTGCGAGCATTACGTCGCTTGCTCTCTTTTATCAAAAAGGGACCACCGAAGTCGATTCCGGTACTCTGGAAGCACCTTCCGGGCTGAAGCCGGGCAGCCGGGAGATCTCCCATTCTCGGTTGGCATGGAACCGGTTTTGCTTTAAAGCAAATAACACATTTTGATAAGCGAGATCTGATAAGCAGACGCATTCCGATGATCCAAAACTTTCTTTGGATTAACGACTGCAGCGTGCGCGGGCCGCAGTGAAGGTAAGTATTATGATAATGATCAATAATTAATTTTGAAAGATAGCACTGTTTAGGTAAAAGTATAGGATGTAACGCATCTAAAGGTAGGTTAGCATTTCGAATGCGTCCCCCCACACGCAATATACCTACTGAATCTAAAAACGGCGATAATTTTTGTAAGGTTTTAATGCAAGGAGCATTTTTACTAACTAAGTTAATTTCGTTTTTAAAATATTGGATTTGAACAAATTTTATTAGAATAAAAAATGAACTATTTATTTCGGCTGTACGTAAAGAAGTTAGAAATCTTAAATTTTGTTTTAGTTTACAATTTCGAATAAAACGTATGCACCATGCGAACGTGCGTTTTAAATTAGTTAACGTAGAAAATCGTTCGATATAAGATAGGAAATTATTGTCGTCATTTACAGTAAGTAACGCGTTAGAAACTGATTCAGGTTTTAACTCAGGCAATTCGTCAAAGGGTAACAAGTATTGCTTAGAAGGCCAATTCGCCATCGGAAGCAAAAGCCAAGGAGGTCCGGACCACCATAAGTCGTGAGTCGCAAGTTCGGAACATGACACTCCGCGACTACAGCAATCGGCGGGGTTTTCATGGGTCGATACGTGACGCCATGATTTCACGTCAATTAAATCGTTTATTTGAACTACCCTATGAGCGACAAATATTTTTAGATTGTGAGGAGCTGTATGTAACCAAGATAGAACAGTGCTGCTATCTGTGAAGGCAGTTACAGAATTTATTTTAATTTTAGAATTTAGTAAAGTTTGAACATGATTAAGGACACGAGCCAGCAAAAGTGCAGCGCAAAGCTCTAGCCGGTTAACTGTGAGAGTTTTGAGAGGAGCCACTTTCGATTTTCCAATAAGCAGGCTAGTCGTAATCTCAGTGTCAGTGATGACGCTGAGATAGACACAACACCCATAACCTTTAGAGGAGCCATCGCAAAATCCAACCAGATTAATTTCAGTTGGATTTGGAGGCAAAACAAATCGAGGCAGTTTAATGTTTTTCAAGTCGTTAAAATTTGAAGCATTGTCTTGCCACTGTCTCGCTATATTTGTAGGTACCTGCTGGTCCCAATCTAGATTGTGACGCCACAGATCCTGCAATAATAGTTTTGTTGCGAATACTACAGGCGATATCCATCCAACGGGATCGAATATCCTGGATACAGTGGACAAGATACCACGTTTGGTATACGTTATATTAATGTCGGAAACGGAATATGAAAAATAGTCCCCGCTAGGATCCCATTTAATACCTAAAATTTTAATATTCAGTTCGCTACCGTCGTCAGAGAACTGTTTGGGAACCTGACAATGTTCGGTAGGAACGTCAGAAAGAAAATCAGCAGAGTTCGAGCTCCATTTACGAAGATCGAATTTACCCAATCTCAATAATGAGATTAGATCATTTTTGAGACTTATAGCTTCTTCGAGAGACGAACATCCTGTCGTAATGTCGTCCATAAAGGTTTCACGGCAGAGAACCTTGGCAGCGCGGGGGTATCGATCTCCATAGTCAGCAGCCAATTGGCGGAGAGTTCTTATGGCTAGGTAGGGAGAACTGCTGACTCCGTAAGTTACTGTATTCAGCTGGCACTCGACGAGCGGTGCGTCGAATGAAGCGCGCCAGAGAATATGTTGAAGCGGTCGATCCTCCGGTCTGATAGAAATTTGTCTGTACATCTTACAAATATCGCACGTAAAGACGAATTTGTGAAGACGGAATAATGTTATGAGATCGACTAAGTCGTTTTGTAACTTAGGACCTGTATGAACTATGTCGTTTAACGACAAACCAGTCGATGTTCGACAGCTAGCGTCGAACACGACGCGTAAACGGGCTGTAGTGCTGCTTGGGCGCACAACACCGTGATGCGGTATGAGGTAGCGTGGACCAGTATGAGGGGAAGGTAGCATGTGACCTAAGTCCTCATACTCTTGCATGAAAGTTGCATATTCAGATTTTAAATTAGAGTCACGAGCATGGCGTTTCTCAATATTTAAAAACCTGGTTAAAGCGGGACGGTACGAGTCTCCTAAAGTTGAGGGATCGGCCTTCAACATGATCGGAACTACATACCTACCGCTGGGGTCACGGTATGTAAGTTTCGAGTACATGTCCTCACACTCCTGATGTTCGGGCACGGCGAACTCGGTGTGGGGCGGTTCCTCAACTTCCCAAAATCTCCTCACGGCGTCATCGAGCATGTGCGTTGACGTAATAAGTGAGGATATAGCCTGCTGTGGCACAGCTATATTATTATTGTTATATTGTCCGGTAATAACCCAGCCAAAGATACTGGAAAGCGCGCACGGTAAGCCTGGACCTGGCGAGTATCTACGGCCGTCATAGATTTGGTGGAAAATTACGACACCAAGTAGTAAGTCGACTTGTGCAGGAGAATCAAAGTTTTTATCAGCTAGATTTAAATGATCAAAATGTTCACGAATAGAGTTAGGTAATTGTATAGTAGGTAATTGAGAAGTTATTTTAGGAATAATAATAAAAGACAAATCAAAAATTGGAGTATCCTTATAGTGAGGCATAATCGTAGTGTGTGTATACCCTTTTATATCGTGCGCGACATTTTCACCAATACCAGAAACCGAAAGTCGACAACGACGCGTAGGCAACCCTAGACGTTGAACGCACGAGGTAGTCATGAACGAGTCGTGGGAACAACTATCTATAAGGGCGCGCGCACACTGAACGATACCACGCGCATCGCGTATACGTACTATCGCCGAACCTAGTATTTTAACTGAATTTTGATGAAATTGAGTTTTAGTTGACATTTCGGTCGCACAAGCTAATGTGGTTGACTCACCAGTTGCAGTTGTAACAGGGTCCACATGGAGTAAGGTGTGGTGTTTTTCGCCACAATTTAAGCAACCAGTTTTTGATGGACAGGAACTCACAGAATGTGCCGGTCTGAGGCAGTTGGTACAAAGTTTTAGATCATTTATTAATTGTTTTCTGGAACTGATATTTAATTCTTGCATTTTAGGACATTTGAAAATACTATGAGGTAGATTACAACACGAACAATTAAATTGTTTATAATTAGGATTAGAAGAAGTTACGAAGGACCTTTTGTAATTTTGTTTGTTAGTGGAAGAATAATTATTGGGTTTCGTAGTGACCCTTGAAAACGAGGAAGAAGTGCTTGGCTTACTCACTTCGAGAACTCTTATATAATTTTGTAGGTAGTTAAGCAATTCGTCAAAGCTAGGCGCTTCGCTTATGTTCTGCACTTCAAAACATTTACGCGTGTCAGAATCGAGTGAACGTGTAGCAAGGTAGAACAATATAAACTCACTTAAAGAATCTAATTTTAAAGCTCTAAGTGCGTTCACGCTTTCATATAAAGTATTAGTTATTTTAGTTAACCCTTCGAAGTTGGGGTTGGTTAAGGGAGTTAATTTCATTATTTTATCCAAATAGGTTGTAGCTAAAATACGCTTATTTTGATAACGGTTTAAAAGAGTGTTAAAAACGACGTCATAGTTGCTTGAAGTCAGCGGCACGCCCTTTGCTATGCTTAGGGCCGGCCCTGATAAGCATGATATTAAATAATGGAATTTATCAATAGTATTTAATGATCCGTTTTTGTGAATTAGCGACAAATAGCTGTCAATAAAAGTTTGCCAATGCTTAATTTGACCATCAAACTTTGGCACCTCCAACTTAGCTAAACGAATTTGTAACCTAGATTCTTCTGTCTTAGACACGGTATTGTTTGAAACTTTGATAGGCTCATATAGAATAGTTTCAGAAATAGCAACAATCTCATAATACAATTCATCAAAGGCATTTAGTTTTTGATTGTCGATAGTAAATTTAGGAATATATTTCATTGATTTTAAATTAATTTGCTCAGTTAATTCTTCAAATTCTTCTTTTAATTTATCGATACTTTTAAATCTAGCACGAAATTGAGGTAATTTAGTTTTATCTGTAGCCATAGATTTGCCAATATCATACAAAATCTGCAACGATCGGAACACATGCTCACGGCGTGAGGTGAGAACAGAAATTTCAATCTCGTCACCCATTTCTATATAATATTACACTAAATAAAAATAATAAAACACAAAAATAAATGAAAGTAGGAACAAATTAAAACAACTTTTTATATTTTTATTATTAATATAAGTCGGTCAGTGTAAAGGCACCTTTATACGAAAATTAAGTTTTGTGAAATGCAATGTGAATGAATTTGTGTATATATGAAATATATTATAATTAGTATTAGTTATGTATTATAAGGTTATTTGTAAACGTAATTTAATTATATTTAAGTTCATGAAACATTCTGAGCATAAAATAATATTTAAAAGTAGTAGGTAGACAGGTGGGTACGCAAAATGTAAAATTCCTTCTATCTAGGGGCAATGAATTTATTGTACGGCATGAGGTACTTAGGATTGCATAATAATATGAACAATAGGTTCTTAGATGCACTGTATTTCCTTCACTAAAAATTCAATCCGAGTCGAATGGAACAGTTTTAATGTTGCGTGCGTCATATCATGCAGGTGCGGAGGGCAAGGCTCCAGCCACATACATTTCGGGAATTCCACTAATACGTCTCCTGTCTACCTTGGATTTTTTAATAGTAAATTGAAACCATGTAAAGAAAAAACGTCTTTGTACTCACAACTGGCAAAATGATAGGAAATTAGAAGGGACTCACCAACATTTTATATTACCTAGTTCTTCTTCAATAATTAATTCATTAATTTAATTGTTTTTCTTGATTTTATAGTATCAATCCAGAATTTATAGTTTTTATAACAATAATTATGCAGCACACACTTGGCTTGGAAGGCGGCTATAACTTTTTTTTATTAGGCAGGTAGTAGTAAAAAAATTAATAATAATTTTGCATTTTCGAACAGTTGGCGGGCGATTCAAATTTTAGGTATAGGAAAACAAACTTGGAAAGGAAAAATTGACGGATTGTTGTGAGAATCCAACAATGAGGATGTCGTGCTGAAGGTCTTCTCTGGTAATGAGACCTTACAGCAGGTAGTTGCGCTGCACACCGGTTACGACCCATGGGAGCAAAGCGAGGGGGCGAAGCATTGCCCTCGCCCATGAGGGGGGTGCGGCCACCATTCCTGGGGGGTGAGCGCCGAATATTGGGGGAGGTGGTGAACTCCGAATATTGGGGGGTGAACTCCGAATATGGGGGGGGGGGATCATAAAACCTCGGCGATCGTACCTCCCTAGCACCCTGGGGTTCATAGTGAACATGTTGGCGGTCTCCCATATTTAAATTGGCACACAAAACAAGATTATGGCGGCCACTGCACTGCGAACATGGCCGCGACTCACAGCAATACCTTTGGTGGTGCATGCCCAAGCACACATAACACCATTGACTCTGTTGGGCACGTCGGGCCTGGACCCGCAAGTTACAAAATTGTTGGCAATGCGGCACCAAATGTCCAGAGTCCATACAATACAAACCATTTTGTACTTCAACAGCGGTCACAGCAAACCGATTCTTGGGACGCTGGCCAGTTTGACCATGTGGTTGAACAGGGGGCCGGACCACCTGATGGTCAAGAAATCAAATCAATCAACATATCCGCCCTGCACCGGCAGAGTTGTCCACTATTCGGCACTCTTCATCCAAAAAGTTCAACAAGTCTGAGAACAATGGTAGGTAGTCAATGCTGTTACCACCATACCTATGCTCAAAGCGCAGCTTAAGTTCGGGGGACAACTTCCCGAGCACAATGTTAAGTAGTATAAATGACCAAGAATCAACTGGTAGGTTAAGACACTGCAGGGCATTCACTGCAATCATCAATGGATTCAAGAGGTCCTTGCGCAAATCATGTGCCTCACTAAGCAACCCTAATATTTGGTTGACATGAGTGTCAGCCAAACGCCTAACATTTTGGTACCTCTTGGTCAGAAGCTCACGAGCAATTTTATAATTTTCGTCCGTCACGGGTAGGTGTTGGACAATGCCACGAGCCTCTCCTCTCAATGAGAACAACAAATATGTTATCTTCTGGCTGGGGGTGAGGTCCCCCCGCCCGTGCACCAGACTATCGAACAAGTTCAGGAAGCCTACCCAGGCATCAAGTCGTCCCTCAAATGGTGGGAGGTCAAGGGTAGGCGACCTGCTCAAAAGCCCGGGAGAAGAAACAACTGGTGAACGCTCGGGCACCATCTTAACCGACCTATCAATATCTCCGCGAACCTTCTCAGTAATGGTGTCTATGAGCACCAACTCACGGTCATAGTCACAAGTGACCGCTGCATGGAACTCATCCTCTACGGGATTTAAAGCCAAAAAGTCCTCAAAGGCCCTATGTAAGTCTTGCTCATACTCTGGGATCTTTTCAAATCGCACCAAAAGAGCAGCGGAGCGGTCGGGTCTGTCTACCAAATCCAAAGCGGATGCAAGCCACCTTAAGACAGCCTTAATTTTATTTGAGTTCTTATTTACAGACATAATTACAATAAGTAGGTGAACACAATCAAACTTACAAATAAACACAAAATAAAGTTTAAGTTTACAACAAATCAAAGTTTTGTTATTAAAACAAGTTTTAAGTTCCCTTACTAAGGGAAAACAAACATAAAACAATTTACAAAACCTTAACTACCTAACCCTAATAATAAGAAAATAAACTTAATTTTAATTTATAAACCTACTTAATTATGTTGGAACTGTACTAGGAATATTATAACTAACCTGACCTGCCTGACCCTAGAAAAAAGGTAGCAAAGCAGGCAAGCAACATAAGGTCAAAATTATAATAACTAATAATAAAAAATAAATATTTATTCATCAATAATAAATGAAGGTGTACCTTTGGAAGAATTTATGATTTATCCAAATCAAATGGTACAACAAAACCAACAATTGACAAAATAAACTAAATCTAGCCAACAAACCAGTTTCTAAACTGAGCTAGGAACAAATAGTTTGAGGTTATACACACTATCAAAATTTGCACAAATGGGAAAATGAAAAAACCCACTAACAAAATGTGTTAGAATGTGTACTAACCACGCTCTGCTACCAGAAATGTGCGAGAAGCCAGGCTTCTTACACGGGTGTGTTCCACACCGCTAAACGTTAATTGCTAAACATAAAATCTAGACTTACCGTAAGGCTTTTGTGGTGCTTCAGCGTCGAGATCCCTGGGTACCCAAGGGATGCAATAACTTCGATGTTTAACCAAAAAGCACTAAGCCACGTAAAATACGACGTTGGAACCATGTAATACAAAACAACGCGACAAATCTGAATCTCTATTTGTAGGCGCCTAATACATGGCAACCGAAACTCTACACAAATTTTGATGGTATTTCGAATAGGCCGCAATTAAAAAAAACAAAAAAACATTGGCGGAGCCAGAACACTATTCCTCACAAATTATTATACAATTTTATAAAAGCATTTTTACTGACTGATCTGACAAAAGGTCATGACCACAGATTAGCGTTAAGACTATTTATCAAAATCGACCACATAATGTTACACTTGTCAATATTTAAATGTAAGTTGTTTATCCCACAAAATTAACATAAGTTGTCCAAGTCTGCTTGCAGCTCAAGACAGTCATTAAAGGATTTTATGCTTTTGTAAATTTTCTTATCACCACCATAAAGTATGACATTACTTGACATAATAAAGTGTGATATATCATTAATAAACAATTCAAATAGTAACAGTCAAGAACCGAGGTAACAGACAAGAAGCTAGACACAAAACCATTGATTGCAATTGCCTAGGTGCGGTTGCTTTATAATGCAAACTTTTAATTGCCCACAACATAAAACCTTTGGCACCCTTGCATCATCTTTCACTCTCTCAAAGGTTAGCTGGTAGAAAACCTAACGCATTAAGTTCGCCTTTGTACAATTTTATTTTGTGCAATAAAGTAGATGATGAGCTCGGTATAGGAAGAGGTTACCTGCGACATCCCCGCCACAGAGCGCAGGCTGTGCGTCCTCTGCAGCACGCTGTGCAGCACGTGGCGCGTGACGGCTGGCACGCGCCGCAGGAAGTCGCGGGCGGAGTGGTTGAGCGCCGGCTGCGGCTCCTCCGCCGCCGCTACGGCCGACGCCGCCAGCGCCGCCACGTCCGGGTTCTTACGACCTTGCTGACGTATCAATACAAATCCTTTCATTTTATCAACTCATTTTTAATCTTTATCTATAAGCAGGTCATACACGCTAGTGTACCTAACAGGTTTCCCTGTACATCCAAACTTGAGCTGAGACAATGTAAGAAACCTGCACAGTTGTGCATCATACTGGCTCCGGTTTGCCTGTACAGTTGTACTGTACAGGCAAAGCTGTCAGGTACACCCTACCGTGTATGGCCGGTTTAACTCTAAACCCGGAGTTCCTAAACTATATAATACAAATATTCTAAATTTCAACTTTCTATCAACTACCTTAACATTTCTATTGTAAATGGATACCGCTATAATAATTTATTTGAGTAATCATACTTTCCGCCCTCTCCTTCTTTCACCGAATCCAAAACAGGAAGATGTTCTTATTTCGACGCGTATATTTTTTCTATCAAATGAAATGAAATATGTTTATTTTGCAGGAATATGGTAGTATAAATAAATGAATAAAGAAATGCCCTAAGTGCGCTAACAGCATAAGCATTAGATGTGAGGTGGTGCTTACAGATCCCGTAGGTTGCACTTGGATGTAAGTTACAAGGACTAACGGTTCAGGCTACAAAATCACTCCTCAGTCACTATACTCCATGGATACACAACTATAGATTTATATAAAGAAATGTGTCCACCAGACACGTAATCGTCTCGACTCAATATCCAGAGAGTGACAAGTTTTTTTTATATATACATAAAATTATATTGTTAATTAAAGAAAGACCAAATGTTGTTAGGTACTTGGGCATTATCCTCGACTGTCATCTAAATTTTAAGCAACATATCAGCACCCTGGCTTCACGTATAAGAAAATTAATATACATCTTCAAAAATTTAAGACATGTTGCTGAAGCTAAAGTTATGAAATTGGTATATTATGCTCTATGTAAGTCCCTTATTACATATTGTGTGACGGTTTAGGGTGGTGCTCCAAAGAGTATTATGATGCCTTTAGAAATTGCGCAAAGAGCTGTGCTTAAGGTTAGCACTTTCAGACCTTTTCGTTTTCCAACTTTTCAACTATATCAGTCATGTGGTGTGCTTACCGTACGCCAGCTCTTTGTACTTCATACAATTCTTAAAAAGCATTCCCATCTTAATTTTAATAACCGACTTGCTGAGAATAAGAGACGACATGACATTGTATGCGAATCTTTTGTCTGTAGTAGCAAATTTTCACACAGGTTTTACTGTTAACTTAAATAAAATTCTATCATTTTACTCATGCACTAAATTTAAGTTAAATAAGATCGTGACCAAGTGGTTTCTGACACAGACATATTATGATACTAAGCAATTATTGCATGTTATTTCCTAAGGAATCATTGTGCACTCAGTTATTGTTCTGTTTAGTCACAGCCTTAATAATAACATTCATAAAATGTGTATATGCATATTTTTATGACACACACACACACATAACACATATACACACCCTCTCTTCTAATGTAATTTAGTTTATATTCAAATTGTTATTGTGTCACTGACGTCTAGAGAGGACAATCAGAATCAGTTATTATAATGTTTTTTTTTCTTAATTCTTTTTTATTAGTGTCACCTGGAAGGAAACTGATACCTGTCATACAGGTTATCCTAGTACGGGTATCAGGACAACCTAAAAGTATTGTGAAACATAATTTTTTTTTTGATGCAATAAAGATTGTTAAGGAGAGCGACATCTACCGATTGTGGATGGATTTGGTTGTCGATCTTGGCCACGAGATGTCGCTGTCGTCGCGCTAACCGTCTAGAATCTTTTTTTTTTGTTAATCAGACTGCCTTACGCAATACGCATCATAATTTTGTATTAATTAAAATTGCATTAAAAACCATATTTACACTAAAAAGGAAGTCGTTATTATTTCAAGACCAGGCAAAATAAGCATCACAGCCTAAACATTGGACCTTCTACGCCAAATATACAAAAACCAGGACGATTGAAGATATTGCGCAGTTGTCGTCGTCATCAAAATCACACGGTCAGGTCAAGAATCCTTCCTATTTTCCCTCAATAAACATTCAGTTTACGTTAATATAGTGTTTTACATATTTCAGTATTATCAAGTGAGTGACCCAGGTGCCTTGGTGCCAAGTTTCAGGTGTTACCGCGTGAGTACTCTTTTTTTCTCATAGACCACAGTCATGACCTCAAATGGTGATAAGTCTCCTAAAATACCAAAATCTCCTATTATTTTAGAGCCTAGTGATAATCAAAAGAGTGAATTAATCAGAAAACGTGGCACAGTTAAGAGTAGGTTAACTTCTTTTGGCAAATATATTGATTCATTTTGTAATTCAACACAGTCTGTAGTTCAAATAGCAGAGTTAAAACTACGCATACAGACAGCTGAGACTATTTATTGTGAATTTAATGAAGTGCAAAATAAAATAGAACAAATAGTTAATGATAGTGATTATGAGCAACAAGCAGAGGTTAGGGAATCTTTTGATGAGAAATATTTTAGTTTAATGGCAACAGCCAAGTGCTTGGTGAGTGAAACAGCCTCCCCTGCACAAATAACTAGTAGTAATTTAGTTTCTAACATGGTCAAATTACCTACAATAACACTACCTACCTTCGACGGTTCTTATGATCAGTGGTTGGAGTTTAGAGACATGTTTTTGTCTCTGATACATAGTTCTACACATATAGGTCAAATTCAGAAATTTCATTATTTAAAATCCGCACTTACAGGCAATGCTATGTTGGTTATAAAGTCATTAGAAGTATCATCTGAAAATTATAATATTGCATGGGAGTTACTTGAAAACCGGTTTAATAACAATCGCTTAATGGTACATAATCATGTTAAGTCTTTATTTACAGCTCAGTCAATAAATAAAGAGTCACCATCACAGATTAGGAAGCTCATGGATACTTACTTAAAAAACTTACGAGCACTAAAATCGTTAGGCGAGGATACAGAATACTGGGACACATTACTTATACATATTATGGTGTCTAAATTAGACCAGGCTAGCGAACGCGAGTGGGAACAACATAAAAGTACTCTTAATTCAAGCGGTCATGATAATAATCATAAAATAAAACTCTCTCACTTACTTAAGTTTCTTACAGATAGGGCAGATATGCTTGACATGATAAAGGTAGGTCATAATACTCAAAATGCTTATAATAATAAAAATATACCTATACATGAGAACAAAAAACATTATTACAAACCACAGACATCACAAAGCTTTGTCACTACACGCACACATACACATAATACATATAATTCTAAAAATACACGCACTTGTCCTATGTGTAACGCACACCATGCTTTATATTCATGTAATAAGTTTCTTAACCTATCTGTACAAGATAAAATAAAACTAATTAATAATAAGAATCTTTGTAGTAACTGTTTACGTGCTGGCCATTCGATAGCAGATTGCATTTATGGTTCATGCAGACATTGTCATGTAAAACACAATAGTTTAATTCACACAGATAGTAGGGATAAGGTGGAGACGTCGCCATCGATCGAGGTTATCCAGTCGCATTCAGCGACCACCTCAGCAGATGTCGCGCGTCCTCACATCTCCGAGGTCTCGACTGCAATGATGCATTCGATGACGACACACTCACACATAGCTGACATTACCGATGTACGCGAGAATAGTAAACGCATACAACCGGTTTTGCTGTCTACGTCACTGGTATATATCGCTGATAGCAATAATAAATATCACACAGCTCGCGCGCTTCTGGATAATGGCAGTCAACATTGTTTTATTTCACAATCATTTTGCAATAAATTAAAAATTCCATTATTACAGTCCACTTTCGAAATCTCAGGTGTTGGACAATCAGTTACACAGTCCTCTCAATCCTGTGATATTAATATACGTTCACACATAAACAATAACTATAACCTACGCATAAATTGTATAGTTTTGCCATTTATAACATCAAAATTACCTACAATAGGGTTTGATGTTCATTCACTTCACATTCCTGAGAACATACAACTCGCAGACCCTACATTTAATACACCATCAAAAATTGATTTATTGATTGGTGCTGACAAATTTTGGGAGCTGCTAAATGAAGGTAGGATTCGTCTGTTCAACGGGCCCTACTTACAAAATACTAAGTTAGGGTGGATAGTCTCCGGCCCTATATCTTTTAAGGATCTGCGCATTAATCAGATTCAATGCAATTTTACACACACATTATCATTAGACACACAATTAAAACGGTTTTGGGAACTAGAAGAAGTTCTTAATACTAATAACATACTTACAGAAGACGAAAATACCTGTGAGAAATATTTTATGAAAACTACCCAACGCGTAGATAACGGTAGGTTCTCCGTTCGCATACCATTCAAGCAATCAGCTGATGCGCTCGGCGATACCTACACTTTAGCAAAAAACAGGTTTTTATCACTAGAACGCAAACTAGAACGGAATCCTGAATTAAAACAATTATACTGTGACTTTATGAGCGAATATTTTAAATTAGGACACATGACTCGCATTAGTCATTTATCTTTAACATCACCTCATTATTTTTTACCTCATCATGGAATTCTTCGTGAGAGCTCCATCAGCACCAAGTTACGTGTCGTATTTGACGCGAGTGCTTCCTCCACATCAGGTAAGTCTTTAAATGACTTACAGTTTATAGGTCCCAAACTTCACAACGACTTATTTTCAATATTGCTTAGATTTAGGGAGTTTAGGTATGTCGCTTGCGCTGATGTAGAAAAAATGTATCGGCAGATTTTAATTCATTCAGATCAAAGGAATTTTCAAGTTATATTTTGGAGAGAAAATCTTTCAGACTCATTAGGTATTTATCAACTAAATACGTTGACATATGGTACTGCATCTGCACCTTTTCTTAGTATGAGATGCATTAAACAGCTTGCATTTGAATGCAACGATCCAAACGTCAAACGCGCGATTAACCAAGATTTTTTTGTTGACGATTTTATTCTAAGTACTGAAACTAAAGAAGAATTATTGTACATATGTACACAAGTATCTAACATAATGCAATCGGGTTGTTTTCCACTGCGCAAGTGGGTTTTTAATTCAGACATTACCTCGTCAGATGTATCACAAAATAGTTCTAAAAATTTAGTATTAGGCGAAAATCAGTGTAAGACTTTAGGGTTAGGCTGGTTTTACACTAGTGACCAACTACATTATAGTACTAAGATAGATAATAATTCAACAAACATAACTAAACGAGTTATGTTATCAATAATATCTCAGATTTACGACCCATTAGGTTTACTTTCTCCTACAATAATTATTGCAAAGGTTTTATTGCAGAAACTTTGGCTATGCAAAATAGACTGGGACGATACAGTACCTAAAGAAGTAGCATCGACTTGGACTAAATTTATGTATAATTTATCATATTTACCTAATATATTAGTACCACGTCATGTTATGGGCAATAATAGGCAATTTATAGAACTGCATATATTTACAGACGCTTCCATGAGTGCATACGGCGCTTGCGCTTATATTCGTACATATTCTCAAAATTCTGAAATTACTGTCAGATTATTATGCGCTAAGAGTAAGGTCGCACCGTTAAAACCTACAAGTATACCGCGACTAGAATTGTGTGGTGCATTGATAGGAGCTAGGCTATATAATAAGATTATAAATTCGCTTCGCATAAAATTCCAAAAAGTAATATTTTGGACGGATTCTACCATCGTACTCGGGTGGCTTCGAATGTCTCCTAGTTTATTAAAAACATTTGTACAAAATAGGGTAGGTGAAATAAATGAACTTACAACTAATTGTTCGTGGTTGCATGTAATTAGCAAAGACAACCCTGCTGACATCGTATCTCGCGGGCTCGAGCTACCTACACTTATATCTTTTAATACATGGTGGAGTGGTCCATATTTTTTACACACAAATATTGACTGGTCTAATTGTGTATATAATTTAGATAATAATTTAAATGAATTGCCGGAAATAAAGTTAAATACAAATATTTTAGTATGTACAGATAAAGTTAGTCTTATAGATTTTAATAGGTTTTCTTCATATAATAGGATAATAAGGACAGGTGCATACTTGCTACGATTTATTCATAATAGTTCAAATAAAATTAACCGCCGCAAGGGGGCGCTATCCGTTGAAGAAATAGATCTTTCAACTAAATATTTAATTTCGCTTGCACAGCAGGAATCTTTCCCTATTGTGTATAATAGTTTATTAAATAAATCAACCATAAAATCTACAAGTAGTATTATAGGTTTAAATTTATTTATGGATAATGATAAATTAATTCGAGTAGCAGGTAGGATAAGTAATTCATTAGAGTTTGACTACAATAAAAAACATCCATTATTGCTTTGCAGCAAGCATATTTTCACACTCCTATTATTTCGTCATGAACATAAGCGACTACTACATGCAGGTCCTCAGCTACTTCTATCTACTATCAGAGAAAAGTGGTGGCCCTTACGGGGTAGAAATTTGTCTCGTCGTGTCGTACACGATTGTGTTCTGTGTACTCGCCTAAAAGGAAAAACTCTTACTCCAATTATGGGTAATCTACCTAAACAAAGGTTAGAAGGTGGGTATACTTTTTTAAGATGTGGCGTTGACTATGCAGGACCGCTGATGATACTGAACCGTAGAGGGAGGGGTGCCAAACTAGAAAAAGCCTACATTTGTTTATTCGTTTGTTTTACTACACGCGCTTTACATTTAGAGTTAGTGACAAACTTAACCACAGAAAATTATTTACTGGCTCTTAAGAGATTTATCTCTCGCCGAGGTAAACCGGCAGAGATATTTTCTGATAATGGTAGAACATTTGTAGGAGCCATGAAAGAATTAACAATTTTTTTAAATAATAATTCGCAAAACATAGTCGACTGTGCCACCAGCGATAATATTAAATTTACATTTATTCCACCATACGCGCCAAATTTTGCTGGTCTATGGGAAGCTGGAGTAAAATCCTGCAAGTACCATCTGAAACGGGTCATTGGTAATGCTCATTTGACATACGAGGAAGTCAGCACGGTATTAACGCAAATTGAAGCCGTCCTGAATTCCCGTCCTATATCTCCTCTGTCCTCAGACCCAGCCGATCTTCTTCCGCTAACTCCAGCTCACTTTCTTGTCGGTCGTCCACTGACCGCACCTGCATCGCAAGACTTGACGACAACGCCTACTCACCGACTGTCGCGCTATGATATCATCGAGCAAATCAGACAGCACTTCTGGCAACGATGGTCTAAAGAATATATTTCAGAGCTACAAATACGAACTAAATGGAAGACTGCAAAAGATGACATAATTCTCAATAGTATTGTCCTTATAAAAGAAGATAACTTGCCTCCCTTGAAGTGGCGAATAGGCAAGATCCAGAAGGTGTTTCCAGGCAAAGACGGAATATCTCGTGTTGCTAATATACTTACATCTACAGGTGTCATACGAAGGGGATTTAGCAAAATTTGTCCACTACCTATGGAGCTGAAGAATTTCCAAACATCACCTACTACGTCATTCACTACAACGGCATAATTTTGGAACCTGGAGCTTCCAAGGCGGCCGGTTATGTTAAGGAGAGCGACATCTACCGATTGTGGATGGATTTGGTTGTCGATCTTGGCCACGAGATGTCGCTGTCGTCGCGCTAACCGTCTAGAATCTTTTTTTTTTTGTTAATCAGACTGCCTTACGCAATACGCATCATAATTTTGTATTAATTAAAATTGCATTAAAAACCATATTTACACTAAAAAGGAAGTCGTTATTATTTCAAGACCAGGCAAAATAAGCATCACAGCCTAAACAAAGATTTTTATTATTATTATTATTATTTAATTAAAAATATGTATAAATATATTGATCTGATTTTAATATAATTAAATATATTAATTTTAGAGTTCGTGTCTGCTTGTATATTTGTCGGGGCATCATATATAAAAACTACTGGACCAATTTTTTTTTGTTCAATAGCTATTAGCTGTGAGCTTTTTACAGATACCTAAAGTGATTCGTGAGTGTAGCGCTCCTTAGGGGTGGAAAATTAAAATACACTCAAAATAAAATGGTTGAAGTTTAATAACCTGCGCGTGCGCAAGATCGAATTAAAAAATCAATAATTTATTAATTACCGTTTAAAGACAACATAAAATGTAATAAAACCTACGCATAGAGGTGCGCCCAAATATTTGTGAGTTATTAGGATCTTGTCCACAGCTAGTGAAATTCTACCTAGCGATATTATATTTTATGTCCAAACAATAAAATAAAAATATGTATATTGAATTGATACGAAAATAATAGGCGCGATGGTCGCGACGCACCTTGAGTTCCGCGAACAGCTCTGCCGAGGCGTAGGGGCTGGGCGACCACACCAGCTTGAGGCGCGGGAAGTGCAGCGTCAGCAGCTGCAGCCGCTGGATGGTGTCGGCGCCCCACAGCGCGTGGCCCTGAGCAGCAGACCCCACCGCCATCACTCCATGGGCCTTATTCCGAGCTTTCAACCGCTAATCACGACAAGACGTTGCACAAACTATAAATATGGAAATATAAGTTCTATTCCAATGATTATATAGTATGTATTAGGTTGGCTATCATAATGCCGCCATCTTGAAATACACGAATTCTTCGCAAGTTTGAACATCTTATGAGCATTGGAATTTCAACTTTATAATTAACAGGATAGAACTTATATTTCAATACCCGTACTTTACGAAAAATGCGCGACGGTGGACGTGTCAAAACTCGGAATAAAGCCCCTGGTAATATGCCACGAGGAAAGCGTACGAGTGCCTGCCTCATGTGACCCACGTCGGCTTCGCTCGTGTCACTGCATATTAACGCAATCCACAGCCACACCACGGTCCAGGGTGGAAAACTTCGGGCCGTTTCTATCATTCTATCAATTTTTCCGTAGCGCTAGATCACTAATATTATGTGTTGTTGACGACGCTTCCCGCGCGACACTGGGTGGCGCGTGATGTGGGACCAACATGCGGTGCCTCATGACAATACACTAATTTTTTAAAAGTGTTATAAGTGCTGACTCAGTGAACTCATTCTATCATTATCACGAAAAAAAAATTATTGGAAGTTCATATGTCAATGTCACAAGCAAGCAAAATGGTTACCGCCAAGTGAAATAAAAAATTGGGTCCGATAATACTTTACAGTTTATTAAGCGTTATACGTGTTTCTAGAAACTCCTCTTCACAAGAAACCTTGTGAAGGTTTATTATTTTCATTACGTATAAGAATAGCAATAACATTTATAATATAATGATATAATTCCAATCAATTACTGTCTTACACGTGGTGTCCTAGTTGGTTAGACCTTGGACTTAAAAACACAAGTCCCTGGTTCGAATCCCGGTGTGTACCAATGAGTTTTTAAATAACATATTATGTACATTTGTTTGACCACACCACTATAGTGCCTCGGAGAGCACGTTAAGCTGTCGGTCCCGGTTTCACTATACCAACTTGTGAAACTGTTTATAGATGGGTTATTGAGTCTATTCAAAACATCGCAACGACCTAGCCACTTGTTCGGTGTAGACTCATACCATCGGCTACGACGAGGTGGGATTAAAACCCCTCCGCTGGGTACCCTGGGGCCGTCTAGGCGGTCTCGGGCGCCGTAAGGCACCCGTGATGATACATATAATTTCTGTCTTAGTAACAAAAGCGTTTTACCTGTATATCGCAATAAGTTTGCCGGTGGTATGTACATAGTTGCTGTGTGATGTAGTGAGTGTGCAGACGTACCACAGTGTGGTGTGTGGCCAGCTCCAGCAGCAGCACGGGGCGCGGGTAGTGGCGCGCGAGCTCTGTGGCCTGCGCGTGCAGCCGCCCGCCCGCCAGCGAGCTCGCCAGGTCCGCCGGCGCCTTGCGCTCCACGCACACCTCCGGCGTCAGCACGTAGTCCCCCACCTGCCGCCACACCACACATACAGCGACGGTAAGCGGGACTCCCCGCCACCACACACCACGCACACCTCCGGCGTCAGCACGTAGTCCCCCACCTGCCGCCACACCACACATACAGCGACGGTAAGCGGGACTCCCCGCCACCACACACCACGCACACCTCCGGCGTCAGCACGTAGTCCCCCACCTGCCGCCACACCATACATACAGCGACGGTGAGCGGGACTCTCCGCACCACACACCACGCACACCTCCGGCGTCAGCACGTAGTCCCCCACCTGCCGCCACACCATACATACAGCGACGGTGAGCGGGCCTCCCCGCCACCACACACCACGCACACCTCCAGCGTCAGCACGTAGTCCCCCACCTGCCGCCACACCACACATACAGCGACGGTGAGCGGGACTCCCCACCACTACACATACAGCGACGGTGAGCGGGTCTCCCCACCACCACACACACTACTCACGGCGATGGTGAGCGGGAGCACCTGCAGGCGGCGCTTGTGCAGCAAGGCCGGCAGCTCGGAGCGGAACTCCCGCACGTCCACCACCACGGCCGGCCGCTCCCCACTCGTCTGCCCACCTGCACAACAAACGTCACCCCACACAATCTCTATATCACGGTTGTAACAGGAACAGATTTAAACGATTCAAATGGATGCCCATGGCGGCTGTCAGCCGATATCTCAATATGATTGAGGAGACAGTGTACTGTTTTGCGAAAGAAAGAGCTTCATTAAATATTTTAAATTACCTGTAATAAATACTTGAGACAGTCTTTGAGAATGATGGTCTCTGTGCGAGAAGCCGGGGAACAAACCTCGTCCAGGCTTCTTACACGGGTGCGATTCGCACCGCAAAAACTTAAAATCTAAACTCACCGAATGGCTTGTTGTGGTGCTTCAGCGTCGAGATCCCTGGGTACCCAAGGGAAGCAATAACTTCGATGTTGAACCAAAAGCACTAAGCCACGTAAAATACGGCGTTGGAACCATATTATAAACACAACGCGACAAATCTGAATCACTATTTGTAGGCGCCTAATACATGGCGAACAAACACTACATATGTAAATGGGATTTTTAATAGGCCGCCCAAACTCACTGGCGGAGCAAGAAGTGTATTCAAAGTTAGAAATTCTTTGTCCTGGTTTAATTATTTTAAAACCAGGACAAAGAATTAATTACACCATTTTTTCAAGACTGACTTGCAAGTTATAACCTGTCAAAACGTTCATGCCCACAGATTATCGTCCAGACTATTTATCAAAATCGATCAGTCTCTTATCAACGCGTGGCGCTACGATTTCTTTGGAGAAATGAAGAGTACAGAATGAACATGATGATTTTTAGTACTGTTTCCTCACCGATATCTGCACAATATGTTAAAAATAATAATGCCGAAAAATATAAGAACAGTCATCCGAAAGCGGTAAAAGTGGGCTTCCAACTTCATTACATTTATATATGTTTTCATGGCATATACTGTATAACTTAACTAGTTTAAATTAGTTACGAACCGTAAGAAGAGCGAAGCAGGCGGCGCAAACTACCTATTGGTAATACAGTCTACTATTATTTCTTCTGTGCTAGTACGGAGAGCAGTATGAACTAAGGACTTATTATATTTTGTTATTGTAACCAAAAGAATCTGTGTTGTTTTGGGTTTTTATTGAGACAATAAACGTATACGCAAGCTAGCCACTTGTTCGGTGGTGACTCATACCATCGGCTACGACGAGGTGGGATTAAAACCCCTCCGCTGGGTACCCTGGGGCCGTCTAGGCGGCCTCGGGCGCCGTAAGGCATCTGTGATGATATATATATATAAACGTATTATTATTATCCAATATAATTTGCGCAGATTCTCCATAGAAAAGGATTCGCTTTATAGCCGCTTGTCTATATCTACTAACTGTAAAATGAGATAGGGATACGATTGATGTCGGCTTGATATGATACTACCTATAAGCAATCACTACTTGCGTGAAGCATTCCGTTGGGACGTTCTTCGCAAACTACTGATCGCATACTGACGAGTCCAGCAACATATTTCATTTTATGCTTTGTACTACGTTCGCGCGCCAAGATATAAATATTATTATATTAAATTAATGAAATATGGAAGCTACGAATATTTAAGATGAAAAAATGTGGTTAAAAGTCAATGTATTTTTTACTTACCTTTTTAAGAACAAGCCATAATTCCGTATTTATTTTCAATTTAAATTGATTAGTGTACGTTGCTAATACAGGTAAGGCAAGGGAAATGATATACCTGCAGAGTATTTCAATAATGTTTGAGAGTTTGAAGCTTAAAGCAATGTTTAAATATTTGAAAGTTGGAATAGGTTTACGGTTCGCGGTCTCAAGTCCAGCAACGCTCATTCCCTTGCGCCAACACCACGAAACATGGTCACCCTACACGACTGCTGTATGGGTAAATTTGGAATCTATAAATCTAATAAAGTGCAACCTTTACACAAATTGTTTAAATGCCAGGATTTAGAAAATGTTTTTTTAATTATTCGTAGAATTTTAGATTTTCTGTGTGATAAAAGTAAAAGTAGATACGAGTATATGTGAAAATATAGATCACTCAGTCCTGATGTTTTAAAAATGACGAAGTTGCTATAACTTTTTAACGGTTATATTTATTTATAAATACATATCTTCACGGGTGCCTTATGACGCCCGAGACCGCCTAGACGGCCCTAGGGTACCCAGCGGATGGGGTTTTAATCCCACCTCGTCGTAGCCGATGGTATGAGTCTACATCGAACAAGTGGCTAGCTCGTCGCGATGTTTTGGATAGACTCAATAACCCATCTATAAACAGTTTCACAAGTTGGTATAGTGAAACCGGGACCGACAGCTTAACGTGGCACTATAGTGGTGTTGTCAAACAAATGTACATATTTTTTTTAATTAAAAACTCATTGGTACACACCGGAATTCGAACCAGGGACCTAAGTTTTTTTAAGTCCAAGGTCTAACCAACTCGGACACCACGTATATAATATATGTACACGTATATTTATTTATTTTTTGCGATAATGTCGAGAAGTACTATTAAATGCTGGGATAATCAACTTTTGCTTCTACTCAGCCTAACATGGTGTTTCAAACGATCACTCAATCTAAAACGTCTGGATTGAGAGATCCATGTTTTGCCTTATAACTTCTTCATTTTACCTCCAAATATTTTGAATTGTTCTGATTATTTCTTACGATGTGTGTACTGAATGTTAGTACAAAAAAAATATAATATAGAGTAAATACTTCTAAAACTAAATACAAAAAAGAGGTCATAAATTCAATTATTTATTTATTTTTAGATCAGCACATCATATTTAATGTAAGTTTTAATTATATTATTGACTTCTTCGAAAAAGGGCAATTTTTTATCACTTTTTTATACCCACGAAAAGTAAAAGAAATTATTATAATTATTTTATAATATATTTATTAATACAAAGTTTTATTGTTGTAGCATCTGTCGTTCCTAAGACTTACTGTTGTAGCATCTGTCGTTCCTAAGACTTACTGTTGTAGCATCTGTCGTTCCTAAGACTTACTGTTGTAGCATCTGTCGTTCCTAAGACTTACTGTTGTAGCATCTGTCGTTCCTAAGACTTACTAAAAAGTTGAAATTTTTACAAATGATGAACAACCTAAAAAAATATTTTCTAAGAAGAGTCTTCACTGCCAAGTCTGTAGCACCATCCATTTATCATTTAATAGATATTAACATTTCTAAACAACATTTATCCCTCCTTTTTACCCTTGGGATTTAAATTTAAAAAAAAAAATCTTAGTGGACCCCTACAATACAAAAGGAAGCTACTGTCCAAATTTCATGTTTCTTGCTACTGTAGTTTCGGCTGGGCAATGATGAGGTAGTCTTAGGTGGGAGGAAGCCTCTGCCAGCACCCGTAACACGGCCAAGCCAAGACAAGAGATAAAGTCGCGTGCGGATGTCAAACAAAACATTTTTTTTATATCAGCCAATCAGGTGCAACTTTGCAGCGCTCTGATTGGTTGATATTATAAAATAGTTACTTTTGACATTGGTTCGCAATCTTGTCTTGGCTTGGCCGTGCTACGGGTGCAGGCCGGCCGACCGGACTCGTTACCACCGCCCACACAGATACATATGATTAGGTGTATGATAATACGAAGGAGCATACTGTACCGGCTTTCCTGGTGTCAGCGGGCTGGTCGTCCTCCAAGTCCAGAGAGAAGTACTCGTCCGTCTTCCCGTCCTGGTACGACGGCACCACCATCTCCTGCAACAACCACCCGGTCAGCGTCCGGCCGCCTGGGGACCACCACGGTCCACAAACAGAAGTACGACTGGCAGAGTTGTACAAAGCCCAAACTCCAATAATGAAGCGCCTCGTTGTTAATCATTAATGTAGTTAACAAACGTCAAGTAATTTGAAGGAGATATACCTACTGTGCATTATTTTAACGGTTTAAACTGGTTCAACGTCAATAATCTAATTTTGAATGAACAGAAAACAAGTGTATTACATTGTGAGTTCGCGACACAAGTGTATTACATTGTGAGTTCGCGACACAAGTGTATTACATTGTGAGTTCGCGACACAAGTGTATTACATTGTGAGTTCGCGACACAAGTGTATTACATTGTGAGTTCGCGAGACAAGTGTATTACATTGTGAGTTCGCGACACAAGTGTATTACATTGTGAGTTCGCGACACAAGTGTATTACATTGTGAGTTCGCGACACAAGTGTATTACATTGTGAGTTCGCGACACAAGTGTATTACATTATGGGTTCGCGAGACAAGTGTATTACATTGATTTTACCAAATGTAAAGCAATTAAAAACAAAAGAATATTGAATAACAAGGCTTTAGAGTTAACAGAAAGTACACATATAACGAGGCTTTAGAGTTAACAGGAAGTACACTTATAACGAGGCTTTAGAGTTAACAGGAAGTACACTTATAACGAGGCTTTAGGGTTAACAGGAAGTACACTTATAACGAGGCTTTAGAGTTAACAGGAAGTACACTTATAACGAGGCTTTAGAGTTAACAGGAAGTACACTTATAACGAGGCTTTAGAGTTAACAGGAAGTACACTTATAACGAGGCTTTAGAGTTAACAGGAAGTACACATATAACGAGGCTTTAGAGTTAACAGGAAGTACACATATAACGAGGCTTTAGAGTTAACAGGAAGTACACAGTAGTTTACTTTACTTATTTCCATAGCTATTCCCAAAAACACGCACTCATTTTAGATTTAATGACGGTTTAAAAAGTCTATAAATAAATAAAACAACAGAACATATAGGTGAGGTTGCTTAAAAGGTTGCTAAGAAAAAATACCTCTTATTCGTCTAAACTCATATCAGAGTCAAGAACATCTGAATTATCACTAAATAACTGTGACGGATATTATTAATGATGACTATATTATAGAGAACTAGATGTATTCTGCGAGTGTCGTTAGCGATAACAAATAATTGCATAACGTCACATCCCTAGTCAACGTCATACAGGCAACTGTCACCCGCACCATGCTACAGCGCAAATACTATAGTTATACAACTTCCATATTATATACACACACCGGCAGAATTAGCTGAACACAAAAAAAGGAGAGTATAAAATAGTTATCTTTATTTTTAAACAAATAATAATTAATTAATGAAACGACAATTAAATTAATATATACTATATATACACCATACTTAAAGTTTAATGAAAAAAAAAAACTTAACTAAACAAAATGCATTTTCCTTAGATTTCGTAGTGTCAGAGAAACAGTAAAATTAAATGATTAATTAATTAAATGAATGTTTCATAACGAGTGTTTCCCCCCCGTGCCCTGATTAAGGTGGCATTCTTGATTTGACACTCCTCTTTAGCAAGTCCCAAACGTGTTCAATCGGATTCAAATCCAGGGACCGTGCTGGCCACTCCATCACCGTACCATACCTAAACCATGTTACACCATATACCTGTACTGAGCGAGCACTGTGAGCCCGAGCATTATCCTGCATTAAAATGAAGTCGTTACCAATAAATGGGGTAAATGGCACAACATGTTTCTCTAAAGTCCCTGATATACCGATCAGCATTCAGATTCCCGCCGTCGACTACCACTAACTCCGTGCGAGCTCCTAAACATATCACTCCCCAGACCATAATTGAGCCGCCGCCATATGCCACTATATTTTCAAAATTAGACTGTAAATAATGCTGCCTTCCATCAGTCTGATTTAAGAGGAGCGTATGATGAGGCTCTTTTTCTGTGATAGGTATTTAGGAATATGCATGCTGATTCAACTCTGAAGTATTACCTCTCCCCGCGCATGACGCTTAGGCCCAGTTTCTTGATGGATAGTTATCTCAACTAATTGTCAAATAATGACAGATAACTTACTAAAGGTTAAATTTCGAAAAAAAAGTGTTTCTTGATGGATAGTTAAATTGACTATCTCTTAAATATAATAAAATAATAACTATGATTTTAACAAATAATTAGTTATTTTGACTACTCAAAAATGAGTGGTTAAACCATATAATCTCTAGTAAGATACGAATTTGGTGTTATAAATTGAAGTGTTTGTGTTGCGTTTTTTGCAAATTATCTTATTAAAATGAATTTGAGCATTGAAAAATATTTTTCCTATTTAGAAAGTTCATTGAACTCTTAGGATGAAGAATGTTTTAGGACAAACGGACGTAAAAAAACTTTCCGTCCCAGGAAAGAACATTTAAACATTTGGAATGAAAATTAATTCAAAGAAAGGTTTAGAGTAAAAACAAACCTGTTTATGGCTTGTAGAAGAATTAAAAATGTTTCTTCAACGCCAAACAATAAGGTAAGAAAATAACTTTATATTCATAGTGAAGTGAGGTTAGGTAAAACAATAATTGAGGTTATTTAAGATGTCCTGTATCAAAACCTAATTAGGACAGGATCCCCATAAAGGGATAAAATCACATAAAACTAGGTACCTACCTATATTTTTTTACATGACCCATTTGATGTTCTTATTATGGTCATGCAGTTTTAAAATTTTGAATTATCATTAACATACAGTTCTTACCACTTACTGGATATTTATTTAAATTATTGTTACAGAAATCATGCTGTCAGTGTAGAGGATCAAATATTATTAACTTTAAGATTTTATGCAACTGGAAATATACAGAAATGTTCATATTTATTTGGCCTACATAAAACAACAGTTTGCAAAATTGTACTTACAAAAATAAAAAATATATATAAAAACTGAAGATGAAATTAACGCAGGGATGATGCCATTTTAAGATGGGGGGGAAAGTAACAGATAAGTCATGTACATTGTGTTAGGTTGAAGAAACAAACTGTCACTCATGTCAATGCGTCAGTTCGGTAAAAAGTAAATTGTGTATCTTTCACGTAAATAAATATCTCTAACCAATATATAATATTGTGCTTATTGTATCACCACTGTTGTTAGATCACTCTCATCACATCAGGTTATGGGCCCAGGCAACAAAAAATGTCGAAAACATCGTTCAATATTGAACCGTTACGAAAAGACAATTTCGATACCTGGAAGGTACAGGCGCAAGCTATTCTTATTAAACATGGTCTTTGGGGATATGTAAGTGGTGCGAAAGTGAAACCAGTCGATGATGAAGTTGCCAAAGCAAATTTTGAAGAGCAAGATCTACTAGCTCGATCGGACTTGATACTAATTATTTCGCCCACGGAATTAAAGCAGGTAAAGAACTGTATTACTGCTAAAGGAGTATGGGATACTTTAAGTAACATATATGAGAGCAAGGGACCGGCAAGAAAAGCAAACCTATTGAAGAAGATCATACTAAATAAAATGAAGGAAGGTGAAGACGTACGTGAACACCTAAACAAGTTCATGGATACAGTTGACAAATTAAACCAAATGGAAATATCGATTAATAACGATTTGTTGAGTATAATGATGCTGTATAGTCTACCACCATCATTTGAAACTTTAGAGTTGCCATTGAATCCCGTGATAATTTACCCACTCCAGAAGAATTAAAAATTAAAATCATAGAAGAGTATGAAGCCAGACAGACCATAGTACAAATAGATGAAAATAGTAACGAAGCCCTGTATGGAAGAAATAGATACAATAGAAACAAGCATGTACACGAAGGTGAATTCAAATTTAAATGTCATAAATGTCACAAAAAAGGTCATAAAGCTGCAGATTGTAAAAGAGAAAAAGCTAAGAAGGCAACCTCAGACATTTGTTATTCATCGAAATCGGAAGATACAGAGAAATCCAAATGGTGCTTAGACAGTGGATGCACGTCGCACATGTGTCACGATCAAAGAAAGTTCTCATTCATAGAAAATACTGGAAGCAATGTACTGAAATTAGCTTCGGAAGATCACACTGCCAGTATAAAAGGTAAAGGAAAAGTGATTTTGAATGTCAATAATGAAAGAATAAATTTGTCAAATACATTGTATGTTCCTACTTTGTCCACGAATTTATTATCGGTCGCAAAAATAACTGAAAAGGGAAAATCGATAATATTTAAAAATGATATCGCTTTTGTGAAAAATAAACAAGGCAAAATAGAAATGAAGGCAAAGAGAACAAATGGGTTGTATTACGTCACAGAGAACGAAAATTTTGAAAATAGAATTCAAAACAAAAATGAAATAATTTTTAAAACCGAAGAGAACGAAATACTTGAATGGCATAGAAAACTTGGTCATATCAATGAAGCAGATTTAAAATTGTCAATGAAGAATGAAATTTTGCGAGGAATTAAATTTAATTTGAATGAAAAATTAGGTGATTGTGAAACTTGCATAAAGGGAAAGATGACAAGATTACCGTTTCCTAAAGGAAATAATTTGCAAAGAACGAAAGAGAAATTAGAAATTATTCACTCAGATGTCTGTGGACCCATGCGTGTGAATACTCCAAGTGGCAGTAAATATTTTGTAACATTTACAGACGAGTTTACAAGATATTGTCGTGTTTATTTTATGAAACAAAAGAATGAAGTTTTTATAAAATTTAAAGAATATAAAAAGGAAATGGAGAACGCAAGTGGAAATAAAATAAAAATGTTACAAACAGATAATGGAATTGGTGAATATTGTAATTTAGAATTTGAAAACTACTTAAAGGATAATGGAATAGTAAGAAGGTTGTCAGCGCCATATACGCCTCAACAGAATGGACTTGCTGAACGAAAGAATAGAACTTTGTTGGATAAGGCAAGATGTTTATTAATTGAATCAAAAGTTGGAGAAAGATTTTGGGCTGAAGCTATAGCCACTGCCAACTACTTGTCAAATAGAAGTCCTTCTCATGTTATCGAGAACAAAACACCATTCGAAAAATGGGTTGGTCGTATTCCTAGTGTTAATCATTTACATATTTTTGGATCTGTTGTATTTATATTAAATAAGCATAATAGAAAAGGGAAGTTTGCTCCTAAAGCTAATCAGGGAATATTCATGGGATATTCGGAAAAATCAAAAGCTTATAAGCTTTGGATTCCAAATAAAGGAATAATGGTAAGTAGTAGAGATGTTAAAATATTAAATAAAATGTATTATGAAACAGAGCAAATGGAAGAACCTGAAACAGAAAATAAAAATTAAACCTTGGAAATAATGATCTACGAAGGGAATATGGAAAATGATGTGAACGATATAAATGAAATATCGAATTGTGAAATAAATAATGATGAATTAAATAGAAGTCATGATACTGAAAGAGAAAATCAGCCTCCAATAGAAGAAAGTAGTAGTGAAAATGAAGAACATGAAATTGAAAATGAACCTGAGACTAATACTACTAGAAATATAAATATAAGAGAAAGAAAAACACCAAAGTGGATCAATCAATCAATCAAATCATTTATTTCATGTAAATCTTTACAGATATTTATGAATAGTCAAAAAAAAAAAAATTTTAACAATGAGGTCTTAGAGTGCGTTTGGTTAGGCAGCTATTCATTATTAAAAGAATGACAAATATTTATTATACCTTGAAGATGGAAGATTATGTAATGAGGATTCATGAAAACAACGAAGATGAAATGTTGAATAATGTAAATGAAATTGACGATGAATGGATGAATGCTATAAAATCAGAAATCAAAGCACACTTAAAGAATGATACTTGGGAAATAGTGGATAAAAAATTGAATCTTAATTTAGTTAGCTGTAAGATGATATTAAAAGAAAAACTCGGCCCTAATGGTAACATAGAAAGGAAGAAAGCTAGACTTGTAGCTAGAGGTTTTAGTCAAACAGCGGGAATAGACTATTATGAGACATATGCTCCTGTTTCCAAATTAAGTTCCATCAGAACACTAATAGCTATTGCAGTGGAAAAGAATATGAAGTTGTATCAACTTGATGTAACAACTGCGTTTTTAAATGGTGATATAGAAGAAGAAATTACGATGGATAAACCTAAAGATTTAGAAAAGTACCTAAAAGAAATTGTTAATGAGACCAAGAATAAAAAAGAAGTTGTGCATAAGAAAGCGAAATCTATGCTAATGGAATTAAATAAGACTAAAACAGAAAAAGTTTGTAAACTAAAGAAGGCTTTGTACGGTCTTAAGCAAGCTGGTCGTCAATGGTATATTAAACTTGATAGAAAACTAAAGGAAATGAATTTTAAGTCGTCGATAGCTGACCCTTGTGTATATACTGCACCGACAGGGGGAGTACTTGCCATATATATTGACGACATAATAATAGCATACAAAGACGAAAAAAGTCTAAAAGAAATTAAAGATATGCTAATGATTTTTTTTGAAGTAAGAGACATAGGAAAATTAGAGTATTGTCTTGGTATTGAATTTAAAAGAAGCGGTAATGAAATGAAAGTATCGCAAACCCTGTATGTAAATAAGTTACTAGTTAAATTCAATATGGAAAACTCAAAAGTAGCACTAACACCTATGGAAGTGGGTTTGAAGTTAAAAAAATGTACAGATGGAAATGAAATGAAGAATATACCATACCAAAATTTAATTGGATCGCTTATGTATTTGGCTGTTGCGACAAGACCCGATATAATGCACAGCGTAAGCTATTTAAGCCAATTCAACACCTGTTATGGTACTGAGCATTGGAAAGCTGCAAAACGTGTCTTAAGATATCTTAATGGTACAAAAGAGATTGGTCTTAATTATAAGAAGACTGGAACACCATTAGATGGTTATGCTGATGCAGATTGGGCATCATGCACTTTGGACAGACGTTCCTATACCGGCTATTGTTTCAAATATAGTGGAGCGGTAACAAGTTGGGAATCTAGAAAGCAGAAAACTGTAGCTTTATCAACTTGCGAAGCAGAATACATGTCGGTTACCGAAGCAATTAAAGAAGGGATGCATTTAAAACATCTAATGAATGATATGGGAGTAGAGCAACACAAGCTTGTCATTTATAATTACAATCAAGCTGCTCAATATTTATATAAAAATCCCGTTGTGAATTCAAAGACAAAGCACATCAATATTAAGGAACATTTTGTGAAAGAGACTTTGAAGAATGGTGATATTGATATTGTCTATAGAAGCACTGAGCATATGATAGCTGATATGCTAACAAAGGCTTTACCTGAAACTAAATTGAAGTATCACAGGAGAGCATGTGGTTTATGCTAAGTGATGGACTGTTGATGAAGACATTCGTGAGGGGGAGTGTTAGGTTGAAGAAACAAACTGTCACTCATGTCAATGCGTCAGTTCGGTAAAAAGTAAATTGTGTATCTTTCACGTAAATAAATATCTCTAACCAATATATAATATTGTGCTTATTGTATCACCACTGTTGTTAGATCACTCTCATCACATCACATTGTGCAGTGTTGTCGTAGGGACTGCCAGACATATACTTGAAAAAGTCTATATTCACACCGAGATGGTAAAGTTTCAGAAATTATTTTCAAGATTAGCTAGCAAGGAGCTTACAGGATCATAGTATTTGGTTGAGTAAAGAGAGTAGTGAACACAGTGCAGGTAAGACTTAAAAGGCCTTTAACCCTACTCCTCTGTCTCAAGTCTGGGAGCACTGCAGTTCAATCCTTGCCTCCCAACCACAATATGGACCCGGCACCCCCACAGAGAATCCATGTATAGCTAAAAAGATAGTCTCATAGTCTTTCAAATGTCCCAACTTGATCATAACAATCTGGTAAGGTGTGGAAAAGCCACAGATAATGTGAAAAGTCTATAACCCTGCTTTGCGGTCACAAGTCCAGTAACACTGCAGGTCACTCCCTCTGACCATGCGATGGGCCCAGCACCCACAGAGATTCAAAAATTCAGATTGCTACAAAAACTGTCTAGTATTAATAAGTATATGAAATAAAAATATTAATAATCATACAGGTTTTTTTATGTGAATAATCCAGCCATATAATATTGGATAATAATAAACATAAATTGATGATATAAGATATAAAAAATAAACTTATTAATCCATAGTAAATATGTTATCCTATATAAAATACAAATCCATACATATAACTAATATTCATTATATGGGTTCTGAAAAAAAAACAATCAATAAAGGATAGAAAATTGGTATAATATAGGAAACAATAATCAATAATCCTATTCATTAACTATTTATTTTTATCCCAATTTTCAAATTCTTTTTTTTTTGGCTTTGGGAATAATTGGGATTAATTATTTAGTGCAATTTTAAGACAATTATCTAACCATAGCTTCAAATAAAAATAAAAACACAAAATTCGCAAGATTAGTTCATAAATGGATTCCAATGCCTTAATATATTAAAAAATAATAGTAACAAATGGTTAACTTGTGTCTACTGATAACCTGTTGATACTCGTAACGATAGTTAATTTTGTTTTAAGAAACACATTTGGCTGATGACTAATGATTAATGAACTTACTATAGTTGCTTAACTAATTGTTAAAGATACAAATAGTCAAATTTAGCCATCCATCAAGAAACCGGGCCTTAGTCAGTAACGTTATCATTTGCCCACACATTCATCCGCACGCACACTCGTACGTAAAGCGCCCGCCGCCCGCACCGCCCGCACTGCGCCCGCCGCGACATATTTTGGTATCATTTTTATAAAAAACCGAGCGGAGGAATCGTTGCGTGTAGGTACTTTGAGCTCCTTTTTAAAACTTATTTTACTCAAACAACTTCGTCCGACACGTTATTATTTATTTTGGTATTAATTAGTGATTTGGCAATTGGACGGGTTGGAACTATTTTTTTTTTAAATATTTTTGGTATTATTTGTAATTTTGAACTATTTTTTTTATTGGTACCTAGTACCTTATATAGTTATTTATTTTATATAACAATAAAAAACACTAATTACCTACTCATTTATAATCAACATACGTATCTCGCTTAAGTGCCAAGTTTGTTTCTAAATTAAATATATATAATAAACAGTAAAATAAATACATAAACGAATTAGGTAGGTATATTCAAATGTTATCGAATATTGACAACAGGTTTATTTCTTACTATCTACCTATTATCTATTTTTATGGAAAATAAAGGCACTTGCACGTACGAGTAGGTACTTACTAAGTATAGATTTATATTTTTAATAAGTACGTTTTCCTCTGTACTATTATTTCTTCTGTGGTTTTGAGTTTTATTTGATCACGGCGGTAAATGTATCCACGCGCCTCGCTTTAGATAGGTCTACCTACCAATGTACCTACTAGAAAAATTGGTACATTGGTAGGTTATTAAAATTTACAATTAGTTGTGAAATAAATAGAATGCATAAAATAAATTTATATATTTATTTAGTGTGACCGCAAAAGACGCGCTACCACGCAAACAAACAGATTATTTTTACTCACATATTACATTTATTGATTACTATAATGTTTCCCTGGCGGCAGATGTCGCGGCACCCGCGGGCTATTTGTTATCTATACTTATATTATAAAGCTGAAGTGTTTGTTTGGATGAGCGCGCTATGAGCAGGAACTACTGGTTCCAATTGAAAAAATATTTTAGTATTGGAAAGCCCTTTTATCGAGGAAGGCTATAATATAACACCACGATATGACCAATAGTAGCGGAGCATCAACGAAAAAACAGGCTTCGCTTAGTTTGTGAATAGGGCAAATGTGTAAAAAAACTGATTATTTTTACTTATATTATAGCATCATATAAAATAGCTGACTCACGCAACTTCGTCTACCTTTCTTTAACCGTATACGCAGCGCACGCAAGAGAAGCTCTCAAAAAGAATAATTTTCCCCCGTTTTTTCTTATTTTTTTCATTGATGCTCCTGCACTGCCGTAAGTCTCGTGTTGCGACGAACTTAAAGTTGTAGAAAACGGTCATCTCTCCTGGAAAAGGTGTACTTTCCTGCCTTGTCCTCTTCTCCTCACTAGAGAGTTCGTCAATCTGTACCGTTTGATGCTACGATGAATCGTTGATAACGATCCACGAAGTCTTGTTTCAATGGATCTGTAGGATTAACCATTTCTTCTCATTTCATCTGCCCTGATGATTTGTGATAGCGTTAAATCAGGCATACTTAGATGTAATAAGCAAGAAAACACAAAAGTCTCATAAAACTGCAATATAATGTTTTTAAATGGAATTTATGAACTTTACGAAAACGGAAAATCTACTTCGAAGCAGTCGATAGAGATGTATGAATTTAAAACAAACGAATTAAAAAAATGACTGTTGACATTTTCAAATTAGACGTTTTTAAAAAATACATTAAAAAAATTATAAAAAAGTAATGTAACCGGCCAGTGCTACGAAAAAGATATAATAATTCTTAATTTTTTTGTGCTCCGCTAATTCTGCCGGTGTGTGTATATATGTATATATATATTGTATTACTATATAGAATAGAATAGAATAGAAAAAAAAATTGAGAAAAAAATAATTGCGAAAAAATTGCGAGAACCAAATGTACTGGCAATTATTATTGAATGGCATTATTTTTATGTGCACTGGCTATGGTACGCTGCATGAAGGTAAAAACCGTGCCCGTCCGCGCGCCCCTACTGGAGTAAGCATCATTGAATTTGCAGGGTGCCGCGCGAGTGACAAATTTGTCACTCACACACACTTTTACATTTTTTACATCCTCAGTCTGATTTGTGCGTTCGGCGGAGAAAGTGGAAAAGGGCTCCGCTTTTATTGTCGGAAAAATGGTTAGTTTTGCATTAAAGCTGTGTAGAAACAACTCTTAAAAAAAAGTACCTGGTGTCACGTTTTTCAAGTATGTATTTAACATGTTTTTCTTATATTAAACCTTGATAAAAAATAATAATAAAACCCATAATTAAAATATCAAAATCTGACGGTAACTGTCAAACTATGTTAGAATATAAAGAACTAGTGATGTGTTTTTATTTTTAATGAGAATTTCGATACTTTATAAGCATTTAAATTTAATTTAATCAAAAGGTATAGCGACAACAGAACCTTCCAACGAGGTTTGTCACCTTCTAGTGATGTGATTTTATAGTTGATAAACTCGATATTTCTAAATACTTTCATGGTTATTATGAGATATTATACAATTAGTTTTTTTTTTATATAATACTAATTATATTTTCTATACATACAGTTTCCCGATAGACCCGGCATTAAAGCGTAAATGGGTAGAGGCAATTAAAAGAGAAGGAAATTGGTTACCAACAAGCATACCCGTGTATGTTCAGTACATTTCGCCTTTTGTAGTTTGCATCGACTTTTATAACTTCCTCTTGGAGGTCGGTCAAAAATGTTGAGTTTGCGTTTAGTAGTTAACATGTAGTTAGTTGTGCATGTGTTTTAATTTAATAAATAATTGAATTTAATAAAGTAGGTATTTTAATTTATTGTTATATATACCTACATATTTTAAAACCACTAGTATTATAAATGCGAAAGTGTCTATCAGGGTGAATTTGAAAGGATGTACTTTGGGCTAATATGAGGTTCTACTGATAAAATCTAACAACTTTTCCTGGAATCATATATCGCAAATGAAAAAAAAAATTACTTCTCCATACAAATTGGTCATTTTAACGTTAGTAGTTGTATGGAGAAGGCCATTTTTTTTTCTTTTGCGATACATGGTTTCATGGGAAAGTTGTTTGATTTGATCATATTAGCCCAAAGTATATCCTTTCAAAGTCATTGAGTCTATTCAAAACATCGCGACGAGCTAGTCACTTGTTCGGTGTCACTCATACCATCGGCTACGACGATTATTAAAACCCCTTTGCTGGTTACCTTGAGGCCCGTCTAGGTGGTCTCGGGCGCCGTAAGGCAACCGTGATGATATGTGTGTGTATTACAATTATTATTGTATATCGATAAATAATTATTAATCTTTGATGATCTCTATAAATCACAAAATATTTGGTTTATATCGATAAGTAATAATATTTGTTGTCGGTGGCAACATTATCGAAACTATTAAGTATGCAATTTAATATTTAGTTTTTTATAATAAAAAACAATATACTTCATAGACATGCGCACACATTCATGTTTGACAATAGCTAACTTGTATCTCTTTTTTTCTCAAGCAGTTTTTTAAGTGTCAGACGCGTTGAGCTGCCATTTGAAGCCACACCTTTTTTTTCCGTTCTTCATTTATTTGCCATGGAAATTGGCGTCACCGGTATCGCACTATTATATGTATCATGCTTACTCCATTGGCGCGGGTTTTTAGCTTCATGGTACGCTGAGACAGTTACGTGTACGAACCGCTTTGGCCTGTACTAATGATACGCTGAGACAGTTACGTGTACGAACCGCTTTGGCCTGTACTAATGGTACGCTGAGACAGTTACGTGTACGAACCGCTTTGGCCTGTACTAGTGGTACGCTGAGACAGTTACGTGTACGAACCGCTTTGGCCTGTACTAGTGGTACGCTGAGACAGTTACGTGTACGAACCGCTTTGGCCTGTACTAATGGTACGCTGAGACAGTTACGTGTACGATCCACTTTGGCCTGTACTAATGGTACGCTGAGACAGTTGTGTGTACGAACCGCTTTGACCTGTACTAATGGTACGCTGAGACAGTTACGTGTACGAACCGCTTTGGCCTGTACTAATGGTACGCTGAGACAGTTGTGTGTATGAACCGCTTTGGCCTGTACTAATGGTACGCTGAGACAGTTACGTGTTGGAACCGCTTGGGCCTGTACTAATGGTACGCTGAGACAGTTGTGTGTACGAACCGCTTTGACCTGTACTAATGGTACGCTGAGACAGTTACGTGTACGAACCGCTTTGGCCTGTACTAATGGTACGCTGAGACAGTTGTGTGTACGAACCGCTTTGACCTGTACTAATGGTACGCTGAGACAGTTACGTGTACGAACCACTTTGGCCTGTACTAATGGTACGCTGAGACAGTTGTGTGTACGAACCGCTTTGACCTGTACTAATGGTACGCTGAGACAGTTACGTGTACGAACCGCTTTGGCCTGTACTAATGGTACGCTGAGACAGTTACGTGTACGAACCACTTTGGCCTGTACTAATGGTACGCTGAGACAGTTGTGTGTACGAACCGCTTTGACCTGTACTAATGGTACGCTGAGACAGTTACGTGTACGAACCGCTTTGGCCTGTACTAATGGTACGCTGAGACAGTTGTGTGTATGAACCGCTTTTGCCTGTACTAATGGTACGCTGAGACAGTTGTGTGTACGAACCGCTTTGACCTGTACTAATGGTACGCTGAGACAGTTGTGTGTACGATCCACTTTGGCCTGTACTAATGGTACGCTGAGACAGTTGTGTGTACGAACCGCTTTGGCCTGTACTAATGGTACGCTGAAACAGTTACGTGTACGATCCACTTTGGCCTGTACTAATGGTACGCTGAGACAGTTGTGTGTACGAACCGCTTTGGCCTGTACTAATGGTACGCTGAAACAGTTACGTGTACGATCCACTTTGGCCTGTACTAATGGTACGCTGAGACAGTTGTGTGTACGAACCGCTTTGGCCTGTACTAATGGTACGCTGAGACAGTTACGTGTACGAACCGCTTTAAAATAAAAATAAAAAATAAACATGAGTTTATTAAAACAAAAATATCACACATTTACACGAATTGCAAAGAACAAAACAACAATATAATAATAGTAAAACGTTGAAGGTGTGATGCCACGAGTGCTTGAGCCCTGACCCCCGCGCTAGGTATACCTGTGTTACAGGAGCCAGTCATAGCCGTTCCACAATCGATTCATTAATACAATGCCATTTTTTTACTAAAGATTTTTAAGTATGCTTATTCTAGTTGTGTATAATTCATTCTGTGTCTAGTGTATGATTTTATGTGTGTGTGTGTAGTGTATGAGTGTGGGTGTGTATGTGTATTTTGTGTATGTGTGTGCCTTTTATATTTGCCAGTATTATCAAATTAAAATAATAATAATTATAGAATCAAATAACTATTATGAACTAACAAATGACTTATTAAGAAATAAAAAATAATTAATGTATAAATTTTAAATAACAATTCTGATAGTATATTTTAAGTAAGATAATGATAAATGGTAATCTAAAATTACTTTAAGTAAAAACAAAGGAATACCAATAATAATATAACACATAATAATAATTAACTTATTTATTATTTAATGACCGTGAGCAGATTTTCTGTTTCCACATAATTAAGATCCTGGAGCCAGTCACTAACTATTTTCTTTACTGACTTCCGGTTCTGTTTAACTGCTTTATGTATTTTATTAAACCTTGAGTAAAGATAAGGCGCCAAGAAAAAGTATTGCCTCTGGGCAAAAGTACTCTTAACTACTGCTGATGGAAAAATAAAATTTCGTTTAGTGGGTATCTTACTTGGTTCAATAGTTTGGTGGTATCTTAGTATAAGGCATTTTATGTATAGTTTCCGCACACTGAGTACTTTCATTTCTTCGTAAATTTCAGATGTTGGATGAAGGAAGGGTTTACGAAGAAGTACCTTCAAAAGAGCTCTCTGTGCTCTCTCCAAGGTTATAGTAATGGTTTTGGCTGCACCTCCCCATGAACTTATACTGTACGGTACCAGGCTCTGCGACAGTGACGTATACACCTGCCTCAGCAGATTTAGATCTGCAACATCCCTAAGTGACTTAAATGCGGTAATAAGTTTCCTTGTACGACCTGCTACCATAAAGATGTGGTCAGCCCATGTGAGATGCTCGTCCATAATGACTCCAAGGTATTTAATAGTTTTAGTTTTGTCGAGTCTCCCACATGCGCATATGGTATTAGGTTGATTATGGTAGCAAGGGTATGTGTGAATGTTAATATGGAAGTCACTTTGGGGATTTGATGCTGCAGTCTTAGTAAAACACATGTATTTTGTTTTTGATGCGTTTAACGTAAGCAAATTTGTATCCAGCCAAAGGCTAATTGAGGCTAGTCCGATTTCGGCGACGGTTTTTAGTCTATTCCAAGTTCTATCCCTGAAGATCAAGACCGTGTCATCAGCGAACATAAGGGAAGCACCACATCGGAGGGGCAAACTACAGAGCTCATTTATATAAATCAGAAACAGGGTCGGCCCCAGAACACTACCTTGAGGTATACCATAATGGTCCAATACTTGGATGTCACTTTGTATGTTGTCCATTTTTACAGTTTGGCATCGGCTACTTAAGTAGTCTTGGAACCATATAAGGGGAGTGCCACGTATACCTATATTTTCAAGTCTTTTGCATAATATAGGCAATGAGACAGTGTCGAACGCCTTTTGTAGATCCAAGAAGACACCTATGCATTTATCCCCAGCGTCGATGGTTTCAGTAATCTGGGTAGTGAGATCGAGCACAGCGTCTTCTGTAGATCTACCGGAACGAAAACCGCTTTGGCCTGTACTAATGGTACGCTGAGACAGTTGTGTGTATAAACCGCTTTGGCCTGTACTAATGGTACGCTGAGACAGTTACGTGTACGAACCGCTTTTGCCTGTACTAATGGTACGCTGAGATAGTTGTGTGTACGAACCGCTTTGGCCTGTACTAATAGTACGCTGAGACAGTTACGTGTACGAACCACTTTGGCCTGTACTAATGGTACGCTGAGACAGTTGCAAGTACGAACCGCTTTGGCCTGTACTAATGGTACGCTGGGACAGTTGTGTGTACGAACCGCTTTGGCCTGTACTAATGGTACGCTGAGACAGTTACGTGTACGAACCGCTTTGGCCTGTACTAATGGTACGCTGAGACAGTTGCAAGTACGAACCGCTTTGGTCTGTCCTAATGAAAGCTGAGACAATTATATGTACGAACCGCTTTGGCCTGTATGAGGTGGGTGAAGGCTTGCTTCTCCCGCCGCAGCGCCGTCAGGTACGTCTGCTCCTCCACGCAGCCGTCGTACATCACCACGTACAACGCCGTACGTGTACGATCCACTTTGGCCTGTACTAATGGTACGCTGAGACAGTTGTGTGTACGAACCGCTTTGGCCTGTACTAATGGTACGCTGAGACAGTTGTGTGTACGAACCGCTTTGACCTGTACTAATGGTACGCTGAGACAGTTGTGTGTACGAACCGCTTTGGCCTGTACTAATGGTACGCTGAAACAGTTACGTGTACGATCCACTTTGGCCTGTACTAATGGTACGCTGAGACAGTTGTGTGTACGAACCGCTTTGGCCTGTACTAATGGTACGCTGAGACAGTTGTGTGTACGAACCGCTTTGGCCTGTACTAATGGTACGCTGAGACAGTTACGTGTACGAACCACTTTGGCCTGTACTAATGGTACGCTGAGACAGTTGTGTGTACGAACCGCTTTGACCTGTACTAATGGTACGCTGAGACAGTTACGTGTACGAACCGCTTTGGCCTGTACTAATGGTACGCTGAGACAGTTGTGTGTATGAACCGCTTTGGCCTGTACTAATGGTACGCTGAGACAGTTACGTGTACGAACCGCTTTTGCCTGTACTAATGGTACGCTGAGACAGTTGTGTGTACGAACCGCTTTGACCTGTACTAATGGTACGCTGAGACAGTTGTGTGTACGAACCGCTTTGGCCTGTACTAATGGTACGCTGAGACAGTTGCAAGTACGAACCGCTTTGGCCTGTACTAATGGTACGCTGGGACAGTTGTGTGTACGAACCGCTTTGGCCTGTACTAATGGTACGCTGAGACAGTTACGTGTACGAACCGCTTTGGCCTGTACTAATGGTACGCTGAGACAGTTGCAAGTACGAACCGCTTTGGCCTGTCCTAATGAAAGCTGAGACAATTATATGTACGAACCGCTTTGGCCTGTATGAGGTGGGTGAAGGCTTGCTTCTCCCGCCGCAGCGCCGTCAGGTACGTCTGCTCCTCCACGCAGCCGTCGTACATCACCACGTACAACGCCGTACGTGTACGATCCACTTTGGCCTGTACTAATGGTACGCTGAGACAGTTGTGTGTACGAACCGCTTTGGCCTGTACTAATGGTACGCTGAGACAGTTGTGTGTACGAACCGCTTTGACCTGTACTAATGGTACGCTGAGACAGTTGTGTGTACGAACCGCTTTGGCCTGTACTAATGGTACGCTGAAACAGTTACGTGTACGATCCACTTTGGCCTGTACTAATGGTACGCTGAGACAGTTGTGTGTACGAACCGCTTTGGCCTGTACTAATGGTACGCTGAGACAGTTGTGTGTACGAACCGCTTTGGCCTGTACTAATGGTACGCTGAGACAGTTACGTGTACGAACCGCTTTGGCCTGTACTAATGGTACGCTGAGACAGTTGCAAGTACGAACCGCTTTGGTCTGTCCTAATGAAAGCTGAGACAATTATATGTACGAACCGCTTTGGCCTGTATGAGGTGGGTGAAGGCTTGCTTCTCCCGCCGCAGCGCCGTCAGGTACGTCTGCTCCTCCACGCAGCCGTCGTACATCACCACGTACAACGCCGTACGTGTACGATCCACTTTGGCCTGTACTAATGGTACGCTGAGACAGTTGTGTGTACGAACCGCTTTGGCCTGTACTAATGGTACGCTGAGACAGTTGTGTGTACGAACCGCTTTGACCTGTACTAATGGTACGCTGAGACAGTTGTGTGTACGAACCGCTTTGGCCTGTACTAATGGTACGCTGAAACAGTTACGTGTACGATCCACTTTGGCCTGTACTAATGGTACGCTGAGACAGTTGTGTGTACGAACCGCTTTGGCCTGTACTAATGGTACGCTGAGACAGTTGTGTGTACGAACCGCTTTGGCCTGTACTAATGGTACGCTGAGACAGTTACGTGTACGAACCACTTTGGCCTGTACTAATGGTACGCTGAGACAGTTGTGTGTACGAACCGCTTTGACCTGTACTAATGGTACGCTGAGACAGTTACGTGTACGAACCGCTTTGGCCTGTACTAATGGTACGCTGAGACAGTTGTGTGTATGAACCGCTTTGGCCTGTACTAATGGTACGCTGAGACAGTTACGTGTACGAACCGCTTTTGCCTGTACTAATGGTACGCTGAGACAGTTGTGTGTACGAACCGCTTTGACCTGTACTAATGGTACGCTGAGACAGTTGTGTGTACGAACCGCTTTGGCCTGTACTAATGGTACGCTGAGACAGTTGCAAGTACGAACCGCTTTGGCCTGTACTAATGGTACGCTGGGACAGTTGTGTGTACGAACCGCTTTGGCCTGTACTAATGGTACGCTGAGACAGTTACGTGTACGAACCGCTTTGGCCTGTACTAATGGTACGCTGAGACAGTTGCAAGTACGAACCGCTTTGGCCTGTCCTAATGAAAGCTGAGACAATTATATGTACGAACCGCTTTGGCCTGTATGAGGTGGGTGAAGGCTTGCTTCTCCCGCCGCAGCGCCGTCAGGTACGTCTGCTCCTCCACGCAGCCGTCGTACATCACCACGTACAACGCCGTACGTGTACGATCCACTTTGGCCTGTACTAATGGTACGCTGAGACAGTTGTGTGTACGAACCGCTTTGGCCTGTACTAATGGTACGCTGAGACAGTTGTGTGTACGAACCGCTTTGACCTGTACTAATGGTACGCTGAGACAGTTGTGTGTACGAACCGCTTTGGCCTGTACTAATGGTACGCTGAAACAGTTACGTGTACGATCCACTTTGGCCTGTACTAATGGTACGCTGAGACAGTTGTGTGTACGAACCGCTTTGGCCTGTACTAATGGTACGCTGAGACAGTTGTGTGTACGAACCGCTTTGGCCTGTACTAATGGTACGCTGAGACAGTTACGTGTACGAACCACTTTGGCCTGTACTAATGGTACGCTGAGACAGTTGTGTGTACGAACCGCTTTGACCTGTACTAATGGTACGCTGTGACAGTTACGTGTACGAACCGCTTTGGCCTGTACTAATGGTACGCTGAGACAGTTGTGTGTATGAACCGCTTTGGCCTGTACTAATGGTACGCTGAGACAGTTACGTGTACGAACCGCTTTTGCCTGTACTAATGGTACGCTGAGACAGTTGTGTGTACGAACCGCTTTGACCTGTACTAATGGTACGCTGAGACAGTTGTGTGTACGAACCGCTTTGGCCTGTACTAATGGTACGCTGAAACAGTTACGTGTACGATCCACTTTGGCCTGTACTAATGGTACGCTGAGACAGTTGTGTGTACGAACCGCTTTGGCCTGTACTAATGGTACGCTGAGACAGTTACGTGTACGAACCGCTTTGGCCTGTACTAATGGTACGCTGAGACAGTTGCAAGTACGAACCGCTTTGGCCTGTCCTAATGAAAGCCGAGACAATTATATGTACGAACCGCTTTGGCCTGTATGAGGTGGGTGAAGGCTTGCTTCTCCCGCCGCAGCGCCGTCAGGTACGTCTGCTCCTCCACGCAGCCGTCGTACATCACCACGTACAACGCCGTACGTGTACGATCCACTTTGGCCTGTACTAATGGTACGCTGAGACAGTTGTGTGTACGAACCGCTTTGGCCTGTACTAATGGTACGCTGAGACAGTTGTGTGTACGAACCGCTTTGACCTGTACTAATGGTACGCTGAGACAGTTGTGTGTACGAACCGCTTTGGCCTGTACTAATGGTACGCTGAAACAGTTACGTGTACGATCCACTTTGGCCTGTACTAATGGTACGCTGAGACAGTTGTGTGTACGAACCGCTTTGGCCTGTACTAATGGTACGCTGAGACAGTTGTGTGTACGAACCGCTTTGGCCTGTACTAATGGTACGCTGAGACAGTTACGTGTACGAACCACTTTGGCCTGTACTAATGGTACGCTGAGACAGTTGTGTGTACGAACCGCTTTGACCTGTACTAATGGTACGCTGTGACAGTTACGTGTACGAACCGCTTTGGCCTGTACTAATGGTACGCTGAGACAGTTGTGTGTATGAACCGCTTTGGCCTGCACTAATGGTACGCTGAGACAGTTACGTGTACGAACCGCTTTTGCCTGTACTAATGGTACGCTGAGACAGTTGTGTGTACGAACCGCTTTGACCTGTACTAATGGTACGCTGAGACAGTTGTGTGTACGAACCGCTTTGGCCTGTACTAATGGTACGCTGAGACAGTTACGTGTACGAACCACTTTGGCCTGTACTAATGGTACGCTGAGACAGTTGTGTGTACGAACCGCTTTGACCTGTACTAATGGTACGCTGAGACAGTTACGTGTACGAACCGCTTTGGCCTGTACTAATGGTACGCTGAGACAGTTGTGTGTATGAACCGCTTTGGCCTGTACTAATGGTACGCTGAGACAGTTACGTGTACGAACCGCTTTTGCCTGTACTAATGGTACGCTGAGACAGTTGTGTGTACGAACCGCTTTGACCTGTACTAATGGTACGCTGAGACAGTTGTGTGTACGAACCGCTTTGGCCTGTACTAATGGTACGCTGAGACAGTTGCAAGTACGAACCGCTTTGGCCTGTACTAATGGTACGCTGGGACAGTTGTGTGTACGAACCGCTTTGGCCTGTACTAATGGTACGCTGAGACAGTTACGTGTACGAACCGCTTTGGCCTGTACTAATGGTACGCTGAGACAGTTGCAAGTACGAACCGCTTTGGCCTGTCCTAATGAAAGCTGAGACAATTATATGTACGAACCGCTTTGGCCTGTATGAGGTGGGTGAAGGCTTGCTTCTCCCGCCGCAGCGCCGTCAGGTACGTCTGCTCCTCCACGCAGCCGTCGTACATCACCACGTACAACGCCGTACGTGTACGATCCACTTTGGCCTGTACTAATGGTACGCTGAGACAGTTGTGTGTACGAACCGCTTTGGCCTGTACTAATGGTACGCTGAGACAGTTGTGTGTACGAACCGCTTTGACCTGTACTAATGGTACGCTGAGACAGTTGTGTGTACGAACCGCTTTGGCCTGTACTAATGGTACGCTGAAACAGTTACGTGTACGATCCACTTTGGCCTGTACTAATGGTACGCTGAGACAGTTGTGTGTACGAACCGCTTTGGCCTGTACTAATGGTACGCTGAGACAGTTGTGTGTACGAACCGCTTTGGCCTGTACTAATGGTACGCTGAGACAGTTACGTGTACGAACCACTTTGGCCTGTACTAATGGTACGCTGAGACAGTTGTGTGTACGAACCGCTTTGACCTGTACTAATGGTACGCTGTGACAGTTACGTGTACGAACCGCTTTGGCCTGTACTAATGGTACGCTGAGACAGTTGTGTGTATGAACCGCTTTGGCCTGTACTAATGGTACGCTGAGACAGTTACGTGTACGAACCGCTTTTGCCTGTACTAATGGTACGCTGAGACAGTTGTGTGTACGAACCGCTTTGACCTGTACTAATGGTACGCTGAGACAGTTGTGTGTACGAACCGCTTTGGCCTGTACTAATGGTACGCTGAAACAGTTACGTGTACGATCCACTTTGGCCTGTACTAATGGTACGCTGAGACAGTTGTGTGTACGAACCGCTTTGGCCTGTACTAATGGTACGCTGAGACAGTTACGTGTACGAACCGCTTTGGCCTGTACTAATGGTACGCTGAGACAGTTGCAAGTACGAACCGCTTTGGCCTGTCCTAATGAAAGCCGAGACAATTATATGTACGAACCGCTTTGGCCTGTATGAGGTGGGTGAAGGCTTGCTTCTCCCGCCGCAGCGCCGTCAGGTACGTCTGCTCCTCCACGCAGCCGTCGTACATCACCACGTACAACGCCGTACGTGTACGATCCACTTTGGCCTGTACTAATGGTACGCTGAGACAGTTGTGTGTACGAACCGCTTTGGCCTGTACTAATGGTACGCTGAGACAGTTGTGTGTACGAACCGCTTTGACCTGTACTAATGGTACGCTGAGACAGTTGTGTGTACGAACCGCTTTGGCCTGTACTAATGGTACGCTGAAACAGTTACGTGTACGATCCACTTTGGCCTGTACTAATGGTACGCTGAGACAGTTGTGTGTACGAACCGCTTTGGCCTGTACTAATGGTACGCTGAGACAGTTGTGTGTACGAACCGCTTTGGCCTGTACTAATGGTACGCTGAGACAGTTACGTGTACGAACCACTTTGGCCTGTACTAATGGTACGCTGAGACAGTTGTGTGTACGAACCGCTTTGACCTGTACTAATGGTACGCTGTGACAGTTACGTGTACGAACCGCTTTGGCCTGTACTAATGGTACGCTGAGACAGTTGTGTGTATGAACCGCTTTGGCCTGCACTAATGGTACGCTGAGACAGTTACGTGTACGAACCGCTTTTGCCTGTACTAATGGTACGCTGAGACAGTTGTGTGTACGAACCGCTTTGACCTGTACTAATGGTACGCTGAGACAGTTGTGTGTACGAACCGCTTTGGCCTGTACTAATGGTACGCTGAAACAGTTACGTGAACGATCCACTTTGGCCTGTACTAATGGTACGCTGAGACAGTTGTGTGTACGAACCGCTTTGGCCTGTACTAATGGTACGCTGAGACAGTTACGTGTACGAACCGCTTTGGCCTGTACTAATGGTACGCTGAGACAGTTACGTGTACGAACCGCTTTGGCCTGTACTAATGGTACGCTGAGACAGTTACGTGTACGAACCGCTTTTGCCTGTACTAATGGTACGCTGAGATAGTTGTGTGTACGAACCGCTTTGGCCTGTACTAATGGTACGCTGAGACAGTTACGTGTACGAACCACTTTGGCCTGTACTAATGGTACGCTGAGACAGTTGCAAGTACGAACCGCTTTGGCCTGTACTAATGGTACGCTGGGACAGTTGTGTGTACGAACCGCTTTGGCCTGTACTAATGGTACGCTGAGACAGTTACGTGTACGAACCGCTTTGGCCTGTACTAATGGTACGCTGAGACAGTTGCAAGTACGAACCGCTTTGGCCTGTCCTAATGAAAGCTGAGACAATTATATGTACGAACCGCTTTGGCCTGTATGAGGTGTGTGAAGGCTTGCTTCTCCCGCCGCAGCGCCGTCAGGTACGTCTGCTCCTCCACGCAGCCGTCGTACATCACCACGTACAACGCCGGTGCCGCTTCTGCAATCATACTGTATATATAAACACCCACTACGTTTCCCTGCACAGTTGTTCCTTAAGAGCTAATTTAATATTTGCCCTTCGGATACAATGTCTATGCGCATTTATTGTTTTGTGATAAAGAAAACATATGGCCATAAATATTTATATAGTTAATAACTTACTTAATTATTACATATTAACACAAATAATAATAAAATTACAAAAACAAAATATCAAAGAAAAACCAGAAATACTTTTGTACTACTTATACCTGCCGATGGATACTAGAGACATGTTGTTACATTTGCATGAATCAAAAATAGTGACCACCTTCTACGATATTATAAATCTCACGGTGCGCCCTGAAAATCAGCGCGTGTGATTCTGCAAAGCATAGCCGCGCACAAGCTGAGGGTGTAACCGATTCAATAAATTTACAATATTTTAATATGTTTAAATCGTGTTATAAATTGAAATTTGTCGTATTTATAAGTTACTGTATGATTATTTTTTTACTTTTTTTTTGTATTTTATTGAATAAATTTTATTCTATTCTATTCTATATTATCGCTCCTATTTATTGCATTCAGCAGTCGGTATATCACGCCGGGCATTGTAGGGAACGCGATGGTCACCTGTGCCGCGGCAGATGTGCTCCAGCTGTCTCACCGCCGCCACCTCGCTGTGGTACATGATGATGTCCGTGAGCCTCCAGCGTGCGCTGTAGGGAACGCGATGGTCACCTGTGCCGCGGCAGACGTGCTCCAGCTGTCTCACCGCCGCCACCTCGCTGTGGTACACGATGATGTCCGTGAGTCTCCAGCGTACGCTGTAGGGAACGCGATGGTCACCTGTGCCGCGGCAGACGTGCTCCAGCTGTCTCACCGCGACCACCTCGCTGTGGTACATGATGATGTCCGTGAGTCTCCAGCGTACGCTGTAGGGAACGCGATGGTCACCTGTGCCGCGGCAGATGTGCTCCAGCTGTCTCACCGCCGCCACCTCGCTGTGGTACATGATGATGTCCGTGAGCCTCCAGCGTGCGCTGTAGGGAACGCGATGGTCACCTGTGCCGCGGCAGACGTGCTCCAGCTGTCTCACCGCCGCCACCTCGCTGTGGTACACGATGATGTCCGTGAGTCTCCAGCGTACGCTGTAGGGAACGCGATGGTCACCTGTGCCGCGGCAGACGTGCTCCAGCTGTCTCACCGCGACCACCTCGCTGTGGTACATGATGATGTCCGTGAGTCTCCAGCGTACGCTGTAGGGAACGCGATGGTCACCTGTGCCGCGGCAGACGTGCTCCAGCTGTCTCACCGCCGCCACCTCGCTGTGGTACATGATGATGTCCATGAGTCTCCAGTGTGCGCTGTAGGGAACGCGATGGTCACCTGTGCCGCGGCAGATGTGCTCCAGCTGTCTCACCGCCGCCACCTCGCTGTGGTACATGATGATGTACGTGGGACGCAACGTTTCCAGCGTGCTCTGTAGGGAGAACGGATCACCGTTGTGTTTGAACGTCTGTATCGTCACGATGGGCGAGCCGGTCTCCAGTTGGGTCAAGTTTAGATTTTCTATCTGAAATTATAATATGCATTACACTCTTTAGAGATATGATAAAACCTAAAGATTAACCACCGATTCTAATTCCAATTGAGGTGAATTGAAATTCTTTATTTGTTAACTTTGGTACAACTGATCAAGTTTAGCTACAAAGTCGTTTTTATAACGTTTTCATATAAACTAAGAATACATACATACATATCATCACGGGTGCCTTACGGTGCTCGAGACCTAGACGGCCTCAGGGTGCCCAGCGGAGGGGTTTTTAATCCTACCTCGTCGTAACCGATGGTATGAGTCTACACCGAACAATTGGCTAGCTCGTCGCGATGTTTTTGAATAGACTCAATAACCCATCTATAAACAGTTTCACAAGTTGGTATAGTGAAACCGGGACCGACAGCTTAACGTGCTCTCCGAGGCACTATAGTGGTGTTGTCAAACAAATGTACATATTTTTTTTTATTAAAAACTCGTTTGGTACACACCGGGATTCGAACCAGGGACCCAAGCGATTTTAAGTCCAAGGTCTAACCAACTCGGCCACCACGTATATACTACGTATAAACTAAGAATAAAGGATTTTTAAAGATATTATTTGGCGTTTCTTTTGTAAAATTTTGATATTTTAAATAAAAACTATTATAAAAAAACGGTTCCTATTGGTGTATATTTTTTTATACACTATATTATTTTTCTGAAAACTAAAAATATTTTACTAAAGCGCTACTTTTCTAGTTTCTAAATTATAAACATTTATACAACGCATTATCGAATGTCTATAGGTAATGCGTTTGTCAAAAAAAAAACTGAAAGCTTTTGAGTTTTTTTTAAACGTTTGCTAGTGATAGCTGAAATTACGGCCACAGACCAATAAATGCAAGAAATGGCTTCCTTTTGATTCTTATGAATCTAGAATAAAATAACATTTTCGTAACATGTGTTTTGAATTAATTAGGACTCTCTGAATCTAAGAATGGTGTTGATTGGAATACCGTCGGCGACGATTGGGTGGAAATAATCCCCTCCGCTGGGTACCTTGAGGCCGTCTGAGATACTGGTTACCCGTGCCACACTCAACAATCTCACCTGAGAAATGGGTTCAAACATGGACTGGTCCTCGGCCTGGACCGCGCGCTCGGTTTGCGTCAGCACGTAGCTGCTCTCCGCCTTGCCCTCCTCGTCGTCCTCGTCCTCCTCCTCCTGACCAATCTTCTGGTGCCCTACATCCACCTCAATATTATCAAACTTTTTGGTCAGAGCGTTCACTTTGAGTCCTTTTTTAAGAGCCATGTAGAGCAGATATCGCAGCGGCCCCATGGTGAGCACCAGGTTTAGTCGGTAGCAGGTCCGCTTGTCCTGGCACAGGATGAGGATTTTGGTGCTTCGCAATTCTGCGCCTTTATTTTCCACTTGCTCAGGGATTTCACGGAGTAATAGATTGGTAAGACATTTCCATTTCGGACACAGTTCTGGGTCGAATTCTGTAAAAAAAAAATTTTCCTAAGAACTATGAATGAATGAATTAAATAGAATAGAAAAATTCTTCATTGCATAAAAGCTGAATACAATAATGAATATACACGTGCTTAATTGCCCTAGACATTTACTACCAGCTAGGGCTTGCATTCGAATATTCTAATTATTTTATTATAATTTTTGAACTACTATGTTGAGGACTCACGCCACGGATTTCATTGTTCGTTTCGCCGCCGCCGGCCGGGTCCACCGCGTGGTGGGGGGCAGGGGAGTGAATGCAAGTCCTGAACACAAAGCACGGTTAAAGGCCTTTCCGAAATCATCTCTCCCTTTACAGTGTTCACTACTCTCTCTACCCAACCAAATACTAAATGATCCTGTCAGCGCCATCTTGAAAACATGTTCCATTAAAGTTTCGACGGTCTATCTTGGAAGGCCAAGATTATTTTTATTTTATTATTTATTAAACTTTATTGCATAATACAAAGGCGGACTTAATGCCGTTGGGCATTATCTGACAGTCAAACCTTCGGGACATTAGAACATTAAGTTTAGGTAGTGTGCAATACAATTTTTTATTTATTTATATTTATAAATAAATACATATATACCCATATGCTTTACATATATATACAAGTATTATACACAGATAATATACAACATATCATACAATATACATATTAATATATAAACAGTATAATGACTAATTCCTTCAATAGACGATGCACTGCATAAAGTCGAGTTTTCTAGTTCTGCCCAGAACCATCTAAATTTATTTAAAAGAAACAAGCGTTTTTGAAATGTTATAATTTAGAACATTATCTATAATAGTTGTGACAAAAAGTCTTGAGGAGCCCCGCGAAATAGAAATCCTGGATCCGCCCCTGGTAGGGATATATAAAAGGCGTTAATTTTGCTATTTTTTTCTATCGAGGCAGTTATTCCTAAAAATCTTGTATTATTAATTTTTTTTAATATATTTATTGAGTTTCAGGTACATATTCTCATAATCGAAGTTTCTTAAACTGTTTTTTTTATTAGAAAGAAAGAAAGAAAGAAAGAAATACTTTATTTGTCGCACAGCAACATAACAAAAAACAAAGCACACACATAAAAATAAATATTATTCGAATACAATTTTTTTTTCGAATATTTGCAGGCCCTACTACCAGCTAACCTTTACTATCGTTCCATAAAAGTTATCGGCAGTTATACAGTTGGCAAAAGGTAGGAATAACAATGACCGTGGTTGTTATTGAACACCCTGCCCCTGGCCAGCCGGTACAGCTGGTCGGCGACCGGGTGCAGCACCCAGCCGGAGCTGCCGAGCGCGTACTCGGGCCGCTGGTACGTCAGCGCGGCACTCAGGAACGTCACCGCGTCCCCGTGGATCAGCTCACTGTTCAAACATTTACTAATCAAAATGATGACCCCCGACATTTGGTGCTAGTTGTGTACAGGGGCCTTACCAAAGAGCCGATCGTTAATCGAATCGAAATACCCATCGAAAGCCAAATGTATGAGATTTGACGTTTCTCGGCGTTCGGACTCTACCCATAGAGTAAAATTCCTATACAATTTTATCGATCAAAGAGGCGATTCGATTGGCGATAGTGTTCTTTGGTCAGGCCCCTGATGTTGCACGAACTAATAAAATGTGACTTTATCATCATAATCTGATATGATGATGGCTCCCGCGCGCCGGCATCCAGTCTGTGACTTACAGGATGAGTATCCTCAGCAGCTTGAGGTCCTGCACGGGCTCCCGCGCGCCGGCATCCAGTCTGTGACTTACAGGATGAGTATCCTCAGCAGCTTGAGGTCCTGCACGGGCTCCCGCGCGCCGGCATCCAGTCTGTGACTTACAGGATGAGTATCCTCAGCAGCTTGAGGTCCTGCACGGGCTCCCGCGCGCCGGCATCCAGTCTGTGACTTACAGGATGAGTATCCTCAGCAGGTTGAGGTCCTGCACGGGCTCCCGCGCGCCGGCATCCAGTCTGTGACTTACAGGATGAGTATCCTCAGCAGCTTGAGGTCCTGCACGGGCTCCCGCGCGCCGGCATCCAGTCTGTGACTTACAGGATGAGTATCCTCAGCAGGTTGAGGTCCTGCACGGGCTCCCGCGCGCCGGCATCCAGTCTGTGACTTACAGGATGAGTATCCTCAGCAGGTTGAGGTCCTGCACGGGCTCCCGCGCGCCGGCATCCAGTCTGTGACTTACAGGATGAGTATCCTCAGCAGGTTGAGGTCCTGCACGAGCTCCCGCGCACCGGCATCCAGTCTGTGACTTACAGGATGAGTATCCTCAGCAGGTTGAGGTCCTGCACGGGCGCCCGCGCGCCGGCATCCAGTCTGTGACTTACAGGATGAGTATCCTCAGCAGGTTGAGGTCCTGCACGGGCTCCCGCGCGCCGGCATCCAGACTGTGACTTACAGGATGAGTATCCTCAGCAGGTTGAGGTCCTGCACGGGCTCCCGCGCGCCGGCAGACAGTCTGTGACTTAAAGGATGAGTATCCTCAGCAGGTTGAGGTCTTGCACGGGCTCCCGCGCGCCGGCAGACAGTCTGTGACTTACAGGATGAGTATCCTCAGCAGGTTGAGGTCCTGCACGGGCTCCCGCGCGCCGGCATCCAGTCTGTGACTTACAGGATGAGTATCCTCAGCAGGTTGAGGTCCTGCACGGGCTCCCGCGCGCCCGGCATCCAGTCTGTGACTTACAGGATGAGTATCCTCAGCAGGTTGAGGTCCTGCACGGGCTCCCGCGCGCCGGCATCCAGTCTGTGACTTACAGGATGAGTATCCTCAGCAGGTTGAGGTCCTGCACGGGCTCCCGCGCGCCGGCAGACAGTCTGTGACTTACAGGATGAGTATCCTCAGCAGGTTGGGGTCCTGCACGGGCTCCCGCGCGCCGGCATCCAGTCTGTGACTTACAGGATGAGTATCCTCAGCAGGTTGAGGTCCTGCACGAGCTCCCGCGCGCCGGCATCCAGTCTGTGACTTACAGGATGAGTATCCTCAGCAGGTTGAGGTCCTGCACGGGCTCCCGCGCGCCGGCATCCAGTCTGTGATTTACAGGATGAATATCCTCAGCAGGTTGAGGTCCTGCACGGGCTCCCGCGCGCCGGCATCCGGTCTGTGACTTACAGGATGAGTATCCTCAGCAGGTTGAGGTCCTGCACGGGCTCCCGCGCGCCGGCATCCAGTCTGTGACTTACAGGATGAGTATCATCAGCAGGTTGAGGTCCTGCACGGGCTCCCGCGCACCGGCATCCAGTCTGTGACTTACAGGATGAGTATCCTCAGCAGGTTGAGGTCCTGCACGAGCTCCCGCGTGCCGGCATCCAGTCTGTGACTTACAGGATGAGTATCCTCAGCAGGTTGAGGTCCTGCACGGGCTCCCGCGCGCCGGCATCCAGTCTGTGATTTACAGGATGAATATCCTCAGCAGGTTGAGGTCCTGCACGGGCTCCCGCGCGCCGGCATCCGGTCTGTGACTTACAGGATGAGTATCCTCAGCAGGTTGAGGTCCTGCACGGGCTCCCGCGCGCCGGCATCCAGTCTGTGACTTACAGGATGAGTATCATCAGCAGGTTGAGGTCCTGCACGGGCTCCCGCGCACCGGCAGACAGTCTGTGACTTACAGGATGAGTATCCTCAGCAGGTGGAGGTCCTGCACGGGCTTCCGCGCGCCGGCATCCAGTCTGTGACTTACAGGATGAGTATCCTCAGCAGGTTGAGGTCCTGCACGGGCTCCCGCGCGCCGGCATCTAGTCTGTGACTTACAGGATGAGTATCCTCAGCAGGTTGAGGTCCTGCACGGGCTCCCGCGTGCCGGCATCCAGTCTGTGACTTACAGGATGAGTTTCCTCAGCAGGTTGAGGTCCTGCACGGGCTCCCGCGCGCCGGCAGACAGTCTGTGACTTACAGGATGAGTATCCTCATCAGGTTGAGGTCCTGCACGGGCAGCGCGCCGGCAGACAGTCTGTGACTTACAGGATGAGTATCCTCAGCAGGTTGAAGTCCTGCACGAGCTCCCGCGCGCCGGCATCCAGTCTGTGACTTACAGGATGAGTATCCTCAGCAGGTTGAGGTCCTGCACGGGCTCCCGCGTGCCGGCATCCAGTCTGTGACTTACAGGATGAGTATCCTCAGCAGGTTGAGGTCCTGCACGAGCTCCCGCGCGCCGGCAGACAGTCTGTGACTTAAAGGATGAGTATCCTCAGCAGGTTGAGGTCTTGCACGGGCTCCCGCGCGCCGGCATCCAGTCTGTGACTTACAGGATGAGTATCATCAGCAGGTTGAGGTCCTGCACGGGCTCCCGCGTGCCGGCATCCAGTCTGTGACTTACAGGATGAGTTTCCTCAGCAGGTTGAGGTCCTGCACGGGCTCCCGCGCGCCGGCATCCAGTCTGTGACTTACAGGATGAGTATCATCAGCAGGTTGAGGTCCTGCACGGGCTCCCGCGCACCGGCATCCAGTCTGTGACTTACAGGATGAGTATCCTCAGCAGGTTGAGGTCCTGCACGAGCTCCCGCGTGCCGGCATCCAGTCTGTGACTTACAGGATGAGTATCCTCAGCAGGTTGAGGTCCTGCACGGGCTCCCGCGCGCCGGCATCCAGTCTGTGATTTACAGGATGAATATCCTCAGCAGGTTGAGGTCCTGCACGGGCTCCCGCGCGCCGGCATCCGGTCTGTGACTTACAGGATGAGTATCCTCAGCAGGTTGAGGTCCTGCACGGGCTCCCGCGCGCCGGCATCCAGTCTGTGACTTACAGGATGAGTATCATCAGCAGGTTGAGGTCCTGCACGGGCTCCCGCGCACCGGCAGACAGTCTGTGACTTACAGGATGAGTATCCTCAGCAGGTGGAGGTCCTGCACGGGCTTCCGCGCGCCGGCATCCAGTCTGTGACTTACAGGATGAGTATCCTCAGCAGGTTGAGGTCCTGCACGGGCTCCCGCGCGCCGGCATCTAGTCTGTGACTTACAGGATGAGTATCCTCAGCAGGTTGAGGTCCTGCACGGGCTCCCGCGTGCCGGCATCCAGTCTGTGACTTACAGGATGAGTTTCCTCAGCAGGTTGAGGTCCTGCACGGGCTCCCGCGCGCCGGCAGACAGTCTGTGACTTACAGGATGAGTATCCTCATCAGGTTGAGGTCCTGCACGGGCAGCGCGCCGGCAGACAGTCTGTGACTTACAGGATGAGTATCCTCAGCAGGTTGAAGTCCTGCACGAGCTCCCGCGCGCCGGCATCCAGTCTGTGACTTACAGGATGAGTATCCTCAGCAGGTTGAGGTCCTGCACGGGCTCCCGCGTGCCGGCATCCAGTCTGTGACTTACAGGATGAGTATCCTCAGCAGGTTGAGGTCCTGCACGAGCTCCCGCGCGCCGGCAGACAGTCTGTGACTTAAAGGATGAGTATCCTCAGCAGGTTGAGGTCTTGCACGGGCTCCCGCGCGCGGGCATCCGGTCTGTGACTTACAGGATGAGTATCCTCAGCAGGTTGAGGTCCTGCACGAGCTCCCGCGCGCCGGCAGACAGTCTGTGACTTAAAGGATGAGTATCCTCAGCAGGTTGAGGTCTTGCACGGGCTCCCGCGCGCCGGCATCCAGTCTGTGATTTACAGGATGAGTATCCTCAGCAGGTTGAGGTCCTGCACGGGCTCCCGCGCGCCGGCAGACAGTCTGTGACTTAAAGGATGAGTATCCTCAGCAGGTTGAGGTCTTGCACGGGCTCCCGCGCGCCGGCATCCAGTCTGTGACTTACAGGATGAGTATCCTCATCAGGTTGAGGTCCTGCACGGGCAGCGCGCCGGCATCCAGTCTGTGACTTACAGGATGAGTATCATCAGCAGGTTGAGGTCCTGCACGGGCCCCCGCGCACCGGCAGACAGTCTGTGACTTACAGGATGAGTATCCTCAGCAGGTTGAGGTCCTGCACGGGCTTCCGCGCGCCGGCATCCAGTCTGTGACTTACAGGATGAGTATCCTCAGCAAGTTGAGGTCCTGCACGGGCTCCCGCGCGCCGGCATCTAGTCTGTGACTTACAGGATGAGTATCCTCAGCAGGTTGAGGTCCTGCATGGGCTCCCGCGCGCCGGCATCCAGTCTGTGACTTACAGGATGAGTTTCCTCAGCAGGTTGAGGTCCTGCACGGGCTCCCGCGCGCCGGCAGACAGTCTGTGACTTACAGGATGAGTATCCTCATCAGGTTGAGGTCCTGCACGGGCAGCGCGCCGGCAGACAGTCTGTGACTTACAGGATGAGTATCCTCAGCAGGTTGAGGTCTTGCACGGGCTCCCGCGCGCCGGCATCCAGTCTGTGATTTACAGGATGAGTATCCTCAGCAGGTTGAGGTCCTGCACGGGCACCCGCGCGCCGGCATCCAGTCTGTGACTTACAGGATGAGTATTCTCAGCAGGTTGAGGTCCTGCACGGGCTCCCGCGCACCGGCAGACAGTCTGTGACTTACAGGATGAGTATCCGTAGCAGGTTGAGGTCCTGCACGGGCTCCCGCGCGCCGGCACCCAGTCTGTGACTTACAGGAAGAGTATCCTCAGCAGGTTGAAGTCCTGCACGGGCTCCCGCGCAGCGGCAGACAGTCTGTGACTTAAAGGATGAGTATCCTCAGCAGGTTGAGGTCTTGCACGGGCTCCCGCGCACCGGCAGACAGTCTGTGACTTAAAGGATGAGTATCCTCAGCAGGTTGAGGTCTTGCACGGGCTCCCGCGCGCCGTCAGACAGTCTGTGACTTACAGGATAAGTATCCTCAGCAGGTTGAGGTCCTGCACGGGGTCCCGCGCGCTGGCAGACAGTCCGTGACTTACAGGATGAGTGTCCTCAGCAGCTTGAGGTCCTGCACGAGCTCCCGCGCGCTGGCAGATAGTCTGTGCCATGACACATCCAGCTGCGACGCCAGGATCTTGTGGAACTGCTTCGTGATGCAGTTATCTGCAGTCACCTCCTGCCACACAAGTAATACCAGCTCACAACAACGGCTCGCAATATTCGTTTCTCATTTGGCCCATTCCAATACCATTACTGTCTGTGAGGAGTAGGGTATTGTTAGTGATGGCCTTTGGAAGAGCCACGCTGGAATATGATATTGAAGATCCGGTATCCGATAAATTAACTTAGTTTTCGCAGGTGAAAAGCTAGATAATGTCAGTAGAGTATTAAGTTTGTAGGGAGGGGTATATCAGTTGGAGAATGTCATACAATCATAAATTCCTCCAACGGTACACCTTTATTTATTATAATTTTGACTTTATGTAACTTGCCTATGCTTTGTTTTCTTTCTTAGGGTCAGGCAGGTTAGGTTAGTTTGTATAATATTCCTAGTGCAGTTCCAACATAATTAAGTAGGTTTTTCAATTAAAATTAAGTTTTTTCCTTATTATTAGTTTTAGGTAGGTAAGGTTTTGTAAATTGTTATATGTTTGTTTTCCCTTAGTAAGGGAACTTAAAACTTGTTTTAACAACAAACTAAAATTTATTTTGACTTGTTGCAAAACTTAAAACTTTAATTTGTGTTTATTTGTCAATAAGGTTTATTTGTCGATAAGGTGGCAGCTGGTGAGCGGGCAGCGAATACCTATTCCTTATGAACCGCACGTACGGGAACATTCGGGTTCAGGATCCACTGGTAATTGTGGATCGCATGTGATCGGTCCCATGGCATTGGCTCGACAACATGAGGATGGCGTCCTGAAGGTCTTCTCTGGTAACGAGACCTTACAGCAGGTAGTTGCGCTGCACACCGGTTACGACCCATGGGAGCAAAGCGAGGGGGCGAACCATTGCCCCCGCCCATGAGGGGGGTGCGGCCACCATTCCTGGTTGGTTAACTCCGAATATTGGGGGTGAACTCCGAATATGGGGAAGCGAGGGGCGCCGGTCCTCAGTACGTGAGGAATCATAAAACCTCGAAAATTTTTTCAACTGAGCAACATTTTAACAAACTAAATGACCGTATATATGCTTAAAGCTCTAAGGAAGCTTCCCAATTAGTCGACAGAGTGCAACGTGGGCATTATCCGACTTCAGTGATGGTTTGGTGGGGTGTTAGCTATGAAGGAGTGACTAAGCCATATTTTTCTGAAAAAGGTATCAAAACATCGGCAGAAGTGTAGCAAGATACCATTCTTGAGAAGGTAGTTAAGCCCCTTAGCAACACCATGTTCAATAACTAAGTATGGTCCTTCCAGCAAGACTCGGCGCCGCGCCGGGTGGTAAATCTCGGTCCACGCAGTCTTGGTTGGAAGCGAACGTTTCGGACTTCATCAGAGCTGAAAACTGGTCGTCGTCGTCTAGTCCCGATCTTAAGTGGGTAGGAAAATGATTCGCGAACTAGAGCGTCAAAAAACATCTAAATGTTGTTTTCAGTTATAATAAAGTATTTTTTTGGAAAAAAAGAACATGGAGGTGTAGATTTTATTTACTCGATCCTAATTACATAATTTCTTTATAAAAAATATGTTAAGTTTTGAAATGATAACTAAAATAATATTTTTAGAATCAGAAATCAAACTTTGGGTGTCTTTTCAAAAGTTAATATATTTTTTAATTAGGATCGAGTAAGTAATATTTACACCTCTACGATCTTTTTCTGTAGAAATAAACTTTGATATCACTGAAAACAACATTTACACGTTTTTAGACGTTCGAGATCACGAAACCTTTTACTGGCTTCTTAATCCGCTGGTATATGATTTATGGTCAGTTTTAGAGAGTAGGACTTGCTCTAATCGCTATGATAATTTGGAGTCCCTAAAACAATCCATACGATTGGCAGTGAAGAATTTTCCCATGGAAAGAGTGCGTGCTTCTATTGATAACTGGCCTCAACGTTTAAAGGACTGTATTGCAGCTTGCAGCCAATGGGGACCACTTCGTATAAGTGAATGATTATTTAAATGACAGAGTTATAAATATTTAATTTTGATTCCATGTGTATGTGTTAGTGTTTTATTGTTTGTATTAGTCTTATTGAAAAGTAATAATAATGACATATTACAATTAATTTTGCCATAGATTTCTACATCAATAATATTTTATTATATTGACATAATTTACTTCATACTGGCCATTATTATTGTTTGTTGTTTATTGATCATACTGAAAAAGGAGGATGACATTTTTCATTAATTTTGCCAAATATTGTTAACTAAACTGACATTATATTAATTTTGCGTTATTTTCTGGAACAATATTATTTAGTGTTTATCTATAGGTACCTGTAAATTATATTTTACTTGACATTCACTCATAGGTATCATTTACTTATACATCGACATTCACATATAATACAATTTGCTAAGGCTGTATGGTTGTTAAAGGTTTTTTGCATGCACTGGGAAAAAGGTTTGTGTTGTCATATTACTGTTTTTCTCTTTTTTTTTTATCTGTGACAACTGTGCATTTCAATTCAATGAAATATTTATTCTATGTTTGTGTAGACATGTAAATGGCTGTATAGTTGAAATAGTTGCCTTTCCACAATGGTGGAAGAATTAAATAAAATAAAATGTGTAGACATGTCAATTTTTGCGGTGCTATGGAGGCAAGGGTGTTATTTAGTTTGTGTAAATTAATCTAGGGTTTGTGTATATTGTACGTTTTTAAATTGTAACTATAAATAATTTGCATACCAATGTGTGGTAGGACATGTTGAACCAAAATAATGTAACAACTTATGTACCATGTTCTTGGAAATAAAGTATTATTATTATTATTATTAAGCTTTTTATATTTTTAATTGTTTTATATTTATGTATTAAACTAACGCACTGTAAAAGTAATAAATGTTATTTGCATTAGAAAAATTTTATTTTTTTCTTTGTTACAATATTTATGGCAAGACTAGAATCTAATGATACAGTTTTAGTTTTTATAAGCGACACTAACAGCTGGTGTAACAGAATGTTTTTTTTTTTAAATCAACCGGTTTGATTCCCGGCTAGGAGAATAAATTGTTCAAAAATCTAATGAATCAGTTTTAGTTTTTATCAATATCGGTCCCGAGACTCCTTCGAGCATTTTTCGATATTTCTTGTATTTTAGGATTTGGCCTTGAAGGCACACTTGAAAAAAATCACCCTGTATAGTAAAAGATAAAGATAATTAAAAAGATGTCGGTCCCGGTTTCACTAGACCAACTTGTGAAACTGTTTATAGATGGGTTATTGAGTCTATTCAAACATCGCGACGAGCTAGCCACTTGTTCGGTGTACACTTATATCATCGGCTACGACGGAGTGGGATTAAAACGCCTCCGCTAGGGCCGTCTAGGCGGTCTCGGGCACCGTAAGGTACCCGTGATGATATGTATGTTTGTATGTATAATTGAGACATAAATTAAAAACAAACGTATTTTATTACCCGCAGCTCGAGATGAGCGTGTCGCTTCTTGAGGTGGGACACGAGCTGGTTGATGATCTCCAAGAGACAGGCCTGCATCTGCTCCACGGCCGAGCTAAGGGGCACGCGCAGCTCCTCCACGCGCGCATTGCCTTTCAGGCTCTTGATTACAGCCCCGTGAAACCTGAAAAATATATACAGGACTGAGGAAAATATATACCTACATTCTAATATTATAGTGCCAGTTCCATTTATGAACTTTGTCAGAAAGCCTGTGCAACGCAAATTCCAGTAAATATTGTGTCAGTGTAAAGGGCGGCCAATATTATTTTCCCGCAGCGGTAAAATAGCTAGACCGGGCGATGGTTTTAACAAAGAAGTTAAACCCATACGTGCCCAAAAATGCTTTTTCAGTTCTAAATTTCAACTGGAAGTGAAATTTAAAATGGCGGAGCAAACCCGCCGGACTGCAAATGAAGAATTAAAGGTGATGAACTTTACCCACAAGGAGATATTTTTTTATGTCTATGACAACACTGTCCTATTTTAGGCACGAGTACGAGCGGAGCTTTTATGTCTATGATAACACTGTCCTATTTTAGGCACGAGTACGAGCGGAGCTTTTATGTCTATGATAACACTGTCCTATTTTAGGCACGAGTACGAGCGGAGCTTTTATGTCTATGATAACACTGTCCTATTTTAGGCACGAGTACGAGCGGAGCTTTTATGTCTATGATAACACTGTCCTATTTTAGGCACGAGTACGAGCGGAGCTTTTATGTCTATGATAACACTGTCCTATTTTAGGCACGAGTACGAGCGGCGCTTTTATGTCTATGACAACACTGTCCTATTTAAGGCACGAGTACGAGCGGAGCTTTTATATCTATGATAACACTGTCCTATTTTAGGCACGAGTACGAGCAGCGCTTTTATGTCTATGATAACACTGTCCTATTTTAGGCACGAGTACGAGCGGCGCTTTTATGTCTATGACAACACTGTCCTATTTTAGGCACGAGTACGAGCGGAGCTTTTATGTCTATGATAACACTGTCCTATTTTAGGCACGAGTACGAGCGGCGCTTTTATGTCTATGATAACACTGTCCTATTTTAGGCACGAGTACGAGCGGCGCTTTTATGTCTATGATAACACTGTCCTATTTTAGGCACGAGTACGAGCGGCGCTGTTATGTCTATGATAACACTGTCCTATTTTAGGTACGAGTACGAGCGGCGCTGTTATGTCTATGATAACACTGTCCTATTTTAGGTACGAGTACGAGCGGCGCTGTTATGTCTATGATAACACTGTCCTATTTTAGGTACGAGTACGAGCGGCGCTGTTATGTCTATGATAACACTGTCCTATTTTAGGTACGAGTACGAGCGGCGCTGTTATGTCTATGATAACACTGTCCTATTTTAGGTACGAGTACGAGCGGCGCTGTTATGTCTATGATAACACTGTCCTATTTTAGGTACGAGTACGAGCGGCGCTGTTATGTCTATAATAACACTGTCCTATTTTAGGCACGAGTACGAGCGGCGCTTTTATGTCTATGATAACATTGTCCTATTTTAGGCACGAGTACGAGTACGCGATGAGAGCTGGTTTTTTCAATACGACCCGGAAACCAAACGCCAAAGCTCACAATGGTTGTCTCCGCACGCCCCCGCCCGAAAAAAGCTCGCATGAGCAAGTCGAAGGTGAAATGATTGGCTTTTTTGATAGCCGTGGAATCGTTCACAAAGAATTTGTTCCACCCGGGCAAACCGTAAATCAAGTCTACTATCGCCAAGTACTCGAAAGATTGCGAAAAGGAGTCAACAGGGTGCGCTCAGACATCACTCGTAACTGGATCCTTCATTACGACAACGCGCCGTGCCACACCGCCCTCAACAACCCTTTTCGCCCGTATCACCCTGTGACTTTTTTTTGTTCCCTAAAACAAAATCGGTGGTCAAAGGAACCCATTTTGAGTCGATTGAGGACATCCAGGCGGCCGTGACGAGGGTACTCGCGGACATCCCAGTCGAACCGTTCCAGAAATGTTACGAAGCATGGAAAACGCGCTGAAATCGTTGTATAGCTGCCCAAGGGGACTACTTTCAAGGGTATGGCTGAGTTGTAGAATAATTTTGAAATATACGGTTTTTATGGAATCAGTCTCATTACTTAATTGTCACACCTCGTATATATCTATATGTATTTGTTTTTGTCTTTAATACTTGTCATTTGTTTTATTTTTATTGTTTATTGGGTTTTAATATTGTTATTATTTTGTTTGATATGAATTATTTAAAATTTCTTGCTCCCTTAATATAACTTTAATTTATTTTTATTAATATTATGCAAAATTTTTAATGAGGAGTTTTCCAGAAGTTATTATTTAACGCAACAGATGGCGTTTAGTCGCTATCTACAAAAACTGTCAAAATAGAAAGCGGTAATATATAAAATACACCCAAAATTTAGGGTAAATAGGAAATCAAATACCTTTATAAGAATAATTTATAAAATTTACTTAACTTTGTTTAACATATACACTAATATCGTGAGCACTTTGCCTTACGGCGCCAACTTAAGCAATATTTTTTCTTTTAAATATCATCATATTAGTAATTAAATTTGAATTTCTAAGGTACCATAGTCTTTTTTACGAAGTTTTTCTTGACAGGGTATCTACTAAAGATTATAGAGAGCAAGAATAACGAGTAAGTAGATACATATAAAAGTAACAAAATATGGTAAAAATATAACACATCTTGCAATACCAACATTTAGTTTTAATTCATAGAGAATTTAGAGTCTATATTTGAATAGTCTATATAGAAATATAGACTACTTAAGTATAAAAACAGCCTTTTTTGACAGTTTTTGTGGATATCTCTCCAGCTGCCATCTAGTGGAATATTTTGGAACCGGCGAAAAGAAAACTCCTCATTATAAACTAATTCAGTTATTTTTATTTTGTTTTCTATAGTTTTTTTTTTATTTATTTTTTTCTATATAGTTTTATAATGACGAGTACGAGCGGCGCTGTTATGTCTATGATAACACTGTCCTATTTTAGGTACGAGTACGAGCGGCGCTGTTATGTCTATGATAACACTGTCCTATTTTAGGTACGAGTACGAGCGGCGCTGTTATGTCTATGATAACACTGTCCTATTTTAGGCACGAGTACGAGCGGCGCTGTTATGTCTATGATAACACTGTCCTATTTTAGGTACGAGTACGAGCGGCGCTGTTATGTCTATGATAACACTGTCCTATTTTAGGTACGAGTACGAGCGGCGCTGTTATGTCTATGATAACACTGTCCTATTTTAGGCACGAGTACGAGCGGCGCTGTTATGTCTATGATAACACTGTCCTATTTTGTTTTTGTTTTTTGAGATTTCAGTGGCAAAAGTGGCGTTGTGATCTGCCACATTGTTTGGCCCAGAATGCTACCGCGACATGATCACAATGACCCAAGTCGATAGGTGAGGCGTTGTGATCATATTTTGACATTTGTGGTTGTGACAGTTGTTGTTGTTTTAAACGTCGCAGCCGTCTTATATTTTTAGGTTCACATTTATTGTATTTAAAATCGAATTAATTAAAAATGATGTCGCAAATAAAATTAGTGGATTGTACGACTTAACCTATATTTTACTTGACAAGTGGCAGTTGGCAGATTCGTGATTAAAATTCCGTTCGATTTGGATAGTGGTAGTTGTGGTATTGTGAGTGAAACTAACCAAAAAAACGCAAGCTCGCATAATGTCATCATGATCATTGTGATCATATTTCATTCCCAAAACAAACGGGCCCGAAGGCCCAAAGACATTAAACTTAATACAATAAATAAAAAAGGTATTATTTACATGCTTGTACAGCGTCACTACCATTATTTTATATAAACACAAAAAGTTGGAGCTTAAAGTAGTAAAGATAAATCATTTAAAATTTTTTTTTAATGAAAATCTGGAAATTTAAATAAAAAAATAATATAATATGCCATACTAACATACTTACAGCGGTATTCATAACAACTTATTGAGCCCTTGAAGAACACTTAATACGTTTTTGTTGCTAAAAAGAGATATGCATAGCCTACTCTAAGTAAAAGGCCCTTTAATGGCTCAACAGTTTTTATGAATACCGATGTTAGTATATACTAATCGACACCACAAACATCCTTGTATATAAACTTGATCGGTTACAATTTGAACTACAAGTGCGGCAAGTCGCTCTCTTGAATATCTCTCTTTCGGTTGACATTTCGAGTGAGAAACAAATCAAATCCTAAACTACATGGAATATTGAAAAATGCTGACAGGAGGCTCGGGGGCGGTTTAGATAAAAATGCTGACAGGAGGCTCGGGGGCGGTTTAGATAAAAATGCTGACAGGAGGCTCGGGGGCGGTTTAGATAAAAATGCTGACAGGAGGCTCGGGGGCGGTTTAGATAAAAATGCTGACAGGAGGCTCGGGGGCGGTTTAGATAAAAATGCTGACAAGAGGCTCGGGGGCGGTTTAGATAAAAATGCTGACAGGAGGCTCGGGGGCGGTTTAGATAAAAATGCTGACAGGAGGCTCGGGGGAGGTTTAGATAAAAATGCTGACAGGAGGCTCGGGGGCGGTTTAGAGAAAAATGCTGACAGGAGGCTCGGGGGCGGTTTAGATAAAAATGCTGACAGAAGGCTCGGGGGCGGTTTAGATAAAAATGCTGACAGGAGGCTCGGGGGCGGTTTAGATAAAAATGCTGACAGGAGGCTCGGAGGCGGTTTAGATAAAAATGCTGACAGGAGGCTCGGGGGCGGTTTAGATAAAAATGCTGACAGGAGGCTCGGGGGCGGTTTAGATAAAAATGCTGACAGGAGGCTCGGGGGCGGTTTAGATAAAAACTAAAACTGCATCATTACATTTGTGGAAATATATTCTCCTAGTCGGGAATTGAACCGGTTGATTTTGAAAAAAAATAACTCATCTGTAATACTGCACCAGCTGTTAGTGTCGCTTTTAAAGATCAAATTCTGGTATTTAATATCTAGCGGCAAACTAATGGAAAATGCTAATTTTTTATAAAAATATTAAAATAAATTATATTTTACCACAGTCTGTTTTACTAACTAATCAAATTTTTAATTTGTTTGAAATAATGATCTTCAAAACCTATCCATAATAAAAACATGCAGGTGAAAAAAACTAGTTATGTTTCGGTTTTAGTCTGTGGGTTTGCCGGTTTTCAGGAGACTATTGCATCGATTTCAACGGACGATATAGGGATGTTCCGATCCGATCTTTTAGAGCATACGATCCGGCGATTTTTGGATCGGATCGGGACCATACGATTTTTTGGCGGATCGATACAAAACTTCAAAGATCGGATCGCTCGGATCGTATGAAAGGCTGTGGATGTATTTACTACATTTGAAAGAAAGAAAAGAAAGAAAGAAAGAAAAACTTTATTTTCGCTAACAACACAATTACATAGACAATTAATATAATATATTCAAATATAATTACAAACATTAAAATTTTTTTTTTTTTTTCAAAGGAGTGTGTTGCGTGGCGACTAAAAGGTAATCAGCTCAGTATAAGCTACATCGTTCTAGGATGAAGCACTGATTTTCAGCTGACGCCTGTGTTAGAGTTATAAGTACAGAATAACTCAATGTTTACTTATTACAAATGTATACAATTTTAAGCAATTTTACAGGGGACGACAAAATTTTACATACAGATTCACAACTAACACTATCTAAATATAATATAATAATACAATGAAGAATAAATAATACCATCACGGGAATGACAAAATTGGTTATACACTAAAGTCATACATTATATAGGTACTGTAACATAATACACGTGTAGGCAGGTTTAAATCAGAATAAAACAACATTTAACAACGCAAGATTCTATGAGCATCAACGGTCGCAAGCATACTAATACACAATATGAAAATGTAAAGAATTTGTATCATTTAATACTATTGTTGTTATTATTATAATTATAATGAATATCAATTATTATTAAAGCATTTTCATTATGAATTATTATTATCATTAACAATTAAAATTACTATTATCAATTAATATTACTATTATCCATCATTATTATTTTTATTAATTATTATTATCATTATCAATTATTATTATTATCAATTGTTATTATTAACATTTGGGTAGGGTACTTTGATTTTTTTGTTATAAACCGACCTTGATCTTTTGTTTACGTTACGTACCTAACTTGGCGGCATCTTTTGCGGGTAAATATATGCGAATCTAATTTAATTTTATTATTAACAAATTTTGTGGGTAAGTAAACATAAATGTGTGGCCCGATTAGTTTCTATTTGTTACTGTCTCTGAGTGTTTCAGACGTGTGTGAAGGACGTTTTGTTTTTATAAAACTGCTTAGTGAAAAAAATCCCATTACATCTACTCAACCATTACAAGTAACTTTTTACTGCGAATATTCTTTCAAATTATTCCTTATATATATAGAATTGTTTCTTAATTATTTGCATCCGATCCGGATCGATTTCCTGAATATCGGATCGACGGCATGTGATCCGATCCGATACGATCCATAAAATCGGATCGACGAACAGGATCGCGCATCCCTAGGACGATAAAGCAGCGGAGCTACTAAACTAAACGCGTTATGCGAATTCGTCTATATCAACGCTTGTTTCGTCGTATATTTTATATATCTATGCTGTTAAAGAACAATGATTGCAACAAATGGTTTTTGTAGGCTGCTTACTTTCAGGTAGATACAAAGTCACATGCCGTACACCAGTAAAAAAACAACGACATTCGTTTTTAAATAAAAGTAAGAAAAAATGTATTCAGGTACCTATGTATTGAAAACATTGGCTATAATTTCTAACAATTTATTAGTTAGGGCTAAAAACGTTAAACATATTTTCTTAAAAAATAGCCTAGTGGTTAAGTCATTGCGCAACTGATAACAAGGTGAAGCAGATGACAACAAGGCCGGCCTGGGATGGGTGACCGCTTTATACAACGAGGCTATTTCATTATAAACACCGCTACACGCTCGCCACTTGTTAGGTGTTGCCTCTGAATACCATCGTCGAAATGAGGACAGGTTAATCCCTCCACTGGGTACCCTGAGACCGTTTAAACGGTTCTCGGGAGCCAAATAGGCACCCGTGATGGTATTATTTATATTTTCTTAAAAATGAGCACTTTCTTAGTTTGCCGTTTGAAGTTACATTCCACCATTTGATCCTTATAAGCGACACTATCAACACTTTTTTTTCAAAATCAACCGGTTCGATTCCCGGAGGAGATTTTTTTTTAAATTGCAGATTCAGTTTTTTATCAAAATCAGCCTCGAGACTCTTTTGTCCTAACTGATTGACTCAGTGAATAACTTACGCATCATCGCCCGGCCGACTGTAGCTAGGAACATGACACTTGGACAGAATCATCCTTTTGTCATGTGGGCGCCCACTAAGAAGGGATCTTCCAAACGACGACGGGTGCCACAACAGTCAAACTTTGTATGTAATTCTGTACATGGACTAACCCCTAACATTTTATTCAGAGTTTTGGCAAATAAAATATCATTTCAGTTCAATTCTTATTTTATCATTCCATTTTTTTTATATAATATTTATAACAGAAACCATAAACTTTCTATGTATACTCTTCTTATAAAACTAAGGTCACGGGTTTTACAATTTTCCAATATTTTATTAGGGGAAGGAGGGGGAAGACAAAAGTAAGTTTTTAAAACTTTTTTTTACATATTACGGGAATAACGGAAATTTATATGGACTTAATTAACACTAATACAACACTTTTTTTATTTTTTGTGAAATTTTATTAGGGGAAGATGACCCCAAAAATGGGTATTGCGGGAACAATGAAAGTGTGTCAGTAGTGTCTGCCTATTAATCTTATAGACACGTGTTTTACTATTTTAATAAGGCGAAGACGGGCCAACACAATTATATATGTCCTCAATTATCTCTACGATCACGAGCGGCACGTTCTGCAGGGAAGCCACTCGATACACTGATTCAATGCCGCGACGCGTCGATTGATGAAAATATAAAAAAATGTCTATGGGTAAAACATATTTGACGTAGTTCCCGGTAGGGCCCCTGTGGACGCGATGTCATACTATAACATAAAGATGTTAAGTAGGACATCGCGTGACTAAAAGATGGTATTTAGGACATCGCGTGACTATAAGATGGTAAGTAGGACATCGCGTGACTAAAAGATGGTAAGTAGGACATCGCGTGACTAAAAGATGGTAAGTAGGACATCGCGTGACTATAAGATGGTAAGTAGGACATCGCGTGACTAAAAGATGGTAAGTAGGACATCGCGTGACTATAAGATGGTAAGTAGGACATCGCGTGACTAAGGCCCAGTTTCTTGATGGATAGTTATCTCAACTAATTGTCAAATAATGACAGATAAATTACTAAAGGTTAAATTTAGAAAAAAATGTGTTTCTTGATGGATAGTTAAATTGACTATCTGTTAAATATAATAAAATAATAACTATGATTTTAACAAATAGTTAGTTATTTTGACTACTCAAAAATGAGTGGTTAAACCATATAATCTCTAGTAAGATACGAATTTGGGGTTATAAATTGAAGTGTTTGTGTTGCGTTTTTTGCAAATTATCTTATTAAAATGAATTTGAGCATTGAAAAATATTTTTCCTATTTTGAAAGTTCATAGCAACTCTTAGGATGAAGAATGTTTGAGGACAAACAGACGTAAAAAAACTTTCCGTCCCAGGAAAGAACATTTAAAAATTTGGAATGAAAATGAATTCAAAGAAAGGTTTATAGTTAATAAAAAAACCTGTTTATGGCTCGTAGAAGAATTAAAAATGTTTCTTCAACGCCAAACAATAAGGTAAGAAAATAACTTTATATTCATAGTGAAGTGAGGTTAGGTCAAACAATAATTGAGGTTATTCAAGATGTCCTGTATCAAAACCTAATTAGGACAGGGTCCCCATAAAGGGGTAAAATCACAATAAAACTAGGTACCTACCTATATTTTTTTAAATGACCCATTTGATGTTCTTATTATGGTCATGCAGTTTTGAAATTTTGAATTATCATCAACATACAGTTATTACCATTTACTGGATATTTATTTAAATTATTGTTACAGAAATCATGCTGACAGTGTAGAGGATCAAATATTATTAACTTTAAGATTTTATGCAACTGGAAATATACAGAAATGTTCATATTTATTTGGCCTACCTAAAACAACAGTTTGCAAAGTTGTACTTATAAAAATAAAAAATAAATATAAAAACTGAAGATGAAATTAACACAGGGATGATGCCATTTTAAGATGGGGGGAAAGTAACAGATAAGACATGTACATTGTGCAGTGTTGTCGTAGGGACTGCCGGGCATATACTTGAAAAAGTCTAGTATTCACACCGACATGGTAAAGTTCTAGAAATTATTTTCAAGATGGAGCTTACAGGATCATAGTATTTGGTTGAGTAGAGAGAGTAGTCTGTCTCAAGTCCGGGAACACTGCAGTTCAATCCCTGCCTCCCAACCACACTATGGACCCGGCAGCCCCACAGAGAATCCATGTATAGCTAAAAACATTGTCTCAAAGTATGTCCCAACTTGATCATAACAATCTGGTAAGGTGTGGAAAAGCCACAGATATTGTGAAAAGTCTATAAACCTGCTTTGCGGTCACAAGTCCAGTAACACTGCGGGTCACACCCCCTGACCATGCGATGGGCCCAGCACCCACATAGAGATTCAAAAATTCAGATTGGAATGGGAAATACAAAAATTGGCTAGTATTTATAATTATATGAAATAAAAATATTAATAATCATATAGTTTTTTTTATCTAAATAATCCAGCCATATAATAAATAAATAATAAAAAATAAATACCGTCACGGGTGCCAATTTGGATCCCGGGAACCGTTTAAACGGCCTCAGGGTACCCAGCGGAGGGATTAACCCGTCCTCATTTCGCCGATGGATATTCGGAGGCAAAACATATATATAATATTGGGTTAAATTATCAATTTATGTTAATTATTACCCAATATTATATATATGTTTTGCCTCCGAATATCCAATATAAAAAATAAACATATTAATTCATAGTAAATATGTTATCCTATATGACAGCCTCCGTAGACTAGTGGTTGCGCCTTTGGCGTTGTATCCGGAGGTCGTGGGTTCGATTCCCACCCATGGCAAAAAATATTAGTACGTATTTTTCTGTACAGTTTGTCATGGTCTGGGTGTTTATAAAATATAATATGTATTATATCGTTGTTTCTGGTACACATAGTACAAGCCTAGAGCTTAGTTTGTGACCAGAGCAATATGTGTAATTTGTCCTACATAAATAAAAACATCACATTCGCAGCACTAGTTCATAAATGGTTACCAATGCCTTAATATATTAAAAAATAATAATAACAAATGGTTAACTTGTGCCTACTGATAACCTGTTGATAACAATAGTTAATTTTGTTTTAAGAAACACATTTGGCTGATGACTAATGATTAATGAACTTACTATAGTTGCTTAACTGATTGTTAAAGATACAAATAGTCAAATTTAGCCATCCATCAAGAAACCGGGCCTAAAAGAGATAAGTAAGCAATTATACTTACCTATCTCTTTTAGTCACGAGGACAAAACAGGGAAAGAGGAGACACGACTATAAATAACGTACCTTGGCCACAGGTACAGCTCCGTGACAAACAGGGCTCGCATCACCTTCTCCACCTGATGGTAGCCGAACGTGAAGGACACGGGGGAGGCAGAAAACGCCTTGATGAAGCCAATCTACAAAAACAGTTTTTTTATTTAGAAAAGTATGAGTAAGCAAGAATTTTGGCACTCTTTGAAAGCGGTCAAAGATGCGATTTATTAGAAATTTTAAAATGCAAATATAAAATGCAAAATACCTATTTTGTATTTAAATGCTTTTTAATAAAAACATTTTGTTTTTTATTTGAAATACTTTTCGAGATGTATTTTGCATTTTTAAAATACAAAAATACTTACGCTAATTTGACCGCTAGCGGCGCTGCTAGCCTTAAAGTGTGCCTAGTGCCAAACGAAGCGACCAACTATAATAATAATAACGAACGGACTTCGCGGTGTCGTTGTGGTGACTGATTACTTTTTTGATATTTAAGTGAGGTGTTATCATTAATAATACGAGACTTTTATCTAAAAGGGTAAAAAAATAAAAAGAATAGATTTAGACAAAAGGTATTTGTATTTTCAAAATACCTATTTAGCATTTAAAATACAAAACGCAAAACTATTTGGTATTTGCATTTTGTATTTAAATATCTTTAAACTATTTTGTACATCTCTGAAAACGGTGTGAGCCCGGAGCACCAGCACTAACTATGTAAAGTTCTTGCTGTGACATAGCCAACAGTATCACCTTGTTGTCCTGTCGGTAGAGGCGCAGAGCAAAGGCCTCCTGACAAGACTCGAGCACGGTGTGAGCCCGGAGCACCAGCACCCCCGTCACGTGGGAGACGGGCACTCGATGCTTCAGGAGGTCTACCACCAGTACACGGGTCGACACAAAGTATATACCACCATCTAAATATACTTTTTCTCTGAAAATATTACCCATAATTATATTTATTAGCCTATACTGTTGGGAAAGGGCCTCCCTTCCCTCTCTATTAGCCTATACTGTTGGGAGAAGGTGTGCCTATATCTGCGAGCCTATAACGGACAGATAGTTGTGTGCCTATATCTGCGAACCTATAACGGACAGATCAGATAGTTGTGTGCCTATATCTGCGAGCCTATAACGGACAGATAGTTGTGTGCCTATATCTGCGAGCCTATAACGGACAGATAGTTGTGTGCCTATATCTGCGAACCTATAACGGACAGATCAGATAGTTGTGTGCCTATATCTGCGAGCCTATAACGGACAGATAGTTGTGTGCCTATATCTGCGAGCCTATAATGGACAGATAGTTGTGTGCCTATATCTGCGAGCCTATAACGGACAGATAGTTATGTGCCTATATCTGCGAGCCTATAACGGACAGATAGTTGTGTGCCTATATCTGCGAGCCTATAACGGACAGATAGTTGTGTGCCTATATCTGCGAGCCTATAACGGACAGATAGTTGTGTGCCTATATCCGCGAGCCTATAACGGACAGATAGTTGTGTGCCTATATTTGCGAGCCTATAACGGACAGATAGTTGTGTGCCTATATCTGCGAGCCTATAATGGACAGATAGTTGTATGCCTATATCTGCGAGCCTATAACGGACAGATAGTTGTGTGCCTATATCTGCGAGCCTATAACGGACAGATAGTTGTGTGCCTATATCTGCGAGCCTATAACGGACAGATAGTTGTGTGCCTATAACGAACAGATAGTTGTGTGCCTATATCTGCCAGCCTATTTATGCGCATATTCTAAACTCGAGTCATTGTTTGATTACTATTACACTTAAAATTACTTGTAGGTACTGATTTATTGTGTTTATTTATTTTTAATGATAAGTAAATCTCTATATGTCCGTAATCCTAACCGCGAAATTCCAAACACAATAGAGTTGGAATGTGCTATTTATCGATGATTCTGATTTAGTACAAGTATGTAAATATAGCATTGCCTAATTTCAGTCTAAATCAGAATCGTTGCAGTTTACTTTACTGGGTAGAGTGACTGCACGCGCCTTACGGCACGTCACCTATACGCCAGTCGTACACAATCGTTTTCTCTTCCTGCTATTCTTAAGTCCGAATGCAAATCAAATCAAATCAAATATTATTTATTTCATGTAAATCTTTACAGATATTTATGAATAGTCAAAAAAAAAAAAAAGTTTTAACAATAAGGTCTAGAGTGCGCTTGGTTAGGCTGCTATATATATATTAATTAATAAAAGGTGTCATAAAATAAAAATATTAAAAGAGAAAAAAAAAACAACCAACCGAACGCACGCTACATAACCAACTAGTGTAAGACCAGGTGGTTAGCTGATTCCATTGACCATCCGATTATCATCCGCCATACAAGAGTGCCACCGAGGCGACCAACCTCACCAACCGTATCCACGCCTTAAATATTAGTTCTTATATTATATTATTGTCATTATATTGGCTGTTTTTAAATTGCAAGTATTATGTTCCTTGTCCGAATGGTTCAGATGAGACATGATCTAAAGTCCTTGAACACGTTATCCACAGGCAATTCACTGATTTTCTAAACAAAAATTATTTGATGAACTCGCAGTCTAGCTTTCGATTGTCTCATAGCATCAACACGGTTCTTGTAAATATTACTGACGTTAACACTACTTGTTCTTTTGGACTTAGAAACGCCTTTAACTGTGTAGATCATGATATCCTCATTGCTATTCTTCGTTCACTAAATATTTCTCCTACTGCGGCACAGTGGTTCGATACCTATCTTTGCGGACACTGGCAGCGCATACAGGTAGACGTCTTTTCGGATTGGTGCTCCTTGTCTGCAGGTGTCCCGCAGGATGGCGTATTATGTTCTTCTCGGTTTTCATAAATGCCATGGTTCAGTAATAAACTTCAGTTCCTACCATCTGTATGCCGATGACTAGCAACTTTCGCTTGAAATGAGCGACGTAAATGCCGCGATTACCAACGTGAATAGCGATTTGGAGGCTATTCGGGTAAGTTCGCAAAGTCTCGGTATTCTAGTCAACCCCTGCAAGGCTCAGGTCATGTTCATTGGTTCTAAACACATGCTAAGCAGATTGGATTTGCGAGCCATCTCTCCAGTATTATTTAATAATTTACCACCTCTCTTTTGCCAACATGCTAAGAACCTTGCTTTACACATGTCATCCGATCTTTCCTGGAACTACCATGTTGCTGATCAGTAAACACATTTTCGCCAGTATGCATTCGCTGAAGCGCTCCCAGTATCTTATTCCTTTTAAGGCAAAGCTGTTAGTCAATTCTTTACTTCTCCCTATCATAGATTACGCTGATGTCTGCTACCCTGGTGTTACTCAAGAAGATCTACTAAACACGTTTGTGTTAAGTAGACGTTTTGTCTTAGTTTGGCCTGCTCAAGTATGACCGAAGTATGTTTCCGAAGTAGTTTAAGTATTGTTATGCATCATTGATAATATTATCTATGATGCATTTCGTCATTGTCGCCCCCCATTTCGTAATCGCATCATTTAGCCGGCATAGTGAGAGCAATCAATATTGTTTAAGAACAAAGTATTCATTGAATTCACGGACTTTGTAGGTCTGCTCACCACCAGGTAGATACAAAGTCGCATGTCGTGTCCCAACAAAAAAAATATATATAGGTAAATATCTTTTTCTTTTTTAGCGGAAGCAAGGTATGTCCAAAAAGCAAGACTCTTAACTTTTTTTCTATATCGCAATAAACTCCAATTATAATTTAAATAATGAATTTTCATAATATAAAACATATTTACTTAGTACAAAATAATGGAAGTAACTTTAATACATGCGTAAAATCATTAAAATTCGGTGTTAAATAGAACAAAAATATTTTTCACTGGATTTGAAATTTTTCAAGGAGTTTTGAAATTTTTTATATTTTTCACTTATTTTTAATTTCATTAAAATGAAATTTTTCAATTGCCCATCCCTAATCCCGAAGCATAATGTGACGAGATCTCGTACGAGATTGAGCGGCAGTAGTCAGCGACGCTATCGGTCCTCGGTGCATGCACGATGCGCTTACCAGTGCTGCAGGGTTGCAAAAGTCAAGTAGTAGAATCAATACGGCAGATGTACCAATGAATGATCACCGCGGTATAGTAAATATGAGATTTATTTAATATAATTTAATTTGAACCGTGTCTTTTTTAACGAGTTTAAGACACGAAGATATTTTAATATCTTTGTTGCAACATTGACAAAATGCAATATTTGCACCTGCACACCAAATAAGGTGCAAATATTGCATTTTGTCAAAAATACTTGGTTTAATAAATTTGGGTCAAACTTCCCGCTTTCTTATATCTTAGCGGTTGTTGTTTCGTTTCTACTTCGGTCGGTTGTGTAGTGGGCGGGCGGCGGGCTACATTCTCCATAGGTACCTACGCCTATACGGGAATTTCCCTACCATAGCTTACTCATGTTGAATTAGGGTAACATATTCATAGGGAAAATTCAATACAATAAAAATATTGAGAGATATGGCATTATTCATAAAAACTTATTGACTCCTTGAAGAACACTTCAGTTATAGAAGGTTTTGTCTACATACATATCTTCACGGGTGCCTTACGACGCCCGAGACTGCCTAGACGGCCCCAGGGTACCCAGCGGAGGGGTTTTAATCCCACCTCTTCGTAGCCGATGGTATGAGTCTACACCGAACAAGTAGCTAACTTGTCGCGATGTTTTTGAATAGACTCAATAACCCATCTATTAACAGTTTCACAAGTTGGTATAGTGAAATCGGGACCGACAGCTTAACGTGTTCTCTGAGGCAGTTGTTCATAGTGGTGTTGTCAAACAAATGTACATAAATTTTGAAATTAAAAACTCATTGGTACACACTGGGATTCGAACCAGGGACCTAAGTGTTTTTAAGTCTAACCAACTCGGCCACCACGTATATAAGGTTTTGTCTCTTTTATTAAAAGTGAATATGCGTAAAAGAGACAAAACCTTTCATAACTAGAGTGTTCTTCAAGGACTCAATAAGTTTTTTATGAATACCAATGATAAACTGTAAGGAAGACGAAAGCATAAATCAGTAAATCTATCTAAGCTGCTGTTTCTTAAGTTATTTCCCATATCACTCCCAGATCTAGATCCTGGATAGGTAGTAGTAATTCTGTTACTAACTTCCTTTAGATTGGATACACTCTCTACTAGGTTAATTAAACTAATGAATATGTATCGTCAGTTATAACTGACTTTATTGCTTTATTAAGATTTTTTATTGCTTTATTAAGTTCGCATTCCCTATGGCTGACTTTATCTGTTCAGATAAGGAATCCGTAGTGATGTATCCGAAGGTATAAGGTAGGATCAATGAAGTTTTTATGAATAAGAGGGTAAGCCAAAAAATTTGAATTATAGGTAATAATAATCAAATTATTTTATTGACAAACACAAAATACATGTGATAAATAGATCACAACGTATATTATTGTATATTGTCCATTTTGTTAGTTAATAGTCACTTGAACAGTTTATTGTTAAAAATTAACAGTAGGGGAGTTGACCGTGTCCTTTAAGTGGTTAAAATTAAAAGACAATCAATTAGATAAACCATATTTGTTTTAAAATATCCTAGGTGCTAATTATAAAAAAATAACATCTCAACATATTATTTATTACACAACTCTTGTACAAAACTATAAAATAAAAATTTATAAACTATTTATTTTATATAGTACCTACTGATTAGTATATTAAATAAGAAAATAATTTAGTATTAACTGGTTTTTGAGATATTTATTAAAATAATAGACCTACAAAATCCATAAGTGTTGTCAAAACATATTTTATTTACTTCAATAAAGTGTAGAGAAGTTTTTTTCTATTAAACAACCATCACCCCATTTTTAAATTGCCTGGTTAATTATCTTTTACAATAATAATGTGCATTAAATATAATTGGATGTCATAATTTTAACTATTAATAATTTCCATAAATTGTAATTCAAAATCAGCTAAACTAGTATATCCTAATACCCACAGAATGAACAGAGTTGGCCTAGCTAGTTTGGCCACGTCAGTATACAAACCCAGGAAAACATAGAGACAACTCTCATTAAAGATTATATATATGGTAGGGACTGGGAACATAGGAAATATTTAGAGAAATTTTAAAGCTTTGGTTGAATCATGTGGTAATTATAGGGTGGCTCATTTCTTAGCCAATATAATTGTTTAAATATACATCAGGGAAATGGTGTCTTTTGGTCCAATTGTTACGTACTTTACACTGACAGAGATTAGGAGAAAAATTATCTAGGCTCTACATATACTTACCATCAGGTGGATACAGTCAAATACTGAGCAGCAAAACTTAAAAAAATTGTGTAAAGATGGAACAGGAAAATTTTCTAAAATGACTACATGTCACTCACACACTATTTAGTATTAAGCTAGAATAGTTCACAATAGTGTGTAGGACAGTGAATGACAATGATAAGTAGTATACTAAAAGTTTTTTTTCTTACATAAAGTAGAAAATAAAAATTGCATAGATTACCTTTCAGTGGAAGTTATCGGAAGTGGTTTTAAATCTAACTTGTTGGAAAAATACTTCTCCTCATATTCATTACTGTTTACCACCAGCACCAAATTTCCGGGGTCGCGGTACAACCATAATAGATTGCACAATATGTTGCTGTAGTTCAAACCTCTGCAAACAATAGGTACAAACCATAAAATTTCTTTTAAGAATACAAATGGGGGATATTATCAAACTGATTCTCGTGATTGAAGTCACAAGGCATCTGTACTGATAGAAATAAAAAAGCTCCTAGACAATATGGTAGATAGTTATTTATACTTAGCCAGGATAACGAGTCCATCTTTTTCAAAAATATCAATAAATATTTGTTTTTCATGATCTAACATAGGGAAATTAATTTCCGGCAAACGATGCTCAATTCTCTCTTCATCTACTCCATCGTTTAAAGACATTATTATTTTAAACTAAATCAAATTTATGAAATATTTGAACTTTCCTAAAATAAAAAACGAGCTTAGGTAGGTAAGAACAAATCAAATACAGGCCGCGCGCCAACCAAATAAATAAAATAATAAATATCAGCTGTTACGTTGGCCGGCCAACTTTTTTTTTTGTTATAATGGTTTACGGTTCTGGGAACAAGTCCTTTGTCCTTTGTCCGAAGTTTGTCCTTTGGATGGAGGATTCTTCTTATTATTATTATTTTGATGAATGGCTTTTCGCTTGACGCGTAACTTTGCCAATGTCTAGTTGTTGAAAAGGCACTGAGATTGTTAATTATAGTTAAGTACTTGAGTTCACTTATAAAAGTCAAAAACATGACTTTGATTATTATATTTTAACACTGCACGTAAAAAATAAAACAGTAAAATATACAAGGGTAAACGTCACAATGGGATAAAATGGGGCCCAGGGAGGGACAGCACAAACCAGCACACAGATCTGAAAAAGAAACAAATACTGAGTATATTTAGGAATTAAATATTTAATTTAACTCTTATTATATATTAAGATACAAAAAACACAAGGGGGCCCTGCAACATACAATAACTGGACATTATAATAGGTATAATAACAATTGGTGATAGATAATTACTATTAATAAATTAATATTTTAATTTAAATTTTTTTAAGTACTTGGCTACAGCCAGTATACCGTCATAATTTGACAATGATAAGAGATTATTTATACTGGTAGGTCGGGGGATGTTGGGAGGGAGGATATCATAGAGAGAAATACTCTGGTTTGGACAAATAAATAGTAAATGTTCGACAGTTCCAACGTCCAAGCCACAGTCACACTAAGGGGCTTAGCACGCGGACAACGATAAGATATATACCGACTCGACTTATACCGTCTGCTGTCGAAAAATATATCGAATTGGTGAGCACGCAAACCGACATCAATAAATTTCTCGAGCTTTGTCTACTAGTTAAAACAAGTATGTTTTCGTTGACAATTTCGAAAACATTTATGTAATAAATTAATAATTATTACCTTATACGATGCATTTATTTTATATTATTATTAATAATCGTTACACAAATATATATTTTAATTTAAAAAGATTTAAAAATACATATATTTAACAAAATAAAAATAAAGCCGAAGAAAACTTGTTACCTTGGCCTAAAAAAAGATTTAGTTTTTTGGTGAGTTTTTTTTTATTTATTAAGGCATTGGATAGGATTAAAAATATGTAATGGAAAGTACGTATAGATACGAAAGTGGTCTAAGACCTAAAAACGCTATTCAAACCAATTGTCAGACATATTTTCTTGAGCATTGATTGGTTATGATCGCATTTGTGTCACTTTTTATTTTGGTTTGTATTACGGGCGGCTATCTTTTATTCTTATGACTGGTAAGGCGATTAAGCCTTAAAGTACTTCCCTATTATATACTTCAATTATATAAATCAAATATATTATTTTATGGATGTTTTGAATTTTATGCAATGCGGCGACGTGTGAATAATTTATTTTTATTATCCGTCTGAATAATTAAATTACATTACACAATCAATTTTTCCGCATTCAAGACCTAAAACCTCTGAACTTCGGGGGTTACCGAAGTTCAAAGGTTTTCCCTCTAATAGTGATCGTCCCCTATAGGATGTGTTCGTCTGAACTTCGGGGGTTACCGAAGTTCAAAGGTTTTCCCTCTAATAGTGATCGTCCCCTCTAGGATGTGTTCGCTTTAAAATATTAAGACTAACCTACTGCCACTTCATAATAATAAATAGGTACATGAAGTTAAATAAAAAATTTACACGATAATAACATGAAACAAGAATTTTAATATTAATTAAATAATCTTTTCTGAATAGCATAACTCTAGAAACATAAATACTTATTTTCTAATAATCTCATTTTCATAATCTATTTCTTGGTTTGGGCATCCAGATATTTTTTTCAAAATCATTGTTTTTTGAGGTTCTAGTTGATCCAGCAACTTTTCTATAACACGCACATTTATAGTCACTTAAGTATAACAGTTTTTCTAACGAGAATAAAACAATTTTGGTTCTGTTTTTCGCTATTAACTCAATAAAAATATCAAAGCAAAAGTAATTTCGACACTTATCAGCACCTAAAAGAAACGTGATAAAAATTGTATATATATCGACTTTTGTCTACAATTTGACAGTTTAGTTTTGATGTTAATAAGCTGCGTGCTACCGTTTTCGATAAAAGTCGACATATATCTTCCAATGCGTCAAATTAGTCTATTCGTTATATATCGTGGTCGCGCGTGTTAGCTTTGTAGATATATGTCTTATCGATCGATATGTATCGAACCGAATGACGCGCGTGCTCGGCCCTATAGGGCTCTCTCTAACCTTAATCCTGTATAGGTGAGTAGGAGAACTATTATGCCCCTGTCGCAGGCGGCATATTGTTGAAGTGACTTGTCTAGACAGGTATTTTATTGTAAAGAACCATGGTTTATTACAAATAGTTGGCTGGATGGATCTATAATATTTAGCCTTTGTAGGATCTGAATACCAGAGTTTTTCCCATGCAACAACCTGGTCAATTCTAGCAATAGGACCAAGGTCCCGAGGGTACAGAACAAAATTATCCAGGGAGCCAGTGGATGTGGCCTCCTTAGCCAGCGCATCAGGAGTCTTCTTGAAGGCCGGCTTTAAAGGATTTTTTTTTAAATTTATTATGGCTTGAAAACAAGTCCTTCAGCCAATGGCTTCAAAGGACTGGTCGCATTGTTGCCCCCAGTTAGGTTTGCCCACGGAATAGAAAAAACAAGTTGAAGTGCAAAGTAGGCGTGTTTAGTGTGGCACAATTAAGCGTAGGTACGCTTATTTGATCCCAGTCGTGTCTAACATCGCTTCGAGTTGGTAGTCTCGCGTCGTTCCTGATTTTTCCGCATAATTATTGTAAATATGCCGTATTGTTGCATTCTGGAGTGCAAAAACGATAGTAGGAGAAAAAATCTTCGTAATGGAGGTGTTTCGTATCATCGGTAAGTACGATTTTGTTAGTATTCTTTGAAAACCTTAGCTTATTTTAGTTTACTAATAATTGTAGTTTAATAAAAATAAAATAAATACCATCACGGGTGCCAATTTGGCTCCCGAGAACCGTTTAAACGGCCTCAGGGTCCCAGCGGAGGGATTAACCCATCCTCATTTCGCCGATGGTATTCGGAGGCAACACCTAACAAGTGGCGAGCTTGTTGCGGTGTTTATGATGAAATAGCCTCGTTGTATAAAGCGGTCACCCATCCCAGGCCGGTCTTGTTGTCATCTGCTTAACCTTGTTATCAGTTGCGCAGTGACTTAACCACTAGGCTGGGGCCGCTTTTTTGGCTGGGGCCGCTTTTTTTTTCAAAGTTCTTTGCTACTCGGTTAGTGTTGTAGTGGGTGCTTATCGATATAACTTATTTATTTAAAGAAAAGAAGGAACAGTTTCGACAGTTATACAAAATTATATATTTACATATTTTTTTAAATATTTATCATATTGTATCGCATACAATTTTTTAATAGTGTGGGCTTAGAATAATAAAATGTACGTGTAAACTCTTTATAACGATAAACTCCCTATAAGTAGAAGTGAGCACAATTTGGTTGGTTTACCTTAAACACATACATAAAAAAATCTTTATAGCGCAGCAGCCATTCTCTATTACGAAGAATTGTGTTCATATTTAGACGCTGTAACAGTTGTTTGTAAAAAGAAATTGAAATTAATAGTTTATAAAATTAAATAATCAAAATTTAGTAGGCTACCATTGTTACAATTACTTACCATTACCATTACTTACCATTTACCATATTGTTACAATGAGCGGTTTATATATAATTTCATTAAAATAATTGAAAGATCATCAATAAGAACTTAACCAACTTTCTAACCTTCATTTAAAATATTTTTAGGTTTCCCAAAGACGCCACAGTCAAAGAGAAATGGATTGATGCTACAGGTAGAATTAATTGAATGCCAACAAAATCATGCACCATATGTTTTGAACATTTTATAGAAGATGATATTTTAATATCAAATAAAGGATATAAATATACAAAACTAACAGCATTTCCAACTTTGAAAATCGTTAAGCTTTTTAATCAAGTAAGTTACCGTGTTTTATTTTTATTACTACATACATAGAGGTATTGGAAGTGTTTATGATATGATATTAAAATGTTTCATAATAGGCAATTGTTCTATAAGAATAAGATAACCGATAAAAAGAGTATTTTGTTGACTAAATATCAAATCTATTTCACACTATTTTAAATTTAGTTTTTCTCCTGGTTCATTGTTTTTGTTATATTGTTTTTCATTTTGGTTTCAGCTACAATATATGTACGCTGCATTTTTATAATAAAATATTACAATTCATTTTATTTTACAAATATAAATTATGAATAAGATGAAAAAGTTTTACCTCTAAATTAGTATTTTTGAGACTATCCAAGTTTTCCTTTGTCGTAGCAAATTTTTATCCAAGTTAATAATTTTTCATCATTTTTTTTTTGTTTTTAATTCTTTAATTTTTTGTTTGTAATTGTTTTATTTTTAGGCTTTGCTTTTTAATTTTGCTTTGGCAAAATCTTAGTTGGCCATTGAGTTTCTTCTTTCACGGTGTTGAAGAATGTGAACTGCCTGATGGTTCTATATATTTAATTTCTCTCTTTGCGTCGTTTAATACCTATTATGTATAGCATAAGAAATATTAAAAATCCAACTAGTTTTAAAATTAATTTAAGAAAAAGGTTAATGCAAGCACAGAAAAAGGAAATGGTAGGTAATAAATAAGCAATTTTATTATGTATCAAATCTAGGTTAATAATCATGGTTCATCCTGAAAATGAGCGCGAGACACTATTTATTTAATCACAAGCTGAGGGTGAAACCATTTCAATAAAATGTAGTTTTAGTAGCATTGTAATCGTATTATTATATTATTGTAAGTTAGCGTAAGTTTTTTTGTTTTATTTTATTGAATAAATACATATTCTATTATAATATTTTTAATCTGCTGAGGTTTTACTTGGTGTTTCCATTTTTTTTCTCATTTTTGGCAGATATATCGACAGTCATTGGTTATCAGCTAACGAGTAGTGCAGATCGCGAGCAATAAATTATAATATTGCAGGGTCCTACTTCATATGGTTATACCGGGTGAATTTAAATGGATGTACTTTGAGCTAATATGAGATTCTGCTGATCAAATAGAACAACTTTTCCCATGAAACCATATGTCGCAAATGAAAATAAAATTTGACTTCCCCCTTCAAATTGGTCATTTTAACATTACTAGTTTGTATGGAGAAGGCAATTTTTTTTTTCATTTGCGACACATGGTTCCATGGGAAAAGTTGTTCGAATTGATCAGCAGAACCTCATATTAGCCCAAAGTACATCCTTTCAAAGTCACCATGTATATAAAATTTGGAACGTTGTAATAGTGAGATATTGTGTGAAATATACTAAGAATACAACTCTATTTGTTTTTTTGTAAATTGAACGGGCCGCCTAATGCAAAATACTTTTTATAAATAACTTTTTTGCTCTAACACAATGTAGAGCAAAAAAGTTGCACATTGATAAATTTTCATGCATCCTGCCGATAACAATTTTACAAATCAATGGGCTTCCGAAAAGATTTCCTTTCTTGTGAATATACCTAAATTATAATTTTTTAAATAAAAAAAATGGTTTTTGAGATATATATTTAATTAAGACTCGTCACGTCATATGCACAAACAAAATTGGGGTCTGTACCATTGCGACTAAAAACTCATTTTTTTTAAATAACGATAAAAAATATTTTGATAAAATAATGTAATATTCCAGGCAAAAATAATTTCTTCATTTTGCCTAATTTCTTTATTTTTATTACAAAAATACTAGTTATATTAAGATTGCGTCCCAAAGTTTTGTTTCGTGCTCACGTCACGACAACGTCACCCAACTCAACTTAAAAAATATACTTATCTCAAAAATCAGTTTTTTAAGCCTTTATATTTTATAAAAGTTTTATAGCTATGTTTTCTAAAAAGTTTTCTCTTCCATCTGCGTTTAAATATATAGAGTACATTTATATTTTAAAAAAGCATCGATATCGATACTTTAAATATTTTATTATGTCGCCGCCTTTGAGTTATTATATTTTTATGCAAGGAACGTTCTAGAATAAACTAAAATACTTTTTTTATATAAAAGATAATATGCCTTATGTCGACTGAACAAAACATTTATTCGAATGTTGTAGTAATCACGCCATCTGTGTAGGAATAGCAGAAGCTTTTATAGGAGGTTCTTACTACTTTATGATAGATGGCATGATTATTTTTTTATATGAATTTAAATCTAATTATTCGGAGAATAGTGTTTAAAATTGCTGTGTATATTTGCAACCAATCAGGACGAAGTGGTTATAGATTCTATACTTATAGATATATGATTTTGGCGACACCGGTTCTAATACATTTGGTGCTTTATAGCATTTCCACTTGTTTTTTCTATTCCGTGGGTTTGCCAAAGCCCAGAATTACCTTAAAAGTGATTCCAAAATTACCGCAAATATTACTACTTAAAAAAAAGTTGAATGTATCGTAACTAAATATATATTTTTCATACAATAACATTAAATTGAAATGTGTATCAAGTTTTACATTACTTGGAATAGAAATCGACTCTAATGGAAACTGGAATGCACATATACAGAAACTCAAATCTAAAATGTCTCAATTTATATATGCACTAAGAGAACTTAAAAAATTAACAAACTTAAAAACTTCCAAATCAGCGTATTATGCGTATGTACATGCATGGATCAGCTTTGGCATAATACTTTGGGGAAACAGTACAAATGTAAAAGATATATTGATTCTGCAAAAAAAAATGCATTCGGATTCTAACAAATATTAAACAGATTGAGAGCTGCAAACCACATTTTAATAATCTTAACATTTTGACTGTCCCTTGTATGTATATATTAGAATTATGTAAGCTAGTGAGGAATTATCCCAGTTTATACAAAAGATATGCCCCGCAGTTACCAAACGCGACGTCCATTTGATTTAGTACCTCCTGTATCCAAAATTAATTTACATTATACCGGACCGTACGCAATGTCCATAAAAGTTTATAATAAATTACAAACTTTTATGGATATTATATAAAAAAATTAAATTAAAAAGATTATTAAATGAAAAAACCTATTATTCTTTAAATGAGTACTTAAATGATAAATTATAATAATAATAAAGTATGTAAAACTAAAAATAAAGAATAACAGTGTCTGCCTCTCTCTTTTCACGCTTTTGCTGTGCCTTACAGGGTGCATGTGTAGTGTTGGTATTGTGAAATTGATTGTAATTTTGTATTTTGTACTAATTCTACCCATGTATGCAATTTTGATTAAATTTATAAATAAAAAAAAAAATGAAAAAACTTATAAAGCAGAATGGCCATTTTGGTACTCGGTCCAATAGCAATCATTATGGTGTTATTAGTCTTTTAATATGCAAAAATATTTACTATGGCGACTTGTCCCAAATCCTTGTTTTAGTAGATATCATAATTGCAAAAATACGATATTATGTACCTATTATGGTTGAAAAAATGCGAAAAAAATAACAATGTAAAACAACAAAAAACGAGAAATGTTTACTATTCATGCATAATATATCATGATAATGACTTAAAAAAAAAGTAGTATTACTTTTAAGATTTCTGTTTTTTGTTGCTACGGTGATTGTTAGACCTCGGGGATAGGGAACTTCCCACTACTGACGGAGGAACAGATTATTTTACTTTCTTTGGGCACCTATCAACTGAAGCTGGCCCGATCCTACTGCAGCGAGCATTTGTCAAATGGACTATACATTTAAGAAATATATAGAGAAAGCGCACTCCAAGATTTACATGAATATGGCATAAACGAAGATGCTTGGCTTTTACGTGGACGCATACAGTCAAACAAAAACAAAAACTTATTATTTCTATGTATTGGTAAAAAACAATGTTAACGAAAATGATACTAATATTCATAACATATTATGCAATTATTACTGCACATGTTTGACCGGACGAAGAACAGTCGGCACTTGTGCTCACATTGTTTCAATCGTGTGGTATCTAGGATTTGCCAGACATGAAGGCTTCACTGCAGCATTCCTCAACGATGTAATTATTGATAACGTTTAAAAAAAAAAATAACGTTTCTTACTTTTACTATTTTTTCTTTTATATCCCTGAGTATTTAGTACTAAAAATAAATAACGTTTCTTACTTTTGCTATTTCTTTTTTATCCCTGAGTGATTATTCATTTTATTTAGTACTAAAAATAAATAACGTTTCTTTATATATTTTTGCCAACAGTTTGTATTATTATTATTATTATTATTATTATTATTATTATTATTTTTTAGACGAATTATATTTATTGAAAAATCAACATTGAAAAACATATTTACAATGTACTTAATAAAAATATACGTGGTGGCCGTGTTGGTTAGACCTTGGACTTAAAAACACTTAGGTCCCTGGTTCGAATCCCGGTGTGTACCAATGAGTTTTTAATTAAAAAAAATATGTACATTTGTTTAACAACACCACTATAGGGCCTCGGAGAGCACGTTAAGCTGTCGGTCCCGGTTTCACTATACCAACTTGTGAAACTGTTTATAGATGGGTTATTGAGTCTATTCAAAACATCGCGACGAGCTAGCCACTTGTTCGGTGTAGACTCATACCATCGGCTACGACGAGGTAGGATTAAAACCCCTCCGCTGGGTACCCCGGGGTTGTCTAGGCGGTCTCGGGGGCCGTAAGGCACCCGTGATGATACATATACATATTAATAAAAATAAAACTAATAACTAAAAATAACCTAAACCATAATAAATAATAAAAATTAAAATAAATCTAAAAAAGATAAAATATTTCCTCCATCCCCGACATTACACCTACCGTGCCAAGAACTGATGCGGCGTTGAGGGTGCCAAGAGACGAGGAAGGATAAGCATATAACCACCACTAGATTCTTTCTGACAGCTTGCAAGCAATCTAGCCTTGTCCAGAGAAGATGGAGATGATAAAGATAATAAATATTTATGTTTATTTTTTACAAAGCGTAAATCCCTAATTTTTTTGAATTTTCGGGGAAATTGGCAATTCGTCGATCGAACAAACCTCTTTCCAGCGATTAATACCCTCATTCATTCCGCTGGTTTCAAAATTACCAAGTAATGGTTAAATACTTACTTGCATTTTTTGCATTCATTTGAAAAGTGAATGGAGGATAAATAATGCTGGAAGAGCTAGTTCACTTAATCGACGAATGCCTATTCCACCAAAAAATATAGGTTGGACCTGTAACCAAGAGTTGGATTCGAATTTTAAATTTAATATAATTTCCATTGAGTTTTTAGTAATGTCATCGAATTTTGATAAAAGATCATTAAATATCCAAAATGGAGATGACGAATAAAATATATCAGTCTGGGAATACAAAGACAATGCCGCAAAAGGTAAAGTGCAATGTGAGGATGGATTGGTTTGAGCCGGTCAACAAAGAATTTAAATTTTTCTATTTTATCGTTAATAGTAGATGGCAGAGCATCAGCAAAGATGGGACTTCCTAATAATAATAAATTACTATTGTCTAAAGATTTAATTCCAGGTAGTATATTATTTATTGTATTCAAAATATTCATTTTAGTATCAACATCCGCATTTTGTAAAAAATAAATTTCGCATTAATTTTAAGTCCAATAAAGCTAAGTTTTTTCATTAAAATTTGTATGTCTTGAAAAACGGTCGAGGATTTTCCTATTAATATGCCGTCATCCAAATACCATAAATTAATGAAACTTTTGAGAGATGTAATAATATCGTGGATGCATAAGCTAAAAATAGCTGGACCGAGAGGGTCACCTTGTTGACATCCAGTACAATATTTTAAAATGTTATTGCCGAAAAACAGGTTGGTTTCATTACGGTAACATTGCCAAAGATCTGAAAATAAATTAGGAATATTTTGTTTAACGCTATTTAAAATGCAGTCGCGGTTCACAGAATTGAAGGCGTTACAAATGTCAATTTTGACTAAAACTTCTGCGTCGTTATCTGATTCTAAGGTTCTAACAGTATAGACAGCAACTTCACAACCCGATGAAGTCCCAAATCCTAATTGTGTTGGTCGGAAATAATTTCCAAGGATTCCATTATATTACGACATGCAACTTTCGAGGCCAAGCGTCTAAAGGTAGAACCGATTGCTATTGGCCTTATTCCTCCGTCTTTTTTTCGCAACGCACAAAATGAAGCTCCATATAAATATGTTAAAAATTCTTCGCAAACTTTGCCTGATAACATAAAGTTGATTAAATTTGTAATTTTTACTAGTAATAATTTACCTATATCTCCGGTATATTTATGTAATAGGTCTTTAAGATGTTGAGGTCGAATACCGTCCATACCAGCAGAAGAGCCATTAGGAAAAGAATTTATAGAATTTAAAATGTCAACAGGAGTGGCTATAAAGAAAGGAGCCTCAGCGGATGGAGCATCTGGAAAATTAAGATTATCAGACAAAGGAGAATGTTTTAATTTTAAGGATTCTAAAGTTTCAATATTATTTGGTGCAAAACGTATCATCAAAAGATAAAATTCTTACGGCTCACCATCAGATTTGATTCAACTATACTAGCAAAGGATTTATTTTTTCGCAATGTCAAATAATTACTGGAAGTATTATCGACTTTTAAATTGTTTTTTATTTTTTTTGTTAAGGAAATATTTTTATCAAAAGAATCAATTTTAAAATATTTATATGCAAATATAAATAAATTTTGCCAAGCTAGTGAATTATTTTGATTTATACAGCAATCTAACACTTCAATTAATTTTCGTGCTACTTCGATTCTCACGCCTCTTGGAATCTGCCGAACAACTGGACAAGAAGACTTAAATTTGTTGATAATTTAATCAAATAAAGGTTCCATTGACAGTGGTTGATCGGATGTCTGCGCAGGTAAAGAAATATTTACATTAGACTGAGGGTTTTTATGTAGTCTGGATTTGTGAATATTTAAACCTCTTTGTGATAAAAATGTTTTATCACAAAGAATTACAAATAAACGTAGAATAATTTTGATTAGTGCACGATGAATCTGCCATCTCTTTAACTTTAAAATCAAAATAATGGTAAGTATTTTATGTACAGAATTATAAAAATAGGTAAGAATTAAAATTAAATAATTCAAAAATAACACTAAATAACTTTTAAAAAAATGGGGACATAAACCTATACAAATAAATATTATACAAACGACAAAGTGTATCTATTTAATGTAACCTAAGCGTATAAAATAAATATTTAAAAAAAAGGTATATGTATAGGAATTACAATAGTTAAAAAATATATAAATTAGTACTAATAAATAAATAAGGAAAAAAAAGTAACCACAATAAATATAACAAAAAATAATAATTTGCACCATCTAGAAAGACCATCACTTCATTTTATAGATTTTCAATCAGCTTGTATTGAACGCATGTGGTAACATAATTAAAAATCAAATTTTCCAGTAAAGTTTTGTCTAAAATTTAGACCCACATCATGGTATTGTAATATACAAGTAAATAGGTTAAATCTATTTGAGCTAAATCGTCAATTCAAAAAGTTGATAGGTAGGTATTTCGTCCAAAAGATCCTTTCAATATATTCTCTGTATTTTTTTTTGTATATAATGTATTCACATTGATATAATATTATTGATTAGCTCAAATATAAAATTCCTAGGTAACAGATCAAATATTTCTTTATTTTTTAATATATAATTTTTCCATACAAGACCCAACTCTTCTGTCTCATTTATTGTTAAAAAAAATTGCTATGGGGTAATCTTGGGTAGAAAATCATAACCACAAATCCAAGTAAATGTGTAAATGTTTAATGTTTTCTGGACCAATTAGGTATAAATTATAATAAGAATACCTAGATATACTTTTTATATAAGTAGGTAGGTATATATCTTATTGTATATATATATGTTTGTAAAATAGGTAGGTACCTGAATTCCTTCTAAAAATCTAGAAATTTTATACCCACTTATCTGCAAATGTTTTAAATGCCTGTTTTTTATGTTGAAAATTCGGAAAACAGAAGTTGCAATGAGTTCTGCAAATACTCACACTTGAGAATGATCATATACATTTTTGATTGCAACAAAAATATTACATTTCATAATGAGGAGTTTTCTTTTTGCCGGTTCCAAAATATTCCACTAGATGGCAGTAGGAGAGATATTCACAAAAACTGTCAAAAAAGGCCGTTTCTATATTCGAGTAGTCTATATTTCTATAAAGACTACTCAAATATAGACTCTAAATTCTCTATGAATTAAAACTAAATTTTGGTATTGCAAGACGTGTTATATTTTTACCATATTTTATCACTTTTATATGTATCTACTTACTCGTTATTCTTGCTATGTAATCTGTGTACCCATATTAATTTACTGTGAACGTGTATCATGAAAATACTTAAATAAAAAAAGTATAGGTATATGTACGTACTAGCTACGGTAATGGATAGCGCCTGCCGTATCTCTTGTCCCAGAAGGGCATCAGCTGAAAATCAGCGCTACGGCCTACTGTAGCTTATGCTGAGCTGATTTCCTGTTTGTCGCCGCGCAACAAAATTGTATTTTATAAATTAGCACCTGAAGCACTTCTTGAGAGCACTGCATTCGTAATCACGAACGCCGCGTTCTCCACACAAAATTAGCTTCCGCGTGTTCGTCTCAGTGAATTAGGTGTTCATTGATTATTTTTATTTATTTTTTTGTGTACTTTTTTAAATTTTTCTTTCTTTTTCATTTATTTTTATGTGTGTGCTTTGTTATTGTTATGTTGCTGTGCGACAAATAAAGTATTTCTTTCTTTCTTTCAATATGGTACCTTAGAAATTCAAATTTAATTACTAATATGATGATATTTAAAAGAAAAAATATTGCTTAAGTTGGTGCCGTAAGGCAAAGTGCTGAGGTTATTAGTGTATATGTTAAACAAAGTTAAGTAAATTTTATAAATTATTATTATAAAGGTATTTGTTTTCCTATTTACCCTAAATTTTGGGTGTAATTTATATATTACCGCTATCTATTTTGACAGTTTTTGTAGATAGCGACTAAACGCCATCTGTTGCGTTAAATAATAACTACTGGAAAACTCCTCATTAAAAGGTACTTATTCTTGATAATTTATATAAATATTCACTGCAAATTTGTTTTATTTTAATATTTATTTATTACTGCAAAAAAATATAGACTTTCTGTTTTGAGTGATATTTGACAATATAAAAAATATTTAACACAAAATAACTCCGTTCCGACAGCAAATGGAGACAAGCGATCCGGTACTCGGCCCGAAGTACATATATATTATGGCTATTGGGCCGAGTACCAGCTTCATATATTTTTGTATAATTACCATACGAAGCGTGAAATTATCGTACATTTTGACTAATTTCTTAAAATTACCTTACTGTTGTCGTACGGTAATAGGTTACGAGGTCAATAGATTAATTATTGTACGGCCATAAAATTACCGTACAAATACGGTAATTTCCGTTCGTCTTGCAACTGGCAACGCTGGGCCGACGTCATCCGTTTTGACTTTTTTATTTTATTTATTAAGGCATTAATATAACTATTGACTATAAACGAACAAATCGTAAATAAAAATATATAAATATCACAGATAACTCTGTGATAAATATATACTATTTTCCACAGATATTTTCGCTTTTGATAAAATATGAGTTATAAACACTGTTTAATAATTAATTCAATTGGCAACACGGAGTAAAACTTTTTTGTGATGCCGCTGACGAGAGTTGAGTGTCGTCGTCTTCTTTTATAAAGTTTTATTGAGGTAAAAATACACATAAAGACGTAATTAACAAAATTAAACGAGAATAATTCCTGCCAATTGCAATATAACTGTGTTATCGGAGAAATACAAATAAATATAATCAAAATAATTAGCTCCACGACCAGACGCCATTTAATTTCAAGAAAGTGACTTTGTTCCTATAGGTATTTATCCTTTTTTATCTGACTAATCTTAATTGCATCCATTATGTTAACGTTATTTTAGTCATAGTTAAGGTTCGCTTTAATTATACTCAGTATGTTTTTATGTTTATAGTTTTCTGTTCGTATTTATTTAGGCTTTCGATGTCGTCCATTTTATATATTTATGTATTTTGTTGACGCGTCTAGATCGAATGTACCGTTGTTCGTGATCTACTTAAATTAATTTTGTTTGTTACAGATAATCGGTGGCTCTGGCAAACGCGATACAAGTTCTATATTCGTTATGTTGTTGAAGTGTCGATTTTCTAAATTTGTTTGTTTCGGACATTGACAAAGGAAAAATTGTGAATATAAGTTATACTGTTTCCCTTCCCTCGAGGGAGCCGCCAAGATGATGACCGAAAATAGGATTAGTGCAAGCAATCACGTCAACAGCATCGGCCAGAGTAAAGGGTGAGTGCCTTCTGTACCTCCCCAAGCTTCACTCACATACTTAGCTTGGATTTGTCATATTGGCGTCAGAACTGTGACTATAATTGCGCTTGTGCTTCCAGAGACGACAAAAGTATGGAGGACATTGGTTGGAAATCTAAATTAAAAATACCCCCTAAAGATAGAAGAATAAAAACTAGTGTAAGTACCTTCAAAACTTTTTATTTTGCAACTTGAATGAAATCTTAATTAAGTATAGACCACAGAAAATATAGGGCCTAATTAGCCACAGATATTTTATTGTGCTTGGAGCATTTAAAAAATAATGCTTTCATTAAAGTACTTAAATTAGGTGATATTCAAAATTATGTGATATTCAAAATTATGTGATAGATATATGTAATTTGTGTGTATTCCACAAATTACATGTAATATGTTTACAGTAATATTTTAATTGACTCTAGGTTATTATATAAAGTCATGATGAAATAAGTCAACAGATAAGCAATAGAACAATCTGACAATGACATACTATTGAAGTAAGTGCATCTAAGAGAGTGGAGGCTCAGTAGATTCTTAACTAAAGCTTAAAGTTTATTATTGAGCGCAATAATGTGGTTGTTTGGCAAAACATTTTCTAGGTGGTGTTGCAAACTTTGTATTTCAAGTGTAGTACAATATTTTTTATCTAATCTTATGACGGTTGAGTGAATTTGAAAGAAAAAATTATGTTTGATTCGTGGAGAATAATATTATTTGTGATTGAATGAATGCTTCTTTATTTGTATAATTCAAAGTTTTCAAGTTGTTATTTACTCATGAGGTGTGCATATTATTTTTGTTATAGGTATCATAATAATGATTCAATAAGTTTAATAAAATCATAGCTTAGATAATAATGGGAGTAATTAAATATTTATTGACCTGGCTTCAATCATCATATTATTTGTACAAAATTTAGTGCTTAATTAAATTATTTGTTCTCCCCCACATACCCTATCCTTCATTTCTAAGCTTGCGTTCGTTTTGGGACAGAAACATGTTCACAACGATCATGATGTATATTTATGCGTTTTTTTTGAGATTTCGGCGGCAAAAGTGGCGATGTGATCTGCCACAATGCCCGTTTTTTTTGGCCCAGAATGCTATTGTGAACTGATCACAATGACAGTCGAAGTTTACAAAAGGAAGCTACTCTCAAAATGTGATATTCAGTTAAATGGTGGAAATTATATTGTCAATAATTTTTTTTTTATTATAAAGATTACAAAGAGGACATATCTTACTTATATACACAAGCAAGCCACTTGTTCGGTGTAGACTCATACCATCGGCTACGACGAGGTGGGATTAAAACCCCTCCGTTGGGTACCCTGGGGCCGTCTAGGCGGTCTCGGGCGGTCTAGGCGGTACCGGGCGCCGTATGGCACCCGTGATGATACAAACTTACTTTCTTATGTAAATCTGTGGCCTCATACAAATTTGGTAAGGTCTATGATTGCTTTGTCTGTCAGTAAAGTATTTTTTTTGATTGGGGATCTAATATACATAATCCCTCTTTATTCTCAACTAGCTGACCTTAGTGTGTGTAACCAAAGCACTCAAAAGGAACAAATTTTCCCTGTTTTACCAGCAATTTTCACTGATGCTCTGCTCCTATTGTAGCATGATGTTATTTAGCCTTAAGCCTTTCTAGATTAATGGGCTTTCCAACACTAAAAGTATTTAAAAAAATCAGTTAAGTGGATCCATAACTTACCCTCAAACTCACTAACTTTAACTCTTTATTATATTATATTAGTATAGATATAGATTAAACAAAGAAATACTAAAATACTTCTTACAAATAGATTCTTGTTCTTGTGTAATATATAAATAAATAATGATTATATCTAAAAGATACACTATATACTTAATAACTTGATAATAGAAAGTTCTATTATCAGAGAGTAACATGGGCAGTATTTTATTTTCAATTCAAAGAAATTAAATGGCGGGTGAAACCAAGTTTACACAGCTAGTTTATTATATTTAGAATATTGTAAGTGTTATGAAAATGAGTTTTTTTTTAACATCAGTAAGAGGCTTCTTTTAGAAGTCTAGTATTTATTTTATAAGTTTATTACAAAGCTAACAGCGATACAAGTTTACAAAATATATAACATTATAATCACAAAAAAGTATGGCTATATAAAGCTTTTCAGATTATGTAAGCTGATTAACTTTTTTTTTTAAATTAATAGGTGTACAATTAATTAAATATTAAAAGGCATAATAAATTACTTACAGATAGTAGTTTGAACTTCGACTAAAAAATAATTCATTGTTACCTTAATCACATCATGATTACTTATTTATTATACCAAGTAAAGTTTCCATCACATTGTCGTGGATAAATATATAATGCTGGGGCTAAATAACAACATTAATATGGGCAAGTAGGCTCAGGTGTCATTTCAGCCCACTTTTTTCTGACCCGCGGGCACAGAAGAAATAATAGTACAAGTACCTACAGAAGCTCCACTCCGAAAGATCAATTAAATAAATAGCGACTCTTGCACCGACACAATAAAGCTCAGTTCAGATCGCGTAGCGCTAATGGCCTACATTTATATTCACCTAAAGTTGCCTCTCTTTCTATCACGTCATTCTTTACTTTTCTGACAACGTTAGGGTTGTCTTCTTTAAAACAAAACCTAGGTTAGGTACTTAGTAGTAAGTACGTAGATCATAAAACAAGTTTATTTTAGGACGTTTGCTGCATAGGTATTTTAACCTAAGGAGATACGGAAGCCATCAGGCACACTACATTGTCTATGAAACTAAATATTGCTTTTCGGTGTATAGGCACAAAAGAAATAATAGTAGGTACAAGTAGTATAGGTAGATTGTGTGGAATGATATAAGTGCGAATAATCCCTTAAAAAAATAGATTGTACCTACCTACTAAGTTGAAAGAAATACCTACAAAACATTGCCTTAGTGTTTGTCTATGGCTTTGTCTATGTTATTTATTATTAAGCTACCTACGTAGGTACCTAATTGGGCAAATAAATAAATATGTACGAGCAAGTATGTATGTTTTCTACTTATCAAAACTGCATAATATTCTAGTAATAGTTCCTGGTAGTGCACTACCTATATTTATCAAACAAAACTATATAATATCTAACAAAGTACGTAAATATGAGAGACTTAGATAACTATAACAAAGGACAACATTTGGTACATAGGTAGTAGTAATGAAAATTCGCATTCTTATAAACAGACTAGTAGACACACGTTTTGATATTTTTTTAGTGTCTCTGCATAATAATAACCGTGGTAGGCGTGGATTTATTTACCTTTTGAGGTCCTTTGGAAGTATGAAAAACGTAAGGTCCGGATCCTTGTTACTATTACTTAAGCAACCGAATGTGGCACAATAAGCTTTAGACCTCATTTTAGTTAATATTAAATATCGCGACGAGGCGCGTGAGTATCATACAAACGTGCGACTCGCCCGGTGCGCGGCAGCCCTCAAACATAAAACCCATCCGTGGGTACGGCCGGGTACTTGTAGCTTCATACCTAGGGATGGGTCAATGAAAAATTTCATTTCAATGAAATTAAAAATATGTGAAAAATATGAAAAATTTCAAAACTCCTTGAAAAATTTCAAATCGAGTGAAAAATATTTTTGTTCTAATAAACTCCGAATTTTAATGATTTGTATTAAAACTTTCATTATTTTGTACTAAGTAAATATGTTTTATATTACGAAAATTCATTATTTAAATTATAATTGGATTTTATTGCGTAAAATTATATAGAAAACAAGTTGAGAAACCGAGTCTTGCTTTTTGGAGATACCTTGCTTCCGCTAAAAATTAAATAGATATAATATTATCAATGATGCATAATAATACTTAAACTACTTCGTAAATATGGTCATACTTGCGCAGGCCAAAGACAAAATGTCTACATATCACAAACGTATTAAGTAAATCTTGAGTAAACATCAGCCTTAGCACGGCCAATTGTCAAAACGATGTGGCGTGACTTTTTGCTAGCTGACGGATGGTGCCGATGGGGAAAAATTCCCACTTAATGAAAAAGAGAGGAAAAATTTCTACCCTATAAATAAAGTAGGGAAAAATTAGCAACTTTTGAAAAAGTGGGAATAATTCCCACTTAATGAAATAGTGGGGAAAATTATAACTTTTTGAAACTATGGGAGAAAATTCTAACTTTTTAAAAAGTGGGAAAGGGTCCCATAGTCAAATTGAATATTTCAACTGTTTTAAGTGGGAAAAAATCCTTTTTTTTTTTAAGTAGGAAAAAGTCTTATTTGACTATTAATTGTTTTTTAGTGGAAAAAAATCCCATTTTATAAAAAATTGAGGAAAAATATTTTTTCCCACATTTTAAAACGTGGGAATTTTTAATTTCTGTCACGTAGAAATACTTTTTACAATTCCCACGTTCACTTTTTTTAAAAGATTTAAAAAAGTTAAGCAATGTCGCGGGCACCGAGATATACATATTTATTACACCCAATACCCCAAGCAAGACAAAACTCATGACAAGACATGAGTCTTGTCTTGAAGTGGCCGTGCTGCAACTTTAGGATAAGACTGATGTGAAAAATTGTCAAAGGACACACTCTCATGTCCTGTCTTGGATGTGGCCGACACTGGGAGCGCTTCAGCGAATGCATACTGGAGAAAATGCGTTTACTGATATCAGCGACGTGGTAGTTCCTGGAAAGATCGGAGGACATGTGTAAAGCAAGCTTCTTAGCATGTTGGCAAAAGGGAAGTGGTAAATTATTAAATAATACTGGAGGATGTCTCCCAAATCCAATCTGCTCAGCATGTGTTTAGAAACAATGGTTGACTAGAATACCGAGACTTTGTGAACGTACCCGAATAGCCTCCAAATCGCGATTGCTAGTCATCGTCATACAGATGGTAGAAACTGAAGTTTATTACTTGAACCATGGCATTTATGAAAACCGAAAAGAAGATAACACCCCACACTGCGGGTCTATGCAGGTGACCCAAGGAGCAACAATCCGAAAAGACGTTGTCCACTCGTATGAGCTACCTGCGTTCGCGAAGATAGGAATCGAACCACTGTGCCGCAGTAGGAGAAATATTTAGTAAACGAAGATAACCAATGAGAATATCATGATGTACACAGTTAATTGGCGTTGCTATAGTCTAAAAGAACAAACAGTGTTAGTTTTTTCTCATCCATAGCATTTGTTTATAATATCTATAGCAGAGTTGGTGCTATGAGACAAACGAAAGCCAGACTGCCGCAGGTTCATCAAATATTTTTTGTTTAGAAAATCAGTGAATTGCCTTTGGACAACGTGTTCAACGTTAGATTATGTCTAATCAGAACCATTCGGACTTAAGAATAGGAGGAAGAGAGAACTACTGTGTACGACTGGAGTATATGTACCGTGCCGTGAGGCGTGCGTGCAGTGACTTTATCCAGCAATGTAGTCTGCATTCGAATTGACGATTCTGATTCAGATTAGGCTATATTTACATACTTCTTGTATCTAAATCAGAGTCATAACTAAATAACACATTCCAACTCTATTATGTTTAGAATTTCGCGGTTAGGATTAAGGACATTTAGAGATTTATTTATCATTAAAAATAAATAAACACAGTAAATCAGTACCTACCTACTAAGTAATTTTAAGTGTGATAGTAATCAAACGATGACTCGAGTTTAGAATATGAAAGACAAGACAATAATTAAGTATATTGTATAAACACACTTTTTTTAAAACATTTTCACCAGAATAGTAATATCTTTATATTCTAATAAGTTCTTTTTATGTTCCTCGTTGATTTTTTTTTTTTAGTATAATTTTAGTAATATCCAAAATTATGTAATTTTATTAATTCGATACATTGTAAAACAATTTAACTTTTAATAAATCAGACTATTGTATTATTAAAAATAATGTACACATACTATATACACAATTTTATAAGAAAAATATTTTTCACATCAAACGTGAAATTTTCAACACCAAATGAAATTTTTCCGAAAAATTTCAATGCTTGAAAAATTTCATGAAATTTACCCATCCCTATTCATACCTAAAGCGCGGAGTGGAACACCCCTGCCGCGAGCTAAATCGTCAAAAATATATCGAAATATATAAATAAGAATTTTGACATATTTGCTATGAAATAACTCATTAATTGTGCCTTAACTTAGTTAGGAGCTCCCTTAGAGTTGGTGAAATTTTGCATTAGACACATAATATTAACACTAAAATAAAATGTCTCGACAAAATTTACTTGTTGAATGTCAAATTTTATCTTTAACTAGCCGGAATTTGTTAATATAATGCATAGGCATTATCAAAACCCTTATAGGATCACTTCGCTGTCTGTGCCTGTCTGTCAGGACTCTTTTGGTAAAATTAATATCAATTACTAGTCTTTTGGGGCTAATCAAATAAAAAATCAAAACTTCTAAGTGAACATCATTAAAAAATACTCTTCCATTTACTATGCCTTCACCACCTTATGCAGCACAAGCAAATGGTTTGATAGAAAGAGCAAATGCCACTCTAATTGCTACCTTAACAAAGTTTGCTTTGGAAACACCAAATGATTGGGACTTTTTATTGCCAAAAGTATTACTGGCCATTAATACAGCAAAACATAGCACAACAAAGTATTCACCATGTGTTTTATTTTTAAAAAATCCTTCTTTTGTAGTCCAAAGGCCACATAGCACTGTTGCAGCCTGCTTTTGTAAGACCATAGATGAACAAGTTCCTGTCAATCTTAATTTCTACTACCTGAAAACTAAATAATGTCAGTGCAAGTGTATTTTTAAACCTTTGATATGTATTTTCTCTGATGCACTATTAAAAGCATAAAATAATGATGTGGATGTTGTTGGGTCAGGCTGCACAAATGATTAACTAAATAGGACCTTTTTAAACGAACAAATAAAAAGGAGGTAAATCTACCTCTAATATAATATTGGTATAGAGCAAGCAAGATGTGTTGCCTCGGGCTCACACAGACAATATCAAAACAATACAAGGATGGTGTTATAAATGATTGCATGTTGCAGATAATTTGCTACAAAAAGTATTGCTATCTTATCAGTGTACGATAGGGCCTGTGCAGTTTGTTTATATAATATAAAACTTTTAAAATATAATAAAGATATTATGTAGGTAGATATAGTAGCTGTATTTATATAGTGTCCTCTGCCAATGCAATAAGCCAAGTAACCTCTATTCTCTCGCTGTCATTGCTTTTCTCATTATACAGAGTAAACAGTAACCAAATGACCAGTCCATTCAAGTTTGATTCCTTTTTTGGGATTCATCTACTTTTTTCTTTTTGTTAGAAGTCTAATGGCCGCATTAATAGTTGTTGCTAAAAAATTGCTAATGCTTAGCCAATGCTTCGGGACTGTCAAACTGCATATGAAAAAACTACATTTTGACAGTTGCAAGCAATGGCTCGAGACTATGCAACGACTATTAAGGGCTTGACGCCCATATTAACGTATTTCCAATATTATAACTTGACTGTTAGTCGAAATTCAATTATTATTTTTATGTTGGTAATTATACGCAAAAATCTTTCTGTTGTGGGTAATAAATATGTTTGTATTATAATAACATAAACGTTTTTCCTGATTTCGAAAAAAAAAATTAATAAAAACCCAACACATAAATAATATTAATTACAATGACCAAGAAAAATATTATTTTAATTCTGCGACAAACAATAATCAAGTGTTATTGGAAGTGCGTAAGCTTATTTTGTATGGAGAACGCAGATTTCGCGATTACGAATGCAGTGTCCTTAATCCGGACATGAGTCTTAGAACCTAAACTAGGTGTTATTTTGTATGGAGAACGCAGATTTCGCGATTACGAATGCAGTGTCTTTAATCCGGACATGAGTCTTAGAACCTAAACTAGGTGTTATTTTGTATGGAGAACGCAGATTTCGCGATTACGAATGCAGTGTCCTTAATCCGGACATGAGTCTTAGAACCTAAACTAGGTGTTATTTTGTATGGAGAACGCAGATTTCGCGATTACGAATGCAGTGTCCTTAATCCGGACATGAGTCTTAGAACCTAAACTAGGTGTTATTTTGTATGCAGAACGCAGATTTCGCGATTACGAATGCAGTGTCTTTAATCCGGACATGAGTCTTAGAACCTAAACTAGGTGTTATTTTGTATGGAGAACGCAGATTTCGCGATTACGAATGCAGTGTCCTTAATCCGGACATGAGTCTTAGAACCTAAACTAGGTGTTATTTTGTATGCAGAACGCAGATTTCGCGATTACGAATGCAGTGTCCTTAATCCGGACATGAGTCTTAGAACCTAAACTAGGTGTTATTTTGTATGCAGAACGCAGATTTCGCGATTACGAATGCAGTGTCCTTAATCCGGACATGAGTCTTAGAACCTAAACTAGGTGTTATTTTGTATGCAGAACGCAGATTTCGCGATTACGAATGCAGTGTCCTTTATCCGGACATGAGTCTTAGAACCTAAACTAGGTGTTATTTTAAAATGTGCAAAATTTTACTATTGTATTTGTTTTATGATGAAAATAATCAAATGCATATTTTTTTCTTTAGGTGCTGCCCAAACATATTTTAAAGATAAAATATATGGAGAAAGCAAATTTTGAGTACTCCAAAGCTTGTTGTCCACCATGTGTTGGCAAACTAATATATATTATGTAGTTACAAATTATGTATGTTGCAGGACGTCACAGACACAAGAGGAAATGAATTTGAAGAGTTTTGCTTAAAGCGAGAGTTGTTAATGGGCATATTTGAGAAGGGGTGGGAGAAGCCGTCGCCCATCCAGGAGGCGTCCATCCCCATCGCCCTGAGCGGCAAGGACGTGCTGGCGCGCGCCAAGAACGGCACCGGCAAGACCGGGGCCTACTGCATCCCGGTCCTCGAACTGGTATGTCTTGTAACATATATTGGCAACATAACTTAGGTACACAATGATGAATTAGTTTGGATTCCCCTTCACTTCCAATAAGTGACAACACCAACTCTGAGCATAGATTGGGTGCGAGTGATAGTGGGCGCAACGGGCCGTGGGTAACGCTGTGCTTGTGCAGGTGGACCCCAAGAAGGACGCCATCCAGGCGCTGGTGGTGGTGCCCACGAGGGAGCTGGCGCTGCAGACCTCACAGATCTGCATCGAGCTGTCCAAGCACACAGACATCCGGGTCATGGTCACCACGGGCGGCACCAACCTTAGAGATGATATCATGCGCATCTACCAAAATGGTGAGACACTATTTTATAACATTTTCTTTGATATAAACCTTGCCCTGACATTTACAAACACAACATAAAATAATTTTAGCTCAGTAGGTGCAGCCGTTCTGGGGCTCAATTTCGCTAAATCGGCTTTGCGTGGATATTAATGTGTAAGCTTATACATGACGAACGTCATTTCATACTTTTACTACAAAGTTGGTTGTCAATTGTACATTAAACAGATATCAATTACATTTTGTATCAACTATTTTAAACACTTAATTATTTAATTACTCTGCTATTCAAATCGTGTATGGAAGGGTATTCTATAGAGTTTTGATGCTTGTTTTAATGTATTGTCAATGTTCTCTCAATAGTTTTACTTCAGTTATATTGTCATTTGACAAAAGTTGTTCATTAATAAACTGTGCAAAATTATTTTATAAAAATGAATGAAACCCATTTAATTTCGCGACAAAGTTGGCAGATAATAGAAATGGCCTTTATGCCGAATGACTTTTAAATAAAAACTATATGTGCATTTATTTGTTTGACAACACCACTATAAGGCCGCGGCATAAGCTGTCGGCCCTAGTTCCACAATACAACTCGTGAAACTGTTTATAGATGAGTTATTGCGTATGTCCTAACATCGCTGCCCACTTGTTACCAACTCAGAATCTTCCAAGTTTCAATACAATGTCCTTTGATTTGTAAATGGATCGTGTAGTAAGTCAAAGTTTTAAAATAAGCGGGATTGGGGCCTTGAAGCGACGCGCTCAAATACATTCGACAAATAACAACATTCATTATTGTTATTATGACTAGCGGACCCTCGCAATCGCACGCTCTTAAAACAAACAAATATTCCCCGTTTTTGCAACATTTTGTTATATAGCCTATTATGTATAATAGCTAGGGATGGCAATCCAGCTGGATTTTTGCAAGGTTGGCCTGAATCCAGCTGGATTTTTGCAAGGTTGGTCTGAATCCAGCAAAATAGGGAATTAAAATAAATACATGATTTTAATATCTTTATTGTTTATTTATTATTAAATTATTTTATTACAAGCTAATAAAATAATAATTTGGTATCTGAGACCAAGGTATAATCAGTGCAGTTAACAATATAATCGTCATACATAGTCTTGCCATACATATTGTAACAAAGAAAAAAAAATTCTATTGCAAATAACATTTATTACTTTTACAGTGTGTTAGTTCAATACATAAATATAAAACAATTAAAAATATAAAAAGCTTATTCGAAGTGGTCTCCGTTGGCTGCAATACAGTCCTTTAAACGTTGAGGCCAGTTATCAATATACATATATAAGCACGCACTCTTTCCATAGAAAAATTCTTTACTGCCAATCGTATGGATTGTTTTAGGGACTCCAAATTATCATAGCGTTTAGAGCAAGCCGTACTCTCTGAAACTGACCATAAATCATATACCAGCGGATTAAGATCGGGACTAGACGACGACCAGCCTTCAGCTTTCATGAAGTCAACCAAGACTGCGTGGACCGAGCTTTATGACCCGGCGCCGAGTCTTGCTGGAAGGACCTTACTTGGTTATTGAACATGGTGTGGTTAAGGGCTTAACTACCTTCTCAAGATTTAGATTTAGCTCGGTCACTCCTTCATAGCTAACACCCCCACCAAACCATCACTGAAGTTGGATAATGCCCACGTTGCACTCTGTCGACTATTTGGGATGCTTCCTTAGAGCTTGGAGCATATATACGGTCATTTTGTTAAAATGTTGCTCAGTTGTAAAAATATCTCATCCGTAAACAACACTGTTGTGTGACCTCCCTGGTCAACACAACAGTGTTGTTTACGGACTTACTGCGTATCGCTTCAGTAGTTGTTTCGATTTTCTCATAAAATATTTGACTCCATCTCGGAAGCCATGATCCTGAGAATCAGGTGATCCTGAGAGTTACTCAGGATTTGTAGCTAGGGTTACACATTAGATATTGTACAACTCGGATGCTGTTTTAAAATGTATCTCAAAATGCTGCGGTCCCCTGAAGAGTGTAGAGGAGTCAGTGCCTTTCCTAATCCAAGCCAAGACTTATGACGGTTGCATCCAGATTTAATAAAAGAATTGTGGTAAAGTCGCATACAAAAAAAAGGTCTTTCTAGAAAAGGTTAAGTATTTGTCATAAGCTATTGGTGTGTAGTGTGTACCTTGTTAACTAATATCATTAATAAAGTATTCTACCATTACCTACATCTAAGGATGGTGTTATTTGTTTCGATAGAATTAATAATAATAATATGGACAAATTACACATATTGCTCTGGTCACAAACTAAGCCCTAAGCTTGTACTATGTGTACCAGAAGCAACGACATAATACGTATTATATTTTATAAACACCCAGACCATGACAAACTGTACCGAAAAACGTACTAATATGTTTTTGCCATGGGTGGGAATCGAACCCACGACCTCCGGATACAACGCCAAAGGCGCAACCACTAGTCTACAAAGGCTGTCGGAGAATTTGAATGTCAACGTCCTGTGTCGTGTGACGCAAAGTTAGTATGATCTGCCTACACACAGACATTGAGCATATGTATGTTCATGCCTTTCGACCACGCACTGAACACGACACGAAGTTTCAAAATGGGATCTGCATTAGTTTACAAAATGTATTAAATTAAACATATATGTATGTGTCACACTGAGCGTGGTTTCCAGCCTTCCTTGGGTAAACTCTGATCATCGGTTGATCAATATCGCTCTCAAACGCTGCAATGTTTATGTATAATTTTTTTTAAGCATATTTATGGTCTAAAATTGATCTGGGGCTAATGTTATTGAAATTAATAAAATAGTACAAATTGAACAAACATATTAGCAGCAGTTTGTTATAGTTCATGAAGCGCGCCTGGTATCTCTTAGATGCCACAAGAATTACTTACGAGAATCTAGGTTATATACGAAAAACTAGCCCAAAGAGACTATTGTTGAAGGTGAAATCCTCATACAATATGGTTTTGTCAAAATTAATGTTATTTTGTCTAAAATCTTGCTTAATCTAGGAATAATAAACATGCAACACTTGTTACATATTTTTTATCGTTAGACTAGTTATGATTGGTATTAAGTATATATATATATATCTTCACGGGTTGCCTTGCGGCGCCCGAGACCGCCTAGACAGCCCCAGGGTACCCAGCGGAGGGGTTTTAATCCCACCTCGTCGTAGCCGATGGTATGAGTCTACACCGAACAAGTGACTAGCTCGTCGCAATGTTTTGGATAGACTCAATAACCCATCTATAAACAGTTTCACAAGTTGGTATAGTGAAACCGGGACCGACAGCTTAAGAAGCCAGTAAAAGGTTTCGCGATCTCGAACCTCTAAAAACGTGTAAATGTTGTTTTCAGTGATATCAAAGTTTATTTATACAGAAAAAGAACGTAGAGGTGTAAATATAACTTACTCGATTCTAATTAGATAGTATTTTTATAAAAAAATATTTTAACTTTTAAAAGACACCAAAAGTTTGATTTATGATTCTAAAAATATTACTTTAGTTCTCATTTTAAAACTAAACAGATTTTTTATAAAGAAATTATGTAATTAGGATCGAGTAAATAAAATTACACCTCCTAGTTCTTTTTTTCCAAAAAAAAATCTTTATTATAACTGAAAACAACATTTAGATGTTTTTTGACGCTCTAGTTCGCGAATCCTTTTCCTGCCCACTTAACGTCCTCTCCGAGGCACTATAGTGGTGTTGTCAAACAAATGTACATACATTTTTTAATTTAAAACTCATTGGTACATACCGGGATTCGAACCAGGACCTAAGTGTTTTTAAGTCCAAGGTCTAACCAACTCGGCCACCATGTATATAAGTCATATGACTTAATACAATATATGTGATACAGCCACCTTCTTCACTTTCCAAACATACTACACGAGCATCTTTTAGAAAAAGAAATTATCTAAAATTATAAACAACACATACATGGTGGCCAAGTTGGTTAGACCTTAGAAACACTTATGTCCCTGGTTCGAACCCCCGTATGTGTGTACATGTTACTAATGAGTTTTTAATCTAAAAAATGATGTACATTTGTTTAACAACACCACTATTGTGCCTCGGAGAGCATGTTAAGCTGTCGGTCTCTAGATTCACTATACCAAATTGTGAAACTGTTTATAGGTTATTGAGTCTATCCAAACATTGTGACGAGCTAGCCACTGGTTCGGTGTAGACTCATACTATCGGCTATGACGAGGTGGGATTAAAAACCCCACGCTGTACCCAGCGTGGGGTACCTCTGAGGCCGTCTGGGTGGTCTCGAGCACTGTAATGATATTTATATTTAATATTTACAAACAACATTTCTGAAACTAGCTTATCTGGAATTTTGTTAATAATAAAAAAAACGTAAAAAATTAAACAATATGATGTGGGACATAGAATGTATGTCTTAGATTAAAATGACACCTCTGTATGACTATTAATGTAATCATAGAGAGGTGCCAGTTAGAGTAGATAAAGTCATGATCTAAGAATCTGTAAAAACAATACCATTCGGTCTGTATATACATTTTCTAATGTAAAGTAATAAAAAATGTAAAAATTTGCTTGTTTCAGTTCAAGTAATAATAGCGACACCTGGAAGAATATTAGACCTAATGGACAAACAAGTAGCCAAGATGGACCAATGTCGGATACTGGTGCTGGACGAGGCCGACAAGCTCCTGTCCCAAGACTTCAAGGGCATGCTAGATCTGCTGATCGGAAAGCTCCCACTGGATCGCCAGATCCTGCTCTTCTCTGCCACCTTCCCGCTCAGCGTCAAGCAGTTTATGGAGAAACACCTCAAGGACCCCTACGAGATCAACCTCATGGAAGAGCTCACGCTGAAGGGAGTGACACAGTACTACGCGTTCGTGCAGGAGCGGCAGAAGGTGCACTGTCTCAACACCCTCTTCTCCAAGCTGCAGATCAACCAGTCGATAATATTCTGCAACTCGACGCAGCGGGTGGAGCTGCTGGCCAAGAAGATAACGGAGCTGGGCTACTGCTGCTACTACATCCACGCGCGCATGGCGCAGGCGCACCGCAACCGCGTGTTCCACGACTTCCGCGCCGGCCTGTGCCGCAACCTGGTCTGCTCCGACCTGTTCACGCGCGGCATCGACGTGCAGGCCGTCAACGTCGTCATCAACTTCGACTTCCCGCGCATGGCCGAGACCTACCTGCACCGCATCGGCCGCTCCGGGCGCTTCGGCCATCTGGGGGTCGCCATCAACCTCATCACCTACGAGGACCGGTTCGCGCTGCACCGCATCGAGCAGGAGCTGGCCACCGAGATCAAGCCCATCCCCAAGGTGATCGACCCCGCGCTCTACGTGCCGCGCACCGACCTCTCGCGCGACGACGACAAGTAGCCGCCCCCTCCGCCCGTGGAGACTGTATATATAGTGTAATGTGGTGAAATCGTCTGTAGATCTGGTGTACATAGTGGCGGCTCCCGCGGACCGAGCTAGCGCCGGTTCCGTCAACGCGTTGGACCCGCGGGGGCCGGGAGAGAAGTCTAGCTCGGACATGTTTCTGTACCTCAAGTATTGTAATTCTGCGTAAGGGGGCGCGGCGAGTCGCGGCCGCGCCCCATACTACCCGAGCGCGTCATCACAACGTCATGTTCCAGTCTTTCCAGAATGGGGCTGCTGTATCCTGTGCCATCTCTTGGGTGAAAGAAAAGGAAGCTAATTATTAAATATTGTGTACATTGATCTCCTTCATTTCCCCGAGAGATCCCACGGGGAAGTACTTGAATTTTGGAATGCACTGTTCTGTAGGAGTGCGACAGGGGGCGCGGTCGTCCCCGCCCGCCGACTCTCTGCGGGCGGAAGTAGAGTCAGTCCGTACGACGACCGTGCGGGACCCGCGCGGGGCTAGCTCGGGGGCCCGCGCGGGACGAGGGGGTCTCGGGGTGTCACGTGAAGAGATATCGTAGTGGGCGGTCTCGGCAGATCGTATGCTCTCGTACGACAACACAAATTATTTTTTTATAGCGGACTAAGGTTGTAGCGACCGAGTCTGAAGCTCAAGGAAACGTAATCAAATTAAATATGAGCTTATTGAAATGTTTTATGGTTTACAATGTTAGGGCGGACGCTCGTCCGGTGTGATACGTCCGCCTGCTCCGCCTCCCCCACACCAGAGAGGGCGTCGTCTGCAAAGCTGCAAATATGTTTCAGTACTATTGTACAAGATGGTCGCTGCCTGTTGACGGGAACCACTACAGTTGGTTATATGCAGCGCTATACAATTAATTAAAAAGTAGCAATATAGTTTTTATTTAACACGGGATTGAAGACGATGTAAAATGATGAGTATGATGTAAGTAAAGTGGTCGGTGGGGCGGAGGCAGGAGGCGCGCGACGGCGGGGCATCGGACAGCCTGTGTAGTTCTGCCGACGTGCCTCGTGGTTCTGCATCGCTATATCCATAACGTCGCAGAACGTTAGGAGTCCAAACTAGACAATATGTTGTATCTTTTCTATAATTTATTTTATACAAATAAATAGCTATTTTCTGTATGTTCCGTATTTTGAAAAGATCAACCATGAAAATATACTCTTCACACCTACCTCGTTGTTTTATTTGCCTTAACTCAGTGCGGATGCTACTCTCGCGCACGCCACGAGTTTCAGTCAGGACGACAAATCCTTTCTAGAATATGTTTCTAGATCATTAACTTTTTTTTAACTGATATGACATGATGACCCTTGAAAGTATACGTGACACCAGCCGGACCACCACGTGTGATATCGTTTTTGGTTATTTCAGGTTTTAGTACGTAATTTGTGAGAATTTTGCTAATTTACAGATTTTGTTATCATTTCGTTCAAAAGTTAAAGCGATGTATTTGTGGTCCTGCCGATGTCACGCTACATCGGCCACGATAGAAATAATGCACTTACGAAGTTAGTCCTTTCGCGGAAATTAGGTTTCGATTTTGTGCGATTTTGTGAGCCTATTTTCATTTCGCTAGAACGCTTGGTTTAAAAGTTCAAGTTCACAAAAATCTACGAGTACAGTCGCGAAGAAAAGTTTAAACACGTAGTAGTTTTAGTAGATTTAATTTATTTATTCACTAGCGGCCCGTCCCGGCTTCGCACAGGTTTGTATAACTAACTATATGCTCAGCGCACGCCACGGAAGGCCTCAGAAACGATACTTTTCCCCCGTTTTTAAAACATTTTTGGTTACTGCTCCACAACTATAGGACCTAGCGTGATATTATATAGCCTATGTTACTTCTGAATAATGCAGCTTTCTAATGGTGAATAAATTATTGCAATCGGTCCAGTAGTTTTTGAGTTTATTCATTACAAACATACAAAAATACAAATCTTTCCTCTTTATCTTAGTATAGATAAGCTTTTTGATTTATAAAATTAAATAAATATATACAATAAAGCCAATAAATATAATAAACCTTAGCAGTGGTATATTAGGGAAGTTAGATCGAGATTTTCATTTATATTTTAACACACTTTAAAAAATTGCGTTACGAAATGATAAAACAGATGGAGACCATGTTTATTAATGGAATGAAACCTAGCAAAACGTTGTACGATAATAAACAGATATGTTGGAACAATTACTTTTATCTAAAGAAGACCCAACTAGTACTCGTAACTAAATGACTGAATATAATAAAAATGAGTACGATGAGGAAAATATTATCTGCGTTCATCAAGTATAATTATAACTTTAATATATAATATAACAAAAGTAAATGGATCATATTTAGCATTTTCTGTTTTGATATGTACTATATGTATTATATTGTATGATTTATATAAGTAGTATATTATGTATTGAGTGTATGTTTAAGTATTTACATGTAATATTTAAGTAGTTTATATACTATTCGCTATATGTCTTTTAAATTGTTATCTATTTGCTTTTGCACCCTATGCATAATCTTCCACTCTCTCAAAGGTTAGCTGGTAGAAAATGCCTAAGGCATTAAGTTCGCCTATGTACAATTTTATTTTGTAATTTTGTGCAATAAAGTATTTTAAATTAAATAAAATAAATATTAACGAAAAAATCTAAATTGTTGAATCGTCAGATAAAACAGGGTGGACACTTTCTGGAAAAAGGGATAACTCAGGGAATTTTCGGAGACTGGAAAAGTCAGGGAAATCGCTAGAAGCACAGGGAAAATACTTAAGGTACACACACAACTTGCTACTGTAAACGACTGGCAATCTAAGCGGGGTGTTTCCCAACTTAAAATATGCTTATTTTTTTAAGAACGTTAATAAATATCATCAAGGATGAAGAATTACTTTTTAACATTATTGTAACATTATTCACTCAAAAATTTAAAGAAAAATAAAATGTATAAAATTTCTAAAATAATTATTAAGTACATAGTTAAAAGTTTTGTTATACCTACGTATTAAAATTAACCCATTAATTACTACATAATAAAAAAAAATTAAATATCCACTATGTCCCGGCCCGAAGGTTCCCATAACACTGGCAGCATTACCTCTTTGTACTGCCAGTGATATCCTTTGTTTAAAGAAATATCCGGACCGGGAATCTCCAGTGATCTCATTTAGAAGAGCACATAGCTTTTTGCTGAATTCCTTGGCTTCAGAGCCCCAAACCCCAGTTGTCTCCACAGCAAATGGAACAAATAAATAATCAGATTTTAAATTTTGATATTTTGTATGTTTCGCCTTGGCTGCGGCCTCAGCAGCCGCCCCTGCTGAGCTTACACAGGCTTGAAGATGTGATGCCGCAAATGTATCAACACAAGTGACGTCCCAGATAAGGCTTCGCCCTCTCTGCCACGGCACAAGCGTTAACCCATCTGGGCGTTTTCCATCTATTCTACTTAACCCACGGGGCTCAATAATACAGGGGACGTTTGCTGAAGTCAGAGCACGGCGAACAATGTCATTAAGGTTATGGTGTCGAGGCAATCTCCCAGCACTTCTACTGCAACTTAATCCATGATGGCCGTTCGTTAAGACTTGCACTCCGCATTCACATTGGTGAGGTTGGCAGATGTTCGCGCCTAACCGTAATGCCATAGCTATTCTTAACGACTGGTCATCTAGAAATGTACCCAGTGAAGGAGAAGGGAGTGCATCCAGCCATAACCCAGACTCAGGTGTTATAGAGGCTTTAAGACGAGCTAAATCGGATCCTAAAAATGTTGCCAAAAGGTTGTTTAAATTATTTTTAATATTTATTGTGTCCCATTGACGCTGTGAAGACAACTGGATCTCCGGCAGAATTTCAGACGTCGATCTAAAAGCCTCCACTGATTCGAGTAGATATGGAATCTCAGAGGTTGCACCTAAGTCGGGTAAAATAGTAGTGACTAGCTCTGAGACCCCATAACAAGAAGCAATAAAGGCAGGTAAACAGACATCCGAAACTCTGCGGATTCCGATGCCACCGTATCTAATAGGGAGTGACGCCTGATTCCATTGAGATTCTGTTAAACTGATATTTAAAACCAATTCAACACAAGATTTCAATTTGTTATCTATGCTATAAATTAAATTTGGAAATTTCCAAATAGGTGTTGTCCTTATTAAATAAGTAAATTTGGGAATGGAAAAGCAAAATTTTAATAATGTATAAGCAATATGGGAATGAATATGAGGCAAATGATCATGGAGGATTTTTAATTTGGAAATTTTATTTTCAATAAAATTTGGAACAGAATCTAATGTGACTGGTGCACCCAACAGTTCAAAATTTTCACTATTTATTATTTTGATACCCGGAAATAAAATCTTTATGTTTTCATTTGTACTATCGCTACAATTATAAATTTCAGATTTAGAAAAATTAACTTCAAGTCCTAAAGCGGAGAAGGAAGAAGTGATGTTTTCCAAATCAAGAACGTGAAATATATTTTGTTGCTCTATATTTTCCGAAAATATTGATAAAAATAATTGTTTCTATTTTCTAATATTTTTTATCTCAAATACATATTTTTTTTCCAAAGATTTTTGGGACAATCTAAAAAAAATTACTGGAAAAGTCAGGGAAATTCGTATTCGAAAAAAATGTGGCCACCCTGTAAAATACAATTATTATAAACATTCTATGTAATGTTCTGCTACTGTATATTTTAAATAGACTTTTTCAAAAAGCGCGTTTTACAAAGCGAGTTATCTGACAATCATCAAAACAAAATTAGCAATTAAAATCGTTTGAATCCCAGAAAATAGGTAAAACTCGTTATCATAATAGAACTGAACCTGGTATATTAGGAAAGCTAGATCTATGATCTAGCTTTCCTAATATACCACTACTAACCTATTTTCAATATACAATATAAGAAAAAATATTATGTGTTATATGTTTATTTTTATAAGAAGGCGCAACCACTAGACCACAGGCGGTTGTATTTAATAGATTTAAAAATATATATGTATATATTAGTATTTATATATATATATATATATATACAGGGTGACTTTGAAAGGATGTACTTTGGGCTAATATGAGGTTCTACTGATCAATACGAACAACTTTCCCATGGAACTATGTGCCGCATATGAACTTACCTATATTTATCATGTTACTAGTTGTTTAACTTGCATTAAATTTAAACCGACCCGTTCGCGTCGCCGTCGCCTGTATCGCAATGCTTTATTTTTATGTAGGTACGTAATTGTACACAATAATATTTCTGTTACTATAAACAGTCTGAGTAGTTCCACTCTAAGCCTAACCCATACGAGTGTCATGTCTTACCCACGTAAGATATGACATACGAGTGTCATGTCTTACCCACGTAAGACATGACACTCGTATGGGTTAGGTTTAGAGTGGAGCTACTCAGACTGTAGGAGGGGGTACCCCGGATACATCTGAGCCACCCACAAAAAGAGAAGAGTTCTGGGAGAAATTAAAAGAAGTTTTGAATGTTGCTAGATTAAATGAAAGAATTATTATGTTTGATTAAGCTGATTTTAATGCATGGGTTGGAGTGAAAAGAATAAATTTAGACCACGTGTTGGGTAAATTTGGAGATGAGCGAGTAAATGAAAATGGGGTAAACTTGATAGATTTATGTTTGAAAAATAATCTCGTTGTGACAAATACAATATTTAATCACTAGGAGATTCACAAGTATACATGGCGGACAGATAAAGATAGAAGTATGATAGATTTCGTGATTGTGGATGATAGACTGGTTGGTAAACTAATATGAAAGGAATTGAATAACTGTAAATCCAACTAAATCCGTTTACCACAGGCGGTTGTATTTAATAGACTTAAAAATAGATAGGTATTTATTTTTTTAGAAAAATGTCCTTAGTTTCTCTGCGCTCAATAATCAATAAATAAAAAGCCAGCGCTCATACCATAGCGCGGCCTATAACACAAAAGTATTAAGCCTGCTTAGAACAAAAACCTAAATCACCACACATGGATTTTAACTTATTTTAATGAAAATTATATATTAATTATATTATAGTACCACAGAGAATGTAGCTACATTTTGAAATATATAAGCATTAAAAATAATCTATAATTTACCATTAAAAAGTATCTAAAGTGATTATCTTCAAAACTATTTTCAAATGTATAAACTACGATTCGATACGAAATGGGTGGCGATAAAGACGAATTGCATTAATAACATTAATCTATACTTAATATTATAAAGCTGAAGAGTTTGTTTGTTTGTTTGTTTGTTTGAACGCGCTAATCTCCGAAACTACTGGTTCGAATTGAATAATTCTTTTTGTGTTGGATAGTCCAGTTATCGAGGAAGGCTATAGGCTATATAACATCACGCTACGACCAATAGGAGCAAAGATATAGTGGTAAATGTGTAAAAAACGGGAGAAATTATTTCATCTTTGAAGCCTTCCGTTGCGTGCGCCGTGAAAACGGTTCAAGATACACAAAAAATATGTATTCAAGAATAATCTAAATATATATAACTCAAAGGTGACTGACTGACATAGTGATCTATCAACGCACAGCCCAAACCACTAGACGGATCGGGCTGAAATTTGGCATGCAGGTAGATGTTATGACGTAGGCATCCGCTAAGAAAGGATTTTGATAAATTCTACCCCCAAGGGGATAAAATAGGGGATGAAAATTTATATGATAAAAAAATAACTATTCCACGCGGACGAAGTCGCGAGCACAGCTAGTAATAATATGTAACACAATTTACACATATTGCTCTGGTCACAAACTAAGCTCTCGGCTGGTACTATGTGTACCAGAAACAACGATATAATACATATTATATTTTTATAAAAACCCAGACCATGACAAATTGTACAGAAAAATGGACTATTTTATTTTTTCCATGGGTGGGAATCGACCTCCGGATACAACCCCAAAGGCGCAACCACTAGTCTACGGAGGCGGTCGAGTACATTACAAGTATATATTTTAATATACTCGCTGCTTTATCGTTAATTCAACCACCCATTTCATAACCGCACCCTGAAAGGAGACTACCACATATATACATATCATCACGAGTGCCTTACGGCGCCCGAGACCGCCTAGACGGCTTCATGGTACCCAGCGGAAGGGTTTTAATCCCACCTCGTCGTAGCCGATGGTATGAGTCTACACCGAACAAGTTGCTAGCTCGTCGCGATGTTTTAAATAGGCTCAATAACCAATCTATATACAGTTTTACAAGTTGGTATAGTGAAACCGGGACCGACAGCTTAACGTGCTCTCCGAGGCACTATAGTGGTGTTGTCAAACAAATGTACATATTTTTTTTTATTAAAAACTCATTGGTAAACACCGGTGTTCGAACCAGAGACCTAAGTGTTTTTTAAGTCCAAGGTCTAACCAACTCCGCCACCACGTATATTAGACAACCACCTTGACAAGAAATTGATGCAGTAATCTCCTAAAGACCAGTGAACCCACAGACTAAAACTGAAACACTACTAGGCACTTGACGGTTTTAGTCTTATTTAGAATATTATTTTTTAGGCTAGCGCGTGCTCCCGAAAGATATAATTAAAGTACCATCCGCTAGTCGGCGTGCTTTAATAATAATTTATAAAGGAAAAATAAATCTTTTATTTAATAATATATGTTTTGCATTATAACAAAACATTTATAACACACATCATTGGTGAAGCAAAAATCAAGAATAGCTTTCTTGATTTTTCTGTTTATTTAAGCTAATTTGTATATAAAGAGAGAAAAGACAATGTTCTTAGCAAACCATGGATTCACCGTGCGGGTGCCGGGTCCATCGCGTGGTTGGAAGGCAGGGGAATGAACTGCAGCGTTCCCGGACTTGAGACCGCGAAGTAGGTTTAAGGTCTTTTGAACTCTCACCTGCACTGTGTTCACTACCCTCTCTACTCAACCAAATATTATATGATCCTGATAGCGCCATCCTGGAAACACGCTCCATAAAAGTTCCGACGGCTGTTCTCGGAAGGCCAAGATCCTTCAATAGACGGTGCAAAGACTTTGCTGAAATTCCTCTTGCACCAACTTCCACTGCATAAAGTTGAGTTTTAAATCCGTTTCTAGTAATGTTGTTTGTGAGATCAAAATATTTGTTTGACTTGATGATGTGGTCCTTAGGAATGTTTGTTTCCCACGTAACAGTGAGTTCTATAAGTATTACTTTCTTCAAGCACCGAGAGTACACCAGTATGTCTGGTCTATAGGCTGAAACTGCTAGTTCGTCTGGAATCTTGTAATGTATTTTAAATGTATCCATGAATATTTTCCAGTCTTGTGCTTTGTCCAGGATTGAGAAAGGTTTACTTTGAGTTTTCTTGAGTTGTCCCTCCTTTACAAAAGTAGTCAGTCTTTCATTTGTTGTTAATCCTTTTCTGGCTCTAGCAATACTGAGACTTACAGCTTCACGAATAATTTCTAGAACTGTATCATGTCGGTGCGAATAATGACCTTTTTCAAGTAGAGTTTTCAGCAAGTATATGTCTGGCAGTCCCTACAGCAACACCGCACAATGTACATGTCTTATCTGTTGCCTTCCCCCATCTCACCAGTAATATATTTACCGGTAATTGATGTATACTTATACTCATCAACATAATCAACCTATCACCGCCAGGGGCCTGACCAAAGAACACAATCGCCAATCGAATCGCCGTATCGATCGGTAAAAATGTATAGGAATTTTACTCTATGGGTAGTGCCTGAACGCCAAGAAACGTCAAATCCCATTCATTTGGCTTTGGATGGGTATTTCGATTCGATTATCGATTGGCTTTTTGGTAAGGCTCCAGGCTGTAGCATCCTTGCCACATCACTAGAGTTGTCATAGCGTCTTCACTACAGTGTAGAAAGTCTTCTTGACTATTGCACCAGCAAGAAACTTACTATGATGCTCTGTGTTTTACCGACACATAATAAATGTTTTGTTATAATGCAAAATATGTATGTTATGTGTGTCTTTGTAAAATACACAGCATTGGTAAAGACCTGTATCTGCTGGTGATAGAATCATTAGTAACACTAAAAAACGCTATGTGACTGATTGAAAAAATAAATTGAAAAAGTTTAAAATATGAACCGTAGAGGAAAGCCTTCTGCGGTTAGCTTAGATCACAGAGCACGGAATCCACGCGCGCCGGCCGCCGCTACTAGAGACGGCATGTTCAACATATTTCATACAAACCAAGCGTGGGGGTGGGCGTTACCTTTAACTCACTCCGGTGACGTCTTGGAGTGCTGTGGCTGGGTCGATATTTTTTTTATCGACATTATTTTTTATGGGCAGAAATATATATTAAGTCATATACAATAAGTCATAATTAAAACACACGGATTTTTAGGTAGACGAAGTTAAGTGACACTAATAATTTTTCAATTTGGCAAAATTAGTGATTGAAACTGGTTTATAGTAAATCTTGTACATAATCTTAAATACAATTTGATATAACAGTGACCTAGTTAGTTAGACCCAGACATAATATTTTGATCAAATAATAATACATTTTTATTTGATAGACTTGTATTTATATATTTGAATTGCGTTTTTTGGTAATCTAATTAGGGCATGCAATATCGAATGATTTACAATCCCGGAACTGATTTTCGATACTGAAGATGTAATTCCGGAACTGGAAGGCGGCGATTTCTAATAAAAATAACCACTTCAAAATAAAACAAGCTATGTTATATAAAAACTCTTTTTATTGTCACATAGCCGAAGACATGAATACTTTAATGTAAATACAATATTTACAAAGTCCATCGCAATTCATCATTGACCCAAAAATAATACATTTTTATTAAAATGGCTTCGTATTGATATAATATTTAAGTTGCGTTTTTTTGTAAGGTAGTGGAGTCTAATATCTACATATTTTTCCATTATTGCATTTATTAATTAAATTGAATGATTATTCATGGGTTCTTGGTCGAATTGGTGTACCGATAAAATTTTTGAGATATTTGATGCGTGAACACACAGGCACAACTACTGGAACTAAGAAATTTTCTCATACATGCACGCCAATTTCGGAGACTTTTGCTGCACCTTCTTTTAATTTGGTCATAGTATGTATACCTGAGTCTCCCTCGCCCATGTTTACCCTTCACCTCATTTTTATATATTGGGTTCGTCATTCTTTCATCACTCATTCTTTCTACATCCAAACCAGCGCAGCATGCCCTTTCTAATTTTTACAGATATACTTTCTTTCAATGTCACTCTTTCTCGAATAACGTCATTGTGAATTCGGTCTGTTATTTTAATTTTGTCTTAAACCCTTTTTACCCGAGCCTATAAAAAATTACTTATACTCTTTTGTATATATGTGGGTCAACAATATCTATTACCATTCCGAATTTCAAGTAACTTTGATCAGTAGTTGTATCAGTGTGTAAGATAATTTATACGGACAGACTGACAGATACCAAAGGCTCACTTCACTATAAGGGTGATTCCACTTCCTTTCTTTTTTGAAAAAAAAAATCTTATTACTAAAAACATTTAACAAGCAATATAGCTTTCTTTCGATGTGACTTATTTGCCTCAACCTTTTTATTCATTTGTATATTGTTTACTTAGACCATGTTTAACCTGAACCCAATTGAAAATTATACTGGTTGGCATACATGTAGTTAAATAAAATCTGTAACCATTTCAAATCGGATCAATAGGTTTTAAGATATTCCTGTGGACAGACAAGGTATCTAAGTGTCACCTTATGTGAAGCGGCCAGTCATTAAATGTTTTTTTTCGAAGTTTGTAATAATACACAAGATACTATAGAAATAACAACTTTACAATGGCAATTAAAATATATTGGTACTCTATGGGTACGCTAACTTGCATTATCGACATGATGCCAATCAACGCGTGCGTCCCCTCACTATTGCATTCACTAATGACTCGCGGCTTTCGCACGGCTGCATCGACGCACATTTTTAAAAAAGCTAAAAATTAACATTATTTACTTACTTGTGATATGATACTCCAGAATTTTGTTTGTTAATGTTTTTACTTTGGTTCTTACACCAAATCACAGCGCAATGAGGCATTTTTATCGATTTAATATTAATGTTTATTCCGCAACGTACGAAGAGCAACTGGCGGCCGATTGCGCTCATATGTGCGCGCAGTAGAGGTGAGCGTTACGTAACGTAGATAGTTACAGTAAAGTCGATATTTCTTAAATAACTAATAACGGTTATTATATTTGTAATAACTATTTAATTAAAAAACGTAATTAAGAAAAAAAATCATAATATTGATTTTTGAGTATTAAAAGGGTTAGATCTCATTATTTCCTTTTATTAGAGTACAAACACGATAGGCTTACGACCGACGGTTGACGAGATAAATTGAAAAAACATTTTCGACCTTAATGACATTGATCGAGTACCTTTTTTTTAAATTTCATCGACTTATTAGATGGCATACCATCGAATTCTACCAATAAAATGCAATTGTCAATAAGGTCGAAAATCCTTTAACAAAGCTGAAATTACTTTCATTGGCTAGATATCATCGATACCTATCGTTTAAGTACAAACACTTTGGGTCTAGGGCCAGGGGTTAATAAGTTATAATAAAAAAACGTTTTGACATGACATATCGTCAGATTACACCAATACCATAACTATGAGTCCAAAATCAAAATATAAGCCATGTGGATATAAGACTTATTATCAAAACAAAAATTTAATACTTTTATTAAAAAAAAACAAAATAAAAACTAAAACAAGATAATTTTTAAATACAACTACAAAAAACCTAGAAAGAATGCGTCACGGAACGTACCGCAACCAATGACAGCAATAGCGTGAACATCATTAACCACCTCGTCGGAGTGCAACGACGATATTTTAAAAACCGATACAAGAAAAATAAACTATAACGAGGATAGCAACAATAACTCAAAAAAAAACACAACGTCAAAAAACCTTAGAACGAATGTGCAACCAATCACGAAAAAACTACTATAACAAAAATCACTAAATATCACAATCACGTGAAGTAACAATAACCACCACGTTACAAGAGTTTCCATCGTTACAAGTTACAACCGTTACAAGCGTTTCAAAGTGATATCCATATAGATAGGTACATTTGTTCCGTCCGTTTAAATCACAAGTTGTGGAATGTCGGCGAGCAGCGACATAGCGCAAAGCGGTGATATATTGAACTAAGTAAACCAATTTAAAACAACTCATACTCTCGTAGAGAGTATTAAGTTCCTTGTAACAACTACTACAGAGAGATGGCGCTAATAAATTAAATAATGCAGAATATAAGTATTTTGTGGTCAATAAAACTTTAGCTGTCTATTGGATGTTAAAGATAAAAATTGATTAAAATAAAAACACATGTAAAAATCATAATAAAAATATAAAATTTAAAAAATGAAGTGCAGAAGCGGGGATGGAACTGGCGTTCTGTGGTTGTTAAGTTATTTAGATAGAATAGAATCATGTCGCCATTAAAAAATTAAAATAGATAGAAAATTTAAAATAAAGAAAATTTGTTAAAGAAATAATTGTACAATGTAGATAAGTTTTCTGACTGCTGTTATAGTGAATAAGTTTTTATATTTAAAAATTATTGGTACACGGGGTAAGTAAGAAAATAATAGCAATGATTGTTTAGATTTATTTGAGAGTAAAGTAGGTACATAAAATTAAAATTATTTTCGAGGCACTATTTTTTTTTTTTTTTTTTTTTTTTTTTTTTGCTTATAATTAGATTTTTTAATAATAACTATAAATAGTTACATAACGGGTGATTAACAAAAAGAAACGTAGCCGTTACGTTACAATGAAATCACGTAACGACCCACCGCTAGCGCGCAGCGCATTTCTTTGCCACGACTATTATTATTACTACCGTCTCTAGGAGTAGGCAGCGCGCGGCGATTCCGTGCTCTGTGGCTTAGATGAACAAAAAAATGATTTTTTTAGAATTCAAATCATTCCTAAGCACTAAAACTCCTCCCCCCAGTGATCAAATATATAATACATTATATGACAAAATCAATTAATGCATGTCTAAAAATGCAATGGTGTTATCACTTCAAAGAAATTTTAATTACTTTTTCGGGGAAAAAATAACAAAGGAAAAGTTTATAAACACACATAATGTTGATGATTTATCATCTAGCAGTGACTACTCTGGGTCATCAGAATCATGCAGCCACAAACTGAATAATATTAATTTTACTTTTGTTTTAGATAAAAAACGAACCCTTTTAAAATCACTAAGTCCGTCTGTCTTCCTGTCTAACCAAACTATTAAAAAAAACCCTAATAGATCACGCGCAAAGCCACAACACTGGGCAATAGCTATTTGTGCAGAAAAGTAGTACCAGCGGGCGCATTCTGTTTCTTTTAACGTGACCGTAAGATTGTCAAAATAACGAATTCCGTTATTTGCGCGCTCTCCTCCAATAAGCGATGGTTAGAAAACTACTCTGATTGGAGGAGAGCGCGCTAACAGCGGAAATCGTTATTTTGACATTCTAACGATCACGTTATAAGAAACAGAATGTGGCCGCAGGGAGTAATAAATAACTATGAAATAGAATCCATGACGAAACTATCAAAAACGCCTGATAATTTCGCCATAGCCATAGTACTATTTTAATTTTGGTTTTTATCATGCAGGTAATAATTGTTTTGTACATTTCTTATTATGATTATAATCATAATAAGAAATGTACAAAAAATTCATGAACAATAAATATCCATTTTTTTTACACTAAGTTTGAGCACTATTTTACCATTGATCTCAGTGTACACTGTGGCGGGGCTAGGAAGCATGCTTCCTGGCCTGTTTTTGTTGAATTTATCGGAAACCTTTATAGTACATTTTTTTTAAAGTTATGTACAATTACGGAAAAAATATGAACATATTTTTAGTATTAAGCACGGTTCAAAAATCTACTGTGGCGGGGCCACGAAGTATCACACAATCATATTGGTTGCTTTTTAAGCATAGAACTAAAGATTTCTTTAATAAGGAGTACAGAAAAACCATTAAAGGCCACAAATATAAAGAAAACAAAAATTTTAATAACTTATTTATCAGTGTCTGGAAGACCAGCAACAAGACCAATAATTTCATCCAGGATGCTCCTCCAGGTAGTGTAATAGCAGCAATAGCTTCAAGTGGATGTTCTGAGAGAATAGACCAACTGATGAAATACTATCTAGAAGAAACTGAAAGAGTTTTTCAAGTGGATGTTCTGAGAGAATAGACCAACTGATGAAATACTATCTAGAAGAAACTGAAAGAGTTTTTCAAACTTTTAAAGAAGAGAGCATCATTATTTTTAAAATTTACTAATGTCTAATATAATTGATTCTAATTTTTATTTAAGTAGAAACATCACCTACTATTAATATTTTTGAAATACTAGAATTCAAATTAATTCTAGTACTTTATATTTTTCATTATTTTTATTATTAGCGTGTAATCAATCAATCATTTCATATGATTTGGATCCCCTAGGATATTCATTACTTATCCTATATAGCTGCTAGACATTTTTTAATAAATCAGCAATTTACAGATTACAATATATTCTAATTTATATTATTTATTTTTTCTATTAGTCACATAGCGTTTTTTAGTGTTACTATTGATTCTATCACCAGCATATATCAAACAGGTCTTCACCAATGCTGTGTGTTTTACAAAGACACATAATATACAGGGTTACAGAAAAAGTCGTGCTAAATCCGTTCAGGGCGTGGAGTACCCATCAGTAGGCCTAGTGTAAGTTTTTTTAACATTTACTTTCGCGTTCACTTTACTACTGCGTTAACATTTTGACCAAACACACGCTCGCATTTTTAGTTCTCGAAATTTCCGCTTGGAGCGCTGAACTATTTCCCATACAAATTTTAGTTAACTCAAACGCAAAGTAATAGTTAGAAAACTCACACTAGGGGTACTGTTCTGACTTATTTCTCTATGAAACACCCTACCCTAAATTAAACCCTTTTCGAGATTTTCGACTTTAAATTTTTTTTATTGAAAATTGCCGATTTTTGGGCTACTAAAATTAATTTTGTTTATTTTGTGTGCCTTATTATTATTATTATTGCATTTTTACATGTGTAATAAGATGCTTTAGGACGTCAATCATTAAAATAGTGCATAAGTTAATTGAATAGGCCGTAGTAGACAAGTGAAAGTTAAGAAATTACAAAAATAATTAGCAAGTTTTTTTCTCTCTAAGGGATATCTAAAAAAAATATTATGGCAGTTGTTCGGCAGATGTGTTTTAAAATATCTACGTATCATAAGCTATCTAATGAGGTATAACATTCTAGAATTTGTATTACATTTCGTGGAAAAAAAGTAGTTGGGACGCTTCAGGTAGTAGTTCTAACGGACCCGCACCTATTGTTTTTCAAGTTAAGACGCACCGTGCGAGCCATGCTGTGCAATCTTAGAACAAAAAATATGGAAACAAATTTTTACAAGGAGAATAATGTAGTTCGGGCTTTTCGTAATAGATGTCTCTGATCTTTTTTTAAACTTGCCAGATCAAAAAAAAAATACAGTGACATTACTAATTAAAAAAATAACAAATTAGTTTCCGGATCCTGCCGAATCCGTCGTTCGGCCGTTCGGTGAACTTCGGACGACTTCGGTCAAGTTCGGTCAACTTCGGTGATTGTTGTGCGCTTGAGTGCTTGAGTCTGGACTCTGTAGATATATTATTTTTAATTACGTACTTTTAATATTTTTAATTCGTCTGTGTTTGGTGTTCGTATACTAGTGTATAGTGTGTATAGTCGAGTCGAGATTTTCTCCTCCGTATTCACTGCTTCAAAAACATTTTTTTTAGAGTTAAGTGAAGTTATTGTTGTTGAAATCATGCCAAATAAATCAAAATGTTGTTGCGTGAGTGGTTGCAAAAGTTGTTGTAGGCTGTATCATTAACAGCACGGTAAATTTATTTTAAAAAAGCTATTGTAAAATTATAAACAACATTATATGTGGCAAAAGGCAAATTGAAGACGAAAACGATTATGTGCAAACTTTAGCCAAAAACCATTTTAATAAATCAAGAAAAAAGTATTGGTTTGTTTTATTTTCTCTTCAACAGATTTACGTAGTGCCTTTTTATAGTTACCTATATATATATATATATATATTTTATGAAATTTACAAATATAAGTTTCATAAAAAAACATTTAAGCTGATTTGTACCAGCCTGTTAATGTAATGTAACGATTGAAATTAAAAATGACGTCGAATGCTACTTGACATCGACTTGTTGTCAATGTTGTCATTCGAACTGCAAAATAAATTTGGTACTTTCGACGCCATTTTTAATCGCTACATTACATTATCAGACTGGTACAACTCAGCCTTAAGATCTATATATGTATATATATACGTATATAAATAGTTGACCACCAGCGCCATCTATTGAAGCATGGTCTAAACATTTAGATTTTTTTTCTGTTGTTCGGGCTAAAAATAAAAGATGTCGCTGCTGTTTCGTTACTCAAAAAAACCCTTGAGTTATCACTCTATTTCTAGTATAACAAAGTACTCTTTGGTGCGAGCGAGACAATTTAAGTGATGATTTATGCAGGTGTAAGTGAAAGAAAAAATGTGTAGAGACTGATTAGGGCTGGGAATACAACACAGGATATTGTTTTGGTTGGTATTCTGCTTTTGTGCTTCGTACATAGTAGATGTGATATCGTTTTGCTCTTTTTCTCGACTTGGCTGTGATTCTGGACTATTTCTTCTGATTTGTGACTACTGTGCTTGTTAACCGGACTCTGATTTGTACTTGTGATACGGAAGTGTGAAGATGGCGTCCTACACACCTGAAGAATATGCTGATATGCTTATTTGTTATGGATACTGCGAATGTGTGTCTGCGCAAGCTCGCAACGAATACATAACTCGCTACCCCGGTCGTCGAGTGCCGGATGTGGCCGTTTTTGACAAGAGTTTATCGAAGACTTCGAGAAACTGGCTCTATTTTGAGACGAAGTACAGACATGGGAAGACCACGAATTGATGATAACGAAGAACAGGACAATGAGATAGTGCAACGCTTTCGAGCGGATCCGACTACTCCCACTAATATTGTTGCCCGTGATCTGGGACTTTCGCAATGGAGAGTATGGTTTACAGTGCATACTGCTGGCCTATACCCCTACCATTACACGCCGGTACACGTTATTGAAGAAGGAGACCCCGCGAGAAGGTTGGACTTCTGCAGATTCATGCTGAATGCTGACGTAGAAGAACCAGATTTTCTAAGAAATATCTTGTGGACAGATGAATCCAAATTTGATAAAGATGGCATAACTAACTATCACAACGCCCATTACTGGGCCCCAAAAGAACGAAGGAATCCCAATAAGAAAAGAGTGAAGGGGTCCCAACGAAGATTCAGCGTGAATGTGTGGATGGGCATTATCTCCAATCATTTGATTGGACCTTACTTTCTCCCGGACAATCTAAATGGGGAAAGCTACGAAAACTTTCTCAGAGGAGACTTGAATGATTTGCTGGATGATCTGCCACTCAACTTGATTAGGGACATGTGGTTCCAACAAGATGGCTGCCCTGCCCATTTCAGGAGAAGTGTCAGAGACTGGCTGGACACAAATTATCCAAACAAATGGATAGGACGAGGTGGGCCGTTGCCATGGCCAGCAAGAAGTCCGGACCTAACCCCCATGGATTTTCATGTGTGGGGGGCATGAAAAGTCTTGCCTACAGCGAGCCAAATCCAGTTTCGTCTGTGGAAGAATTATGAGAAAGGATTGTGGATGCAGCAAATCAAATAAGGACAACGTTGACAACTGGAGTAGTGAAGACTGGTCTCCGTAGAAGGATGCGACAATGTGTTAGAAACAGAGGCGGCCATGTTGAACATGAACTGTAGAGTAAGAAAAAGTTGTGTGAAAACCTGATTTAATAAATAACATTTCTTGCTTACCTATTGTTTTACTTTACTTTTAAGGGCTAAGTATTAACTTTCTTTCCCACTGTCGCCTATCAAACTAAGTTTTTGCCACGAAATGTAATACAAATTCTAGATTGGTATACCTTTTTAGATAGCTTATGATACGTAGATATTTCAAAATATATCTGCCGAACAACTGCCAAATTTTTTTTTTTTTAGATATCCCTTAGAGAAAAAAAAACTTGCTAATTATTTTTGTAATTTCTTAACTTTCACTTGTCTACTACGGCCTATTCAATTAACTTATGCACTATTTAATGATTGACGTCCTAAAGCGTCTTATTAAACATGTAAAAACGCAATAATATTAAGGCACACAAAATAAACAAAATTAATTTTAGTAGCCCAAAAATCGGAAATTTTCAATAAAAAAATTAAAAGTCGAAAATCTCGAAAAGGGTTAAATTTAGGGTAGGGTGTTTCATAGAGAAATAAGTCTGAACTGATGGGTACTCCACGCCCTGAACGGATCTAGCACGACTTTTTCTGTAACCCTGTATATTTATTTAATTTTATAAATCAAAAAGCCTATGGATAAATAAATTACATCTACAAAACTACTACGTGTCTAAACTTTTGTTCGCGACTGTACCCGTAGATTTTTGTGATCGCCATAACTTTTAAACCAAGGGTTCTAGCGAAATGAAAATAGGCTCACAAAATCGAAACCTAATTTCTGCGAAGGAACTAACCTCGTAAGTGCATTATTTCTATCGTGGTCCTGCCGATGTCACGTTTTATCAGCAGGACCACCACTGTAACTTTTGAACCAAGCGGTCTAACGATATGAAAATTGGCTCACAAAATTGAAACCTAATTTCTGCGAAAGAACTAACCTCGTAAGTGCATTATTTCTATCGTGGTCCTGCCAATGTCACGTTACATCGGCAGGACCACAAATACATCTCTATAACTTTTGAACGAAATGATAACAAAATCGCACAAATTACGTCCTAAAACCTGTGGGGTAACCACCGACTCCGATACCGTGAGTTCTCGTTCGAGTTGAGATCAAAAATGACGTCATTTTATACAAATCATATTTACAAACTTCATAATATTATATATATTTTTTTGTAATTAATTAGGTACTCGAACAGTTTATGCAGTGGTTAATTCAAACAAAGATGTTTCAGTTTACGTAGTACCAAAAATATCCTTCTCGATCTCAACTCGAACGAGATCTCACGGTATCGGAGTCGGTGGTTACCCTGCTGGCATAAGCAAAGTCCTGCTGGTGTCACACATACAGTCAATACCTATACACTTATTAATGTTAAATTTACATTAAGAATATTTATTTTACCTTGCCGTTGGTTGACTAAACAAAAGGCCAACTGTAAATAACGTCACACGAAATTCATGATTTTATGACCAAAGACAATAAAACTAATTACAGAAAAAATATATGTAAAGGGATCTTTATTTTTATTCAGAGTAGTCTTTATCTATCGGTGCCGAACCGATCCCGCGGAGTCGAGTGGCGGATAGTGCTAACCTCTGCGCCCGCTCTAATTGTCTGGGCTCTTAAAGCAAAACCTACTTTTGTTTTAATTCTCATAATAATATAATGAGGGGAAAGGAGAACCAATAACACAACCAATCAAATATAACTTTTAATGTAAAATCAGTCAATACATGTTAAGTACATAATATACTATTTGATAGTAAACTTATCTAACATCACACAATAAATAAATAGATAAACATGACTTGCATAACAATTTGTTAAGTACAGAGTGTTGTAGCGCGTTCGTTATATGACGACCGCCGTGCCGTGGCCGGGCCGAGGCTCGGGGACGTCCCGACCTACATGGAATAGTGTGTTTGTACGCACACAGCGCCGCTGCCTGCCGTTAGAGGGCTACGGCCAGCGGCCACACGCTGTTTCTTAAAACTTGAGCGATAAATTGTCAAAATAACGACTTCCGCGCAGACAAGTTAACCTCCTCTGATTAGAGGAGAACGCGTTAATAACGGAAATCGTTATTTTGACAATATAATGTAGACGTGGTAAGAAACAGAATGTGGCCGCTGATCCTACTAATTGACTGGGCCGTGTTCGGAAACGTAACACTTTAACACTGGGTAGTGTTGCAGAGTGCGATAAAAATATTGAAAAATGCTTAGAGAAGAAGAGATGCAAATAGTGTAGTGACATTACCCAGTGTTAAAGTGTTAGTTTACGAACACGGTCCTGGATACTAACGGCATATCCAAGTTAAAATGTGACGTAATTCCGATACAAAATGGGCCAAATGTAAATTTTGGTAACCTGTCGATTACAAATTTAGTTAGTAAAATAAAACCCCTGTTAAATTGTCAAATGATCTAGTGTTACGGTTAATATTAGCAACCGAACGCCTCCTCGTCGGTTGTGAGCGCCGCGTGCGCGGGCGCATACCTTATCAATAAACATATTACCACTATATAACTTGCAACTATTCTTACTTTATTTTAATCTTACCTAAGTTATTATTAATGGCACAAACACTGTAGGGGTAGTAGGGGGCACATAGATACAGTCGAAGCTCGTCTACACACACACGTAGGGGATAGAGCAACCAATATGGCCGCCGTCCGACGAACGTTAAATGGCAAGTAAATATCTATTACAATTTGGTACATAGTGAAAACACTTCTTTGTTTACTTAAAATGAGGTTTTGGGGCACTTTGTGTTACAAAAATATTATATAAGTGATATGGAGCACATTGGTATAGTGTTTACTATGAAACACGAGAAACTTCTAAACCAATAATACACAATAAAATGCAGCAGTAAGAAAATGTTGGTCTATCACACATTTATAGTGTTCTACCTATTTTAAGTTATGTATGGTACTGTTTTTCTTCCAATATATATAATATAATATATAATAATAAAAATAAATAGCAAGTGTTACACAAACATTCTCTTTCAACAAAGTGGCTGCGACATTTTTTTATAGAGAATATGGAAGTTTCTAACCACAGTTCTGAATACACCTAGGTGTTAGGGAAAAGAGAAAGCGACAGGTGGGCCAAATTGTCTTGGCATAGAGAGGAGAATTAGTTAGCTTTGGAGGATTGATATCTGGCATTGGCAATACAATACCACCTGTTGTTGTATTTCCAAGAGTACGTTACGATTGTCTATGCGGTGCTCCAGAAGACTCGTTCAGCTTGTCATTTAGATAAGGTTATGTATCAGACAAACTGCCCAAAAGAAGACCGATTGTTATGTATGCGACAATCTCGAATATCATATACAACTCCTAGATGTTGGTATAATTGGTCCGTTCAAGGGCAAACTAAAGGTAATGGCTGCCATAGCAACGACCCAGGGACGGCATTCACCATTTACAACATTCCAAAACTTGCTAAAGTGGAGGCATTCACGAAAAGAACATTACAAGTGCATTCGCTAAGCCTGGAATTATGTCATTTCATTTAATGAATTGTGACCAAACACTACAAAAACGGCAATAAAGAAAATTTCATTTCATGTGAGATTTATAACAACCAATTTTGTATCTGAAGAAACAAGAATATACAACCAAGTATTTAATTGAGGGTATTGAAAATCCTAGCAACCTTTACTTATCTAAGATCAAATTTTAATAAGCAAGATCCTACTGAAAATATTTTAAAGTTCACAAATGCAGACGAGTCTAGAGCAGTTAAACATTGCAAAACACCACCTCCTCATATTGACTCCGGAGATTCTAATTTAGTAGCGGCATCATCAGTATGTATAATAAAATATAAAAATCAACAAGGAAAAGGGTAAGTCAAGGATCTAAACGAATACTGAGAGAAGCAAGGATTAGAAGAACAACAGAGAACTAAAGACAGAAGAGACGCTAAAAAAGAACGTCGTAAACGGACCAGAGATCTACTTACTCATAAATTATTAGGCATAGTCGCTAGTCCTAAAACGACTGCAACCAAGAGGACTAGGGCCATCATTATGAAGTCTGACTTGTCAAGCTGTTACAGTGAAATTGAGCTCCAAGAGTTGTTTGATTCAGGTGAAAACTACTGATCCGACGATGTGCTCCACCTGCAGCAGAAGAACTAGACGAGGGTGACTTGGTGCTTAGAAAGATAGCTACAGCAGTAGAGAAACCATCTGCATTATATTAGAAAAAAAAACAGATATGGAGAAGATGCTGAAGAAAGACTGCCGCACTTCCGTCTTTATGTCATAATAGAAAAGACTTCTCTTTTCTTAAAAGGCTTCTGTTCATATTGTGCTGAAGTCCGTTAGTTAAGTAGGCCACCAATAGAACGGCCTCCTTATTTAATTTCCAAATTGATTTGTCCACATATAACCACCTGGGGTACCTCATTCGTAAGTGAAGGTGCTATATTTTCCTTATAAAATCTTAAATTGTTTGAGCACCACAAATCTCTAAAGTTAATTAAAAAGTAAAACATTTAGAGATCGACTACCACTAGATCTCTATGCTTAAGAACAATAAGCAGTTATTGTTGTTAGTGTATTGGTTTACTATAAGAAACTATGCTTTTGCTAAATATAATTTATAAAATAAGTGTTTGTATCTAAGTGGCCCAGCAATGCATCAATGCACCTCGCGTATGGGACAGATTAGTATTGGACCCATTTTGCTATTATTTATAAAAAAAAACTATAAATATAACTTATGATAAAGATATAACTCGTTACCGTATTGTATAATAAGGAGGTTATATTATTGTATTTTGTGGTGCCTATTATATTTTGTGGTGCCTACTGTATTTTGTGGTGCCTACTGTATTTTGTGGTGCCTACTGTATTTTGTGGTGTCTACTGTATTTTGTGGTGCCTACTGTATTTTGTGGTGCCTACTGTATTTTGTGGTGCCTACTGTATTTTGTGGTGCCTACTGTATTTTGTGGTGCCTACTGTATTTTGTGGTGCCTACTGTATTTTGTGGTGCCTACTGTATTTTGTGGTGCCTACTGTATTTTGTGGTGCCTACTGTATTTTGTGGTGCCTACTGTATTTTGTGGTGCCTACTGTATTTTGTGGTGCCTACTGTATTTTGTGGTGCCTATTATATTTTGTGGTGCCTACTGTATTTTGTGGTGACTACTGTATTATGTGGTGCCTACTGTATTTTGTGGTGCCTACTGTATTTTGTGGTGCCTACTGTATTTTCCCTTGAAAAAAAAAAGTATCCATCTGCCCCAACTCCCCCCCCTACTAGCGTCACATTTTAATACTATAATGAACACATAACCAACAAAACATATCTATGAAGAACCAATGGCGACAAGTATTGTACACTCAGCCGGATAAATTGATATTGTAACTATGTTTAGCATAATTTCCTTACAGAATAATACTATATTAGCAAGACCGCCTACTTTACCCTAATAACTCTGTATGATTATTAACTATATACGCTCGCGACGACAAACAAACAACAATAAACATCCACGTCTATCCATTCAACAATAATTATCCACGCCCATACATAAATAACCATCCACGTCAATTGATTCAGAAACAATCATCCACGTCCATTCAAAATTAACACTACTTTACATTTTTTTTTTCTTTTACCCAAAGACAATTTATACTGAATGTGTTTTCTTCTACTTACCCTCTTACAACATTAGTCCAGTCATCTTGGTCAAAATTAGGCCAGAACCTCGGAATGTGCGATACCCCGCTACAAACTCGTATATACTTGTATTTTGATACTTTATTATATTTTAATTTTAGGAATCGGTTATAATTAATACAATGTAATAGTTAATAATAAATAAATTAACGATTATATATTTATTAATAATTAATAAACTTATTATGGCGTGTTTCCGCCCTTTATCTCAAAAACGATTCAACGTATAACAAATATTTTGTAACAAAAGTTGTAGAGAATTTAATCCTCTTACAATATTGATAATATATACAAATAGCGAACACCTATAGGATACGAGATATTTGCAAATAATGTTCAAAAACATTTGGTGACCTTTGTTAAATTTTAATAGTCGCGGACATCCTAGTAGGATGTGTAGGTTTTGGGACCACCTTTTAGAATAATAAACTACAACTTTATAGGAGTTTGTAGCTGGGTATCTCCTTCCGGGGAGATGATACATGTCCCTCCATGTATGTTATAGTTTATTTACTTAGGAGGGCGAGGAGAGTCACTATAATACCTATCAATCCTATTTATAATAGATAACAAACGATACTTTGCTCGCTTTTTAAAAATCAGACTTTAGTCGAATTGGGAAATGTTGAATTGTTGCAACGCCCAACGTTCCTGCGTCTATGATTCAGTTAATAATAAAATTAATACATTGTTTTGAAATTTTCGTTAGAAGTTAGAAGACGTTTTAAAGTTGGCAAATTTGACTGAGAAGAAATGTGGGGGATGCGGGGATAGCGCGCCGGGCTACTCGGCGACCTCCTCCTCCTCCTCCTCCGGCGGCGGCGGCGGCAGCGCGGGCGTCAGCGTCACCGCCACGCCGCGGCTGAGGGACACGGCGGGGTAGAAGGTGCCGCGCAGCCCGGAGAACGCCACCGGTCCCTGCCACACACATGTCTTATCACATTTGTTTCCATTTTTATATTAGCCAAAAGAACAACCTTTCAAATTCACCGTGGGGACGATATATACTGCATCGTTTATTTGATTTTGAAAACTATAATGTTATGGTCAATAGTTATTTAATTGTTATAGGACAACGGTAGGATAACGTTTTGATTACCTTACGACAATTACGGTTACGGCAAAATGTATAATGTACATTTTGCTGAAAGCATCGCGCTTCACACAAAGTGGGTCTTATTGTATCAAGTAGATAGGTATTTCACTTCAACTCAACATAATCAGTGTTTATATTATCTATTTATCATTTTATTAGTCACAAATGTGGCGACAGGAAAATGGTTTGTCTTGTTAAGTTATATGTAGGCTACCAAATAATAATTTAATGCACCAACAACAAGTCATTGGGTATTTCTTTCAGAACTTGTAGGTTTACTCAGAACTTGTAGGTTTACTTAGAATTTGTAGGTTTACTCAGAACTTGTAGGTTTACTTAAAATTTGTAGGTTTACTCAGAACTTGAAGGATTACTCAGTTGCGGCGAAAACATCATGGAACTTCTCCTGGTTTTTGTTGGTTTTTTAAAATTTGAAATAACGGAAGAAAAAGGGCCTAAGTATGCAACATGTGAATGCATATAATCCGGTCTCTATTAATAACATTAACAATTTAGGCTTTACACAATTATTAATGAAGAGCTGCATGTTATGCAGTCGGTACCGTTTGCATAACGGCCAAGTAGAATTATGTGTTACAAATCACAAGCTCCTGCGCAACCGGTCGCGTGATGAAGTAGGCTATATCGAAACGATTTACACTACGACCACATGGAAATATAAATATTGACGAATTTACCGCGCGCGAGGTCCAGCACGAGCGTGACGACGGAGCCGCGCCGCAGCCTCAGTGTGTAGGGCTGCCAGTGTACCTGCGTCTGACCGTCCAGCGCGAACCGCAGCGTGCCGCGCGCGAGGTCCAGCACGAGCGTGACGACGGAGCCGTGCCGCAGCTTCAGTGTATAGTGTGTGGGGCTGCCAGTGTACCTGCGGTTGACCGTCCAGCGCAAACCGCAGCGTGCCGCGCGCGAGGTCCAGCACGAGCGTGACGACGGAGCCGTGCCGCATCTTCAGTGTATAGTGTGTAGGGCTGCCAGTGTACCTGCGGTTGACCGTCCAGCGCAAACCGCAGCGTGCCGCGCGCGAGGTTCAGCACGAGCGTGACGACGGAGCCGTGCCGCATCTTCAGTGTATAGTGTGTGGGGCTGCCAGTGTACCTGCGTCTGACCGTCCAGCGCGAACCGCAGCGTGCCGCGCGCGAGGTCCAGCACGAGCGTGACGACGGAGCCGTGCCGCAGCTTCAGTGTATAGTGTGTGGGGCTGCCAGTGTACCTGCGGTTGACCGTCCAGCGCAAACCGCAGCGTGCCGCGCGCGAGGTCCAGCACGAGCGTGACGACGGAGCCGTGCCGCATCTTCAGTGTATAGTGTGTAGGGCTGCCAGTGTACCTGCGGTTGACCGTCCAGCGCAAACCGCAGCGTGCCGCGCGCGAGGTTCAGCACGAGCGTGACGACGGAGCCGTGCCGCATCTTCAGTGTATAGTGTGTGGGGCTGCCAGTGTACCTGCGGTTGACCGTCCAGCGCAAACCGCAGCGTGCCGCGCGCGAGGTCCAGCACGAGCGTGACGACGGAGCCGTGCCGCATCTTCAGTGTATAGTGTGTAGGGCTGCCAGTGTACCTGCGGTTGACCGTCCAGCGCAAACCGCAGCGTGCCGCGCGCGAGGTCCAGCACGAGCGTGACGACGGAGCCGTGCCGCATCTTCAGTGTATAGTGTGTAGGGCTGCCAGTGTACCTGCGGTTGACCGTCCAGCGCAAACCGCAGCGTGCCGCGCGCGAGGTTCAGCACGAGCGTGACGACGGAGCCGTGCCGCATCTTCAGTGTATAGTGTGTAGGGCTGCCAGTGTACCTGCGGTTGACCGTCCAGCGCGAACCGCAGCGTGCCGCGCGCGAGGTCCAGCACGAGCGTGACGACGGAGCCGCGCCGCAGCCTCAGTGTATAGTGTGTGGGGCTGCCAGTGTACCTGCGGTTGACCGTCCAGCGCAAACCGCAGCGTGCCGCGCGCGAGGTCCAGCACGAGCGTGACGACGGAGCCGTGCCGCAGCTTCAGTGTATAGTGTGTGGGGCTGCCAGTGTACCTGCGGTTGACCGTCCAGCGCAAACCGCAGCGTGCCGCGCGCGAGGTCCAGCACGAGCGTGACGACGGAGCCGTGCCGCATCTTCAGTGTATAGTGTGTGGGGCTGCCAGTGTACCTGCGGTTGACCGTCCAGCGCAAACCGCAGCGTGCCGCGCGCGAGGTCCAGCACGAGCGTGACGACGGAGCCGTGCCGCATCTTCAGTGTATAGTGTGTGGGGCTGCCAGTGTACCTGCGGTTGACCGTCCAGCGCGAACCGCAGCGTGCCGTGCGCGAGGTCCAGCACGAGCGTGACGACGGAGCCGTGCCGCATCTTCAGTGTATAGTGTGTAGGGCTGCCAGTGTACCTGCGGTTGACCGTCCAGCGCAAACCGCAGCGTGCCGCGCGCGAGGTTCAGCACGAGCGTGACGACGGAGCCGTGCCGCATCTTCAGTGTATAGTGTGTAGGGCTGCCAGTGTACCTGCGGTTGACCGTCCAGCGCGAACCGCAGCGTGCCGCGCGCGAGGTCCAGCACGAGCGTGACGACGGAGCCGCGCCGCAGCCTCAGTGTATAGTGTGTGGGGCTGCCAGTGTACCTGCGGTTGACCGTCCAGCGCAAACCGCAGCGTGCCGCGCGCGAGGTCCAGCACGAGCGTGACGACGGAGCCGCGCCGCAGCCTCAGTGTATAGTGTGTGGGGCTGCCAGTGTACCTGCGGTTGACCGTCCAGCGCAAACCGCAGCGTGCCGCGCGCGAGGTCCAGCACGAGCGTGACGACGGAGCCGTGCCGCAGCTTCAGTGTATAGTGTGTGGGGCTGCCAGTGTATCTGCGGTTGACCGTCCAGCGCAAACCGCAGCGTGCCGCGCGCGAGGTCCAGCACGAGCGTGACGACGGAGCCGTGCCGCATCTTCAGTGTATAGTGTGTGGGGCTGCCAGTGTACCTGCGGTTGACCGTCCAGCGCAAACCGCAGCGTGCCGCGCGCGAGGTCCAGCACGAGCGTGACGACGGAGCCGTGCCGCATCTTCAGTGTATAGTGTGTGGGGCTGCCAGTGTACCTGCGGTTGACCGTCCAGCGCAAACCGCAGCGTGCCGCGCGCGAGGTCCAGCACGAGCGTGACGACGGAGCCGTGCCGCAGCTTCAGTGTATAGTGTGTGGGGCTGCCAGTGTATCTGCGGTTGACCGTCCAGCGCAAACCGCAGCGTGCCGCGCGCGAGGTCCAGCACGAGCGTGACGACGGAGCCGTGCCGCATCTTCAGTGTATAGTGTGTGGGGCTGCCAGTGTACCTGCGGTTGACCGTCCAGCGCAAACCGCAGCGTGCCGCGCGCGAGGTCCAGCACGAGCGTGACGACGGAGCCGTGCCGCATCTTCAGTGTATAGTGTGTGGGGCTGCCAGTGTACCTGCGGTTGACCGTCCAGCGCGAACCGCAGCGTGCCGTGCGCGAGGTCCAGCACGAGCGTGACGACGGAGCCGTGCCGCAGCTTCAGTGTATAGTGTGTGGGGCTGCCAGTGTACCTGCGGTTGACCGTCCAGCGCAAACCGCAGCGTGCCGCGCGCGAGGTCCAGCACGAGCGTGACGACAGAGCCGTGCCGCATCTTCAGTGTATAGTGTGTAGGGCTGCCAGTGTACCTGCGGTTGACCGTCCAGCGCAAACCGCAGCGTGCCGCACGCGAGGTTCAGCACGAGCGTGACGACGGAGCCGTGCCGCATCTTCAGTGTATAGTGTGTGGGGCTGCCAGTGTACCTGCGGTTGACCGTCCAGCGCAAACCGCAGCGTGCCGCGCGCGAGGTCCAGCACGAGCGTGACGACGGAGCCGTGCCGCATCTTCAGTGTATAGTGTGTAGGGCTGCCAGTGTACCTGCGGTTGACCGTCCAGCGCAAACCGCAGCGTGCCGCGCGCGAGGTCCAGCACGAGCGTGACGACGGAGCCGTGCCGCATCTTCAGTGTATAGTGTGTAGGGCTGCCAGTGTACCTGCGGTTGACCGTCCAGCGCGAACCGCAGCGTGCCGCGCGCGAGGTCCAGCACGAGCGTGACGACGGAGCCGCGCCGCAGCCTCAGTGTATAGTGTGTAGGGCTGCCAGTGTACCTGCGGCTGACCGTCGAGCGCGAACCGCAGCGTGCCGCGCGCGAGGTGCAGCACGAGCGTGACGACGGAGCCGTGCCGCATCTTCAGTGTATAGTGTGTAGGGCTGCCAGTGTACCTGCGGTTGACCGTCCAGCGCAAACCGCAGCGTGCCGCGCGCGAGGTCCAGCACGAGCGTGACGACGGAGCCGTGCCGCATCTTCAGTGTATAGTGTGTAGGGCTGCCAGTGTACCTGCGGTTGACCGTCCAGCGCAAACCGCAGCGTGCCGCGCGCGAGGTTCAGCACGAGCGTGACGACGGAGCCGTGCCGCATATTCAGTGTATAGTGTGTAGGGCTGCCAGTGTACCTGCGGTTGACCGTCCAGCGCGAACCGCAGCGTGCCGCGCGCGAGGTCCAGCACGAGCGTGACGACGGAGCCGCGCCGCAGCCTCAGTGTATAGTGTGTGGGGCTGCCAGTGTACCTGCGGTTGACCGTCCAGCGCAAACCGCAGCGTGCCGCGCGCGAGGTCCAGCACGAGCGTGACGACGGAGCCGTGCCGCAGCTTCAGTGTATAGTGTGTGGGGCTGCCAGTGTACCTGCGGTTGACCGTCCAACGCAAACCGCAGCGTGCCGCGCGCGAGGTCCAGCACGAGCGTGACGACGGAGCCGTGCCGCATCTTCAGTGTATAGTGTGTGGGGCTGCCAGTGTACCTGCGGTTGACCGTCCAGCGCAAACCGCAGCGTGCCGCGCGCGAGGTCCAGCACGAGCGTGACGACGGAGCCGTGCCGCATCTTCAGTGTATAGTGTGTGGGGCTGCCAGTGTACCTGCGGTTGACCGTCCAGCGCAAACCGCAGCGTGCCGCGCGCGAGGTCCAGCACGAGCGTGACGACGGAGCCGTGCCGCATCTTCAGTGTATAGTGTGTGGGGCTGCCAGTGTACCTGCGGTTGACCGTCCAGCGCGAACCGCAGCGTGCCGTGCGCGAGGTCCAGCACGAGCGTGACGACGGAGCCGTGCCGCAGCTTCAGTGTATAGTGTGTGGGGCTGCCAGTGTACCTGCGGTTGACCGTCCAGCGCAAACCGCAGCGTGCCGCGCGCGAGGTCCAGCACGAGCGTGACGACGGAGCCGTGCCGCATCTTCAGTGTATAGTGTGTAGGGCTGCCAGTGTACCTGCGGTTGACCGTCCAGCGCAAACCGCAGCGTGCCGCGCGCGAGGTTCAGCACGAGCGTGACGACGGAGCCGTGCCGCATCTTCAGTGTATAGTGTGTAGGGCTGCCAGTGTACCTGCGGTTGACCGTCCAGCGCAAACCGCAGCGTGCCGCGCGCGAGGTTCAGCACGAGCGTGACGACGGAGCCGTGCCGCATCTTCAGTGTATAGTGTGTAGGGCTGCCAGTGTACCTGCGGTTGACCGTCCAGCGCAAACCGCAGCGTGCCGCGCGCGAGGTCCAGCACGAGCGTGACGACGGAGCCGCGCCGCAGCCTCAGTGTATAGTGTGTAGGGCTGCCAGTGTACCTGCGGCTGACCGTCGAGCGCGAACCGCAGCGTGCCGCGCGCGAGGTGCAGCACGAGCGTGACGACGGAGCCGTGCCGCATCTTCAGTGTATAGTGTGTAGGGCTGCCAGTGTACCTGCGGTTGACCGTCCAGCGCGAACCGCAGCGTGCCGCGCGCGAGGTCTAGCACGAGCGTGACGACGGAGCCGCGCCGCAGCCCGCGGGGCACGCGCGTGGCGTGCGCGCCGCCGTGCACGAACCACGAGCGCGCCCCGTCCACGTACATGGCCCAGCCCAGCGCGTCGCTACCTGCAAGCGTACCTGACGTTAACCTCACCAGCCACACGTTTCGAGGGGCGGCTTAGAAGTTTTCACCCTCAGTACCTTTAAATATCACAGCACTAATTGCAAGTATCCTAAGTAGCATAAATACCAATTTTCGTGTCATTTGCATCATTACGCTGGAGTAATGGAACCGTTAACATCACCATATCCGAGTCATCCGCACTAAGAACGAAATCGGAGTACAGATCTGTCATAAAATTCCTTACAAAGAAGAACTAAACGCCGACGGAAATATTTGAAGAGATATCAGCCCCCCTAGCCAAGAGCATGAGCGCTAAAAGCGCGCACGAAAGTTTTGTATGAAGATGACATTTGGTGATGACGTCACGTTCGTTAAATGCGTTGACAGAACAAATTGCCAGCCAAGAACACGGACGGTGAGCGTTGAGCATTCGTTTTCGTTAAAGCGCTCGCGAGAGGCCAATTTCCCCATACATTTTGACAGAAACCGCTACATACTCGGAGGGAATTGCCAGCCAAGAACACATTTTTGTTCGTTTTTTGCGAATGCTAGACGCTAAATTCGACTGTTTACGGGCGGGTGGTCGGGGTCTCCCTTTCGAGCTATATTCTATCAAAACGACGCCATTGTTTTAATTTAAATTAACTTAAAGTATTGTTTTTTGTTGTTTTAGAAGTTTTTTATTGCGTTGTGTAAATTAAAATGCATAAATAAAATTTATTAGTAAGTGCAAATAACGAGTGGCGTCTTCATCGACGCCAAATATAGATTAGAGCAACAAAAAGTTCTCTCTATTTCATACTTACAAAGCATCTCAAAATACAGAGTGTGATCAAACTAAATATTCAAGAATCATAAGGACTAAGGAGTAATATAACAATTTTGAAACTATACCTACAGCAAAAGTACGACTAGGAAAAATTGGAGAAGAATTACGAATAAAAGGAGTCCGACAAGGAAACCTATTATCCCTCAAACACTGCTCGGCTGTATTGGAGGAAATTTTTCGTCAATTACATTGATTGGAATTATTTGGAATAGCTATGAGCTTAACATAAATGGAAGTAAAATATCTCAACTGAGATTGGCTGATGACCTAGTTCCAGTTATTATGCAAACAACTAGCAAGAGAAGTGGAAAAGCGGGGCTTAAAAGAACCATGTGTGAAAACCAAAGCTATGACAAACAGACATAAACAAACCCTGAAAGTAAATTATCAAGAAATTGAATAGGTACTTTTATTTAGGTCAAACAATTGCTCCAAAACTTTAAATGGAGAAAGAAATACATAAAATGTTCTCAGGTCTCTGAAAGAAGTATAAAAAAATCAAGACATCCCAATGCCGAGTAGTTGGAGACCGCTGCCAATGGTATTTGCTGAAGGAGGCCTATGTCCGAGGATAACCTGAACAAATATCTGATCTTGATTGATAATATTGGATAGAAGTGTTACAACATTAAATCAAACAAACCAATATTAGGCAAAAAGTTAAGAAAACATGTATAAATTCTTGTAAAATATCAACAAATAAAGTTTATTTTTATTTATTTCTTTATTTTTAATGAAAAGTTCACATTTTCAAAGAAATAGGGGATACCGGGGAGAGTTTAGGTAACATTTTAGGCTTAACAAAGGATTTTTCAGAGCCTTTGTGAAGACCTAGAATGTTTCACAAGCCGCAAAAACTTATGGTTTAATATATATTGCTATATTCTTCTTTAATAATATAATTGTATATAAGAATATGATTTTCCTTGACCATTACTAATAAAGTTACAACTTTTGGTATTTCAGGGACTGATGATGGTCTTTGTGGTTGTACAGAGTGACTTTTCACCTTGAGTTTTAGATTTAAAAGAATCCTTTTATACTGGTATATTATTATTTAAAAAAAAATCCTAGCCTTAGTAATAATAATACAATTTATACTCAGCCACATTAGATATTTACAATATTAGGTATTTTATTATATACACTATATTACCCATACATGCACACACATCCACACAAATATTCACTTAACGCTGTAATATATATGTATAATATTGTTAAGTAAAAACTACTTAGTACTATTATATAAATGGTATTATATAAAGTAGGGTATGTGTAGTATGTACTATTAGACCTATATTGTTTATACAAGCTCTTTTATTTATAGGAATTTTAATTCCCATGCAAGCACTATAAATAGTTAGGATAGTACCTAGAGTAACGTTTCATTATTTTATATGAATACTATTAGGGAATTACATGTATCTAATGTGGGCATTTGTAGATATACTTACCATAATGGTAAGGATATTTACAAATCTTAATATTAAACACACTGGTATTCATAAAAAAAAACTTTTTGAGTCCTTGAAGAACACTTGTATATAGTAGGTTGTCTCTTTTTTTACCAAACAAAAATAAATAAGTATAAAAGAAACAAAACTTATTTTAACTAAAGTGTTCTTCAAGGACTTTATTAAATTTTTATCATTAAGACCGTTATTAATTAAAATTCATAATAAAAATTATTAATCTTCATTAATCTGACCCATTTAAATGATACAAGTATCAATAAGAAATGTTAATAATGATACCAGCATTTCTTATTCAATACTCTATGTTTAAATTGGATAATATTCACAATAAAACATAAACAAATTAAAAGTAAATATTTATTAAATAATTTTGTTTGGCTTGGGCCACTCTAAAACTTTGAGCACCATAGTTTGTGACCTCTCTTGATGGGGAAGGGGGTAGCTGTCCTTGAAACTCTGCAAAGTATAAATACCTGAAATAAAAAAAATACAAAATTGTACTTAGTTTAATAAAAAAATAAAAAGACCAATTTTTTTTAAATAACAAAAATCACAATTGCAACATAACTGGGTTGGAGACAGGTTTTACTATCTGTGTCAGTTGACTCCACGCTTCTAAATATAGTAGGAGAGTGAATTTGAGACAATGTTCTTAGCAAACCATGGATTCACCGTGCGGGTGCCGGTCCCATCTCGTGGTTGAAAGGCAGGGGAATGAACTGCAGCATTCCCGGACTTGAGACCGTGAGGTAGGTTTAAAGGCCTTTTAAACTCTCACCTGCACTGTGTTCACTACCCTCTCTACTCAACGAAATACTATTAATTTAATTTTTTAAAAAGTAAGTGGACAATTTGTTATTTATTTTTCTTAACTCACCTATAGTGTAACATCATATTGGTTATTACGCTGCACAAGCCATTACAATTTGGGAAGACTCTTCAGATTCATCATCAGTGCAAAACTCTGTCTATTCCAAGGTATTTTAATGACCCCCTGAGATAACCATTTGCCTGCTTCACACTTATCCTGACTTGGCAGTGTATTGGTCCACTGAGCTATTAATATATACGTACGGAATCCATGACAGGGGTAATCAATCATGGTTCCAAGGCATATCCGAAATCACCTGAAATAACATTTATTTGTATGAGAAACAAAGGTAAATAGATGGGTGTTGTAAACACAAAGGTACGTTTTGTTTCGCCTATTCGGCATACAAATGTTTTAACAACGTGTCTAATCAATTATTAAATATATAACCTTAGAAGCACTTATTTATTTTGATTCTTACCTATTCAAAAAGTAAGTTTCCAATCCGAGAACGATATAACTGCAATATTTCTTCCTTGATCAGAGAATTGTTAAAAATAAATTGGTCGTGGGCCGCCCCGGATGCCTCGAATTTATATTTAGAATTCTTCAGTTTATATTTACAACTTAAAAGTGCCATATTAATAATGCCGAAGAGTTTTTCTGCAATGTTTCTATTTTCTATTAGGTTTATAGGTTTGTTCGTAGAGAGTATTAAGTTCCTTGGTTTTGTTTGTAATCAAATGTAAAGAGCATTGGCATTGGCCCGTAAAATAAAACGAGATATCACATAGTTACACCAATAGGATTTATTTATTATTATCTCTCTCTCTTTATCACTAAAATAACGAATATCGTTCCGATTAGGCATGTAAGTTAATTATAACATTAATATACAAATCTGTAAAAACTGTACAATAATTTTTACACCATTAATATGATAAAAAATGTATATTGCTTTAATTTATATTCTCAATTCATTCGTAATATAATTATTATGTGTTATAAAACATCATACTCAAAATTACTCGCGGGTTTTGAATATAAAATCGGAACGTAAATAATCGAGCCGAGCGGTCGCCCTCCCTCGTTCGACAGAATGAAAGTTAACGTCAAAAATTGTTCATGGCTACCGATTTCTTTCGATCACTGTCCGTTCTGCGACGCTTGGGCGCATAAAGCGCCGATGCTCTTGGCTAGGGGGGCTGCAGTTTATGGGGAGTCTGCCCCTTCATTTGCCACCATAAAACGTTGGAGCCGTGAATTCAAACACGGCAGCGAGTCGCAGAAAATATTGAAAAAGTGGAAAAACTTGTTCTCGAACATCGGCTTATCAAGTTGTGGATGATAGCTGAAGCCATAGGCGTTGGCAAAGAACGAATCTGCGACATTTTGAATAATCATTTAGGCATGAACACGCGATGGGTGCCGAAAGTGCTCACGCCATTAGACAATCACGTCGAGTCACAACTTCGCAGGAGTTTTTGGACATCTGTGGCGATATACTGACGGTGTTTTTTCTGTTTTATTACTGTTAACAAAAAGGGGATCCACCAGCACCATCCGGAGTTAAAACAGGAGTCAATGGTGTTCGGTAATGATAATACTCTATGGACGTTTTAATCTGTGGTCATGACATTGTCAGTGCAAAAAAGATGGTGATTTTTGTGCGGCCTTCTAGATTATTATATAGTAAATTGGGTGTAGTGTTTCGTTGGCCGTGTATTTAGGATCCTACAAATAATCAAATTTGTCACGTTGTGAATTTGGTGTCATCCAACGTGGTATTGTTGTGTCTGAATAGTAATTGCGTGGCATGTTAGTGGTTCAGAAGACAACGAAGATATTGCATTCCTTGGGTACCCGGGGATCTCGTCGCTGAAGTGTAACCACGAGTTATATTTCAAATCAAGTAATAGCGATGCGTAATGCACCCGTGTGAGAATCCTGGACTAGTTTTGTTTCCCGGCTTCTCGCACAAATGCAGTGGATAGAAAAGCCGCCACATAAACATGGATCCGCCAGCACCATCCGGAGTTATAACAGGAGGCAACGCAGTGGATAGAAAATGGAGAAGAGCCGCCACAGAAAATTCAAAGTGAAAAGAGGCGTCCAAGCTTATGGCCACATTTTTTTGGGATTGTGAATGTATTTTCAGGCCCTGGTGTAAGTTGTGTTGTATAAAGCGTGCGTTACCGAGCATCTTGTCCCTGGCGACGCCGGCGCGCGCCACGCCGAAGGCCGGGTCGGCGTCGCCGTCGTAGTGGTCCACGGTGAGCGCCCAGCAGTGCCGCCCGCGCGCCAGCGGCACGTCGCCCAGCAGCACCGCCGCCGCCCAGCCCGCCGCGCTCGCCGCCCGCCCCGCCACGCGCACGCCCTCCGCCAGCGCGCACCGCAGGTCCCACGAGAACCACGCCACTGCGCAACACTTTTCTATAGAAAACTCTCTCTTTGATTCTGCGCCTACACCATTGGCGGAACCAGAACAATTCAAATTTACCTAAAATCTACTGTTTATTACAAAAAAAACACCAAAGCTGTCAAAAAGCCCGAGAAAAACCAACCCTGGATCCGCCCCTGGACTACCTATAGTTTTTTGCGCTCCTAATAAAATTTGATTCAAGTTTATCAAAAAATGTCATTGTTAGAGGTACAAAGGCAGTCCTGAAAAAAAAAGTGAGGTTCTGAAATTTGTTCATATTTGTTCATATTTGGCCTAATTGTACTTCTAGTAGGAATGAATGTGAACATACTTTTTTTTTTTGTGAAGTTTACTTGTGGCATTACAGGTTTGTAAACAATTGGCGTAGTTGAAATTATTTCTGCGTAATACGAATTTCAACTTTTTAATTATAAATTCAAATATGAAAACGAAATCTTAGGGGCCGAGCACGCGCGACATTCGGTTCGATACATATCGATCGATAAGACATATATCTACAAAGCTAACACGCGCGACCACGACACACATGGTGAATTTGAAAAGATGTACTTTGGGCTAATATGAGGTTCTGCTGATCAAATCAAACAACTTGCCGGCCCGAAGCAAGTTTTAGAATGGAGCGAAATCCAATTACGCCCCCCCCCCCTCTATTTTTCCTCTAATATCAGTAGACTACTAGAGAGGGGGGCGCCAGTAGCTCTACCACCAGTTTTTGCAAACAGTTTTTACTATAGTCGCTACTAACTATAGATAGGAATCTCCCAACAAGAGAGATTTATTAGAAATATACTATTGGTCGTAAAAGCGTGGAACTGAGAAGATCTCCACAACATCATAGGTCTATGTCTAATTGGTCAATTGAAAACTAATAAAGCAAAATAAAGTCAACAATCATTAATGAGATCAATAAGCATAATCCACTTCAGAACTGCCTACTTGTTATGTTATGGTGCTTATTTAAAACAAAGTCTTTAGGTTTAGGCATATATGGGACATAACATAATTAATAATAAACTATTTTAATCAACTGGAAAACAAATTATGCGATGATCCGTTCGCGCTCTTCTCAACAAATAAAGTCAGAATCACACATTGGTAAGCGAGGATTTTTTTCTTGTCCACTGAGGCGCCCTCTGGAACTTAGCGCCTGTAGCGGCCGCTCCGTTCGCCATTTGCTAGGGCCGGCCCTGGTCGCAAATGATAAAAAAAATTGTCTTCCCCATACAAATTGGTAATTTTAACATTACTAGTTTGTATGGAGAAGGCAATTTTTTTTTTTCATTTGCGGCACATAGTTCCATGGGAAAAGTTGTTCGTATTGATCAGTAGAACCTCATATTAGCCCAAAGTACATCCTTTCAAAGTCATCATATATAACGAATAGACTAATTTGACGCATTGGAAGATATCTGTCGACTTTTATCAAAAACGGTAGCACGCAGCTTATTAACATCAAAACTAGACTGTCAGATTGTAGACAGAAGTCGATATATATACAATTTTTATCGCGTTTCTTTTAGGTGCTGATAAGTGTCGAAATTACTTTTGCTTTGATATTTTTATATTTTAGCGAAAAACAGAACCAAAATTGTTTTATTCTCGTTAGAAAAACTGTTATACTTAAGTGACTATAAATGTGCGTGTTATAGAAATGTTGCTGGAACAACTGGAACCTCAAAAAACAATGATTTAAAAAAATAAATCTGGATGCCTAAACCAAGAAATAGATTATGAAAATAAGATTATCAGAATATAAGTATTTATGTTTCTAGAGTTATGCTATTTAGAAAAAATAATTTAATTAATATTAAAATTCTTGTTTTATTTTATTATGATGTAATTTTTTAAATAATTGTATGTATTTATTATTATAAAGTGGCAGTAGATTAGTTTTAATATTTTACAGCGAACAAAAACTTCGGTAACCCCCGAAGTTCAGAGGTTTTCAAGTTCAGATAGGTCTTGCGGAATGTATCGATTGTGTAATGTAATTTGATTATTCAGCAGGCGACTAATTCAGGCTGATAATTAAAATAAATCATTCACACGTCACCGTATTACATAAAATTCAAAACATCCATAAAATAAAATATTTGATTTATATCATTGAAGTATATTATTATAGGGAAGTACCTTAAGGCTCAATCGCCTTACCAGCCATAAGAACAAAAGATAGCCGCCCGAAATACAAACCAAAATAAAAAGGGGGAATTTTTAATTGCACCTCTTTTTAAAATTGAAGCAAACAACATTTCTCCACTAATAATCTACCTGCATATCAAATATATGATTGTATATAAATTTAAATAATTGTATAACTAAACGTGTAGTATTAGAAATTGTTTAAAATAAATCAAAGTTAGCGACTTTTTTTATCTAATTTTACTACGAAAATCTTGCTAAAACCACAGATTTAAGCATTCTAAAACAAAATTACTCACCGTATAACAAAAATACTGATTTGCACACTAAATTATCCAATATTACAACTAAATAAAAGTCCGTATTTTAATAAGTTATATTTAATATTAACACAATATTTAACTCATTTTTACATAATTATTTTATTTTATGGCTCGCTGCAGCGGTTGGCGAGTGACAAAAAGGCTTCCTACACTTACGAGAAAGATTACCCAAAAAACTCATTATTAAAAAAAAATGGCCAGACTAGGTAAAGTATAGGTTAGGTTAGTGTTAGTACATGACCATACGCACGAGCCGAGCGAAGCGTGCCGCGGTAGCGGCCGGCGAGTGCCAGAAAGGCTTTCTACACATACGAGAATAATTACTCAAAAGACTCTTTATTAAAAAAAAAAATGGCCAAACTAGGTAAAAGATAGGTTAGGTTAGTGTTAGTACATGACCATACGCACGAGCCGAGCGAAGCGTGCCGCGGTAGCGGCCGGCGAGTGCCAGAAAGGCTTTCTACACATACGAGAATAATTACTCAAAAGACTCTTTATTTAAAAAAAAATGGGCAAACTAGGTAAAGGATAGGTTAGGTTAGTGTTAGTACATGACCATACGTACGAGCCGAGCGAAGCGTGCCGCGGTAGCGGCCGGCGAGTGCCAGAAAGGCTTTCTACACATACGAGAATAATTACTCAAAAGACTCTTTATTTAAAAAAAAATGGCCAAACTAGGTAAAGGATAGGTTAGGTTAGTGTTAGTACATGACCATACGCACGAGCCGAGCGAAGCGTGCCGCGGTAGCGGCCGGCGAGTGCCAGGAAGGCTTTCTACACATACGAGAATAATTACTCAAAAGACTCTTTATTAAAAAAAAAAATGGCCAAACTAGGTAAAAGATAGGTTAGGATAGTGTTAGTACATGACCATACGCACGAGCCGAGCGAAGCGTGCCGCTGTAGCGGCCGGCGAGTGCCAGAAAGGCTTCCTACACATACGAGAATAATTACCCAAAAGACTCTTTATTAAAAAAAAATGGCCAGACTAGGTAAAGGATAGGTTAGTTTAGTGTTAGTACATGACCATACGCACGAGCCGAGCGAAGCGTGCCGCGGTAGCGGCTGGCGAGTGCCAGCTAGGCTTCCTACACATATAAAAGTTGGGTAAAATGTGAATTTTCAAATGACAATAACTCCTAAAAATACCCCCCCCCCCTAACTTTTTTATTTTAGGGGTAGGTCCCCCCTCCCCCCAACCACCCCCCCCCCCTCCCCCCCCCCCCCCCCCCCCCCCCCCCCCCCGACCCCCCCCCCCCTACTCCCCTCTGACGTCACATAAAGGAAAGTCCTACCCACCACCTGCAGAAGCTAAAAACATACCTATCGGCATAAAGCGAAAACGCGGCCGTCCAGCAAAAGCAAGACCTGCCCTAATCGTACAGTAAAATTTATATTTTTTTATATTTCTAATTAATTTGTTAAAAAAGACTGAGTAATCTTACCGTTTGATGATTAGTGATTATGAAGATAACACTTATTTGATTTTTTCAAAACTTTAATTTAATAAACATGACTGATTAACTGGTGTTTTATTTAGTAGAACTCATGTTCTTTAAAATTTAATAGGTGATGGATTCCAAAAAAACTGATTAAATGTTTCATTGCACTAAAATAATAATTAGATTTACTATAAGTTAACAGATAGTCATTCAGTAAAATAGTTTAACTTTAAAGATCAAACAGTATAGTATATTTGATTTATTTGATGCGCAAATTTAGTGTGCAATTCAGTATTTTTGTTAGCAATTTCGAATACTTTGATAGAAAGACGTAGATTTACAGTTGTAAGATTAAATACTACCCAATAAAAAGTGACACAAATGCGATCATAACCAATTAATACTTAAGAAAATATGTCTGACAATTCGTTTGAATAGCGTTTTTAGGTCTTAGACCACTCCCGTATCTATACTTACTTTCCATTGCATTTTTTAATCCTATCCAATGCCTTAATAAATTTAAAAAAACTCACCAAAAAACAAATTCTTTTTTTAGGCCAAGGTACCGAGTTTTCTTCGGCTTTATTTTTATTTTGTTAAATATATGTATTTTTAAATCTTTTTAAATTAAAATATATATTTGTGTAACGATTATTAATAATAATATAAAATAAATGCATCGTATAAGGTAATAATTATTAATTTATTACATAAATGTTTTCGAAATTGTCAACGAAAACATACTTGTTTTAACTAGTAGACAAAGCTCGAGAAATTTATCGATGTCGGTTTGCGTGCTCACCAATTCGATATATTTATCGACAGCAGACGGTATAAGTCGAGTCGGTATATATCTTATCGTTGTCCGCGTGCTAAGCCCCATTGTCCTATTATAATTGCTGTCAAAACAATATTCAATTAAAAGATCAAATCCAATTATATATAAATGGCCATCTCTAGAACGATGCTTCAAGGGACTTATTTGAACATGAATAAAGTAGATATAGCGGGAGGTTACACGCTCAGTATTTTATCAGTTTCGTCCGTCAGTCTGGTCAAACTGTGATTGATGCCAGAATGATGAATGACATGTCATAGCCCTCATAAGTTTGGCATCAGTGAATGTGTGATCAGGCTGAGGAGATGCGGTACCGTCGGAGGTCTGCAGGCCGAGCACGTGCGAGTAGGGCCCGCACCCAGCTGCGTTGTGCGCCCGCACCCGCGCGCCGTACAGCGACGCCACGTGCAGCCCCTCCACCGTGCACACGGTCGCCGCGCCGCAGTACACGTCCTGCAACAGTCCCGCTCTCACTCACACGCCTATGTCGCACGGCAGGCGTCGGCGTCGGCGCCGCACTCACCCGGAAGGCGCCGCCCGCGCCGTCGTCGAGCTGCAGCTGGTACCCGCTGACGGCGCCGCCGCCGCCGCCCCCCCCGCCGGGCCGCCACGACAGCGTGGCCGAGCACCCGCGCGCCACGCACTGCTCCACTATCATCTCGGGCGCTAGCGGCACTGCGAGTAAACCAAACCATCAGAACATTGCTTGTTACTATTGGCAGAGATTCCTTGGACCTTACAACTGATATAAATACAGTCTAATGAAAGAACTTTAGTGTATGATTATGGATTTATACCATGGGTCATGATTTAATAGCCAGACAATATCTGCTGCAGCTTTGTCCGCCTCCGTGGTCTTATAATAATAGAGCGGTAATATAAATAAATAAAATCTTTATTATTCTCATATGGGTCCATAAAATATATTCACAATAGTAGATAATTAGTTGGACACAAGAATGGATGTTTGTTCAGTATCGAATCATGCCCTGAGTCTGTGATAAATAATCTGTGTCACTATCAGTCAGTAGAATGCAATAGATACATATCATCTAGCTGCAAGTGTTTGATTATTCAATAACACAGGATTTGTGTTCACCTTTTGTGCTGGACAAATGAACAATATAGATAACCCCGAGGTGCCTACTGAAACTTTCCTTTGGTACTCGAGGGAATTCGTCGCCCAGGAATAACCACCTTCCAGGAATGCCACTCTAATAAGTTTGAGTTAATTAAGATATAGCGGTGCGTTTCGCATCCATGTGAGAAGCGAGGGCTTGATAGCTTAGTTTCGCATCCATGTGAGAAGCGAGGGCTTGATAGCTTAGTTTCAGCACACAAAGAAATTATTTAACGTGGCGTTAATATTCCCTTAACAAATGGGAGCCGTTTAGGGGCCTTAAAGCCAACGACAAATTTAAACGATTGAAAAAATCAACAAAGGAACTTTAACACAGTATATTGTCGTCCCGTATTAGGTAAACTTGTCACGGTGTACTCGGTGTATTGTAATTTCGGCAAAGTTCCTTTGTCTATACGTCTACGGTGCATTGTCACATCCACAATGTTGCTCTACGATTATGGTGTTGTCTATATGTTTAAGGAACAACGTTACGACGACAAGGGTAGCTTTGTCATTTTGACAAAATGACATCAACAAAATATTGTACAATGTTTTGGCGCCAAAATGAGAAAACACAATGAACCATCGTATAAAAATGACAGATTCCAAATTGACAAATGACGAATTCCAAATGTTTTTTATTTTTTATTGTAACAGTATTTATGGTCAGACCATGTATATATAAATGTACTACATATTATTATATAATAAACAAAAAATATGTTAACATACAAAAATAAGGTAGACTATAATGAAGGAAATTACCTGGATGGGTACCGGCGTCCCCCTCCGCTGCAGTCCGCACAACAATATACAAATCAATCAGTATTACTTACACATTCATTCACATCTTTTTTGTTATATTAATATTATTCTAAAAAAACGCATCGAAATCGCTTAAGTTGTCATATTTTGTATCCGGTTAACTTATCGCTCTGGGGTCCTACCGGGAAGCCACGTGAAATACCGATCGACACGTCGATCGATCGACAGCGTGAATAAAATATATATGATTTGACGTTTCTCGGCGATCGAGTTCTACACATAGACAATTTTTCCTATACATTTTTATCCATCGACGCGTGTGGCTTCCCGGTAATCGTAATCAAGCCGCTGACAGATGGCGCGTGGGATTTGTCTACCGGTGATAAACCGCAACAAATATACCAAGGGTTTGGTGGTGCTAAATGTTCGATTGTCAATAACAAACATGTGATGTGGTAATGTATAAACAGTTAATAAACGTGTGTCGACACAAGCAGTCGTGTTTCATTCCGTCCTCGCGACACCTCCGCATGGCGACCCTGCCAGTCCGCGTCAGTATCATGGCGTGAGACTTACGTGACGCACGCGCAGAGCGCGGCGGCACGCGCCGCGGCTCCGGCCGGCCGCCCGAGCAGTCCGCGACTAGAGTTATTATATATTATTTTTTTTTATTAACGACTAAATTTAAGTTTTTTTTAGTTTAATTTTTAACTTTATAATTATTATTTTTTTTTAATATGAAGAACATTAATAAAATGTAGTGCAAAAACAGTAACAGTATTAAATTAAAATGTTTGAAGTTAACCCTGTCATAAATAACCAAGAACAAAAGAAAATGATAAGAAGCCAAATTCGAGAACATACAAGAGAATCGATAGCGACGAGGCTACAGCAGCCAGCAGATATCTAACGCCCTTTCCTGATGAAGCGAGTGGAGATGACTTCCTAGATCGAGTATCAGTGAGTGAATTAAAAATGATTAACATGTTCTAAAAGTGTTTTGTGCAGTGTTTTTTTTTTTTTTTTATATTTCAGGTGTTTTGTGTATTTTTTTTTATTATTTTATTAACATACTTAATGTACTATTATTATTATATAAGTATAAAATGTCGAGTGACATGAAAAAATATTAATGTAATTTTATCTTTTCTATAATTATTACTAGTAGACGTTACACGGGTTTGTGATCCTATTTTTGATACCCATCATGGTATATCATGTCGAGTAACATGTTAAATAATTAATGAATACAGTTAAGGAAATACATACTAAATTGGAAGACGTAAGAGTCGAACTAAGAAAATTAGGTAGTAAAAGATTAGAAAGAAAAACTTATGTGACTAATAAATATAATTATGCTTTAAATTTATATAAGGAATTGCAATTATTGGAGGAAATACAAAAACTTTAGGAATTAATTCTTGGAATTATTCGCAAAAGACATAAATATACAAAACAAAACCCTTTGTTTAGTGTACAAACAAAATGAGGTCACTTTGGAACTCAATACAATGGAACGTGACTTACGTCACCAGGCCACCAGCGAAGAACCGATTAGTCATAATTTCTCATTATCAATACCACCGAGATGCGAGCTTACAACGAATATTTTAGAACAATCAGTAACTGAAAAAAAAAAAAAAACCCCTAATATACTTGTATAACATGAAAGATCCTTCAAGTAGACTTATGAAATTCAGATTAATATTAGACGAATACGATTTTAAAATAAGTTATATAAAAGGTAAAGATAACGTAATTGCAGACGCACTTTCACGCATTGACTTAACTTCGAGCAAGTTAAAGAGCACGTTTGAAAATGTTGTTTCAGTCATGACTAGAGCACAAAGAGAAAGACTAGAAAAACAGTCCAGTGATATCAGTGACAGCAATGTAAGCGACACTTCTCGAAATATTTCTATAAACAACAGGATTGATCACCCCAGAGTAGTAGAAATGTTGCGAAAAGCTAGCGACAGTGTAGACTTGATCTTAATAAAGGAGAATGATTTAAAGGAATTGAAAAATAAGAATTTAATTAATTATGAGTATGTTTGTTTATGTTTTTCATCGAGTATGAAAACAATGTATTTCGACCTTAAGTATTTATTGCAATTTACCCGAGTGGAATTTGTTAATTTGCTTAGAGATTTTTGTGAAAAGTTGAATATTAAAATAATAAATTTTGTTAAAGATGATTATTACTCATCATTTATAGAAGAAATAAATTGTGAAATAAATGAAAGAGATAGGTGGGAAGGACCACAAATAAATGTTTTGTCAAAGGTAATAAAAATTTGTAATGATGAAAAGAAAAAGGTAATTATAAATGATTATCATTTGTTACCTACGAGCGGACATGCCGGCATCCGTCGTATGGTCAATAATATTAAGAAAAAGTATACTTGGTCTAATTTAGAAAAAGACGTCATAGAATTTGTTAAAAAATGTAAAAAATGTCAAATAATGAAATATCAAAAAGGTGTCAAGGAACCTATGTCAATAACGACAACTGCTAATTCAGCATTTGAGAAAATTTATTTAGATTTAGTAGGACCTTTAGATAAGGATAATTTTAATAATAATTATATATTAACGCTTCAATGCGAATTAAGTAAGTATGTAGAAGCTTATGCCATACCCAATAAGGAAACGGTAACAGTAGCAAAATCTTTAGTTAACAATTTTATTCTTAGATACGGAATACCCATGTCAATAGGTACAGATAGAGGTACCGAATTCATGTCAAGTACTATGACAGAAGTTTGCAAATTATTAAATATAGAAAAAATCCATTCCACTGCTTTTCACCACGAATCAATAGGTGCATTAGAAAATTCACATAAACATCTCCGTAGCTTTTTAAGAATTTACTGTGAACAACGCTTGTATAATTGGTCTGAATGGTTACCCTTCTGGAGTTTTGCATATAATAATACCATTCATTCAGAAACCAAATATTCTCCATTTGAACTAGTATTCGGAAAAACTTGCAATATACCAACAAATTTAAGTAATAGTAAAGTAGAACCATTGTATAATTCAGACAACTATGCTTTAGAATTAAAATTTAGGTTACAAACAGCTTGTAATGACGCAAGAAATAATTTGTTACAACGTAAAGAACAAAGAAAAACTAAATTTGATTTAAAATGTAACCCGATTTCTTATAACAAAGGCGACTTAATTCTTGTTAAAAATGAAACTGTAGATAAAGCAGAACCCTTGTTCAATGGTCCATATTTAGTTGTAAACGATGAATCACCCAATGTAATCATTTCTAAGAATGGCAAGAACAGTACCGTTCACAAAAATAGAACTAAACTGTATGTAGTGAATATAAGTACACTATTCGAATGATTTCTTTTATAATGAAACGAATAAAAACATATAGTATACCATTTAATTATAAAATATTGTAAATTTTAATCATCTTGTATTTACACTGTTAAAAATTTATTTGCTACTACTTTTATTTTATAAGATTTATATAAATAATTAATTTTAGAACTTTTGTAATTCAGTAATTTTTTTTTATTTTTATTATTAGATATGTAAGTTATTCATTTTTTTTAATTATTTTTTTGTATTACCCCGGTGGTGTGATGTTGTAATGTATAAACAGTTAATAAACGTGTGTCGACACAAGCAGTCGTGTTTCATTCCGTCCTCGCGACACCTCCGCAAACATGGCAATAATTTCAGTTACCCTAATACGTTTTTTGTGATGTCTACAAGGTTTTTAATTGTCATTCAATTGATATTAAGATCCGTCATCGTCAAAAATACGACAAAATTATAAGAATAGAGGGAGGAGGGTAACTTACGCGTGCACTCGGCCAGGTCGAGGTCGCTGATGGCGGCCAGCAGCGGCGCCAGGCACAGCGCGGCGGCGGGCGGCGCAGGCGCGGGCGGCGCGGGCACGGGCAGGGCGCGCACGGCGGCGGCGGCGCGCGCGCTCAGCATGCGGGACACCTGCGCCATACACACACCATGGAGCTGAGCACGCGCGACATTCGGTTTGATAAACTATCGATCAATAGGACATAATATATCTACAAAGCTAACACGCGACTTACAACGAATATACTAATTTGACGCATATATGTCGACTTATGTCGAAAACGGTAGCACGCAGCTTATTAACATCAAAACTAGTCTGTCAGATTGTAGACAAAAGTCGATATATATACAATTTTTATCGCGTTTCTTTTAGGTGCTGATAATTTTAAGTGTCGATTTTACTTGATATTTTATTGATTTAATAGCGAAAAACAGAACCAAAATCGTTTTATTCTCGTTAGGAAAACTGTTATAGAAAATAGGAATAGAAAAGTTGCTGAAACAACTGGAAACTCAAATGACAATGATTTTGAAAAATATCTGGATTCCCAAACCAAGAAATATAATATATGATACAGCGAATGTAATAAATCCGGATATTATATATACTATCCGACAGTTATGTATAATATCTACTAAATTTAGACAAAGTGATAATTAACACAGAATTAATCACATTAACTAGATATTATATATATGTTGAAAGACTTGGATAAAGTAATAATAAAAGTATAGGTGAAGATTTATTTATTTATTTCAGTTTGCCTTAAGCATAACTATATGAGTAGCAACAATTGCCGTTACTTTATTTCAGTATGCCTTAAGCATAACTATATGAGTAGCAACAATTGCCGTTACTTTATTTCAGTATGCCTTAAGCATAACTATATGAGTAGCAACAATTGCCGTTACTTTATTTCAGTATGCCTTAAGCATAACTATATGAGTAGCAACAATTGCCGTTACTTTATTTCAGTATGCCTTAAGCATAACTATATGAGTAGCAACAATTGCCGTTACTTTATTTCAGTATGCCTTAAGCATAACTATATGAGTAGCAACAATTGCCGTTACTTTATTTCAGTATGCCTTAAGCATAACTATATGAGTAGCAACAATTGCCGTTACTTTATTTCAGTTTGCCTTAAGCATAACTATATGAGTAGCAACAATTACCGTTACTTTATTTCAGTTTGCCTTAAGCATAACTATATGAGTAGCAACAATTGCCGTTACTTTAAATAATAATTATAATCTTTATTATAAATTTTCAAAATATTATAATTAACATTGTCATGGAAAATAAAAATAAAATTAAACTGAAAGTTCACTAGCGATAACGCAAAATAAAAAACACAGAGATCAATATGAGTATTTGGTATAACTCTTTAACGACTACAATAATAACATATTTAAAAACAACTGACATGACCAATAATAGGCATTTAATATTATGACAAGATAACTTTTTTAGATGCTCAACTTAGCAGGATGGTAGTTTTTAATAAAATAATATTAATTTATTCTTACAAGTAAGGCTCTTGTGACCTTTTGAATTGCACAAGAGGCTTAACTTTTTACATTAGCATCTATTAGAAACGCATTCGCCAGTACAGTTGCAATGCTCAAATCCTTGGCCGCCAAGATGTACCGACTTGGAACACAATTTAGTTGGTAGATAATGCCTAAGGCATTAAGTTCGCCTTTATACATAACTTGTGTTTACAGTGCAATAAAGTGTTTTTTCTCTTACTTCAAAGTTTTAAAACGAGAGGATGTCTATTGTTTGGATGACCGATGTGATAATATAGTATTTGTGACAAGACAATTATATCATCAATAAAAGAAGACCACTCTCTCTGGATGACACTTTCGTTGCGATATTTATTAAAATCATTATTGGATAAAGTGCCGGTCAAATCTTCGGGAGCACCAGTAATGCTGGGATCATAAACCCCGCCCGTTAATTATCTCGATGTTGGGCGTTTAGCGTAACTAGCTCTCAAAATTTGCTACGTTCCGAATTTGTGATCGTGAACACTAGGCTTGTACTATGTGTACCAGAAGCAACGATATAATACATATTATATTTTATAAACACCCAGACCATGACAAACTGTACAGAAAAAGCGTACAATATTTTGCTGCCATGGGTGGGAATCAAACCTACGACCTCCGGATACAACACCAAAGACGCAAGACCACTAGTCTACGGAAGCTGTCAGTATAGTATAGCTTATATATTGCCATTTACATCAATACATCTCTGGATCCGATGGAACCACTGAGAAAGGCACTTTGCCCACTCGTCCTTAGGGGTCTCTTCGACTGCCTTTTGAAACGCAGCCATTGCTTTCTCTGCGTCCATAAAACGTTTTCCTCAAAGTTTTTCTTTTATTTTCGGAAATAAATAAAAATGGCGCGGTGCGAGGTCGGAGCTTTTCGGCGGGTGACCCAGTAATTCCACGTCTGCGTCGCCAAATATTCGATCGTCCAGGACGAGGCGTTGTCGTGGTGATCCTCGGTCAAATGATGAGGTATCCACCGAGCACGTTGCACGTTTACGGCCACGTTGCATCGGTCATAAGATACGGCTTATTGCTGTGGGGAAACTCGGTACAAATAAATAAGGCCTTATTAATGCAAAAAAAATGTGTCAGAACCTTTTTTTAACAACTAAAACTGCTAACATTTTCTGGATTGTATATTCAGGAAGTAGTTATATTTGTTAAATAGCACGAGGAGCTCTTTGTAAAACTTAGGGATGTTTATCCCAAATCACAAAATTTTATTGTTTTTTTTTTAACTTCAAAGGATGACAAATTAAATTAAACGCTATAATTATACATTAAATAATTAGAAGTAAAAAAATGTTGAGTTCCTAAACAAAGTATGCTAAAAAGTTTTTCAGTGAAAAGATGGAAGACTTTCCAAAGAACAAATTTATTAACACTTCAGTGAGACTTATGCAATGCCACATAGACAGGTAGCATACCCGGATCCACCTTCATCACGACCTCATAATCCTTCAGTAGACTTTCATTGCAATCAAGCATTGAAAAAACTGAGGAGCAAGTATGTCATCCGGACCTGCCACTGACTTTACGCTTTTTTCCGTTGCTTGCTTACATTGTTTAATAAAAGTGTACTCACATTCGCAAGTGTTTATATAACATCTACTGTAGAATATGGCAAGCAAGTACCGGCCGTGTTCGGAGAAGCAGCTTTTGTTCTTATGCTAAAAGCGCCTGAGGTTACTGACCCTAAAGATACAAGAACTATTGCGTTAACAATCACTATGTCCAAAGTCTTCTTTTCTATACTTCAAGCAAGAATGTCGAGGTTTTTGATTACAAACAAGTACTTTTTATTCCAGCACCAGGGAATTTCTGGGTGCCTGGAACACAACATCTTACTTACGGAATGTTTGAAGGATGCCAGGGAGCACAAGCGTCAATTGCGTGTCTGCTGGATTGATTGGGAAAATACTTTTGGATCGGTCCAGCATAAATTGCTGCAAGTTCTAAAATAGTATAAATTCCCAACAGTGATAATGGACATAATTGCTAATTATTATAAGAACTTAAGATTTATCATTACAAGTAAAGATGGGTTCACAGATCCTCTTCAATATAATGTTGGGCTATTTCAAGGCTGTTGCCTCTCACCAATAGTTTTTAACATTATTATTAACATCTTAATCGACAAACTTACATCTAGTGAAAAGAAGGCGATATAGATTTAAATTAAATAATGTACATTCGCAGTCCATCTTAGCATTTGCGGACGATCTAGCAATTCCAACACACGATCCAAAATAATGCCAGAACCTATTTACCCTGGTAGACGAGTTCCGTGTGTGGTCAAACGGCATCAGAACCAAACCATCAAAGTGCTTCTCTTCACTATACTACCCCGAACTGTTCATAGCAGGGCAGAAAGTAGCTCTAGTAGAGGAAGCCTTGCCTTTTAAATTCCTGGGCCAGAAGGATCGATTTAAAGGAAGAACAACATTTTTTTTTGTTGTGGAACGCTTTATTAATGACATCAACAAGGTGGATCAAAAGCCAATTAGTAATGTCAAGAAAGATTGGATTTATGACAATTACTTAACATTTCATCCAACATGGCCTAAATCTTTCACCTATAGAAAACTACATTATCAGCGGATAACATATTATTTTAAAATCAACATAGGGAATCTGCATGTAACGCCAATTATTATTATTTTAATATATAATGTTCCTTTTATGTCTTAACATATTTACAGAAATCTATTGTTGTATTTTGATTAAATAATACGATTTTAAAAATCATTTTTTTTGTAGAGACGGATTGGATTTCTATACGCTCCGACATTAGCAAACACTACATGTGACGTCATTCGTGCACAAACACTGCATGTGACGTCATTCGTGCACAAACACTGCATGTGACGTCATTCGTTCACAAACACTGCATGTGACGTCATTCGTGCACAAACACTGCATGTGACGTCATTCGTTCACAAACACTGCATGTGACGTCATTCGTTCACAAACAAATGTCAACGTGTATTCTGTATTCTACAGTTTCTTGTTTTCTCGTGTATTTATTGTCCTTTATTACGATAATTTGTGATAAGCAAACTTTTTGACTAACTTTTGAGGTGCAATAACATTAAACTAATATGCTTTTTAAGCACGAATGACGTCACAGAATGGCGGCTAGTGATGTACCGTTTTCTACTGCGGTAATGGCAGATACAGTTTAAACCCTTTTATTTTTGTGTTAATACCCTTTAAAAAATATATAATATTTGTTTTTAGGGTCTAATGTTACTCTATCAAGTAATGAAATAAAAAAAAACATGCATATCCCCTATTAAACTTTATTTCAAATTAAACGGCGGTTAAAACGGCGGTAATCTTTCGATACATACCTACAATGGCATAACGTTTGCTAACGAGAAAGTAATTGTGTTTCTCGAAACTCTTAGCAGCTAAGTCTTCTTACTTACAACTCAAGGAACATCATCGGCAGGAATGGGACACGGTCAACGGTTTTAGTGTGGCCACCCAATTTATCGCGTTATACACAATGGGTGTGGCCGCAGCTCAGAGCAGTTAAGAGTGAGGTAGGTGTAAATTGTAATTATTGTTTAAAATACTTAAGCTATATGAATACAGTATGTATGGTAACCTGCAGGAAGGCGGCGTGGTCGCCGTCCCGCAGCGCCTCCGCGCACAGGTGCAGCGCGGCGCGCGCGGCGCCCAGCTGCGCCCCGGCACGCTCCGCCCGCGCGCGCGCCGCCTCCCGCGCCGCCGCCCGCCGCCCGCGCGCGCGCCGCACCAGCTCCTCGCGCCGCGCCTCCACCGCCGCCACCAGCGCCGCGCACCCCGCCGCGATCTCCCGCTCCACCGCGCTGTACTGATCCTGACACATACATACATATATTCTAGTACATACTATTTCTAGTAAATACCCTGTAATTTGATAAAAGATTAATAATAAAAGACAAAACAATAAATGGTAAACTAAGGGCATTAAGCGATGTTGTATAGTCAAGAGATGTTTATACCTAAAGTCACAAATATCTTCTAATAAACATATAACAAAAAATAAATACACAAATTACACGAAAATTCTAAAAAGATGTATAAATGAAGCACGTAAAATAAATAATGAACGTTACCTAACACATGCTAACAAAGTATGTCAAGCTTCATGGAATATAATAAATAATACATCTCAAATGAATAAAACAAATGAAATTCAATTAATAACTTATAATAATATAACATTAAATAATCCAAAGAATATATCTGACATCTTTAATAAATATTTCATTGAACTCAATAATATTGACAATAAATGTCACAGACATGTAAATAAATTAATAATAAATAATCCCAATTCTATATTTTTGACACCAGTGACTAATGAAGACGTTTATAAAATAATTAAATCGCTTAAAAATACGAAATCAACTGGGTATGATAAAATTAATACGAATATCATAAAAACGGTGACGCCATACATATCGCATGTTATGTGTTATCTAATAAATAAATCATTTGAAGAGGGAACATTTCCAAAAATTCTAAAAATTTCTATTGTTAAACCTATGTTCAAGAAAGGAGATAAAACCGAATTAAGCAATTATAGACCAATCACTTTTATTCCCATATTTTCAAAAAAATTTGAAAAGGCAATGCAAATAAACTATTAAGTTTTATAAATAATTTTGAAATACTGGAACAAGAACAATATGGTTTCAGAAAAGGTAAATCTACTACACTGGCCTGTTTTCATTTAATAAGAAATATTTTGGAAGCCTTAGATAATAAAGAGTCTGTTGCAGTTTTGTTCCTTGATATGAGCAGAGCATTCGACCTTGTATCCCACTCAATTCTCCATGATAAGCTTGAACAGTATGGTATCAGAGGTGAAGCTCTAAGTTGGATTGATAGCTATCTTGAAGGGAGGCAACAAGGAGTAGATATTGATAAAATAAATAACAAACAAAAATACACGTACAATTCTGAATATAGAGAAAATAACTTCGGGGTACCACAAGGTAGTGTTTTGGGGCCATTGCTGTTTTTATTATACATTAACGACCTTCCAAAAGCTCTAAATCACAAGTGCATACTATTTGCCGATGACACGACTATTATTATTAAATCTAAAAATAACAACTAGTTAGAATCTGATATCAATAATAGTTTAAAGAATATAATCGACTGGCTAGAATATAATAATTTAAAAATTAATATAGATAAAACTAAAGTAATTACATTTTCGACATATAATAATACATCAAATACAAATTTAAATATATTTTATAATAATAACAAAATTCTAAAATATTGAAAATACTTCATTTTTGGGCATTACATTAGATAGGCATTTGAACTGGAAGGCGCACATTGAACAGCTTTGCGAGAAATTAGACAAATATGTGTTTGTTCTTTACCGATTAAATCTTATTAGTAACCAACAAACAGCTAAATTAGCGTATCATGGTCATGTATCAAGTTTACTACATTACGGATTAATTCTTTGGGGCTACCACCTAGTCTTACACTAGTTGGTTATGTAGTGTGTGTTCGATTTGGTAGTAATGTTCATATTAATATTTCTAAATTTAAGTTCTTAATCTGATATCGAGGTATATTAAATATTTGTCGTTCTTTTAATAATGAATAGCTGCCTAACCAAACGCACTCTAAGACCTCATTGTTAAACATTTTTTTTTTGACTATTCATAAATATCTGTAAAGATTTACATGAAATAAATGATTTGATTTGAGGAATGCTCTGCTCCAGCGAGACCTCCGGATGGAAACACTGTATGTTCTCCCGTACAGATGCATCGCATTACCCGCAGACGCCGCTACACGCGAAGCCATCGGATGCCAAACGACGACACGCGACCTGGTACCTCTCGCGAGCGATAGTGATAGCAGTTCGGGAAGCGAAAGGCTCGGACGGCTCGCACGATTGCTTTACGTAGGGTAACAGCATCACAGATTCTCCACAGACCCCTTGGATACGTCGACCAGGTCACACAAACACCTATCCGTAGTCGCAGGTAGCGAATGAGTCCTTGTAACAAATTCCCATCACCCATAAGGAGAGATAGCGATGACTTCTTTAGCTCCTAGGTTTGAGAAGCTGTAGAAATGAAAAATAATGAAATTGGAAAAAAAAAATACCAATGTTTGAATAAATGAAAAATTCTTTATTGCACAAAAGCTTAACACTATTGTACATAGGCGAGCTTAATGCCTTAGGCATTATCTACCAGCTAACCTTTGGGAGATTGACCAAAAACAGGCAGAGTGCTATTTAAAGCAATATAAAATACAAGGTATATAGATAAATTATTAGGTAATATAACAATACATACTGGTATTATACAATTACAATATTGGTACCAATAATTTTTAAATTGAAATATATTTATTTGTTAGGTAGCCTGGTACTCACCGTCTCCACACCTTCCACTGCCTTAGCCCTCCTGGGGCTTCAGCGAATTGGGGTATCCAGGGTCCCTGATGGAGATTCTTCACCAGCACAAATCCATAGGTTATTGGTACTGGGTTTTTAATAGTTTTTGAGTGCACTCATCCCACGGACACAATTTAAACACAATTTTTTACTTTTGTTTTCTGTGAAAAACGATTCCTCGGCGGACATGTCACTGACTTTTCAGTGAAAAAAAACATGTGAACAAACGTGATTGGCCGAAAGCAAGTTTTCAGTAAGAAGTTTGAGATACCAGGCTATTAATTATTAACTTAATTACAATTATAATGTTGCTAGCACTCAATCATAAAAAATACCTACGAAAATAGAAAACATCTGTTCCATTATTCATACAATAAAATAATATAAAGGTCACAATGAAATAGGCTATTTGACTACATTACAAATATACTATATATTGTGGTCATCCTATCAGACAATGGCGTATAAAAATACATATTTCATACATAGATCTACTCTACTTTTTAGCTTCATTCTTTAAGATTTAATTTATAATTTTAAAAATATTTTTTCTAATTTTGTCAAGACTCACATCAATAGTGTTGTCAGGGTTGCTGTCCTGCTGGATATGCTCGGTAAGGGTCTTGGCCTTCTCCGACAAAGTCTGCAGCACTTGTGACAGCTCCGTCTGGAAACAAATAGCACATAGAGGGGTCAAGGAGAACAATTTCTTACTATGTCACACATATATTGGCCGTAAACTATATATATATATATATATATCTTCACGGGTGCCTTACGGCGCCCGAGACCGCCTAAACGGCCCCAGGGTACCCAGCGGAGGGGTTTTAATCCCACCTCGTCGTAGCCGATGGTATGAGTCTACACCGAACAAGTGGCTAGCTCGTCGCGATGTTTTGAATAGACTCAATAACCCATCTATAAACAGTTTCACAAGTTGGTATAGTGAAACCGGGACCGACAGCTTAACGTGCTCTCCGAGGCACTATAGTGGTGTTGTCAAACAAATGTACATAAATTTTTAAATTAAAAACTCATTGGTACACACCGGGATTCGAACCAGGGACCTAAGTGATTTTAAGTTCAAGGTCTAACCAACTCGGCCACCACGTATATAAAAACTATAAACCGTAAACTATAAAACACAAAATATTACAATCAGGTACTTTGGTCAAACAAAAGCAGTATTCACTTACACTAGCTAATATAAATGTTATTATTATTGTTTACTTGAATAGAAAAGTAGCTTTACTGATGCATGTATATAATTGTGTTTTACTACTTATTATTTGTTACCTTTATAATATAATAATAATATGAAGGACATTACACACATATTGCTCGGGTCACAAACTAAGATCTAGACTTGTTCTATGTGTACCAGAAACAATAGTACTAATACATATTTTATAAATACCCTGACCATGACAAACAGTACAGAAAGAAGTTGTAATATAGTTGAATGAATGATTTATTTATTTTCATAAACTTAACAATATAACAATTTTATTAGTTAATGTATATATATATATCATCACGGGTGCCTCACGGCGCCCGAGACCGCCTAGACGGCCCCAGGTTACCCAGCGGAGGGGTTTTAATCCCACCTCGTCGTAGCTGATGGTATGAGTCTACACCGAACGAGTGGCTAGCTCGTCGCGATGTTTTGAATAGGCTCAATAACCCATCTATAAACAGTTTCACAAGTTGGTATATTATACTTAGGTCCCTGGTTCGAATGCCGGTGTGTACCAATGAGTTTTAAAAAAAATTATGTACATTTGTTTGACCACACCACTATAGTGCCTCGGTGAGCATTTTAAGCTGTCGGTCCCGGTTTCACTATACCAACTTATGAAACTGTTTATAGATGGGTTATTGAGTCTATTCAAAACATCGCGACGAGCAAGCCAATTGTTCGGTGTAGACTCATACCATCAGCTACGACGAGGTGGGATTAAAACCCCTCCGCTGGGTACCCTGGGGCCATCTAGGCGCTCTCGGGCGCCGTAAGGCACCCGGGAAAATAAATATATATATGTATATGTATACTCCTAGAAAAAACTTTCCAATTAATGAGGTTTTAATTATTAAATTATAGGGAAAAATATTGGGTTTGCAATTATTTGTTAAGTGAATTATCGCATTAAAGCTGGGTATGTTTTTTGAGGACTGTGTATAAAATAAATAATTGGCGAACGTTTAAAACCTCACATTCTTGATAGAGATCGTGCGTGGGGTATCTGATTGGACGAAATGTGCTTATTTTTAAAACTGCTCGAACAGCTCTTTCCAAAGGTAGAATCGTAGAGGTACTTATTCCGCCCCATACAGTAATGCAATATATTACTAGCGATTGGCATAATGCGTAGTAGATTGATTTGGTTAGTTTAGAATTCGTTACTTCACGTATACTTTTAAAAACATAAATAAGCTTACGTATTCTATTTGTTAAAGTGTCTATCTGTTTATCAAATTTCATATGCTGGTCAACGTGGACAACGTGGTCTAGTTGAATTAACTTTTAAAAGAATGTTGCATGAGCATGAGTTTATATTATTAATATTTTGGTTGCAAACATGTGCTATTAATATAAATAAATTATCCGATGGTTGAGCATTTTTTCTAATAGAAAAGGTTATGTAGGTTGTTTTAGTGGGATTTAATGTTAACACATTATCTTTAAGCCATGAGCTAGCAACATTAAACCCTTTTTGAGCTGTAACAAATACTTTCACCCATGTTTTTGCGTGAAAACAGAGAGCCGTGTCGTCAGCAAATGACAATTCTGCCTTGATCGAGGGATAGACGACATAAGTCATTATTTACATCAGAAAGAGCGTCAGTACCAGTATGCTAGCTTGGGGAATACCATAGTGTACCTCGAGGTCGTTACTGATGTATTCGTTTATTTTTACACATTGTAGGCGATCTTTTAGATAGTCACTCATAATCATAAGCTGATTGCCTCTAATGCCGAGATGTTCTAGTTTATCTATTAAGAGTGGGATGGAAACTGTGTCAAAAGCCTTCGCTAAATCAATGAATATAGGATTTATTACCGTTATCCCGGTTATTAACAACAAAATCCGTTAAGTTGTGTATTGCATCAGCAGTAGATCTATCCTTTTTGAAGCCATATTGTAGATTTGAAATAATTTTGAATTTTTCTAAATATTTAGTTAATCTAGTGTTAATAATACGTTCCAGTATTTTTGATAATGTTGTGAGGATTGATATAGGACGAAAGTTGTTGACACAGTCTCCATCACCTCCTTTGTGTATCGAACGAATAACAGACCTTTTAAAAGCTCTAGGGAAAGTACCACTAGTCAGGCAGAGATTACAAAAATATGTTAGTGTTGGAACAAGGTCATTTTTGTAGGTTTTTATTATATTATTACCTCTTTCATATCAGTATCGCCAATTACAAAGGAATTAATAACTCTATTATCATTTGGTAGATAATTGGAAAAGTCAGTTCGAGTAGAACTATTTTTAATTTTATCTGCAAGATTTTTACCAACTTTGACTTTATTTATAGATTTATTTGGACTTCTCATAATTAGATTTGATGCTTTATCCTTAGTTATTTCAAGATTACTAATATTTTGTATTACCTTCCAACTTTTTTTAATGTCAGTCCCAGCTTTTTTTAGTTCATCCCGATCATATTAAATTTAAAGTAAGTTCATCCCGATAATTTAATTACAATATGGGTGGGAATCGAAACCACAAACCCTGCATACAACGCCTAATGTGCAACCAATACTCTACATTTTGCATTTTCAGAATTTTTCTACTATCATGTATGCCTAGAGCTTAGTTTGTGACCATGGCAATATGTGTGATGTCCTTCATATCATTATTATTGACCTACTACATGGTTTGATAAAAAGCTGGTCTCAGACAGCAGGGTACAGGGTAACATGAAGTATATATATCAACAATTAGGTATACCTTAAAAGCTCTAGCGGCACTGGGTAACGGTTGTGTCTGGCAGGGGGCGTGATGGTCAGACAAGCACTGGTCGCAAAGGGTGAGGTGGCAGTTGAGGCAGAAGGAGGTGAGCAGGAATTGGTGGCGCGGGCAGTCCCCACCCAGCGGGCGCAGCGCGTGGGTCGCCAACGGGCCGCGCGCCGGGTGCCACGCGGCCCTGCACGCGCTGCAGTACCGTACGGCACACTGCTCGCACCGCACCTCCGCTGCTCGCTTCTCTCCCTCACACATCTGACAAGCCTCCTCCGCTAATACCACACCACCAATTCTTTCTACCAGTCTTTGCATTACTCTATATGATGGAAGGCCTGAAAACAACTACATATTAATATTGTAAAATAACACTTATTGCTATAATGATAGTAAATGTTAATGATTACTACTACAGCAGCAAAGAATATGAATTATCTCTATTATATTTGGTTCAAAAAGAAAGTGAAAAATATTTATTTCGTGTAAACCTTTACAGGCAAACCTAGCCTATCCAATTTGGTTTTAATACTTACTTAAAATTAAATAATTACATAAAAATTAGTAAAATATTATGACCCTGAATGTAGCAGACAGCAGACAAAAAAAATACTTAGATAGGGATACCTCCGAGACAAAACAGATAAGTGAAATTTACTACATGGGGAATTGTTTGTCGTCATATTACCTACATACGGTAAGGTTCGGAATATTTTTTCGACTTCTGAATTTTTTTTTAAATTAAAAAGAAAATTTTGGGAAGCTCTTATGCAGCCACCCAGTGTCAAAAAAAAATTTAATTTTATATTTAGGCTTATTTTTTGGTTCCCTAAAGATGGTTTCTGCCATTTTTTTTATTTTTACCCTGGAACATTCTGGAGCTCATAACTACATAGAAACTTAATTTTTTGAAAAAAAAAATTGTGTCATATTTTCGTTTTTGATAAAACTACAGATGGTTTTTTTTTGTTTTTTTATTTTTTTTCTTATTTATTTAATAGCTTCATCTTAAAATTTTTTCAAAATTTTTGGCTGCGTATACCAAGTTCAAAAATCATTAAAAATGAAAATAAAAAAATATCGTACTTATTTACAATTTTAAAATGTCTAAAGATGGTATATTTTGTTTTTAAATTTTTTTACTTGTTTGTCCCAAAATTTTCTTTTTAATTTAAAAAAAAATTCAGAAGTCAAAAAAATATTCCGAACCTTACCATATGTAGGTAATATGACGACAAACAATTCCCCATGTAGTAAATTTCACTTATCTGTTTTGTCTAGTAGGTATCCCTATCTAAGTATTTTTTTTGTCTGCTGTCTGCTACATTCAGGGTCATAAAATATTGTGTTATTATTAAATATATCTTATTAAAAAGTCTGTAATATATATATTACAGACTTTTATTTCACAATAAGTGCCTTTGAAAAAAAAAGTCAACAGTAAATTTTTGGATTTTTTGTTAGGCAATTATGAATTAAAAAATTAATATCTCCAGCTAACTCCTAGCATCTACAGGACAGTGGTTACTGTATAACTCAGGTTAAAGATACTCCTCTGAGTATTGTAGAGTATACCTTCAGCTCCGTTGTCGTCCAAGCCGGTCTCGTGGTCGCACACGGGGCAGACCAGCCTGTAGGTGGCAGCAGCGGGTGCGGCGGGCGTTCCTGCATAGCTGCCGGGCCGAGAGCCGCACACCACGCCGCTGTCCGTCTCGCTCCCCACCGAAGCCTTGTCCGCCTCTTGGTAGTCCGAGCCAAAGTCCTCCACAACAGAACACTGCAGCCCCACGGCGCACGACCTGCACAAGGCATGATCGCACGGCAGTAAAACAGGTTCCCGATAAAATTCCTTGCAAACATAACATTTTAGTTCCTTTTCCATGTTGGCCACTTTTTGCTCGGCTACAGCCATGGTGTCATTTTTATTAAACTGAATTGTTAATAATAAATCTTTGTTTGAGTTACAAACAAACGCTATAATTAAAAATAAAAACAACAACACATTACACTATTTCTATTTCTTGATAAATGGCTTTTCGCTTTGCGCGTAATTCTGCCAATGTCTAGTTATAGAGAAGGCACGAAGGAGTATTTAATATAAAATTTAAAAGATTTTAGATACCCAGAAAGAATTGGTAACTAATTTAAGTCAATAATCCTATAAATAAACATTTGTTATTTAGACAAAACAAGACTTCACAGGGGCCAATATAAACACAACACAGGACATTACACAGATCTGAAAAAGAAACATATATTATAGATAAATATAAGGGATTTAAATTTAAATTTAAATCCTATCATATATTTGGAATAAACATGTATAGGCCCATTACTAGGTATATAATATATCAGCATAATTATTACTATATATAAATAAGTTGAGAGGGGGAGTAGTTTAAAATTTTACTTTGATTCTATTAATATGTTTGGCTAAAGCCCCGAATCCAGAGAAGCTGGACAGGGTTAGCAAAGTATTTATGTTAGTAGGACGGGGAGTATCTGGAGGAAGTATATCATAAAGGGAGCAAGGATAATTAGGGCAGCTAAAAAATATATGATCCGGGGTTCCCAGTTCTGTACCACAGTCGCACAGAGCACTTTCTCTAACTTTAATTTTATACAAGTGCACTGGAGTACTATTATGTCCCAATCTAAGTCGGCAAATAGTTGAGGTAACCTGTTTAGAGAAATCTTTAAGGAGAAAAAACCATGGTTTATTTGGGATAGAAGGTTGTATAAGCCTATAGTGTTTAGCTTTTTGGGGGTCAGAGTTCCAGATTTTTTCCCACTCCAAAGACTGGTCCACTTTAGCTAGTGGGGATAAATCCTGTGGGTATAAAGTAAAACTACCCATTGAACCAATAACTGTGGCCTCTTTAGCCAGTAGGTCAGCTGTTTCATTACCTACAATACCGCAATGACTTGGTATCCAAGCCAGCACAATATCCAGACCAACCATACTGCATTCATGTAATAAATGTCTTAATTTTATTGTAAGCGGGTGAGGTTTACTTGAAAAAAAGTTACTAGTTAAGGCCTTTAAACAACTTTGGGAATCAGAAAATATTATTGTTTTTTTTATATTATGTGAAAGGATGTATGAGACTGCTTCATAGATAGCCAAGGATTCTCCTGTAAAAATTGAGGACTGAGGGGGACTTCTAAAATTTAAAATAATGCTATATTTTGGAATCCAGACAGCAGAGCCTACACACTGTTCATAATCAAACTTTGATGCATCACAGAACATTAGCAATCTGTCCGACCAATGTTTGTTTACTTCTTTATTGAAAATGTTATCAGCATATTCTGATTCCTTATCAATATCAAAGTAAGTAATACTGGGGGAATAGAACAATGAGATATAAGGGTAGTTAAAAATAGGAAAACATTGGGAGGTGTGGACAGGGTACTTAATATTGGAAAATTTAAGGAAGCTATTTAGTAAACAAGGGTTGCTCTTATTTCTCCAGTAAGCTGAATTGGAAAACCTTGATAGAGTTTCTAATTTGGACACAAGAGGATGAGAAGGTGTTAGGATAATTTTGTAAAGGAAGCGGTCAGAGAGATATTGTCTTCTAACTGAAAGAGGAGGTTCTACACACTCATTCTGGAGAGCCAAAATAGGCGTTGACCTCATAGCGCCCAGAACTATACGAATACCCTTGTACTGAACTTTATCAATTTTGTTTAGAGCAGACTTATTGCAAGGAGTCATAACACATTACACAAAAGATTCGTATTATTTACTTTGACAGTTTCTTTTTAATTTTTGGTTAAATATAATTTATATAAAATTGAGAAAGGCTTATCCCCCTTTTCATAAAAACTTATTGAGGTCATAAAGAACACGTTATTTATGGAATGATTTCTCTCTTTTACGCATATTTTTTGTTCCTAAATAAAAGCGACAAAACCGTCTATAACTAAAATGTTCTTGTCGGACTCAATAAGTTTTTATGAATAAGGCTATTAGTCTACACCACAGAGCACGGAATCGCCGCGCGCTGCCCACTCCTAGAGACGGCAGTAATAAATAATAGTCGTGGCAAAGAAATGCGTTGCGCGCACATATGAGCGCAATCGGCCGCCAGTTGCTCTTCGTACGTTGCGGAATAAACATTAATATTAAATCGTTATAAATGCCTCATTGCGCTGAGATTTGGTATAAGAATCAAAGTAAATACATCAACAAACAAAATTCTGGCGTATCATATCACAAGTAAGTAAATAATGTTAATTTTTACCTTTTTTAAAAATGTGCGTCGATGTATGTTGGAACGCAAAACCTCAGCCGTGCGAAAGCCGCGAGTCATTAGTGAATGCAATAGTGAGGGGACGCACGCGTTGATTGGCATCATGTCGATAATGCAAGTTAGCGTACCCATAGAGTACCAATATATTTTAATAGCCATTGTGAACTTGTTATTTCTATAGTATCTTGTGTATTATTACATGTGGCTTCGAAAAAAAACATTTAATGACTGGCCGCTTCACATAAGGTGACACTCAGATACCTGTTTGTCTGTCCGCAGGAATATCTTAAAATCTACTGAATTTAGATATCTTTAACACTTCATAGTCTAATATTTTCAAATAAATGGAAAAGATTCACCTGTAAAAGAAGCTAATAAAGCTTTTGAAGATAATAAAAAATCTTCTCGTCCCGACCCAAAGCGACTGATTTACCAAATATACTGGACACACCTCGAAGAGGTAAATTAAAATTATCTGTGATAAGGGCTCAGGAGACCATTAAAAGGTTTGTCTTAACGTAAAGCGACTCCAAGAAACCAATAGAAGATTATTTAAAAAATTGCTAAATTATTATAAAGTATCTACGAGAGCGATCTGCTATAACTGGAGAGAAAAGATGATAGATATAAGGGATTACCCGATTTTTGTTTTGGCAATCCAAGTTCCTTCGGCTGGTTCATCAATTAAGGCACTTTCTCCATAAATCTCAGAGGGCACAGCTTCCTAGGTAGCACTATAGGTTTCACAATATCCTGAACAATACTCCGATCACTTATTTTTGGGGTAATTAGCGGTTTTACTAGGTTTTAGATAATTTTATAATGCGCGGGCGCGGAGCTGTGTCGTGGCCGTAGGTCAGCTCGAGACACACTAACTGTTCTCACTTGTTTGAACTCGAATAAATCGGGCTTGTTAAGGTGAGGAAAGAATGGATATGAGTTTCAAGAGGTGCGTTTGTGAGATGTAATGTGTGTGCGTGTGTTATGTAATTTTAATAATAACAGGAGGTATATAAATATATACAATGCGCGCATCCATTCCCCTCGGCATGAAGTTTCTTCATTAAAGAAAAAATAAAAAAGCGAAAACTTATACTAAGAATAGCGAAAATCTTATGTACTAGCGAGTAAGCGAATTGCGGAAAACGAGTTTAAAAAAATAGCGAGCTTATATCTAAGAATATAAAAAATGTAATTTTATTGTAGCGGTAGCGGGCAGAGTCGTAAAACGGGGCGTACGTATACTCCTGTTTGAGTTTTAACCTTTGCGGTTCTTATCACGCCATCCTTTCCAGGATATACTTCCTGGACGATGGCTAGCGGCCAGTATAGCGGGGGAGATCTGTCGTCTTTAATGACAACTATGTTACCAATTTGTATTGGTTTAGAGTGAATGTCCCATTTGTACCTACTCTGAAGTGATGTCAAATATTCGAGGCTCCATCGTTTCCAATACGATTGAATGAGCTTGTCTAATAAGTGATATCTCGTTAAGCGGGATTCTTTTGCATTTGAGTAGTCTTCTGCGGGTAAATATTGTAGGGGGGTGACGTTCAAGAAATGCGCAGGAGTGAGGGCGGTCAGATCCGAGGGATCGGAGCTGAGCACACAAAGCGGGCGACTGTTGAGGAGTCCCTCAATCTGTACGAGAACCGTGTTAAGTTCTTCGTACGTAAGAATTTGCGAACCAATCGTTTTGTATAAGTGAGTCTTAACCGAACGCACGTTGCTCTCCCATATTCCCCCAAAGTGGGGAGAAAAGGGGGGGTTAGTCTTAAATTCGATTCTTAAATCCGATAGCTTGCGACACATATAGTTATCATGAGTATCTGTAGATATAAAAGAATATAATTCGTTTATAATATTTTTAGAACCTAAAAAATTAGGACCTCCATCACTGACTATGGTAGATACGGGACCGCGGCGAGAGATAAAGCGTTTGAAGGCGGCGAGAAATAGTTCACTACTAAGATCGGTGACCAACTCTAGATGGAGAGCTTTAGTCGTCAAGCACACGAATAAACAGACATATGCTTTGTGACCTTTTATACCCTTACGGCGAATATGGGTTACGAAAAATGGGCCTAAATAATCTACCCCGGTGTTGACGAAGCTTTTGACTTCGCTCACGCGGAACTTTGGTAGGTCACCCATCAGCGGTTGAGTTGGACGCGGGCGGAGTTTATAACAAATGTTACAATTTTGTACGATTTTACGAACTGAGTTACGAGCTGAAATTATCCAAAATTTCTGTCTAAGTAGCGAGAGTAATAGCGCGGGTCCTGCGTGAAGATTAGTTACATGAGCGTGTTCGATTATTAATTTTACAATTATGTCTTTAGCGGGGAGTACTAGCGGATGTTTCTTTTCAAAATCTAACTGCGAATGTCGCAATCTACCACCAACACGAATAAGATCGTCTTGTATAAACGGGTTTAATTTTCGTAATGCGGGGGAACAGAGTTTATTATTTTTTAAAGCGTATATATCAGCGATAAAATATTTATTTTGTATAATGCGGATTATATAGCGTTCAGTAAAATCTAGTTCTTTGATTGATATTATTTGTTTGCGGGTTTTTAATATATTAGCGAAGCGTAAGACATAAACTATTGTTCTTAGGAATTTCATCCAATTAGAGACGCGGGCAGCTATGTCATAAATAATATGATCAGTTTGCGTGATTAGAGTTAAAATATTAGTTTTAGTTTCAGGTAAGTTTTTATTAAAATCATGAATTTGATTAATTGGCCAATCAGAGATAGGTGACGCGGCCCAGCGGGGACCGTGGAACCAAAGCGTGTGATCTACGAGATCTGCGGGCGTAACTGGACGAGAGACTACATCAGCGGGGTTGTCATGACCTGCTACGTGATGCCAATGACTAGCGGGGATTTTAGATGTAATTTCAGTTATGCGGTTGGCTACGAATGTTTGGAACCTGTAAGCTTGTGAACTTATCCAGGCGAGCGCGACTGTCGAGTCTGAGAAGGCGTATAAATTGGAGATTTTACATCTGTCACTTAGGTTGTCACGAACTGCGACAAGTAAATCGGCAAGAACAAGACAAGCGCAGAGTTCGAGTCTGGCTAAAGATATAGTTTTAAGCGGACTTATGCGTGATTTAGAGCAGACGAGAGTGACTCGTCCTAGGTCATCTTCATTATCACTTACTTTTACATACACTGCGGCGCCGTAACAGCGTTCGCTAGCATCTGCAAAACCTAACAAAGTGATATGAGAGCCTGTAAAGATACCTAAATGTCTCGGAATAAGTATATCCGAGAGCCGCGGGAGCTGCGATAGAAATGAATTCCACCGGTCTGAGATGTGGCGCGGCACATCGTCGTCCCAGTCGAGATTCAGTTTCCAGCACTCCTGTATCAGTAGCTTCATGTAAGCTACGATGGGACTGATAAGACCTAAAGGGTCGAAAAGACGAGCGGTAAATGATAAAATATTGCGTTTGGTACAATTTAAATTATTAAAATTAGTTTCAAAATAAAAGTTATCACTAGCGGGGTTCCACTGCATGCCTATCACTTTAGTGGAAATATTTTCGTCAAAGTTAACTACATGAGAGCTTCTAAGTTCTACCGGTATGCGTTGCGTAAGTTGTTTACTATTTGAGATCCATTTTGTAAGTTTGAAACCTCCAGCGTTAAATAAGTTAATCATATCGTACATTATTTTCTCAGCATCTTCTACCGTTGCTATACTAGTTATATAATCGTCCATATACATGTGACGTTCTGCGGCGTGCGAAGCCTCGGGCCAGCGAGCGCGCTCGTCGGCTGCGAGCTGTCTGACGGCGCGCATGGCGAGGTACGGGGAAGAAGCTAAGCCAAATGACACTCGATTGAATTGATAAGACGATATGTCATCAGTTGAATTAAATCTAAAAAGTATTTTCTGAAATGAGCGGTGTTTTTTATTTAAATAAAGTTGAAAGTACATTTTTTCAATGTCTGCGGAGAGTGCGATTGGAAATATGCGTAAGTTTAATAATAAGTCGAAAATATTAGCTTGTAAGTTTGGACCGGTAAATAATATGTCGTTGAGAGATTTTCCAGAAGTAGTTTTACAGCTTGCGTCGAGAACTATGCGAATTTTTGAAGATAGTTTGTCAGGTTTGTATACAGTGTGATGCGGGATGTAGTACGAGCTGTGAGGTAAGTCGTTATCTAACTTAGTTAAGTAGCCATTAGTTATGTATTCTTGTATAGTATTATTATACCCTAGTCGTAAGTCAGGGTTAGCGTTAAGTTTTCTTTCTAGGGTGAGCAGGCGGCGGGCGGCAGTAGCGTGTGAGTCTCCGAGAGCGGACGGAGATTCTTTGAAAGGTAAGCGTACTATAAACCGACCTGCGTCGTCGCGTTTGTAGGTATTTTTAAATATGCGTTCGCATTCAGAGTCATCCGGACTTATGACCTTATGGTTTGGGACAGATTCTAGTTCCCAGAACCTTTTAGTTAGCGTTTCTAGCGTGGGTTCGACTAGCGTGCAAAATGATCTAGTATTATTATTATTCTGCGGCTGCGGTGGCACGTAACAGTGTGCCTTGCCCATAAGTATATAGCCAAGGGTAGACTGCACGGCGACCACGGGGGAGTGCGGGGAAGTTATCTTATCTGAACCTAGTAGTAGCGGGAAGAGCTCATTGCTAATGAGACAATCTATTTCAGCGGGCGAGTGATAGTAATCATCAGCGAGGGGTACACCTTGGAGATGATGTAGTTGAGAAGTATCTATATAAGCGTTAGGTATATGATCGGAGATTATATTAATTACGCGAGCGTTTATAGTATATTTACAACGGGTGTCGAAGCGAGAGCGGATAGTGAAACATGCGAAACCTAAAGCTGTCGTCTCGCTCTGACCGATGCCTTGGACGGTAGAGGGGACGCAAGAAATATTTATATTTAAACGATCACAACAAGATTTAGTTAATAAATGACTCATGGAACCACTATCAATAAAAACCCTTATTTTATGCGAGTTGCCAAAGTTATCTGTAACAAAGACGGAAGCGGTAGGTAACAGTACAGTCGTATTTTTATTATAATTATTATTGCAAGGTTCGTTGACCGACGTAGTGAAGCTAGTTATATTGTTTTCATTCAAAGTCAGCTGTTGCTGCCGTGACGTACGGGTGAGGCGGCGCGCTCGATCGGTGGCGCTTGCGTCGCGCTATGCGATAGTGATGGGTGTGCGAGCGAGAGGGAAGTCTGCTGAACAGCTGATTGACCGCTATGTACAGAGTTGTTTTGATTGCGAGTTTGATTAAAGTTAGATAAATGTAATTTTGTATGGTGATTTTTACCACAAATAAAACATTTATTTATTGATTTACAATTTTGAATATTGTGAAACCCTAAACAGTTTTTACAATAGTTATTTTGAGCTACAACGTTATTTCGCGAAATATTATCTAATTTTAAGAAAGATTCACACTTGTATAGCGGATGTTGAGAGTTTTTACAGAGTATGCACGACTTTGAAGTTGAGTTGTTATTGTTATTATTTACTACGAAAGACTGAACAGTTTTAGATTTGTTATATTTGTTGTTATTGTTATAAGGTTTTATATTGTTATTGTGTACAGCGGTATATTGATGCGGGTTGCGTAATAGGTGAATTTTACTTTGTTCTTTTATGAATTTAACTAAATCTTGGAAAGTAGCGTATAGCGTTAGCGCGTTGTGATTGTTCGAAGAGGTTTATTGTAGACTTATCTAGTTTATTAAGCGCGAGGTGAGTGAAGATAAAGTCTGACAAGTTAGTAATATTTAATTGTTGTAATGCGGCTTCTGCTGAGCAGAAAATTTCAATAAAAGAGTCTAGCGAGTTCGAGGATGCGGTTTGAATGGATTTGAAATTAAGAATCTGTTCTAGATACATAGTCGCGAGCGTTCTTTTGTCCTGCCCCCCTAGCCAAGAGCATGAGCGCTAAAAGCGCGCACGAAAGTTTTGTATGAAGATGACATTTGGTGATGACGTCACGTTCGTTAAATGCGTTGACAGAACAAATTGCCAGCCAAGAACACGGGCGGTGAGCGTTGGGCATTCGTTTTCGTTAAAGCGCTCGCAAGAGGCCAATTTCCCCATACATTTTGACAGAAACCGCTACATACTCGGAGGGAATTGCCAGCCAAGAACACATTTTTGTTCGTTTTTTGCGACTGCTAGACGCCAAATTCGACGGTATACGCCCCCCTAGCCAAGAGCATCGGCGCTTTTTGCGCCCAATCGTCGCAGAACGGACAGTGATCGACAGAAATTGGTAGCCATGAACCATTTTTGACGTTAACTTTCATTCTGTTGAACGCGGGAGGGCGACCGCTCGGCCCGATTATTGACGTTCCGATTTTATATTCAAAACCCGCGAGTAATTTTAAGTATGTAGTTTTATACCACATAATAATTATATTACGAATGAATTGAGAATATAAATTAAAAGCAATATACATTTTTTATCATATTAATGGTGTAAAATTTATTGTACAGTTTTTACACCTTTGTATATTAATGCTTATTTTAACTTACATGCCTAATCGGAACGAATTTCTTTATTTTAGTGTTAAAAAGAGAGAGATAATAAAATATAAATCCTATTGGTGTAACTATGTGATATCTCGTTTTATTTTACGGGCCAATGCGCTTTACATTTGATTACAAACAAACCTAATAGAAACATGCAGGCAAACTCTTCGGCATTATTAATATGGCACTTTTAAGTTGTAAATATAAACTGAAGAATTCTAAATATAAATTCGAGGCATCCGGGGCGGCCCACGACCAATTTATTTTTTAAAACTCTGATCAAGGAAGAAATGTTGCAGTTAAATCGTTCTCGGATTGGAAATTACTTTTTGAATAGGTAAGAATCAAAATAAATAAGTGCTTCTAAGGTTATATATTTAATAATTGATTAGACACGTTGTTAAAACATTTGTATGCCGAATAGGCGAAACAAAACGGACCTTTGTGTTTACAACACCCATCTATTTACCTTTGTTTCTCATACAAATAATGTTATTTCAGCTGATTTCGGATATGCCTTGGAACCATGATTGTTACCCCTGTCATGGATGCCGTACCTAATTTATACCTCAGCGGACCAATACACTGCCAAGTCAGGATATGTGTGAAGCAGGCTAATGGTTATCTCAGGGGGTCATTAAAATACCTTGGAATAGACAGAGTTCTGCACTATGATTCTGAAGAGTCTTCCCAAATTGTAATGGCTTGTGCAGCATAATAACCAATATGATGTTACACTATAGGTGAGTTAAGAAAAATAAATTACAAATTAGAGGTGAGCGTTACGTAACGTAGATAGTTACAGTAAAGTCGATATTTCTTAAATAACTGATAACGGTTATTATATTTGTAATAACTATTTAATTAAAAACACGTAATTAAGAAAAAAAAACATAATATTGATTTTTGAGTATTAAAAGGGTTAGATCTCATTATTTCCTTTTATTAGAGTACAAACACGATAGGCTTACGACCGACGGTTGACGAGATAAATTGAAAAAACATTTTCGACCTTAATGACATTGATCGAGTACCTTTTTTTTTAATTTCATTCGACTTATTAGATGGCATACCATCGAATTCTACCAATAAAATGCAATTGTCAATAAGGTCGAAAATCCTTTAACAAAGCTGAAATTACTTTCATTGGCTAGATATCATCGATACCTATCGTTTAAGTACAAACACTTTGGGTCTAGGGCCAGGGGTTAATAAGTTATAATAAAAAAACGTTTTGACATGACATATCGTCAGATTACACCAATACCATAACTATGAGTCCAAAATCAAAATATAAGCCATGTGGATATAAGACTTATTATCAAAACAAAAATTTAATAGTTTTATTAAAAAAAAAACAAAATAAAAACTAAAACAAGATAATTTTTAAATACAACTACAAAAAACCTAGAAAGAATGCGTCACGGAACGTACCGCAACCAATCACAGCAATAGCGTGAACATCATTAACCACCTCGTCGGAGTGCAACGACGATATTTTAAAAACCGATACAAGAAAAAGAAACTAAAACGAGGATAGCAACAATAACTCAAAAAAAAACACAACGTCAAAAAACCTTAGAACGAATGTGCAACCAATCACGAAAAAACTACTATAACAAAAATCACTAAATATCACAATCACGTGAAGTAACAATAACCACCACGTTACAAGAGTTTCCATCGTTACAAGTTACAACCGTTACAAGCGTTTCAAAGTGATATCCATATAGATAGGTACATTTGTTTCGTCCGTTTAAATCACAAGTTGTGGAATGTCGGCGAGCAGCGACATAGCGCAAAACGGTGATATAATGAACTAAGTAAACCAATTTATAACAACTACTACAGAGAGATGGCGCTAGTAAATTAAATAATGCATAATATAAGTATTTTGTGGTCAATAAAACTTTAGCTGTGTATTGGATGTTAAAGATAAAAATTGATTAAAATAAAAACACATGTAAAAATCATAATAAAAATATGAAATTAAAAAAATGAAGTGCAGAAGCGGGGATGGAACTGGCGTTCTGCGGTTGTTAAGTTATTTAGATAGAATCATGTCGCCATTAAAAAATTAAAATAGATAGAAAATTTTAAATAAAGAAAATTTGTTAAAGAAATAATTGTACAATGTAGGTAAGTTTTTGACTGCTGTTATAGTGAATAAGTTTTTATATAAAAAAAATATTGGTACACGGGGTAAGTAAGAAAATAATTTAAAGCAATGATTGTTTAGAGATTTATTTGAGAGTAAAGTAGGTACATAAAATTAAAAATATTGTCGAGGCACATGTTTTTTTTTTTTTTTTCTTTTTTTTTTTTTTTTTTTTTTTTTTTTTTGCTTATAATTAGATTTTTTAATAATAACTATAAATAGTTACATAACGGGTGATTAACAAAAAGAAACGTAGCCGTTACGTTACAATGAAATCACGTAACGACCCACCTCTATTACAAATTGTCCGCTTAATTTTTTTTTATAAAATTTTTATTCACTCCTACTATATTTGGAAGAGCGGAGTCAACTGACACAGATGGTAAAACCTGACTCCAACCCAGTTATGTTGCAATTGTAATATTGGTATTTTAAAAAAATAGGTCTTTTTATTTTTTTATTAAACTAATTACAATTTTGTATTTTTTTTATTTCAGGTATTTATACTTTCCAGAGTTTCAAGGACAGCTACCCCTTCACACCTTCCCCATCAAGAGAGGTTACAAACTATGGTGCTCAAAGTTTTAGAGTGGCCCAAGCCAAACAAAATTATTAAATAAATATTTACTTTTAATTTGTTTATGTTTTATTGTGAATATTATCCAATTTTAAGAAATCAATATTCTGGGAAATATTTAATTAAATATACATTAACAGAATCAAGAGACATATAGGTGGATAAGTTTAAAGGTGTCTAGGTCTGTCGGATGGATCCATTTAAACATACAGTATTGAATAAGAAATGCTAGTATCATTATTAACATTTCTTATTGATACTTGTAACATTTAAATGGGTCAGGTTAATAAATTTTAATTAATAATGATCTTAATGATAAAAACTTAATAAAGTCCTTGAAGAACACTTCAGTTAAAATAAGTTTTGTTTCTTTTTTACTTATTTATTTTTGTTTGGTAAAAAAAGACAACCTACTATATACAAGTGTTCTTCAAGGACTCAAAAAGTTTTTTTATGAATACCTTATGAATACCAGTGTGTTTAAAATTAAGCTTTGTAGATATGCTTACCATTATGGTAAGCATATCTACAAATGCCCACATTAGATACATGTAATTCCCTAATAGTATTCATATAAAATAATGAAATGTTACTCTAGGTACCATCCTAACTATTTATAGTGCTTGCCCATGGTATATAGCACTATAAATAAAAGAGCTTGTATAAACAATATAGGGCTAATAGTACATACTACAAATACCCTACTTAGTACCATTTATATAATAGTACTAAGTAGTTTTTACTTAACAATATTATACATATATATTACAGCGTTAAGTGAATATTTGTGTGGATGTGTGTGCATGTATGGGTCATATAGTGTATATAATAAAATACCTAATATTGTAAATGTCTATTGTGGCTGAGTATAAATTGTATTATTATTACAGGCTAGGATTTTTTTTTTAAATAATAATATACCGCTATAAAAGGATTCTTTTAAATTTGAAACTCAAGGTGAAAAGTCATACTGTACAACCACAAAGACCATCATCAGTCCCTGAAATACCAAAAGGTGTAACAAATTTTATTAGTAATGGTCAAGGAAAATCATATTCTTTTAGGGCACTATATACAATTATATGATTAAAGAAGAATATAGCAATACTAATATATTAAACTATAACTTTGTCCTGCTTGTGAAACATTCTAGGTCTTCACAAAGGCTCTGAAAAATCCTTTATTAAGCCTAAAATGTTACCTAAACTCTCCCTGGTATCCCCAATTTCTTTGAAAATGTGAACTTTTCATTAAAAATAAAGAAATAAATAAAAATAAACTTTATTTGTTGATATTTTACAAGAATTTATACATGTTTTCTTAACTTTTTGCCTAATATTGGTTTGTTTGATTTAATGTTGTAACACTGCTATCCACTATTATCAATCAAGATCAGATATTTGTTCAGGTTGTACTCGGACATAGGCCTCCTCCAGCAAATACCATTGGCAGCGGTCTCCAACTACTCGGCATTGGGATGTCTTGATTTTTTTATACTTCTTTCAGAGACCTGAGAACATACATACTATTCTATGTATTTATTTATCCATTTAAAGTTTTGGTGCAATTGTTTGACCTAAATAAAAGTACCTATTCAATTTCTTGATAATTTACTTTTAGGGTTTGTTTATGTCTGTTTGTCATAGCTTTGGTTTTCACACATGGTTCTTTTAAGCCCCGCTGTACCACTTCTTTTCATAATAACTGGAACTAGGTCATCAGCAAATCTCAGTTGATATATTTTACTTCCATTTATGTTAAGCTCATAGCTATTCCAAATAATTCCAATCAATGTAATTGACGAAAAATTTTCTCCAATACAGCCGAGCAGAATTTGAGGGATAATAGGTTTCCTTGTCGGACTCCTTTTATTCGTAATTCTTCTCCAATTTTTCCTAGTCGTACTTTTGCTGTAGGTATAGTTTTAAAATTGTTATATTACTCCTTAGTCCTTATGATTCTTGAATATTTAGTTTGATCACATTCTGTATTTTGAGATGCTTTGTAAGTATGAAATAGAGAGAACTTTTCGTTGCTCTAATCCTTGAGTATTGTGTTCCGTGCTCTAATCTATATTTGGCGTCGATGAAGACGCTACTCGTTATTTGCACTTACTAATAAATTTTATTTAAGCATTTTAATTTACACAACGCAATAAAAAACTTCTAAAACAAAAAAAAACAATACTTTAAGTTAATTTAAATCAAAACAATGGCGTCGTTTTGATAGAATATAGCTCGAAAGGGAGACCCCGACCACCCGCCCGTATACCGTCGAATTTTGCGTCTAGCAGTCGCAAAAAACGAACAAAAATATGTTCTTGGCTGGCAATTCCCTCCGAGTATGTAGCGGTTTCTGTCAAAATGTATGGGGAAATTGGCCTCTCGCGAGCGCTTTAACGAAAACGAATGCCCAACGCTCACCGTCAGTGTTCTTGGCTGGCAATTTGTTCTGTCAACGCATTTAACGAACGTGACGTCATCACCAAATGTCATCTTCATACAAAACTTTCGTGCGCGCTTTTAGCGCTCATGCTCTTGGCTAGGGTGGTCGGGGTCTCCCTTTCGAGCTATATTCTATCAAAACGACGCCATTGTTTTGATTTAAATTAACTTAAAGTAATGTTTTTTTTTGTTTTAGAAGTCTTTTATTGCGTTGTGTAAATTAAAATGCATAAATAAAATTTATTAGTAAGTGCAAATAACGAGTGGCGTCTTCATCGACGCCAAATATAGATTAGAGCAACGAAAAGTTCTCTCTATTTCATACTTACAAAGCATCTCAAAACACAGAATGTGATCAAACTAAATATTCAAGAATCATAAGGACTAAGGAGTAATATAACAATTTTAAAACTATACCTACAGCAAAAGTACGACTAGGAAAAATTGGAGAAGAATTACAATAAAAGAAGTCCGACAAGGAAACCTATTATGCCTCAAACTCTTCTCGGCTGTATTGGAGGAAATTTTTCGTCAATTACATTGATTGGAATTATTTGGAATAGCTATGAGCTTAACATAAATGGAAGTAAAATATCTAAATATCAACTGAGATTTGCGGATGACCTAGTTCCAGTTATTATGCAAACAACTAGCAACAGAGAAGTGAAAAAGCGGGGCTTATAACAAACCAGGTGTGAAAACCAAAGCTATGACAAACAGACATAAACAAACCCTGAAAGTAAATTATCAAGAAATTGAATACTTTTATTTAGGTCAAACAATTGCTCAAAACTTTAAATGTAGAAAGAAATACATAGAATAGTATGTATGTTCTCAGGTCTCTGAAGAAAGAAGTATAAAAAAATCAAGATATCCCAATGCCGAGTAGATGGAGACCGCTGCCAATGGTATTTGCTGGAGAAGGCATATGTATGAGGACAACCAGATCTTGATTGATAATAGTGGATAGAAGTGTTACATCATTAAATTAAACAGAACCATATTAGGCAAAAGGTTAAGAAAAAATGTATAAATTCTTGTAAAATATCAACAAATAAAGTTTATTATTATTTATTTCTTTATTTTTAATGAAAAGTTCACATTTTCAAAGAAATAGGGGATACCGGGGAGAGTTTAGGTAACATTTTTGGCTTAACAATGGACTTTTCAGAGCCTTTGTGAAGACCTAGAATGTTTCACAAGCCGCACACACTTATGGTTTAATATATTAGTATTGCTATATTCTTCTTTAATCATATAATTGTATAGTGCCCTAAAAGAATATGATTTTCCTTGACCATTCCTAATAAAATTTGTTACATCTTTTGGTATTCCAGGGACTGATGATGGTCTTTGTGGTTGTACAGAATGACTTTTCACCCCCTTGAGTTTCAAATTTAAAAGAATCCTTTTATGGCGGTATATTATTATTAAAAAAATATATTCCTAGCTTTAGTAATAATAATACAATTTTTATTCAGCCACTATAGATATTTACAATATTAGGTATTTTATTATATACAGTATATGACCCATACATGCACACACATCCACCCAAATATTCACTTAATGCTATAATATATATTATGTATAATATTGTTAAGTAAAAACTACTTAGTACAATTATATAAATGGTACTAAGTAGGGTATGTGTAGTATGTACTATTATACCTATATTGTTTATACAAGCTCTTTTATTTATAGGAATTTTAATTCCCATGCAAGCATAGATAGCACTATAAATAGTTAGGATGGTACCTTGAGTAGCGTTTTATTATTTTATATTTATACTATTAGGGAATTACATATATGTATCTAATGTATGGTAAGCATATCTACAAAGTTTAATATAAAATACAATGGTATACATAAAATAACTTTTTGAGTCCTTGAAGAACACTTGTATATAGTAGGTTATCTATCTTTTTTTAGCAAACAAAAATAAATAAGTAAAAAAGAAACAAAACTTATTTTAACTAAATTGTTCTTCAAGAAGTTTTTATGATTAATAATATAAACATAGAGTATTGAATAAGAAATGATAGTATCCTTATTAACATTTCTTATACTTGTATCATTTATGTTAATAATGATACTAGCATTTATTATTCAATACTCTGTTTAAATGGGTCCATCTCATTATTATTAACATTCAATATAAAATTTATTAATTTTCATTAATCTGACCCATTTAAATGATACAAGTAGCAATAAGAAATGTTAATAATGATACTAGAATTTCTTATTCAATACTCTATGTTTAAATGGATCCATCCGACAGACCTAGACACCTTTAAACTTATATTATCCACCTATATGTATATTGATTCTGTTAATGTATATTTAATGAAATATTTCCCAGAATATTGTTTCCTTAAAATTTGGATATACTAGTATTCACAATAAAACAAACAAATTAAGAGTAAATATTTATTTAATAATTTTCTTTGGCTTGGGCCACTCTAAAACTTTGAGCACCATAGTTTGTGACTTCTCTTGATTGGGAAGGGGGTAGCTATCCTTGAAACTCTGCAAAGGAACCCTGAAATAAAAAAAAATACAAAATTGTACTTAGTTTAATAAAAAAAAAAAAACTTTTTTTAAATAACAAAAATCACAATTGCAACATAACTGGGTTGGATTCACCTTTTACCATCTGTGTCAGATGACTCCGCACTTCCAAATATAAAAAAATATTTTTCCAACTCACCTATAGTGCAACATCATATTGGTTAGTACGAGTATGTTTCACAAGCCATTATAATTTGGGAATATCGTTCAGAATCATAGTACATAACTCTGTCTATTCCAAGGTATTTTAATGACCCCTTGAGATAACATTTGCCTGCTCCACACATATCCTGACTTGGCAGTGTATTGGTCAGCTGAGGTATTAATTAGGTACGGCATCCATGGCAGGGGTCATCAATCATGGTTCCAAGGCATATCCGAAATCATCTGAAATAACATTTATTTATATGATACACAAAGGTAAATAGATGTAAACACAAAGGTCTGCTTTGTTTCGCCTATTCGGCATACAAATGTTTTAACAACGTGTCTAAGAAATTATTAAAGATATAACTTTAAAAGTACTTGTTTTGATTCTTACCTATTCAAAAAGTAATTTCCAATCCGAGAATGATACGATATAACTGCAATATTTCTTCCTTGGTCAGAGAATTGTTAAAAATAAATTGGCCGTGGGCCGCCCCAGAAACCTCGAATATATATTTAGAATTCTTTAGTTTATATTTACAACTTAAAAGTGCCATTATGCCATATTAATAATGACGAAGAGTTTGTCTGCAATGTTTCTAACCTAAGTTTGTTTGTTTGTAATCAAATATTGAAATATAATGCATGGCCTATAAAATAAAACGAGATATCATCGGTACGTTTGAGTACTGCTTAAAAGGCTTACAAAGCTAGCTTAATTTACTTGACAGGTGTTTTTTTAGTACTTCGCTTTGCTTTGGATTTTTAATGACGTCACAGAAAAAAAGCAAATTACGTCATCGAATTCGCTGCGAACGCTTGGAAAATACGAGTAGTGCAATCAAAGTAAATTGTCTGTGGTCACATCTGTGCCAAATTTTACTTTTTTGTTTATTTTTATTGTTCCCTCCCTTTGACTTAATAGTTTCTGAACTCTATTTTGGATTCCCTTATGAATTTTATATGTTTTTTATTTATGTACACATACAACCGTTCGAGTACTCCTGCAAACGCTGCGATTGCTTTGCTTCGCTTTGTGTACTTTGACGGCTGATTCGATTGGCTTAAAGCCTAAGCGCTTTAAGTGAAAAACAGTAGTAAACGAACTCACTGCATATAGTTACACCAATAGGATTTATTTTTTATTATCTCTCTCTCTTTAACACTAAAATAACGAATATCGTTCCGATTAGGCATGTAAGTTAATATACGCATTAATATACATAGGTGTAAAAACTGTACAATAATTTTTACACCATTAATATGATCAAAAATATATATTGCTTTTAATTTATATTCTTAATTCATTCGTAATATAATTATTATGTGGTATAAAACTACATACTTAAAATTACTCGCGGGTTTTGAATATAAAATCGGAACGTCAATAATCGGGCCGAGCGGTCGCCCTCCCGCGTTCAACAGAATGAAAGTTAACGTCAAAAATTGTTCATGGCTACCGATTTCTGTCGATCACTTCCCGTTCTGCGACGCTTGGGCGCAAAAAGCGCCGGTGCTCTTGGCTAGGGGGGCTGATACCTATCTATCAGCGCGTTCCAAAGTATGGAGTAGTTGCTGGCGACCGGTGGGATGCCGGCGCACACAGCGAGTGCTTTACCAGATAGTTTACCTACCAAGTACTGCACTTTTTCAGCGTCACTAATATGAGGATTATCGTGGATAAGACCCTTAAAGTTTTCATAAAATAATATCCACTTGCTTGGAGAACCATCGAATGACATCAGTTCGAGAGGCGGGAGTTTTCTACAAAAGTCTGAGACTTGCGGTGTGGGATTTTGTGACAGCTCCTTGCTGGTGGAGCTAGAAATGTTATCTTCTATAGACTTTATGTAACAAAACATTTCATCGAATGATTGTAAAGAATTAAAATTAGGAACATAGTTTTCATTAATACTTAGATTAAGAATGTTGATGTCTTCTACGACTTTGATGAAGTCGACGCGAGTTAAGTCGATGGATTTAGCGCGGATTATAAATAAATTTCGAGATTTTCGATCTGTGAGATTTTCACTTAAATCGAAAACCCGTTGAACAATTTCGAATAAACTATTTCGCTTACTTTCTAGAACAGCGATTTGCGTTTTAGTACTTTTTTCTACGAGAGACATTTCGTCTATATTGCTCTGGACAGATTTTGCCATTTTATATGATAATTAATAAATTTTAAGAAAAAAGTAGGTAGGTAATGAAAAATATGAATGCGCGAGGATATTAAACTAGATGCTCAATATTTAAAATATAAAATAAAAATAAATACGTGTATAATATATGTAAGATGCTTAAATAATTAAAATAATATGTTGATGTATCTAAATAATTTATCATTACTTATAGTTTAAAATTAAATAATTTAGTTATAAATCATTACATTTGTTGATGAATAAGTATGTCAATTGATTATACATTCGCCACCAGAGGGCGCTGTATATTTGCGGACGAACGAGAGACTTCGACGACGACATTGTGTGTAATGGCGTCGTAGAAGTGAGTCGTTGATTGTAACGTTTTGTCTAGTTCTGTAGAATCTATTGTACTTTCGATTCATTAATATATTAATGTAAACAGTTTGTGAGTTTCATTTAATAATAATATACCGTTGAAATAATTAAAGAGCTAACAAATCAGAAGTGAGATCGAAACAAGCACCTGCCGACAAAGAGTTCATTATTGTCTACAAATTAAGATAAGTATAAGTTATTATTTATTCAATAATTAGAGAGATTTGGCATTTTTTATATCGCTGTGAGAGAGTAAATGTGAATATACTCGTAAGTCTATAAAAAAATAAACATCAAAGATTTATTTAATTTACAAAGGAAAATGAGCAAACATTTTTGGGAAGAATGTTCAACAATTTTAAAGGGGAATCTTCAATACAAATTTATACTTCACTCGTTATTTATTATTTATTTATATTGTCAATGCCCGTTTCAGAGGACTGAAATTGACATGTCAGACAATGGCAGATATCATGGTTTATATTCATCGCGTTCCGACCTCAGCATCGCTGCCACGGATCGCTGGTTTTTTTAGCCAAGGTCGTTTCACCGCGCGGAAATGTTAGCAATTCAAGTTACCATCAATCGTTCCACGAACAGATATTTTAACACGAAAAGTTAGCACGGCTACTTTTTGACAGATGTTTGTTTACATGTGAATATCTATCTACAAATTGGAATTTAATTAATTATTTTATATATTTATATCTGTTTTAGTTTTAAAAGTTCGATTAAACCTAAAAAATAAATATCGTGTAACTAAATTCAGCTTTGGTATGTTTAGTTTGAGGTTGTTAATCAAATTAATATTGTGATATTATAAAAATATTGTATTTAAATAATAGTTAATTAAAAAATATTGATTTATTTTATAATGATAATATTTTTAATTTCAATTATTTAATTCAAAATAGTGCTTCTTGTCAAAAAGTGACATCGAAAATCCACACCGATTGTTTCCGAGCTGCATTTTAGTATCACTAAAAAAAAATACATGGCTGTTGAAACGGGCGGTCGCGCTGGTTTTTGAAGTCAGCACGAAAAACTGCCCGCGCTAGCTCTTGGAACGCAGGGATTATTAAAGTATCGCGCAAAAACGGTTAGCGTATGACCGCGCGAACCTCGGACGTTAGCTATTTTGGTTTCGCGCGCTGGAAGTTGAGTGGTTAACTACTGAATTAATTTATTAATTTGGAACACCGACGAAAAAATCAAGTAGATATTAATAATTTGTTAAAAACTAATACTTACCTGTATAATGTTTCCATTCAGTGGTGTTTATACCATGCTGTAATTATAGCATACATAATATTAATTATTACAGCAAAATTAGTTATGAAAAACTAAATTTAATTAATAAAATAAGATTATACCTAAGTAACTTGGACTGGATAGTTGAGTTATAAGTTGTTTAGATAAATGACAAGATATTCAATTTTAACACTGTTACATCCATAGATAAACAAACACTCGCATTCAAAACAAACATACATGCATACACATATACAAGCACTCACTAACCCAAAAGCACGAATACATATTTCGCGCGCCTTACAGTGTTAAATTTATGGTATTGTAAAATCAAAATTCTACATGGCTTAATGTTTTACTAAAATATTTTGTAAATATGATGTGCGAAATGCTGTTTAATTAAATAAATAAACAATACATACACAGTACGTACCACGTATATAAGGCAACGCATATAATTACTTAATATTAAGTTCACGAGGACGTGAACTTTTGTCAGGATGGACGAGCTGTAAGATGCTTAAATAATTAAAATAATATGTTGATGTATCTAAATAATTTATCATTACTTATAGTTTAAAATTAAATAATTTAGTTATAAATCATTACATTTGTTGATGAATAAGTATGTCAATTGATTATACATTCGCCACCAGAGGGCGCTGTATATTTGCGGACGAACGAGAGACTTCGACGACGACATTGTGTGTAATGGCGTCGTAGAAGTGAGTCGTTGATTGTAACGTTTTGTCTAGTTCTGTAGAATCTATTGTACTTTCGATTCATTAATATATTAATGTAAACAGTTTGTGAGTTTCATTTAATAATAATATACCGTTGAAATAATTAAAGAGCTAACATATATATACGAGAGAAATAGGTACTTTTATTACGCAAGAAATTTTGTAAAAATAATTAACGTAATAAATAAAGCGGGTTTTTATAAGTGGAAATCATAAATATTTATGTATAAATATACAGGGTGTCTCAAAAGAAATTTTATATTTGTTTAGCTTACTGCGTGAACGCTGCGTACTTGAGGGGTGCGGGGGTTATGTCAATTAGTAGCTTGGCTCTTGGGAATTCAGTCGCTATGGAGCGTTTCTCGGGAGCAGACCGCGCGTTGTGCGTGCGAGAGTTTTACAAGAACGGTGATTCGGCAACTGTCGCGCGTAGAAAATTCTGCAGTATTCGAGGTTTTCGCCACTTAAATGATGCGCCAAGCCTTCCTCTCATTCGACATTGGGTTAAAAAGTTTGAAGAGACTGGATCAACGCTGGATAAATCAAAATCCGGGCGACCTAGGTCATCAAGAACGGTAGAAAACGTGGAGAGTGTTAATCAGTCTGTACGTGACGACCCGAACCTTTCAATTCGGAAGCGCGCGAGTGCTTTAAATGTGCATAGATCATCATTACATCGCATTATGCACAAAGATCTAAAGCTGCACCCCTACAAAATTCAATTGGTGCAAGAATTAAAGCCCCAAGATGCCGGTCAGAGGCTTAATTTCGTAAATCAGATGATTGAGCGATTTTCAACGTTTACCAACATTTTGTTTTCGGATGAAGCTCATTTTCATCTTAATGGCCACGTAAATAAGCAAAACTGCCGCTACTGGAGTTCAGCCAATCCGAAACGCAAACATCAGCAACCCCTACACTCGCCTAAAGTGACCGTATGGGCTGCCATGTCGGCGCGAGGAATTATCGGCCCTTACTTTTTTGAAGACGAAATGGGGCGTACAGTTACAGTCAATTCAGAGCGTTATGTGGAGATGTTAGACAACTTCTTGGTACCTGAACTGCAAAACTTTCCTGGCTATAACCAAAGAACATGGTTTCAACAGGACGGAGCAACTTCACACACGTCCAATTTATCTCTGCCACGTGTTCGTGAAATTTTCTCAGGAAAATTGATCTCCCGGAGAGGTGACATAAATTGGCCTCCACGTAGCCCAGATTTAACCCCTATGGACTTTTTCCTATGGGGTTATCTTAAATCTAAAGTTTACGCCAATAAACCAACTTCACTGGCGCATTTGAAAGAAAATATCCGTCACGAAATGGCAGCCATCCCTCACTCCACCTGTCGAGCAGTCATAAGTAATTTTATTGTTCGATTAAATGAGTGCCAACAACGTGAGGGTTTACATTTAGACGATATTATTTTTAAGAAATGAATTCCCAAAAAGTGTATTTTAACAATAAATAAACATTTTTTCTATATACCGCTTCCTTTTTTTTTAATCAATCCACTAAATATAAAATTTCTTTTGAGACACCCTGTATAATGATTGAGTGTATAAATGCGGGTTTAAATATTTGTGAAAAATATTTTTTATTGAAATTAATTTCAATATGGCGGTAGGTGGTATCAAATAAAAGCGGAAAAATTATGCACGTATGCAGTGTTTTTTGTTGCATATTTTAGAGATTTTGAGTATTTTGTAAGGAGGAAATATGAAATGAGGATTTGGATTAGAAGGACCAGAGGATTATGGAGAGAAAAGATGATAGATATAAGGGATTACCCGATTTTTGTTTTGGCAATCCAAGTTCCTTCGGCTGGTTCATCAATTAAGGCACTTTCTCCATAAATCTCAGAGGGCACAGCTTCCTAGGTAGCACTATAGGTTTCACAATATCCTGAACAATACTCCGATCACTTATTTTTGGGGTAATTAGCGGTTTTACTAGGTTTTAGATAATTTTTCCCTAAAAAATTGTAGTAAGTAATTCCCTAAAAAAATTGGGTAATATGTTATATAATTTGGTACACATAACGTAAGAGTTTTTTTCAAATACTCTACTCTTAAAAATGTATTATTTTTGGGGCAATGATGAATTGCGTTGGACTTTGTAAATAATATGTATATTGTATTTACATTAAAGTTTTCATTTCTTCGGCTATGTGACAATAAAAAGAGTTTTTATATAACATAGATTGTTTTATTTTAAAGTGGTTATTTTTATTAGAAATCGCCGCTTTCGGAACAAGTTTCGGAATTACATCTTCAGTATCGAAAATCAGTTCCGGGATTGTAAATCATTGGGTATTGCATGCCCTAATTAGATTACCAAAAAACGCAATTTGAATATATAAATACAAGTCTATCAAATAAAAATTTATTATTTTTTGATCAAAATATTACAAAGTCTGGGTCTAACTAATTAGGTCACTGTTAATTCAAATTGTATTTAAGATTATGTACAAGATTTTCTATAAACCAGTTTCAATCACTAATTTTGCCAAACTGATAAATTATTAGTGTCACTTAACTTCGTCTACTTAAAAATCCGAGTGTTTTAATAATTAATTGGCAGATTTATTATATCTTTCTGCTCATAAAAAATAATATATAAAAATAGATAAAAAAAATATCGACCCCGCCACAGCACTCCAAGACATCATCTGTGTAGTAGTGTGCGTATAGGTGTGAGATAACGGCAACGCCCACCCCCACGCTTGGTTTGTATGAAATATGTTGAACATGCCGTCTCTAGTAGCGGCGCGCGTGGATTCCGTGCTCTGTGGTCTACACAGTTTATTTGTCTGAGAAGTTAAAACTTGCTTCTTTACATCTAGGTTTAGAAGGAAGTTTTATTTATAGGAATGACCACAGAGAATTACCCATAGAGCAACGCCATATGCACTGTGCATACCTAGGGCCTGAGAGAAAGAAGGCGAGGCGACATGTCGGATCGCCTCAGTCAAAAACGTATGGATTTTGACAGTGAAAGTAGGCGTGAGGTACGCTGACACCTGCCAAAGTCTATACAGTTTTGATTGAAGGCAACAGGACACGTCGTCTCGCCTGATTTTTCTTTAAGGCCCCTGCGGCCATATTCTGTTTCTTATAACGTAATCGTTAGATTGTCAAAATAACGATTACCGCTATTAGCGCGCTCTCCTCCAATCAGAGTAGTGTTTTGATCTTCGCTGATTGGAGGAGAACGCACTGAAAACGGAATTCGTTATTTTGACAATCTAACGCTCACGTTATAAGAAACAGAATGTGGCCGCTGTGTTGCATACACATTTTTTCCTCTCTCTGTCAAATCACATGTGCGTTTTCAAAACTAGTTATATAATACGGATTTTTTGCCAGACCGAGTCTACCTCTCAGGAGAACGCGACTCGCGACTATGCAAAGATGCCCTATTGCTCAGTTTTTTGTTGTAAAAAGCAGTCTACGAATTTTAAAAAGGATGATGTTACTTTTCATAAATATTACATACATACATAATAATAATATCACGGGTGCCTTAAGGCTCCAGGGTACCCAGCGGAGGGGATTTTAATCCCACCTCGTCGTAGCCGATGGTATGAGTCTACACCGAACAAGTGGCTAGCTTGTCGCGATGTTTTGAATAGATATAGGGACCTAAGTGTTTTTAAGTCTAATTTAGTAAGACGCAAACAAGAGTTTATTTAACTCTGTTGTTAAATCACAGGAAGTTCTATCAATCTCAGGCGATAATTAATCGAAGATATCAATAGAATATGACGTGAATAAAACAGAGCTCCGTGGTATTCTTGCCTTTGCCCGTTCTTTATATGAAGAACGAACTAAATAAAAAGGTAATAAACAGTAAACAAAGTGAAAATTAATTGCATTAAAATCTTACAAAATATTAAAAATTACATTACATATTCTATAACTTATTACAGATTAAAATCAATTTCGTAATATTTTATAAAATGGAAATACTTACATCTGACGATAGTAACGATTCCGATTACAAATTAATGAAAGATCAACTTACCGGTAAGTTGAAACTTATAAATTACTAGCTGACCCGCGCAACTTCGTCTGCGTAACTTTAACTGTTTACGCAGCGCACGCAACGAAATTTCTCAAAAGGAACAAATTTTCCCATTTTTCATTGATGCTTCGCTCCTTTTGGCTTAGCGTGATGTTATATGATGTGATGCCTTCCTAGATAAATAGGCTATCCAACACTAAAAGAATTTTTAAAATCGGTTCAGTAGATCCAAAAGAAATTACCCCCTACGACCTCACATTTTACCTTTATTATATTAGTATAGAAGACTAGTTGTGTCTGCGGTTTCACTTGTGATAAATTTCAGCTGGACTGTCGCTCGTACTTTAATGCATTCTTTTTCTTTATACATGTAACTAAAACATTAAGTGTGACGACTTTTTCTTTAATTAAAGGAACCAATAAGGCGAGACTGGTGTCTGTCCACAATAAATATTGATATCGAACACTACTGGTCCAATTGATTTGACATTTTGAATGATTATAGATCTTGTTGATCCTATATCCAATAGCATATTAGTGTCTTATTTTGTAGAAGTTAATGACCCTGTTATTTTCCAATGAACTGATATCAATAAAAAAAATAGGTTTGTAGACATTTACTCAAATATTGAAATTAAATTAATATAGTCAATATAAAGTAAAAGGTTACTGACAAGGCAAGCAAGTTTTTGCACAAGTTGTTTTTTTTATATACATTAATGATAAATTATTTCTTTTGAATGGATTCAATTTGAATAATTGAAAAAGTAATCCACAGGTTATAAAGTGATTTATTTGGATAAGGATTAATACCAAGGTACTAATAACATGGTCTAGTTTCTACTGGCATTTCTATGAACTTTTCTCACCAAAAATAGTAGTTATAATAGTGACATAACTATAATGTCACTCATTAATATATAGCTTTGTATCATCATCAGCCTATCCTCTGCTCTTTGCATCCAGTCTCTGCCAGCCACCCTCCGCATGTCATCATCAGTCCATCTAGCTGCAGGGTGTCCTACGTTATGTGAGCCAAGACGTGGTCTCCACTCATATCCAATTAGTTTGTAATACTTTAGTGGGATAAAGACCCTGGGGCCTGTTTCTACTTATGGTTAGGTATCCAGAATGATTATTTTTTTGTTGAATGAGCATTTTATTAAATAAAATTATTAATCACTAACATAATTTTTAAGTCAGTATTTTTTACCGATGGTGACCCTCTTTAGACCTGACACACCCAGGTTCAAAAACCATTGTCTAGCTAAGAAAAAAATTATAAATAATAACTTGTATTGGTTGTTAGAGTTTGGCTTTGGGAATGAGAACCTGAACAAGGAGGAGATGGCTAACCTACTCAAAGCACTCAATGACTCCAAGGAACAATCCCAAATATCAAAGGTAACAGACTCATACTTTCATAAATATCTTCTATCACTGTGCATTTAAGATAAAAATCCCATGAGTGCAATATTTAGGTACTGAGGGGCAGAGGTAATAAAACACCTCATTTGGTTGTAGTTTATTTATAACACAACTAATGGTTTATTTAACAAAATTGCTATTTATACCCTATTGTGATGCAGGGTATACTTATTATTTTAGCTATGTTCTGTTTGAATGCACCTAGCAAACTTATGGTCTTAAGCATAATAAATATTACTAAGATATCTAGTAATATTCTTGAGTGGCGAACCCGTGCTGAATGACGCAGCAGAGGCAGGCACCCCACAAGATAGACCGACGACCTGAAAAAGGTCGCGGGAAGCCGATGGATACAGGCAGAACCGGTCGTTGTGGCGATCCTTGGGGGGGGGGGGGGCTTATGTCCAGCAGTGGACACGCAAAGAAAGGCTGGCATGATGATGATGATGATGATAAGCCGTTCCAATAAGGAAACAATTTATAAATGTTGACTGGTACTTATGCCAGCAAAACTAATTTTACGATTATAATATGTATATATGTGTTTCCATGATGGCACTAATGGTTGAGTAGAGAGGGTAGTGAACACAATGCAGGGGAGAGTTAAAAGTCCTTTAAACCCTACTCTGCCATCTCATTATTGTCTTTTATTAAGTCATAGATGTCATTCTAATACTTATTATTTTGTGTGGTAGGTTTTCTATTAGTATTACTTAGTATGTGTATATTGTATATATATATATATATATATATATATGTAGTATATTGTATGGTAGGTATATTAAGTAGTGTATGTAAAAATTTGTAATATTATATGGTATGTATTTCATGTATAAAATTTCATTTATGTAGTATATGTATTTTATTAACTAAATAAATTGACTGTAAGTAGTCATGCACCCTCACAACTGTTATCACTTGTCCTAAAGGAAAAATAAATACTAATTAATACAATGTTCTGTCTCACTCTGCACTCATTCACTTATATATATATTTTAACCCAAAGGGTCACGGTCAAAATTGGCGTAAGACCAACACCTTTAAAATATATTTTATGTGAAAGCTAATGACCATTTCTTAATTTTGTACTATGACGGCAATCACCCAAACAACCGGCGAACAGAGATATTCAGTAATGTTATAACGTATACGTTTCCCGTTATTAATATAATTTATTACGACGTTTTGTTGGTTGAAAAACGAAAGCCAATAAATCACGAACGATTACCATTTGCCGTTGGGTAGTGGAAGCCATGATTGGCAAGAAAAAAACAGTGTTTTAAACTGCTGCGACAAACATATATCAATAAAGCTCTTCCCCATATGTTTGTAGATTTCAAAATTGGTGCTAGCCTTTTAAATGCTTTTCACCCAGTTTTTGAAAACCATCGACTAGCTTCGGATATAATAAACATTATTGATGAAAAAATAAACACAACGAATTGTTTATTCGATTACGTCGAACTTAAAAATCTGAATCGACAACGTCGAGACTTTGTAAAAATAGAAGCAAATCTACCATTCCTAAATTATTTTCCACGTTTAACAGAGGAATGTCTAGTGCTTCACGCTTTGGTAACTTATCACGCTTTGGTAACATATAAAACTAGCAAAATCGTATGTCGCAGAATATTTCCGCGATGGTGTTTATTTAATTGGATTATATAGAGAGGAGTCATTGGATGATTTAAACAGATGTAATATTCTACAAACTAATGTATAGTTGCTTTGAATTAAAATACAGTCGCGGCATGTCAGATCGCGCACATATAATACTTACATTTTGATTGATAGAAACCAAATCGGTAGAAATACGATAGTTGAGCATTCTTATCTTATTGGTTTTGGGGTTGACATCAGTCAAAAACACTTCGACCCTTTGGGATCTTTTGTCTGTTCCCCATTCCTATTAACCACAAACCTCAGTATCGTCCCCAAATATGTTGTTGACGTATTTAAGGACATCACTCAGGTCGGTTAGCCTGTAGCTTTCTGGATCCGGATAAGCCTGTCCTAGGTGTTTGATTCTTTGGATGGCCCTAGCGTCACAGTCGCATAGTAGGTGCCGCATGGATTCGGGCTCCTTACCACAGAATCTGCATGTGGGATCATCTCTTACTCCTATAGTATAGAGGTGTTTGTTGGTTGTATATTATCCTGAGAATACTCCCACCAGTAGCCTTATTTTACTTCTGTTGAATTTCCATATCTTATCCAGGCCTATTGCCTTCATACCAATGAATATCTTGCAATGTATTAGGCCTTGCTGCGTAAACCACCATCTTGTGTGTTTGTCCTCAGATTTTTTTAATGCATTAATTATTGTTATGTTGGGTATGCCTATAAATGGTTCATGTCCAATTAAGGGAGTTTCTGAACCCATTTTAGCCAGTTGGTCTGCCCTTTCATTGCCTTCGATACCCATATGTCCCGGAACCCAGGCCAGTCTTACCCTGTTGTTCCTGCCGATTTTATTCAACAGTTTAACACATTCCAAAACCAGCCCAGATCTGGTCCCATACGAGATCAGAGCTTTAAGTGCTGCTTGGCTGTCGCTGAGAATATTTATGTTTTCTCCATGTGATCCCATGTCTAGGATCTTCTTTCCAGATACTATTATCGCATACAGCTCTGCTTGGAAAACTGTAGGGTAATGTCCCATGCTTACATGAATATCATGACCATTAGTATGTATTCCTGCACCCGTTCCTGACTGCATCTTTGTGCCATCAGTATACCAGTTTTGAAATTTACTGTCGGGTTTGGAGCCATTTTCCCATTCGTCCCGTGACGTGAAATATATTTTGTAGTTCCTTTTAAAGATTCGAATAGTCGAAATGTTGTCAGCGCACATTTAAAAAATCCTATCGAGATTTTTGTCAGTTTCCATCCTAGTGTGAATAGTTTAGGGCATATTTGGATACCACTCTTTATTATTTCGTAGTCGGTAAAGTGATTTCCTTACCTCCATTTCTATTATTATTAAAATGTGCCACCATTATTCCTATCGGGATGTGGTTAAGTCAGATAATTCACAGAATCATACAAAAAAAAAGATATACACTACATAAAGCAAGAGTTGTTAGAGTTAACAACAACACAATTTTAAATAATACCAAGAATAAGTAGACATTGACTATAATCTAATTGATAGATAAAGCTGTAGAGGCTGTAAAAATGTTATAATAAACCAAACATTACTAAATATCGTCAGCGAACACATTTATCTGAATATCTCCAGGGATACACGCACTCAGGTAGTTAATATACACACATCAAAAAAGTCTAGGGATCAAGCATTTTTATGCGGATTTCTTGTGATTGAGATGTGGCTTTGTAATAAATTTATGATTTTATAAATTTATATGGATCCTTTTTGGTGCATTTTATAATTTAAAACAGGAACTGTCAATCAAATTCGAGTAAAAGATGAAAATCAGCTGTCAATATTTTCCCTATAAAAACATAAGACGCATTGAAGACATTATTAGTGCTACTGTTTCCCTACTACTGATTAAAACCAACGTTATTATGGAGCGGCGACGTCATTTAAGCAGGAAAGAAATGATCAGAGCCGTGGGAATGATAGAAGCTGGTTCCCGGCAACGTACTGTGGCTTTAGCTCTGAATACAAGTCAGAGTGTAATCAGTCGACTTTGGACACGTTACCGAACCACTGGTACCGTGGCTGAGCGCCATGGAGGACGGTATCGCTGCACCACACGGAGACAAGACCGATACATTCAAATCACAGCTCGAAGAGCTCCAACAATAACCGCCATGATGTTAGCCGTGAGCCTTCATCGCTCTTCAGGGAACTTAATTAGCGACCAAACAGTCAGAAACCGCTTGCATGAAGTAAACCTTCATTCCCGAAGACCGCTACGGGTACCACCTATAGCAATGCACAATCGTAGGACTCGATATCAATGGGCTCTTGAACACAGAAATTGGACAGAAGAACAATGGCGTTTCGTGTGCTTTTCTGATGAGTCTCGTTTTGGTATGAGGCCGGATACAAGACGTATACGACACTGGAGAACCCCTGGACGCCAACAGCGATTAAAATCCTGCCAGGAAGTCCATCCTTATAGTGGTGGAACCATCATGGTATGGGCGGGTATTTCGATCGGCGGAAGAACTGAGTTGATTTGGATCAGAGGCAACCTCAACGCTCAAATTTATGCTGAGACGGTTGTATCAGACGTCATCGTTCCTCTACAAGTGCATATCGGTCCCTTATTTCAGTTAATGCATGATAATGCACGACCGCACACCGCAAGAGTTGTAAGACAGACTCTCGCCGCAGCTAACATCAATGTCCTGCCCTGGCCTGCTCAGTCGCCAGACTTGAACCCGATTGAGCATGCATGGGATATTCTTCAGAGAAGAGCTCTGCCGAATATGGAGGGTATCCAGTCGCAAGAAGACCTTTTTTTGTTGTTGCAACGAACATGGGCGGCCATTCCACAGCGTGATTTGGATGAACTCATTTTGAGTATGCCAAACCGATGTTCTTGTGTTGTTAGTGTTCGCGGTAGAAACACGGATTATTAATTGTTTAAGTTACCCAATAAAATTAAAAAAAAAACTGTTATTTCAGTCTTTTTTTCGAACTTTAATGTTAGTGGTTCAAATGTTAAAAATCCCTTTATTAGGAAAATGGCAATTTTTTTTACTAATGCAAAGGTGACTTGGTTTATCGTTACTGTAGACAAACGAAAACATTTTATTTGATCAATCCTTAAAAAAATTTTTAATGAATATCAATCAGGAGAAAAGTTATTGCAAAAATATATGTTGATCCCTAGACACTTTTGATGTGTGTATATAATAAAAAATAACGGCCCTAATATAGAGCCCTGTGGAACTCCCATTTTAATAAATTCTTCATCTGATTTACCATTATTAAAACTGACAATTTGTTTTCTATTGTCTAGGTATGATTGACACAACTTTATATCATTACCCTCGACACCGTAATGCTTTAGTTTAGCTAGGAGCACAATGTGATGCACACAATCGAAAGCTTTAGAGACATCGCAGAAAATTCCCAGCGCATTCTTTTTACATTCTAGACTTTCAAGAATAACCTTTGTCATATAAGATAAAGCATATAAAGTAGATTTATTTTTTCTGAATCCGAATTGCCTCTCATCGAGAATATTGTTACTCTCCAAATATGTTGACAGTCTGTTATGCATACATTTTTCGAAAATTTTACTAAAAATTGGTAATGAGGTCTGTAATTGTGTGCACCCCAGTACTCACCTTTTTTGTGAAGCGAGATAACCCTAACTATTTTTAGAGTATCAGGAAATACTCCTGACGTAAATGAATCGTTAATAAGTTATTTTTGATGACAAAAACAGGTCACAGAAATGTTTTGGTTTTAATTTTCTAATTATATTAGCTACTTCAAATGGCGTAAAATATAATACCAGTACTATATAATTTATTTGTAAAAGTTTCTAAATAAGACATAGCTTTATTAATATTAACGTTTAGAGATTTTGTGGCATCAGCAGCCACATTATTGAAGAATCTATTAAAATAATTTGCTATGGTTACATTATTAGTAATTAAACAATTCTCGTTAGTTTTTATCTCAAAGTTAGTATTTTTGACATCTGTAATTTTACCGCTTAAATCTCTTATTATATTCCAGGTTGTTTTTATTTTATTATCGGAATTTAGAATTCTTAAATCTTAATTCAATTTGTTTGGCTTGGACACACACTTTTCTATATATTTTATCCGGGGGCACGGCCGTGCCCCCACCAAGTCGAGCAAAAAAGCGTCACGGCCGTACCATCCTTTTCTCGAAGCAATTCAGACCATTTTCGACCCCCTGTAACTTCGTTGTGGATAAAACTAGAAGACTGAAATTTTCAGTAACCATGCAGGCATTGTAAAGACACGTATATTTCAAATTTCATTCAATTTGAATAAGTATTTTAAGAATTATAACGGGTCAAATTTCTTAATTTTGTCACTCACTGACTCACCGATCATCAAAATTCTAAGGCACTTCTAGCAGACCTAGAAGCTTCAAATTTGGAATATAATTAGTGTTTGGTGTATGAATCAAGGAAAAACTAAAAAATCTAGAAAAGACCGCAAAGAAAATTAAGCCCATACAGCCAAGTCTTCAGTTAAATTTTTCTATATTGGCTTTATTCGTAACGATGTTTTACGGCAGTTATTATTATTGCGTGCGAAGCCGCGGGTTTAAGCTAGTCCCATATAAATATAGGCGCATGGTAGTGCCCCTGCCAAATCGAGCAAAAAATGGGTATTCCCGTCATGAAAACACGTGTATTAAATTTTTTATTAATGCAAAAAACGTACCTACGTGCGTATTCGTACTTATTACGAGTGCGTAAGGTTGTATAATTATATACCACGCGCTGCGATGCTAGCGAGTGAGCGCGGGCCGTTACTACGCGCTGCGCGGTGCTAGCGCGAGGGCGCGGGGCGGGGACAGTGGCGGGGCGCGCGGAAAGGTGAATGTCGCCGAGCGAGCAGCAGCCGCGCTCTTACGCGCGAGCGACCCAATGCTCTTCGGATGTGCCCAGAATTCTTACCTATAAGTTTGCGATTTTCATTGATAATTTCGATTGCTATATTAGTTTGACGACTAAAGGCTACTCACAAGTCTGTGCGGTTTACATCTAATTAATGTCGACTTTGGAAGTGATAAAGCGCAGGAATCCTCAATTTGTGAATACAACAGACTAAGAAGCATTTACTGTCCAGATTTGTCAAAAATTGTAACATCAAAGCCTCCCAGAAAAACGCATAGAGACAGGGAGTGGGCTCTTAGAAAAACTGTAGCTGAAGCTCAAGAAGTAGTACCGGAAAAGAGAAAACGGAAGGCTACCTACAAAAATAAGAAAAGTTCATAAGTCAGAGAGAGGGCTTTAAGAAAATTCGTTGCTGGTAGATATACATATATACAATAAGTAGAAGCTACCGAAAAGGAAAAAAGTAGAACTGTCTACAAAATACAAAAAGAAATGAGATCCCATCAAAAACAATACTTGTCAAAAAAACCAAGTCTCGCAACTCAGTTGTTCTGCGGTAAAAAGTTATGAGATCCATGTAATACCAAGTCGGTTATTAATTTATTCAGTCTCTACTTAAGCGACTTTCTGTCTTAATACGTCCAGTCTCTAAGACCACGATCGTGGTCCATAACAATTGAAAATCAATTGTGTCTGGAATCTCCGTACTCGAAGCATTAAGTTGTTACGTAATATTAACAGCATCTTATAGTGACGCATATCAATATTAAAATTCTTTAATGTTTTATATAAATATATTGAGACTTGGCCATCGCACTAAATAATTGAATTTACATGTGTTTTCAGGCGATTGAATTTACACGTGTTTTCAGGCGATGGCCAAGTCTCAATATATTTATATAAAACATTAAAGAATTTTAATATTTATATGCGTCACTATAAGATGCTGTTAATTATTACGTAACAACTTAATGCTTCGAGTACGGAGATTCCAGACACAATTGATTTTCAATTGTTATGGACCACGATCGTGGTCTTAGAGACTGGACGTATTAAGACAGAAAGTCGCTTAAGTAGAGACTGAATAAATTAATAACCGACTTGGTATTACATGGATCTCACATTTTTTACCGCAGAACAACTGAGTTGCGAGACTTGGTTTTTTTGACAAGTATTGTTTTTGATGGGATTATATTTACCAACATAATTTTTAATAACTAAATTATTTGTGTTTTGTAGATATTCATGAAGAGCAAATAACTTTTCTCTTGATTTCAATATACCTGGTGTAAGCCAGTTAATATTTATTTTCGTATTTACTTTAATAAGTTTTTTTACTATTGGTATATGACAATTTACCTCACTTATAAACTCATTGAAGAAAGTTTTAAAATTTAAGTTATTATTTTTATAAGTACTATTATTTTACAGAGATGTTTTTAATTGGTTTATCCTGTCGTTTTTTATTAACCTTTTTGTTATAATATATGGTTCCATTTTCTTAGAAATACTAGTTTTTAATTTTAATGCAATTATTTGGGCTCTATGGTCTGACTTAATACCAAGTAATACATTTGAATTTAGTACTGTCCCATCTGTAAAAAAAATATCTATGCAAGTACGTGTTGACGAGGTAATTCTCGTGAATTCAAATATTTGTTGTTTAAGACAATGTGACTCCATTATATCATTAAGGCTGTGGCTACCGTTTTTATGGACTGGAAACTCAACGTTAAAGTGGCCACAGAGAACAATTGTTTTATTTTTAAAAGAAAGTTTACATAAACATTCATCTAGTCTATCCACGAATTTATTTAAGTCTGCTCCAGGCGATCTGTATACCGTTAATACTATAAGGCTATCCAGCTCCACGCAACTTGCTTCAAATATTTTATCTATATTCAACCTCAAAATGTCAGACCTATTCTTAGCTTTTAACGAATATTTTACATATATCATAGTATTACCTCTTATAAAAGAGGTTCTATGACTACTGCTTTTTATGACAAAATTATCCATATTATATGTTTCTAATGATTCTCGGTCTAGCCATGATTCGGTAATACAAAAAATATCAATATTATATAAATTAACGAAAATATTTAAATTATCACGTGTAAAGGTTTAAAATTTAATAGTACCTTCATAGCTGCTGTAGGTGTTGTTTTAAAGGCACCTGATATAGACATACATGCCAATCGTTGTAACTTCGCTAGGCCCATTTTACAGGTATCAAGCTTAGTCCGTGGCCACCACACAATACTGGTGGGGGCTGCTGAGGTGAAATAAAACTCCCACATATAAATATATGTATAGTAATGTATATTGTCTGCAACGTATTAAACTAAGTTAGTGCTAGAGTTAAAGCTAGGAGGAAACGCGGTCGGCGAGAGTGCAGGTGCGCGAGCGTTCGCGATGTCGGTCCTGGGATGCACTGTATGCGCGTGCGTACGCGATGATGTCCCAGGCTGCACTCTCACACTGATGCACTCGAGCGTGCCTCGGCGTGGGCTCCGACGGGGGGAAACGCTGGTGCTTTCCTATTGGCTGTGCAGAAATGCTGACATGGCAACCGTCGCTCGCTACCATATATGGTAAGCGTGGAGCGGACAAAGGAGATGCGTCATGTTGCCATGCGCCACGTGGAATACAACCACACTTCCATATGTTAGTATTGGCGTTACCATGGTATTGTACATCCACTTCATTACTGTTGGTTTTAGTGCCCATGTTTTGCCATATGCCGATCGACACATACTCGTAGCAAATACCCTTATTGCCCTTTTTATTAACATGTCAACATGTAGTTTTCATGTGAGGTTTTTATCTAGAATAAGACCGAGATATTTTACGTCAGTGGACCATTGTATTTTAGACCCGAATATCTAATATAGATAAAGAAATCAGTCCCGTTAGGTCTCTTCCTTGTGAACAGCAATGCCGAAGTTTTGCTCGAGTTTATTGATAGATGTTGAGAGTTACACCATTCTTCAACAGTTCCCAGAGCCTTTTGGCCTACAAATTTGCCGTTTACCATTATAACTAGGTCATCAGCATATCCTACTGTGTAATATGGGCCAACGTTTAGTTTTGTTAGAATTGAGTCTACAACAAGGCTCCACAACAAAGGAGAAACTACTTCACCCTGTGGACATCCTTTGGTTGTAGTTATCATCATTTCCTCTCCGAGTAGTTGTGATATATAGATTCTACTCCTGAGCATATTCTGTATCCATCTACAAATGGTTGGTTCTATGCCATTGTGTTTTGAGGCAATGTCGAGCATTACTGTACTTGCTTAACAGGCAGAAGAACAGTAGGAAGTTGTGCCCACATAGTTTCAGTTTTGTGGTTTTTAGGGTTAGGACGGCACGAGTCTTTCGTTGCACCCGCAGAACATTTATTAGATGTTGATGAATACCATTTATATTTGAATAAAAAGTATTAATAAATAGTAGTTTTAACTAATATGTGTGTTTTATTTAACCAATTTTTTTTTTTTTTTTTGCAGTAACACCCGGTCTATATTCTTTATTCTTTCTTTACATTTGGTCAACACTGCAACACTCGGACAAGTCAAAATTAACAAGGGCTGTATATATAGAAAGTAAGACATTAGGCAAGAAATATCCTAAGTTTATATAAAACTAAGAGATAACAATAACATATCTGCTGTATAATAAATAAGGGCTTCGTCAGAATACAAAACTAATATATGTACCTAATGTTAGTATATTATTATATATAAATATCAATCAAATGTATACATCTATATAATTACTCATATCTGTATCGATAGAGACATGTTAAGGAAGATAAATAACGAATTCAATAATTATTACACAATTAAAAATACAAATTAAACAATGTCAAATCAAATATTATACATTATAGTAATTGTAAAAAAAGCGGCCCCAACCTAGTGGTTAACTCACTGCGCAACTGATAACAAGGTTAAGCAAATGACAACAAAGCCGGCCTGGGATGGGTGACCGCTTTATACAATGAGGCTATTTCATCATAAACACCGCAACAAGCTCGCCACTTGTTAGGTGTTGCCTCCGAATACCATCGGCGAAATGAGGATGGGTTAATTCCTCCGCTAGGACCCTGAGGCCGTTTAAACGGTTCTCGGGAGCCAAATAGGCACCCGTGATGGTTTTTATTTTTATTAATTGTAAAATTCAAAAATAATAAATTAAATGTCAAAATAACATAATATTATTGAAATCAATTAAATTAAATGTATTACTTTTAAACCAATGATATTAAATTAAAAACTACTAGGTAAGTAATAGCTGCTGTAAAGGGGCATTGTTATGAGAATAAAATAAAAATAATATATAAAATGTCAAAAATTTACATAAGATGAATGAAATCTATACTTACCTAAAACTATTGTTGTATAATTAAAAAGTAATGGCTGCTGTAGAGGGGCGTTGTTAAGAAAATAAAATAATAATAATAAATTAATTAACACGCAAAGAAATAAGAATAAACCAATACAAGACGTAAAAGAATAAACACAATGTTACTATATGATACCGAGATATTTTAATTCCGTTGTTTTGTTTAAGTTTATGTCACATTGTGAGTTCTGTCTGCTATCGGTGCCCAGAGGGCAAAATGCATTAGATTTGTTTTTCTTACATTTAACAATAAATTATTGCATTCAAACCAACTCTCTAACTTTACTATATTTTTTATAATTGCAGGAATATTTGCTTTATCTTTTGACTTTAAGATAAGAGATATATCATCCGCAAACATAATAATCTCTAATTCAGATTCTAATTCTAGACATACACTAATATCATTTATATAAATTAAAAAGAATAAAGGCCTCAATATTGAACCTTGTGGTACTCCCAATTCTACATTTCGTTCATTTGACTTAGTGCCGTTAACATCCACAATTTGTTTTCGATTTTCCAGATATGATTTGCATAACAACTGATCACTGCCTTGGATACCGAGGAGATATATGTTGAGGTTAACAAGTATTTAGGGGGTATTTATAAGTACAATTAAGTAAATTATAACATATTTTATTTCTGTTGGTTTTACGCCCAGCTCCCATACAAAAATGCCCAAGATCCTTTTTAACTTTTCCATACATGGACTTTTGGAGGTTTCATGAAAATTTAATCATTGATTTCGAAACACAGAGTACACACTTTGATTTTTATTTATAGAGAATAGACGGCCCCCTGAAGCATCGTGCTTAGAGATAGACATTTCTAAATTATTTGTTTTTTTTTTTTAATTGAATATTTTTTTGACATTAACTATAATCGGATCTGATAATAAGATCATCGATTTTTGTTTTATTATTGTTGATTTATAAATGTATATGTAAATAATAATAATATGTAGGACAATTTACACATATTGCTCTAGTCACAAACTAAGCTTTAGGTTTGTACTATGTGTACCAGAAGCAATGATATAATACATATTATATTTTATAAATACTCAGACCATGACAAACTGTACAGAAAAAAATATACCTACTCATATTTTTTTGCCATGGGTAGGAATCAAACCCACGACCTCCGGATACAACGCCAAAGGCGCAACCACTAGTCTACAGAGGCTGTCAAAATTTCTTATAGGTTGTATTATATGAGACAGTTTCACAATAATTTGCTTTGTAATTCAAAATGTTATTAATATTACCGTGAATCGCATATTTTAATTATTCGTTTACGATTAAGCTATTGCATTTACGACTAAGGGCCGGTTTCTTGATGGATAGCTAAATTTGACTATTTGTAGATATCTTTTACAGTTGGTTAAGCAACTATAGTTAATTCATTAATCCTTATTCATCAGCAATAGTTATCAATAGGTTATCAGTAGACACAACTTATAGCGACACACGCTTTGGATGGGATTCTCCGCACTTCCAATTAAACAACGCGTGCACTATTTAATAAAAGTTTAATCATAAAACAGTTTAACATTATAACTACACATTACTTAAACTAATAATAATACGAAATACACATAAAGTTCGACATTAAACGTAATTAAAATAAGAGCATCATTAGACGCAGGTTCACACTACAAGCGATGTCACGCCACTGCTGGCCACCGGACACCGGCCGGCGCAACCAATCACGAGTTCTTATTATTTAAAAACACTCACTGCGCAGACGCGCGGGGAGTCGGCGCATGCGCCCTGAACGTGAGGATGCCAACATGGAATTAGGGTTCTGCACTACATCCTCCCCCTCCAAGTCATCCCTGCGTTCCGGAGGTGACTTGGCCGGTCTACCTCGTCTCCGCTCCCTTGGTATGGCGGAAGAGTCTCCAGTATATGGAGTTAGAGCACTAGAGTGGTATTTGCCTAAAAGCACTCCCTCCTTGTCCTCCACCTCGTAGGTAGTCGGACTTACTATGTTTCTGATAACGTAAGGTCCCTCTCTTCGAGGTGAAAACTTACTGGTAAAACCTATTCGGGCATTGCTTAACCTATGAGAATCTATTAACACTAAATTACCTATGCTAAAGTCAGGCGCGACCCGACGGCTCTCATCAGCCTGTACCTTCCTAAGGTCTTGTTGATGCTCTAATCTCCACTTTACGTCTTGCCAAATACGGCTAAAATTTCTAAGGTAAGGAGTCACCTGCGGCACAAAGTTTTCTTTATCAATGATAGACCTAAGGTCATTAGTTACCTCTGAAGGAGCTCTTAATTCTCTAGCAAAATTTAAATAGGCAGCCGTTTGTCCGGTACCTTGATTAAAAGCTGTATTCATAGAAAAGCGAACGATTGGTATAAAATCTGGCCACGACTGATGCTTACTATCAACGAGCATAGATAGCATCTGCTTCATTTCCCTGTTCTTCCTTTCAGCAGGGTTCGACTCGGGGTGATACACAGGTATCAGATTTTGTTTAATACCAAAAACCAACATAACCTTTTGCATCACCGCCGAGATGAACTGACTACCGTTATCCGATATGATACGCCTTGGTAAGCCGTAACGCATGAACACCTCCTCTATTAAGATGGTCGCACATCTTTCCGCTGTGGAGTCAACAAGGGCGAAAAGCTCGACCCAGCGAGTCGCGGTATCTTCGACTAAGAATACCCACTTTTCTCCCTTCTCCCCCTCTAGAAGAGGGCCGAACAAATCTACCGCTAAGACCTCGAAACGCTGCTGCAAGACAGGAGTTTGTAATAACCCAGCAGGTTTCAAGTTAGTTGATTTGTATTTCTGACACAAATCACATGACTTTATATAATTAGAAATAAACTTCCTCATGCCATAAAAATAATATTTCTCACTGACCTTCTTTAAAGTCCTTTCTAACCCTAAATGACCCGCAGTTGGTGCATCATGAAGCTGTTTCATCAACTCTACCTGCAAAGATGTTGGAACGACCAACTGGGGTTCCTCAGAATCAGAAAATGGATTAAACCGATAGAGAACACCCTGTGTCATGTAATACCCTCTATCTGTCCATCGAGTAGCTTTATCAACATTCTCGCTCTCAAAGTCATTTATTATTTCTTTGATTATAGGATCCTCTACTTGTAACTGCCGGACTTCCTCTGAGCTTCTGCGGGGTAAATCAAGAACAAATGGACACAATTTGCAGGTCTCAGATACCAAGTCATTCCCAGGTGGTCGACTCAAAGTATCTGCTACTACATTGATTTTACCTGGGGTATAGTCCACCTCAACATCAAAAGTCTGGAGCTTCATAGCCCAGCGGGCCAGCCTACCACTTGGGGTTTTAACCCCGAAGAGCCATTTTAGGGGTTGGTGGTCTGACTTGACAAATACCTTGAAGCCTTCCACATAGCCCCTAAATTTCTCCAAAGCCCATACTACTGCCAATGCCTCGCGTTCAGTAGTATGGTAGTTCCTCTCAGCAGATGTTAAAAGCCTGCTGGCATATTCAATAGGCTGTTCACTTTGAGGGTCTGACCCTTGTAAGAGCACAGCCCCCAAAGCATAAGCGCTTGCATCAGTCCTCACAACAAATGGTAATATAAAATCCGGCTGTCTGAGAATAGGTGCTGAAGCTAGTTTATGTTTCAGAGCCTCAAATGCTTGGTTTTGAGGCTCCAGCCACTTCCACACAACATTCTTCCGAGTAAGCTGGGACAGAGGATGGGAAATTTCAGAAAAATGGGGAATAAATTTCCTGAACCATGCACAGGTCTGCAGGAAAGTTCTGAGTTCTTTCAAGTTGCGAGGAGTTGCCATGTCCAGTACTGCCTGCACCTTAGAAGAATCCGGTTCAATACCTGTACTTGAAATAATGTGTCCCAGATAGTTTACTCTATCTCGAGCAAAAACACACTTTTCCCTATTGGCCTTAAGGTTAAAAAGCCTTAGACGATCAAAAACTTTCTGCAAGTCCCTAAAATGACTTTTCAGGTCCTCTGAAATCACCAAAATATCGTCTAAATAACTGACCACTGTCACATCCTTTAAACCAGAACGAAATTTATCTATAAGCTTTTGGAATGAAGCTGGAGAATTCTTAAGACCAAAAGGCATTCTACAAAAACGAAAAGTACCAAACGGCGTGACAAATGCTGTCTTATTTCTATCCTGATCAGCAACCTCAATGTGCCAATACCCAGACCTGAGATCGATGGTCGACATAATACAGTTTGGTTTATAAGTCTGAACCAACTCATCGATCAAAGGTATTGGATATTTAACCGTCCTAGTTATTTTGTTCAACGCTCTGTAATCTACACAGAATCTTATTTCCCCATTCTTCTTGGGAACCATAACGACAGGAGAAGTCCATTCTGACTCTGCCTCCTCAATGATATTATTATCAAGCATTTTCTCTATCTCCTCCCTCATCATTTGTTTCTTATGGGCAGAAACCCGATATGGGGGAAGTGAGATAGGAGCCTTATCACCCGTATCTATATAATGAACCGCAAAAGGTGTCGGTTCCCCACCTTGTTCAAAAATGTCACTATTGTCATTTAAAAATATTTTTAAACTATTCTGCTGATCTCCTGCCATAATGTTTTTGCCTCCCCCTCAAGTAAAGCCATACTAGCCGATGCTATCATATGCTCCGCCCTACCTTCATATTGAGTTGATAAAGAGGGACCCCCGTTAAAAGAGTAAACATTTCTATTAAAATTTAAATTAATCTTAGCTAATGTAATGAAGTCCATACCAAGAAGAGACTCCGTAGCACCGGGCAAAATAATGAAATTAATGGGAAACACCTTACCCTCCACACGGACATCCGCACTTACAACATCCAGAGTTTGCATTCTCGAAACCCTATCTGCCAATTTGATATCCATTTTTATAGAACTAAACTTTTTCCCGCACTCACTAAACACTTTACATAACGATGCGCTGGCTACCGACTGTTTAGCCCCAGTATCTAACAACGCACTACCACTTATGCCACAAATTTCTATCTTCAAAATGGGTCGATTATATGGTGTAACCACTGCCGCTGTGACAGATGAAAATGCAGTTGAAGTAGAGGCCTTATTTTTGTCATTGCAATGTGCACACTTCGACCGTATTACTCCCGGCGCGCCACATCCAAAACACACCACAGGTTGGGCTGTGGGTGGTAAAGCTGCAATTGTAGCTGGTCTCTCCGCCTTCTTCTGCTCCAATTTTGGACAATCCTTCTTCATGTGATCCCCACTCTTACAATAGAAACAACGGCTATGTCTCCCGCTGCTATTAAAATAACTAGAGTCTGCCTCCCCCTTGACCATGGGCAATGACCGTGCACCACTGGGAGCAGCCTCATCAAATAATTCCTCCAGACTTCTTGACTCTCGAAGTAGGTCTGAGAATTTACATATAGATGACCGAGTTATCTTCTCCCGGATTCGCTTGTGAAGGAGACCGTATACCATGTCCAACTGCACTTGTTCGGTCAACGTGTTTGGTGGCAGCTGTGCAAACAAAGCTCTTGCCTTACAGACAAACAAGTCAGTGGATTCATTGCCTCCTTGCTCCTTTTTGAAAAGTTCCCTGTAGATTTTATGCGGAGGCATACGTGGTCCAAATGTCTGCTTCAAAAGTACCATGGCCTCATCCCAGGAACCCGCCGTATGTTTTATTCCTTGCCACCATGTAGCTGCATGGCCCGACAAAAGCATAGGCATTCCCCGAAGCGCCATCCCGTCTTCTACAAGGACGCATTCTTTATAAGTCTGCACCGCCTCTATGAATGCAATGACGTCACTGTCTTTTGACCCGTCGAACCTGGCCGTACACTTCGCGAAATTCCCTGAACGAAGCGGCTCCGGAACACACGCTGCCTGTGGTTGTAACCGAAGCGATTCAATAAGCATACGCAGCTGTTCATTTGACATCACAATCGGTGAAGTAGGCGCCACCACTGGAGAATCATTCTCCTCCTCGCTGACGGAACCCCCAACGTCCTGTTGGTGCTCCATATTTCGAGTGCGCGGCATCCTTCAACAACACTCACAAAACATGCAAAACGTGCAAACAGACAGTGCGACACGTGCAATGCGTGCAATTTAAAACAGTCATAATAACATAATTATTTAGTCATTGAATCTATATTAAACACAAATTTTCCACAAAAATTTAAGCAAAAGTCACACATATTATAATGAAAATTAAACACAAAAGTCACACACCAAAACTACCAATAGTCAATGGGCATTTTTGGCTTCACGTCAGGGCGCCATTTTATAGCGACACACGCTTTGGATGGGATTCTCCGCACTTCCAATTAAACAACGCGTGCACTATTTAATAAAAGTTTAATCATAAAACAGTTTAACATTATAACTACACATTACTTAAACTAATAATAATACGAAATACACATAAAGTTCGACATTAAACGTAATTAAAATAAGAGCATCATTAGACGCAGGTTCACACTACAAGCGATGTCACGCCACTGCTGGCCACCGGACACCGGCCGGCGCAACCAATCACGAGTTCTTATTATTTAAAAACACTCACTGCGCAGACGCGCGGGGAGTCGGCGCATGCGCCCTGACGTGAGGATGCCAACATGGAATTAGGGTTCCGCACTACAAACTTAACCATTTGTTAAATATTTTGCTAGAAAATTTAGTTTGTGTTCAGTTTTCAGCAATTTTATACATAATATACATTGTAGGTATATAAAGTTATTTTGTTACTTTGTTGTTCGGCATTGAAGAAAGGTTTCATATTATTTTATGAGCAACTATAGTTAATTCATTAATCCTTATTCATCAGCAATAGTTATCAATAGGTTATCAGTAGACACAACTTAACCATTTGTTAAATATTTTGCTAGAAAATTTAGTTTGTGTTCAGTTTTCAGCAATTTTATACATAATATACATTGTATATAAAGTTATTTTGTTACCTTGTTGTTCGGCATTGAAGAAAGGTTTCATATTATTTTATGAGCCACAGATATGTTTTATATTTATACGAAATTCATCCCAAATTTTAGAGCGATCTTATTTTGGATCGAAAATTATTTTACGCTTGTTTGAAACATCCGAACAATCCGATTTCACAATTGGTAATATATTTCTATGCTCAAATTTATTTTGTTTATAATTTGCAAGAAACACATTGTAAGATAAATTGTTATTAATTTATTATATATATATTTTTTTAGAGAAGCTATATTTTACATTCATTATTAAACAAAGTTTATTTAAAAATAAAATAAAAAGATTCCATAAAAAAAATATTAAAACTTTATAAAGAAATTTTATTGGAACATCACTAGTTTTAAAAAAAAACTCACGTCGTTGACTCTATCAATCAAAGTAAAAAAATACGTTCTATCGTCAATGTCAACCTTCAGTAGCCTTAGCACGGCCAACCCAAAACGCGACACGGGGAGTCGCGAGCAAACGTCAAAACGGTGAGGCGGGACTTTTTGCTAGCACGGGTTCCCAAGAGAAGACTTCAAAATCTTGCTTTAAAGTATAAGTCATGTTTTCATTCACTCTTCTCAGCATGGGTGTCCAAGACTTAAATATTTGTCACATCGTTAAAGACTATTATGGCGGGTTTTTATCACGTTCGGCCTTATGTGGTGACATAGAAGTGTTGCGTGAAATTGTTTGATTATTTTGGAAAAGTAGTAATTAGGGAATAATTTTATTATGGGAAAGTGGGAATTATAGTAACATGGGTATTAGGGAAAGTTGTCATTAATAAAAAGTGGGAAAAACTCTCACTTTTTTAAAAAGTAGGAAAAGTCCCACTTGAAGGAAAATGATTTTTTAGTGGGATTTTTTTAGTCTACACAACATATCTGTTTATTATCGTACAACGTTTTGCTAGGTTTCATTCCATTAATAAACATGGTCTCCATCTGTTTTATCATTTCGTTACGCAATTTTTTAAAGTGTGTTAAAATATAAATGAAAATCTCGATCTATGATCTAACTTCCCTAATATACCACTGCTTAGGTTTATTATATTTATTGGTTTTATTATATATATATATATTTAATTTTATAAATCAAAAAGCCTATGAATAAATAAATTACATCTACAAAACTACTACGTGTCTAAACTTTTGTTCGCGACTGTACCCGTAGATTTTTGTGATCGCCATAACTTTTAAACCAAGCGTGGTCCTGCTGGTGGACAATTTATAATACATTACTTTGTTTAGTTGGAATTATTTGTTTAGAACAAACTAAATCAAGCAATGTATTATAAATTGTCATGGTAAATTACAATTGTCACGTTTATGAAATAGGGCCCTGAGGCTCTACCATGCTTTATTTTTGGTAACGAGATTGAATAAATCGATCCTATTGGTTGTTGCTCGCGTATACGTAAATGAATACGTTACGTTTCAACAATGCGCAAACCCATGGTAGAGCCTCTGGTGTCACGTTTACTATATTTTTTTAAATAACCACTCACTATGTTTTGTTGAATTATTTTGTTAAGTACCCAGCTATTAGTATTTATTATTATTTTGTTAACAATGTCTATTCCTAAGGCCCATCCATAAGCATAAGGGTAACATTCAGCAGTAAATCATGACATTGTTTATCTAATATTACTTGTACTATTATTATCCCCAGTGTGTACCAATGAGTTTTTAATCTAAAAATGTATGTACCTCCACCAAAGCAAGGTTTGATTCCTCTTTTCTATTTATAAATAAAAATATGTAGTATTAACTCTACTACTTGTGTTTTCTCATCTGCTGGACAATCGGCAAAGGTAGGCGCAGTGGAGAGACAACCTGTTCCTTGCGCATCCCACTTTCATTGTATTAAAGTTCACGGGCGTAGCCAGGATTTAGTATCGGAAGTGTGATCCCCCCGCTTCGCTTCATTTTCAGCTTATTTTTATTAAATTTTTGATGAGTAAAAAAAAAACGCCGTCGTCAATCACCAATTGCCCCCTGGGTAACTTTAACATGGGCGTAGGCCCAAAGTTACCTTCTTTGTTTGTGAGCAGTAGAGATTTCAGTAAACAAATAATTAATTTCATATTTACTACACTTTATTATTTTCATTATTTTATTTTTAAATATAATGAAAGTAATAAAGTGTGTTGGATGTGATGTACAGCAATATGTAGGCAATCGTGTTGTAAGAACCAATCATATCAACTAACTATCCGTGATGATATTTATGTATGTAACCTCAGAGCAGTCCCGCGGCGGTGGCGGCGGCGGCGGGTGCGGCCGGGCTACGGCGGCGGCGCGTGCCGGCGCGCGACGTGCGGCTGCCGTGGAGCCTGCTGGCGCCCGAGCTGTCGGCGGCGCAGCGCGCGCGCACGCTCGCCGTCTACGGGGCGCTGGTGGCCGCGCGCCGCCACCGCCAGGCCAGGCTCTCCCTCAAGGTATGGCCGCGACTCCTCACATTCGCCGTTTGCCGTACAAACTAATCCATCACACTGTACACATCCTCCCACATTGCACACACACGCACATCACTTAAAATTTTAAGTTTTTTTGTATAGCAGGTATTGTAGGCGTCATGTTTTATATACCCAAAATATGCGACACAACACTACCTATACTAACCCAATATTATTGCTACAAATACATTACCCCTCAAAACATTTTTAACTTGACTTAGATTATAATTTTCAAATAAATAATAGTAGTAAGCAAGAAATAATTAATAAAATTAAAGCTCTAGATATTAATAAGGGTCCTGGTCCGGATGGTATTCCGGCGTCAGTTGTTAGGGCATGTGGAGAAGAATTGAGCATTCCATTACATATTTTATATAATAAATCACTGTAGTAAATTTCCAATATGCTGGAAAATAGCCCATATAGTTTCAATCTTTAAATCTGGCGATAAATCTTTGTGTGAAAATTACAGACCCTTTAGTATATTATCATGTTTTGCGAAGCTGTTTGAATCGTTAATATATGATTTCCTTTATAATCATTTTAAAATCAATTTTATCAGTTAGTCAGCACGGTTTTGTTAAAAACAGATCAACACTTATAAATCTGTTGGAGTATATACAATATATATGCAGAGCTTTTGTGAATAGAGGATTTTGTCAAGATGACTCAATTTACACCGATTTTAGCAAGGCTTTTGATTGTGTAAATAATTTACTGCTCTGTCAAAAAATGTCAGAGTATGGTATACATGGTAGTTTGCTGCGGTGGGTTTCTTCATATCTAAAAAATAGAAGTCAGTTAGTTGTGATTGGCGGACATATGTCTTCTTCCATATCTGTTCAATCTGGTGTACCGCAGGCGTCTCATTTGGGTCCATTGTTTTTTAGTGTCTTCATCAATGATTTAATTGTAAAACTTACATGTTCCGTACTAGCTTATGCTGTTGATCTAAAGATATTCAATACAATTAATAACATTGAAGTTTAGGCTGTATTATTACATTAAAATAAGCGATAACAAAAGCCAGAAGAAAATAATAAAAATGTAAACATCATTCGCACGAGAGTTAAAAAAGCGATGTGTTAAATCGAGACTTTAGCACTTTTAAAACTCTCGACTAATGTGTTCAATCGAACGTTTTAAAATCGTCTTTTTTTAATTTTCGCCGCCGCGGTAGAACATACAATTAATACTTCGAAATTACTGACAGTAGCAGTTTGTGTAGGTACTGCCGAGCGAAACATTAGAGGACAATTTATGAAGATTAGAGGCAGTATCTTGATAATTTTCCAGTTGTCTGAAAATATTTTGGTGGTCCTCCCAGACGTTTTAAAGATATATTAGGATATATCCTCTTAAGATTTGTCATATAACAAAGGTCGTGATCCAACCTCTGTGATTAGGTGTTCAGGATGTACGTCATCCCGCGCGCGCTCGTTCGCGCGAATGAGGCCTTAGATTTTTTTAAACGCCGAGAGTTTGGTACATAGACCCCCTCCCCCACCACTCTGACGCGGAGTTATGCGTAGTTAACATGATTTTGGGCTCTGTTTGGTCGAGCATAGGACCCCTGGGGCCCGGCTATATAGTGATGTGTTGTGGTCGGTGTCGGCAGATGGCGGAGTGGGCGGCGCCGCGGCCGGTGCCGGAGCGGGAGGCGCGGGCGGCGCGCTGCACCCGCTCGGGCCGCGCGGCGCCGGACTACCGCGAGCCCAAGCGTCGCCGCATACACCTCTACGAAGACTAACTCGGCCGCCGCGCCATTGTCTAACGCTGCCTCGTGAGATCCGCGACGTTGGGCCAATTGATATATTTATTGAATTAGGTTACACTACGGCAAACAACCACTTGTAGTACAACATATAACATTACAAGTATTGATCAAGATGGGTTCCACTAATAGTTGGTTGGGCACAACAACAACCCCCCGCAAGAGGTCGCTGCGGGCGCGGCGGGTGTCTCACAAATATGTTTGCTGATATTACCTTTGTAAATATAACCTTCCTTAGTAATTTAAAAGCAGCGTCTGGTGACAGATTTCTTATACAAATTATGATTTTGGGGGCTTTATAAATATGATTGACATCAAGGCCCGTACCAGTTGGCTACCGGTCGCCACTGTTTGGGAAGAAGCTTTAATTGAAATTAACACTTTTACTACTTTATCATATATTTTTTCAATTTGTTTAAATACAATAATTTTATGATATTACAATATTAATTTAATTAACAACCTCAAACTAAACATACCGAAGCTGAATTAACTTTTTAGGTACTTTTTAGTTTACACACTATTTATTTTTTAGTTTTAAGCGATTTATTATAACTTAAACACATATGGACATATAACATAATAGTTCAATCTGTAGAGAGATATTTATGTGTAAACAAACATCTGTCAAAAAGACTACACTACACTAAGCGCCTTGCTTATATACATGTGTCAGCAAATGTCCTCTCCCCTCTCCACTTCCCGGTTGTCACAGCTGGTGGATGTCCTCTCCCCTCTCCACTTCCCGGTTGTCACAGCTGGCGGATGTCCTCTCCCCTCTCCACTTCCCGGTTGTCACAGCTGGCGGATGTCCTCTCCCCTCTCCACTTCCCGGTTGTCACAGCTGGTGGATGTCCTCTCCCCTCTCCACTTCCCGGTTGTCACAGCTGGTGGATGTCCTCTCCCCTCTCCACTTCCCGGTTGTCACAGCTGGCGGATGTCCTCTCCCCTCTTCACTTCCCGGTTGTCACAGCTGGCGGATGTCCTCTCCCCTCTCCACTTCCCGGTTGTTACAGCTGGTGGATGTCCTCTCCCCTCTCCACTTCCCGGTTGTCACACCTGGTGGATGCCCTCTCCACTTCCCGGTTGTCACAGCTGGTGGATGTCCTCTCCCCTCTCCACTTCCCGGTTGTCACAGCTCAAAGTCAAAGTCAAAAATATTTATTTCATGTAAACCTTTACAGGTATTTATGCATAGTCAAAAAAAAAAAAAAGGTCTAAGTGTGCGCTTGGTTAGGTAGACTCTTGCATACATAAAATAATTAGAAACCAAACCGAACACACACCACATAACCAACCAGTGTAAGACTAGGTAATTAGGTGGTTCCATTCACCTGTCCATCGTTATCTGCCAGGCAAAGGTGCCACCGAGCCGACCAACCTAACAGACTATATATCTACGCCCCAAATATCCACTATAAGTAATAATTAATATAAATGTACAAAAATGTATCAATCGGAGCGCAAACACTGACCGCATGTTGGTCCCCCAGAGACACCCCGGAGAAAAAGGCACCAGCAAGTAAAAAACTCTGGCGTTCCACATATGTACCTGACCATCAGGATGTGGTTCATCGGCTGGTGGATGTCCTCTCCCCTCTCCACTTCCCGGTTGTCACAGCTGGTTAATGTCCTCTCCCCTCTCCACTTCCCGGTTGTCACAGCTGGTTAATGTCCTCTCCCCTCTCCACTTCCCGGTTGTCACAGCTGGTTAATGTCCTCTCCCCTCTCCACTTCCCGGTTGTCACAGCTGGTTAATGTCCTCTCCCCTCTCCACTTCCCGGTTGTCACAGCTGGTTAATGTCCTCTCCCCTCTCCACTTCCCGGTTGTCACAGCTGGTTAATGTCCTCTCCCCTCTCCACTTCCCGGTTGTCACAACCACACAAGAGATAAAACACAAACTATCTTAAACTTCACTTAAATACTTTTATAAGGGGGCAGATGCCATAGGGCATTCTAGTACATAGCATTATAACTTGGCAAATGGTATTTCTTGTCTGTCCGCTGAGAGTCATAAAATTATTACTAAGTAAATAGTATAGTTTAAAAATAAGAGGAGCGATCTCTGATATTAGTGTGGGAGTACAGAACAGAGGATGTAGAGTAGAAATGCAAGAGACCGCCGTTGTGTGAGAACCGGTGTCTTGCAAGGGTAATAGGGTATTTGACTCCTTTTTGAAACCCGTTTTATATGATTCTTCATTACATAATAATCACCACTACATTGATATTTCCGGGATGTCTACTCTATTATTAATAAAAATCAATGTTAAATTTGAATTTCCAAACAGGTGTTAAAAACGCTGTTTCGCAGTCTGTGTCAAGTGTGACGTTACACGCAGGTAAACAAACAAGCACAGATTAAATAATCTCCTATACATTATAGTCTATTCTATTTCATCCACATGATTTATAATCTGTGTATTGTTTTGTTTACTTGCGTGTGACGTCACCAGTCATCAACCAATCAAAGATGTTTTTGTTATAAATAAAATTGTATAAAAAAAAAAATATTTCGTGTAATCTACAAAAGATATACATAATTTAGTTTAAAATAAAGTGAAATATGTTTTTTTACGCCATTGTCTGATAGGATGACTACAATTTCTAGTATATTTTTAATGTAGTCAAATAGCCTATTGCACAGACCATTTATTGTTTATCATGACGAGAGCCTGGCGTCGGCCGAGACGGCCTAATAAGATATCACATAGCACACATTTTCCGAGTTTGCAATTAGTGTACATTTGGAGATATTGAAGTATACTGTAACAGCGCGGGCGGTATAGTCCGCGCACTGTGGTGTGGGCGCCTCTCTCACGACAGTAGTGCTACGTGCTAGTGTGTGTCTCGGTTACTGTGGTGTGGGCGCCTCTCTCACGACAGTAGTGCTACGTGCTAGTGTGTGTCACGGTCACTGTGGTGTGGGCGCCTCTCTCACGACAGTAGTGCTACGTGCTAGTGTGTGTGACGGTCACTGTGGTGTGGGCGCCTCTCTCACGACAGTAGTGCTACGTGCTAGTGTGTGTCACGGTCACTGTGGTGTGGGCGCCTCTCTCACGACAGTAGTGCTACGTGCTAGTGTGGGTCTCGGTCACTGTGGTGTGGGCGCCTCTCTCACGACAGTAGTGCTACGTGCTAGTGTGTGTCACGGTCACTGTGGTGTGGGCGCCTCTCTCACGACAGTAGTGCTACGTGCTAGTGTGTGTCTCGGTCACTGTGGTGTGGGCGCCTCTCTCACGACAGTAGTGCTACGTGCTAGTGTGTGTCTCGGTCACTGTGGTGTGGGCGCCTCTCTCACGACAGTAGTGCTACGTGCTAGTGTGTGTCTCGGTCACTGTGGTGTGGGCGCCTCTCTCACGACAGTAGTGCTACGTGCTAGTGTGTGTCACGGTCACTGTGGTGTGGGCGCCTCTCTCACGACAGTAGTGCTACGTGCTAGTGTGTGTCTCGGTCACTGTGGTGTGGGCGCCTCTCTCACGACAGTAGTGCTACGTGCTAGTGTGTGTCACGGTCACTGTGGTGTGGGCGCCTCTCTCACGACAGTAGTGCTACGTGCTAGTGTGTGTCACGGTCACTGTGGTGTGGGCGCCTCTCTCACGACAGTAGTGCTACGTACTAGTGTGTGTCACGGTCACTGTGGTGTGGGCGCCTCTCTCACGACAGTAGTGCTACGTGCTAGTGTGTGTCTCGGTCACTGTGGTGTGGGCGCCTCTCTCACGACAGTAGTGCTACGTGCTAGTGTGTGTCACGGTCACTGTGGTGTGGGTGCCTCTCTCACGACAGTAGTGCTACGTGCTAGTGTGTGTCACGGTCACTGTGGTGTGGGCGCCTCTCTCACGACAGTAGTGCTACGTGCTAGTGTGTGTCACGGTCACTGTGGTGTGGGCGCCTCTCTCACGACAGTAGTGCTACGTGCTAGTGTGTGTCACGGTCACTGTGGTGTGGGCGCCTCTCTCACGACAGTAGTGCTACGTGCTAGTGTGTGTCTCGGTCACTGTGGTGTGGGCGCCTCTCTCACGACAGTAGTGCTACGTGCTAGTGTGTGTCACGGTCACTGTGGTGTGGGCGCCTCTCTCACGACAGTAGTGCTACGTGCTAGTGTGTGTCACGGTCACTGTGGTGTGGGCGCCTCTCTCACGACAGTAGTGCTACGTGCTAGTGTGTGTCACGGTCACTGTGGTGTGGGCGCCTCTCTCACGACAGTAGTGCTACGTGCTAGTGTGTGTCACGGTCACTGTGCTTATGTTGTACTACAGTAACTATATGTCAGTAGTTGTAGTTGATATATATGACAACAATTGGGAGCACGGTGTTTACGATCTCTAAAAATATTATTTTTGTGTAAAATGTAGTGCTCATATTTGACTAATAGCCTTATTCATGAGTCCTTCAAGAACACTTTGGTTTTTGAAGGTTTCGTCTCTTTTACAAAATGTTGTAAGTATTCATTGTTGTTGCTAATAAAAAGAGACAAAACCTTCTCTAACTAAAGTGTTCTTAAAGGACTCAATAAGTTTTTATGAATACGCCGGTATTTAGTATGCAAAATATTCATTCCAAACCTATTCATAAAAAAACAGCATTTCAAAGATAATTTTGATTGGCAAGAAAGAGACGAAATAGCATTTTACATGCATGTAATTTATGTACAATAATTATAATATTTGTCAGCAAAGTTATAGTTGTAAGGACTGAGCGCATTTAGTATGTTTATGTAATGCACGGACTTGCGAGTTCGGTTCCGATATGGCCTGCCTGTGTGCACAGAGCATTTTCCACACGTACAGATAGATATATCCAATCATCAATCATTTAATTTTGTTTCAGTCTTTTATAGTTCGAATGATTAATTCCATGTAAATCTACATATATTTATGAATAGTAGAAAAAAATAACTTTATAGTCCTAAGTTTTGTACCAAAATGAACTAAATGTAACGATTAAAATAAAAAATGGCGCCAATTGTCCTAGCGTCATCCGAGCTGCAGAATGATATTGGTAGGTCGACGATTTTTAACTTTAATGAAATCGAACAACTTTTTCTATGGAACTAAGCGGCTCAAATGAAAAGAATTCTCCATACAAACTAGTAAATTTGCCAAAAAACACATGGTTCCATGGAAGAAGTTGTTGGATTTGATCAGTAGAGTCTCATATTAGCGGCTAATATGAAGCTATGATTGAGTCGGGCAGGAATATAACATTGTACTTTGGGCTTATAATTAGTTCAAAGTACAATGTTCCAAACTCCCCCTGTATATTATATTCCTGCCTGACTGAATCATAATACTTATCATCAGTTAACAAAATCACTCCATTATATATAATTTTCCTGCTTGACCCATCTCCTCCTTAGGGCTGGGTGTCGGTGAGCGAAGGGTTCCCGCCATACAGCATCGAGCAAACCATTGCTCAAACAGTCGGACACGAATCGCAACGTGCATAATGTCATTAGATTTTAAATATTTTTGTTATAAATTAATAAGTTTATTAAGTTTTTATTAAATTTTATTGTAAACTAATAAATTGTTTTGTTATTGAGTCCCAGCGGGAGACGTGCGGCGACAGCATGCGCGCACCAATGTGGCATGATAGCATCACCATCCAATGTTTTGTTATTGAGTCCCAGCGGGAGACGTGCGGCGACAGCATGCGCGCACCAATGTGGCATGATGGCATCACCATCCAATGTTTTGTTATTGAGTCCCAGCGGGAGACGTGCGGCGACAGCATGCGCGCACCAATGTGGCATGATGGCATCACCATCCAATGTTTTGTTATTGAGTCCCAGCGGGAGACGTGCGGCGACAGCATGCGCGCACCAATGTGGCATGATGGCATCACCATCCAATGTTTTGTTATTGAGTCCCAGCGGGAGACGTGCGGCGACAGCATGCGCGCACCAATGTGGCATGATGGCATCACCATCCAATGTTTTGTTATTGAGTCCCAGCGGGAGACGTGCGGCGACAGCATGCGCGCACCAATGTGGCATGATGGCATCACCATCCAATGTTTTGTTATTGAGCCCCAGCGGGAGACGTGCGGCGACAGCATGCGCGCACCAATGTGGCATGATAGCATCACCATCCAATGTTTTGTTATTGAGTCCCAGCGGGAGACGTGCGGCGACAGCATGCGCGCACCAATGTGGCATGATGGCATCACCATCCAATGTTTTGTTATTGAGTCCCAGCGGGAGACGTGCGGCGACAGCATGCGCGCACCAATGTGGCATGATGGCATCACCATCCAATGTTTTGTTATTGAGTCCCAGCGGGAGACGTGCGGCGACAGCATGCGCGCACCAATGTGGCATGATGGCATCACCATCCAATGTTTTGTTATTGAGTCCCAGCGGGAGACGTGCGGCGACAGCATGCGCGCACCAATGTGGCATGATGGCATCACCATCCAATGTTTTGTTATTGAGTCCCAGCGGGAGACGTGCGGCGACAGCATGCGCGCACCAATGTGGCATGATGGCATCACCATCCAATGTTTTGTTATTGAGTCCCAGCGGGAGACGTGCGGCGACAGCATGCGCGCACCAATGTGGCATGATGGCATCACCATCCAATGTTTTGTTATTGAGCCCCAGCGGGAGACGTGCGGCGACAGCATGCGCGCACCAATGTGGCATGATGGCATCACCATCCAATGTTTTGTTATTGAGTCCCAGCGGGAGACGTGCGGCGACAGCATGCGCGCACCAATGTGGCATGATGGCATCACCATCCAATGTTTTGTTATTGAGTCCCAGCGGGAGACGTGCGGCGACAGCATGCGCGCACCAATGTGGCATGATGGCATCACCATCCAATGTTTTTTAGATTCTTAATGTTGTTAGCTTAAGCTACGTCCAACTGACTACTTTGATGCCCGCACTGACCTGAAGGGGTCGCGCTACTACTGCTTGTATATTGTGGTCCACACAGACAACAATTGTGTACGTTACTCCTGCCGTAACCTCAACTCCACTCTTTACTCAGGATCTCTTGATTTGACATTTGGTGGAAAGAGAGACACATTGATGACGAAAGAGAGAATTTGTAGAGACAAATATGTTTGAGGAGACGACCTGGAATACGGGTGCTTCTTCTGTGGTGGGAGTGATCGTGGTAGGAAGAACTAGATAAATAAATACATAGATATTTTAAAAATATATTATTATTTAAATTAATTCAGGTACATCTTTTTTCTTCCACAATTAATAATATAATAATAGGGTCTTACAATTAGAGCGGGTTTTGGACGCATATAGAGGTACGCGTATCTGCAACCACTGTCGCCTATACGCGCCCAACATACCCGTAAAGGCACTTATAGAGGCAGCAATAGTGTAGTACTTGTGTGGTTGGTCCCCGGACGCGCAGATTCTGGCGGCGGTCAGTGCTTCCGGTAGCTCCTGAGGATGGGGTAGATGAGGTCCAGCGCCTCGTTTACTTCCGCTCGGGTCTTGCCTCCTGGAAACGATATACTTATTAACGTCGTCAGAGGGGTATCTACCTGATGATACGCAGTTTTATAAATAATGCTGTTACGAAACGGGCGGCGACCATTAGCATTATCCAACCGCCCGTTTCGTAACCGCACCCTGCATTGATCTGATTTATAAAAATTATCAAATCAGCGAAGCAGAAATAAACTATTTACTGCCATTTGACAAGACATACCTTTGCGAGAGCGGATTTTCTGCAATGACCAACTTAAAAACTAAACATCGTCACAGACTTGCAACTCGAAGACGACTTGAGATTGAAGCTGACAAATTGCAACAAGATTTTGTCACATTAATCAAAATACAGTTTTATTCCGTCATCAGAATAAAACTGTATTTTGAAGATTAAAAATGTAAAATATCTGATTTCATATTTTATCACCACTGGTCTAGGCTATAGCCATGTGAGTTCAAAAACTAATTGGGAACCACTGGTCTAGGCTATAGCCATGCGAGTTTTAAAACTAATTGGGAACCACTGGTCTAGGCTATAGCCATGTGAGTTCTAAAACTAATTGGGAACCACTGGTCTAGGCTATAGCCATGTGAGTTCTAAAACTAATTGGGATCCACTGGTCTAGGCTATAGCCATGTGAGTTCTAAAACTAATTGGGAACCACTGGTCTAGGCAATAGCCATGTGAGTTCTAAAACTAATTGGGAACCACTGGTCTAGGCTATAGCCATGTGAGTTCTAAAACTAATTGGGAACCACTGGTCTAGGCTATAGCCATGTGAGTTCTAAAACTAATTGGGATCCACTGGTCTAGGCTATAGCCATGTGAGTTCTAAAACTAATTGGGAACCACTGGTCTAGGCTATAGCCATGTGAGTTCTAAAACTAATTGGGAACCACTGGTCTAGGCAATAGCCATGTGAGTTTTAAAACTAATTGGGAACCACTGGTCTAGGCTATAGCCATGTGAGTTCTAAAACTAATTGGGAACCACTGGTCTAGGCTATAGCCATGTGAGTTCTAAAACTAATTGGGATCCACTGGTCTAGGCTATAGCCATGTGAGTTCTAAAACTAATTGGGAACCACTGGTCTAGGCAATAGCCATGTGAGTTCTAAAACTAATTGGGAACCACTGGTCTAGGCTATAGCCATGTGAGTTCTAAAACTAATTGGGAACCACTGGTCTAGGCTATAGCCATGTGAGTTCTAAAACTAATTGGGATCCACTGGTCTAGGCTATAGCCATGTGAGTTCTAAAACTAATTGGGAACCACTGGTCTAGGCTATAGCCATGTGAGTTCTAAAACTAATTGGGAACCACTGGTCTAGGCAATAGCCATGTGAGTTTTAAAACTAATTGGGAACCACTGGTCTAGGCTATAGCCATGTGAGTTCTAAAACTAATTGGGATCCACTGGTCTAGGCTATAGCCATGTGAGTTCTAAAACTAATTGGGAACCACTGGTCTAGGCAATAGCCATGTGAGTTCTAAAACTAATTGGGAACCACTGGTCTAGGCTATAGCCATGTGAGTTCTAAAACTAATTGGGATCCACTGGTCTAGGCTATAGCCATGTGAGTTCTAAAACTAATTGGGAACCACTGGTCTAGGCAATAGCCATGTGAGTTCTAAAACTAATTGGGAACCACTGGTCTAGGCTATAGCCATGTGAGTTCTAAAACTAATTGGGAACCACTGGTCTAGGCTATAGCCATGTGAGTTCTAAAACTAATTGGGATCCACTGGTCTAGGCTATAGCCATGTGAGTTCTAAAACTAATTGGGAACCACTGGTCTAGGCTATAGCCATGTGAGTTCTAAAACTAATTGGGAACCACTGGTCTAGGCAATAGCCATGTGAGTTCTAAAAATGATAGATTATTGTTCTATAACCACAATATTTATCATTTTTATAATTGACATCATATCAAATTGTTTATCCCTTATTTATATTTATGATTATTAAAAAAAAAGTTTTATAATTAAATAAATGAAATTTTCTAAAAGATCGTATTGTAGAGGCTGTTATATGTTGAGGTCCGTCTGATACACATGTTAGGGAAATGCTGTCGGTCTGTCGGTCAAGTTGACATCAACCGGAAATCTGGAAGTAAGAAAATGATGGACGTGAATCTTGTGTTATAATGTAAAAATCACAAGTATTCATCTGTTTCGCTGTACTCTTATATTAACGAATAATGTATTTGCCAGACTCTGGGTATACGTTGTGGTGTAGCGGCGGACATTATCATTATATATTAGTATATTAGCCAAATCCTATATATTCCACCGCTATTACGGAACCCGCCTAGTCGTAGTCCATTTTATGAAATTTAATATTTATTTTATAAAATCTTCTAAAAATCTAGAGCCGAATTGCGAAGAAATACAATTGCACAATATGCACTTAAAGAATCCGTACGGTAAATATTACATAACAATTTAAACATGCAAAAAGTGTGTACTAAAATGGCGCCTAAAATTCTCACATCCCAGCACCATCCAGCATTCGAGCATCCAGGTAGTTACATATATATTCTCACATCCCAGCACCATCATAGTATAGCATTCGAGCATCCAGGTAGTTACATATATATTCTCACATCCCAGCACCATCATAGTATAGTATTCGAGCATCCAGGTAGTTACATATATATTCTCACATCCCAGCACCATCATAGTATAGCATTCGAGCATCCAGGTAGTTACATATATATTCTCACATCCCAGCACCATCATAGTATAGCATTCAAACATCCAGGTAGTTACATATATATTCTCACATCCCAGCACCACCATAGTATAGCATTCGAGCATCCAGGTAGTTACATATATATTCTCACATCCCAGCACCACCATAGTATAGCATTCGAGCATCCAGGAAGTTACATATATATTCTCACATCCCAGCACCATCATAGTATAGCATTCGAGCATCCAGGTAGTTACATATATATTCTCACATCCCAGCACCATCATAGTATAGCATTCGAGCATCCAGGTAGTTACATATATATTCTCACATCCCAGCACCATCATAGTATAGCATTCGAGCATCCAGGTAGTTACATATATATTCTCACATCCCAGCACCATCATAGCATAGTATTCGAGCATCCAGGTAGTTACATATATATTCTCACATCCCAGCACCATCATAGTATAGCATTCGAGCATCCAGGTAGTTACATATATATTCTCACATCCCAGCACCATCATAGTATAGCATTCGAGCATCCAGGTAGTTACATATATATTCTCACATCCCAGCACCATCATAGTATAGCATTCGAGCATCCAGGTAGTTACATATATATTCTCACATCCCAGCACCATCATAGTATAGCATTCGAGCATCCAGGTAGTTACATATATATTCTCACATCCCAGCACCATCATAGTATAGCATTCGAACATCCAGGTAGTTACATATATATTCTCACATCCCAGCACCACCATAGTATAGCATTCGAGCATCCAGGTAGTTACATATATATTCTCACATCCCAGCACCACCATAGTATAGCATTCGAGCATCCAGGTAGTTACATATATATTCTCACATCCCAGCACCATCATAGTATAGCATTCGAGCATCCAGGTAGTTACATATATATTCTCACATCCCAGCACCATCATAGTATAGCATTCGAACATCCAGGTAGTTACATATATATTCTCACATCCCAGCACCACCATAGTATAGCATTCGAGCATCCAGGTAGTTACATATATATTCTCACATCCCAGCACCACCATAGTATAGCATTCGAGCATCCAGGTAGTTACATATATATTCTCACATCCCAGCACCACCATAGTATAGCATTCGAGCATCCAGGTAGTTACATATATATTCTCACATCCCAGCACCACCATAGTATAGCATTCGAGCATCCAGGTAGTTACATATATATTCTCACATCCCAGCACCATCATAGTATAGCATTCGAGCATCCAGGTAGTTACATATATATTCTCACATCCCAGCACCACCATAGTATAGCATTCGAGCATCCAGGTAGTTACATATATATTCTCACATCCCAGCACCACCATAGTATAGCATTCGAGCATCCAGGTAGTTACATATATATTCTCACATCCCAGCACCATCATAGTATAGCATTCGAGCATCCAGGTATATAATTAAGATCTACATACTCTGCCAGTTTTGGCATGCAAAATGTTAAACAATTAGGTAGTTAACTAAAATCGCAATGAAACCTAACAAGAACAATTACAAAGCACATTAAAACAAGCACAATACAATTTTTTTTTTTTTTTTTTTTTAAATATAGCAGGACATGTGACCCTACATCCACCTGAAGGTAAGTGCCAATGTAACGTCCAAGAATGTTCTCAACCAATAGTAGCTATGGTGCTTGCTTCAATTGGTTGATTCCACTATGTCTGCTTGAGAAACTTATTCACGCTACGCTTAAAGGACTCTGGATTAAAGGAAGAAGGGAAAACGCACGCAGGCAAGGCATTCCACCTTTTTATCGTGCGACATATATATATAGTCACCATACCTTTTTGTTCTGGTGGGCCTGTCATCCACTGTATGTGTATGCATTTTATTGCCAGTGCGGGTAGTACGGAAACGAAATGGGGAAGGAGGGATGAGTTCAAACAGCTCTTCAGAGCACTGTCCGTGATATAGGCGGTAGAATACGCTCAACGATGCAACTTCTCTACGCAGGTGCAAAGGCTCCAGTGTTTTAGAGAGCTGATCGTCGTTGATTATACGAATTGCAAGCTTTTGCAGTGAATCGAGAGCATTCAACAGGTATTTAGCGGATCCGTCCCAAAGGTGCGAGCAGTATTCCACACATGGCCGTACCTGAGCTTTATATAGCATTAATCGGAGTCTGGGTGAGAAAACCGCCACACCTTATTTAAGACTCCCAACTTTTTAGATGCTGATTTTGCAATGCTCTCGATATAGTTGCGGTGGTTAAGATCGGAGCGCAATTCTATCCCCAAGATATTAAAAACGGACGTTAGTTTAAGAGCGGTGTTCTGAAGAGACGGAAGTGGGGAAAAAGGGGACTTCTTTGCCGTCATTGCGCACGCTTGCGTTTTACCGGCATTGAACTGGACCAGATTATCTGACCCCCACGCAGATATACGGTCCAGAGTTTCGTTCAGTTCTGCGATCAAGGAACGTCGGGACTCCTCTACTTCGATTAGACTTAACGGTCTCTTGGACTGGTATCGCCCATGGACAGTACTATCATCTGCATAGCAATGAATGTTACCAAGTTTTAACATGTCATTGATATGCAGAATAAACAGTGTTGGTGACAGCACTGATCCCTGAGGCACGCCAGCATTTATGTCTTTGTATTTTGAGTTACAACCGTCTAAAACGACTCTAATACTCCTTTGCGAAAGAAAGCTGGCGATCCAGTCACATAACCGATTGGGAAGTCCATACGAAGGCAGCTTGGACAGTAGGGCTCTGTGCCAGACCCTATCAAATGCTTTGGAGATGTCTAGGCCAACTGCCAAAGCCTCGCCGTGTTGGTCTATTGCCTCTCCCCAAACGTGCGTGGCGTACGCTAGGAGATCACCTGTTGATCGTTTTGAACGAAATCCATATTGTTTATCGCTCAAAATGGAGTGATCTTTTAGGTATCGCACTATTTGTGCATTAATCAGTTTTTCACAAACTTTGCTCAAGATTGAGGTTACGGCAATAGGGCGATAATTGTTTGGGTCGGAGCGGTCACCCTTTTTTGGCACTGGCTGTATATTAGCTACTTTCCAAACTGTGGGAACTTTTGCGGAGGAGTAGGACAATCTATATAGACGCGTGAGAGCAGGACACAGTTCAAGTGCACACTCTTTTAAGACAACTGCTGGTATACCATCTGGACCACTGGCCTTCCGGGTATCTAAACTTCGGAGTATTGCACGCACGTCGCGCTGTCTTATAATGATATCGGGCATTGAGAAGCCACAATTATCAATACGAGGCGGTTGCGCGCCTCCATCATAAAGCCGAGAGTTTGAGACGAAAAGAGTTGCCAGTAGTTCGGCTTTATCTTTTGCCGAGTTTGCCAGCAATCCATCAGGCAGACGTAACGGTGGTAGTGAGGAGCGACAGAAGTTGGATTCCACGGATTTTACAAGCTGCCAGAAACTGCGACTACCAGCCGGGCGGTTAAGCAGTTCTTGCCCAATCCGTGAAATATGTTCAGATTCTGCCCGTTTGAACACCTTCCTGCAGACTTTGGTGGCAAGGTTGTATGCCGCTTTAAGGGACGCGAGGTTAGGATCACCACATGAGCGACCTTTCACCCATTTTCGGTACGCTGTGTTCTTGTTAGCCACTGCACTCGAGCAGTGACTATTGTACCATGGTCTGCTTCTACCCTTGCTGACGACATACGAGTGGGGGATATAATAATCCATACCCAGAAGTATCTCATCAGCAAGTAAAGATGCACACCTTGATGGATCTTTGTCCCTAAAGCAGCGTTGCCTCCAAGGAAGTGCTAAGAAGTATTCACGAAGCCCTTCCCAGTCAGCTGACGAATAATGCCAGACTTTTCGTGCCATATTGCGTTGAAGAGGTGGGATAGCAGTTTGCACAGTCGTTGTAACTAAACAATGGTCCGATCCACCCAGTGGACTGAGAACGGAGACATTGTAGTTAGTCGGCTGATTCGTCAGCAATAAGTCGAGTTTGGAAGGTGTATGGTCGGCCACATCAGGTATCCGTGTAAATTCGTCTACCAGTTGGGTCAAACCATGTGGCAAAATGGTGAGAAGACTTACCAGCGAGATCAGTCTTGAGGGATCCAAGCCATTGTTCATGGTGTGCGTTAAAGTCTCCCTAAAAGACGATCTCATCGCTAGGAAATCGCTCCTGAATCTTATCCGTCGCTCTACTCAAATAGTCTAGTTGTCTCTGAGTCCCCCTTGTGGGATCTATATAGACACGCGTAAACTCGAGACTGAGATCCCAAATCCACGCGCACCCACAAAACAGAAAAGGAAGAGTCCTCCATGTAGCGGAGACGGCGACAATAGATGTCTGACCTTACATATAAACATACCCCGGCCTTTGGTAGAAACTTCTTTTCCAGAGTATACCCAGGGTAAAGTAGATAAGATGTATCAGTCGGCTGGACAATCTGCGTCTCCGTAAGAAAAAGCATCTCTGGTTTTACCGTCTCGAGATGATGGTGGACGGCTATGAGGTTAGCATGGATCCCGCGAATGTTCGCGAAATTCATGTGAAAAGTGGAGATGTGCACCGCTGTAGAACGCTTTTTCTTATTTGTTGCTATCATGTTGGGTTTGAGTATGAAGATAAAGGGAAGAAAAAATTAAACCAGAAAGCGTGAAGTGACACATTGCATCTAAAGATAACACCCAAGAGTCAAACCTCTCGCAGTAAATACTTAAGAAGGAATAACGCCGACATGTCGGACGGAAGGGCCCCCGTACCCCCCCGGAAGTGGTTGCCGGGATCTCCTCCGGTCACCAACCGGCACGACAAACCACTCCGAGATTATGCGCCACATGACGGGACAGCCCCTCGTGGTGGTAAACCTTGAGCGGGCCCCTATACTATGCAGCGGGCGGCCAGCGGAAAACCGTTTCTACGGGTCTCCCTGGCCGACATGTCGATGCTGTCCCCTCCCAGTCTACGGTCGATATGACCCCCGGCATCATAGAACAGAGGCAATGTCCCACTGATTGTCCACCGATTGCTTCCGAAACACGACAATGATCGCTTGACGGATTTTTCATCAGTGGCTGGTGGTATCTAGCCAGGCGGGAAAACCCTTCCACCGCTAAAAAAATAAAAACACCAACACTTCCGAGAGAACAAAACACATTAAAAATAATAATAAAACAATAATTAATGAATTAATATTAAATAGATACAAACTCACACAATATGTATTATATAAAAATATTTATTTAGATTCAATATTTACTACTCGATATTTAAGCTTTTCATCTAAAAACTCCTTAACGCTGTAGTACCTTTTTTCCAATAATAAGTCGAATAGTGATTTCTTTAGATGTCTTAGATTCAATTCGGTGTAAGGTTTAGGTAAATGATTATATATTTTAATTGCCATGTAATAACAATTTCTTGCGCATAAAGTGAGGCGTGGTCGAGGCATATATAATGTATTAATGTACCTCTCGCTGCGGTACTCCATGTCACCGTTGGTTTTAAATATATATTGTGATGTTTGTATACAAAAATTATAATTTCGTACACGTATAGACATGGTAGCGTTAGTACTTTTAGTTGTTAAGTTACTATATTTCAATGATGTAACCATTCTCCGAAAGATCCCTTATTTGCTTTATTTTTCTTCTTATTCCGAGAAATGTATTTTTCAAAATGTGGCAACATTGTTTCTGCTACCAACATTGCGGCTAAGGGAACACTTAGGTGACACGCACTGACTAATTTTCCATATGTCTAGTTACTCAATGATTTAAACTTCAACTTAATTTTTATTTTTTATTTTGTCACTTTTGTATTTATTCTAGATTTTAGCTCTCTATAATCTTTGGTAGATAGAAAAACTTGTAAAAAATACCAAAGGGGTAGAATGCCCCAGTACTACTACATTACACTCTATATTGTAGTAACCAATATAGATAATTGTGGCATGCATTGCGACAAACTCTATAGGAGATGTGTGTGTGAGAGTGGGCACGCGGTTACCGGTGAGCACGAGCTTCCCGTTGCAGAAGGCCAGCAGCACGAGGCGCGGGCGCACGAGGCGGTACACGAGGCCGGGGAACAGCTCCGGTTCGTAGGCGGCGAACTGGCCGTGCGCCGCCTGCAGCGCCTCCAGCCGCAGCGGGAACCGCACGTCCGCCGTCGCGATCAGGTTCTGGATCTTCCAGCCCGTAAACTTTACCTGCACGCCGCGCAAACGCTTTAGTGAGGACGTGTTTGGCCGGACGCAGCCGTGTCGAAGCCGTGTCGCGCTAACTTACAGGAAAGCCCAGCTTCTGTATGATTCTGGCAAACTTTCTGGCGGCGATGTAGGAGTCGTGCTCGGTGCGCGTGCCCGTGCACACGATCTTCCCCGATCTACGAAAGTAATAATCACATAAATCAATTATAAAAAAAAACAAATATAATGTGTTTGGGGAGAGAGACGAGTGGCGGTGCTACCTGAACACGAGTGCGGTGGCGCGGGGCTCCAGGATGCGCATGATGACGCCGTGGAAGCGCGCCGGGTTGTACTCGCAGAAGCGCGTGCGGCAGTAGATGTCCAGCAGCTGCAGGTCGCAGCCCAGACTCACGCTGGACACGCAGTTCCTGCAAGTCCACGTAAAGGTCGCATTGCCAATATATTGCACCGACAGTTAATTCATTTAAAAACAGTCAAGGGCAATGATATTATAATCATTTATTATGTTAAGAAAATGCAAAATGTTAAGCTGTCGGTCCCGGTTTCACTATACCAACTTGTGAAACTGTTTATAGGGCTATTCAAAACATCACGACGCGCTAGCCACTTGTTCGGTGCATACTCATACCTTACTGCGACGAGATTGTATTAAAACCCCTCCGCTGGGTACCCTGGGGCCGTCTAGGCGGTCTCGGGCGCCGTAAGGCACCCGTGATGATAAGTATGTATGTAGAAAATGCAGTTACAAAATCAAGTTTAACACTAGCCAGTTAAACTTGATTTCCTCTGGTTTCCACTCTGATCCCGGGACTTACACTCTGATCCCGGGACTCACACTCTGATCCCGGGACTCACACTCTGATCCCGGGACTCACACTCTGATCCCGGGACTCACACTCTGATCCCGGGACTCACACTCTGATCCCGGGACTCACACTCTGATCCCGGGACTCACACTCTGATCCCGGGACTCACAATCTGATCCCGGGACTCACAGAGAACATTTAATATTAAAAAGCAAATGAGATGATGCTACTTATTATTTAAATAAATAATAAACAATACAAATGTATAATTTTGCAATGGGTGGGTTTTCAGGTCTCTTCACAACATATGTAAGGGGTAATATAAATAAAAAAAATGTCTTTGAACTTTTAACCACACTTATGGTCGGATCGATAGTCGTTGAGCCATTGCTTGGAAAAGTCAAAATATAGTTTTTTCATATGCAGAAGTCGGAAGCATCGGCTAAGCATTAGCAACGACGGTTATGCCGACGGTTAGGCTATAATATATAAATTATAGCTTCAAAAATACTATTATACATATATTGATAAGATGAAACTCAGCACGAGTTTGTAATATGTGAAATGCAAATAAATGAATTGTATTTTTTTTTCCATTTTTTTTTTTAATAATTTTTGCTCACTGGAAAAAATATAAAAATCATGCGAAATTAAGGTATAGAAATTAGCTGAGCCTGGCCTGAAGACCACTCCCAGGGCAACTTTTTTTCGGATACGAATTTCCCTGACTTTTGCAGATTTTCCCTGAACTTCAAAAAGAAAAAATAAATTGTATTTGAGATAAAAATTATTAGAAAATAGAAACAACTATTTTGTTGCTCTATATTTTCGGAAAATAAGGAGCAACAAAATATATTTCACATTCTTAAAAAAATAAGCATATTTTGTGATCTTATATGGAACCGCCCGCTGAGGTTGCCAGTCGTATACAGTAGGTAGTTGTGCGGGTACTTTCAATATTTTCCCTGACATTTTCCGGTTTTCCAGAAAGTGGCCAGCCTGCCTCCATTGTGCGCTGTGGTGTATTGCAAACACACCTGATTGATTATTGTCGTACGAGTCATTTTGTAGATAAGTATATAATGATAACGTTACTGTATTTTAATAGTGCTCTTGGCCTGACTGGGCTCGCTGGGCATGGGCGTGAGCGGCACCAGCGAGCTGTGCGGCGTGGGGGCGCGCAGCGTGGGGGTGACGGGCACCTCCGGCGGCTCCGGGCTCGCGGGGACCTCCGCACTCTCGGACAACTCCATCTGCAACATTGTGACCAACTTTATTCCGGAAATAAATAAATAGGAGCAACTTATTATTCACTTACGCATTGAAGAGATGCTAAAAGAAATGTATTACCTAACTAATGTCCTTCGAGGAATCAATATGTCTAGAAGTGCCAAGTTATACACATATTGAGTTTATATGATTTATGAATGAGTTTAAAAAAAAAGTTAAATTATACCAAAATTACCTATATCTCACATTCAGACCTCAACACGTCATTTCAAGATATAATAAATAGTTTCGAAAATAATGACATAGAACGCCAATTGTTATACGAAAGTGATGTATATTATTTTGTTTTTGGAAGCTTCAAGTCTAAACTACTGAACCGAGTTTGATGATTTTATTTAGTCATATTAAATGTATACTTTGAAAATTAAACTGTCAACATGACACATTACAATGTACATGACCACCTCTGTCATCCGAAAGTTGTGGGTTCAAGTCCCTTCCCACCCATGGCAATACCATTTTCTGTAGTTTGTTATTGTCTGGATGTTTATAAAATATAATTGATTTTTTTTATTTATTTAAATCTTTATTGCATACAAAATACAAAGGCGGACTTAATGCCGCATTCTCTACCAGTCAAACCTTCGGGACAATAAAAGCAGTTAATAAGTGAGGTAGGTGCAATACAGTAACTGAATATAATATAATTAATATTTTTTATATGTTTATTGATCCAAAAATATTTAACAAAATTACAAGTAATAAAATACAATAGTGTTAGTTACGTTTCCTATTTCGTAAAATAGTTTTATTACATGAATTTATTTAGACACCCTGACCCCTGTGCTAGGAAATAGTTTTAAGAATATTGTAAAATCCCTCTTTCGTCCGACCTCTTGCCGAGTAAAGACGTGTTAATAATTAACCAATGAATTTTAAATAAGTGTGTATTGAAATATAAACCCTATGTGACTGAGATAGCGTATAAAATGGTGCAAATAAGTGTGTGGTAGTAATACCATTTCTTTACTGTGTGTGCGCGTGTTGCTTGACATTCTCGTGAATCTACCCGTTGTGCGACTGTGAAGTTTCAACAAAAAAGACCGAACAAAGTCTAGTTTTTCTTTGTGTTTTAATTTTCCATAAAAATAAAATAAAAAACTATATCCAATTTTCTAAACAAAATAAGTAGAATGCTCAGATCACCTGAAAGGGCTAACTCAGTGCCTGATGTCTCAAAGTTAGATTCTGTATCACCAGAAAATTTCATATCAACGAGAAATAAACGAAGAAGGCCCGCAGAAACACAGGATCTCTTTTTGAACAATATTAAGGATGAATAAAAAACCAATTAACTGAACTCTTTCAACAATTCACCCAAAATAATTATGAGCAAATAAGTACTATTATAACAATGCTTAATTACATTCAACAGACAAACGGTGCCATACAGAATACAATCACTTTACTCACAGAACAAAATACAGAATATAAGCAAAGAATTGAACAATTGGAAGTACAAACTAAGAAGGATAAGGAGCGTATAACTGTATTGGAGAACTTGTTCGAGGAACAACAGCGAATGAACAAAAAATCTAATATCGAGATTAAAAATATACCTTTGCAAAATAATAACTCTAAAAATGACCTTCTTAATATGATGTTCACTCTATCCAAAAACCTTAATTTGAATCTTCAACAAACTGATATAAAAGATATTACACAGATAAAAACTAAGAATGGTAAAAGCACTGTAATAGTGGAGTTTAATAGTACTTTAATAAAAACTGAAACCCTTAAAGCCGCAAAATCCTACAATTATAAAAACAATAATAACAAACTTAATGTAAAACACCTGGATTCCAAAATCAATGAAACAACCCCAATATACTTATCTGAAAACCTAACTTTAAAGTCATCTAGATTATATTACTTAGCAAGACAATTGAAGACATCAAGGAACTTTAAATACTGCTGGACTAACTTTGGAAGGGTATACTTGCGAAAGGACGACAGCTCTGCAATAATCACAGTTTCTAATGAAGCTCAAATTCAACAGCTCCTTATAAATTAAATTAAACTATATATATATATATATATATATATATTATTGTTAGATTGTTAGTAATTGGAGAGGTACCTAATTGAGTATAACTAACCCCCTACTTAACCTAATTGTTGTTGTGTACCTATAGTATGTGCATGATTCTGAATTTTTAGAATATATACCCATTCTAACGCTTAAATATACACACCTACTTAATTTTACTGTATTAATTTTATTCAACAAGTGAGTGCTTGGCTCACTTGTTACCTTATTCTTTTATATAATATTACACACCACAACAATTACAATTCAAATCTTTCTGAAAAAAGAGGGAAATTGAATCATAGAAGGAATAATGTAAGAAAGAAAAAATAATTTAAAAAATGCTACTCTTAATTGCTTACCTACTAACTTTAATTTTGAAGAAATACAATAATAAATTACCTACTTAAAATAAATTAATAAATTTGTTTCTTTCAGTGATTGGGTTGGCTAAACAGTTTTATTTAGTTGTTTATATGTATGTATGATAGTTTACGTGTAATTTATTATTTATACAGGGTGTCCCAGAAATCAACGATAAACCGAAAACGGGTGATAGGCCAAGTCATGACAGTTATTAGAAAAATATAAAAAAAAATCTTTGTCGTGTATATTTCATATTATAAATATTTTAAAAAATATCGGAAAAACTGACATCCTGTGATGATCTTTCAAGTCCTAAGACTACAAATATTACTTTTTTGAATATTTTTTTTCTGCATTGTAGTCATGACTAACCCTTCTTTAAATAACAGTTCATATTTTAAACATACCTGCCTTAGTTTTAATAAAATGGTGTGTTTTTGCCCAACAATAAATTCAAAATAATTACTACACCCAACTTTAATCGTCTGTACTGTAAAAAAAAAATACTACCATATTTTGGCAAGTAACTTTAAAAGATGGCGCATTTAATCTGGATTCCAAAATGGTATGATACTTGTTAGATTACTTCTTAATTGAAGAAAAAAAAAATTTTTTTAACGGAACCGGGTTTCAAGCCAACTGTTTAATTATTTAAAATGTTGGAATTAAGTTGTTATGTGACGACTATGAGTGACGTCATCTTGTCTAGAGTGAGCGAGACAGATTGTGACGCTAAGTGCGAGTGAGACAGAGAGTGACGCCACCCTGACAACACGGCAATGAACAGGAACGTCTTGCAAAACCGCAGTACGTTACGATCATTCGTTTACCGCGCATCTTTCTGTATCCGTATTGACTTCGTACTACAACTGTGCTACTGTTTATTAGACTTGATTTGCTTTGTGATTTGGATTTATCTGCCCCGTTTCTGACGACCCTGGACTTGTTTTAATCGTCGTATCTTCGATCGTATTGTGTGATTCCATTGTTGTGTGTTATCATGCCATCTCGATACACCGCACAAGAATACACCAATATGCATCTCATTTATGGAGAATGCTTATGCAACGCTAATGCTGCAGCTAGAATGTATCGTGAGAGATACCCAAACGCTGAGCGTCATCCTGATTATCGAGTATTTATTAACGTGCATCGGTCACTCTCAGAGGGTCGATTCCCTAATCAAATGACTAGCGAGGGAAGGCCTGTCATGCCCTACGAGGAAGAAGTGCTCCAGGCGGTCGAAGAAGACCGAAGTATCTCAGTACGTGGCATTGAAGAGAGCATCGGCGTACCCAAAAGTACTGCACATCGTATTTTGCAGAAGAACCAGTTCCATCCTTACCATGTACAACGAGTACAAAGCCTACTACCCCGAGACTACCCAGCGAGAGTGCAGTTTTGTCAAACGATGTTGCAGAGACACAGAGATGATCCGCGATTCTTTGAAAAAATTCTGTGGTCAGACGAATCAACGTTCAAAAAGGATGGTTTCATGAACCTCCACAATTTGCACGAATGGCACGTGGAAAATCCACTTTTGATGCGGGAGGACAGATCGCAGTACCGGTTTAAGGTGAACATGTGGACGGGGATTTTGAACGGTACTGTTATTGGTCCATTTGAGCTGCCGGAGAACTTAACTGCCCAGGCTTATTTGGACTTCTTACAGAACCAATTACCTGATTTGTTGGAAGAAGTGCCGCTGAACATTTACGGCAGCATGTGGTACCAACAAGATGGCTGCCCAGCACATTACGCTCGCACAGTACGAGAGTTTCTCGACCGAGAATACCCTGATAGGTGGATTGGGCGGGGCGGTACAATTTCGTGGCCTGCCCGTTCACCTGATTTAAACCCCATTGATTTTTTTTATTGGGGAACGATAAAAGAAAAAGTTTATTCTAAACCAATACAAGATTTAGCCGAGCTGCGCCAAAAAATTACAGAAGCTGCTGAACACATAAACTCAAGAAGATACGCCCGTCTTATTACGCGATCATTTTTAAGGAGATGTAGAGCTTGCATTGCAGCTGAAGGCAAACTGTTCGAACATTTGCTGTAAATCTTTGCAAATTTAATTAAATTAATAACTGAAGAAATCCAATGACTGACTTTTATTTTAAACTTGCACCTAAAACTAACTAATTACTTGATAACCCGTGGCTAACAAGAACAAGGTGGCGTCTGTATCTAAATCACTCACATTGTCAAAATATCGTGTATTCATACTTGAAAATTGTAGACATAAAAATGCCCATTTTTTCCTTTGATAAAAAAGCACTCGCACTTAGCGTCACAATCTGTCTCGCTCACTCTAGACAAGATGACGTCACTCATAGTCGTCACATAACAACTTAATTCCAACATTTTAAATAATTAAACAGTTGGCTTGAAACCCGGTTCCGTTAAAAAAATTTTTTTTTTCTTCAATTAAGAAGTAATCTAACAAGTATCATACCATTTTGGAATCCAGATTAAATGCGCCATCTTTTAAAGTTACTTGCCAAAATATGGTAGTATTTTTTTTTTACAGTACAGACGATTAAAGTTGGGTGTAGTAATTATTTTGAATTTATTGTTGGGCAAAAACACACCATTTTATTAAAACTAAGGCAGGTATGTTTAAAATATGAACTGTTATTTAAAGAAGGGTTAGTCATGACTACAATGCAGAAAAAAAATATTCAAAAAAGTAATATTTGTAGTCTTAGGACTTGAAAGATCATCACAGGATGTCAGTTTTTCCGATATTTTTTAAAATATATATAATATGAAATATACACGACAAAGATTTTTTTTTATATTTTTCTAATAACTGTCATGACTTGGCCTATCACCCGTTTTCGGTTTATCGTTGATTTCTGGGACACCCTGTATATGCCTAATTTGGTAATTACATAATACAAGACATATCTGAAACAAATAAAGTGTGTTAGATGTGTTTCTTACTTGGTAAAATATATAAATTGAAGCTATAAAATTTTATTGCCAAATATTTCGCCTCTCTATGGAGCGGCGTCATCAGTGACTGTCACTGATGACGCCGCTCCATAGAGAGGCGAAATATTTGGCAATAAAATTTTATAGCTTCAATTTATATATTTTACCAAATAATACAAGACATTGATGTTTATGAAATTTACTAAATTCACTCTTAACATAGATATACTTCACCTATAATAGTTTTATTGTTGTAGTAACTATTAAAATTAATTAATTTCATTCTGAGAGGAGGTTATTCTGTGTTGATTTTGATACATACCTATTATCATATATATTATCTACACTAAAAATATTTATAAGCGATTATACATATATATGTATTTACCAACTTTTAACCACACTACATCTTATAGGATACTATAAAATATTAATAATGTACAAATGGATACCATTTTTCCAAAGTAACATTGTAAAATAAATAATAATAATATATATTGATGAATATATGTACCTATATATATTATAATAGAATATATATATATATATATATATATATATCGAAAAGGAAACGCTCATTCATTCGCTCATAAGACACTGAACTATTTATCTATAGCACAAGTAATTTGAATACATAAGTTTAGGATACATTTACATGTATTTTGACATTTGCTACTCTTATTTGTACTTTTATTTGTATAAACTGTATACCTACATAGCAAAATGATTAATTCCATAACATCTATAGAAGAATTAGATAATTTGCAACTGGCGCAAACAAATGACACTCAAATTGTCGATTTTACTAAATTACACTTACATGATTTTACTATAATTTCACAAAATATCCGAAGCGTTTATAATAATTTCGATGACCTGATACTTACCATATCCCAACTAGAAACTTACATTGATGTTATTGTTTTAACAGAATGTAGACTCAACCTTAATAAAAACATTCCACAAATTGAAAACTATATGACATTTTCTACAACACACCAAGTAAACAAATGTGACGGAGTGGTCATTTATGTAAATAAAAATCATACAGTTAGTGTACAGGAAATAAAACTAATTCAAGCGTCCTGCTTACAAATAACGACAAAGAATTACACTATCCTAGGAATTTATCGCTCTCCATCTAACACAAACGCAGCAAATTTTGTTCATTCATTGAATCTCCATCTCGATACATTAAAATCAAGAGAAAATATAATTATAACAGGCGATATAAATATAAACCTTATAAACAAAATAAATGAACAATCATATGAACGGACAAATAGGCTAAGTTATTTAAACATGCCGTCAATGCAGGGTTTGCTACCTGGTCATCTTTTACCAACAAGGAACAAAGCCTGCCTGGACCATTTTATTTTAAAACTTAAAAATATCAAAACTACAGCTACAATTTCTGTATTAAAGACTACTGTAACTGATCATTTTATGATTTTCTTAGGGTTAACTAATAATACAAAGACGCACAACTATAATACTTATAATATTAAATATAGGGAAAGAATTAATTATGAAAGTCTATTGAATAGTATTAATAAAATTAAACTTCACGACTTCTTAAAATATGAAGACCCTAGTATATATACCGAAATGTTAATAGATAAATTAAGAGAGTGTTTATCAAATAACACCATAAAAACAGTAGTCTCAAGTAAAAAAAGGATTATAAAACCTTGGATGACGCCAGGTATATTGCGCTGCATAAGGAATAGAAACCATATGCAATTACAACTAAGATCTGACCCTGGGAATGAAATACTAAATATAACATACCGTAGATACCGTAACTTCTGTAACAATTTAATCAAAAAGCAGAAACGAAAATATGATAGTGAACAATTAACTAAAGCAAATAATAACCCTAAAGCCTTATGGAAAACTATAAATATTATAACAAATCGTAAAAGTAATAAATCGCAAAACATTGAATTATTGGATATGGCTCCATCCCCCCTTGAATCAGTTAATACAATTAACGCATACTTTTCTAACATAGGAAAAACTCTCGCCGAGAATATTTACAAGGACAATCGTCAAAATTCGTATATACACCCAATAACTTCAACTTCACATTCAACATCCTTCGTATTACTAAACACTGATCCCCAAGAGGTGTTTAATATTCTAATGAAACTTAAAACCGAAAGCGCACCGGGATGGGATAACATACCAACAAAACCTTTAAAACACGCCCATGAAATTATTGTACCAATTATAACTCATTTGGCTAACCTTTGTTTTGCATAGGGGATTTTCCCGACGGCTCTTAAGCACTCTATTATCACTCCAGTGTACAAGGGTGGAGAAAGAGATAGTATCTCCAATTATAGGCCTATTTCATTATTACCATCAATATCAAAGATAATAGAAAAGTTGATAAATACGCGCCTTACTAATTACTTAAATACCTATAATATACTATCTAAATCACAGTTCGGTTTTAGACAGGGAGTATCAACAGAAGATGCTGTTATTTCGATGACCTCACTTATTATTTCTCAAGTCGATGCAGGTAAAAAATGTCTGACTGTCTTTTTAGATCTGAGAAAAGCTTTTGACACTGTCTCTGTTCCCATCCTTGTACAAAAGCTTGACAATATTGGTATAAGAGGTACTTCATTAGAGCTTTTTACAGACTACCTTACAAACCGTAAACAACAAGTAAAGGTCTTGTTAGTGATGGGGTGGATATTACCTTTGGAGTTCCCCAAGGTAGTGTACTGGGCCCCACACTTTTTCTAATTTACATCAAACACTTATGTGAATTAAAAATAGACCAAGGGCACATTTTCTCATATGCAGATGACACAGCGATTGTTTTTATAGGTGACACATGGAATGATGTTCGGGGATCGGCAGAGAAAGGCCTAGCTCGCATAGCTTCCTGGTTAAATACAAACTTGCTTTCCTTAAATATATCAAAAACTAATTTCATATGTTTCACAAAAAAGGTTCGGACTCAACCTGAAATTAATTTCCAAATAAAAATATATAATGGTCACAACCCTGAAACTCCCAATTGTTCCTGCACCCAAATCTCTAGAGTGACATCTACTAAGTATCTGGGTGTTATGATTGATCAACGCATGTCGTGGTTCCCACATTTAGAGCTAATGATGGGTAGAATTAGAAAACTTATAGTTACATTTAAGAGTCTAAGACATGTTGCCACAAAAACCCTACTAAATAAAATTTACACATCTTTAGCTCAATCTATAATAGTATATTGTATACCTGTGTGGGGTGGAGCTGTAAAAACTAAATTTATAGATCTGGAAAGAGCTCAGCGAGCTTTATTAAAAGTTATGTATTTTAAACCATTTCGATTTCCTACCGAAGATTTATATTCTATATGTGATTTACTTGGTGTCAGAAAGTTGTACATTTTGTATGGAATTTTAAAATTACACAAAAATTTACCGTATGATTCTCATAAAATTAACAAAAGAAGACATGATATAGTAGCCCCAGTAGTAACAGTAAAGACTTCCTTTGCTAGTAGACAATATGCCAAACAAATTAATTATTTATATAATATTATAAATAGAAACATTAATATATACCCATTGACATACTACGAATGTAAAAAATCACTAATAACTTGGCTAAAATCTAAAAGCTATGATGAGATTGAGACGATCATGCAAATAAATGAATAAACCCTTAAATTGATAGCTACTAACGAGTATATACTTATTTCGACAAACCCTACATATATGTACTATATCTTGAAAGTTATACCTTTTAAGATATATTGTAAAACTATTTTAAAATATTTATTTTGTTTGCCGGGTTTTCATAAACATAGATTTACATAATTTTATTTTGGTTTTTATTTTATTTTATTATACTTGCTTTTTGTTTTTAATTTTTATTTCTTACTCTTATGAATAGATATCAAGTATTATTATCACCATAATCTTATAGATGCTAGGTAGTTTATGTGTTATGTTTGTACCTGGGTTGATTGTCTAGTAAATTGTGTCTAGTGAAAAGTTATTGATATTATTATTTACTTGTAACTTACCTTTGATATTAAAATTATTATTTACTATTAAAATTAACCTACTAATACTACTACTACTAATATTTACTTAATACTTATCTTTATTATATATGTGTCACTGAGGATAAAAATGCATTGTATAAGTGAAGAGCGGTGACTCCCGACACAAGTATTTAAATACTTAATGGGAGTCCCCAAAACCTGTAAAAACTTTGTAAAATTGCTTCGAATACATTTTTTTTTTTTTTTTTTTTTAATTTCCTCCAAATTTTACAATTCTTATAGTAATATAGTTATTATGGTAGGAAATGGATTGAACACAAGCAAAAAAGACTTGTTGGACAGTGTCGATCTTTTGTCTGAAATTGGAGTATGTTATTATATATATATGTTACAATATGTACATTCCTTTATTCAAACCAATATTCCACCTCACAGAATAAACATATATATTATTTAAATAATTGCATGTATAATTTGACATGTTACAATAATTTGTTTACTTTATTTGATATTAACAAATTTGTTAAGAATATTAATATGACCCAGGATAGCTTTAAACTACCTATGAAGGTACAAAAAGGTATTGCTACATTGGTAGCCAATAATATATTATTAAGTACTGACTCCACATCATCATTTAGTACTAGTACTAATAATGTTGTGGTACAACCTATTTTAAACTTATAGATGTGACAACAGAGAAGGTCGATTGTACACTTAATACACCAAAATATACAAAGCGTCTCTAGCAAGGTTCTTTACATTGAATTGTTAATTGAAAAATATGATTTAGATTTGATTTACAGAATCCTGATTGATGTGTTTTACAGAATCCTGGCTAAAAGCAGAGAAAATGTGTTTCAGTATAAATTTGTAGTTGCTAGTTTTTTCAATAGAAACTCCGGTGAGGGAGGTGGATCTATTATATTAATTAAAGAATCACTAAAATGCAAAGAACGGAAGGATATTGTAAAACTATCAGTTGAACGTGTTTGTGAGATCTCATGTGCAGAGATGAATACTTATATTATTCCCCCCCCCCTCTGCATTATCTAATTTTATTACTATAATGGAGAATGTCCTGTCAAAAGTTTATGACTTAAATAAACAAATTTTTACATGTGAGGATTTCAATATAGATATTTTAATAAATAACAGTGACAAATATAAACTAATTTCATTGTTTAATTCCTTTAATTTAAATAATGTATTCATGGAGCCAACTAGGATCACTTAGTGTGCCTTGTCACTAGTCGGCCTTGCATAGATAATATATTTACCAATGGTTCACTCTTAAGTAATTCTGTTATTACAGGTGTGCGTTCATACCATAAATGTTTGTTGATTAGCTTTCAATCTCAAATTAAACCCATAAATAAAATTATTAAGTACAGACCATTAACAGTTAATAAACTCAATTATTTTAATGACAACATAATAAATCAAATGTCCAGCTTCATATATAATATTAATCAGCCAGATGTTACATACCCGAATCTACATAAAATAATAGATCAAGAATTTAATAAAGTATGTCAAATAATAAATAATAATAATAATATGGAGGACAAATTACACATATTGTTCTGATCACAAACTAAGCACTAGGCTTGTACTATGTGTACCAGAAGCAACGATATAATACATATTATATTTTATAAACACCCAGACCATGACAAACTGTATAGAAAATACGTACTAATATTTTTTTTGCCATCGGTGGGAATCGAACCCACGACCTCCGGATACAACGCCAAAGGCGCAACCGCTAGTCTACGGAGGCTGTCGAAACAAAGAAAATTAACGACAAATTAAATTTTGCTATTTGGGCCACAAAGGGCATTAGAATAAGTAGGGATACATTATACGATCTATATGACAAAAGATCATACACATCTGACCAAAGTTTCCACAATTATGTTAGGAATTATTTAAAATTATTTAAAAAAGTTTGTATCATAGCAAAATCTATTTATATTGGATCTAAAATCACAGTCAGATAATAAATCCAAGTGTGTATGGAAAATGATAAACACTGAAACTGGAAAAAAATCTAATTAGGCAAAATAATATTTCAATTATACATAATGGAGTTATGATATCGGACAATAAACAAGTTGCTGAATTATTCGAAGATTTTTTTACTAATATTCCATTACAAATCACGAACAGTATTAAATCATCAGTTAGTACTGCTAGGGAATTTCTAAAACAATATATTAAAATACCAAAAATACCTAATTTTACTTTTAAATATGTCACAAATGAGGATATTCTTAAACACTTTAAAATGTTAAATAAGAAGCAAACTGAAGATTTATGGGGGTGTCGGTCAAAGCTATAGAACCAATCATTAATACTAGGACCGGTACTTGCGCTTATATTTATAATGGGTGTGTTAATGAAAGAATTTTTCCCGACCTTATGAAACACAGTAAAATAGATCCGATATTCAAGTCCGGTTGTAAGACAGACCCAAATAATTATCGTGCTGTTTCTGTCCTACCATCCTCAAGTAAAATTTTCGAAAAAATAATTCAATGTTGCATGATCAACAATACGGGTTTAAAAAAGGAAGAAACACAACTAATGCCAGTACAAGTTTGATTGCGGAAATAATCGATGCTTGGGAAAATCCTCAGGACCTCGTTGGTGTTTTCTGTGATCTATCTAAGGCGTTTGATTGTGTTGATCATCAAACTTTGTTAGATAAGTTAGAATTTTATTGTATTCGCGACTTAGCTTTAAATCTATTAAAATCTTACCTTTCCAATAGAACTCAAGGTGTTAATATTGATGGCTGTCTATCCGAAGCGGCCCTTGTAAAGATGGTTGTTCCGCAAGGCTCGATTTTAGGACCATTCCTCTTCCTAGTATACATCAATGACCTTCCTCATATGGTTCAGGAGATGGCGCAGATAGTGCTATTTGCTGATGATACACCTCTACTGTTTAAAGTTAGTAGAAAATATAATATATTAACATCAGCAAATTACACTTTGGAAATGGTTTCGAGGTGGTTCACGGCGAATAATTTAATTTTAAATGCTAAGAAGACTAAGTGTCTAAAATTTATGCTCCCCAACGTAACTGGTATTAATTCCACAGTGAAGTTAGGTGGTACTGATCTGGAATTTGTTGACTCCACTGTGTTTTTAGGGATCACAGTCGATTACAAACTACAGTGGAAAGCTCACATAAATACTCTATCCAATAGATTGAACTCTGCTGCATATGCAGTCAGAATAATCAGACAATTAACTGATGTTGCAACAGCCCGACTAGTGTACTTCGCCTATTTTTACAGTATAATGACGTATGGTCTTATGGGGATCCGCGGCAGATTTTGATGATATATTTATTTTACAAAAGAGGGCTATTCGGGCAATATATGGCATGAAAGCTCGTGATTATCTCCGGAAAACATTTCCTATGATTGATGTATTGACACTACCATCTCTATATAAAAATGTTTTGTAATTATAATGTTTTGTCATTAACAGTATACTACTACAACTACGGTAGGCTACTGTCCAAAGTTGATATGAGTAAGCTTGACTTTGTTCGGTATAACAATGAGCCGATTGCGTTCTGCAGTGAGGTAAAAAATCTTGGTTTACACCTTGATTCTTGCCTTACATGGGGAGCGCAAATCACCAACATTAGTCGAAAAATCTTTTCTTTACTGCACTCCCTAAACAAATTAAAGCACTTTTTGCCATTAAAAGCTAAAATTTTGCTCTTACAGGCTCTGCTGCTTCCCCTACTGGATTATGGTGACGTGTGTTGTGTGGACCTTTCGGAAAGTTTGCTTAATAAAATGGAACGTCTACTCAACGCATGCATCAGATTTTTTGCCTTCGAAAATATGACCACGTTACGCCTTTTCGTGATAAACTTAATTGGTTAAAACTACGAAGCCGGAGAAACTGCAGAGTTCTCTATGTTTTGTACTCTGTTTTGAACGAACCTGCTACACCCGAATATCTTAAAAACAGATTCTCTTATCTTGGCTCGCATCACGACAAAACCCTTCGATCTACTTTTAATACAACCCTTGCCTTCCCCTCCCATCATAACACCTTTGTTTCTAAATCGTTTGCAGTTGTCGCTGCAAGACTTTGGAATAATTTACCAGTCAAAATAAGACAATCACCAAATAGAGTCATATTTAAAAAAAGAGTGTATGATTACTATTTAAATTCATAGTAGTTTTTATTTATCTTTCATTATTCTATTCCTTTCCACTTTGTTACTTCTCCTTACTCATTTTGTAGTTGGTAGTATTGTGTATATGTAGTTTATTTATGTATATATATAAGATATATTTAAGTAGTGTATAATAGATTGTAAGTATTTTATATAATTTTTACTGGTTTATATACTTAGTTACTATATTGCACCTACCTCACTTATTAACTGCTTTTATTGTCCCGAAGGTTTGACTGGTAGAGAATGCCTAGCGGCATTAAGTCCGCCTTTGTATTTTGTATGCAATATAGATTTAAATAAATATAAGGTTATTTAATAAATTACCCAAAAGTATTATAGATTTAAGTGAAATAAAGTTTAAAAATTGTATAAAACAAACATTAATCCATAGGGCTTACTATAGAGTTAATGACTATATTAATGATAAAGAAGTCTGGACCCGCTCTGATCTGCAATTCTGCAATTGAGGTCTCACAACTAGTATTGCCTTTTCAATTGAGTACCCTAGTAGGTATGTTAAATCTGACATTGTAACAATATATAAGTACTTAATTTATTTTTTATTATATTTAACTTTTTAGCTTTGGCTTATCCAAAGTAGTATAATTATCTTATGATTACTTATTTATATTTACATTATACAGGTACTCTGTTATTATATATTATTATTTAGTAAAGTGCCTGTACTCTTTAGTATTTTCAGTTCTGTACATAGGTACAGTAACCAATTGCTATACTGCTAATATGTTAATGTGATTGATGGTCATTCAAAAATATCTACAGCTAATATAATGATAATAATATAATATAAGAACTAATATTTAAGGCGTGGATACGGTTGGTGAGGTTGGTCGCCTCGTGTATGGCAGATGATTATCGGATAGTCAATGGAATCAGCTAACCACCTAGTCTTACACTAGTTGGTTATGTAGCGTGCGTTCGGTTGGTTGTTTTTTTTTTTAAATATTTTTATTTAATGACACCTTTTATTAATTAATATATGCCTAACCAAACGCACTCTAGACCTTATTGTTAGAACTCTTTTTTTTTGGACTATTCATAAATATCTGTAAAGATTTACATGAAATAAATAATATTTGATTTGAGGATATAACAATAGTGAAACAATTTGTAATTGGGTTTTGAATTAAGTATGTATATATTATGTGTGTATGTATAAGGGTAAGTGTGTGTAGACGTGAGTGTATGTGTTTGTGTAGGTATAAGAGTGTGTGGGTGTAGATGTAAGTTTTTGTGTGAATGTTTGTGTATAACAATGCTCCCGCGCGATTGTGTGTGTATGTATGCATATATATGTTTTTATTTATTTGCTTTATTTGGTTTGCACTAATAATTCAAGGAGTGTATGTAAATATTTTATTAGACATTCAACAAAAAAAAAATAAGTAATTATATTTTGTAATATTCAATGTTTTAGATAAGTAAAGTAAGCCTAATAAATTTTATTCCATTACTTTAAGTAGATTTTCTATGTTTGTATATTAAAGCTCCTTATGCCACTTATCAATTAACATTTTAAAAGTATTTTTGTTCATATTTCTTATACAATAAAGTTGATTTGCTTGATTATATAAAAGAGGAGCGAGATATTTCTATTGGCGTTGGCCGAAGGATGTTTTTGTGATTGAGACGGGGCAGAAATCTGTTCTTTTGGTACTTCTACTGGACGAAGCCGATTTATGGTATCGTAGAGCATTTAACAAATAGACCACGCACACTTAACAGAGTATACTCCTGGTAAAGGTTAAATGTTGGATAAGTAAATGGTTTGCGAAACATTACTTTTATCAATGCCCTCTGTGCTCGCTCCAACTCAATTAGTATAGTTTTAGCTGCACCTCCCCAAACACAGATACAGTAAGTTACTACATTGTGACAACGACTTGTAAGTTTGTACCATAAGCTACATCTCTAAGAGATTTAAATACTACCATTAACTGCCGCGTACGAGTGGATAATAGTGAAATGTGTTTGGCCCAACAAAGCCTGTCATCAACAATCACACCGAGATATTTAATTGACGATACTCTCTACAATTTATGACAGGCACACCTGTCCGAAGAGTTAGCAGTTCTATTGCAAGGGTAGGTATGGATCCTTAAGTTAAAGTCCGGACGTTTACTGGCACCCGTCTTGTTAAAACAAATCAGGGTGGCCACTTTTTATCGGATAAGAATTTACCTGACTTTTCTAGATTTTCCAGTCATTTTTTTTTTCCCTGACCTTAATGAGCTTCAAAAAGAAAATAAAAAATCCCAAAAATATATTATTTATATGCAATATGTGTAAATTGACCTACATATAATCACACAAATATAAGATGTCACAAATTGAAATATGTTTACTTGAATATTTTTCGCCTAATCATTTTAACTTTTTTTATCACTTTTTTATATGGGATTGGATAGGGGGCGCCGAAGAAATCGCGCCCAGGGTGCCGCTGTTAGTGCTAAAAGCAGCAATGGACATTTCAATACCGGTTTTGAAAATCCAGACATTTTCAAATAGTCCGGGATCCTGGTATTGGAAGGCCTATTTGCACATCAGGGATTATTTTGGGGTATGTTATACAGCGTTACTACGTTATAAGGCCCCATTTAACCTCCTTTCTCCTTTATTTTGTAGATATTCCTTCATCATACTCTTAGCTGCGGGGACAGATGATTTTGCTAGGTCTGATTTAAACATCATTAGGAATTTGTTGTGAATAAATATAAAGTTGAATTTAGGAAAACGTTTTGCGAAGACAGTGCTAGGAGCAGTCAAAGGATCATCAGTCTTTTATTAATTAGGTTGTTTATTTATTAGACTATGCCATGTGCTTGGCAACAGGATTAAGGAAGTAAATATCGTGTTTGTATTTAGTATCAATATTGCTCACCATAGTGCAAGTGCTGTCGCTGCACTCTTTCGAGGAATCTGTTCCTTGTAGTATACCCGTGAACGGAGAAACTTGAATGGAATTTTGCAAATTCATTGCCTGCAGTGGTAATTTTTTGTAATTGTATAGATAGGTATTTATTAATTAATTACAATTTATTTATTTACATTCTCTCGCTTAGGTTAGGTTTTTTTTATTATTATTCCACACACACACAACATAATAATTCTATGGCACATTCAGGCACAGATTAAATAAAGTAGAAGTACGTACATACATAGAATACGTACATAGTATTACTACTATTATTTCTTCTGTGGTACTACGTACGTGTTATAGTTAATACGGTTAGCGATGGAACTAGTCGTAATATTTTTCAACTCGAGTCAACCGAGTTGAAAAAAATGCAACGAACTCGGCCACTGTATCGGGTTGTCGTAGGGTGTCTCGCTCGCGCTCGCGTGATTATGGTTAGCACGTTTATTTTCTTTTCTTTCTAACGACGGCTCGCCGCTCAATTCTAGCGACAGCTTCATTGAGTCCGCTATCGGCTGTTGTTGCGTACCAACCGAGTCAAGTCGGATTAGAAGGAAATTAACTCGAGTCAGCGAGTTGGAAAGGTCAAACGAGTTATTTAACTCGGGTCGCCCATCTCTAAATAAAGTACGATTAAATGGGGGTACAGCACAAATTGACGTCACGAGGGTCAAAAGCTTAGAGTAAGTATATAGACAGTGTGTTCGTTTACTCCTGTTTTTCGCTTAAAGCGCTTAGGCTTTAAGCCAATCTAATCAGCCGTCAAAGTACACAAAGCGAAGCAAAGCAATCGCAGCGTTTGCAGGAGTACTCGAACGGTTTTATGTGCATAAATAAAAATCGTAAAAAAATCATAAGAGAATACAAAATAGAGTTCAAAAACTGTTAAGTGAAAGGGAGGGAACATAAAAATAATTAAAAAAAAGTATTTATAATACACAATTGTGACCACAGACAATTTACTTTGATTGCACTACTCGTATTTTCCAAGCGTTCGCAGCGAATTCGATGACGTAATTTGCTTTTTTTCTATGACGTCGTCAAAAATCCAAAGCAAAGCGAAGTACTAAAAAAAACACCTGTCAAGTAAATTAAGCTAGCTTTGTAAGCCTTTTAAGCAGTACTCAAACGTACCGAGAGTCAAAAGATAACAAACTTAAATAAACAGTAGGGATGTATCATCAGCAAATAGCACTATCTGCGCCGTCTCCTGTACCATATGTGAAAGATCATTGATGTATACTAGGAACAGGAACGGACCTAAAATTGAGCTCTGGGGGACACTCATCTTTATAATGGTTCCGTCGGATACACAACCATCAATATTAACACCTTGAGTTCTATTAGAAAGTTAGGACTTTATTAGATTTAAAGCTAAATCGCGAATGCCATAAAATTCCAGCTTATCTAATAAAGTTTGATGGTCAACACAATTAACAGCTTTAGACAGATCACAGAAAATGCCAACGAGATCCTGGGAGTTTTCCCAGGCGTCAATTATTTCAGTAATCAGTCTTGTGCCGGCATTTGTTGTGTTTCTACCTCTTTTGTGAACCCGTATTGTTGATCATGCAACAATTTATGAGTATTAAAATGACTTAACAGATGACTAAAAAATATTTTTTCGATTACTTAAGGCTGGCAGGACAGAAACAGGACGATAATTATTTGGATCTATCTTACAGCTGGACTTGTATATGGGAACTATTTTACTATTCTTCATAAGGTCGGGATAAATTCCTTTATTAACACACCAATTAAAAATATCAGCGAGTACCGGTCTTATAATATGAATGATTGCTTCGATGGCTTTGACAGATAGCCCCCATAAATCTTCCGTTTTCTTTTTATTTAACATTTTAAAGTGTTTTAGTATATCCTCATTTGTGACATATTTAAAATTAAAATTAGATATAATTGGTATTTTAATATATCGTTTAAAAAAACCATTAGCAGTACTAGCTGATGATTTAATACAGTTCGTAATTTGTAATGGGGTATTAGTAAAGAATTCCTCGAATAACTCCGCAACCTGTTTTTATTTGATAACATAACTCCGTTTTGTCTAATTGAAATTATATTTTGCCTGATTATATTTTTACCGATTGTTTCAGTATTTATCATTTTCCATACACACTTGGATTTATTATCAGATTGTTTAATTTTGGATCCAATGTAAAATAGATTTAATTTGTCATATAGATCATATAGTGTATCCCTACTTATTCTAATGCCTTTAGTGGCTTAAGTAGCAAAATTTAATTTGTCATTAATTTTCTTTGTTTTTATTTGACATACTTTATTAAATTCTTGATTTATAAGTTAGCTATAATACAAACTTTCTTAAACAATTTTGAATAATTCCTAACATAATTATGGAAATTTTGATCAGAAGTATATGATCTTTTGTCATATAGATCATATAGTGTATCCCTACTTATTCTAATGCCTTTAGTGGCTCAAGTAGCAAAATTTAATTTGTCAGTAATTTTCTTTGTTTTTATTTGACATACTTTATTAAATTCTTGATTTATGATTTTATGTAGATTGGAGTATGTGATATTAGGTTGATTAATATTATATATGAAGCTGGACATTTCACTTATTATATTTTCATTAAAATTATTGAGTTTATTATCTGTTCTATATATTCTGTTCTAGGATACTTACTGGACCACATTTTGCTACTTGGGTGTAATTTTATCTACATTCCGGGACCAATTAATATTAAGTTAATTAAAGTTGTTCAGGACGATCAGTTTAAGACTGAAATCGAGACACTGCGAGCTGGACGTTGTAAGTTCAAGGGAGCATATGGACGCCTAAATCCTTTTTTTGATGTATTGGGCCTTCTTCGAGTTGGAGGAAGACTTCGCAATGCCAATTTGCCCTTTGGAGCTCGTCACCCCTTGTTGCTCCCTAATTCTGGTCACTTGGTGAATTTGTTGGTTGCTGATTACCACATCAAGAACTCGCATGCTGGCTGTAATGCTTTGTTGGCCATCTTACAACGCGAATATTGGATTCTGTCCGCCAGACGAATCATACGAAGTGTGATTTTCCGTGTTACAGACTCAAGGCTACTACCATGCAGCCTCAAATGGGAGATTTGCTGTCGGACCGTGTGAATCAGGCTCGTTCCTTTGCTGGCGTGGGTACAGATTTTGCTGGCCCATTCTCTGTGAAAGTGTCACACGCGCTAAAATTGTTAAGGCCTATTTGTGTGTCTTTGCATGTCTCTCTGTCCACGAAAGCCCTACATTTGGAATTGGTTTTTGTCCTAAGCACTGAATCCTTTGTTGCTGCCCGTGGTGGTATTTGTATCCCGCCGCGGTTTTCCATCGTTGATCCGGTCCGATTGTGGAACAAACTACAAGGGCACCGACCGTTGACCGACCCCATTGCATTAGAGAAAGGGGTGCATTCTTAACTTGGTTCCAGGAGCGGATGGAGTACCTCGTTTTGTTAAAGATTCCGTTTTGAAGAGAGCGGTGGCAACACTCTCCCGTTTGCCCGTTGTGTAGCGTTACCTTCTATCCGGGGCGGGGGAATAGGCTGGATAAGGCTGTATGGGCAAAACACCCTTTTGCGTTTTTCATTTGTGTCAAACAAGGAAAAATGAAACTTCATCCAACTTCATCTTCATGGCGGGTCCACTTTTCCGCAATTGGCCAGGAGGTTAGGCATTTTTGCGTGATAACTCCTGCTCCTTTCCCGTTTTTGGTTTTTGACCCATCTGTGTAAATCCCTCTTTAGTGGTTCAGCAGACTGTGGTGTATTGCTGAGACCTTGTGAAGTGAAAAATCTGACATAGATACACCCCACCTCAAAAGAGTTTTTCCTGCCCCGGGTCATTATCTGCCCCACCTCCTCTTCCGGTATGCCCATTGTCAGGAACAGTGCGTTGTCTTTGAGTGGGTCGGCTTTCAGCAGATTCCAGGTGTTCATCCTTTACCAGGGATTCTATGACTGGAGGACCTCCTGTAACCGCTTCATATCGCCCTTTAAGCGTGGGATGTGTAGGCTCGCTCGTACTTTTTTATAGTATTTTTTTAAAAGAGCAGGACATGTGACCCTACATCCACCTGATGGTAAGTGTTTGATCCGACTGCCTTACCACTACCAGCTTCGTTCCACTTTTCGGCGATGCTATATTGCTGACCGCTGTTTTCAGCCACTCCACAGACTTCCTCCTCCGCCCAAAGTTTCAGCACACCATCGCTTTCGAAGCCTCGGCCTCTGAACGACGGTGCGTAGGGGATGGACGTTGACCCGGGCATTCTTATTGATGCATCGAAGATCGCGTCCTCTATGGTATCCCTTAGAGTCACGACCTGTTCCGGGCTGAAGTCTGATGGTGGTGTTGTTGTAAACGCGATGTGCATTTGTGAGTTGGCCACGTCTGCATAGCTCACCGTGTCGGTCCGGTGTCTTTTGCTGTCGCCTCTGGGTGAGATGGTGTCGTTGGGCAGGGGTCGCTTGTTTAGCTCACCCTCAGGCTTTCCTTCACCGGGTTTGTTTTACCCTTTCCCTCGGCGACCCCTTTGTTTATTATTAGGAGCCTTCCCCCCTTCTTCAACCTCAGACTCCATCGCTGAGGTCTGAGGTCTAGGCAGCGGTTCAGTCTCACTGGTAGGTTCGAATCCCGCGCTACCTCCAGCTACGGTCTTCCCTGCTCGGGTACTAGTTTTGGTTGTTGCGCTCCTTACAGTGCTGCACTGCCTGCACCTGCACCCTTGCTTGGTCCTCCGTGCTTCCGGTTGCAGCGTTCATCTTTGTTAGGGTGGGTTTTCGAGTTGGCTTCCGCTCTCTTAGCGATACTGCGTTGTTTGGCTGCCTGTCTCCTTTTAGTGCGCCTGTTGGTCTTGGCCGTCTTCTGACTGGACCCTGGCACCGCTGTCCCCCAATCGCACCTGTCCTGGCCCGACGATGGCATTGCCTCCGCCAGCCCGCTTAGGTTGATCTCCGTGTTGCTTTTAGCGTTGTTGAAAAAATATCCATAAATTATCGAAATAGTAATTCATCTCCGAGGCGTCCCACCCTCCAGAGAGCCCGCAACTGGGGACACGCATACATGCGCATCAGGAGCAACTCCGGAGATAGAGCACTGAAGAAAAGCCGCATGACGAGCCGGATTCCCGCGAAGGGTGCAAGGTTGCCAAAACCAGCCACCTAATGTGCTTGGTCTGAATAGTTTTGTTTCCCGGCTTCTCGCACAAGGATAGATAGAATAGCCCGCACTTCGCATTTTCTACACTTTGTTGTTTCTATTATTATTACGCAGAAACTAAAATCAATATCATAAATTTCAAACAAGATTTCTCTAAACAGCAAACACACAAGTACAAGTACGTAATCACTCAACAAACGTATTTAATAGGTATAGAAAATTCTTATTATTGCAAGACAATTTTAAGTGCAAACACATTTGCAAAAGTTAAAAAATATCTAAAAACCGTGTAAAAAACACAACTCACAACAAACAAACTCATTAAAATGGCCGCCGTCCTTTTTTTTTCACTGACTAATACAAGAAGCCTGAGGAGCGTTATCTGTTTCCAAAGGTGGCGTGGCTGCGTGAATCGCTAGCGGACGGCGGCCTTGATAGGCAGATGTCGCATGCGTCGCTCTAAAATATATATTATATATTTTAGAGCGACGCATGCGACATCTGCCTATCAAGGCCTAACCTTTTTTAAACTCAACTCTCAATATATTAGTACTAGGTCAAAGAACAATAATTATTATTCTACTAGCTGTATAGTACTAGCTGTCACGTCCGTGATATTACTACATAATCTGTGTGGTTCAGTTCTTCCACAGATAAAATAGAGTACTACGAGTACTAATGAGTGCTTCAACTTATCTTCATAGATTAATAATGAAGTGAATTGCAGTGCTTTCCTGCTTTCCTTTCTAAAATAAACAAACAATGCATTTTCCGTTATTTATTTGCTAGTTATATTATTAAAATAATCTATCTATGGTTATTTGTTATTTTTGTTAGATAATCAATATGACAAGCTGATATTAATTAGCGGTGATAATCTAGATTGAGATTTTTCCCTATTTTCTTGTCTTGTGGCAATGAATAAAGACAGAAGAGAAATGGAGTATCCCGTGGAGTTAGAGTCCCAACTAGTATTACGCCTGCCCGAGGAATCTGCCAAGATACTGCGAGACCTGCTGCGGCAAGGCGACTCGCTCAAGAACCGGATGACCATCCAGATCGACCACGACCTGCGCAACGGCGAAGTGCGACTAGACCACCGCCTTATGCACGCCAAGATCGTGGACCTACCCAGCATCGTCGAGTCCCTCAAGACCATCGACAACAAGAGCTTCTACAAGACCGCAGATGTCTGTCAGATGATGATATGCAAAGACGAGCCCGACCAGCCGGTCGCCGAGGAGGAGTCTCCCACCAAGAACAAGAAAAAGGATCCATACAAGGTGGACAAGAAGTTTCTATGGCCGCACGGAATCACACCCCCCACCAAAAACATTAGGAAGAGAAGGTTCAGGAAGACTTTAAAAAAGAAGTATGTGGAAGCCCCCGAGGTAGAGAAGGAAGTGAAGAGATTGTTGCGCACGGACAATGAGGCGGTGAGTGTGTCATGGGAGGTGATCAAGGAGGAGGAGGATAGCAAGCCTGAACCAGACCTCAAGCCTATTAAGCTGGACAAGAAGGCTAAGCTGGAGCGCATCAAGCCAGAGACCACCAACCAGGAGTCCTCCTCCAATGTGGTAGATATATTTGGGGGCGCCGTCAGTGACAGCGACCTGGAGGACGACAACATCAATGTGGAGATGGAAGACAGTCGCCTGTCTGCTTACGACAGCCGCTTGTCAGATTCCAACTCCATAGGAGACTCACTAAGAGAGAGGCTGCCGACTCAGTTCCACCCTGAAATGTTTCTCTCTTCTCAAAAGTACAATCCAGGTTCGCACTCGGGGATTTTAAAGGATGTACTTGATGATGCAATAGATTTCCCCGGGTCAAGTAAGGAAGGGTTGTCTTCCCGGATGGAGCAGCTGGTGGTGGAGTTGGAGGAGCTTCGGCAGCGGCGACAGCGCACGCAGCATGAGATCGCTGGCATGGAGAATGTGGCTCTGCGACAACGATTTCAAGACACCTTGCACACTATCAACCAGGAGATACTGTTCAAAGAGAGAGAGTATCAGACATTGCTAAGACAATAATACTGTATTTATAAATAACTTACCCTTATACAAAAATATTTTTTATTCCGCCGCTTATTTAGTACAAAAAAATGTTAAAAAAAGTATACATGTTGAACCAAAGCTACCATTCCTGTACTTCATAATATCTATAAATTTACTAGTTGCCAAAAAGATGACATAAAATCTGACTAAACAAAATAACAAATAAATAATTTAAAAAATAATGCCGTTTTATGTAATTATTATAAAATACACCCTACTTTATATGAGTCTTCTATCTAGTCTATTTAAAAAGCTTAATAATATATATATCTGATCAGTCTGTTGCTAGAAAAATAGTAAGAGAGAGACAATGTTCTTAGCAAACCATGGAATTCACCATGCGGAATTTCTCTTGCACCAACTTCCACTGCATAAAGTTGAGTTTTAAATCCGTTTCTAGTAATTTCGTTTGTGAGTTCAAACCAATGGGGCTTCCATGGAAGCCCCATTGGTTTGAACTGAACTTGAACTCATGCTAAGAACATTGTCTCTCTATTAAAGTTTTATAATAAAACCCAATTTATTGATTTTGATATTTTTTTATATTTACAAGAGAGACATATCGTCTGATGGACGAGATATGAGCAAGTGAATTAATATAATTACTATGGTTGCAGTGCACCAAGTGGGTGTTCCTAAAACCCTATTTAAAATTTACATAAAATCAGTGCGGTAGGTCGGAGGTCGCCTAACGCCTGAATAATTCTCTTAATACATATAATTATGAATTTTAGGAGTTTATATAATAATTATATTAGGCCTGCGCCTAAACATCTTCCGGCCTGTTGAAAGGTTTGCCTTTCAACCTTCATCTTCAGTCTTCTCTATGATTGGTTGGGTGACGTTATCGGTTGGTAGCGAAGACAGTGCCTTGGAGAAGGAAAGGAGGTCATTAGGGGATGCCGACAAGGAATCAAAGTAGGCGAGTAGGTATTGAGTATCGCCTTCAATTAAGAAAGTCGAATTTTACAATAATATTTAAGTCTTTATACCAGCTTCCCAAATGCAAGTGAGGAGCGCAGCGAGCTTTTATTCAATATTAATTTTGTTTTATTTGCAAAACCTTAAGAAAGATCTACGCTCCTATATTTAGGTAGGCACGACCAATAGTACCTAATCAGTTTTTGTCAACTATTTATTTGACAGGCCGGAAGTGCCGATGAATGTAGCTATACTTTTAGAAACCTACAGAAATAAAACAAAATGTTATAATTTTCAAATAAATTTCTATAATTATCACTTATGCTGGGGCTACATTAGCGGGCTACGGCGATCGGTAAACGGGCGCGCATCAAACGGATTTGTCGCGACAATATTCGCTTGGCTGGCTACACTACACCTACATCACTTCATTCATTATCGTCCAGACCAAGGAACTTAATACTCTCTACGAGAGGTCCAGACTTTGTAGCGGAACGGACGTGCTTGAGTTTTTTGTACAACATGGAGTGGGGTAATGAAAAGATCGAACATTTCTCTCCGCAGGTCCTTAAAAATCACCCGCTTTATCAACATTCATTAAACTCTACATGCATAAAAAGTAATTATGCAGTATACTTAAATCGTTCGGTTTCTATGAATGGTAGTAATCCACCATCTCCTCTTTCTTATTTTTATATTATTTTGTAACTGATACTCGTACAATTGTATTTTTTATTTTTTTATTGGAGCACGACATGTGACTTTGTATCTACCTGGTGGTGAGCAGACCTACAAAGTCCATGAATGGGGTCAATCAATAATTGTTCTTAAACAATATTGATCGCTTCCACTATGCCGGTTAAATTATGCGATTACGAAATTGGGGGCGTTACAAGACAAGAAATCAATGCAGTAGTCTCCTGAAAACCGGTGACCCACAGACTAAAGACGAAACATGACTAGGTCCACGGAATAGAAAAAACAAGTGGAAGTACAAAGTAGGCGTGTTTAGTGTGGCACAATTAAGCGTAGCTACGCTTATTTGATCCCAGTCGTTATCAGTCGTGTCTAACATCGCTTCGAGTTGGTAGTCTCGCGTCGTTCCTGATTTTTCCGCATAATTATTGCAAATATGCCGTATTGTTGCATTCTGGAGTGCAAAAACGATAGTAGGAGAAAAAATCTTCGTAATGGAGGTGTTTCGTATCATCGGTAAGTACGATTTTGTTAGTATTCTTTAAAAACCTTAGCTTATTTTAGTTTACTAATAATTGTAGTTTGAATGAAGTTAAAATCAACCTTATGTAATTGTAATAAAGTATACTTTAGATTGAAATTTAGATTTTAAAAGTTCTTGCTACTCGGTTAGTGTTGTAGTGGGTGCTTATCGATATAACTTATTTATTTAAAGAAAAGAAGGAACAGTTTCGGCAGTTATACAAAATTATATACTTACATATTTTTTTAAATATTTATTCATATTGTATCGCATACAATTTTTTAATAGTGTGGGCTTAGAATAATAAAATGTACGTGTAAACTCTTTATAACGATAAACTCCCTATACGTAGAAGTCAGCACAATTTGGTTGGTTTACTTTAAAACACATACATAACAAAATCTTTATAGCGCAGCAGCCATTTTATATTACGAAGAATTGTGTTCATATTTAGACACAGTAACAGTTGTTTGTAAAAAGAAATTGAAATTAATAGTTTATAAAATTGAATAATTAAAATTTAGTAGGCTACCATTGTTACAATTACTTACCATTACCATTACTTACCATTACCATTACTTACCATTTACCATATTGTTACAATGAGCGGTTTATATATAATTTCATTAAAATCATTGAAATGTCATCAATAAGAACTTAACCAACTTTCTAACCTTCATTTAAAATATTTTTAGGTTTCCCAAAGACGCCACTGTCAAAGAGAAATGGATTGATGCTACAGGTAGAATAAATTGGATGCCAACAAAATCAAGCACCATATGTTCTGAACATTTTATAGAAGATGATATTTTAATATCAAATAAAGGATACAAATATACAAAACTAACAGCATTTCCAACTTTGAAAATCGTTAAGCTTTTTAATCAAGTAAGTTACCATGTTTTTTTTTATTAATACATACATAGAGGCATTGGAAGTGTTTATGATATGATATTAAAATGTTTCATAATAGTCAATTGTTCTATAAGAATAAGATAACCGATAAAAAGAGTATTTTGTTGACTAAATATCAAATCTATTTCACACTCTTTTAAATTTAGTTTTCCTCCTGTTCATTGTTTTTGTTATATTGTTTTTCATTTTGGTTTCAGACACAAATGAACGCTGCAAATTCTTCAAAAAGGCAAGGTGGTTTGGAGAGTTCCGAGTTTAAGGTACAGCCGAAAAAGAAGAATCGACTTCATAAAGATATTATAGAACAACTTGAACAGTTTCCTGTGCAACAACATTCCGCTGACAGTATAATTCAGCCAGAAAGAGATGATGAAGTTAAAAATATAGAACCAACAGCCATTTCACATTCTTTAACACCGAGTAAGACGAAACTCAAAGGCCAACTAAGATTTTGCCAAAGCAAAATTAAAAAGAAAAGCCTAAAAATAAAACTATTACAAACAAAAAATCAAAGACTTAAAAAAAAAATTAATAACATTGATGAAATATTAATAAACTTGGAGAAAAAATTTGCTATGACTTAATAAATTAGCAATTTTATTATGTATAAAATCTAGGTTAATAATCATGGTTCATCCTGAAAATGAGCGCGAGACACTATTTATTTAATCATAAGCTGAGGGTGAAACCATTTCAATAAAATGTAGTTTTATTAGCATTGTAATCGTATTATTATATTATTGTAAGTTAGCGTAAGTTTTGTTTTATTTTACTGAATACATACATATTCTATTCTATTATAATATTTTTAATCTGCTAAGGTTTTACTTGGTGTTTCCATTTTTTTTCTCACTTTTGGCAGATATATCGACAGTCATTGGTTAACAGCTAACGAGTAGTGCAGATCGCGAGCTATAAATTATAATATCACCTACTTTATATGGTTATATATAAAATTTGGAACGTTGTAATAGTGAGATATTGTGTGAAATATACTAAGAAATATACTATATTTGTTTTATTGTAAATTGAACCGGCCGCCTAATGCAAAATACTTTTTATAAATAACTTTTTGCTCTAACACAATGTAGAGCAAAAAAGTTGCACATTGTTAAATTTTTTATCCTGCCGATAACATCGGCAGGATGCATGAAAATTTAACAAATCAATGGGCTTCCGAAAAGATTTCCTTTCTTGTCAATATACCTAAATTATTATTTTTTTAATAAAAAAAAAGGTTTCTGAGATATATATTTAATTAAGACTCGTCACGTCATATGCACAAACAAAATTGGGATCTGTACCATTGCGACTAAAAACTCTTTTTTTTTTAAATAACGATAAAAAATATTTTTATAAAATAATGAATATTCCAGGCATAAATAATTTCTTCATTTTGCCTAATTTCTTTATTTTTATTACAAAAATACTAGTTATATTAAGATTGCGTCCCAAAGTTTTGTTTCGTGCTCACGTCACGACAACGTCACCCAACTCATTTTAAAAAAAATATACTTTTCTCAAAAATCAGTTTTTTAAGCCTTTATATTTTCTAAAAGTTTTATAGCTATGTTTTCTAAAAAGTTTTCCCTTCCATCTGCGTTTAAATATATAGAGCACATTTATATTTAAAAAAGCATCGATATCGATACTTTAAATATTTTATTATGTCTCCGCCTTTGAATTATTATATTTTTATGCAAGGAAAGTTCTAGAATAAACTAAAATACTTTTTTTATATAAAAGATAATATGCCTTATGTCGACTGAACAAAACATTTAATCGAATGTTGTAGTAATCACGCCATCTGTGTAGGAATAGCAGAACCTTTTATAGGAGGTTCTTACTTATTTGTTCAGTGGTTCTTACTACTTTATGATAGATGGCATGATTATTTTTTTATATGAATTTAAATCTAATTATTTGGAGAATAGTGTTTAAAATTGCTGTGTATATTTGCAACCAATCAGGACGAAGTGGTTATAGATTCAATACTTATAGATATATGATTTTGGCGACACTGGTTCTAATACATTTGGTGCTTTATAGCATTTCCACTTGTTTTTTCTATTCCGTGACTAGGTCACTTGATGGTTTTTGCATCTGTATGGGTGGTGGTAACGAGACCGGTCGGTCGGCATAACGAGGTTATAGAATGCCTACAATGAAAAGTCGCGTTGGCGCGCCAAAAACATCGTGTCGGGCATACGCGATGATGCCAAATTATTTTATATTCAAACACTAAACAGCAGGTGTACCACGTCAAATAGGAAACTGCACAAACCATTCTCACGACTTACACAGACCTCAAACACTGCTTTCAATATGGCTATCTATATATATATATATATATATATATATATATATATATATATATATATATATATATATATATATATATATATATATATAACTCAAAGGTGACTGACTGACATAGTGTACTATCAACGCACAGCCCAAACCACTGGACGGATCGGGCTGAAATTTGGCATGCAGGTAGGTGTTAAAACGTAGGCATCCGCTAAGAAAGGATTTTGATAAATTCTACCCCCAAGGGGATAAAATAGGGGATGAAAGTTTGTATTATAAAAAAATAACTATTCAACGCGGACGAAGTCGCGAGCACAGCTAGTTAAGGTATATAATTTTATACCTAATGAATTTAAAGATTTAAATATTAATATTTTTAAGACGAAAATGATAAAGTGGCTCTTAACAAATGGATTCTTCTTTGGGCCAAAAACCAAAAAAAAAAAACTCAAACGTACAGCATATATGACCGACTGACTTTTTTTATTGTAGCACGGCATGACTTTATATCTACTTGGTGGTAAGACCTACAAAGTCCATGAATAGAGTCAATCAATACATTGTTGTTTAATAATATTGATCGCTCCCACTATGCCGGCTAAATGATGCGGTTACGAAATGGGCGGCGAGGGCGACAAAGACGTATTTGCATTACGAGTCTATTTTCATATCCCGCTGCTTTATCGCCAAATAGGTCACCCCTTTCGTAACCGCATCAAGAAAGGAGACTACAATCTCGACAATAAATTAGCCGATCATGGGGCGGTCTCCGGTGATCATGGCGTGTACCCGTGATGGTATAATATATGTTTTTCGACTACCAATATGACTTTAATTGTTCGTTAAGACTGTTATGACATTAACCTGACAATGTCAAATTCACAAATGAGCGTCAGACTCCTGTGAGCGGTACATGTTATAATTGGTGAAAAATGTGAAATGACAGATTATGTAGGAAATAATAGGTTGTTTATTCAAATAAGTATTAAGCGAGTTACAAACGCATAGGTAATTAAGCTAATGTTGTTGGTCCGGCGTGTCCGGCGCGGCCTGCGCGCGCAGCCCCGCCAGCAGCTCCGGCGCGCGCCCCGCCGCCGCGCCCGCGCCGCACTCTGCAACACGCCGTTCCCTGTCGACAGAGCTCATACCCGAACTTAGTACACGTCCAAACGCATGGATGGCCCAAAAATGGATTTAGTCGAATTGCACATAGATTATACTTTCGCAAGACGCTCTTTCTGACGATTGTCGACTTTGTTTGACAAATATATTAAAAAAAAGATATATTCGTTCAAGTGGACTTTGTCACTTACCATCATGTGGCTTTAGAGACCTCTATCAAACATTTAAAGTTGGGTACTTCCACGGCAACTCATGTTCCGCTTTACTCTGTCCGACTGACAATGTCTTACTAAACAAATAAGACGAACTAAATTGTTAAGCTATCCCTCAATAGAAGTAATAGTTTATTTTTAATTAAGTCATGACATGGTTATTCACTTGGTGGTATTCATTTTATTTATAAGAATAGTCTGTAACTGCGCCATAGCATTTAGGTTTAGTATATGTTCACACAAAAACACAAATGCACATAGATTATACTTTCGCAAGACGCTCTTTCTGACGATTGTCGACTTTGTTTGACAAATATATTAAAAAAAAGATATATTCGTTCAAGTGGACTTTGTCACTTACCATCATGTGGCTTTAGAGACCTCTATCAAACATTTAAAGTTGGGTACTTCCACGGCAACTCATGTTCCGCTTTACTCTGTCCGACTGACAATGTCTTACTAAACAAATAAGACGAACTAAATTGTTAAGCTATCCCTCAATAGAAGTAATAGTTTATTTTTAATTAAGTCATGACATGGTTATTCACTTGGTGGTATTCATTTTATTTATAAGAATAGTCTGTAACTGCGCCATAGCATTTAGGTTTAGTATATGTTCACACAAAAATACACAAAATTCAGGTATACCTTTATTGATTGTTTACAAGTGTCACAAAAACAATTAAATACCAATTCACTCCATAAAAATATTTGATGGCGTTACAGAAATGATAGCACCTTCACAATTGGTACAATAAGTATCTAAGGTATTTTTATTAATTAAAAAAAGGATAAAGCTAGTTAACAAACGCATAGGTGTTCAGTTTTTCTCTAAACTTAGATAATGGTAAGTGATCACCCGAGCTGCCACCGTCTCTATAAACTCTGTAATAAAAGGCTTTTATAGTGGTTCTTGTTTCAGACTTAGTTTTCACCTCGTTATTATTTGTAGAAATATTGTGGTCTTTGTTACCTTTAATGTGTAAATCCCCTTGGAATACTTTCTTCAGTTCCAAGTCTGAAAACCTTCTATCAATTTCTTTTGGAGTCATTTCGATCACTTTGACACTTTCAGGTTCATTTCACAATTCAGATCTTTTCTTTTATTATGTTTTTGAACTCTTTCTCTTGTTTTTTTTCTTATTTTTTCTAGTTTCTTATTAATTTTTAACAATTCCTTTGCCTTTCACATATTGCTTGTGTTTTGCTTTGAACTCCTTATACTGATTAAGTTTTAGATTTTCCCTTTGACGTCTCATCTTCTCAGCTCCCGTTAGAGGAATAGAGGAAAGCACTCACGAAAGCAGTCACAACTCGAGTAACCGGCAACCCAGCCTCGGCAGCTCATCACACTGCAACACGAGTGACCGGCATCCCAGCCTCGTCAGCTCATCACACTGCAACACGAGTGACCGGCAACCCAGCCTCGTCAGCTCATCACACTGCAACACGAGTGACCGGCAACCCAGCCTCGTCAGCTCATCACACTGCAACACGAGTGACCGGCAACCCAGCCTCGGCAGCTCATCACACTGCAACACGAGTGACCGGCAACCCAGCCTCGTCAGCTCATCACACTGCAACACGAGTGACCGGCAACCCAGCCTCGTCAGCTCATCACACTGCAACACGAGTGACCGGCAACCCAGCCTCGTCAGCTCATCACACTGCAACACGAGTGACCGGCAACCCAGCCTCGGCAGCTCATCACACTGCAACACGAGTGACCGGCAACCCAGCCTCGGCAGCTCATCACACTGCAACACGAGTGACCGGCAACCCAGCCTCGGCAGCTCATCACACTGCAACACGAGTGACCGGCAACCCAGCCTCGTCAGCTCATCACACTGCAACACGAGTGACCGGCAAGCCAGCCTCGGCAGCTCATCACACTGCAACACGAGTGACCGGCAACCCAGCCTCGGCAGCTCATCACACTGCAACACGAGTGACCGGCAACCCAGCCTCGTCAGCTCATCACACTGCAACACGAGTGACCGGCAACCCAGCCTCGGCAGCTCATCACACTGCAACACGAGTGACCGGCAACCCAGCCTCGGCAGCTCATCACACTGCAACACGAGTGACCGGCAACCCAGCCTCGGTAGCTCATCACACTGCAACACGAGTGACCGGCAACTCATGTTACAGTATTTATATATTACAGTAAAATAATAACATATAATTGGTAGTTTTTATTAGTTGCTCATTAAATAAACTAAACAGAGAAAGAAAAAAAATCATTGAATAAGCCAAAAGTGAAAAAATAATTTGGTCACTCACCTTTTTTTAAGACATATTCCACACTATTATTACATTATTAATTGCAGTAATTTTTTTCAAATAAAATTAACTTTTTTAAACATAAAATTTTGGAATAACTATCTACTAATGTTCGGTTAGAACCTCAGATCAGTAAAATATAGGAGATATGTGATGGGGGCGTAACTCTGTCGCCACGATATGCTGGAAAATCCCGCATACTCTAGGATTTGTTTGACACGTCAAACTAGTCGTGTTGCAATCGTCTAGTTCAACGTACGTTCGTAGTTTTTTATCAAAATGTAACACCCGTATTTCTGCGACTAGATTTCTGTTTCATGTTGAAAATAATAACGATCTCACTTATGCTTTTGTTAAATTATTACTTAAAGTGGATATTTGGGGCGTAGACATAGTCTGTTAGGTGACCACCTAGTCTTACACTAGTTGGTTATGTGATGTGTGCTCGGTTTGGTTTCTATTTAATTTTATGTATGCAAGAGCCTAACCAAGCGCACACTTAGACCTTATACTAAATATAGTTTTTTGACTATGCAAAAATACCTGTAAAGGTTTACATGAAATAAATATTTTGACTTGCAGATTTTCGACTGATCCAAAAATTAAGAGCAGTGGGTAAATACTACAGGGAGAAGCCTTCTAAGAAATTTATATTTTAACATGTTCTTCAGCAGTCGAAAACATAAATTTGTCGCTTCAACCACGGGAATACAGAAACTTTTCGAACAAGCCCAGTTTAATGAAGAAATAGACGTGCTGAGTTATCTGAATTCAGTTCACAAGGAATTGCCTACCTTGCTGGATATGTAGTCCGTCATTTAGTAAAATCGTTAAAATGTGAAACATGTATAGGCGCTTTAATTGTCGTCAATGTAGGCGATACTCATAAATTAATAAAATCAAAAGATATGGAAGGTCTTATATATCCTTCTGCTGATGTTACAATGATATGTAAAAAAATGGAAACTTTAATAAAATCGTCGCTGTTAAAGGATAATATGTTGCGATTACGTCAATGGAGTGACTACAAAAAATATTAAGCAAGAGTTAGTAGCGAAAGCTTTGCCACATTTTATAGGGATTAATATGTTCAGTTCCATATGTTATCGTCAGTGTGACCAATCAACGATGAACAATCATCTTACTCTTCTTATAAAATGTAATATGGAAAAGTACATTAATATTGGACTGAATTTTTTAACAAAACACGCAAAACCAAAACTATCGAAGCGTCAGTTTTTGAATAAATATATGCATTTTACTGGTCAGTGACTATTATTGTAAATAATATAAAAATAAATAATTAAAAAATTAATACTTGGCGAGTTTAATTCTTGCGCAATTTTGTTTCCGTGGATGTCGGCCACAGCTAACGGTATCTAATATACAGTTTTCCTTCTCGCTCTAACACTAAGAATTTTCATTTGACGGCATTGACGGGAGCGGGACAAAAGACGGAAATAGATACCGTGAGCTGTGGCCGACTGCACTTAAAATATTTATTACGTTTGGCAAGAGACAAAATAGAATTGGATGCCTTGAGTTCTGTAAAATAACAGTATTATTTTATTATTATTTTTTACTTAGACCCTTTTTCACCTAAACCCATTAGGAAATTTTTACTTATACCCTTTTACAAACCATTTGCTTAATAAGATTTATAATCATTTCAAAGTTTAAGCCTATCGGATCAGTGACTTTTGAGATATTTACGTAGAGAGAAAAAAAACGTTACGCTATGGTTCCATGGGTGGGTCCAAAGTTGTTCGAATTGAACAGCAGAACCTCATATCAGCTCAAAGTACATCCTTTCAAATTCAACCATATGTATATTTAAATTCCCCATTTTTTTTTAATACGTAGGACATTTTCACAATATTGCTCTGGTCACAAACTAAGCTCCAAAGCTTGTACTATGTGTACCAGAAGCAACGATATAATACATGTTATATTTTATAAACACCCAGACCATGACAAACTGTAGGTATAGAAAAAACGTACTAATTTTGTTTTACCGTGGGTGGGAATCGAACCCACAACCTCCGGATACAACGCCAAAGGCGCAACCACTAGTCTACGGAGGCTGTCAATATATATTTAAAAATAATATATAAAGGAGAGACAAATTTCACTCAGTCAGCTAAGGTAGGAAGTAACTTCTCGCAGAAGAAGTAGCTTCTCCATAACAAACAAATTAAATATCGGTAACTATTAACATTAAGGCATAGCACATCACTAAAACACGTGCTATTACTTGCCGAAGTAAAGGAAGGGATAAGAACGTTCTTAGTCAAATATTGGTAAGCAAATATACACTGTATGCATTCGCAATAAGGTCGTCAATTCTTTACATACTTCTTGTTTAAAATTTACTGTGATTCGGCCCCTGTATGATGACCGCAACCAAAGTAAATTCATACGTATGTATTAGGCGTAAAAACCATAATCATTCGTTACTTTACACGAAGTATAATTTTGTTTGCTTCTAATTCTTTCCAATGAACGATTGCATTTTTAAAGTGTGAGTGCTAACCTTACTAAGAAATAAATTTCAATGTGTTTAATTAAATTGGCGACAGCGGTTTTGTAAGTAAATTGCTTTCATGCCATATCTCCTATGCTTTACTGATCTGAGGTTAGAACCGACCATTTTTGCTTGTTGCATCATCATCACAACGTCAGCGGATTCAGTGCCCTTCCCGGCAACAAGCAGACCGGGGGCATTCAAATAACAATGCCAAAATAAACAAGATAATCTTTAACAAACGTATTTCATTAACAAACACTCACGCTGACCTACAACTAATATGAATTGTATAGTTTAATAAAGTAACGGACCCGTTAATTGGTTTTGTTCCAAAAATTAGTGTTGACAGTAATTACATTTGATAAGCTACTATTACCAATTACCCAAAGTTATTTTTGACCGTCCCATGTCGAATTTTAATGGAATCTACCAGTACGTTGTCTTATTTCCATAATAAATACCACGCGGCGGCGCTCACGAAAAAGTTTTTTTTTGGACTCATCATAAATATCTGTTATACAGGGTGAATTTGAATGGGTGTACTTTGGGCTAATATGATGTTCTGCTGATCAATACGAACAACTTTTCCCATGGAACCATGTGTCGCAAATGAAAAAAAAAAATGGCTTCCCCATACAAATTGACAATTTTAACTTTACTAGTTTGTATGGAGAAGACAATTTATTTTTTCATTTGCGACACATGGTTCCATGGGAAAAGTTGTTCGTATTGATCAGCAGAACATCATATTAGCCCAAAGTACACCCATTCAAATTCACCATGTATATTCGAATAGTAATAGTTATTACAAAAGATCCCCTAAAAAGTTTGTCCATGGCTTTCAGCATGTGATGGACAGATAGATGGTGAGGGTGGTGTGGTGGGGCACCTTCGAGCTGGCGCAGCACGCGGCGCAGGTCGATGGCATCGAGGTCGTCGCGGCGCAGCTCCCGGTCCCCCGCGATGGCGCTCACGACGGCCGCCATGCTCTCCGGGTCGTCTGCCTCAAACAATCAACGACACACATTAATGCAGTCACACATTTAAGTAGCAAGACTCGAATGCAAATTCGTCTTTGTCGCGCCCTTAGAACTATTTATTATTCCGTATCATTATGTTATATAGTGACTTTGAAAAGTGGTACTTTGGGCTAATGTGAGGTTCTTCTAGTGAAATTGAACACCTTTTCCCATAGAACGTGTGTCGCAAATGAAAATACTTTTTTGGCTTCTCCATACAAATAGGTTATTTGAACATTACCAGTTGTATAAGGAAGTCCAATTATTTCTCATTTGCGACTCATGTTCCCGCGGGAAAAGTTGTTCGATTTGACCAGTAGACCCTCATATTATCCCAAAATAGGTACAACCTCAATATATATATTATACTAAGAGTAACCGGCAATGTATTATTTTAATGCCCTTTTTTATATACCTAATAAATAAGAAAAAAGCGGCCCCAGCCTAGTGGTTAAGTCACTGCGCAACTGATAACAAAGCAGATGACAACAAGGCCGGCCTGGGATGGGTGACCGCTTTACACAACGAGGCTATTACATCATAAACACCGCAACAAGCTCGCCACTTGTTAGGTGTTGCCTCCGAATACTATCAGCGAAATGAAGACGGGTTAATCGCTCCGCTGGGTACCCTGAGGCCATTTAAACGGTTCTCGGGAGGCAAATAGGCACCCATGATATATATAATAAATAAGAAAATGAAAAAAAACTGTACTTAGTACCTTTTTTTTATTTTATTTTATTCGTTTTTTTCATATTTTATTAATCATTATATATATTTCATTATGTAGACGGTTTTCGCGGTAGGGCTTGAGGACTCCGCGGGTGCCGTTTTGCAGTAAATATTGTAGTTTGGTGTGGTCTTGAATGCTGGCAAGGTGGTAGACTAGCTGACCTTTAGTGAGGTCTGATATTGACTCAAAGTCAAAGTCAAAAAGTCAAAGTCAAAATCATTTATTTCATGTAAATCTTTACAGATATTTATGAATAGTCAAAATAAAAAAATAAAAAGTTTAACAATGAGGTCTTGGAGTGCGTTTGGTTAGGCAGCTATTCATTAACAAAATAACGACAAATATTAATTGAACTTAGACACAATGGAATGGAAATCTTAATATGAAAATTACTACCGAACCGAACACACACTGCATAACCAACTAGTGTAAGACTAGGTGGTTAGCTGATTCCATTGACCTGTCAATCATTATCTGCCATACAAGAGAGCCACCAAGGCGACCAACTTCACCGACCATATCCATGCCTTAAATATTTATTGTAAATAAAAGCTAAGTAACCAATCACATATAAGTAAAGGTATAAGGATCGGTATTTTTAAGGGCATAAACACTAACTGTAAAGTCGATCCCCTCAGAGACACCCCGGAGAAAAAGAAACCAGCAAGTAAAAAACTCTAGTGCTTCACAAAAACTAAAAGAGGGGCACAGCTATTGATTGACTTATGCTATATAGCATATATATATAATATATATATATAGTAACATACTCAAAATGCACCCTACTGATCAACACCCTATGGCAGATTATTTGTTACGGTACCAATGTACATAACTACACAGTATACTATTAGTATAAATTAAGTATAAATAAGTAGGTAATCATCAATGATTACCTTATCCAAAGACAAAATTTACATCATGTAATGAAAATAAATTATGTAATATAAAATTATTACAATATCGGACATTATATACCTACTAAACTAGGGTAGATTCTACATAAGCAATTTGTTTACTAGTTGCGAGACCTCAGTTACATATCAGGACGGTTCCAGACGTCTTTATCGTTAAGATAGTCTTTTACACTATAGTAAGCCTTATTGATTAATATGTGTTTTATACAATTTTTAAACTTTATTTCACTCAGATCAATAATGCTTTTAGGTAATTTATTAAATAACCTTATACTGTTAATGACGAAACATTTATTAGTTTTTTGCAGTCTAAACTTTGATATATCGATTTTATCTATGTTTCTTAAGTTTAAATTATGTCTATCGCCATTTTTACTAAACATATTTAAGTTTTTCCTAACGTACAATAAATTTTCATAAATATATTGAGATGGTAGTGTCAGTACATCAATCATAGGAACGATTTCTCGAAGAGAATCACGAGCTTTTATGTTATATATTGCCCGAATGGCCCTCTTCTGTAGAATAAATATAGTATCAATATCTGCCGCAGATCCCCAGATTATAAGACCATATGTCATTATACTGTGAAAATAGGCGAAGTATACTATGTCTGGCTGTTGCAACATCAGTTAACTTTCTGATTTTTCTGACTGCATATGCAGCAGAGCTCAGTCTATTGGATAAAGAAGTAAGGTGAGCTTTCCACTGTAGTTTGGAATCGACTGTGATCCCTAAAAACACAGTGGAGTCAATAAATTCCAGGTCAGTACCACCTATCTTCACTGTGGCATTGATATTAGATACATTAGGCAAAGTAAATTTCAGGCACTTAGTCTTCTTTGCATTTAAAACTAAATTATTTGCCGTGAACTATTTTGAAACCATTTCCAGAGTGTCATTTGCTGCCGATAATATATTATCCTTCCTACTAACTTTAAAAAGTAGGGATGTATCATCAGCAAATAGCACTATCTGTGCCATCTCCTGTACCATATGTGGAAGATCATTGATGTATACTAGGAACAGGAATGGGCCTAAAATTGATCCCTGGGGGACACCCATCTTTACAAGAGTTCCGTCTGATACACAACCATCAATATTAACACCTTGAGTTCTATTAGAAAGGTAGGACTTTATTAGATTTAAAGCTAAATCGCGAATGCCATAAAATTCCAGCTTATCTAACAAAGTTTGATGGTCAACACAATCAAACGCTTTAGACAGATCACAGAAAACGCCAACGAGATCCTGAGAATTTTCCCAAGCGTCAATTATTTCAGTAATCAATCTTGTACCGGCATTTGTTGTGTTTCTACCTTTTGTGAACCCGTATTGATGATCATGTAACAATTTATGAGTATTATATATACTCCAAAGAGAATACCTAAACTTGCTCATTCAACTTAGAGAAAAAATACAAAATATGCAACGGATAGGTGTGTTGTGGACTCACAGGGAGGATCCAGCACAGAAGCACAACTACATTTCGTTGGACAAATTTATAATCACTATGTGACAATTTGTATTTTTAATGTCTATGCGAGTGATTATAGAGACCAATTCGCTCCGTAGAGGGCGCTGTTGGTCTGTTTGGAAATTGTAGTCGGAAAAATTTGGATAGGGATGCACACAAGGATGCTGCAAGTTACAACAATTTGTTATAAACTTTTTACTGTATTTCTTTAAACTCGTAAATTGCTTGAAAGCAACATTTAATAATAGTACATGTATGTATGTGGCGGCAAGATTTGCTTACTTCTTGTATTTATTATATAATATATGTCTTTCAGAGTTGAATAATAGTACATGTATGTATGTGGCGGCAAGATTTGCTTACTTCTTGTATTTATTATATAATATATGTCTTTCAGAGTTGAATAATAGTACATGTATGTATGTGGCGGCAAGATTTGCTTATTTCTTGTATTTATTATATAATATATGTCTTTCAGAGTTGAATAATAGTACATGTATGTATGTGGCGGCAAGATTTGCTTATTTCTTGTATTTATTATATAATATATGTCTTTCAGAGTTGAATAATAGTACATGTATGTATGTGGCGGCAAGATTTGCTTACTTCTTGTATTTATTATATAATATATGTCTTTCAGAGTTGAATAATAGTACATGTATGTATGTGGCGGCAAGATTTGCTTATTTCTTGTATTTATTATATAATATATGTCTTTCAGAGTTGAATAATAGTACATGTATGTATGTGGCGGCAAGATTTGCTTATTTCTTGTATTTATTATATAATATATGTCTTTCAGAGTTGAATAATAGTACATGTATATATGTGGCGGCAAGATTTGCTTACTTCTTGTATTTATTATATAATATATGTCTTTCAGAGTTGAATAATAGTACATGTATGTATGTGGCGGCAAGATTTGCTTATTTCTTGTATTTATTATATAATATATGTCTATCAGAGTTGAATAATAGTACATGTATATATGTGGCGGCAAGATTTGCTTACTTCTTGTATTTATTATATAATATATGTCTTTCAGAGTTGAATAATAGTACATGTATGTATGTGGCGGCAAGATTTGCTTATTTCTTGTATTTATTATATAATATATGTCTTTCAGAGTTGAATAATAGTACATGTATGTATGTGGCGGCAAGATTTGCTTATTTCTTGTATTTATTATATAATATATGTCTTTCAGAGTTGAATAATAGTACATGTATGTATGTGGCGGCAAGATTTGCTTATTTCTTGTATTTATTATATAATATATGTCTTTCAGAGTTAAATAATAGTACATGTATATATGTGGCGGCAAGATTTGCTTACTTCTTGTATTTATTATATAATATATGTCTTTCAGAGTTGAATAATAGTACATGTATGTATGTGGCGGCAAGATTTGCTTATTTCTTGTATTTATTATATAATATATGTCTTTCAGAGTTGAATAATAGTACATGTATGTATGTGGCGGCAAGATTTGCTTATTTCTTGTATTTATTATATAATATATGTCTTTCAGAGTTGAATAATAGTACATGTATGTATGTGGCGGCAAGATTTGCTTATTTCTTGTATTTATTATATAATATATGTCTTTCAGAGTTAAATAATAGTACATGTATGTATGTGGCGGCAAGATTTGCTTATTTTTTGTATTTTTTATATAATATATGTCTTTCAGAGTTAGGGCGTACTATACTTCTATACTATCTTTACTAATATTATAAAGAGGTAAAGCTTGTGAGGTTGTAGGGGGGGGGGGGGGGTAATCTCTGGATCTACTGAACCGATTTTGAAAATTATTTAGTGTCTGATAGCCAATTTATCGAGGAAGGCTATAGGTTATATCACATCACGCTGCGACCAATAAGACCCGAGCATCAATGAAAAATGTTGGGAAAATGGGTAAAATTAGTTTCTTTTGAGAGCTTCCGTTGCGTGCGCTGCGTAAACGGTTAAAGTTACGCAGACAATATTTGCGCGGGTCAGCTAGTCCATAATAATGAGGTATGTCAGAATTAACGGTGTCACACTAAAATAAAATACTAATAGAAACTTTAAGAAATACTTGAGTATAATAACTTAACTTAAAAATGGCAGATTTTACTAGTATTAAAAATATTATTGTCAGCAGGGTAACCACCGACTCCGATACCGTGAGATCTCGTTCGAGTTGACATCGAGAACGATGTTTATGGTACCACGAAAAGTTAAACATCGTTATTTGAATTAACCGATGCATAACTAGTTCGAGTACCTAATTAATTACAAAAAAATATATATAATATTATGAAGTTTGTAAATATGATTTGTATGAAATGACGTCATTTTTTATCTCAACTCGAACGAGAACTCACGGTATCGGAGTCGGTGGTTACCCCACAGGTCCTAAGAAGTTCCGCTATTTCTAAGCAGGTAAATAAGGACAAAAAAACAATATCAATATTTTTAAATCTAGCTAAGGGTTTTTCCGCTAATCTAAGCGGGTTAGATGTCACCTGGTCGCACGTCGGAGAGAAGCAGTGCGCCGACCAGCCTCCCCTCGAGCCCCGCCGCCGCCCCCAGGGGCCCCAGCGCCGCCTCCAGCCGCTCCGCCACCAGCGCGCGCTGAGGGTCGGCCGCAGGCATCACCTCCGTCTGCGATCAACGTGCATTGGTTATCAGGAGGTGGGGGATAGTGGCAACTCGGTGGCAGAGAGGTACCTGTGGCAGGTGCAGGAGCGCGGTGGCGGCATCGTGCAGGCGCGCGCGGGCCCCCGCGGTGAGCTCCCAGTCCGCCGTGGCCGCCTCCACCACTTCGAAGCGGGAGCGGGCTCTAAAACACCCCATTAAACTTACACTTGATCCATTAGTGTGACTAAAATGAAGAAGTGACTAAATCCATGTTGGATTTGTCACTTCTTCTCTCTTACAATAAAAAAAAATCTGCAGTTATAATTTACGACATAATTATACAGGGCCAGAAAATTTAATGGATTTAAAAAATTCACCATTATTAAAAATAGGCAAAAAAAAATATACTAACATCATAATTATTTAAATAAAAATGCTCATCTGTTTTTTTTTTAAATATCATCAGAATATGTGCACTATCGCGCTTCTCAAACCTGGAGGTCTACTGCGAACGTACGAAAAACGAAACTTCGGGCGTTGTATCGGCCATTCCCCACTCTGAACACTTTCGCCGGTGTGAACTTAGCAGCCAAAATATAGCAGCTATTATAACTCGACTAATTTAAAAATTCAATATTTCTAAGCTTATTAATTGCAATACAAACAATGGAAATCCTATGAATTATGAAAATTCTTTCAGGAAAATTAAAAATTAACCAGATGGCAATATTATTTCTGATGAAAAATAACATTTATCAAACATTTTCCCTGATATTAAAATATAACTTTACAGGTGGCCCACTTCAACGAAATATACAAAAATGGTTTCCCACCCCCCTTACAGTGGAACCTTGATTATGAAAATTGAGTGAAAACAATCTCGTAGCAAAATAATTTTGACATTTTAACTTAGCATAAGGTTTATTGTTTTTCAACATCATTATAACTTGTTAGACAAAAAATAACTTAGGCAATGAAAAGCAACTGAACTTGTATGAAAAATACTGATTTTCTTGTTGCTACGACAAAATAAAGTTTTTTAATGTAATAATTAAGCGTCTTAGAAATCTTTCTTCTTCCTTACAACATATACAGTAAATAAAGCTTTGCCTTATCTATCAAAAAATATGTTCCTAAATTCCTTACAGTGGGGCCTTGACTGAAAAAATTAAGAGTGACTACAATCTCGTAGTAAAAAAAATCATGTCATAATTATGTTTCTTAGAAATCTTTCTTCACCTTACAACTTATACAGTAAATAAAGCTTTGCCTTATCTATCGAAAAATATGTTCCGAAATTCCTTACACTGGGGTCTTGACTGAAAAAAAAGTAGTGAAACTACAGTTTCGTAGTAAAAAATTTCATATCAAAATTAAGTATCCTAGAAATCTTTCTTCACCTTACAACTTATATAGTAAATAAGGCTTTGCCTCATCTATCGAAAAATATGTTCCAAAATTCCTTACAGTGGGGCCTTGACTGAAAAAATTAAAGTGCGACTACAATTTCGTAGTAAAAAAAATCATGTCATCATAATTAAGCATCTTAGAAATATTTCTTTACCTTACAACTTATACAGTAAATAAGGCTTTGCCTCATCTATCGAAAAATATATACCAAAATTCCTTACAGTGGGGCCTTGATTGAAAAAAAAATAGTGAAACGACAATTTCGTAGTAAAAAATTTCATATCATAATTAAGTATATTAGAAATCTTTCTTCACCTTACAACTTCTTCAGTATATAAAGCTTTGCCTTATCTATCGAAAAATATGTTCCAAAATTCCTTACGTAAGAAATTTTGGAACATGTTTTTTGTTAGATAAGGCTAAGCTTTATTTACGATATAAGTTGTAAGGTGAAGAGAGATTTCTAAGAAACATAATTATGACATGATTTTTTTTACTACGAGATTGTAGTCACTCTCAATTTTTTCAGTCAAGGCCCCACTGTAAGGAATTTTGGAACATATTTTTCGATAGATAAGGCAAAGCTTTATTTACTGTGTAAGTTGTAGGGTGAAGAAAGATTTCTAAGAAGCTTAATTATGACATGATTTTTTTTACTACGAAATTGTAGTTTCACTCATTTTTTTCAGTCAAGGCCCCACTGTAAGGAATTTTGTAACATATTTTTAGATAGATATGGCAAAGATTTATTTACTGTATAAATTGTAAGGTGAAGAAAGATTTCTAAGATGCTTAATTATGACATATTTTTTTTTACTACGAAATTGTAGTTTACTTATTTTTTTTCAGTCAAGGCCCCACAGTAAGAAATTTTGGAACGCATTTTTCAAAAGATAAGGCAAAACTTTATTCACTATAAAAGTTTTAAGGTGAAGGATTATTTCTAAGATACTTGATTATGACATGAAATTTTTTACTACGAAATTGTAGTTTCACTCAATTTTTTCAATCAAGGCCCCACTGTAAGGAATTTTGGAACATATTTTTCGATAGATAAGGCAAAGCTTTATTTACTGTATAAGTTGTAAGGTGAAGAAAGATTTCTAAGAAACATAATTATGACATGATTTTTTTTAGTACGAGATTGTAGTCACTCTAAATTTTTTCAGTCAAGGCCCCACTGTAAGGAATTTTGGAACATATTTTTCGATAGATAAGGCAAAGCTTTATTTACTGTGTAAGTTGTAGGGTGAAGAAAGATTTCTAAGAAGCTTAATTATGACATGATTTTTTTTACTACGAAATTGTAGTTTCACTCATTTTTTTCAGTCAAGGCCCCACTGTAAGGAATTTTGTAACATATTTTTAGATAGATATGGCAAAGCTTTATTTACTGTATTAATTGTAATGTGAAGAAAGATTTCTAAAATGCTTAATTATGACATATTTTTTTTACTACGATATTGTAGTTTACTTATTTTTTTTCAGTCAAGGCCCCACTGTAAGAAATTTTGGAACGCATTTTTCAAAAGATAAGGCAAAACTTTATTCACTATAAAAGTTTTAAGGTGAAGGATCATTTCTAAGATACTTAATTATGATATGAAATTTTTTACTACGAAATTGTAGTTTCACTATTTTTTTTTCAATCAAGGCCCTACTGTAAGGAATTTTGGAACATATTTTTCGATAGATGAGGCAAAGCCTTATTTACTGTATAAGTTGTAAGGTGAAGAAAGATTTCTAGGATACTTAATTATGATATGAAATTTTTTACTACGAAACTGTAGTTTCACTACTTTTTTTCAGTCAAGGCCCCACTGTAAGGAATTTTGGAACATATTTTTCCATAGATAAGGCAAAGCTTTATTTACTGTATAAGTTGTAAGGTGAAGAAAGATTTCTAAGAAACATAATTATGACATGATTTTTTTTACTACGAGATTGTAGTCACTCTCAATTTTTTCAGTCAAGGCCCCACTGTAAGGAATTTTGGAACATATTTTTTGATAGATAAGGCAAAGCTTTATTTACTGTATAAGTTGTAAGGTGAAGAAAGATTTCTAAGACGCTTAATTATTACATTAAAAAACTTTATTTTGTCGTAGCATCAAGAATATCAGTATTTTTCATACAAGTTCAGTTGCTTTTCATTGCCTAAGTTATTTTTTGTCTAACAAGTTATAATGATGTTGAAAAACAATAAACCTTATGCTAAGTTAAAATGTCAAAATTATTTTGCTACGAGATTGTTTTCACTTAATTTTCATAATCAAGGTTTCACTGTAAGGGGGGTGGGAAATCATTTTCGTATATTTCGTTGAATTGGGCCACCTGTAAAGTTATATCAGAGAAAATATTTGATAAATGTTATTTTTCATCAGATATAATATTGCAACCTGTTTAATTTTTATTTTTCCTGAAAGATTTTTCATAATTCATAGGATTTCCATAGTTTGTATTGCAATTAATAAGCTTAGAAATATTGACTTTTTAAATTAGTCGAGTTATAATAGCTGCTATATTTTGGCTGCTAAGTTCACACCGGTAACACTTTTTTTGAAAATAAACAATACCAACCGAGAGATCATGCATGGTGTGTCTCAAACTACCAGGATTTAAAACAAAAATACTTGGAATCAGCGACCAAAATATCAGCACATATGGTCAAAGGACGGAATAACAGCTTCATCCGACCTTCAACGACCAGTAGCATAGCAATTTATCTAGCAGACAAAGAATCCAGCAGTGAAGACACAAAAGCAATGGTCTAAAACAATTATAAAGCCTGATGAACTGAAGTTGCATGTTAGAGGACTCCGCAAAACAAAAAATGGCGGTGAAATCATAAGAACTGAAAATAAAGAAGACCTACAGTAATTATCCCAGTCGACACAAATAAAATTATCAGGCTTTAAAATAGAGGCGCCTACCAAACATACCCGAGGATAGCCATCATCGGTGTGCCCAATAATTTATTAGAAAAGGAAGTATTCGAATACTTATTCAAACAAAATTTATCAGAAAAACACCCCTCTATGACCCGAAGAGAATATGACAATTCTATTAAATTGAGCCATAAGTCCGGCAAGAAAGACTCTCTAGAAGCTAATTATATTATAGAAGTAACACCTAATATCCGGAAGACACTGATAAATCAAAGGCGAATTTACATTAACTGGACTTTGTGTCCAGTAAGAGACTTCACACTGGTTACTCGCTGTTTTAAATGGGAACAAAACGGCCACGCTGCTAAATTCTGTCGTGAAAAAAAGTCAACCTGCAGTCACTGTGGTAATTTAGGGCATTCCATTAAAGAAAGCCCGGAAATAAAAGCTCCGGGTGTATGCGCTACCTGCTCTCGTTATAAGAAACCCTCCAGTCACAAAACTGTCCGGCAAGGACAAACGCGGACTCAAGGTATATAAACTCAATAAATTATGAAGGCGCCTAGAGCGCCACTACCTTCGTTTTAAGTGCACTCGGTATGGGGCGCCAAAAACAATTTCGAATAGGATACCTAAATATTGGTTCTCTTAATACAGGGCAGGATGAATTGTTTAATTTGATGGATGACCTGAATCCTGACATTTTAGCATTGAATGGAACATGGCTAAAGCCAGGCGACAGAGGACCTAAAGTTCCAGGCTATAATATAATCAAGTCAGATGGTAGTAGAGGAGGTGGTGTTGGCTTCTATATCAGGGATAATTAAAAATCTAAAATCATGAAATATCCCAGTAACACCTTAGAACAAATGTGGTTGGAACTTCATTACCAATACTCGAAAATTTAAATAGGTACTTTCTATAGACCGCCGCAGTATAGTTTGAAATGAAATATGTTTATTTTGCAAGAATATGGTGTTACAGTATGGTAAATGTTGATCTACATACTCTGCCATGCAAAATCTATTTGTTATACACAATTATAAATGTTAACAATTAATTTAATATTCATAACATGTGTTATATAGAATCGTTAAGACTATTTTTTTACAATCTAATATACCTTCACTGGAAAACAAATCATATATTTTTAAGTACAATAAATCTATTTATTAAATATAGTTACAATTATATATAATATAACAAAATTTACAAAATAAGAAAATAAATAATACAAATAACCTAAACAAAATTATAATAAACAAAAAACTTCTTCCAGATCGCTGCCAACAGGTAGGGTTCCCAATAAGCTGGCTGCGTTTCCTCTCTGAATTGCTATACTGATTCTTTGTGCAAAAAAGCAGCCAGCTCGTCGGTCACCAGATATGTCGACCAAACGCTTAGAAATATATTTAAATATAGCTTGAGCTCCTCCACCTTGGTCCCCACGGTCCCATGGTTTCGACCCCAAACGGCTCAAATATGTAATCTCTAGTGAGAGCCGCATATTTGCGCCGTTTGAGATTTTCCGCCGAGTGAGCAGCAGCGCCAACCTTCTGCGAAGTCCCTGGCAAATGAGACGGTGCAAAGGTATCGGCGCAAGTCGCAGTTGGTTGACCATCTCTCCACATTGGCAGCGATGTGGAAGATTTGAAATTGCACCTAAGCGTAAACATATACGTACCAAACGCTTAGAAATATATTTAAATATAGCCTGAGCTCCTGGTCCCCACGGTCCCATGGTTTCGACCCCAAACGGCTCAAATATGTAATCTCTAGTGAAAGCCGCATATTTGCGCCGTTTGAGATTTTCCGCCGAGTGAGCAGCAGCGCCAACCTTCTGCGCCATGTGGAAGATTTGAAATTGCACCTAAGCGTAAACATATACCTAAACGAAGTGCTGTGCGGTCAAGTAGTGTACCTATCTTTGATGATGGTAATGCCTGCAACCATTGCCCAGATTCCCATTGGGCAGCAGCTAGAAGACGAGCACGCTTTGCAAAGGTATCTGCACCATTCATTAGACTTTGTTGTACTAATTTGCAAAGCGGCTCGTCCCATAATTTTGGTGAAGATAAAGTGATAGGGGGGATTATTGATAGAGAATTATTTGACCAAGCATTCCTAGCGTCGGTTAGGTGTGAGACCTCAAAATCACCAAGTGATGGATCTAGAATTTTTCCAATGAGGTATATATATATATATATATATATATATATATATATATATATATATCTTCACGGGTGCCTTACGGCGCCCGAGACCGCCTAGACGGCCCCAGGGTACCCAGCGGAGGGGTTTTAATCCCACCTCGTCGTAGCCGATGGTATGAGTCTACACCGAACAAGTGGCTAGCTCGTCGCGATGTTTTGAATAGACTCAATAACCCATCTATAAACAGTTTCACCAGTTGGTATAGTGAAACCGGGACCGACAGCTTAACGTGCTCTCCGAGGCACTATAGTGGTGTTGTCAAACAAATGTACATAAATTTTTTAATTAAAAACTCATTGGTACACACCGGGATTCGAACCAGGGACCTTAGTGATTTTTAAGTCCAAGGTCTAACCAACTCGGCCACCACGTATATAATGAGGTCTATATCCAATGAGGTCTTTAACACTATAAGCGGAGGATATGAATGCTGGTAGAGAAACACTAGTAATACCCAAGCCACCAAACCTAATAGGTAAGGAAGCTTGAGTAAACATATTATCATCCAAACGTATGTTAATTATTTCTGATAAAGTTTTTTTAAATTATAAAATCAATATTTTCCAATTGGTCCGAAAATTTCCAAAAATGAGTGCATCTTAAAAAAACAATGACGATGACCATTTTTGTATGAGACCCCCCCCCAGTCAAGTCAAGAGGCAGGCCGTGCGCGACTGAAAGAATTTAGCCAAATACCTATTTCTCTGAGGCCGCCTTAGTTCACTTCAGTCTTAATCATCTATTATAATAGCATTAAGCAGTTCGGCCGGTGGATTAAAATTAATGTAACGGCCTAGCCCCATGTACCACACAATTGTAATTATATGTGCGCAGCTTCCTACAGTTCGATTTCCTGTAAGGCAGGTGCAATACCAGTGAGTAATACTATTTCTACCCAACGAATCCCGATCTATTAAAATATATGAATAATAAACGCGTGCCCTTACATGTCGCGATTGTACGCGAACTCGGACCAACCACACATTTCTCTGTAGTATATTATATAAATGCAAATCATTCAGCTCATTTTCTCTGTATAATTCTATATGGAAAAGTACATTGCGTAAGTGCCCCGCACAATATGATTTTGCAAGCTTAATATGATAGCTTCCTAATGTAAAAAGGAAAACATTGTTTTCGTCTAAACAAGGGAATTCTTCAAAACGAGGAATATTTGCTTCCATTGCCTATTTAAGTTTAAAAGCCACTCTTTGTCTATTTAAGTTTTTCATTTGTACATAATTATTCAAAAGATTGGGTGTGTTGATTTGATTGTGTATTATGTTAAGAATCTCTGGAGCGTGCACACTATCTCTAGCGACACGATAATGTGCATTTATTATAGCTGCACCAATTTTAAAATCTGTGAACATATTGGGTAACATTTTATTAAAATATTTCTGTCTCAACAATTTAAATCTATTTTTGAATTTGCCATTCACCGCTTCTACTACCCATCGGCAAATTGTGACTAACCGGGACTTATTTGCTTGTCGCAGTCAATTGGGTAGCGTTCCGGTGCTTTGTGGGAGGCATATGGGCTTCATATTGGTATGACTCTATGTCATAGATGCTGTCCCGAAAACCCCTATCTAGAATGAAGACGTCACCAGGGTTTAGAAACCAATGCAGTGGATATTCTTCATTGTTCATCAATAATTGCATTATTGACGCATCAGAAGTAGTTGCGGGGTATGGCCCAAGTAAATCTATGATGTATCCATCACTACACACTATTAAAAATGGTTTTAAAAGGTTCCTAAACTTATGATGGCTATAACTTGCACGTTGGAAGAGAAAATTCGCACTTTTTTCTATGTATATGTATGTTCCATCACAAATCCAAATCGCCGAAAATCTGTTTTGGAATTAATAGGTTTCTCTCGAGAACTCTATCTCTAGTTATGTGATCCATTCCCAGATGTCTTGAAACAAAATCATGTGACAAACATTCTCTCGCTATCTTTATTTTTCTCTCAAGATGACTACGTGACATTTTATAATGTTGCCAGCTTTTCGTTGGTTTCGCCAGTCCTTAGTTTTGTCATGTAGATTCCAAGAACATTTCGTGGATGACGATATCTCTCGGCTAGGGATGGTGTTTCTTCCAGTACATTATTAAATTGAGCACTGGTCAGAAATTGCATATATTTCGTTTTATTTATATTGACTTTTAAACCATTTATATCTAACCAATCTACAATGTCATTTACTGTTTCATTAATTATCGTATTATGTAAGTGTAATATTTGTAAATGACATCGACCAGTGTTTCAAAACTTCCAATTTGCTGTGTTTTGCAGACGACATGAAAATATTTTCATCTATCTCGTCTGTAGCCGATTCAGTAGCATTGCAGTCTGACTTTGCACGACTTGAAATGTATTGCAAGGACCACCAGCTAGACCTGAATCCATCTAAATGCTCTGTTGTAACCTTTAGCCGTAAACACAAACCTATTTTATTTAATTACACACTAAAAGGACAACCACTGCGTAAAGATGACGGAATGCGAGATCTCGGAGTATTTCATGACCCTAAACTAATATTCGATGCCCATATTGACAATATTCTTGGAAATGCTTCTAAAGCATTAGGGTTCGTGAAACGCTGCTCCGGAGACTTTTCCCAGATGTAGGAGTAGTAGATTTAACGAGATCAGTAGCTCAAATTCTGATTTGGATATAGATCTTTTCTCGACCAGCTTTAAGTCTTCGAGGTTGAAGCTAGTAAAGTTTTTTTTCTTCTGTAGATTCTAATCAATCATTTTACAAAATTTCGATGTTTTCTATTTATATTACTATATTTTATATACTTCTACTTGTAACTGTCATATCTCTATGTCAATTTTATATTTGTAAAGACCTTCAATGGTCCTTAGTTTTATGTGCTATTTTCCTAATCTGTTTTCTTGTTAGCAATGGTCTTTATATAAATAAATAAAATAAAATACAGTGGCATATGGCGGGCGGCTCAATTATGGTCTGGGGAGGGATATGTTTAGTAGCTCGCACGGAGTTAGTGGTAGTCGACGGCGGGAATCTGAATGCTGATCGGTATATCAGGAAGATTTTAGAGGAACATGTTGTGCCATTTGCCCCATTTATTGGTAACGAGTAACGACTTCATTTTAATGCAGGATAATGCTCGGGCTCACAGTGCTCGCTTAGTACAGGCATACCTAAACCATGTTGGTGTTACGGTGATGGAGTGGCCAGCACGGTCCCCGGATATGAATCCGATTGAACACGTTTGGGACTTGCTATTATTTGAAGAATGGCAGAGGTTGCCCCAAGAAATCATTGACAACATCATTCGCAGCATGCCCAGACGGATGGAAACCTTAATCAGGGCACGGGGGGGGGGGGGAAACGGTCGTTATTAAACATAAATTTAATCAATTTTAAACCGACATAAAATCTAAATTTTTCAACTGTTTCTCTGTCACAACGAAATGTAAGAAAAATGCATTTAGTTTAGTTAAGTTTTTTTTTTTCATTAAACTTTAAGTATGGTGTTGCAAATTAATGTCAAAACATATTAATTTAATTGTTGTTTCATGTTTAATTATTATTTGTTTATAAATAAAGCTAAATATTTTATATTCTCCTTTTTTTTGTGTTCCGCTAATTCTGCCGGTGTGTGTATGTGGATCCGTAAGTATTTCAGAGTAGACCACATTTTCGTTCATCGTCTACGTATCGGCCCGACCGAACCCCGAAACATCGGTATATCGGAGTAGACCTCCAGGCCCTTAATTATTATGAAACGAAATTTTTACAGATCGCTGTCGCGTTCGCTGTTTTATAATTAGATCCAGGGGTCTCAAATTGTTTAAAAAATCTGGAAAATTTCGCGAGGAATAACGGTCATTTGTTTTTAGACATTGGTGTTCAAAGGGCAATCCTGGTTGGATTGTTACAGTAAACTATGCTTCTATGCTTCTATGCTTCGTGTATCTCTACAGAAAGAAAGCATTGTGGGCTTCTAAAAGGTGTGAACTTCTGGGCGGCCATGGAATATCACCTCGGCTTGATATGAGTTTCCTTGAAAAAAATCTCGTTTACGGCTGCCAATGAGTTATTAAATATATGGCATGTCGCGCCGTCTTGTTGAAGCCATGTCGCACTTAAAGGCTTTAAATTCTTGCATTGGCGGGAAGAAAAAATATTTTAACATGGCTGTGTATCGGCCAGAATTTACAGATTACTCTCGCTGATTTACAACGATATATGGACCGATAAACCAGTGTACTGAAATAGCCGCCAAACTTTTAATGAATGCTGATGCTCTTGCGGTTTATGCCTAATCATACTTTTACTGGAATACTGATTTAGGTGATGCAATCTAAGCTCAGAAACGCCCACCGCTCTCTCATATAGTAGCACAACGATATAGTGTTTTGACATCGCACGTCTTTCTGTTCCACCCTGTATAACATTAGATAAGTACATGTTAGCCTAGTATTAGTTAGATGAGTACAGTGTGAACTACCCAGAGACAATGTCGGGCAGAGCGTCGTGCAGCGCCTGCAGCAGCTGCTCGGCTCGCTCGCCGCCTCGCTCTCCCCGCTCGCTGCTATGCTCTCCCAGCTCGCCGCCTCGCTCTCCCCGCTCGCCGCCTTGCTCTCCCCGCTCGCCGCCTCGCTTCCCCCGCAGCGCTCCACACGCGCTCACCAGCTCGCGCACCTCTAGCTCAGCCCCGCCCGCCCGGAACTCCGCAGGCGACCTGGTCGTACACACATCATACTATTAGCTACATAATAATGATCCTGCGCGATCACGCATTCCTGTTTTACATTGTCTTAGAATCTTCAGAACTACCTCCAATAACTTCAAACTAGTCTCTAATATATATAAAATGCACTTATCTCAGTCTGTCTGACCGTTTATGTGCTACAACTCAAGAGCCTTTTATCCGATTTCACGGTTCTCTTCAGAAGTTATAGATATATAGTAAAACACTAGAGAACACATCTTTGACTAGAGGTATATTGTTACGTTAGATAATATTATCAACCGGACATTTAGCGGTCAGCACCTACTCCCAACAGCGACACCCTCCTGCTACAAGTCCTAAACAATAGAGTTGTTTTAGTGATGAATACGTACAGTGCGAAGTATTTATGAGTAAAGGCAGGGGCGGCCCTGTCGACGTCCTGCAGCCGCAGCGGGGCGGAGGCGTCGGAGGGGGGCGGACTGTGCGCGTGCGGCGGGGGCGGCGCTCCCGGCGGCTTCAGCTGCAATGCTCTCATCTCCTCTTCCAACATCTGTCATCATTACTTATTTACACACTCCATGGTCACCGAACCGATGACCATGTGACAAGACTTGGTCACTGATGACTCGCGATTGCAAATTCTTGTATGGAGGGGATACACAATCTAAATTAAATCATTATTCATGTAACCATTATATTTACAGGCGTTTCAGCAAATTGACAATTTTATTGGCTAACAGAGTTTAGATGGCTCCACCCAAAATGTTGATGACAATAATGACGTTTTAAAACTGGTGGCAGATCCAGGAAGTGGTCTAGGGCACCATGGCTCCTCAAAATTATCCCATTTACTAATTCTAACACCCGTATTCTAAGACGATACCTCATGCTCACCTCACCTTCTTGGAGGCACTCGAAGGAGCGATTACAAGAAACCTTGAAATCGGTATTCTTAGTTGTAAAACTCAGCCGAATGTGAGGCGTGAGGAGAAACCTTCAAAAAGGAAGGTCACAGAGATGGGAGCACCAAATGTTGCCAATGTCATTAATCCTTACTAAAATGGTATTTATTGTTTACAGAAAAAAATATTAATTACAAAATAATTTGACCAAATAAAATAATATTATTTCCTTGAACATATTTTAATAACAATAAAAACTTCTTAAAAAAACAATTATCTTAAAATATTATAGTTTTTTTTTACGTCAGAACTAAATAGAAAAATTGTTTCCAAACCATAAAAAAATAAAAAGAATAACAATAATAACTTCTTAAAAAAAAACAAATATTTTAAAATATTTTGGTAGTTTTTTTTTTAGATTTAATGATTTGGAGATCCAAATAAAATAATATTATTTCCAAAAACTTCTTAAAAAAACAAATATCTTAAAATAATACTAAATAGAAAAATATATATTATATATTAATACTAAATAGAAAAATCGTTTCCAAACCATAATAAATAAAAATAAAAATCTTCCGTTTGGTTACTATATATTTTGTGCATTCCGTATATACCGGCGTGGTACATAATTGCTGTGCGAGAAGCCGGGAAACAAACCTCGTCTAGCCTGGACGAGGTTTGTTTCCCGGCTTCTTACTCAGGTGCGATCCGCACCACAAAAACTTAAAATCTAAACTCACCGAATGGCTTGTTGTGGTGTTTCAGCGTCGAGATCCCTGGGTACCCAAAGATGCAATAACTTCGATGTTGAACCAAAAGCACTAAGCCACGTAAAATACGGCGTTGGAACCATATGACAAACACAATATATATTCGTAGGCGCCTAATACATATATAGGTACGATCGCCGAGGTTTTATGACTCCTCACGTACTGAGGACCGATGCCCCTCACCCCCCCCCCCCCCCATATTCGAAGTTCACTCCCCAATATTCGTATTCGAAGTTCACCCCCCAACGTTCGGAGTTCACCTCCCAATATTCGGAGTTCACCCCCAGGAATGGTGGCCGCACCCCCCTCATGGGCGGGGACAATGCTTTGCCCCTCGCTTTGCTCCCATGGATCGTAACCGGTGTGCAGCGCAGCTACCTGCTATAAGGTCTCGTTACCAAAGAAGACATGTTGGCGAGCCAATGCCATGGGACCGTTCAAATGAGATCCACAACTACCAGTGGATCCCGAACCCGAATGTTCCCGTACGTCCGGTTCAAGAGGAATAGGTATTCGCTGCCCGCTCACCAGCCGCCACCCACTCAGAGACTGTATTTTTACCTACAGCCTCTGTTTGTGTTTGGGGCCCAAAGGGCAACTATTTGGTTGTTCGTGCCCTTTTAGATTCGGGTGCCTAGGGTTGCATTGTTTCGGCTTGGTTAGCGTGTGGCCTATGCCTAGCTTTGAATCCTCACTGGGATTCTGTTCGGGGAGTTGGTAATGTCAAAGTTGAGAACTTGATTGGTAACACCACTTTCTCATTCTCCCCGTTCTCGGTTTCCTGTCCGTGCATCACTGCTTCGGCAATAGTATTAGAAAATATATTGGGTCAACACCCCCAGGTAAAGTTGTCCCCAGCTGTGGCGACCCTGACAAGGGGTTTGTGTTTGGCTGACCCCACCTTCGACATTCCGGGACCAATTGATTTGTTGCTTGGTGCCAATGTTTTGAGAATGTTGCTCCTAGGTAATGTGAAGCCCCTAGGTACAGGTGGCCTCGTAGCGATCCCCACAATCTTGGGATCTGTTATAATGGGCCCAACCCATGTTCCTCTCCCACCTGTTGTTGATAACCGTTTTGTTGACATTTGTCTTTCTCTTTCTGAGGCGGTTCAGAGATTTTGGGAAGTGGAGGAGCCCCCGGCTGCTACGAAAGTAAATCCTGTTAATCATGTATGGGAATTGTTCTTCCAGAATAATACTGGTCGTTTAGATTCTGGTCGTTTTTAAACCAGGCTTCCTTTTCTCCCCTCCATTGGGTGCATCGAGGAGTCTTGCTGAGAAAAGGTTGGAGTCCATGGAGAATCATATGAGGCATGACCCTGTCTTTCGCAAGAAGTACAGTTCCGGGAGTATGAGGTTTTGGGACACATGACGGTCTTAAACTTGGACTGGCGTTCAGTGGAACATTATTTTATTCCCCATCACGCAGTCTTCAAGCCTCATAGTGAGAAAATAAGAGTGGTGTTTGATGGCTCTGCCCCCACGTCTTCGGGTGTATCTTTGAACCAGTGCCTGCATACTGGCCCGAAGCTTCTCCGGGATATTTCCGATATCCTCATGGACTTTCGCCGCCATCAGATTGTCTTTGTGGCCGACATCCGCATGATGTTTCGGCAGACACTCATCCACGAGGATGACAGGTGCTACCAACTCATTTTACGGCGGGAGAAACCCTCTGATCCCATGCTTGTCTATGAGCTGAATACCAACATATATGGTTTGCGGTCTAGCCCGTTCGTGGCTATTCGTTCATTGTTGGAGCTGGCCAAGCGTGAGCGTTTGAGGTTTCCTCGAGCTTCCGCCATCTTGGAAAATGATTTGTATGTTGATGATGTATGCACAGGAGCCTCCAGTGAGAAAGAGGCTTTGATCTTGAGGAATGAATTGATTGGGATAATGATGGCTGGAGGCTATGGGCTAAGAAAGTGAACATCGAACTCTCCACTCTCCTGGCTGACTTGCTATTGGAGCACCACCAGGATCCCTTTCTCTTCGAAAATATTGATAATCCTAACATGTTGTCTGTTCTTGGAGTACAGTACAGGCCAGTCCAGGATATTTTCACCTATCGGGTGGATCTTTCTCCGCCCAGGATCTGGCGAAGCGCTTGGTCCTGTCCACTGTAGCCAGAACCTTTGATCCAAGCGGTTGGATTAGCCCAGTAATATTACCATACCTATGCTCAAAGCGCAGATTAAGCTCGGGGGACAACTTCCCGAGCACAATATTAAGCAATATAAAAGACCACGAATCGACTGGCAGGTTGAGACACTGCAAGGCATTCACCGCAATCATCAACGGGTTCAAGAGGTACCTGCGCAAATCATGTGCCTTACCTACTATAGGAAACGCTTAATATTTTGGTACCTCTTGGTCAAAAGCTCACGAGCAATCTTATAATTTTCGTCCGTCACGGGTAGGTGTTGGACTTTGCCACTAGCCTCTCTTCTCAATGAGGACAACAAATATGCCATCTTCTGGCTGAGGGTGAGGTTCCCTCGCCCGTGCACCAGACGAACAAGTTCAGGAAGCCTACCCAGGCATCAAGTCGTCCGTCAAATGGTGGGAGGTCAAGGGTAGGCAACCTGCTCAAAAGCCCGGGAGAAGAACCAACTGGCGAAGGCTCGGGGTCCATCTTAACCGACCTATCAATATCTCCGCGAGCCTTCTCGGTAATGGTGTCTATGAGTACCAACGCACGGTCATAGTCACAAGTGACCGCTGCATAGAACTCATCCTCTACGGGGTTCAAAGCCAAAAAGTCCTTTAAGGCCCTATATAAGTCCCGCTCATACTCTGGGATCTTTTCAAATCGCATCAAAAGAGCAGCGAAGCGGTCGGGTCTGTCTATCAAATCCACAGCGGATGTAAGCCACCTTAAGACAGCCTTAATTTTATTTGAGTTCTTATTTACAGACATAATTACAATAAGTAGGTGAACACAATATTAATTTAAAAATAAAAAAACAAACTTACAAATAAACACAAAATAAAGTTTAAGTTTGCAACAAATCAAAATAAGTGTTGTTATTAAAACAAGTTTTAAGTTCCCTTACTAAGGGAAATCAAACATAAAACAATTTAAAAACCTTTATCCACCTAACCCCAATAATAAAGAAAAAACTTAATTTTGAATTAAAAAAAAACCTACTTAATTATGTTGGAACTGCACTAGGAATATTATAACTAACCTGACCTGCCTGACCCCAAAACAGTAGCAAAGCAGGCAAGCAACATAAGGTCAAAATTATAATAACTAATAATAAAAAATAAATATTTATTCATCAATAATATAATAATATAGATGTACCTTTGGAAGAATTTATTAATTTTTTCTAGACTGACTTGCAAGTTATTACCTGTCAAAACGTTCATGCCCACAGATTAGGGTCAGACTATTTATCAGACTTCTTTTTTATCAAAATCGAACAATTACCATATGGATTATCACTAATATAATCCAAAAACTCTTTGAAATCCATTTCATATACACAATAATAACGTATTTTACTTAATTAATACTATGAATTACACTTAAATAAATAAGTAATATTAATAAATAATATTTGTGATTATTGATTTAATTAAAAAAACATGAGTTAAAGAAGCTTAAAAAAGTAGACCTAACCACCGTAAGGTGCCTGTAAGGCAGGTGCCAATGTACCTTAACTTTGACAGTTCGGCGAGGACCTTGAATAAGGAAAGCTAAGGAAGATTTTGACAACTAAAAATACAAATGTCGTTCCTTAAGGGCATTTTGAGTTAAGTAATATATGTAAGTTTTTATAAAGCTATAAATGAACTGCACCTGCTGCGCATCGAACGAATTAGAAACATTACAATCGGACATTATCAGTAGGTAATAGTTGTGAGGTGTTCCTCCCCCTTGGAGATCCAGGAGGATGCGTGGGAGTGGTACCTGTATGTGTCGCTGCTGGTCGCGGCGCAGCAGCCGCAGCCGCGCCACGTCGCGCCGGTACTGCCCCGCCGAGTACCTCTCCGCGCCACTCGCTGGCTCGCGCGCCATCTGCCACACAACTTGTAATCATACATACTAGAAACCACATTATATTATTCATTTTACAGCTTGTTCTAGAAATAAGTTTCACCCTGCAAATGTCTAAAAGCGGCCGGGTGGTGGTCACTTCTATCTGCCGGGATTACAGTGCTAACGAGTCTAACGTATGCCGTGACCAACTCGCCACTGGGTAGCCGTTACCTTTTGCGGCACGAGGTCGGCCTGCAGCGCGGCGGCCAGGCGGAGGCGCTGCGAGTGTCGCTCCACGCTGGACAGGTACCTCTTCTCCAGCTCGCCGTGCTTCTTCTGAAACGTGCCGAGCAGACTCATCGGAAAGGTAAAAGGGAAGCACACAGCAATGAATTTTGCCACAAAATAACAGCAAACAGCAATGTTATAAATTATTTGTTTGTCGTTGATGCCACAAACTGTGTATTAATCTAAAAATGTTATGCCTGCTTTTTCCAATTAGCGTATTAAATCAAAAAAGCCATCAAGTACCACGAAATACTTCCATGTTACAGATGCAAAGCTTGAGCCTCGTGGCTGGACCATGTGATCCAGACTAAGCCCGCACGGCGATCATTTATTTACTGGATTTTAGCATATGACGGACAAATTGATCGCATAAGCTAGTAGGTAGTTCATAAATGTTTTTTATTTTAACACGGGGTCACACGAATTTAAACTCTTCAGAAATGCCTGTAAAGAACCTACTGTAAAGCATTGTGAATTTAGATATCCTGGTAAGTACGAGTATATATATGTGTATATCCAAGTATAGTTGACCTGCCAGTCCGTGAGTTGTGCATGCAGGGCGGGCTGCGCCTGGGTCGCAGCGTGACGGCGGGCCAGCGATGCGGCCAGCGCAGCGAGGTCGTGCGGGGAGCCGCGTGGGCCCAGCTTGTGCCGCAGCACGGTGCGCGTGCGCTCCGCCAGCTCCGCCGCCCGCCGCCGTAGCGCGCGCGCGTCCACCTCCATGCGGTGCACGTGCGTGCGGTTCATGCTGGGGACATCACAACCGTTGGCCCATACCGACATAGAGAGTATATATTTTAGGATAGCCCCAGATGTGTAATGTGACAAGTTAGTGGGCCTGGCATATTATCGGTGGGACAGTTACTTGCGTCGTTGCTTCTGCTCCAGTATGTCTTGCCGGAGCTCGAGCACGCGCCGCCGCAGACCCGCCAGCGTGCGCGCCGCCACCACCACCACCGTCCCCGCCTCGCCTCCTCCGCCCTCCGTCAGCCCCTCCAGAGCCGAGGCCCGCACTTGCTCGTAGCGGAGTACCACCACTTGCTCCACTTGGTTCAGACAGCTTTGCTTTTCCATCTGAATGCCACAACAACCACCGTCATGACCACCCGGTATATTACGCGTCCTATAGGAGTCCGTGAATGCCAGACCTTCCTTATAGCGCTCCCAACTCAGGTGGGAACGATAGGCTACTGTGAAGGTTGAGTCATCGTCGCTTTGGCAAGTAATACAAAGGTACATGTAGGTTTCCTATTACTTGCCAACTTAAATTTATCAAATAAAAAGGTGTAATATTCTTATCTTTTCTTCGGAATAATAATATTAGAAATGACTTTGCTAGATATTTAATATTTATTACAGCCTCTGTAGACTAGTGGTTGCGCCTATGGCGTTGTAACCGGGGGTCGTGGGTTCGATTCCATACAAGAAAATATTAGTACGTGTTTTCTGTACAGTTTGTCATGGTCTGGCTGTTTAAAAAATATAATCATGTATTATATCGTTGCTTCTGATACACATAGTACGAGCCTAGAGCTTAGTTGCGAGCAATATATTGTGATTACATTATACATGTTGCTTGGTAGTTACCCAAGGAACCCTAGGAAACCCAAGTTACCCAGGAGTTTCGACAATTGCTATGCTATGCATGCTCTTTATTGTTTTTAAGAAAATATTTAATAACAAACTTATGGCATTTCTTTTTCCAACCCAACCCCCTTCTGCTGGTCTGTGGACGATAAAATATTTATGAAATTGAAGTCCTGACTCTACTACTACTACTTCAGAGGCCAATGAGTCTTTTAGGAGAGACGCATCCGGATTATACCGAGGCTTGCTCAGGATGTGTTGCTTAGTTACATGTAGATCATTATACATCATTTTATATTTTACATTTTTTATTTCTTTATAGTTTTATCTTTGTACGTTGAAACGTAAGTAACTACTCTAGTTGTGCATCCAGATCCAAAAGAGTTTTCAGTGAGTTATTAAGATATTTTTAGTATTCAAAACAAGTTGGGAACGTGAAGATATATTAATATATACAAAAGTGAGAACAAAAATTATTATGATCTTTGATTGGTTAAAGTGAGAACAGAAGATGGCAGCAATAAACATATTTGACATTCCTTTTTATAGGCGATTTAATACATTAGGGTGGTTCCATATTGTTAGTTTCGGGAGTTGGCGCATGCGCTAAGAAACTTTGATAAAATAAGAAAGTCCATTCACGCTCATGCTCTACTACTTATAGTTGTATGAATATTATTGAAATGTCTTAAGGACTAATGCGTCTGAAAATTACACACAAGATTATCGGCATACAAACCAAAATAAAGACTAAAAATGATTAAAGCCAATAGATACTCAAGAAGCGAGAACAGAACATGGTGAACATGGACATTGAGATTGAGACAGATAGGTATATATTTGTTCCTATTATTCATACTTCCATGATGCTACAAGATACCTACAAAATGTTTTAAAACAAAAACTATAGGTACCAATCATGAAGCTAAAAAAACGCGCCCCGCGCCAACGCGCGGACGGGCACGGTTTTTACCTTCATGGTACCAATTGATTAGATTACCTACTGCATAAACGCAGTAAGTAAGGTGGTTCCGTTAACTTTAAATATATCAATCGGTCGGTGGCATTTAACAATGGGTTTCCAATGACACAGCTCGAAAGGTGTCGTGGAACTAGGGTATACCTGGCCATGTTCTGCCATGAGCAAGTTGTTTTGTGATCGGGAGTGACATAGAATGGTTACCATGAAGTGTGCGAGCGTGGCGCGGCGTGCGTCGAGCTGCGCGCTGTCCCGCTGCAGGTCGCGCCGCAGCGCCGCCGCCGCGCGCCGCTCCGCGTCCGCCTCTGCCGCCAGCAGCGCCATCTCCCGCTCGTACTCGTGTCTGCGGTACCAACTCCACTATCAATTCCACGGAATAGAAAAAACAAGTTTTTTCTATTCAATTCCCTCCCAACTAAATGCTAATTGCTCGAAAGCAAACCATCTGAACCGCATCAATCCAAAACCATCTATGCCAATATTATAAAGGAACATTTGTATTTTTCTTTGTAATGTTAAAATTTTAAAATTAATGGACCGATAAAAAAAAATACTACTAGAATGCTACATTATTAATAAATATGACAGAGTAACATGGGTGTATCTAGGGCTAGTACCAGGGGAGCGCGATGTAAATGATCACCATTATTTATTAAATGAGCATTTACGAGCTGTTACAAAACGCAAATATCATATACTCGTGCCCCGTGCGATTTCTCGTGCCCCGTGCGATCTCTCGTGCCTCGTGCAATCCCTCGTGCCCTGTGCGATCTCTCGTTCCACGTGCAATCCCTCGTGCCCCGTGCGATCTCTCGTTCCACGTGCGATCCCTCGTGCCCTGTGGGATCTCTCGTTCCACGTGCGATCCCTCGTGCCCCGTGCGATCTCTCGTTCCACGTGCTATCCCTCGTGCCCCGTGCGATCTCTCGTGCCCCGTGCGATCTCTCGTTCCACGTGCGATCCCTCGTGTCCCGTGCGATCTCTCGTTCCCCGTGCGATCCCTCGTGCCCCGTGCGATCTCTCGTTCCACGTGCTATCCCTCGTGCCCTGTGCGATCTCTCGTTCCACGTGCGATCCCTCGTGCCCCGTGCGATCTCTCGTTCCACGTGCAATCCCTCGTGCCCCGTGCGATCTCTCGTTCCACGTGCAATCCCTCGTGCCCCGTGCGATCTCTCGTTCCACGTGCGATCCCTCGTGCCCCGTGCGATCTCTCGTTCCACGTGCGATCCCTCGTGCCCCGTGCGATCTCTCGTTCCACGTGCGATCCCTCGTGCCCCGTGCGATCTCTCGTTCCACGTGCGATCCCTCGTGCCCCGTGCGATCTCTCGTTCCACGTGCGATCCCTCGTGCCCCGTGCGATCTCTCATTCCACGTGCGATCCCTCGTGCCCCGTGCGATCAGCGGAACACAAAAAAAGAGAGAGTATAAAATAGTTATCTTTATTTTTAAACAAATAATAATTAAACATGAAACGACAATTAAATTAATATGTTTTGACATTTATTTGCAACACCATACTTAAAGTTTAATGAGAAAAAAAAACTTAACAACAAAATGCATTTTTCTTAGATTTCGTAGTGACAGAGAAACAGTTATATACGTGGTGGCTGAATTGGTTAGACCTTGGACTTAAAAACACTAAGGTCCCTGGTTCGAATCCCCAATGTACTGTACCAATGAGTTTTTAATTTAAAAAATTATGTACATTTGTTTGACAACACCACTATAGTGCCTCGGAGAGCACGTTAAGCTGTCGGTCCCGGTTTCACTATACCAACTTGTGAAACTGTTTATAGATGGGTTATTGAGTCTATTCAAAACATCGCGACGAGCTAGCCACTTGTTCGGTGTAGACTCATACCATCGGCTACGACGAGGTGGGATTAAACCCCTCCGCTGGGTACCCTGAGGCCGTCTAGACGGTCTCGGGCGCCGTAAGGCACCCGTGAAGATATCTATACTAATATTATAAAGCTGAAGAGTTTGTTTGTTTGTTTGTTTGTTTGTTTGTTTGAACGCGCTAATCTCCGAAACTACTGGTTCGAATTGAATAATTATTTTTGTGTTGGATAGTACAGTTATCTAGGAAGGCTATAGGCTATATAACATCACGCTACGACCAATAGGAGCAAAGATATAGTGGTAAATGTGTAAAAACCGGGAGAAATTATTTCATCTTTGAAGCCTTCCGTTGCGTGCGCCGTGAAAACGGTTCAAGATACACAAAAAATATGTATTAAAGAATAATCTAAATATATATAACTCAAAGGTGATTGACTGACATAGTGATCTATCAACGCACAGCCCAAACCACTAGACGGATCGGGCTGAAATTTGGCATGCAGGTAGATGTTATGACGTAGGCATCCGCTAAGAAAGGATTTTGATAAATTCTACCCCCAAGGGGATAAAATAGGGGTGAAAGTTTATATGATAAAAAAAATAACTATTCCACGCGGACGAAGTCGCGAGCACAGCTAGTATATATATATATATATATAGAGAAACAGTTGAAAATTTTAGATTTTATGACGGTTTACAATTAAATGAATGTTTAATAACGAGTCTTTCCCCCCGTGCCCTGATTAAGGTTTCCATCCGTCTGGGCATGCTGCGAATGATGTTGTCAATGATTTCTTGGGGCAACCTCTGCCATTCTTCAAATAATGTGTTTTTCAGCTCGCCCAGATTGTTAGGAGGTGGCATTCTTGATTCGACACTCCTCTTTAGCAAGTCCCAAACGTGTTCAATCGGATTCATATCCGGGGACCGTGCTGGCCACTCCATGACCGTAACACCAACATGGTTTAGGTATGCCTGTACTGAGCGAGCACTGTGAGCCCGAGCATTATCCTGCATTAAAATGAAGTCGTTACCAATAAATGGCACAACATGTTCCTCTAAAATCTTCCTGATATACCGATCAGCATTCAGATTCCCGCCGTCGACTACCACTAACTCCGTGCGAGCTCCTAAACATACCCTCCCCAGACCATAATTGAGCCGCCGCCATATGCCACTGTATTTTCAAAATTAGACTGTAAATAACGCTCTCCTTTGCGTCTCCATACTCGCTGCCTTCCATCAATCTGATTTAACAGAATTCTACATTCATCAGTAAAGAGAACCTGTCCCCACGATGATATTCACGAGCAAAGTATAGTCGGTTTGTGCGGTGGTGTCTCTCAAGTTTTGGTGCTTTTGCGGGTATAAATGAGCCTATACCAACTTCCACGAATCTTCTGCGAACTGCGAAAAAGATCGACGAAGTCTTGTTTCAATCGATCCGTAGGATTGACTATTTCTTCTCATTTCATCTTCCCTGATGATTTCTGATAGCGTTAAATCAGGCATACTTAGATGTTCGTAACTTATCAATAAGACAGAAAACACAAAAGTCTCATAAAACTTCAATATAATGTTTTTCAAATGGAATTTATAAACTTTACGAAAACGGAAAATCTACTTCGAAGCAGTCGATAGAGATGTATGAATGAAAAATTAAAACAAACGAATGAAAAATATGACTGTGTACATTTTGAAATTAGACGTTTTTAAAAAATATATGTAAAAAATTATAAAAAAGAAATGTAACCGGCCAGTGCTACGAAAAAGTTATAGTAATTCTTGCTTTTTTTTTTGTGTTCCGCTAATTCTGCCGGTGTGTGTATTACAACATGTTAAAATTTTTACTAGGAAATTTTGTAAATTATAAATTTATCCCTGCCTTCATTTAGTTCAGTTTCGGACAATTTTATACATAATATACATTGTATATAAAGTTATTTTGTTACCTTGTTGTTCGGCATTGAAGAAAGGTTTCATATTATTTTATGAGCCACGGATATGTTTTATATTTATCCGAAATTCATCCCAAATTTTAGAGTGATTTTATCTTGGACAGAAAATGATTTTACGCTTGTGTGAAACAATCTTCATCCGAACAATCCGATTTCACAATTGGTAAAATATTTCTGTGACATTTAGATTATAATTTACAAAAACACAACTCTTTCATTATAACACATAATTCGTATCTTACGAGAGATGAAACCGTTTAAACGCTCATTTTTGAGTTAAATGAACTATTTGTAAGATAATTGTTATTAATTTATTATATTTAACAGATACTCAATTTAACTATCAATCAAGAAACACTTTTTTTTTCGAAATTAAACCATTAGTATTTTATGTCATATTTAACAATTAGTCAAGATGACTATTTATCAAGAAATCGGGCCTAAAGCGCCTTTCTCCATTTTCTTTTCAGTTATTATACAACAATATATAAAGAAATTTTACAAAAATCTTCTATTTAAGACATTTTTCATTGCAAAATCTGTTCTAAATCTATAAATTAAAATTTAGTATCTCTGCCTATGTACGAAGTACAATAGCGAGGAATGCTGACCGCGTCAGCGTCAAATACCACGATCGAACGTCGACCATTCCGCGTGTTCCTCACACCAAACCATTTATTACCATTTCTAATATTAAATCCTTTTATACCAAACCAACCTTCCTCGTATCATTTAACCACCCAACCAACATCAGTTCACCCCAAACAGACAATTTTTTAGAGAAGCAATATTTTACATTAATTATATGAATAATGAATAAACAAACAAGTTTATTTAAATAAAGGAAAAAAAAGTACCTATAAGAAATTTATTAGAACTTTATAAACAAATTTTATTGGAACATCACTAGTTTAAAAAAAAAACTCACTTAGAACGTAACCCCCTTTTTGATGCGTTTCGGATACGTGACATTATCAAAGTAAAAAAATACGTTCTATCGTCCATATGCAGCCTTCACCTTACCGTGAACAGAGTATAATGGCCGAATTTTAAAAATCGATGTTTTTTTTGTGTTTTTTCAGGACAAACAAACAATCAAATCTTTTCTCTTTATAATATTAGTATACATGTTTTTTATTTATTTATCCAATTTAACGTCTTTAGCATATCGACGTGACCGCATCCCATAGCGTACCGCGTATGCTGCGTCACTCTATATCTGTACCTATGTGATTTGTTATAACTGCATCTCTGTATGATGATGTGTAACTGGCGCAATACTTGTTTCACATAGATGTCACGGCACCACCATTCTAGTTTCACAAGATGTCACGGCACCACCATTCTAGTTTCACAAGATGTCACGGCACCACCATTCTAGTTTCACAAGATGTCACGGCACCACTATTCCAATTTCACAAGATGTCACGGCACCATCCACAGAGCACGGAATCCACGCGCGCCGCTACGGAGTGGGCAGCGCGCGGCGATTCCGTGCTCTGTGGCACCATCATTCTAGTTTCACAAGATGTCACGGCACCACCATTCTAGTTTCACAAGATGTCACGGCACAACCATTCCAATTTTACAAGATGTCACGGCACCACCATTCTATTTTTATGTTAGAAATTTCTGTCAGTGTGCGACCAGCCTAATTTGGTTCAATTCGAGTTGTAAAATTTTGGGAATTTGTTGATCGAGAGTCGACTGGGCAATATTATTTTTATTTGGAAAATAACTTAATGTTATAGCAATTGTTTAATAAAATTTTCAAAAATAAATAAAATAAGTATGTATACATACATCAAAAGTGAGGTTAAAATAGGTTTATAGTAGGCTCCGGGCTTCAATAAAGTGAACTGTTATTTGACGTTTATCACTATTGGAGGTTTATAAATAACGTTTTGAGGTGTTTTGCTATTGAGCTGTTATAATTTAAAGCATCAATAAGGGCTTCGTAAGTTTTTATGAATACGAAGTAGAAATTACGGTCTTATTCATAAAAAAAGTGACTACATATAAGAGTATTTATTATGGTTGTTTTTGTATATCTCTGGAACTACAAAACTGATGCTAAAAGGAATCTACGTCATCCTTGAGAAATACAGATTATACAGGGTAAATTTTTCAAGTGTGCATTCTAGGCCAAATCCTAAACTACAAGGAATATCGAAAATGTTCACAGAAGTCTCGGGACCGATTTTGATAAAAACTAAAACTGTATCATTAGATTTTTGAAAAAAATATTCTCCTAGCCGGGAATCGAACCGATTGACTTTGAAAAAAAAAGTCATGCTGTATTAATGCACCAGCTGATAGTGACTCTTATAAGTACCAAATTATGGTAAGTAATATTAAACTAAAGGACAGGGATAATTTTTAAGATAATAAGTAAAAAAAATTGAAACCCTAACTAATAAATTGTTCGAAATGATAGCTATTATTTTCAATACATAAGTTATTTTATTTTACTTACGTTTATAAAAAAAAAACTGATGTTGTTTTCAATGCGGATGGGTTATAGATAGTTGGTAAAGTAGACGGTGGTAAAGTGTGATATGTATTTCCTTTGCCGTTTAATATTACTTACCAGAATGTAATCCTTCTAAGCGGCATTATCAGCTGATGCAATAATACAGGTGAGTTTTTTTTTTCAAAATCAAGCCGCTTCTATTCCCGGCTAGGCAAATATTTTTTTCAAAAATCGAATGATGCAGTTTTAGTTTTTAAAAGCGATACTATCAGCTGGTGCAATAATACAGCATGATTTTTTTTTTCAAAATCAATCGGTTCGATTTCCGGCTAGGAGAATTATTTTATCAAAAATCTAATGAAGCAGTTTTAGATTTTATCAAAATCGGCCCCGGGACTCCTTTGAGCATTTTTCTATATTCCTTGTAGTTCGGGATTTGGCCATGAAGGCACACTTAAAAATTCAACCTGTATATTTTATGAAAAATAAGTTTTAATTTAAAATCTAAATATTTGTAAATGAATTCACCCTTTTCTCCACATTTGTAGAAACTTTGCAAGTTTCATGGAGCTGATAATTATGCAAACTAAATTATAGCTCTTTTAGTCTAGTTAATACTTCTGGTAAACACATTTGCATTAACACCTACAGCTCAGAATTTAATTTATTTAATATAAAAGTGTTAAAGAAATCGTTATTTTGTGGAATTAGTCCTAACTGCCATACTTTGAAGCGTTGTGTGTCTTGTTAATTGTTAATTATAAATATATCAATCAAAAAATTTAAATAGATAAAATAAATAGATGTCGTGTAGTTAAGTTTAGGATTTATATATCGAAAAAGCATTGTTTTGGCTTTTCATAAAGGCCTCTAACAGCTGTATAATAAATATATAATAATAAACAAAGTGACCATTCCCAATGTGTAGTACATATTTGTCAACTGTTAATAATATTGTTTTAATAATGATAAATGGGGTAAAACATATAATTAACTTAGAATTATTATAAATGTAACAAGTGTTTTTTCTACAAATAATTATTACAATTGAAACAACAATGGCTCGCAAGTGCCCACCTTTGTGGAGAATAGGAGTATAGGAGTTCTTTGGTAAATGAATTGGACCAAACCCTGGAAAAAATCTCAAACTGGAGTTCTCTTAATCTGGTCCAGTTTAATGCCCAAAAAACCCAGGCTTGCGCATTGACAGCAAAAAAGACCCCCTTTTCTCACTTTCCCTCCCTTCAGAGCACACATTTACCATCGTCTCCAGTTCTCGATATCCTGGGATTAGAAATACGCTCCGACCTAAATCACCGCAACTATATTGAGAGCATTGCGAAGACAGCAAGTAGGAAGCTCGGCGTCCTTAATAAGGTGCGACGGTATTTTACTCCTCAACTCAGGCATTTGATTTATAAAGCTCAGATACGGCCTTGTATGGAATACTGTTCGCATCTTTGGGGTGGATCTGCCAAATACTTGCTGCATGCTCTCGATAGTCTGCAGAAGCGGGCATCGAGAATGATCGAGAACAAAGAGCTCACGGACACTCTAGAGCCGTGGTCGTCAAACTGCGGCCCGCTGTCGATATTTGTGCGGCCCGCGACAAAGCAAATAATTTCAATAGTCAACCATCTACTAAAACTGATTTTGCGTACAAAGTTAACTAAATAGGCACCGATGCGAGATTTAATAATGGAATAAACAGAGACCGGCGTCGGTTTGGCTAATATTATTGTTACATTTGCCACTAAACATTGATGGTTTTACTACTCATATAAAATAATTTATATTGAAAAACGTGCAATAGAAATAGGTACCTATACATACTGTAAAGAAGGCAATGGAATTGTGTATTTTAAAAAGTTTTCATGTCGAAATTACTTTTGTCGGCACGACAAATACTTTTTTGTAGGCACATTGCGATAAAAAATTTGAACAATCTGTACAAATAGAATTTCTTGTGCTGAACCGCTGAAATTATTACATACTCGTAAGTCTTATAGTCAAATTTATTAGAAAAAAGTCGAGATGTGGTGGAAGGTTTGCTTCAATATTAAAGCAAGCCTTATTAATCTGAACTTAACCATCGTTAAAATAAAAGAAATTGTGAAACTGATTTAAAAGAAATGGTGACTGAAAATGATTGTTTAAGTCTGAAAGAGATAGCCTTTAAAATTTCTGAGTCTCACGAATCAATTTGTCCCATTTTAAACAATTTTGGGTATGAAACGAGTACCGAATTACTTGAATTTTTTTGCAAAAAAATAATCGCGAAAGGGCTATAAAGATTTGATAGGACAAATTAATTCCAAGCTCACATTCATAAAACACATGTGGTGAAAAAACATAGGTTTACGAGTTTTACATGTAAACCAGTCAACTCGGAACAAGGATGTCTGACTATGCCGAAACCGAAAAGTGCATTGTCAAAGTCAATTAAAAGTGAAGACATGTTCACAGCGTAGCACAAACGCCACGTGCGTTTGAAAATTTGTCGAAAAGGCCGATTTGTAGAAAGAAAAGTCATGGATTTTCCACCACGATAACGTGCCATTTCATAAGGCTATCGATGTGAACGAATTTCTGGCCAAACCTCAACAAATCTTAACGAACAGCCACCGTATTCACCTGATGTGGCTCCAGCCGACTACTTATTATTTTAGGTGGGAGGAAGGTCTCTATTACTTTATTAGACCGACCGACTGATTTCATTACCACAAACCGACAAGTTATCTAGTCATATATTTCGGTTTTAGTCTGTGGGTTGATAGGTTTTTTGGAGGCTATTGCACCGATTTTGGGATGCGGTTACGTAGCGGGCAGTTAGTTTAGTTTTTACGAATAAGCAGCGAGGCTATTAAATAGACTCGTAATGCAAATTTGTCTATCATTGCCTGTTTCATAACCGCATCATTAACCGGCAAATATATTAATCATAGTGGAGCGATCAATGCTGTTAAACAACCATGTATTGATCGACACCATTCATAGATTTTGTAGATCTGCTTACCATCGGGTGGATACAAAGTAATATGCCGTGCTACAAAAAAAAAACTAACATAATGTGGTATATAAGTGGACAACACCCTTAGTGTGCGGCCCGACAGTGTTACCCACATTGTCCTATGTGGCCCTTGGCCGGAAAAGTGTGACGACCGCTGCTCTAGAGCCATTGCAGCTTCGCAGAGAGCTTCGTGTTTTATCGCCTTTATGATGGGGAGTGCTCTGAAGAACTTTTTCATCTCATTCCTCCTTCTCTTTTCCGATATAGGACTTCACGAGCGGGTAACAAAATGCATGCATATACTGTGGCAGATATACCAACCCGCACTAAAAAATTTGGTGATTCGTATATCTGTCGCACTATTAAAATGTGGAATGCTCTACCTGCTCGCGTGTTTCCTTCTTCCTATAATCTCGAGTCCTTTAAACGAAGCGTGTATAGGCATCTTAAGCCGGCATAATAGGTGCAATCAACGGTTACGTAGATCGTAATTGTTGGTTGCATTTATTCTTGGACCTTCATACTGCTTTCATCAGGTAAATGTGAGGTCACATGCCGAGCTCTCATAAAAAAAAAAAAACCTTTGTACATTAGTCTAAGGTGAGGGTACGGACCGAGCGGCGCGCAGGTCGTGCGTGGCCTGGTAGAGGTGCGGGTCGCAGCCGGCGGGGCACGCGGCGGGGTCCAGGCGCGGCGGGCCCGGCGACCGCGAGTCCGCGCTGTCGGCCTCCGACGACGACGACGACGACGATGACGATGACGACGAACTCTCTGGGGGCGCATCAAACAAATCATACTTACACACCATCGAAGTTCTGACAGATCGCGATAGAATGTAATTGGAACTGTCATAGCCTTTACTACATTAGGACTAAAATTACCAACACATTGACAGGTCGCTATCGCGTTCACTGATTTATAATTAGGCCACAGATAGAAACAAGCGTTCCATAAAGAAGCAAAGTTACATATGGTAATGAATAAAATATTATTATTTCATTTAAAGTTGACATTTTATTTCAACATTTGGCAATTTCAATTGATAAGCAAAAACTTACCCAAAATTATATTCTATTAATAAATAGGGTTTAAACCTTATTTATGAAGCGAATGTAACGGCTAGTTGTAGCAGTGCTAACCTAGCAGTGCTAACATGCAATTATTCTTAGCTTTTGCGGACTACCTAGCAGTGCTATCATGCAATTATTCTTAGCTTTTGCGGACTACCTAGCAGTGCTAACATGCAATTATTCTTAGCTTTTGCGGACTACCTAGCAGTGCTAACATGCAATTATTCTTAGCTTTTGCGGACTACCTAGCAGTGCTAACATGCAATTATTCTTAGCTTTTGCGGACTACCTAGCAGTGCTATCATGCAATTATTCTTAGCTTTTGCGGACTACCTAGCAGTGCTAACATGCAATTATTCTTAGCTTTTGCGGACTACCTAGCAGTGCTAACATGCAATTATTCTTAGCTTTTGCGGACTACCTAGCAGTGCTAACATGCAATTATTCTTAGCTTTTGCGGACTACCTAGCAGTGCTAACATGCAATTATTCTTAGCTTTTGCGGACTACCTAGCAGTGCTAACATGCAATTATTCTTAGCTTTTGCGGACTACCTAGCAGTGCTATCATGCAATTATTCTTAGCTTTTGCGGACTACCTAGCAGTGCTAACATGCAATTATTCTTAGCTTTTGCGTACTACCTAGCAGTGCTATCATGCAATTATTCTTAGCTTTTGCGGACTACCTAGCAGTGCTAACATGCAATTATTCTTAGCTTTTGCGGACTACCTAGCAGTGCTAACATGCAATTATTCTTAGCTTTTGCGGACTACCTAGCAGTGCTAACATGCAATTATTCTTAGCTTTTGCGGACTACCTAGCAGTGCTATCATGCAATTATTCTTAGCTTTTGCGGACTACCTAGCAGTGCTAACATGCAATTATTCTTAGCTTTTGCGTACTACCTAGCAGTGCTATCATGCAATTATTCTTAGCTTTTGCGGACTACCTAGCAGTGCTAACATGCAATTATTCTTAGCTTTTGCGGACTACCTAGCAGTGCTAACATGCAATTATTCTTAGCTTTTGCGGACTACCTAGCAGTGCTAACATGCAATTATTCTTAGCTTTTGCGGACTACCTAGCAGTGCTAACATGCAATTATTCTTAGCTTTTGCGGACTACCTAGCAGTGCTAACATGCAATTATTCTTAGCTTTTGCGGACTACCTAGCAGTGCTAACATGCAATTATTCTTAGCTTTTGCGGACTACCTAGCAGTGCTAACATGCAATTATTCTTAGCTTTTGCGGACTACCTAGCAGTGCTATCATGCAATTATTCTTAGCTTTTGCGGACTACCTAGCAGTGCTAACATGCAATTATTCTTAGCTTTTGCGGACTACCTAGCAGTGCTATCATGCAATTATTCTTAGCTTTTGCGGACTACCTAGCAGTGCTAACATGCAATTATTCTTAGCTTTTGCGGACTACCTAGCAGTGCTATCATGCAATTATTCTTAGCTTTTGCGGACTACCTAGCAGTGCTAACATGCAATTATTCTTAGCTTTTGCGGACTACCTAGCAGTGCTAACATGCAATTATTCTTAGCTTTTGCGGACTACCTAGCAGTGCTAACATGCAATTATTCTTAGCTTTTGCGGACTACCTAGCAGTGCTAACATGCAATTATTCTTAGCTTTTGCGGACTACCTAGCAGTGCTATCATGCAATTATTCTTAGCTTTTGCGGACTACCTAGCAGTGCTAACATGCAATTATTCTTAGCTTTTGCGGACTACCTAGCAGTGCTAACATGCAATTATTCTTAGCTTTTGCGGACTACCTAGCAGTGCTATCATGCAATTATTCTTAGCTTTTGCGGACTACCTAGCAGTGCTAACATGCAATTATTCTTAGCTTTTGCGTACTACCTAGCAGTGCTATCATGCAATTATTCTTAGCTTTTGCGGACTACCTAGCAGTGCTAACATGCAATTATTCTTAGCTTTTGCGGACTACCTAGCAGTGCTAACATGCAATTATTCTTAGCTTTTGCGGACTACCTAGCAGTGCTAACATGCAATTATTCTTAGCTTTTGCGGACTACCTAGCAGTGCTAACATGCAATTATTCTTAGCTTTTGCGGACTACCTAGCAGTGCTAACATGCAATTATTCTTAGCTTTTGCGGACTACCTAGCAGTGCTAACATGCAATTATTCTTAGCTTTTGCGGACTACCTAGCAGTGCTAACATGCAATTATTCTTAGCTTTTGCGGACTACCTAGCAGTGCTAACATACAATTATTCTTAGCTTTTGCGGACTACCTAGCAGTGCTAACATGCAATTATTCTTAGCTTTTGCGGACTACCTAGCAGTGCTAACATGCAATTATTCTTAGCTTTTGCGGACTACCTAGCAGTGCTATCATGCAATTATTCTTAGCTTTTGCGGACTACCTAGCAGTGCTAACATGCAATTATTCTTAGCTTTTGCGGACTACCTAGCAGTGCTAACATGCAATTATTCTTAGCTTTTGCGGACTACCTAGCAGTGCTAACATGCAATTATTCTTAGCTTTTGCGGACTACCTAGCAGTGCTATCATGCAATTATTCTTAGCTTTTGCGGACTACCTAGCAGTGCTAACATGCAATTATTCTTAGCTTTTGCGGACTACCTAGCAGTGCTAACATGCAATTATTCTTAGCTTTTGCGGACTACCTAGCAGTGCTAACATGCAATTATTCTTAGCTTTTGCGGACTACCTAGCAGTGCTAACATGCAATTATTCTTAGCTTTTGCGGACTACCTAGCAGTGCTAACATGCAATTATTCTTAGCTTTTGCGGACTACCTAGCAGTGCTAACATGCAATTATTCTTAGCTTTTGCGGACTACCTAGCAGTGCTAACATGCAATTATTCTTAGCTTTTGCGGACTACCTAGCAGTGCTAACATGCAATTATTCTTAGCTTTTGCGGACTACCTAGCAGTGCTAACATGCAATTATTCTTAGCTTTTGCGGACTACCTAGCAGTGCTAACATGCAATTATTCTTAGCTTTTGCGGACTACCTAGCAGTGCTAACATGCAATTATTCTTAGCTTTTGCGGACTACCTAGCAATGCTAACATGCAATTTTTAACTTTTGCGGACATTTATGTTCCTACCGAATATAAATAATAGTTAAAGATAATATAGACCGCCTCCGAAGAACAGTGGTTGCGCCTTTGGCGTTGTATCCGGAGGTCGTGGGTTCGATTCCCACCCATGCCATGGCAAAAAAATATTAGTAAGTTTTTTTTTCTGTACAATTTGTTTTGTGGTCTGTGTGTTTATAAATTATAATATGTATTATATTGTTGTGTATATATGTGTGTCCTACATACTATTATTATTATTATATATTTTTTAAACTATAAAATAAAGTGCGTGGGTTGTGGAAAAAAATGTAACGTTAATAATGACTCATTATCTGACTAACACTACGTACTAAGTAGAACATAGCTTTAAAATTGGCATATACTCGTACTTTGGTAGTTGACGTAGTCTAGATTCCCGCACAGCGAATTCAATGACGACAGGTTCTGTGTTCAATCCTGCTTCGGAGTTGAATTAGTTTTATTTTTTATTTTTGTGCTTTTTTTTGTTTATATTTTTTTTAATGTTAGTGTTTTATATATATATTTTTTATATACTTAAAATTGAATAATTTTACAAAATGGAAGATTTAATGAATATTACTATGAGACGTCCTCCAAAGAGGACCACATCGGAGAGTGATCTAGTGAACACTTCAATACTAGATAGTACTATGTTAAGCATGCCAAATTATTCATTTAGTGATACAGAATGCGCTAATGACATGCAACTAAATAGCTTAAAATCAGAAATTTTAGCAGCAAATAGCGAAATTGATGTATTAAGCCTTGAGAATAAAAGACTAAAGGAACAATTGGAAAAGTGTAACAGGATAATCGACATGTAGGTACCTACAAGAAAATTACAATTACAGAAACGCCACAATCTAAGAAAAAAAATAAGAAAAGGGTCCAAAGTGAAATAAAGTTTAACAGCTCAACTGATGTTCAACAAGAAATAATAAATATTGCAAAAACATCACAGCTAGCTGTAGAAGCTAATAAAATAAAGGATATAAATGTTTGTATTACAGAAGTTTTAGACGAGGATAACCGTTCCGTGGGAAACCAACATACCTAAGGACCACAACATCAAGTCGAACAAATATTTTGATCTCACAAACGAAGTTACTAGAAACGTTACTAGAAATTTAAAACTCAACTTTATGCAGTGGAAGTTGGTGCAAGAGGAATTCCAGCAAAGTCTTTGCACCGTCTATTGAAGGATCTTGGCCTTCCGAGAACAGCCGTCGGAACTTTTATGGAGCGTGTTTCTAGGATGGTGCTAACTTTTTGATAAACTTACGGTTATATTGCTGAACTTTGTTATAAAAATGACAAAAAAGTTATAATATGTGGCGATTTTAATATAGGCATTTCAATACAGTTTGAACAAATGGTATTAGGGTTTAACTTGAAATTGGGGATCTGTGAAGCAACTATTTTAAGCAGTGGTAAATGTATTGATAATATAATACATAATAATATTAAAGATTGTAAAGCTGAAATTAAAGAATTTGTTCTGATCATTGCCCAAATTTTTAAATGCCCAATAAAGAAAACGTGTACTAAGCATATTGGTATTCAACTAAACGAGATTTCAGCAATGATAATATGATAAAGTTTTTTGACTGTATAAGCAATCTTAGCTTCAGCGAGGATCCTAATAAGGCTCTCAATATATTTCATGACTTGTACAAGCTATTCTACGATCTGTGCTTTCCAATAATAAAAATTAAAAAATACAAGTAAAAAGGTAAAGTGGATATCTAAGGATAAGATAAACTAGCTGTAAAAAGAAACGCGAGCTATTATAGAAATATCGAAAGAATCCTAACATGCATACTAAATCTAAATTTAAAATATATTCTAATAAACTAAAACGTATAATTCAACTGACCCAAAAAGCACAAAACAAATATTACATTAAGACTTCTAAAAATAAATCAAAGGCAACAGCTAAATGTACCTAGGGAAACTATTCAGAAATTAAACATAGATGGTTGTGTTGTATGTGATCCAAAAAATATTTCTGAAAGTTTTAATGTTTTTTTTATTAATCAAGTGAAACATTTGGTTAATAGAAAACATCATACTAATACTCTAAAAAATAATTATAGTCATTCATTTTTTGTATGAATCCTACAACCACAATTGAAGTATCAAATGTTATTAAATCATTAAAAAATTGCTACAGTACTGGATATGATGATATAAACACTAAAGTCATAAAATATACAAACATTATCATATCTCCAGTAATTAGTCATATTATTAATTTATGTTTCGAGATGGGTGTTTTTCCAAGCAAATTAAAACTTTCTATAACGAAACCTATTTTTAAAAAAGACAACAAAGAAGATATAAATTTTTACAGACCTGTAGCATTAATCCCAGTTTTTTCAAAGTTTTTTGAAAAGATTGTATATACTAGACTGTATTCTTACTTGGAGAATAATAACATATTAATTAATGAGCAAAAAGGGTTTAGAAAGGGCATGTCTATAAATCTAGCCATTTACGAGATACTTAAAATATTATTGATAATGTTAATGATAAGAAACCTGTGATAGCCATTTATATGGACTTAACAAAGGCTTTTGATTTTGTTGATCATACAATACTAATAGGTAAATTGAACACATATGGAATACGCGAAATTACAAATAGATTGTTTGAATCATATTTAAAGACCAGACTTCAAATTACGCAAATTAATAGAATAAGTTTAAAATCTAAATGTGAAGAGATATACATTTCAAGTAAAAAAAATGTACGCTATGGTGTGCCTCAGGGTAGTGTTTTAGGGCCGTTATTGTTTTTACTTTATATTAACGATTTCAATAAAGCTACTCATCATCCAATGATTCTCTTTGCTGATGATAGTAATATTGTATGTACATGTAATAATATTAATACTTTCGAAGACGATGTAAATAATACGTCGAAGAATGTAATAAACTGGTTGCAAATAAATAATTCAAATATAAATTTAGACTAAGATAATGAATTTTAAGCAAAGAACAAATGATTTTCAAATGTGTTAGGCCTCGACCTACGGTCGAGGCCTTTACATCGAGGACAGCAAGGGCTGCAATGATGGCCAAGCTGGAAGGCCTAGAGCGTAGCTAGGCTAGCTCGAGGCAATCATAGCGTGACCAGCGAAGTGGTCATAGTGGTCCAAGGCTTGTATAGTGTTTTACTCAAAAATGCAAGTACCTAATCCAAATAAAAACAGCAAGTAATTTAAATAAAGTACATATTAAAACGTATAAGGAGCGGCCGGCAAAGTTTTGCTGGTCGCTCTAACAGGCCGGCAAAAAATTGCCGGCCGCTATTTGGACGTTTCAGTCAAAATAGCGGCCGGCTATGTTTTGCCGGCCTGTTAAAGCGACCAGTAAAACTTTGCCGGCCGCTCCTTGAAACAGAACGGCAAGGTCGACTTTGCTCGAACAAGGTTGTCAAAATAATGACCACATTACATGCATTTTTGAGTAAAATATATAAATAAATATGTTTATGATAATGATAAATTTAATAAATTTAATTTTAACAATAATGAATATATATATATAATTAATAAAAAATAATTTGATTTAGGTAATCTGTAAATATACTTATAATGGGTTTAATAGAATGTGTCAATATAATTAATAAATATAAAGAATATGTAACTAAATAGTAACTCTTTGTTATAATGTAAGGTAGGTATAATGAATGTATCAGTAGAGTGATGTCATAATATCACAAATGAATTTGCAAACCAGCTTGGTAGATAAGCAGCACAATACAAACTAAACTTGTTAACACCTTTGTAACCTTATGAGCAAATAAATAGTTTGTTATTGTTTGGTATTTGTTATTATTATTAATAAATAAATGATTCGGTAAGTATGTGTCACGGACCGTCTGGGTGGGCGGCCGAGGGCGGGCGGTACTTTTTGCGGAAGATCCTGCGCAGAAAGCTGGCGAACGGACCGTCCGGCACGAGGCGGCGGAACTGGGCCAGCACCCCGCGCGCCGCCTCCGCCAGCGCCGCCGAGCGCGCCTCGCACGACGCCGCGCGAGCATCGCGCGAGCGTATACTGTGCTGCAGCTCGTGCACCTGACGGCATCCCACATTTAGCCCAAACAGATGATAGAACCGGTGATGCCACCTGGTGGTAGTGCGGCGTACCTGTTCCAGCTTGGCGCGCACGTGGCCGGCCAGCAGGTCCTCGCGCGCCTCGAACCTCTGCAGAACCGCCAGCTCCCGGTGCAGCTGCTGCAGGTGCAGCTCCAGCACCACGCCGCGCTCCTGCGCACACATACACGCACACATGTCAAACGTCACTAATTTATATGCAATTAGAATGGCCTTTCCAGAAGTTGTATTTTTTTTATTCATTTATAACGAATTCAACCGTATACCAACTCGTATGTACAGTTTATAGATGGATTCATGACTCTATCCAAACATCGCGACGAGCTAGTATCGTAAGTTGTTAAATTTAATTATTTCTTTAATTTTGAAATCATACTAATAAATCAAATAGTTTTTAGATATAATGCTCGTACCAATATTTTACGTACCAATATTATAAAGAGAGAAGATTTGTATTTATATTTGTTTATAACGAATAGACTACTCGACCGATTTAAAAAAAATAATTTACTAATAAAATGCTACATACATTATCACAGAGAAATATAGGATATGTATTATTTTTAAAAATATTAGGGATTCGATTATTTTCGAAAATTTAACTCAAAGTGTAAAAAAGGTACCTATAAATTTCTTTACATAGCGTGCAGCCGGTATCAGAAGACGGTCGTGGTTACCTGCACGCGCGTGCGCTCGCGCTGCAGCCGGCGCACACGACGGTCGTGGTAACCTCGTGCGCTCGCACTGCAGCCGACGCAGACGACGGTCGTGGTTACCTGTACGCGCGTGCGCTCGCACTGCAGCCGACGCAGACGACGGTCGTGGTTACCTGTACGCGCGTGCGCTCGCGCTGCAGCCGGCGCAGACGTCGGTCGTGGCGGCGCGGAGCGGCGGCGGCCCTCGCCAGTAGCGCGTCCTGCTCGTGCGCATGCCTGAAACACATCACTAGCTATACATCGCCACTCGAGGTCTTTCTTCTACGTCCTCCACTCTAGCTATACCTATAAACTATATATGTATAAATATATGTATTACCACACAAGTAAATGTGGCCGTTAGTTCAAAAAATGCAGAAGCTTCAAAATCCCCTCATTATAGCCACCTAATTGCATTGGACTAAAATTGTAACACTTTTTTATATGTAGGTACATATTATGTCTTCTTTTATTGTCATTTAGATTTACCTAACATATTTTTTTTTAATATACATATAATATATTCTATTCTATTTATATATATTCATATATTTATATTTTTCATATTTATTTATTCACCATTCAATACATTTCTGCACACTCGGTTTTGTCAATATATTTATAATAACTATACACCTGTATAATAATAAAAAATAAAAAACTTTTTAACAAAAAAATATAACCGACTTCACAAAAAAAATTTAATTCGGCACCAAATTTTCAATATTACGAAGCTTTTGAAACTATACTACTTGTACTATTATTTCTTCTGTGCTCACGCGCCCCGTCGCGATATTTAATATGAACTAAAATGGCCACATTTGGTTGATTAAATAATAGTAACAAGGATCCGGACCTTACGTTTTTCATACTTCCGAAGGACCTCAAAAGGTAAATACATCCACGCCTACGTTATTATTACCTGCCTAATAACACTAAAAAAATATCATAAGAATGCGAATTTTCATTACTCGCCACCTTTCCTGTGTTCCAAATGTTGTCCTTTGTTATAGTTATCTAAGTCTCTCGTATTTACGTACTTTGTTAGATATTTAATTACTATACTATATAGTTTTGTTTGATAAGTATAGGTAGTGGGATTAAAACCCCTCCGCTGGGTACCCTAAGGCCGTCTAGGTGGTCTCGGGCACCTTAAGGCACCGTGGTGATATGTATACAAGAATAATTATTATTTTATTTAGCTGTAAGAGGGCTTTGTCACTTATTACACTAAATAACATTTACTCAAAAATGTGGTCATTATTATGACAACCTTGTTTGAGCAAAGTCGATCTTGCCGTCCTGTTTCAAGGAGCGGCCGGCAAAGTTTGCTGGTCGGTCTAACATGCCGGCAAAACATTGCCGGCCGCTATTTTGACGTTTCAACGTTTTTATTTAAATTACTTGCTGGTTTTATTTAGATTAGGTACTTGCATTTTTGAGTAAAGCATACTTATATAGACAAGCTTGGCCCACTATGACTGCTTCGCTGGTCACGCTATGATCGCCTCCAGCTAGCCTAGCTACGCTCTAGGCCTTCCAGCTTGGCCATCATTGCAGCCCTTGCTGTAAAGGCTTATCTCAGCTCGTCCATCAAGCGCTGCACGCTGACCGCGCTGTGTCGGCCTGGAGCTGCGCTGTCGGCCATCATCAGCGCGACGGTTATTTGTTAATTATATCATTTATTGGTTAGCACGTTCCAAATAGTGTGGCTTCGCTCTGCGACGTACCTTTCCGTGCGCCGCTCTCTGACTTCCTCTTCGACGGCGGTGGCGCGCCGATCCGCTGCCGGCTTCAGGATCTCCCACGAAGCCGCCAGAGGATTGCTCTCTGTGCAAAGGTCAAAGTATTACATAAACAGATAGCGTGCCCGTATTGTGCCGCTGTCGGTTGCAGTTTCATTATAATGTACAAACTTGTGAAAATGTTTGTATGCTTTTTTAGGTGGCAGGAGGGTCTCAAATCAAATTGCTTCTATACCTTCACTAGGCCGATCGACCGGTCTTGCTACTACCGCCGTTATTGATAAAAACCTGTGGCCTGTGGGATCGCCGGCCTTCAGGTAACTATTGCATCGATGTTTAGTCTAGGTGGTAGTCTCCTTTCAGGGCGCAGTTACGAAATGAGCGATGGATTTGACTATAAAGCAGCGAGGATATATGTACTCGTATATAGACTATTACGAGTATATACCTACATATATCCTCGTCTTTGTCGCCAATGTAATGATCGTCTTTGTCGCCGATGTAATGATCGACCCTTTTTATGGATTTGTAGGTCTGTTTATCATCATACTTAAGTTTTATAAACATCACGACAAGTTCGCCACTTGTTCGACGTAGACTCAGAATAACTAAAGAGGTGGCAATATAACCGAGTTATTTCATTTATCCACCCCAAGGTGGAGGCGGAAACATAGGAATGACGCCCTCGTGCGGGAGGTACCGGCGAGCGGCGACATCCGCGCCACCCGCGGCGGCGGCGTGCGCGGCTGCGGGAACAGCGAGCCCCGGCGCTCCTTCTTCAGCGTGGCCGCACCCTTGGCCCCGCCGTGGACGAGGGCAGGACGCACCTATAATGTTATGGTGTACCTTAAGCTCTAGTGATCTACGATAGCGATGTAAAAAAAGGTATTAACTTTACACTAAATACTGGTACAAAATTTACAAAGTATTTAATTACGGGAAACTTAAATCAATTAATAATTTAAGTTTTCGTGTGCAGCGAAAAGCAAAAAAAAAGTAAGGTTCTGAATTTTATTCATATTTAGGCTAATATATATTTATTAGTGAGGTTATGGGCGCGTAAAGTATTGTCGAAGTTGAATTTCGTATTTTTCTGAAATAGTCAATACGAAATAAACAAACTTATTGTATACTAGTAACTATGCGGACTTGGGAAGATGAAATATTTTAGAAATCTACTGAACCTATTCAAGAATTTGTATGCTGTTCGATAGGTACTGATTATTTTGGTATTTTTTTGAATACCTTAGTTTTAGTTAATTATACCTTAAGTCGTGTTACTCCTTCCATTTCTCTCCAAAATACTAAAAATGTTAATATTAATGAAACATTCGTTGCTTGAGCAGTTGGAGCTGTGGACATGAAGTCGGCGCAAGTACATCATGGCTTCTGTTTGCTACCTGGAGGTTGTTCTCCGGCAGCTCCAGGTCCGGGCAGAGCTCCGGCGCCGGCGGCACGGGGCGCGCGCGCGCCGGCGACAGCTCCGGCCGGATCTCCGCCAGCCGCTCCCCGATGCGGCGGATCTCCGACACCACGCGCAGCTTCTCCTCTCTCAGCTCACACAACTTTTCATTGAACCGATGTTTAATCTCGTAGATCTAATTCAATTAGAGTTTCGTCCCATAAATTCATCACGATATAAATTGGGATATTTGTTTAGGCTTGTTGATAAGAATCGGGTGAATCGCGTTAGCAAATAATTGAAATGTTAAGATTTTCATTTTGTACTTTTCAATTACTTACTGACGAAAAACATCCGATTCTTATGTTAATAAAATAAATAAATACCATCACGGCTGCCTATTTGGCTCCCGATAACCGATTTAAACGCCCTCAGGGTACCCAGCGGAGGGATTAACCCGTCCTCATTTCGCCGATGGTATTCAGAGGCAACACCTAACAAATGGCGAGCTTGTTGCGATGTTATGATGAAATAGCTTCGTTGTATAAAGCGGTCACCCATCCCAGGCCGTCCTTGTTGTCATCTGCTTAACCTTGTTATCAGTTGCGCAGTGACTTAACCACTAGGCTGATATAAAAATAGGATGATCAAATTTTGTTTAGGAGTTCAGCTTATGCACATAAAACCACAAAACCTGGCGGACACAGGAGGTCCACAGCGAGGTTACGAAGTTCCGGTTTTGAAGTAACCTCCGATCCGTAGACAAAACCCGTAGATAGCTCCCAGTGTGTCGCCTTCATACACGGTAACATGCAGAATAAGGACTATATGTAAATCTTTTTTCAGGACAACACCATCGTCAGGACAACACCATCGTCAGGACAACACCATCGTCAACCACTTCCACCAGTTCTTATTAAAGCTCCTGTTGATGAGCTCAATACCAAGAACACAACTTCTACCAGTTTTATAATAGTTGTTATCATTTACGTCGACGAGCAAAACGTACATAATTACATTGTTTGCATTACTGTTACATCAATGACCCGTAGACATGTGTCATCGGTCAACACATCACTCACTCACAACAACCTTGCGACAGAGCCGCAGCAGGCAGTAGGGTGCGTACCTCGTGGCGCGTGCGACAGAGCCGCAGCTGGGTGCGGTGCGGTTGCCGCGGCACGTAGTCGGGATGCGTCTTGAGCAGCAGGTTGCCGACGGTGCCGCGCGCGTCCGCCAGCGCCGCCGCTGCGCCCGCGCCCGCTCCGCCCGTCGGTCGTCGCGACCAGTGCTCCTGCCACTGCACAACAGTTTACCCGATTCACTTGTCACTGAATGAAGCGAACGAATTGGATCTTATAAACATTGATATCCAATGTCGTCATCTCTTACCTACATTTCTGAACCTTTTCTCCCGACTGGTTTATTTTGGATTATCCGAATACCTACGGGAACACTTACGCTAAAGTAGCTGTTAGTTTAATAAGCTCATTTTCATAGAAATCAATTGAAATTTGGCAGTGTTTGACCAAACATTCCAGTCTAAAGTCGCACAGCCCGAGTGTGGAGTAGTACCGTGTATGTGACAGGTTATCGGGCGTCACCTGCAGGAAGTGTCGCCGGTGTCGCTGCAGCGTGCGGTGGTAGAGGCGCAGCGCGCGGCGCAGCGGGCGCGGCCCGGCCGTCACGCGCGCCAGCAGCGAAGCCGCGCGGGGCAGCTCGGCGCCGCGCGACGTCCGCGCCGGGGGCAGCGCCGCGCTGGCTGCCGGCCTGCACCACACACACGGATATATACTTGTGAGCCGCCACCGCGGAGGCGGCTGAGAATCATACACAACATAATGATCATTGACGAAGCAGTACATTCGCTTAGGTTTGAGGCGGTACTCACTCAGTGCTCTCGAACAGATCCAGATCTCTGACAGCGTGTAACATAACAAATACCCTTTAATAATAATAATTTATACGTTTATTGATCAATAAAGAATTTACAAAATTACCTACAGGTAATAAAATCTAGTGTTATACCTACCTACTTATTACTCGTATTTTGTTTTTAGCATAGGTATATATAGGTATTTAGTTATATAAGATATTAACTTTAAAAAAAGTTATTCTTCTTATTTATTAGTTATGCCCTACATATTGTGACAGCGCTACATATTGTGAGCAGGTGTAAGTGTGTCCGGAATGTAACCTGATGGTGTTGTCTGCCTGCGCCATCCTCCGGTCGACTTCGTCCAGCTGCTCGTAAAACTCTGGAGACAAGTTCTTCTGGCGCAGCGGTCGGATCACCAGCTCCGGGCTCCTGGAGAACACGAGCTCACACCAACATGCAACAAGTCACCGAAGTAGTGTTGCCTAGCTTGTGTCTTGGAACTGAATATATTTATGTCCCAGTCATTCCAAGGAAACCTTTGACCGGAATATTGTTGCCTAGGGTATATACCCGACACTACATTATGTGAGTAATACTTCATACATACATACATATCATCACGGGTGCCTTACGGTGCCCGAGACCGCCTAGACGGCCCCAGGGTACCCAGCGTAGGGGTTTTAATCCCACCTCGTCGTAGCCGATAGTATGAGTCTACACCGAACAAGTAGCTAGCTCGTCGCGATGTTTTGGAATAGACTCAATAACCCATCTATAAACAGTTTCACAAGTTGGTATAGCGAAACCGGGACCGACAGCTTAACGTGCTCTCCGAGGCACTATAGTGGTGTTGTCAAACAAATGTACATATTTTTTTATTAATTAAAAACTCATTGGTACACACCGGGATTCGAACCAGGGACCTAAGTGATTTTAAGTCTAAGGTCTAACCAACTCGGCCACCACGTATATACTTCATACAAGTCCTAATATTTTAATCACATATATTTACATCAAATTGATATAAATATCAAGTAGTTTTATAAAGATGTTTTTCATAAAACACAAAATTAAGAATAAGACTATTGAAAGTGGTAAAAAGTGACTTATAATATATTTGAACATTGTTTAAGGAAGACGTTTACGGTCGAACAACAGAAATGCTATGCATCTATGTCCAAATATTTTTGTTTAATTTGTTTATCCCAATGGGTTTTAAATAAAATGCGCGCATATCGAGCATATTATATCTCTTTCTGTTTACATCCCACTTTGTTCTCGAGGAGGCTGCTTCCTCTGAGGGTGCATCTGTAAAACGTTGATCTGCAGCGAGGATCGTCATTCATCAATATATTGTTTAACAGCATTGATCGCTTCCACTATGCCGGCCATTTGATGCGGTTTCGAAATGGCCGATGATATAAACCAATTTGCATAACGAGTCAATTTTTATTCTCGCTGCTTCATGGTCAAATCAACCTATTTCATAACCGCATCCTAAAGGTAGACTTGACCACCTCGACAAGAAATCGATGCAAAAGTTTTCTGAAACCTATAATTAAAAAACCTTTTTCTCTTAAGTTATGAAGATCGTTATGATGCGGGCCCCAATAACCGCTTGAATCTTATTTAATACTAGCTATGCTCGCGACTTCGTCCGCGTGGAATATTTTTTTATCATACAAACTTTCATCCCCTTGGGGGTAGAATTTATCAAAATCCTTTCTTAGCGGATGCATAAGTCATAACATCTACCTGCATGCCAAATTTCAGCCCGATCCGTCCAGTGGTTTGGGCTGTGCGTTGATAGATCACTATGTCAGTCAGTAACCTTTGAGTTATATATATATATATACATTTTAGTCATTTGGGACCTACATAAAATGTGTTACTAAAATCCGGATTAGACATAGGCGGGATCCTTTATACAATGCCATAGCGGATAACGCATATTTCTGACTAGGTCCTGCCACAATAATCATTAAACAAGTTAAATATATCGTTCTAAACATCAGCAATTGGCCGACCACTACGACACGTGCCGAGCGTAGAGGTCGGAACACCAATTGGCCGACCACTACGACACGTGCCGAGCGTAGAGGTCGGAACACCAATTGGCCGACCACTACGACACGTGCCGAGCGTAGAGGTCGGAACACCAATTGGCCGACCACTACGACACGTGCCGAGCGTAGAGGTCGGAACACCAATTGGCCGACCACTACGACACGTGCCGAGCGTAGAGGTCGGGACACCAATGGGCCGACCACTACGTCACGTGCCTAGCGTAGAGGTCGGAACGCCAATTGGCCGACCACTACGACACGTGCCGAGCGTAGAGGTCCGGACACCAATGGGCCGACCACTACGTCACGTGCCTAGCGTAGAGGTCGGAACGCCAATTGGCCGACCACTACGACACGTGCCGAGCGTAGAGGTCCGGACACCAATGGGCCGACCACTACGTCACGTGCCTAGCGTAGAGGTCGGAACGCCAATTGGCCGACCACTACGACACGTGCCGAGCGTAGAGGTCGGAACACGAATTTGTAATATATATATATATTGTTCAGTTATTGTATATAGGCGAAATTAATTGATGAATAAATATTTATATTTCTCTAAACTCTAATTTGACGTGACGAATGTTAGATTTGCTGTATGTTGGTATGTATCCCGTACAAGTTACCCAGAACTACATAAACAAATACATGACATACTGGATCGCCCTGAGTGTGAAGGGCAAGACATCTAGCGGCGTAATGTTGCGTGCGCGCATCTTGTGCAGCGCGCGAGCGGCCCGCTCGGCGCGGTGCTGAAGCCGACGCCGAGCCCGCGCCGCCGCCGCCACGCGCGCCTGCTCCGCCGCCGCCGCCGCGCGCGCATCCAGCCTCAGCGGCACCTGCTGCGACCACGCCAGCTGACGATTTCTGCAAACCAATTGTACCTGTCCTACAGCTCCATGATAACCTGTTGGATCTGGCGACTATCTTGCTCATTGTGATGTTTGTCGAGACGGTGCTCATTCACGAGGGTGCGGTTACTGAACAGGTGGATAACTATGCCGAATTCAAATGTATAATTAGTAATAATCACATATAAAGTGACTACATTTTGTTGACCCGGCTTCGCTCTTCATTTAATTTGTATAAGCCCGTAACATCTACCCCTATCGACATTTAATAAAATATAAAACACGTATTTGTAAGTTTTACATAATTACACGTTTCATAAATGCTTTACGCATTTTACATGAAATAAATATGTTTTACTTCACTTTGACCTCTTTCATTAAACAAATCTAAAACACTTGTCAATTAGTCATATTAGGTTATTATATATAAAAAAACAAGGGCCGATCCTTCAAGGGTTTCACCATCTGACTTAACGAATACTCATGATTAAAACTATAATTGGGTTGCATCAAAAACATAGTTGTCCGTTTGGATCTGACGTTTACTTTAACGTTAATCATAACCGATTTGACTATCTGCTGTATACAGAGTTTGATGGTGCAGCCCGTATGGAGCGTGACAGTGTAATCGTTATTGTCACCGGTATGAAGGGGGGGCTTTGAGAGCCCGGAGAAGAAAGTTATGACTATGCTTTTTTTGTATTTTTGACACTGTGAAAGTTTGTTGTTTCCAAAGTGTTGGCGATTTGTGGAATATTTTCTCTAGAGAATAACCAGACTTGACGTGCTCTCTCCAAACTCCGCTTTATAATGATAAGTGGCATTTTTCCATTTTTTGGTAAAGTGCAACTTTTTATAAAGTGCGAATTTTTCCATTTTTTTTTATAAAATGGAATTTTCTCCTTTTTTGATAAATTGCAATTATTATTATTTTTTATTTGTATTATAATTGGAATTATGGGACTATGGGAATTTAAAAAAAAGTGGTCATTATGTAAAAAATTAAATATAACATCGCAGGTGTCTTTTCGACTGCCTCAGGGTACCCAGGGTAGTGGGGGGATTAACCCGCCCTTTTTATAATAACTAAAATTTCATTATTGTATAGGCACATATAGGTATATAACACAAATTATAATAGATAACTAAATTTTAAAATGTTTTTTTTACATTTGACAGTCCTGATCATTTGACGTTGCTTATTACGGTAACTGTAACGTTGATCCACAGAGCACGGAATCTGGACGTTACCTGATGGTGCAGCCCATTTGGGGCACCTCACTCTGACCCGTTTGGGGCACCTCACTCTTACCCGTTTGGGGCACCTCACTCTTACTCGTTTGGGGCACCTCACTCTTACTCGTTTGTGATTTTATCTCAAAAACTTATTTTTTTTGTATTTATATTATTTTTCGTTGCATATATTTCTTGTTTTGTTTATATCTTTTGAAGGTTATATTTTTGTACGTAAAACCATTATGTTTTAATACTTATTTTTTTACATGATCTTTTATGTTATATTTTTATTTTCAGGAGTATCTGTAACAATCACTGCGCACTGCAACGGTTACGTAGATCGTAATTGTTGGTTGCATTTATTATTGGACCTTCATACTGCTTTCCATCACCTGATATTTGGACGAGGATAATGACAAAGAATTATAGTCAAATATTTGGATTTTTTTGAAAAAAAATATTATTAATAAAATAATAATAATTGTGTTACAAATTACCAAAGTCCTGATTATATAAAAATGGTCAAAATGAGTTTTTTATACCAAAATGATCAGGAAAAAGAACCGTAGATTGGTGTAAATGAATTTACGATAGCTATTCATTTGACGAAAATGGACTTGTGTATAACGGTACAATTAGCACACATTTTGGATATAAGTGTAATAGTATTTTTATAAACGAAACAATTATTCTGATTTTTTGTTCCAATGGATTTAATTTGAATTAAACTGCAGAATTTTAATCCATAGTATGTGAAAAAAGCGTTATTTGTATTTATATTTTTTTAAATTGTTTGTGTGTGAAGGTACTAATGTAGTTATCACTCTTCACACCAAAAAATATGTGTTTTATAGCCAATAACTTAAATTAAGTATATCATTTCTTACAATTAGACTTTCAATCCTTTTTAGGTGTAAAAAGGGTTACTTGTATTTATATATTTTTAGGTTGAATGTGTAAGAAGTAATAAATGTAGATAGATCTCTTTACACAAAAAATATATATAATTTATTGTCAATAACTTAAATTATATTATTACACACAATTATTCAATTCAAACAACTTCATTTATGGCATATAAAATACAAGAGTTAATGTGTTTAACAATATAAATTGCAAAGCAAGGGTAACCGAGAAAGAGAAAGGGGGGAAAGGGCAGAGGCATGTGTCCGCGCTCCACATCAGAAACCACATCTGTTGCCCGACTAACGCTCGTGCGCTGAGCACGAGCGTCAGTCGGGGCAACAGTGCCCCTAGTGTGAGTTTTCTAACTGTTACTTTGCGTTTGAGTTAACTAAAATTTGTATGGGAAATGGTTCAGCGCTCCAAGCGGAAATTTTGAGAACTAGAAATGCGGGCGTGTGATTGGTCAAAATGTTAACGCGGTAGTATAGTTAACGCGAAAGTAAACGTTAAAAAAACTCACACTAGGGCTACTGATGTGGTTTCTGCGACTTAGTTAGATCCTTTTTCACATAATAATTTATTCATTTACTTATTAGATTTGTATTGATACTGAGATAGTTCTCTATTTATACCATTTGTCACGAAGCTAATTACTACTTGTATCCTTAAGGTACTCGTACCTATTTATTAACTTTTTACCTAATAATTTACGTTAAATTATATAATAAAAATATAAATTAAATAACAACTTATTACTTAATTAAAATTGGATTTATTACCTACATAATTTAGATATTTTTTTCTTATACCTAGAACATGTCTCTCTTTTTATTATGGTTTCTCTTTTTACTATGTATTTCAATTTCTATAAAAAAAAATGAATTTTAAATATTATGTTGTTTATGTATTTTTTTTTAATACTAAACTTTTATTATGTCAAAGTAAAATAAAACCTATCACTAATATATTAATTTTGCAATTTAGGATGGCTGGTAAAAGTCGAATTAACAAGATAATTAGTCTTATCGAGACAACAACACCTAAGGCAATGGAAGACGACGTTTTTTCCGTTCATGACCTTGTTAATGAAAACACCAACGATAGCTTAACTGAAAGCGATGAAACATTTCTATTTTGCTTAGATATTATATCAGGAATATTAGATTTATTACCAAGTTTTGACATTAGTTCAGGAAGTAGTGATGACTTCATCCCAAATACAGATTCTACAAATTCTTCCAGCAGTGATAAACGCCGACGTAAGCAAAGTCGTAAAAGGAAAAATATAATTATCCCGGAAGCCGACTCTGAAGTAAATGAATCTTTTTGGGACAGGGAAGGTATTAAAGAAGGGCGAAAACGCAAGTAACATAGAAAGACGAAAGGAAAGAGAAAACAAAAAAAAAAAGAGAAATTCCGGAAAAGTATATAAAACTAAAAGTGGAAAAATGGTATTGGAAAAGAAAATGCAGGATCTAAAGCCATGTAGAATGAAATGTTCAGATAGAATATCTATACAGTTCAGAAGGGATCTATTTGAGCGATATTGGCAATTAGGAGATTATGATAGTCGTATACAATTTATTAGTAGACTTATTGAAGTAAAACCTAAGACAACGGCCAAACTAACAGAAACAAAAAAGAAAAAAAAAATTGCCAATAATTATTACTTAAAATTAGAACCTCAATGTTATCGCATTTGTAAAGGTGTTTTCTCAAAACATTTGGCGAAACAGCAAAATTTATTCAAGGAGTAAATAAGAAAATGAAAAATAGCGGTGGTTTCATAAACAAAAGCTGTAGAGGGAAGCAACCTAGCTATAAGTCAATCAGTGAAGAGAGACTAGATGACGTAAAGAAACATATTTTATGTTACCCGACTTACGAAAGCCATTATGGTCGTTCTAAGACAAATAAAAAAAAATTAACACCTCATCTGACCATTGGCGACATGTATAAGGCCTACGTGGAAATTACAAAAACTCCAGTATCGTTAACTATATATACATGGGTATTTCGAGCTCAAAATTGATCTTTCAAAAAGCCTTACTTGGATACTTGCTCTAAATGTGACACATTACAAATGCAAATTAAATACAGCGAAATGGATGTCAAGATAATACATGAAAAACTCTTAAAAGATCACCAAACTAGAGCTGAGGATATCTACGACAGAAAAGCAGAAGACAGAAGACTTTCAATTATTAATGGAGATACGCTTGTCTTGGCTTTCGACTTGCAGCAATGCCTACCCACCCCTTATTTGAAAACAGGTGCTGCATTTTACAAACGTTCTTTATGGACGTATAACTTGACATTAAGAGACTGCACGTGGAATAAAGCTTTCTGGTTAATGTGGCATGGAGGGATTGGTGGTAGAGGAGCAAATCAAATTGCTTCTTGTATTTATTATTATATTGTGAATTATGTACCAGATGGTATTAAACACCTAATTTTCTATTCCGATTCGTGTTCCGGACAGAATAAAAATTCGCATGTCGTCTGTATGTTTTTGATTGCTATACTAAACCAGGAAACATAGAAACTATAACCCATATTTTTTTTGTACCGGGGCATACACACATGGATTGTGACGTAGACCATGCAATTATAGAACGGGCTAAAAAGAAGACTAAAATGGATATTTATCATCCAAGGGACTGGTACCAACTAATTCGTACTTGTAAAAAATCTAACTATTTCACAGTCGTTAAAATGGATTCAGATTTGTTTTTGGATTTCGCATCAATACTTAAAGGTCCATTGCAGCATAAAAAATTGAATGAAAATAATAATAAATTTAACATATCTCAGACTGCATCTTTTCAATACAAAAAAGGTGAATTTTCTATGTTCCAATACAAAACTTATGATAACGACGAGTGGAATACTGTATATCTGCAGAGAAAGAGGGGCAAATCTCCGCTACCAACCTCGTATGACACAGAAAACATTCCCCGATTGTACAGTGGTCCAATTCCCGTACCAGCAGAAAAAAAGCGGGATTTACTTACTCTGCTTCCGCTAATTAACCCAAGTGTTAGAGATTTCTACAATAATCTCTTAGTAAACGATGCACGGGACACCCACCCTTTATTGGATGGTGATGAATCTGATGAAGATACTGATTATAATAATATGTAGAATAAATTTTCTAACTTGTTTTAATAATTATTGTTTGATTTTTAATAAAGTTTAAGTTTGGTACATTACTATTTTATTAAATTGTTACCCAATGCCTTCTTAAAGTGGATATAGGTAAAAAATGATATAAAAACATCTAGACTAATACCAGTTGACACGGTAAATAAATATGTGACAACTGATACAAGTAACTTTTTTATTAAAATTAGAAAGAATTGCTTTATCAATTTAAAGATATATATTAAACAAACAAACTTCACTTAAGATATAGTGGTCTAATAAATAAAATACACAAGTTATACAACATGCATTTCAAATGCGTATCCTTTTTCACTAATATATTTAACTCAAATGATTGGTGAGAAAGAGCATAAATTAACTTGAGTTTTTTTTTCGGCTGGATATAAGTCTAATTTTTTTTTAATTCGTTTTGTTTATTAAAATAGTATGATCGCCATTAGAAAAAGCATAATTTTTATTATGATCTAGATATTTAAGAACTTTCAAGCTATAATAAAACAAAAGTTATGTCAAAATAAGTTCGTTTTTTTCCTGGTGCTAAGTGTTTTTTGCTTCTCCTGTAAAGTTGCATTTTAAGACTTGTATCTGTTTTCACTAGAGGCACAGATATAAGCGTTATCCACGGCCCTTGAGAATTATAATAACAACATTCATAATGTATGTGCTTGGCAAAACACGTCCAACACCATTGCTTTATAACATCTATTGTACCGTGTTTTTGGCAAAATAAACAACTTCATTTCATTTCAATGTTTTTAGCCCTAATTAATAAAGCCATTATTCTCACGTTACCACCAATGAACAAGTTTCTTTAGTTTGCCACTAGATACTTACCAGAATTTGATTCTTATAAACGACACTAGAATATAATAGAATATATTTCTGTGTGGAGTTTTTTTTCAAAATCAACCGGCTCGATTCCTGGCTAGGAGAATCATTTTTTCAAAATTCTAATGTAGTTTTCGATTTTATCAAAACCGTATTTTTTTCAGAATTTTTCTCTATTCCATGTAGCTTAGAATTTAGCCTTAAAGGCACACTTCAAAAATTCACCCTGTATATACAGGGTGAATTTTTAAGACAGTAAGTACCTTAACCGTTATAGTCACGAGAAAACGTTCCTAGGAGACCATCCATATTTTTTTGAGATATGCTGAACTGCATTCACTGATTTTGAAAAAAAAGTACAGTCAGCAAGAAAATGATTACGGTCAGCCCTTACTGCCCCGTAAATATAAACTTATGTACAAATGAATCGTTAATAAGTCACACTAAAACTCAAACTATTTAAAACTCACGCTAATTTTATTTTGCTCATTTATTTTTATACAGGGGTGGTTTAAAAAGAAAAATAATTGGGGAAATCCTAATGAAAAGCTATAATTTTTTTTTTGTTTTTAATTTTTTTTTTTGTTGCAGTTTTGTGCCTATATACAGGGTGAATTTTTCAAGTGTGTCTTAAAGGCCAAAACCTAAACTACAAGGAATAGCAAAATATGGTCAAAGGGGTCTCGGGGCCGGTTTTGTTAAAAACTAACGGTCTTATTCATAAAAAAACCTTAAAACACTCTTAAAGAGCTCAATAGTTAAAACGTTCAATAAGGCTATTGGCTCGATAACTTTTTTGTTATTCATAAACCTCCAATAAAGCTCCTATAACTATTTGACGTTTATTAGCTGAATTAGTGATGTGTTTATTAGCTGAATTAGTGATGTGTTTATTAGCTGAATCAGTGATGTGTTTATTAGCTGAATTAGTGAAAAAAATTAATTGATAGTCAAGAAAGTTGGCAGAATCGCGGAAAACCAAGACCATAAAAGTAAAAAAAAAAACGTTTTTGACACCTCTAATGAAATAATTATAATAAGGTTGGGCGCACACTGATACGAAATTCAATCACACTAGCTGTGCCCCACGGTTTCAGCCGTCATTTAAATTAAAATAATTTGTATCAAAAATAGAATACAGCTTTGTTTATCGCGTATGTTGCATCTCTCTATATCTGTACCTTGTTATGATTGCATCTCTGTATGATAATATGTAACTGGCAAGTCGCAATACATGTTTCACATACAGCAAAAACTGGCAAGTGACCTAGTCATGTTTCTGTTTTAGTCTGTGGGCTCACCGGTTGGTTGGTACCGGAGACTACTGCATAGATTTATTGTCGAGGTGGTAGTATCCTTTCATGGTGCGGTTACGAAATAAGCGACTGAATTTACAATAAAGCAGCGAGGATATTAAAATAGACGCGTAATGTAAATTTCTTTGATTTTCTTTCTTTTGATTCTTTGACATTTTGTATCCGCACCATTTAGCTGGCATAGTGGGAGCGGTCAATATTGTAAAACGACAATGTATTTATCGATCCATTTATGGACTTTGTAGGTCTGCTTACCATTTGAGTTGTAAAATTTTGAGAATTTGTTGATCGGAAGCCGACTGGGCATTATTATTTTTATTTGTAATATAATTTTATGAAGTAATAGAAGTCATTTAATAAAATTTTAAATCAAAAAATAAAATATGTATAAAAAGTGAGGTTAAAATAGGTTTATAGTGGGCTCCTGCCTTCAATAAAGTTATGGAGCTGTTATTTGACGTTTATCACTATTAGAGGTTTATTGAGCGTTTATGAATAACATTTTGAGGTGTTTTGCTATTGAGCTGTTATAAAGCATCAATAAGGGCTTCGTAAGTTTTTATGAATAAGACCGTAAATTTTTTAAGCTCCTAAAAAAATATTCGATATTATAGCCAATATTATCAATACACCTGAATTCGTTTTTTCTTACTATTATTTTAAAAAATAGGATGGTTTTTTTACTGGAGTACGGCTGTGACTTTGTATGTACCTGAAGGTATGCAGACCTACAAAATCTATGAATGGGGTCGATCAATTCATTGTTGTTTAACAATATAGATAGGTTTTACTATGCCGGTTAAAAGATGCGGTTACGAAACAGGCGGCGGTAAAGACGAATTCGCATTGTGGGTCTACTTTATTAGCCTCGCTGCTTTATCGTCAAATTAACCGCCCGTTTCTAGACACCTCGACAAGAAATTGATGCAATAGTCTCCTGAAAACCGGTAAACCCATAGACTAAAACCGAAACGTGACTTGAATGTTTTTGCATTTGTATGCTTTCATTATAGATGGGGTTTGAAGATCATTATTCCAAACAATTTGATTAGTCGGTGTAGACGGTGGACTATTATGACGGTGACGGTGGTAAAGTATAATATTTTTTTATTTAAATGTGTTTTTATTAAAATGAGCACTTTCCTTTAGTTAGCCGCTAGATTTTACTTACCAGAATTTGATTATTATAAGCGACACTACAGCCAGTGCAATAATACAAGGAAGTTATTTTTTTTCAAAATCAACCGGTTTGATTCCCGCCAAGAGAATACTTTTTCACAAATTTAATGATGCAGTTTTAGTTTTTATCAAAATCGGCCCCGAGACCCCTTTGAGTATTTATCGGTATTCCTTGTAGTTTAGGATTTGGCCTTGAAGGCAAACTTGAAAAATTCACCCTGTAAATTTAATTAACTATTGTTTAAATACAATAATTTTATGATATTACAATATTAATCAAAGCTGAATTCACTTACATCATATTGATTTTTTAGCTTTAATCGATTTTACTAAAACAGGTATTAATACCTATATAAAATAATTCATTAAAACCCAATTTATAGATTACATGTAAACACGAATAACCACCTTTGAACTCGAGCTACAATTGAGCAACTTTTCGTGTTAACATTTCTGCCCCCTATTTATGAAACATTTCTGCCCCCTAATTATGAAACATTTCTGCCCCCTAATTATGAAACATTTCTGCCCCTATTTATGAAACATTTCTGCCCCCTAATTATGAAACATTTCTGCCCCCTAATTATGAAACATTTCTGCCCCCTAATTATGAAACATTTCTGCCCCCTAATTGTGAAACATTTCTGCCCCCTCATTATGAAACGAAATTTTGACAGATCGCTATCGTGATCGATGCAATTAGAGCTGTGATAGCTTTTATTGCATTGGAAATAAGAGAGATGACAACTCAAATTATTATCGCTTTCGCCGTTTTATAATTAGGCCCTGATCGCGGAACCATTCATGGTAACTTGAAATGCTAATATTTCCACACGCTGGAACGACTTGGGCTAAAAAAATCAGCTATTCGTGGCAGCGATGCTCAGCGCGGAACACGGCCATTGTATATGAAAATAATAATAGAGACGTGGAACACTGACAGTTGGTGCAGCCGGTGGAGCGCCCGGCGCAGGTCGGCCAGCTGCGCGCGGGCGGCGTCGGCGCGGCGGGCGGCGGCGGCGGCCTGCGCCCCGGCGTGCGCGCGCGCGGCCGCCTCCTCCAGCGCCAGCGCCGGCGCCGCGCCGCACGCGCATGCTCCGTCGCCGCCCCACTCCTACCACAAGTAATAATCATAATATTATCCGTTTTCATCCCCAAAGGGTGAAAGACGAGTATTTCAGTCCAGTAGGCGACACGACCATACATAGTCTTGTCTTGTATGGTTGTCACATGGAAATGAGTTCGTCTCCTTTAGTAAAAGAACATTAATTTTATTGGTTGCTAATTTTGTTAAAATTGACAGCCTCCGTAGGTTGCGCCTTTGGCGTTGTATCCGGAGGTCGTGGGTTCGATTCCCACCCATGTTGATGGCAAAAAAATATTAGTACGTTTTTTCAGTAGTTTGTCATGGTATGTGTGTTTAAAAAATAATAATGTATTGCTTACACAAACACACAATGTATTGCCGACACAAACACACAATGTATTGCCGACACAAACACACAATGTATTGCCGACACAAACACACACGATCGGTTAAGACCAAGGAACATTGTAATTTTTTATGAACCTTTTTGCATAATACAAAGGCGGCCTTAATGCCGTTGGGCATTATCTGACAGTCAAACCTTCGGGACATTCGAACATTAAGTTTAGTACTCTATTACAAGAGGTAACGGCAGCAATTGACATCTCGTAGAGAGTACCATGTTCCTTGGTCTGCCGCGCACCCCTCTTCAATCGTTAGCAATAGGCTATTTGACTACTTTTTGAAACTCGGTTTATATGATCCTTCATTTCATAATAAGCACACTACATTTATATTTCCGGGATGTCTACTCTATTATTAATAAAAATCAATGTTAAAGTTTGGATTTTCACAATGACGCTAAAAACGCTGTGTCAGTAATGGCGCAGAGTGTGACGTCTCCAGTCGTCAACCAATCAAAGGTGTTTTTGTCATTTGTAAAATCAATTGTAAAAAATATTAAAATTGGTTCGTGTAATATACAAAAGATATACATAATTTAGTTTAAATTAAAGTGAAATATGTTTTTTACGATATTGTCTGATAGGATGACCACAATTTATAGTATATTTTTAATGTAGTCAAATAGCCTATTCGCATGTGATGCACGGTAGGTAATCTCCGAAAGGTCAGGCCGAAGGCACAGCACTAAAATAATCTCCACGGTTCCAAATATTGTACAAGTATGTTGTGTTACCGCCAGCGCGAGGACGGGCGGCGACACGTCGGGCTGCGGCGGCTCCGGCCACCGCACGCGGTACGCGAACACGTTGCCGTCGTCCCCGCTCGAGTGCAGGTACCTGGGGACACGTCGCACTGTACGCATTGTACCCACTGTACCCACTGCCGCTGCAGAGGAGATACCCTATCATATCAATTAGGTGGCTTCTGTATATTCAAGTCAAAATATGAAACCCACACAAAATGTGTTAAGTTAAGCCTCGGTTTTTATTCTCTTATTGGATCACGCATGTAATTTTTACCATGATGTCTCAAGGACATCATGTATTACCTATATTGTGGCAAATTATTTATTATCATTATATAAGAGGAGACTACCACATCGACAAAACCCACAGACTAAAAGCGAAACATGTCGAGGTGACTTGAGGATGTAAGCATGCATGGGAGACCCTTGCCTGAGGTCGTCGCTGAGCGTGAGGCTGCGCACGGCGCCGCGGTGCTGGTCGTGCATCTGCAGGCAGAAGTAGTCCTCGTACTCCATGCACGGCGTCGGCTCCGTCTGATGGTAATCTCAACTAAGTATAACAAGTCCGTGTCCAAGTGACTGAGGGACCGAGTGGGGAATTCACAAAATAACTATACAGGGTTTTAATAAGAGCCTTAAAACAATTGTAAATCGAATCCTACACTTTGTAAAATAACAATGTTTGACGCCCCCTGGGAAAATATACAATGTTTGACGCCCCCTGGTAAATTATACAATGTTTGACGCCCCCCTGGGAAATTATACAATGTTTGACGCCCCCCTGGGAAATTATACAATGTTTGACGCCCCCCTGGGAAATTATACAATGTTTGACGCCCCCTGGGAAATTATACAATGTTTGACGCCCCATGGAAAATTATACAATATTTGACGCCCCCTGGGAAATTATACAATGTTTGAAAATAAACAATGTTTGAGTTATTCTGAACTCTAATACAGGCATGAAGGTAAAAACCGTGCTCGTCCGCGCGCCCCTACTGGAGTAAGCATCATTCAATTTGCAGGGTGCCGCGCGAGTGACAAATTTGTCACTCACATACACTTTCACATTTTTTACATCCTCAGTCTGATTTGTGCGTTCGGCGGAGAAGGTGGAAAAGAGCTCCGCTTTTATTGTCGGAAAAATGATTAATTGTTCATTAAAGCTGTGTAGAAACTACTCTTAAAAAAAAGTACCTGGTGTCACGTTTTTCAAGTATGTATTTAACATGTTTTTCTTATATTAAACCTTAATAAAAGATAATAATAAAACCCAATTAAAATATCAAAATCTGACGGTAACTGTCAAACTATGTGCATCAGTTAGAAGTTGAAGAACTAGTGATGTGTTTTTATTTTTAATGAGAATTTCGATACTTTAAAATAATTTATAATCATTTAAATTTAATTTAATCAAAAGGTATGGCGACAACAGAACCGTCCAACGAGGTTTGTCAGTTACAATTTAGTAATGTGATTTTATAGTTGATAAACTCGATTTTTGTAAATACTTTCATGGTTATGAGATTTTATACAATTATTGTTTTTTTTTGTATAATACTAATTATATTTTCTATACATACAGTTTTCCGAAAGATCCGGCATTAAAACGTAAATGGGTAACGGCAATTAAAAGAGAAGAAAATTGGTTATACCAACAATCATACCCGTGTATGTTCAGTACATTTTGAGGAATCAAGCTACGATTTAATCGTTTGTCGCCTTTTGTAGTTTGCATCGACTTATATAACTTCCTCTTGGAGGTCGGTCAAAAATGTTGAGATTGCGTTTAGTAGGTAACATGTAGTTAGTTGTGCATGTGTTTTAATTTAATAAATAATTTATTTAATAAGGTAGGTATCTTAATTTATTGTAATATATACCTAATTTTCCTACCTCTTGCCACAAAGCTACTGCTAGCAAACACTTTGTTGCTTCCAATAATTGACTATGCTGATGTCTGCTTCTCTGATCTTACTGAAGAGCTACTGAATAAATTAGATCGACTTCTAAACTTATGTATACGCTATATATTTGGCTTGCGTAAGTATGATCATGTATCCCAATTTCGTATTCAGTTAAAGTGGCTCAATATCCGCTTTCGCAGGCATCAGCATATACTAACTCTTCTTTTCAATATACTTTCCAACCCTCTTTCTCCGAATTATTTAAAAGAGCGCTTCCAATACCTCTCTTCTACCCATGATCGTGACCTAAGGTCTACCGAAAATAACCTTCTTACTATTCCTACGCATTCTTCAACCAGATATTCAAATTCTTTTACAGTAACTTAAGCATCACTCTGGAACAATCTTCCCCTGTCAATACGTACAAAAGTTACTACAGCTTCATTTAAAACCCATCTTCACTTTTTTCTCCTTAATAATCAAACCTGTTAACATTTCTTTTTTTTTTTACTGTAAGTATGCGAAATTATTTATTTATGTGTATATATATCTACTTATTTATGTATGTCTATATATTATTATTTATGTAAGTTTATGTATACATGTTATATATTATAATACCAGTATGTATTGTCATATTACCTAATAATTTATCTATATACCTTTTATTTTATATTGCTTTAAATAGCACTCTGCCTGTTTTTTTTTTTGGTCAATCTCCCAAAGGCTAGCTGGTAGATAATGCCTTAGGCATTAAGCTCGAATATGTACAATAGTGTTAAGCTTTTGTGCAATAAAGAATTTTACAATACAATACCTACATATTTTAAAGTATTATAAATGCGAAAGTGTCTATCAGGGTAAATTTGAAAGGATGTACTTTGGGCTAATATGAGGTTCTGCTGATAAAATCTAACAACTTTTTCTATAGAACCATATGTCGCAAATGAATAAAAAATTGACTTCCCCATACAAATTGGTCATGTTAACGTTACTAGTTTGTATGAAGAAGGCCATTTTTTATTCTTTTGCGATACATGGTTTCATGGGAAAGTTGTTTGATTTGATCATATTAGCCCAAAGTATATTCTTTCAAAGTTATGGAGTCTATTCAAAACATCGGAACGAGCTAGCCACTTGTTCGGTGTAGACTCTTACCATCGGCTACGATGAGGTAGGATTAAAACCCCTCCGCTGGTTACCTTGGGGCCCGTGATGAAATGTGTGTGTATTATAATTGTATATCGATAAATAATTATTAATCTTTGATAATCTCTATAAATCCCAAAATATTTGGTTTATATCGATAAGTAATAATATTTGATGTCGGTTGCAGCACTATCGAAACTATTTAGTATGCAATTTAATATTTAGCTTTTTATAATAAAAAAACAACACACTTCATAGACACGCGCACACATTCATGTTTGACAATAGCTAACTTGTATCTCTTTTTTTCTCAAGCAGTTTTTTAAGTGTCAGACGCGTTGAGCTGCCATTTGAAGCCACACCTTTTTTCCCGTTCTTCATTTGTTTGCCTCAGAAATTGGCGACACCGGTATCGTACTATTATGAAACAATTTATGTATCATGCTTACTCCATTGGCGCGGGGCGTTTTTAGCTTCATGAATACAGGCGTCAGCTGAAATCAGTGATTCATCCTAGCACGCTGAGCTGATTACCTTTTAGTCGCCACGCAACATACTCCTGGTCAGGCCCCTCTTTCTCAATGGGCACTCTGGGCATTTGCCCAGGACCCCGCATTGGATAGGGCCCCTTAGTTTACTGATCATCAAACGATAACCGATATTAAAATAAAAAAAAAAACTTTATTCATAATTAAATTAATGTTTACAATTTATAATTTAACTTACCGGGTCCCATACTAGGAAAACCTGTGCTATGGGTATTCGGTTTACAATTATTATTATGTAATTAATTACATATGTCAAACTATGTTTGGTAGCATGGTTATATATGTTTGGTGTGTAATGTATGTTAATATTATGTTGTTGGTGGCGGGGTAGTAAGGCGGTAAGTGTGAAAGTTTGAGTTTGGAAGGGTAAGTGAGGTGTATGTCTATGTGGTGTATGGTTGTGCTGAGGTGCATGTGATGAAGTTGGTTTCGCTAAGAGAATGTGGTGCATGTATGTTTGTGTGGTGTGAGGTTTTTCTGTAAGTGTTTATATCTCAGTATGAGTATGTGGTAGGTACATGTATGTTTGTTTTTGCGGTGTGTGGATGCGAAGGTGCTTATGTTGATGTTGGTGGCGGGGCAATAAGTAACAGTTCATACCAAAGGGCGACCAACCGTCTCAAGGTGGTGTCGGGTTCATCGTCCACAGGTCTCTCGTGAACGTTGTTAAAATCGAGAGTGTGTCGACCAGGGTGGCTTACCTTATACTCAGAATAACCAAACGATATTCGCTGGGTCATACAGGTATACGCCCCGACATCGACACACCCTGACGACGAGGTAGACGTTATGTATGAGGACATCAGTAGAGCCATGCGTAGCTTCAAATCTCATTACACTGTTGTCATGGGAGACTTTAACGCGAAGATAGGCACACGAAGCGAAACCGAACTGAGAGTGGGGCAATTTGGTACAGGCAGTAGAAATCCACGAGGTCAGATGCTTGCGAATTTCATGGAAAAGGAGGGACTGTATTTGATGAACTCCTTTTTCAAGAAAAAACCACAACGCAAGTGGACTTGGATAAGCCCTAACGGTGCCACCAAAAATGACATAGATTTCATCTTGTCGACCAGAAAGCAAATATTCAATGATGTCTCAGTGATCAATGAGGTGAAAACCGGGAGCGATCACCGTTTGGTAAGAGGCACATTGAATATCATTACAAAGCTTGAAAGGTCACGATTAATGAAGTCTACGCTCCGGCCGGCACCTATTAACACCCAAAACCCCGAGCGCTTTCAACTGGAATTAAAAAACCGCTTCGAATGCCTATGCGAGTACACAGATGTGGACGAATATAATGACAGGGTTGTGGAAACTGTCCACCAGGTCGGATCGAAATTTTTTAAGATCCGATCTAACAAAGGAGCTAGAAAGATCTCCGACCATACTTTAAAGCTCATGGAAGAGAGAAGCGGAATGAGCCAATCGATAATCGAATCGAAAGCCAAATGTATGGGGTTTTGACGTTTCTCATCGATCATGCTCTACCCATAGAGTAAAATTCCTATACATTTTTATCGATCGATGCGGCGATTCGATTGGCTATCGTGCTCTTTGGTCAGGCCCAGGGAGACGTAATCTCCCCGAAACTTTTTACTGCGGCATTGGAGGATGTCTTCAAACTCTTGGACTGGAGAAGATTTGGCATCAATATTAATGGCGAGTACATCACTAACCTTCGATTTGCCGACGATATCGTAGTCATGTCTGAAACCCTGGAGGACCTCGGCATAATGCTCAATGATCTCAGTGGGGCTTCTAAAAAGTGGGCCTAAACATGAACATGGATAAGACCAAAGTCATGTCGAACGCCCATGTTATACCCACTCCTGTAAAGATAGGAAGCTCCGCACTCGAAGTTGTTGACAATTATATATACCTAAGACAGTCAATCCAAACAGGTAAATCCAACTTCGAGAAAGAGATCTCTCGTCGAATCCAACTCGACTGGGCAGCATTCGGGAGGCTACGTAATATCTTCTCGTCCCAAATACTGCAGTGTTTAAAAACCAAGATGTTCGAGCAGTGATGACTTACGGATCAGAGACGTAGTCGCTTACTATGGGCCTCATGAAAAAGCTCACAGTCACAAAAAGGGCGATGGAGCGCGCTATGCTCGGCGTTTCCTTGCGGTATCGTATTCGAAATGATGAGATCCGCAATAGGACCAAAGTAACAGACATAGCCTCCAGAATCGCCAAACTTAAGTGGCAGTGGGCAGGCCACATAGCTCGCAGAACGGACGGCCGTTGGGGCATTAAGGTTCTCGAGTGGCGACCACGTGCTGGAGGACACAGTAGAAGCAGGCCCCCCACAAGATGAACCGACGACCTGAAAAAGGTCGCGGACAGCCGATGGATACAGGCAGCGCAGAACCGGTCGTTGTGGCGATCCTTGGAGGAGGTCTATGTCCAGCAGTGGACACGCGAAAGGCTGGCATGATGATGATGAGTTGTTAGTAACTGAATATGAGGTTTCCAGTTTAAGCTTCCATCAATTTATACAGCTAGATATTTGATATTCGTAGCGTGTTCTATTATTTCATAAGAACTGGTATCAGTTCTAGGGAATTATTATTATGTGATTTAATCATGTATGTGTAAATTCTAAAATGGATACACTTTGCTTTAGAGATGTTCACGGACATTAAGTTATCATCAAGCCACTTGGAGACAATGCTTAGCCCTTGTTCTGGGTTGTATTTAGTATGGTTCGAAGTCATTCCATAGAAAATCAATGCAGTATCGTCAACAAAGGTAATTGCTTGAGCCGACGCTATCTCCAAATCACTCAGGCCATTTAGGTAAATTAGAAATAGCGTCGGCCCCAAAACACTACCCTGGGGAACACCGAAGCTAAGTTCAGATATTTCACTTCTAACATTTCCCAATTTCACAAATTGTTTTCTTTCATTCAAATAACTTGAAAACCAATCCAAGGGTAATTCCTCTGATACCCATATTTTCCATTTTTTTAGCTAGCAGTCGAATTGATAAGGTGTATCCGGTGTCAAAGGCCTTTTTAAAATTTTAAAATATCGCTGTGCACTTGTATTGGTTACCAAGTTTACTTGAAACAACCTCCATCAAAAGATTAACCGCTCCTTCGGTGGATTTGCATCTTCTAAATCCAAATTTATATTGTGATATGATTTTTTTTTAAATAATTCAGGAGTCTAGAATTAACAACTTTTTCCAACATTGTAGCTGTTATTGACAGTAGCGATAGCTATTAAGGTCAGAATAAGAACCCGATTTGTGTATTGGATACACCTGAGCAATTTTCAAAATTTCGGGGACACATCCATTGCTATGCTTATTCTTGGTGACACTTGGTCCCAACCAGGTAAGCTATCCGGTTTGGAGATTTGTTTTAAAAGCTTTAAGACTAGACTGGCCCTAATAAAAAGAGAGGTATTGTTAACGTATGGTTTTAAATTAAGATTACTCAATAATTCACTCTCAGTTTTATGCGATCTCTTTAGAACATAATTTCTATAGAACAACATAATTATTTGAAAAAAAAAACAAACGATAACGACTGACTACAAAACCTACTTGCAAAACTTACTTTACTCTCGCCCCAAAATCAGACAAACCGGTTTTGTTTTTCGTTTTTTTAATCTACACCAGTTTTATTTGTGTAACTCGGTAAAAACCTTTTTTGTACCATAAATAAGCTGTAGCAATTTTTTTTAAAGCAAAATATTATTTTTGATTTTATACGATTTTTTTTTAAGTACTAATTTGCAATCGTAAAAGTCGGTTTATCTTTCTTATATTATTGAACCTTGTGTTGTAAAGCGAAAATAAAGTTTTCTTTCTTTCTTTTCTAATGTTAACACACGATGTAATTAAAACTATTTAAAACGTAGGGACTGTACAATATTTAAAGATAATCCTCAGATATTTATTTTGTTGGAGCACAGTATGTAACTTTGCATTTACCTAATGGTAAGCAGACCTACAAAGTCCATGAATGAAATCGATCAATAAATTGTTGTTTAACAATATTGATCGCTCCCTCTATGCCGGGTCATTGATGAGATTACGAAAAGTGAAAAATAACCATAATTTAGATAGGTACTCGCTGCTTTGTATTCAAATCAACTGCCCTTTCCTAACCGCACCCTGAAGGAGACAACCACCTCGACAAGAAATCGATACAGAAGTTTCCTGAAAACCGGTGAACCCACGGACTAAAAACGAAACATAACTGACTATGTCACTTGACAATTTTTGCATCTGTATGGTAACGAGACCGGTCGGTTAGATGCCATTAAACGCCAGCTTAGTACAGAGTTTGAAGATATATTTATCTGTCTATCAAAATGCCCTTATTCCCACATCTAAGATAGAGCTTGTAAATTAAAATTCAGCTAAGATAAGCTCAATCGTGTGAATTACAGATTATATGGTTGTATAAGAAATTACAGATTGTATGTATACATCGATGGTTATATAAGTAATTACAGACTGTATGTATACATCGATGGTTGTATAAATAATTACAGATTGTATATATACATCGATAGTTGTATAAGTAATTACAGATTGTATGTTTACATCGATGGTTGTATAAGTAATTACAGATTGTATGTATGCATCGATGGTTATATAAGTAATTACAGACTGTATGTATACATCGATGGTTGTATAAATAATTACAGATTGTATATATACATCGATAGTTGTATAAGTAATTACAGATTGTATGTTTACATCGATGGTTGTATAAGTAATTACAGATTGTATGTATGCATCGATGGTTATATAAGTAATTACAGACTGTATGTATACATCGATGGTTGTATAAATAATTACAGATTGTATATATACATCGATAGTTGTATAAGTAATTACAGATTGTATGTTTACATCGATGGTTGTATAAGTAATTACAGATTGTATGTATGCATCGATGGTTATATAAGTAATTACAGACTGTATGTATACATCGATGGTTGTATAAATAATTACAGATTGTATATATACATCGATAGTTGTATAAGTAATTACAGATTGTATGTTTACATCGATGGTTGTATAAGTAATTACAGATTGTATGTATGCATCGATGGTTATATAAGTAATTACAGACTGTATGTATACATCGATAATTGTATAAATAATTACAGATTGTATATATACATCGATAGTTTTATAAGTAATTACAGATTGTATGTTTACATCGATGGTTGTATAAGTAATTACAGATTGTATGTATGCATCGATGGTTATATAAGTAATTACAGACTGTATGTATACATCGATGGTTGTATAAATAATTACAGATTGTATATATACATCGATAGTTGTATAAGTAATTACAGATTGTATGTTTACATCGATGGTTGTATAAGTAATTACAGATTGTATGTATGCATCGATGGTTATATAAGTAATAACAGACTGTATGTATACATCGATGGTTGTATAAATAATTACAGATTGTATATATACATCGATAGTTGTATAAGTAATTACAGATTGTATGTTTACATCGATGGTTGTATAAGTAATTACAGATTGTATGTATGCATCGATGGTTATATAAGTAATTACAGACTGTATGTATACATCGATGGTTGTATAAATAATTACAGATTGTATATATACATCGATAGTTGTATAAGTAATTACAGATTGTATGTTTACATCGATGGTTGTATAAGTAATTACAGATTGTATGTATGCATCGATGGTTATATAAGTAATTACAGACTGTATGTATACATCGATGGTTGTATAAATAATTACAGATTGTATATATACATCGATAGTTGTATAAGTAATTACAGATTGTATGTTTACATCGATGGTTGTATAAGTAATTACAGATTGTATGTATGCATCGATGGTTATATAAGTAATTACAGACTGTATGTATACATCGATGGTTGTATAAATAATTACAGATTGTATATATACATAGATAGTTGTATAAGTAATTACAGATTGTATGTTTACATCGATGGTTGTATAAGTAATTACAGATTGTATGTATGCATCGATGGTTATATAAGTAATTACAGACTGTATGTATACATCGATGGTTGTATAAATAATTACAGATTGTATATATACATCGATAGTTGTATAAGTAATTACAGATTGTATGTTTACATCGATGGTTGTATAAGTAATTACAGATTGTATGTATGCATCGATGGTTATATAAGTAATTACAGACTGTATGTATACATCGATGGTTGTATAAATAATTACAGATTGTATATATACATCGATAGTTGTATAAGTAATTACAGATTGTATGTTTACATCGATGGTTGTATAAGTAATTACAGATTGTATGTATGCATCGATGGTTATATAAGTAATAATTACAGACTGTATGTATACATCGATGGTTGTATAAATAATTACAGATTGTATATATACATCGATAGTTGTATTAGTAATTACAGATTGTATGTTTACATCGATGGTTGTATAAGTAATTACAGATTGTATGTATGCATCGATGGTTATATAAGTAATTACAGACTGTATGTATACATCGATGGTTGTATAAATAATTACAGATTGTATATATACATCGATAGTTGTATAAGTAATTACAGATTGTATGTTTACATCGATGGTTGTATAAGTAATTACAGATTGTATGTATGCATCGATGGTTATATAAGTAATTACAGACTGTATGTATACATCGATGGTTGTATAAATAATTACAGATTGTATATATACATCGATAGTTGTATAAGTAATTACAGATTGTATGTTTACATCGATGGTTGTATAAGTAATTACAGATTGTATGTATGCATCGATGGTTATATAAGTAATTACAGACTGTATGTATACATCGATGGTTGTATAAATAATTACAGATTGTATATATACATCGATAGTTGTATAAGTAATTACAGATTGTATGTTTACATCGATGGTTGTATAAGTAATTACAGATTGTATGTATGCATCGATGGTTATATAAGTAATTACAGACTGTATGTATACATCGATGGTTGTATAAATAATTACAGATTGTATATATACATCGATAGTTGTATAAGTAATTACAGATTGTATGTTTACATCGATGGTTGTATAAGTAATTACAGATTGTATGTATGCATCGATGGTTATATAAGTAATTACAGACTGTATGTATACATCGATGGTTGTATAAATAATTACAGATTGTATGTTTACATCGATGGTTGTATAAGTAATTACAGATTGTATGTATGCATCGATGGTTATATAAGTAATTACAGACTGTATGTATACATCGATGGTTGTATAAATAATTACAGATTGTATATATACATCGATAGTTGTATAAGTAATTACAGATTGTATGTTTACATCGATGGTTGTATAAGTAATTACAGATTGTATGTATGCATCGATGGTTATATAAGTAATTACAGACTGTATGTATACATCGATAATTGTATAAATAATTACAGATTGTATATATACATCGATAGTTGTATAAGTAATTACAGATTGTATGTTTACATCGATGGTTGTATAAGTAATTACAGATTGTATGTATGCATCGATGGTTGTATAAGTAATTACAGATTGTATGTATGCATCGATGGTTATATAAGTAATTACAGACTGTATGTATACATCGATGGTTGTATAAATAATTACAGATTGTATATATACATCGATAGTTGTATAAGTAATTACAGATTGTATATATACATCGATAGTTGTATAAGTAATTACAGATTGTATATATACATCGATAGTTGTATAAGTAATTACAGATTGTATGTTTACATCGATGGTTGTATAAGTAATTACAGACTGTATGTATACATCGATGGTTGTATAAGTAATTACAGATTGTATATATACATCGAAGGTAATATAAGAAATTACAGACTGTATGTATACATCGATGGTTGTATAAGTAATTATAGATTGTATGTATACATCGATGGTTGTATAAGTAATTACAGATTGTATGTTTACATCGATGGTTGTATAAGTAATTACAGATTGTATCATGAAGGTAAAAACCGTGCCTGTTCGCGCGCCCCTACTGGAGTAAGCATCATTAAATTTGCAGGGTGCCGCGCGAGTGACAAATTTGTCACTCACACACACCCTTACATTTTTTACATCCTCAGTCTGATTTGTGCGTTCGGCGGAGAAAGTCGAAAAGAGCTTCGCTTTTATTGTCGGAAAAATGGTTAATTGTGCATTAAAGCTGTGTAGAAACTACTATTAAAAAAAAGTACCTAGTGTCACGTATTTCAAGTATGTTTACATGTTTTTCTTATGTTAAACCTTAATAAAAAATTATAATAAAACCCATAATTAAAATATCAAAATCTGACGGTAACTGTCAAACTATGTGCAACAGTTAGAAGTTGAAGAACTAGTGATGTGTTTTTATTTTTAATGAGAATTTCGATACTTTAAAATAATTTATAATCTTTTCAATTTAATTTAATCAAAAGGTATGGTGACAACAGAACCGTCCAACGAGGTTTGTCAGTTACTATTTAGTGATGTGATTTTATAGTTGATAAACTCGATTTTTGTAAATACTTTCATGGTTATGAGATATTATACAATTTTTTTATTTTTATATAATACTAATTATATTTTCTATACATGATACAGTTTCCCGAAAGATCCGGCATTAAAACGTAAATGGGTAGAGGCCACGGAATAGAAAAAACAAGTGGAAATGCTATAAAGCACCAAATGTATTAGAACCGGTGTCGCCAAAATCATATATCTATAAGTATTGAATCTATAACCACTTCGTCCTGATTGGTTGCAAATATACACAGCAATTTTAAACACTATTCTCCAAATAATTAGATTTAAATTCATATAAAAAAATAAACATGCCATCTATCATAAAGTAGTAAGAACCTCCTATAAAATTTGTTCTGCTATCCCAACACAGATGGCGTGATTACTACAACATTCGAATAAATGTTTTGTTCAGTCGACATAAAGCATATTATCTTTTATATAAAAAAGTATTTTAGTTTATTCTAGAACTTTCCTTGCATAAAAATATAATAATTGAAAGGCGGCGACATAATAAAATATTTAAAGTATCGATATCGATGCTTTTTTTAAATATAAATTGTGCTCTATATATTTAAACGCAGATGGAAGGGAAAACTTTTTAGAAAACATAGCTATAAAACTTTTAGAAAATATAAAGGCTTAAACACTGATTTTTGAGATAAGTATATTTTTTTAAGTTGAGTTGGGTGACGTTGTTGTGACGTGAGCACGAAACAAAACTTTGGGACGCAATCTTAATATAACTAGTATTTTTGTAATAAAAATAAAGAAATTAGGCAAAATGAAGAAATTATTTTTGCCTGAAATATTACATTATTTTATAAAAATATTTTTTATCGTTATTTAAAAAAAAATAGTTTTTAGTCGCAATGGTACAGACCCCAATTTTGTTTGTGCATATGACGAAGGTTAGAAAGTTGGTTAAGTTCTTATTGATGACCTTTCAATGATTTTAATGAAATTATATATAAACCGCTCATTGTAACAATATGGTAAATGGTAAGTAATGGTAATGGTAAGTAATTGTAACAATGGTAGCCTAATAAATTTTGATTATTCAATTTTATATACTATTAATTTCAATTTCTTTTTACAAACAACTGTTACTGTGTCTAAATATGAACACAATTCTTCATAATAGAGAATAGCTGCTGCGCTATAAATATTTTTTTATGTATGTGGTAAACCAACCAAATTGTGCTGACTTCTACGTATAGGGAGCTTATCGTTATAAAGAGTTTACACGTACATTTTATTATTCTAAGCCCACACTATAAAAAAATTGTATGCGATACAATATGAATAAATATTTAAAAAAATATGTAAGTATATAATTTTGTATAACTGCCGAAACTGTTCCTTCTTTTCTTTAAATAAATAAGTTATATCGATAAGCACCCACAACAACACTAACCGAGTAGCAAAGAACTTTTGAAATCCAAATTTCAATCTAAAGTATTCTTTATTACAATTACATAAGGTTGATTTTAACTTCATTTAAACTACAATTATTAGTAAACTAAAATAAGCTAAGTTTTTAAAGAATACTAACAAAATCGTACTTACCGATGATACGAAACACCTCCATTACGAAGATTTTTACTCCTACTATCGTTTTTGCACTCCAGAATGCAACAATTTACAATAATTATGCGGAAAAATCAGGAACGACGCGAGACCACCAACTCGAAGCGATGTTAGACACGACTGATAACGACTGGGATCAAATAAGCGTAGCTACGCTTAATTGTGCCACACTAAACACGCCTACTTTGCACTTCCACTTGTTTTTTCTATTCCGTGGTAGAGGCAATTAAAAGAGAAGAAAATTGGTAACCAACATGAATACCCAGTACATTTATGTTCAGTACATTTTGACGAATCAAGCTACGATTTAATTGTTCTTCGCCTTTTGTACTTTGAGTATAACTTCCACTTGGAGGTCGGTCAAAAATGTTGAGATTGAGTTTAGTAGGTACATGTAGTTAGTTGTGCATGTGTTTTAATTTAATAAATAATTTATTTTAATAAAGTATTTTAACTTATTGTTATATTATTATATACCTACATTTTTTAAATCCACTAGTTTTATAAATGCGAAATTGTCTATCAGGGTGGATTTGAAAGGATGTACTTTGGGCTAATATGAGGTTCTGCTGATAAAATCTAACAATTTTTCCTATGGAACCATATGTCGCAAATGAAAAAAAAAAATGTACTTCCCCATACAAATTGGTCATTTTAACGTTACTAGTTTGTATGGAGAAGGCCATTTTTTTTTCTTTTGCGATACATGGTTCCATGGAAAAATTGTTTGATTTGATCATATTAGCCCAAAGTATATTTTTCAAAGTTATTGAGTCTATTCAAAACATCGCGACGAGCTAGCCACTTGTTCGGTGTAGACTCATACCATCGGCTACGACGAGGTGGGATTAAAACCCCTCCGCTGGTTACCGTGATGATATGTGTGTGTATTACAAAATTGTATATCGATAAATAATTATTAATCTTTGATGATCTCTATAAATCCCAAAATATTTGGTTTATATAAGTAATAATATTTGTTGTCGGTAGCAACACTATCGAAACTATTAAGTATGCAATTAAATATTTAGCTTTTTATAATAAAAAAACAATACACTTCATAGACACGAGCACACATTCGTGTTTGCTTGTATCTCTTTTTTTCTCAAGCAGTTTTTTAAGTGTATGAAGAACGGGGAAAAAGGTGTGGCTTCAAATGGCTACTCAACAGTAGCCATTTGAAGCCACACCTTTTTCCCCGTTCTTCATTTGTTCGCCTCAGAAAATTGGCGACACCGGTATCGTACTATTATGAAACAATTTATGTATCATGCTTACTCCATTGGCGCGAGGCGCGTTTTTTTAGCTTCATGGATTGTATGTATACATCGATGGTTGTATAAGAAATAGTAGTTCAAAAGGCATATCAGCTAAACAACTGGTCTAGATCTATCTACTTATATCTCCCGGGTGTGTCCGGTGGGATAGGTATAGTCAGTGTTAGCGCCCCCGCCACATCTATCTATTTATATCTCCCGGGTGTGTCCGGTGGGATAGGTATAGTCAGTGTTAGCCTCCGCCACATCTATCTACTTATATCTCATGGGTGGGTCCGGTGGGATAGGTATAGTCAGTGTTAGCGCCCCCGCCACATCTATCTACTTATATCTCCCGGGTGTGTCCGGATAGGTATAGTCAGTGTTAGCGCCCCCGCCACATCTATCTACTTATATCTCCCGGGTGTGTCCAGATAGGTATAGTCAGTGTTAGCGCCCCCGCCACATCTATCTACTTATATCTCCCGGGTGTGTCCGGATAGGTATAGTCAGTGTTAGCGCCCCCGCCACATCTATCTATTTATATCTCCCGGGTGTGTCCGGATAGGTATAGTCAGTGTTAGCGCCCCCGCCACATCTATCTACTTATATCTCCCGAGTGTGTCCGGATAGGTATAGGAAGTGTTAGCGCCCCCGCCACATCTATCTACTTATATCTCCCGGGTGTGTCCGGTGGGATAGGTATAGTCAGTGTTAGCGCCCCCGCCACATCTATCTACTTATATCTCCCGGGTGTGTCCAGATAGGTATAGTCAGTGTTAGCGCCCCCGCCAAATCTATCTACTTATATCTCCCGGGTGTGTCCGAATAGGTATAGTCAGTGTTAGCGCCCCCGCCACATCTATCTATTTATATCTCCCGGGTGTGTCCGGATAGGTATAGTCAGTGTTAGCGCCCCCGCCACATCTATCTACTTATATCTCCCGAGTGTGTCCGGATAGGTATAGGAAGTGTTAGCGCCCCCGCCACATCTATCTACTTATATCTCCCGGGTGTGTCCGGTGGGATAGGTATAGTCAGTGTTAGCCCCTCGGCCACATCTATCTACTTATATTTCCCGGGTGTGTCCGGTGAGAATAGAATAGAATAGAATATAATAGGATAGGATAGAATAGGATAGGATAGAATAGGATAGGATAGGATAGGATAAGATAGGATCCCCCCCATGGGGCCACCTTGTCGTGGTGGGGGGGCTCTAGTGGGCGGAGGCTGGTCACCTCCGCTGAAGCTAACGGTCCCAAGAGGGGCCCCTCCCGGCACTTCTCTGTGGAGGCGGAGTTGGCTGGGGATGGGGCCACAACCCCGGCCGCCGTTCATTCGGTGGCCGAGGAGAACGGGGCGGCGGGGGACATGGTGCTCGTTCCTCCCGCCCTGTGGGGCCTGGGGCGGCGGATGTGCGACCAGAGGAACACCGTGGGGTTTAGTCAGTAAGAGCCTGACATAACCTGGCTGTCGCCCCCGCGATGGCTGGGTATCCATGAGGATTCCCCACGTAAAAAAAAAAAAAAAAAAAAGGATAGGATAGGATAAGCGCCCTCGCCACATCTATCTACTTATATCTCCTAGATAGGTCCGGATAGGTATAGTCAGTGTTAGCGCCCCCGCCACATCTATCTACTTATATCTCCCAGGTGTGTCCGGATAGGTATAGTCAGTGTTAGCGCCCCCGCCACATCTATCTATTTATATCTCCCGGATGTGTCCGGTGGGATAGGTATAGTCAGTGTTAGCCTCCGCCACATCTATCTACTTATATCTCCCGGGTGTGTCCGGTGGGATAGATATAGTCAGTGTGAGCCTCCGCCACATCTATCTATTTATATCTCCCGGGTGTGTCCGGATAGGTATAGTCAGTGTTAGCGCCCCCGCCACATCTATCTATTTATATCTCCCGGGTGTGTCCGGATAGGTATAGTCAGTGTTAGCGCCCCCGCCACATCTATCTATTTATATCTCCCGGGTGTGTCCGAATAGGTATAGTCAGTGTTAGCGCCCCCGCCACATCTATCTATTTATATCTCCCGGGTGTGTCCGGATAGGTATAGTCAGTGTTAGCGCCCCCGCCACATCTATCTATTTATATCTCCCGGGTGTGTCCGGATAGGTATAGTCAGTGTTAGCGCCCCCGCCACATCTATCTATTTATATCTCCCGGGTGTGTCCGGTGGGATAGGTATAGTCAGTGTTAGCCTCCGCCACATCTATCTACTTATATCTCATGGGTGGGTCCGGTGGGATAGGTATAGTCAGTGTTAGCGCCCCCGCCACATCTATCTACTTATATCTCCCGGGTGTGTCCGGATAGGTATAGTCAGTGTTAGCGCCCCCGCCACATCTATCTACTTATATCTCCCGGGTGTGTCCGGATAGGTATAGTCAGTGTTAGCGCCCCCGCCACATCTATCTACTTATATCTCATGGGTGGGTCCGGTGAGATAGGTATAGTCAGTGTTAGCGCCCCCGCCACATCTATCTACTTATATCTCATGGGTGGGTCCGGTGGGATAGGTATAGTCAGTGTTAGCGCCCCCGCCACATCTATCTACTTATATCTCATGGGTGGGTCCGGTGGGATAGGTATAGTCAGTGTTAGCGCCCCCGCCACATCTATCTACTTATATCTCCCGGGTGTGTCCGGATAGGTATAGTCAGTGTTAGCGCCCCCGCCACATCTATCTACTTATATCTCCCGGGTGTGTCCGGATAGGTATAGTCAGTGTTAGCGCCCCCGCCACATCTATCTACTTATATCTCCCGGGTGTGTCCGGATAGGTATAGTCAGTGTTAGCGCCCCCGCCACATCTATCTACTTATATCTCATGGGTGGGTCCGGTGGGATAGGTATAGTCAGTGTTAGCGCCCCCGCCACATCAATCTACTTATATCTCCCGGGTGTGTCCGGATAGGTATAGTCAGTGTTAGCGCCCCCGCCACATCTATCTACTTATATCTCCCGGGTGTGTCCGGATAGGTATAGGAAGTGTTAGCGCCCCCGCCACATCTATCTACTTATATCTCCCGGGTGTGTCCGGTGGGATAGGTATAGTCAGTGTTAGCCCCTCGGCCACATCTATCTACTTATATTTCCCGGGTGTGTCCGGTGAGAATAGAATAGAATAGAATATAATAGGATAGGATAGAATAGGATAGGATAGAATAGGATAGGATAGGATAAGATAGGATCCCCCCCATGGGGCCACCTTGTCGTGGTGGGGGGGCTCTAGTGGGCGGAGGCTGGTCACCTCCGCTGAAGCTAACGGTCCCAAGAGGGGCCCCTCCCGGCACTTCTCTGTGGAGGCGGAGTTGGCTGGGGATGGGGCCACAACCCCGGCCGCCGTTCATTCGGTGGCCGAGGAGAACGGGGCGGCGGGGGACATGGTGCTCGTTCCTCCCGCCCTGTGGGGCCTGGGGCGGCGGATGTGCGACCAGAGGAACACCGTGGGGTTTAGTCAGTAAGAGCCTGACATAACCTGGCTGTCGCCCCCGCGATGGCTGGGTATCCATGAGGATTCCCCACGTAAAAAAAAAAAAAAAAAAAGGATAGGATAGGATAAGCGCCCTCGCCACATCTATCTACTTATATCTCCTAGATAGGTCCGGATAGGTATAGTCAGTGTTAGCGCCCCCGCCACATCTATCTACTTATAACTCCCAGGTGTGTCCGGATAGGTATAGTCAGTGTTAGCGCCCCCGCCACATCTATCTACTTATATCTCCCGGGTGTGCCCGGTGGGATAGATATAGTCAGTGTTAGCCTCCGCCACATCTATCTACTTATATCTCCCGGGTGTATCCGGATAGGTATAGTCAGTGTTAGCGCCCCCGCCACATCTATCTACTTATATCTCCCGGGTGTGTCCGGATAGGTATAGTCACTGTTAGCGCCCCCGCCACATCTATCTATTTATATCTCCCGGGTGTGTCCGGATAGGTATAGTCAGTGTTAGCGCCCCCGCCACATCTATCTATTTATATCTCCCGGGTGTGTCCGGATAGGTATAGTCAGTGTTAGCGCCCCCGCCACATCTATCTACTTATATCTCCCGGGTGTGTCCGGATAGGTATAGTCAGTGTTAGCGCCCCCGCCACATCTATCTACTTATATCTCCCGGGTGTGTCCGGATAGGTATAGTCAGTGTTAGCGCCCCCGCCACATCTATCTATTTATATCTCCCGGGTGTGTCCGAATAGGTATAGTCAGTGTTAGCGCCCCCGCCACATCTATCTATTTATATCTCCCGGGTGTGTCCGGATAGGTATAGTCAGTGTTAGCGCCCCCGCCACATCTATCTATTTATATCTCCCGGGTGTGTCCGGATAGGTATAGTCAGTGTTAGCGCCCCCGCCACATCTATCTATTTATATCTCCCGGGTGTGTCCGGTGGGATAGGTATAGTCAGTGTTAGCCTCCGCCACATCTATCTACTTATATCTCATGGGTGGGTCCGGTGGGATAGGTATAGTCAGTGTTAGCGCCCCCGCCACATCTATCTACTTATATCTCCCGGGTGTGTCCGGATAGGTATAGTCAGTGTTAGCGCCCCCGCCACATCTATCTACTTATATCTCCCGGGTGTGTCCGGATAGGTATAGTCAGTGTTAGCGCCCCCGCCACATCTATCTACTTATATCTCATGGGTGGGTCCGGTGGGATAGGTATAGTCAGTGTTAGCGCCCCCGCCACATCTATCTACTTATATCTCATGGGTGGGTCCGGTGGGATAGGTATAGTCAGTGTTAGCGCCCCCGCCACATCTATCTACTTATATCTCATGGGTGGGTCCGGTGGGATAGGTATAGTCAGTGTTAGCGCCCCCGCCACATCTATCTACTTATATCTCCCGGGTGTGTCCGGATAGGTATAGTCAGTGTTAGCGCCCCCGCCACATCTATCTACTTATATCTCCCGGGTGTGTCCGGATAGGTATAGTCAGTGTTAGCGCCCCCGCCACATCTATCTACTTATATCTCCCGGGTGTGTCCGGATAGGTATAGTCAGTGTTAGCGCCCCCGCCACATCTATCTACTTATATCTCATGGGTGGGTCCGGTGGGATAGGTATAGTCAGTGTTAGCACCCCCGCCACATCTATCTACTTATATCTCCCGGGTGTGTCCGGATAGGTATAGTCAGTGTTAGCGCCCCCGCCACATCTATCTACTTATATCTCCCGGGTGTGTCCGGATAGGTATAGGAAGTGTTAGCGCCCCCGCCACATCTATCTACTTATATCTCCCGGGTGTGTCCGGTGGGATAGGTATAGTCAGTGTTAGCCCCTCGGCCACATCTATCTACTTATATTTCCCGGGTGTGTCCGGTGAGAATAGAATAGAATAGAATATAATAGGATAGGATAGAATAGGATAGGATAGAATAGGATAGGATAGAATAGGATAGGATAGAATAGGATAGGATAGGATAGGATAGGATAGGATAGTATAGGATAAGATAGGATCCCCCCCATGGGGCCACCTTGTCGTGGTGGGGGGGCTCTAGTGGGCGGAGGCTGGTCACCTCCGCTGAAGCTAACGGTCCCAAGAGGGGCCCCTCCCGGCACTTCTCTGTGGAGGCGGAGTTGGCTGGGGATGGGGCCACAACCCCGGCCGCCGTTCATTCGGTGGCCGAGGAGAACGGGGCGGCTGGGGACATGGTGCTCGTTCCTCCCGCCCTGTGGGGCCTGGGGCGGCGGATGTGCGACCAGAGGAACACCGTGGGGTTTAGTCAGTAAGAGCCTGACATAACCTGGCTGTCGCCCCCGCGATGGCTGGGTATCCATGAGGATTCCCCACGTAAAAAAAAAAAAAAAAAAAAAGGATAGGATAGGATAAGCGCCCTCGCCACATCTATCTACTTATATCTCCTAGATAGGTCCGGATAGGTATAGTCAGTGTTAGCGCCCCCGCCACATCTATCTACTTATAACTCCCAGGTGTGTCCGGATAGGTATAGTCAGTGTTAGCGCCCCCGCCACATCTATCTACTTATATCTCCCGGGTGTGTCCGGTGGGATAGATATAGTCAGTGTTAGCCTCCGCCACATCTATCTACTTATATCTCCCGGGTGTATCCGGATAGGTATAGTCAGTGTTAGCGCCCCCGCCACATCTATCTACTTATATCTCCCGGGTGTGTCCGGATAGGTATAGTCAGTGTTAGCGCCCCCGCCACATCTATCTATTTATATCTCCCGGATGTGTCCGGTGGGATAGGTATAGTCAGTGTTAGCCTCCGCCACATCTATCTACTTATATCTCCCGGGTGTGTCCGGTGGGATAGATATAGTCAGTGTTAGCCTCCGCCACATCTATCTACTTATATCTCCCGGGTGTATCCGGATAGGTATAGTCAGTGTTAGCGCCCCCGTCACATCTATCTACTTATATCTCCCGGATGTGTCCGGATAGGTATAGTCAGTGTTAGCGCCCCCGCCACATCTATCTACTTATATCTCCCGGGTGTGTCCGGTGGGACAGGTATAGTCAATGTTAGCACCCCCGCCACATCTATCTATTTATATCTCCCGGGTGTGTCCGGTGGGATAGGTATAGTCAGTGTTAGCGCCCCCGCCACATCTATCTATTTATATCTCCCGGGTGTGTCCGGTGGGATAGGTATAGTCAGTGTTAGCGCCCCCGCCACATCTATCTATTTATATCTCCCGGGTGTGTCCGGTGGGATAGGTATAGTCAGTGTTAGCGCCCCCGCCACATCTATCTATTTATATCTCCCGGGTGTGTCCGGATAGGTATAGTCAGTGTTAGCGCCCCCGCCACATCTATCTACTTATATCTCCCGGGTGTGTCCGGATAGGTATAGTCAGTGTTAGCGCCCCCGCCACATCTATCTACTTATATCTCCCGGGTGTGTCCGGATAGGTATAGTCAGTGTTAGCGCCCCCGCCACATCTATCTACTTATATCTCCCGGGTGTGTCCGGATAGGTATAGTCAGTGTTAGCGCCCCCGCCACATCTATCTACTTATATCTCCCGGGTGTGTCCGGTGGGACAGGTATAGTCAATGTTAGCACCCCCGCCACATCTATCTATTTATATCTCCCGGGTGTGTCCGGTGGGATAGGTATAGTCAGTGTTAGCGCCCCCGCCACATCTATCTATTTATATCTCCCGGGTGTGTCCGAATAGGTATAGTCAGTGTAAGCGCCCCCGCCACATCTATCTATTTATATCTCCCGGGTGTGTCCGGATAGGTATAGTCAGTGTTAGCGCCCCCGCCACATCTATCTATTTATATCTCCCGGGTGTGTCCGGATAGGTATAGTCAGTGTTAGCGCCCCCGCCACATCTATCTAAGTACTTATATCTCCCGGGTGTGTCCGGTGGGATAGGTATAGACAGTGTTAGCGCCCCCGCCACATCTATCTACTTATAATTTCCGGGTGTGTCTGGTGGGACAGGTATAGCCACATCTATCTACTTAAATTGATGCGATTAGTCATTAAATATTATATTTATTACTTTTTAGAAATATTTTAAACGTAGGAATAGTTTTTGTGGTATTAGTGATTATCTGGTGCCATTGCGGTGTGTGCCACCGACGCGGTCTAGTCTTACACTAATGGGTTATGTTACGTGTGTTCGTTCGGGTTGTTTGTGACACGAGTAGCTGTTTCACTGCGTGTTTAATTTAGATATTAGATGCCGAGCTAAATAAAACATAAGATGTACAATAGTTGTTTGGTGTAAGTGGGAAGAAGTGGCCTAACTAAGAATAGCGGCCTAACTAAGCGCTCACTTAAAACTTAGGGCTTTATGAACAACGTGGCAATTTTTGAATCAATCTCAGACATCTAACAATCAGTTTCAGTCTACTTCAGATGAACTTGCAGCAATCTCATGCGTATCTAATTTAAGTGGAGATTCTGATGCTTCCATATATAGTGATCTTTTTGCAGACAACATTTCTACATAATAATTTTGTTATTCATTTTAATATTTCCTACATTAAAAAAATACCATGTAAATAATTGTAGAAATAATTAATATCCCAAATAATCAAAGACTTATAATTTACATTTATATAAATTATAAGTCTTTCTTCAGCTGATTTATTTTACTTTTAACTAATTCAAGTATTTCGTGAATACTTTCTTTAGACATTCTTAGATAATTAAAAAAACTGTTTGGATCTTGTTTTAGCGTTGGGTAAAGATTATAGAAATCACCAGAAGCACTTGGTAACGAAAACATCGGTGCTGCTCTTTTACGGGGCGTCGTTTTTGTTTCTCATTGATCATTTTCAACAAGAGAACTAACAGCAATGTTCCTTCGTCGGAGGCCACGGCTTCAAAGATCTCACATCACTAGTATACAAACGCACGACAGTTAGATACGCTTTCAATTTAAGCGTTTGTTGTCGGACTACTATCGTAATGCAGCGGTAGCGGAATATAACCAGCGGCACGGTAAACGTGCCGCTGCGGCCCGACACGAAACGCATAAATTGAAGGCGCCCTTAAGTTGCATCTATTCATAAATGTTTAATTGGTTTACTTGAGTTTGAGGTGGTTACCTCAGGCTTGGCGAGCCTCCTGCCTCGCAAACGGCTGGCGAGGTCCTGCTGGTGCTGCAGCCAGCGCTGGCGGTACAGCTCGGGCCGGTCCCGCTCCGGCGCCGGCGCGCGCAGCACCCGCACGGCGCCCGACGCCCAGCCCGCCACCAGGTAGCGCCCGCCGCAACTGCAGACACGTCACGCTCAGGGAATTCTGTCAACTAACACACTCACTAACCTCGCCCACCGAGGTTAACAGCCCGTTATCAGGCCGTTTCATGCCCCAGTTTAGGTATCTGACTTCGGCCTCCCCGGGGAAGACTAGGAGTCGAGGATTGTCGCAGCGCGCGTTTTACCTACACAAGAGGCGTAGCTTCTAAGGGCCGTGGACCTGCCCGTGGGCCCTCAAGCTCAGGGGGCCCTCAAACTCTGGCCATCAAGCAAACTTTGTGATATAAATATAACAAGTTACAACACAACCATAATCATGGTAATTCAGTTGAATGCTATTCGAACTTGTAGGATTATTTATGTTGTTGGTAGTGTCGCCAACTTTACATATCGAAACGAAAGTGTATATTATTTTTTATTTTTGCATCTTTAAAATATTTTTATAGTTAAACTTTACTTGATAATCCCTAACCAGTTTAGATAGGGCCCTCACCTAATCTTTTTTTTGCACCAGGGCCTTAAGATATCTAGCTAACAGTAGGTAATATAATAGTATTGTTGTTTGCTCACAGAGTGGTGGCGGCGGTGATGAGGTCGGAGTCGTCCGCCTCGGGCACCGGCGCGTACTTGAGGGGGGAGGCGCGCGGGGGCCGCAGCAGCACGGGCACCCCCCCCGCCCCCACCCACACGCACTCGTCGTCCGCCCACTGCGCCCAGCGCACCGCGCACGCCTCCGGTGTCTCCACTGCCAACACAGTATTCAATTAGGCATAGGTAGGAAGGAACCCTTGTGTGCGAGAAGGCGGGAATCAAACTCTTCCAGTTTCTCACACGGGTGCGTTTCGCACCGCAATTAACTTAAAAACTAAACTTACCGTATGGCTTGTTGTGGGGCTTCAGCGACGAGAATCACTTTAAAACCACTACAACATGCCACTCAAATACGACGGTGGAACAATATAATTCCACAACCACCAAACAATCCACAACGCGACTACTATTTGTAGGCGCCTAATGCATGGAGAACAAAACACTACACAAATAAATGGTATTATTTATTCACAAATGATATTAGAAACAAAATAATTAACTAAGGACAAAATAATTATACCATTTTCCAACTTTTCTCTTAACTGACTGATATAGGTTATGACCACAGGTCCATAGACTATTTATCAAAATCGAACATTCCCCCGCCCGGATAGAAGAAATCTAACGGGCAAACGGGAGAGTGTTGCCACCGCTCTCTTCAAAACGGAATCTCCAACCATAACCTCAGCAAAACGAGATATTGTTAAATGTCGATTAATAAATAGTCTAATCAACCACAGATTAGCGTTCATATACTATTTATCAAAATCGAACACCTTGTAAAGCAGTGCCACCTCGTCGGTACTCACTAAACTGCATCTCTCCCAGGTAGCCGGGCAGCTCGCGGTTGTCGGGCTCGTCCTTGGCCCGAAGCGCCACCTCGTCGGTACTCACCAAGCTGCATCTCTCCCAGGTAGCCTGGCAGCTCGCGGTCGTCGGGCTCGTCCTTGGCCCGCAGCGCCACCTCGTCGGTACTCACCAAGCTGCATCTCTCCCAGGTAGTGAGGCAGCTCTCGGTCGTCGGGCTCGTCCTTGGCCCGCAGCGCTACCTCGTCGGTACTCACCAAGCTGCATCTCTCCCAGGTAGTCGGGCAGCTCGCGGTCGTCGGGCTCGTCCTTGGCTCGCAGCGCCTCCTCGTCCAGACTGGCCAACTCTTCCTCCACAGGGAACGGCCGCCGACGAACTCTGCAACGTAAAGGTGGTCTTTAGATTATTTCCTCCACCCTTGTGTTTTTGTATATGTAGTTCTAAATTTCAAAATGTTATTCTCTGAGTCTTCATGTTGTGTTAACTTATACAAAATCTTTTCAGCATTATTAAATGCTTCACACAATTATTTTTCTTAAAATATATTGATAACAACCATCAACAACAACAAGTCTTCGTATATTCGTATATTGAGAAAAATAATAAAATTTAGTTAAAAATTATGGTTTTTAATTGTGCATTGCGAAATAAAGTTTTAAAATAAATAAATAAAATTGTATTATTTGTAAAAGACGTGAAGTAAGAGCCGCCAACAATCCATTTCCACCCTTTTCCAACCGAAATAATTCACTGTTCTTTATTTATTAAATGGTGAAAAAGCATGGATTGTCTTATTTACTTGCCTGGTCTATAAAGCAGTACATTTTTAGTTAATACAATCACTATAGTGGGATGCATTTTTAATGTCACGCCGATTTATTGCAATTATAATAAAATGTAAAACGAGAACTATTATGGAAATTGAGAAACAAACCTAATACAAATAATAAACTTAAATTTAAAATATACTCTAATAGACTTACATAATACAACTAACACAAAAGGCACAGAATAATTATAATATTAAAACAGCAGAAGGTAAATCTAAAGCTACATGGAACATTATAAATGAAAGTTTTATTGACTTGACCTAGGGAAACTGTTCAAAGGTTAAGTCGATGGGAAAATTATCACTAATCCTAAATTGCTGAATCTTTTAATAATTTTTATGTGGACCAGGTAAAACCGAATGTAAATAAGACACAATTAAAATATAATTTGGCTCAATATAATAAACTTCATTCGTTTTTTATGTTCCTGGTTACACCAGATGAAATATTTAAGATTATTAAATCATTAAATAGCAACAGTACGGGTTATGACGACATAAATACCAAAGTTATATAATTTACCTCTGAAATTATTGCCCCTGTCTTATGTCATATTGTTAATTTATGTGATAAAAGGATTTCTTCCAAGTAAATTAAAATGTTCAATAATTAACCCAATTTTTAAAAAAGATGATAAAGAGGATATGAATTTTCACAGACCAGTGGCTCTAGTTCCTGTTTTGTCAAAAGTGTTCGAAAAGATAACTTATAAAAAGCTATATTCCTATTTAGAACAAAATAATATACTAATTGACGTAAAGGTGAAAGTGCAGAATTTTGTCAAGGTGATAACTAAAATAAAAGAAGTGTTTTGAAACTTACATAAACTTGTTTTTATTTGCTCAAAAGATCCCACATAGTATATTAATAATAAGCGATAATTATAATTGTAAATAATTATAATAGCTATAATAATTAAATTAATAATAAAAGATTTTAATTAATGATAATAATAATACTAGTACGATGTATAATAATAATGTTGAATTATTTCGAAATCATAAATATGTCTTTGTCTATATATAATATAATCTAAATTATTTTATTGTTATTAATATAATTAATTTTAATTTAATAATTTCTAACGAAATATTTTATTTTAATTGTATTCAATATTGGTTTTGTCTTGTATTTCTGTTGTTTCCGAGTATATTTTGATTGTTCCTATAGTAATATTTATGAGATAGTTGTGTGCCTATATCAACGAGCCTATAACGGACAGATAGTTGTGTGCCTATATCTGCGAGCCTATAACGGACAAATTCTGTACTAAACACTGACATTCAACATCTTGTTATCAGAATTGTAAATAAATAAAACTTCTTTCTTTTGTCTTTCGTATACGAAGTTTTTTACCCAAACTAGGGAACTGGGTCACTCGAAGTCACCGCCGGTTTCTGCCTATCGGGGCCAGGTATACAATATAATTTGCGATTCAATCCAACAAGTGCAGTAAGAAGTTCCGAACTGGATAGCCCACCAACTTCGAAGGAGAGCCCTAGTACTAAGACAGTCGTTTACTTGGACTATTTCCTCTTCTTTCACAGAGACCAACACGTATTACAACACCAAATGAAGTGAAGTTAAACAACCAAAAGAATTATTCTTTAGCAAGCAGGAAAATAAAGTATTTGGGGATAACTTGAAACACAGAAAACAACTGGTAAGGGCTAGGACGAAGGAAAGTGAGCTTCGATACATTTGAAACACCTCAAGTCGAAGGGTCAGTGGAGTTGGCATGGGGCTTAGGACGTTCTGGGCAAGCTAAGTTTTGCTTCATTCGTAGTTCCCCTAGTCCGTTTACACAGCGGCTTCTACAAATATCATCGTGCCGCCTATGGAAAAGTCTACACAGAAGAAAGGCGATTCCTGCGAGATCGATTTTGGAGACGTTCACAAAAGATCACCCATTCACTTTCCCGGTGCTACGATATTTATCACGACCGGATAGGGAGTAATCGTAAACGGTCAGCGTCTGTGGGGTATTTGTTTTTTGGAAAATAGAAATGGCATAGCAATCAGAAGGAACTCTAAACTAGTAAAATTAGGAGGCCAATTTAGGAAGTGATGATTCAGTTAAAGATTGATGATTCAGATTATTTTTTCTTAATGAGACAATCATTTTTGTACCTTTTCCAAGAGAATGATATCCTCTTTGAGATAGGGATTCCACACCTGGAAAGCATACTCAAGTAACGGGCGTATATACGTTTTATAGAGTTTTATAAACAACACTATTCAGGAATATTTTTCTGATCAGATACAATATAGAATATGTCCTTTTGGATATATTTCTTATTAGGTAAAATATATAAATTGAAGCTATAAAATTTTATTGCCAAATATTTTGCCTCTCTTTGGAGCGGCGTCATCAGTGACAGTGACTAAAGGTCTTTGTCATAAATTTTGAAATTCTTATCACCCTTTTTGATATACTAATTATTAATTATATACTATTTTTGTTTACTTTCATGCTGTGTTCATTCTTCTTCTTGTTGATATTATCTGTTTATTACTTTATTCTTTTACTCTGTTAATACATTGTTACGTAACCTAATTTTAATTTAAGTTGTGTCTAAAGCTATATACCATGTATCTATCAGTGAAAACCTATTGTTACCTTTCTATGTTTATATAAGTGCCATGTTATGATTTATGGAAGTTGGTTTTCCAAATACCTAATAAATAAATAAATAAATAAATATGCTTGTCCCATTTAATATTATTGTAATGCCTAAGTCCTTTTGAGATGTAACCGTTTGAGCAAGTTGGAGTCAATACTGTATGACATCATTGGGTTATTACTTTTGAGATGTAACCGTTTGAGCAAGTTGGAGTCAATACTGTATGACATCATTGGGTTATTACTTTTGAGATGTAACCGTTTGAGCAAGTTGGAGTCAATACTGTATGACATCATTGGGTTATTACTTTTGAGATGTAACCGTTTGAGCAAGTTGGAGTCAATACTGTATGACATCATTAGGTTATTACTTTTGAGATGTAACCGTTTGAGCAAGTTGGAGTCAATACTGTATGACATCATTGGGTTATTACTTTTGAGGTGTAACCGTTTGAGCAAGTTGGAGTCAATACTGTATGACATCATTGGGTTATTACTTTTGAGATGTAACCGTTTGAGCAAGTTGGAGTCAATACTGTATGACATCATTGGGTTATTACTTTTGAGATGTAACCGTTTGAGCAAGTTGGAGTCAATACTGTATAACACCATTGGATTATTACTTTTGAGATGTAACCGTTTGAGCAAGTTGGAGTCAATACTGTATGACACCATTGGGTTATTACTTTTGAGATGTAACCGTTTGAGCAAGTTGGAGTCAATACTGTATGACACCATTGGGTTATTACTTTTGAGATGTAACCGTTTGAGCAAGTTGGAGTCAATACTGTATGACACATGAAGGTAAAAACCGTGCCCGTCGGCGCGCCGCTACTGGAGTAAGCATCATTCAATTTGCAGGATGCCGCGCGAGTGACAAATTTGTCACTCACACACACTTTCACATTTTTTACATCCTCAGTCTGATTTGTGCGTTCGGTGGAGAAAGTGGAAAAGAGCTCCGCTTTTATTGTCGGAAAAATGGTTAATTGTGCATTAAAGCTGTGTAGAAACTACTCTTAAAAAAAGTACCTAGTGTCACGTTTTTCAAGTATGTATTTAACATGTTTTTCTTTTATTAAACCTTAATAAAAGATAATAATAAAACCCATAATTAAAATATCAAAATCTGACGGTTACTGTCAAACTATGTGGTTCATTTAGAAGTTGAAGAACTAGTGATGTGTTTTTATTTTTAATGAGAATTTCGATACTTTAAAATAATTTATAATCATTTAAATTTAATTTAATCAAAAGGCAAAATTTAATATAATCATAGCGACAACAGAACTGTCCAACGAGGTTTGTCAGTTACAATTTAGAGATGTGATTTTATAGTTGATAAACTCGATTTTTGTAAATACTTTCATGGTTATGAGATATTATACAATTATTGTTTTTTTTTATATAATACTAATTATATTTTCTATACATACAGTTTCCCAAAAGATCCGGCATTAAAACGTAAATGGGTAGAGGCAATTAAAAGAGAAGAAAATTGGTTACCAACAATCATACCCGTGTATGTTCAGTACATTTTGAGGAATCAAGCTACGATTTATTTGTTTTTCGCCTTTTGTAGTTTCCATCGACTTTTATAACTTCCTCTTGGAGGTCGGTCAAAAATGTTGAGTTTGCGTTTAGTAGGTAACATGTAGTTAGTTGTGCATGTGTTTTTATTTAATAAATAATTAAATTTAATAAAGTAGGTATTTTAATTTATTGTTATATATACCTACATATTTTAAACCCACTAGTATTATAAATGCGAAAGTGTCTATCAGGGTGAATATGAAAGGATTGCCTTTGGGCTAATATGAGGTTCTGCTGATAAAATCTAACAACTTTTTCTATGGAACCATATGTCGCAAATGGAAAAAAAAATTACATCTCTATACAAATTGGTCATTTTAACGTTACTAGTTTGTATGGAGAAGGCCATTTTTTTATCTTTTGCTATACATGGTTCCATGGGTAAGTTGTTCGATTTGATCATATTAGCCCAAAGATTAGATTATTAGATTAGATTTAATTTATCATTAAATCCTTTCAAAATTATTGAGTCTATTCAAAACATCGCGACGAGCTAGCCACTTGTTCGGTGTAGACTCATACCATCGGCTACGACGAAGTGGGATTAAAACCCCTCCGCTGGTTACCTTGGGGCCCGTGATGATATGTGTGTATATTACAATTGTATATCGATAAATAATTATTAATCTTTGATAATCTCTATAAATCCCAAAATATTTGGTTTATATCGATAAGTAATAATATTTGTTGTCGGTGGCAACACTATCGAAACTATTAAGTATGCAATTTAATAACAATACACTTCATAGACAGGCGCACACATTCATGTTTGCTTGTATCTCTTTTTTTCTCAAGCAGTTTTTTAAGTGTCAGACGCGTTGAGCTGCCATTTGAAGCCACACCTTTTTCCCCGTTTTTCATTTGTTCGCCTCGGAAATTGGCGACACCGGTATCGTACTATTATGAAACAATTTATATGTATCATGCTTACTCCATTGGCGCGGGGCGCGTTTTTTTAGCTTCATGGTATGACACCATTGGGTTATTACTTTTAAGATGTAACCGTTTTGAGCAAGTTGGAGTCAATACTGTATGACACCATTGGGTTATTACTTTAGAGAGATGTAACCGTTTTGAGCAAGCCAAAATTAAAGACCAATTTTGTAACTGGCTGCTAATATAGGTATCCCTTTACTTGGGTGCAAAATATATTTTATTAGTGCATTATGTGTTATCAAAGTGAAATGCCTACCCCACAGATACTTATGAAACTTAGTGACTGCATAAATAATACCTAGCGCTTCTCTATCAAGTTGGGAATACCCTTGTTGAACTTTAGTTTAAGAACACGAGGCAAATGCTACAGGCTTCTCAATAAACTGACTACCCTTTGATATTCTGTGGCACAGAACAGCTCCCAGACCTACAGAACTTGCATCACTATATAATACAATAGGAAGTAACGGATTATAATGCACTAAGACATTGCCATTTAAAAATCTATCTTTTGATTGTTCAAAAACTTTTTAATGAACCGCGGACCATGTCCACTTAAAACCACTTTCTGTAAGAGAGCTTAAATAATAAATAAACTTATTATAAAAAAATAATAAACCTAAATAGGACCTTAACTCTTTGACATTACTAGGTACCTTTGCCTTGACAATAGCTTCTGTTAAAGACGGACTTGGACTTCTGCCTTCTTTTGATATGACATGACTTAAATACTCGACTTTTGATGAGAACCAGACACACTTTTGCTTTTTTATTCTGACATTATGAAAATTTAATTTATCTAAGATTTTACATGTAGTATTGACACAATCATCATATGACACACCTTTTATTAATATGTCATCGATGTAACACACAGTATTAGGTATACCTGATAAAATTTTATGCATGACCTTTTGAAAAATAGCAGAAGCCGAGGCTGTTCCATAAATAAGTCTATTATAGCGGTATAACCCTTTGTGAGTATTGACAGTAAGTAAGGATTGACAACTTTCGCATACCATCAGTTGTTGATATGCATCAGAGAGATCAAGGACTACAAATATAACTCCATTAGCTAATGTAAAAAACATATCATCTGCCTTAGGCAATGGGTATGACTCTATATTTAAATTAGGATTAACATACTTTTTTAAATCGACACATAACCTATAACTTCCATCATACTTTTTAACTGGTACTAATGGTGAGGCCCATTCCGAATAAGGCACTTTATAAATTCTACCTTCGCTTTCCATTTTATCAATTATTTGTGACACTGTATCTACTATATTATAAGGTAATTGATATGCTTTTTGAAAACATGGAGTAAAATTTTCTTTTAAACTTAGGGTTGCCTCAAACCCTTTAATACAACTGTCTTTTTCATTAAAAACATTAGGATATTGAATTTTAAATTTATCTATTATAATATTTTTACTAAAAATACATTGACATTGAAACTGGTTGTATTAAAACTATTCCTCCATGATGGATATAAGAAATCCAACCAATCACGTCCCATTAATGAAATAAAGTTATTCTTTTTCGAAGCTACTATAAGGGGAAGTTTTATTGACTTTTCATTATTAGACAACACATTGACCATAATTTTACCATCAACCATAATTGGACCTGACACTGAATTTAATTTTATATTAGTAGGCTATAAGTTAAGTGACTGAAAATATTTTAAGTATACCTACATGGTTTGACATAAGAGAAATAGCTACGCCAGTATCTACTTCTATTTCAATTACTGACCCTTCAATGTTTACTTTGACAAATTTTGACTCATTTATTATCTTATTAATACCTTCAAAGCTTAAACTATTACACATTTCATTATGCACTAATTGTTCTACCACACAATCAACTTCTTCATGGTGGTAATTGACATTTTGGCACACTTCATTTACACTTTTTAGAAATATGACCGAATTGACCGCACTTATAGCACTTCCATTGTATCGCTGGACACGTAGATGGATCATGGTATCTCTCACAACGATAACACTGCTGTGATCTCTGGATCCTGGAAGACTGTCGGTGGTACTGCCTCCACTCGGGCCTGGTATTGTGTTGATAACTTGGACCTGGACAAAAACTTGAACGCAGACTGTAACTTGGGCGCTGACTGTAATTTGGAGGCTGACTGTAACTTGGACGCTGACTGAAACTTAGACGCTGACTAAAACTTGAACGCTGATTATATCTTGGACTCTAAAAAAATTCAAAATTTTCAAAGACTGTCTTCTTTCATAAGCTAAAAGCTACACTTTCACAAAATTTGGTTAAAAAATATAAAATTTTCACAGAGATACAAGCATTTAAAAAAAACGGGATTTTAAAGTTTTTCTTTAAATAAATAATTTGTTTGTTAATACTTTGAGACTGGCCTACCAACTGGCCTAGATCGATCCGTAATTCATATTTCTACAACTTTTCTATGAAACTTTTTTTAATACGACCCTTTCCTTTTTTTTTTAAACAGAAAAACAGTTTTAACCAACTTGGGCCTTAATTTTCTATGGACCCCCATAATGTCAGTTGTTTTAATTGTATTGTTTTTTTGTTTAAAAAAAAAATGTGCATCGAATTCTACGGAAAATTTCCGTTTTTTTGCATATTTATGATTACTGGATCTCGGCAACTAAAATTAACACAACATTTCACACTAGTGACAAGGTGCTTCAAGTGCCAACAATATGGCCATGCAGCAAAGTATTGTCGAGACTCAGACTCCACTTGTGGGCACTGCGAAAAATCGGGGCATTCCATAAAAGAGTGTCCAAAAAACAATGAACCAGCTATCTGCGCAACTTGTCACCGTTTTAAAAAGCCATGTGCGCATAACACGGGAGACGAAAAATGCCCTGCAAGAATTAACGCTGAAACCAGGTACGTGAACTCTGTCAATTATTAAGGCGCCTAGAGCGCCGCATATCCTAGAAACAAACCACTAACAACATGGGGCGCCAAAAACAGCTTAGACTCGCATTTATTAACATCGGTTCATTAAATACTGGTCAGGATGAATTCTTCAACATGATATGCACCTTGAATCCTGACATTATTGCTTTAAATGAAACTTGGCTAAAACCTGGTGAAAAGGGACCCAAGCTCCCTGGGTATAAATTCCATCATAACCCAAGATCAGACGGAAGAAGAGGAGGCGGAGTCAGATTCTATGTAGAGGAAAATATAAAAGCCAAAATTATCAAACACCCAGAGAACTCACTAGAACAAATATGGCTCGAGCTTCCCTGTCAAAGATCGAAAATCATAATTGAGACCTTCTACAGACCACCTCGTTTCAGCTTAGACGAAATGACGGAAGCGCTCGGAGACTCTCTCGCCGTATTTAACAACGCCAAGCATACTATCCTGATGGGTGATATGAATGTGGACCATCTCAATCATATGTTCACTATTAAAAATATAACTTCTTTCTTGGGGAACTTTAATCTAACGCAAACAGTGACAGAACCAACAAGAATAACTAATAACACAAGTACCTTAATAAATGTAGTTTATACAACATGTCCAGAAAATATAATATCACAGAAAATAATACACAATAATGACTTAAGCGACCACGGATTAGTGTTGACAGATATGAAGTTCAAAATATCCCGCCCAGAACAAAAATGGATGTTTCGGAGAAATCTGTCGGCGGAAATAGATCACTCCAAATTTTATGAAGACTTGAAATCAATTAATTGGACCGAGATCGAACAGCTAAACAATGTTGATTCCATGGTTAATGTTTTTAACAGCAACATGTTGACATTATATGACAAACACGCACCTATTCACAAGACGAGGATTAATGAAAACCCAAAACCATGGCTGACGGAAAATGTAAAGCTTATGATAAAGCTAAGAAATAAGGCACAGTCAATCAGCTAATCGAACTAAAAACCCCGTGCATGTGGAATATTACCAAATGCTTCGTAATTATACGACGAGTGCTATAAGACGTGAAAAATGTGCTTACATCAACCATTATATAAATAACCAAAATAAAAAATTAATATTAGAAAAATAGGAATTACCGGAGGTCAATCACCTTCGAATTTATATATTCTCACAATCACACTGTCTTATTTTATTTATTATTATTTATTTAAATCTTTATTGCATACAAAATACAAAGGCGGACTTAATGCTGCTAGGCATTCTCTACCAGTCAAACCTTCGGGACAGTAAAAGCAGTTAATAAGTGAGGTAGGTGCAATATAGTATCTGAGTATATAAACCAGTGAATATTATATAAAATACTTACAATCTATTATACACTACTTAAATATATCTTATATATATATACATACATAAACTACATATACACAATACTACCAACTACTAAATGAGAAAGGAGAAGTAACAAAGTGGAAAGGAATAGAATAATGAATGATAAATAAAAACTACCTATGAATTTAAATAGTAATCATATACTCTTTTTTTAAATATGACTCTATTTGGTGATTGTCTTATTTACCCTCAATGCAGCAAAATCCCAATATATTGTAATAGAAAGAAAACAACAAATATCCAAAGTACTTGAGTTCAGCCCTGTTATACAAATCAACAGTGAGGCAATACCCCGTACGGAAACTGTAAAAGACCTTGGTATATATTTTGATGAAGAACTCAAATTTAATAAACATATTAATGAAATATCTAGATCATGTTTTACCTCAATAAAATCATTATATAGTATTAGAGACTTCTTAGACATAAAAAAACAGGATCTGTTTATGCGAGTCCTTAGTATTATCTAAATTAAGTTATTGCGACATAGTGTATGGGCCGTGCCTACTACAGAGAACATCAAAAAAAGTACAACGTATCCAAAACAGCTGCGCTAGATTTTGCTTTAATATACGAAAACGTCATCACGTAACTCCATACCTAATGAAAAATAACATTCTCAAAATGAAATATAGGCAAGATCTACACATGCTAAGCTTAATATTTAGGATTATAAAAAACAAAACCCCATCTTATTTACATGCTAGATAGGAATATCTCCGTTCCAATCGCAATGGTCTAATTATGAAAGGTCATCATCATAATTTTAAAAGTAAAATATTTAAAGGTGCATTCGTCTTAACATCTTCTAGACTTTGGAATCAGTTGCCGCGAGATTTAAGAAGCTTAGAAAATGAATGAATGAATGAATGAATCTTTATTTGCATAATTCAGAGTTTACAAGTTGTTAAAAAATATATGTATACAGTTTCATCAGAATTTACGCGTGCAAAATCATTATTAAATATCGATGTCAGGAGAAAAATATTAAATTACAAATATAAACTACAATCCCAATTACAAAAATAAAAATGTCAAATAACACATAGACAAAATGACAGCAAGACAGTATGAAAACACAATAGGTATATTGAAATTATTATCATTATAATACCTATATCTATTACAAATCATATAAAAACCTTTTAAAATGTTAACAAATTTAGATCATTGCATGCATGTCAGATTCAGTTTATGTCATTTATATAATCATTTATGGAGCAATATGCCTTATCAATTAGATATAATTTAAGCCTTTTCTTAAATATATTTAAATTGTCAATATCTCTTAGTTCCTTTGGCAGGTTATTAAAAATTCTGTGGGTCATACCAAATACACTGTTGCTAAACAGAGTAGTCTTAAATGTTGCTGGGTTAATTTTAATACCATTTCTTTCGTTACGGTAACAGGTAAATAAATCTAAATTGTTTTTAACAAACACAGCAGTTTCAAACACATAAATGCTAGGCAAAGTTAAGATATTTAGTTTTTTAAAATACAATCTGCAACTTTCCGTTGGTTTTATATGGCAAATAGCTCTGACACATTTCTTTTGTGCTACAAAAGCAATTTTTTTATCTATAGAATTTCCCCAAAACATGACGCCATATCTCAAAATTGAGCCCACGTAACCATGGTACGCAGCTAAAACTGCAGTCTGATTTACGACTTTAGATAGTCTATAGAGCGCATATGAAAATTGATTAACTCGTCTGCATAAGATGTCAATATGTACTTTCCAAGTTAAATTACAGTCAATGTTTAATCCTAAGAACTTCGTTATATCGGTTTTATTTATATTTTCTCCTAAATGTCTAATGTTCAGTATCATGTTGTCATTTTTCCTATTACTAAAATTTATAATTTTTGTTTTGTCAATATAAATTTTTAGATTATTGTGCCGCAGCCTTTCAGTCAATTTGATTACCGTATTGTTAATTTGTGTTTCATATTCCTTAGGATTACGGTTATAACTATTAAATATTACCGTACTATCATCGGCAAATAGTACCATCGGATACTCAATACAATTAGGAAAGTCATTTATATAAATTATAAATAAGAGTGGACCAAGTACAAGGCTTTGCTCATATCCATATATAGTGCCGATACAGGGATACGGTTGTCAACATTAAACATGATTTTATTAAGGAAATCATAGATAGCCATATTTATTGTCTTATTTTTCCTGAATCCCTTCTGTTCATTTTTTTAAATATTATATTTTTCACAGTAAGAATAAACGGCATTATAAATGACCTTCTCGAAAATTTTTGAAAACACCGGGAGCAGAGCAACTGGTCTGTAATTATTAACATCGTTTTTATTGTTTTTCTTGTGTATTGGTTTAATTATAGTCAACTTTAAGGCGTCAGAAAAATATCCGAATTCTATGCACAAATTAATTAAATAGCTAAGTACTGGTGATATTATTTCTGATACATATTTTACAACTTTTGTGTTAATTTCGTCTGGTCCAGTACTGTTTGTAATTTTTAGGTTTTTTATTATTATTAAAATGTCATTACATGTGGTGGGTTTTACAAATATAGAATTATATTTTAATATGTCACTATTATATGTAATATCTTTTGGTAGAATTGTATTTGCTTGGTCGATAAAAAAATTACTAAATTGTTGAGCAATTTCTTTTGGATTATTTATTATGGTGTCTTTAATTTTTATTTGTGTTATATTTTCTTTAGGGTGTTGTATTTTATTGTTATTAATTATATTCCACCACCACAACCACACAAATTTTAAAGTAAAATTAAGAAAATGGTTGATGGAAGCATAAAAAAAGGTAATGGAGGGTAGATTAACCATTAAGTTTTAATAACTAGGTATACATATATAAGATAAGTATAGGTAATTTGTTAGATTTACTAGGGTGCACCCTGACAACCAGCGCGTGGTGTACTGTATAGTCACCACGCTGAAGCTGAGAGTGTACCGATTCATTAAATAATATTGTGTTTTTTAAGTTCTTTTTTTATTGTGAGTTCTATTTTATAAATTAGCATAAGTTTTTGTATTGTTTATTTTATTGAATAAATATATTTTCTATTCTATTCTATAAAGTAGAATTCAAAAGGTCTAAATTCCACTTGTAAATATTTATTATTTTTCTGAAAAAAGTTTATATTGCCATCACAACTGCGTCTAAATAAAGTATTTTAAATTGTGTAATTGCGTAAAAATATTTGAATGCAGTTTCAGTAAAAAATATCATCATCAAAAATGAGGGTAATTTTCCTTTAACCACGGCATTTTTTCCACTCTTTATGGTGAAGGTAAAAATATTTCCCACAACTAATAATAATAATAATTTATTCAAAGAAACTTAGTCTAATTACATAAATGGTTTATGTAATTAGACTATTACTAATAGGATTCAGAACCTTCCATAGGATCTTCACAACTTGTATATATAACTAATACACATATACATACAGACTGCGTACAAATATACCCGACAATAGCTACATGAGTATGGGGTTAATGTATATATAGTGCTGACAATAGCTACATGAGTATGGGGTTAATGTATATATGGTGCTGAAAAACGTTACTTTAAGACAAACTCGTTACTTTCGCTACTGAAATGCGAATTCAAGGAGTTTTCGGAATGTAAAGCCTCGGTTAGATTAAGATTAAACTTATTTATAAAAATAGCTATAGACCACGAGTTACGTTATAGTGTAAATTTAATTGTAACACCGTTTCTGATATTCCACTTTCACCTATTTATAGTCGAGTTCAAGAGTGAATAAAAACTTATTAAATCTTCTGGAATATGGCAAGAGTTTATCATTAGACATTTAGGTGGTTCGTGACCGTTTAGTATCTTTGCCTTCTTAATGGTGTCCCGAATGACCATAAGTACCTGCTATATCGTTTGCAGTTGTGTGCTTCCATGACGTAGTAGTCTGGGACTGCTGCTGTAGGCATTACATTGAACCTGTTCTCCTAGCTTGTCTTACAGGAATTTTGTTGTCTAAATTATATTTTCTTAATACTTGAATACGTTTTATTTAATTTATTTAAAATACTTTATTGCACAAAATTACAAAATAAAATTGTACATAGGCGAACTTAATGCCTTAGGCATTTTCTACCAGCTAACCTTTGAGAGAGTGGAAGATTATGCATAGGGTGCAAAAGCAAATAAATAACAATTTAAAAGACATATAGCGAATAGTATATAAACTACTTAAATATTACATGTATACACTCAATACATAATATACTACTTATATAAATCATACAATATAATACATATTTATGTGAATAGTGTATGTGTGGCATTGGTTAGTTTATGTGAATAGTGTATGTGTGGCATTGGTTTGCCTGGGTGGCGTTGGTTAGTTATGTGAATAGTGTATATGTGGCATTGGTTTGCCTGTGTGGCGTTGGTTAGTTTATGTAAATAGTGTATGTGTGGCATTGGTTTGCCTGTGTGGCGTTGGTTAGTTTATGTGAATAGTGTATGTGTGGCATTGGTTTGCCTGTGTGGCGTTGGTTAGTTTATGTGAATAGTTTATGTGCATAGTGTATGTGTGGCATCGGTTTGTCTGTGTGGCGTTGGTTAGTTTATGTGAATAGTGTATGTGTGGCATTGGTTTGCCTGTGTGGCGTTGGTTAGTTTATGTGAATAGTGTATGTGTGGCATTGGTTTGCCTGTGTGGCGTTGGTTAGTTTATGTGAATAGTGTATGTGTGGCATTGGTTTGCCTGTGTGGCGTTGGTTAGTTTATGTGGCGTTGGTTAGTTTATGTGAATAGTGTATGTGTGGCATTGGTTTGCCTGTGTGGTGTTGGTTAGTTTATGTGAATAGTGTATGTGTGGCATTGGTTTGCCTGTGTGGCGTTGGTTAGTTTATGTGAATAGTTTATGTGCATAGTGTATGTGTGGCATCGGTTTGCCTGTGTGGCGTTGGTTAGTTTATGTGAATAGTTTATGTGTGGCATTGGTTTGCCTGTGTGGTGTTGGTTAGTTTATGTGAATAGTGTATGTGTGGCATTGGTTTGCCTGTGTGGCGTTGGTTAGTTTATGTGAATAGTTTATGTGCATAGTGTATGTGTGGCATCGGTTTGCCTGTGTGACCTCGGCGACCCGTCATATATATATTCATACATATAACCAGCTGTTCGCTCAAAATTAATATGGCACAATATGTTTAATTTAATAATCTACCTGATGTTTTAAATATTATAGAAAAAAGTTATTACCTTTTTACCAAATATATAAAAGAATTACCTTTTTACCAAATATATTACCAATTAGCTAATAACGTTTAGTAGCTCTTCTGTTTCGGTGTATGTAAGTTTTTGTAACCAGCATTTGGTTGTATCCTTGTATAAATAGCCACTTCATGAAAATATATTGATATCCTTATTTAGTTTATTATATAAGTATGGTCCTAGAAATAAATAATGTCTTCTGGCTATTGCAGATGTATGAGGTGTACTTTTACATACTAGGTCATTTCTTCTCCTAGAAAAGAGATCAATATTGAACTCAGTTTTTTTATTTGTGTAAGATATACAGTGCAGTATGAAAAGTTGCCTGACAGTGAGTACCTCACACTCAGAATAGAGCAATGTTGTAGGAAATCTATAAGGTTTGCCAGTAAGAACCTTCAGAACGGCACGTTGTGCACGTTCTAGGCGTAGAATATAAGGTTTTCCTGCACCTCAAATTCATTGAACCTCCATCTATTTGCATAAAAAATAGGAACTCATCTTAAACTTATCATTATTCACCTGTATCGGTTGAGCCTCATCTCCTTGGCGTCGAGAAATTCTCGGCGGTAAGTGTGCGAGTGCGGCGGCGCGGATGTCGGCAGCCGCACCAACAGCAGCAGTCCGCGCTCCCCGCACAGCAGCGCCACGTCCTCCTGGCGCGGGTGCCACGCCACGTGCAGCACGGCGGCGGGCGTGGCCAGCAGCGCCAGCGGCGACAACAGCGGCGCGGCGCCCGTGCGGAACACCATCACGCCGCCCGCGCCCGCGCACGCTAGCAGCGACCCGCTCGCCGACGCCGACAGCGTCGACACCGGCCACGACACTGCGCGTGAACACTGCACACAAACATCCCACTCCTTACCGTGCCAAAATCTCCTGCCAACACGTCCCCCGTCAACCTCACATCGCATTCATAGCACAGAGACACGTTTGTACACGATCTTACATAAAGGAACCGAATGTGTTGATCGTGTTGCGCGCAGTCCTGCGGCGAGTCCGCCAGCACCTCCCGTAGCGGCAAGCCCGCAACCGCGCGCACCGCCACCACGCGCACCACTCCGTCCGCGAACCCCAGCACCAGCGTGCACCACTCCTGCAATCACCCCAAACCGTCAGCTATCCGTAAACCCCAACGCTAGTGTGAAAATACCCTACACCTAGTTTTATTCCTCACCCGATCTCCGGTCTCCAGCCGAAGCGCGCACGTTCCGGCCGCAGAGAACTGCACACGTAGCCCGGGCCTGTCTCCCGCCGCGCGAACCAGCAGGACACCGTCCTCGCCGAGCGAAGCCACTGCGCCTGCGCCTGCAACCACCGCCACTACCGCGCCAGCGTGCGACACCCACGCCACCCGTGTCTCACCACCTACTGCGCCAAGAACCACAGCGCCCGTCGCGTCCTGTAACCAACGATACACTCAGGGGCGTTCGCACGGCCTAAGCCAGGGTCACTGCTCCCCACACTCACTTGGATGTACCAGTCGTCATCCTTCTGATGCTGCATGGAGAGGATGCTGCATTTAGGCACGCAGGCCTCGGCTACGGGGTTGAGCAGAACGCGCGGGTCGTCCTCGGGCGGATCGGCCGTCTCCACCGTGTCCCAGTACCAGACCCGCACGCACCCATCCGCGCCCGCACTCGTCACCTCATCACGCGCGCCGCTGAGCCACACCCGCACCAGCGCACCCGCGTGACAAGTCCCACCTCCTCGACGACACACCTCCAGCTTCACTAAACCTCCCTCCCACACCAGGATGTTGCCCCACTCGCTGCCCGACAGCACCTGCGTTAATCACACCTCACGGTCAGCATAGCCTTATCTCACCGCCGCAGGGCTCCTACGTTCGCGCCATGGCGGACGCCTACCTTCTCATCGGGCATCGGATACACGCCGACAATGTCGCAGATCTCGGTCTTGCCGAACCTGCCCGACTCTCCCTTGAGCTTCAGGCCGGTGAATGTGTGCGACATTCTCCAGAACCGTATGTGGCCGGCTCCCGCGGTGGTCAGGTGTCCAGCACAGTGCGCAGAAAAGGCGAGTGTGTGAACATGTTGCGCTGGCCCGGCGGCGCGCAGCAGGACGGTGCGACGTCGCCAGCGCCACACCGTGACCGCGTGCTGCGGTGCTGCCGACGCTCCCGCCAGCAGCTCGCCGTCTGGACCGAACGCGAGCGCCGTATAGCGTTCTCGGGCCGCGCCGTGTAGCAACGCCACCGCCGACATCTGTGGCCAGCGCAGCACACTGACGCGGCCTGCGCGGCGCGTCGCCCCGCACTCGGCTATGGCCAGCAGCGGCTCGGGCACGACGGTTGCGGCGAGCGCTCCTGCAGTACCCCCGGAGCCCGTGCGTCGCGTCCACGCCTGGCCGGAGCTGGTATCGAGGAAGTGCACGAGGCTGCCGGCCGACCACGCCACCACGTCCTCGTCGCAGGCGCACAAGTTCCCGGGCTTCAGGCTGTCGTACCCGTACGAACATCTATGGCCGAAGTTACGGACAAATACAGAGAAGTCGACGTCACAGACGTTTTTCTAATACTTTATAGAAAGTTCCACCGGAACGAAAAATTTGCATATTTTTTTTTATAGTAAAATCTAGAGTGAAGTAGATAGTACAGCTTATCGTTAAATGTATATGTTTTTATTGCACTGAGTAGCTTATAATACATTAGAGGGGCATTAAAAAAAACACTTACTTTAAATAATTTACTTTATGTAATACATTAATGATATGTTAGTATTTGAGGGCTCCGTGGCTCCGTGGCTGCTGGCATTGTGACCGGAGGTCGCGGACTCCGGTCAAACAATATCATACCTTTCTGCGTCTATTTTACCTTTGACAGCGAATTTCGTGATATCTATTCCGATACCGATACGATTTCTTATAACAATTTAGATATGGCATCGTTATTTACAAATGTATGAATAAAACATTACTTCGGCTCCTCGCTCGCATGGTAATTCCCAGATCAGACAGTAGATCGGTATACATCTAAGAGACGAGTCCGACAAATTTGCCGTAAGAAAATTTCCGGCGCTGCGACTTTTTCGAGAGAGGTTTCTTGAAATTGTCGTTCTGATGCTAGCTGATACCAAGCGCGGTTCTACCGTTGTGGGCACGATGGGCATGCCCGCAACCCTAATTGACTTGTGACGTCACACGTTCACAGTCTATTGAGGTCGATAGGCTGATGATATTATATCCAATACCATAATCAAATAAAAGGGCTTGACTTAGGGCAACTTTTCTTGGAAACACGTTCCATAAAAGTTCCGACGGCCGATCTCGGAAGGCCAAGATCCTTTAATAGCCGATGCAAAAACTTTGCTGGAATTCCTCTTGCACCAACTTCCACTTCATATAGTTGAGTTTTAAATCCGGTTCTAGTAATTTCATTTGTGAGATGATAATATTTGTTCGACTTGATGGTGTGGTCCTTAGGAATGTTTGTATCCCACGGAACACATTGAGTTCTGTATTACTTTCTTTAAGCCGAAAGTATACCAGTATGTCCGGTCTATAGTCTGAAACTGCTAGTTCATCTGGAATTTTGTAATGTATTTTCAATGTATCCATGAATACTTTCCATTCTGGTGCTTTGTCCAGGATTGAGAAAGATTTACTTTAAGTTTTCTTAAGTTTCCCACTTTTATAAAAGTGGGAAACTTTTTTTTCTCCGTGGCTGCGAACGAGTACGGACGTTTTTAAAGTAATTCTCAATACCTATTCAAAGTGAAAATAGTTAAAACTAATACAAAAGAACTGTGTCCGAGTGCCCTTTGTTTGAATATAATAGACCAGTATAACGTAATATTTTGTGCATCGACACTTCAACCACGGTAACAGCTACATTGCGGTTTGTAAACAGCGCGCGCGCAAGGTACGCTATAATCAAGACGCATTGGATGGCGGCGGAGTGTACTTACTTAGAAAATTTGATAACCTGGTACGTTACCTATTGTATCTCGAGCTCTAGGTCTAAAAGACTATTATTTGGTTTGGATTTAAAACGAAACTGATATAAAATTACCTACACACAATTAAAATTAATATCTATTTTTCTTTTATATGCCCATTATTGATATAATATATTATAAATACTCAAGATGCAGCGCACTCCACCAAACAATCTGGGAGAACGACAACACAGCGGTTCAGAACCAAACCTTCATAGTTCGGCGGGTGAAAATAATGAAATAAATATTACCCAAAGAAACAAGCGTAGTAGGCGTGATGATGGACACTTCGCGGATTTATCATTTAACTCTTTTATGGAGGAAATGCGTTTGATGTTTGCGAATTGGACAACCAAACAGGACAAAAGATACGATGTATTACAGAACACAGTCAGTGAAATAAAATCTCAAAACTTAGAAATACAAAAGAGCATCGACTTTATGACAACTAAATATGAAGAAATGAGAGAGAAAGTAGTTAAACTAGAGCGTGATCGACTAGATAACCTGGCCTATATACAGTCTCTGGAGCAAAAAGTGGAGACCCTTGAACGTAGCTCTAAGGCTACAGGTCTTGAAATCAGAAACGTTCCTGTTAAAGGCACTGAATCCAAGGAGAGTCTGATGATGCATGTAGTAAATGCAGGCAAGTCCTTAAACATTCCCATTCTTCCATCTGATATAAAAGACGTGTACAGAATTAATACCAAATCGGGTAACAAACCAATAGTTGCTGAATTTACCAGCATAATTACAAAAGATAATTTTATAAAATCTGTTAAAAACTTTAATAAGAATCACTCAGAGAAATTTAGCACCAGAAACCTACAACTCGAGGGTCCCATTATACCGGTATACATTTCTGAAAACCTAACCTACGCGACTAAACGGCTACATTTTTTGGCAAGAGAATTTTGTAAATCATATTCATACAGATTCTGCTGGACTTCATACGGCAAAGTCTACATAAGAAGTAAGGAAGGTTCTCCGGCCATAAAAATCAATAAAGATGAAGACTTGGTAAACCTGAAGAACCAGATATGACTGATTTATAATCAACTATGTTCCATCTCCTCAGTTCATGGACCTATTGTATTATGTTACAATTATAAATATATATCCTTAACACTAACTCATATAAATAGCATCGACTCCACTTCTACACAAAACTTTCTAACATATAATATACATATTACACACCTACTTTATAGTTCATCTAAACAAATATTCTTACAACCTAAAAACTACATTATGGAATCAAAAATAATATATAAAATACACATTTCACTTACTAACAACGCGCGTATATTTGTGCAAATTGTACGCCTCCTTTCTTACCCAATTACAATGTATTACAATTATATAGATTTTTCTTACAAACTACTCGTATCTATAGTTATGGAACTTACTCACATTAACCTGACATTTTACTTTTACGTAACAGTTGCATCAACACAATACACCGAAACAACAATCACAAACCAACTATCCTTAGAATACCTACACTATTACACTCAGATACAGGTAAATAGAAACATAACCACCAACAAGTATTTGCATACACTTCACAAAAAAATCTGCGATACCCATGTAATACACAATATTTATAGAACAGATGTACAATATATATTTAACTACATATTACTTATAATTATGAATACCTCTGCTTATAACAAACAAACCGTTTATTCTAATAAAACGTATTTTTACGTCATTTTTATATTTATACATAATGATAATGGATAGTCTAATGGATATAAATACTGATATCGAAAATATATATGTCTCCAAATCGTATACTTCTACTCCTGAACAACTTTTAAAATATATTGACAATAAATCTAAAACAATTAAAGTATTTCATCTTAATATTCGCAGCATTAATTGTAATTTTAACGAGTTTACTGTACTATTGAATAGACTACCTCTACAGTGTGACGTTATTATATTAACCGAGTGTTGGCTAAGTAAAGTTGACAGTATTCCGGAAATTATTGGGTACAAATCCCTGAGATCTCAGTTCTCAAACCAGAATGATGGTGTTGTCGTTTACGGACGTTCGGAGATTCAATTTGATCTATCTGAACCAGTAATAATAGACGCTAATTGTTTAATCTGCAAATACCGAAAAGAACTTGCAATAGTAGCTATATATCGCACTCCAGCTCATAAAGATATAAGCAAATTTCTAGATAGCCTAAATGTTCTATTAACTACACTAACCGAATTCAAGTCTATTGCCCTAATTGGTGACTTAAATATTAATATTCTGTCAAATAGCAAAGATAAATCTGCGGATCCATATTTGAATCTCCTAGCATCCCACCAAATGTTACCTGCACATTTAATCCCAACGCGAGAATTAACTTGTTTGGACCATGTCATACTAAAAACAGATGCGGAGGCCGCCACCATCGTTCTGGATTCGGGTATCACAGATCACATGCCAGTCTTGTTTACTATTGGCTGTACAATAAAACGAGTGAAAGCACAAAAGTACACAAAAAGCATCAGCTACGACGCTGTCAGTGCAGATCTTGCTAAGACTAATTTTACCAAAATACTCCAATCACCATGTGCTAATCAAGCTTCTGAACTGCTAGTTAATCTGATATCTAATAGTATTAAATCTAACACTCGTATCGTACATAAACCCCGTAAACAAAGGAATATTAAACCTTGGATAACACCTGGTCTTATGAGATGTATATGTAATCGTGACAAATTGCACAGGCAACACAGGAGCTCCCCGGATAATGCTATTATTAAAATCACTTACACCCGATACAGGAATTTTTGTAACAAAATACTTAAAAAAGTTAAAAGTAATTATGAGCGCAATGAATTTGATAAGGCTAAAAACAACCCAAAAGCTACGTGGGATGTTATAAAAAGGATAACACATCTAAAACCGTCATCTAATGCACCCACGGAGCTACTTCACTCTGATAACGCAATTTCATCAACTAATACTGTTAACCAGTACTTTGCGAACATTGGTAGGCAGCTTGCAATAAAAATTCTACAAAATCAAGCTACCTATAAACAAGCTTATAACAGTGTGACTCCCTTGCTATTAAAACCAAATAATTTATTGGGTAATTCGATGGGAGTATTGGATGTGGATACGGCTGAGGTAGAAGGAATAATAAGGAGCTTTCGCAATAATTGCGCATCTGGTTGGGACGGTATTCCTACTACTGTTTTAAAAATGTGTAGTGGATTTTTGGTAGTTCCAATCACTCATATATGCAATTTAAGTCTCACTACTGGTGTATTCCCCAAAGTCTTTAAAAAGGCAATAGTACACCCTATCTATAAGGGCGGCGACCGAGACAGTGTCAATAATTATAGACCCATCTCAGTGCTTACAACACTATCGAAGATACTGGAGAGGGTACTTAACAAAAGACTTACATCATTCCTAGACCATAACAAAGTAATTGCTGAAAACCAATTTGGTTTTAGGGGAGGGATGTCTACAGAAGATGCCGTCTTACAACTGACTGATCAGATCTCCAGGAATCTTGACAAAGGCAAAAAAACTCTAGGTATCTTCCTCGATCTTACCAAGGCATTTGATACTGTCTCTGTCCCCATCCTACTAAACAAGATGGAAACTATCGGCATCAGAGGCACAGCACTTAATATTTTTAAGGACTATCTCACAGATAGAACCCAATGTGTAAGGATTGGGGAATATACTAGTGATGAGGCCTTGCTGGACTATGGAGTGCCGCAGGGCAGCGTGCTGGGACCAACTTTATTCTTGCTGTACATCAATGAATTGTGTCAACTGTCACTTCCACACTGTAAAATAATTACATATGCAGATGACACGGTTCTTGTTGTGGATGGAGATAGTTGGGAAGATGCTCGTCGCCATGCGGATAATTCCCTTGGGGCTGTGTTGGAATGGCTTGAAGGTAATCTACTCACATTAAATTTAGAAAAAACCAAGTTCATTGCGTTCTCTCTCACAAACTCATCACAGCCTCAGCTAGGTACCTACTATATAAAGGCACACTCTGGTATACATAGTCCTGCTGACATCTGTTCCTGCATGACTATTGCCCATGTTAACAGTGTAAAGTACCTTGGGGTCCATATAGATCATTTGCTTAATTGGCATGTCCAAATCAACGTCTTAAGAAATCGAATTAGGAAACTTATATACGTTTTCAAGACTCTAAGATCGGCGGCAGGTCCTGATACTCTGAAATTAGTATATACTTCCCTGGCACAATCCACACTCTCATACTGCATCACTGCATGGGGAGGTGCTAACAAGACAGCATTTCTTTGCCTAGAAAGAGCGCAGAGAGCTGTTCTCAAGGTCATGTGTAGAAAACCATACAGATACCCCACTGTCCTGCTATACAACGAGACAAAAGTTCTGACCGTGAGACAACTCTATGTGCTACAGGTCATCGCATTAAAACACACTGTCTTGCAGTACAATATGGACTACGAAAACCACAAAAGGAGGCGAAATCGTGTTTGCAGTGTGGAGTCCTCAAGAACAGCCCTTGCCAAAAGGCAATATTACATTGCCAGCTCTGTTCTATATAACAAGATAAACCACAGACTGGACATCTATGCCCTCCCTTCTGCGGCCTGTAAATTAAAAACTAAAACCTGGCTGATGAATTTAAACTATGAAGAGACTGAAGAGTTTCTAAAGTCTATATTTTAACTGGTTCAATGAATAAACTCATTTACTACAGGCACTCTCACTCTATGTAGAGTGAGTATGTACTCACTCCACTTTTATTGACATAAAAGGCAAGAACTAGCATCACACGCGCACACGAACATTACAAGCTCACAGACATACATACATAACACACTAATATAAATCTCTCTCACACACACACACGCACACAAACATATATATACTCATACATACAGGCACACACACACTCATACATATCACATGTACACACCCACACCACACATACACACAATTCTAATATACTACTATGGATGTATTATTCATATATACGCATATGGATGTATTATTGGTATATATTTTCATGTATATAAATATATATATTAATGTTGTATTATTTATTGTATTTTGTGATTTATTTGAATGTAAGCTATTATCATGTACCAGGAGAAGAGCACTGGCTCCTGAGATACAGTCTCACGACTAGTTCAGGAGCCAGGGCACAAACTTGTTTGTTATTGTATTTTTGTGGTGAAATAAATATTTTTATTATTATTATTATTATTATTAAAAGTAGTTAGTCTTTCATTTGTTAACAATCCTTTTATGGCTCTAGCAATACAAACTTTATCATGTCGGTGCGAATAATGGCCTTTTTCAAGTAGAGTCTTGCACCCAGCAAGTATATGTGTCTGACACTCCCTATGGCATAGTGTACAACCATAGAGTTACTCAGAATTTATTGCTTGGTTACACGTAGATATTTGTACAACTCAGATGGCTTTTTAAAATTCATTCCAAATTGCTGCGTCCCCTTAATAGCACGGAAGAGTCAGGGCCCTGTGCTAATTTAAGTCAAGACTTAAGTTTCATCCAGATTTACCAGAAGAGTTTTGTAAAGTCTTATACAAAAAAAGGCCATGTTAGACGAAATGTTAAATAGTTGTCATAAATTCATTTCTTGACATTACTAATTGGCTGTTAATCTACCTTGTTAATGTCATTAATAAAGTGTTCCACAACTAAATCTAAGGATGGTGATCTTCCTTTAAATTCGATCCTTCTGGCCCAGGAATTGAAAGGCTTCCTCTACTGGAGCTACTTTCTACCCTGCTATGAAAGTTCGGAATCATATGAAGATGAAAATTTTGATAGTTTTGTTCTCATGCCGTTTAACCACACAGTGAACTCGTCTACCAGGGATTATTTTGGATTGCGTGTTAGCACTGCTAGGTCGCCCGCAAATGCTAATATGAACTCCGAATATACATTATTTAATTTAAATCTATATCCCCACTTCTTTTCCCTAGATTTAAGTTTGTCAATTAAGATGTTAATAATAATGTCAAAAGCTATTGCTGAAAGGCAACAGCCTTGAAATAGCCTAACATTATATTGAAGAGGATCTGTGAACCCATCTTTATTTGTAATGACAAATCTTAAGTTCTTATAATAATTAGCGTAACAGGGGCGTGCATCTCATAGAGACAAAAAGACACTGTCTACCCTGATAATCCTGACACAATGCACAATAATAGATATTTTATTAAAACATTAAATTTATGTTAACTATTCATAAAATAACTATTCATAGCGCTCGGGACCACTCTACGCGTGGTGCATTGGAATGCCCACGGCCTGCGTGAGCAGCGCCGAGTTTTGCAAAAACTGCTTCTTAAAGACCAGAGAGTTGACGTTGCACTGATTAGTGAAACCTTCCTTTCTGCACTGATTCCTTCCACATACCAAACTACATTGCCTATCGGCGGGACGAAGTTACGGACTCGGGCCGAGTCTATCGTGGACTATTGGTCCTGGTTCGTAGGAAGGTTATCCACCAACCCCTACCGATCCTGTCACTCCAATCCCTGTACACGCTGGGCGTGGCAGTACATATAGGTGATAGGGAGCTGCACCTGTACGCCACCTATAAGCCACCGCAGGTGAAGCTAGACACCAAGGGACTGCGCCAGCTCCTCAACACGCAGGTCCCAATCCTCGTCGCTGGAGACTTGAACTTCAAGCACCCAGCGTGGAATTCCGCCAGAACAAACCATGCCGGGAACCAACTGTTCCGGGAAGCGGAGCGGGCAGGGTTCTGTGTGTCCGGCCCGGACGGCCCGACCCATGTACCCTGGTACGATGGGCACTGGCCGGACGTGCTGGACATACTAGTACATCGTAACCTGCCCTGCGATCCTGAACAGGAGGTTCTCAATGACCTCGACTCTGACCACTACCCAGTCTTAGTCACCCTACCAGCCATCCTAACAAAGGCTTCCCTTCCAGCGCGACGTAAACGCGTGGACTGGGAAAAATTTGCAACGTTACTCGACGACCACACGATGTCCCTCCCCATCTCGACGCCGGAGAACGTGGATAGGCTCGCGTCCGAACTGACTGTGCAGTCCCGCAAGTCCTTAGAGAGGGCCTCCACGGAGGGGCTTACCACCCCTTCCCCAGAAAATCAGGGACTTACTAAAAAGTAAGAGGGACTTGCGGAAACTGTGGCAGCGTACCCGCTGCCCGTCGGTGAAGACCGACCTAAACGCGCTCGCGGCCCGGGTGAGAAAGGCCCTCGATGAGCTTTACGCGGACCGGTGGCAAGAACGGATGCAGGACGCAACCGGTGACCTTCGGGGGGTCCACCGATTGTGCGCCTCGATGTCCGGTGCGCCACTTGCGGTCCATCCCCTCCTCGACAGCGACGGATCTCCAAAGTTTCGAACGGAAGACCGCGCCCGAATGTTTGCCGAATGCCTTGAAGGACAATTCCGTCCTAACCCGCCAAAGTCCCACGAACATGTCGAAGAAGTAGTGCGCGCAGTGGAGGCCGGCCTCCGCGCGGCGCTACCCGAGACCGAACTCCCCGTGATATTCTCCCCAGGAATGGTGGCGCGTGCCTTCAGCCGCGTCAAACCTCGAAAGGTGCCGATGGCATCGACAACATGGCCATACGGTCGATGCCTCAGCGAGCAGTAGCCGCTTACACCCGCCTGTTTAACGGCATAGTGCGCACCGCACACTTTCCCACCTCGTGAAAAGAGGGCCGCATTATAATGCTGCCCAAAGCGGGGAAGAATATCAAGCTAGCCGAAAGCTATCGCCCGATAACATTGTTACCGGCTATCTCGAAGGTCTTCGAGAAATTACTTCTACGACATATCGTACCTAACTTCACTCCCCGCGACGAACAATTCGGTTTTCGAAGCGAACACTCGACCGCTCTCCAGTTGACGAGAATTCTGCACAGGATGACTGAGACATCCAATGGACGTCGCTTCACCTGCGCAGTGCTCCTAGACATGGAAAAGGCATTTGACAGGGTCTGGCATAGCGGGCTTCTGTTCAAAATTTTGAAAACAAATATACCACGTCGAGTAGTTAGGGTCATAGCCTCCTTCTTGGAGGGCCGTAGCTACCACGTATCTATAGGAGGTCTTTGTTCAAATACATACCCGATTACAGCGGGCGTACCGCAGGGGAGCTGCCTCTCCCCGGTCCTGTACTGCTGTTACACCGACGACATTCCGCTGGCCGAGAGAGACGTCGAGCTGGCTCTGTATGCAGACGACGCCTCCTATTTTTCGGCTTCCCTGAACCCGAAAATGGCGGCGACCTACATGCAGCGTCAGCTCGACCTCCTTCCCGAATGGTTGACGGAATGGCGCCTTCGAGTAAATGTTAAAAAGACGCAGGCCATCCTCATTCGCAGACAGGACCGGGGAATGGCTAGTAAGCCTCACCTGCCCCCGCTCCAGCTCTGTGGACAGGCTATAGAATGGTCTCGCACAGTGATGTACCATGAAGCCGCACATCAAAATGGTAAGAGCCAAAGTGGCGGTCGCGCGTTGTCGGCTGCGTTCAGTGCTTTCATCCAGACTTCCATTATTATCCAAATTGACCATTTATAAATTATACATAAGGCCCATCCTTACATACGCGGCACCTGCGTGGTATGCGCTGTGTAAGGATGCAAGTCGGGACCAAATTCAGGCCCAACAGAACCAAACTCTGCGCACCATAACGGGCGCACCGTTTTTAATGCGGAATGCCGTAATAGCAAAGGACCTCCGGATGGAATCACTGAATGACTTCATCGTTCGTTTGACCACCCGCTGTTCTCGCGTGCAGATGTATCAGACTACCCGCACATACGGGATCTGACGCCGCTGCATTCGAGACCACCGGACGGCAAACTGCGATACGCGCGCGACCTTGTACCTTTCACGAGCAGCGAGAGTGATAGTAGTTCGGGAAGCGAAAGCGACTCGAGCGACTAGCATGATTGCTGTACGTGTAGGACCAGCACAATAGAATCTCCATAGAGCTCTCTCGACGCCGTCGACCAACTGGTCACCCAAAGACCTGCCCGTAGTTACGGGTAGCGAATAGCTATCATTGCAGGAGGTTATAACCTTGAAACAATTTCCCGTCTCTCGCTAGGGGGATAGAGATGACTTACGGACATTATTAAATTATTGGGCAACTTTTTTAATAGTAGTTCAAAAATAGTAGACAAGCATTTTATAATAATTATGCCGATTTAATATTCGCGGACAGACACTTAATTTTTAATTCTAGTTCATATTTAATTAATTTTTTTGAGGAAATGGCAGAAAATGATAGCTCTTGGGACGGGGAAACCCTAACTCAAGCTGTTAAGGTATTTATTAAGTAGTTTAAAAGATTTTGAATTTAAATTTTTGCTTCATGTTTTTCATAAAATTTTTGCCGAAATTTATTTTATACCAAATTATTCAAAATAAGACTTCCGACGTAACTTAAAGTATTCAAAAATTACATCCTTTGAATTGTTTTTAAATTCTCTTAGATCTCAATTTAATTTAATTTACGAATCCGTGAAAATAGTTACGGGTCCATCAAAACGCAAACGAAATATATTAGATCCTAAAATAAATTTCAAACGGATTTTCATAGAAGTAATTGACAATATATTGAGCGAATGTCGTCAGCGTTATAAAAGTATCAAAGAACTGAAATTTTTCGTATTGTTGTCGTGCGAAAATTTTGAAAAATATTCCGTAATTTTCCTACTCAATTAATTTCCGATTTTGTACAATCTTATAAAGACTATAATTTTAATTTAGAGCGCCTTACGAATGAGCTCAAATTCATTTATAAAACTCCTGAATTTAAAAGCTTAAACGTTTACGAAATTATCGAACATCTTAATGAAAATAATTTAAACTTGGTATTTTTAGAAATTGTCCGTTTCGCTAAACTTATTGTAACAATTCCAGCCAGCAGTGCTTCAGCCGAAAGATCTTTTTCATCACTAAAACGTATTCATACATATTTGCGAAATACACAAGGCCAGCACCGGCTCACCGACTTGTCCATGATTTCTATAGAAAAAAAACTTTTAACTGAAATAAAACGTACCCCTAACTTTTATCATTCCGTCCTACAATTTTTTTTACAGACAGACAGACGAGTAGATTTAATATATAGGTAGATGATTAATTTTTATTCTCGATCCAAGTTTATTTTATTTTCAAATTACATTAATTTTTATATCATCCTTTATACTTAATTAAATTTCCTGACTGACTAACGACATTTCTTCGCGTGTTTTGTATAGGATCGCGGCAAGTGACTGGCATCTACCTGATGGTAAGCAGGGGTACAAAATCCATTATATTGCCATTTTTAACATAAACTCAGTACTGCACTCAGTGTTCCTTTTTCTCACCATTTACCTACTTTCAATGCGTATACTATACTACCTATTGTGTAAATTGGATACTTCAGGCTCCTTTATGGGCCGCTTCGAGTATCCGCAAAATTATATGTTCAAATATTTTTAATCAGTCATTTTGAGGATAAGTGAGGTGGCTAAATCCAGCATCATTTTTCCTGAAATAATGCAGTAAATTTTGGTGTTTTTTTTATTGTATGTTTTTGTCTACCCTGCCTAAAACATCTATGCACGCGACTGATTAGCAATTATATCTATAATCACTGTTGGGAAGTTATACCATTTTAGGGCAACTTGCAGCAATTTATGCTAGACCGATCAAAAGGCATTTTCCAAATCAATCCAGCGACACTAAATTGACGCTTGTGCTTCCCTGGTATCGTTTCGTTCTTTCAGCGATAGTGAGTCTGAACTATTATGACATCGACTTCTACTACTCTTGTGACCGACAAGAGTAGTAGAGACCCCGGTTGTTCGGTTAGGCCGAGAGCCGGCTAGAGTTGACCCTGTTACCGGGTGAGGGACTCTACTTTCTGGGTACTTGTCGCGGTTAGTCGGTCTCAACCCCATTGCTATGTGGTTGGGTTCCGACTGGGGTGTATACCCCGCTGCTAGGAGCAGGATCACGGCGGACGACTTTCCGCTGTGATCCTGGTCTTGCGCCTTTGACGCTGGCCCTCGCTTTGTGAGAGCCGTGTGGCTTGTCCCTACTTAGAGTGGTGGGATTGGGATAAGGTTTAGGGTAGGTTTTGAATCGCTGCAGACGAATTCAGTGCGCCTCGGATAGGATATCCCAAGCGCGTATATATTGTCGCGATGTGCGCGAGGTCCCCCGACATTGACTGTCGTGCAGTATTAAGTGAATAAAATTGTTTATATAATAATTACTGCAATATTATGTATGTGTAAGGTAATTAAACTATATTTACAATATAAGAATTCATTATTTTTTTATTCTTTTCTATCTACTTATTGTATCGATAAAAATAAAAAATCGACCAACCCTAGTTAGTTTTAAAAGCAACCTTTGAAAGAAAAAATAAAACTCTTCAATGCTTTTAAATAAAAAGTAAATAAATGATAATTCAGTTGGTTTTCTACAATTTGATAAAATACGTAATTTATATATCAAATACTTACTTTGATAAAAAATATCGTGAATATTCTTTTTTTCCTACAAAAAAGAAAAAAGAAGGAACTGTCTTCTTAAACACAGTGGCTTCTGCTATCGATCAAGTTACATTTTATATAGTTTATAATTTTGGTGCGCCCTCAATACTAGCGTCTTGTATTAACACGCGTAAGCCAAGGGTGGGGCCTGTTCCTCACTGTAACAGTACTATTACAGGACCCACCCACGGGACGGCCAAAGCTAGTACTACTAGCGTTGGCCGCCGCGTGGCGTCGCCCGTATCGCGATCCATATTTTGTATCGCGATCCTTATTTTGTAAGTTTCTAACTAAAACATTAAGTTTGACATGTGTACCTTCAAAGGAACCATCAAACTCCGGTGTCTTTATATCTGTCTGTCCACATCAAATATCTCGAAAACTCAGTAGTTTTCGACACTGGTCTAGTTTATGATTGTAGATCTTGTTGACCTAATAGGGTCTTATAGATTATTTCTTAGTTATGTGGCAAAGGATACTCAAACTGCAGCAGGTTGTCCGGGAAGCCGGAGTCCAGCGGCCGCTCCGCCGGCGCCTCCTCCAGCTCCTCCGACTCGTACCCCCCCTCCTCCGTCGCACTCTCCTCCTCCGCACCCTCCTCCGCCGCACTCTCCTCTCCCTCTACAACCAGCAGCACGATGTATCCACAGCATAAGAAAAAATATAAAGAGAGGCGTAACCAATAAGCATGAAAGGATTAGAAGTAACAAATTATAAACAAAACATATAAACTATACTGACAACATTCAAAATTAGTCAAATAGATATTTTTATTTAGCTTCACGCCAGGTCCCTCGGGGTAGGGAAAAATAATTTTCATGAAAGAAATATTTTCAATCGAAAGTATTTTTTTTATTCTGTCAGTGTTCAACCTTGACTTTAAGATGCTTTGTAAAATACTCGTATATGTTTGTACTTATATCAAAAAATCGTTTAAAAAGAAAAACCTAATAATAATACATTTTCATAATATTTTTTTTAGTAAATTTTGATTATTTTTAAAGCGAATAAGCAATTTAAATATCATTTTGACGTTTGAAAATTAATTTGTGATATCGCGTATACATAGTCTTAATTATATTAATCAGATTTGAAATTTAACTAATTTTGTAAAATATTTATTAAAGCAGTGATCTCAGTTTTTTATAATAAGAGAACATATATAAAGGTTAATGTTGTTGTGTGTTGTTCCCGGGGCTTCCGGGGCTTCCGGGGCATCCGGGGCTTCCGGGAAATACATAGGCTAAAATAACAAGATAATCGTTTTTATCCATGAAGCTAAAAAAACGCGCCAGCGGCGCGCGGACGGGCACGGTTTTTACCTTTTTTTTTTTTAATTAATAAAAACAATTAATTTAAATAAAATGGTTTTTGAGATATTTTTGTTTGAATATTATAATTTATTATTTTTGTGATACGTCATTTATTATCACGATAGCAAAGAAAACAAGCAGCTTTAAAAAAAAATGATTGAAGTTGACATGTCAATGTTACAAGCAAGAGTTTCTATTGGTTACCGCGAAGTGAAATGAAAATTTGGGTCCGATAATACTCTACAGTTTATTAAGCGATATACTGATAGATACAAGACATCTTCTGAAGCTTTATTATTGTTATTACCTATAAGAATAGCAATCAAATTTAAATATAATACTTTTTTATTATTACCATGCAATAAAATGTTATTATTAGATATTGTAGGACTCGTCCAGGATTCTCACACAGTTGCGATGCGCACCGCAATTAAGTTTAAAAATAAAAATGGCTTGTCGTGGTGCTCCAGCGACGAGATCCCTGGGTACTCAAGGGATGCAATAGCTTCGTTGTCTTGAACCACTAACATGCCAAGCAATTACGATTTGTTCACAATACGACGTTGGAACAATATATAATAAATATCAACAACACAACGCGACAAATCTGACAATTATTTGCAATTATGCCCAAATACATGGAGAACGAAACTACAAATTAACTCATGAAAAAAAAACACCATCTTGTGCTCAGATAAATAATAAATAGATCCCGCGTCAAAAATTACAAACCCGGAGGTCTATAGTTTATCGTGTCATGCAAACTAAAATGTTACATGCAAACTAAAATGTTACATGCAAACTAAAATGTTGCATAAGTGAGAAAGAGATAACGAGTGGTGATTTTTTAATCTAATGTCAACTTCATAAAAACTGGAGACCAACTGGTTGGGTTAACCGCCCGAAATGCGAATTTAAGTTGATGCCGTTCGTGTAATATCTTTCATTTAGTATTTTTTATTTAGTCGGGAATATTTCATTGCAAAACAATATGGTGCGGTTGTATAGCTAAATTTTCAAAAAGATTTTTCTAGTGTTCTATAGTGTAATAATAATTGATACAGTGCAATTTAGTTGTTCGATTTTAATAAATAGTCTGGACGCTAATCTGTGGTCATGACCTTTTGACAGTCAGTTAAGACAAAATATCTAGAATAGGACTGCCATTTTTAACGCTAATTGATATCCGTGTGCTTCGTATTAGATTTCGATATTCTTTATATTTTGTTGCCTATTCCATTTTTTTTTTTATGTTTTCTTTAATTTTTGTAGTTAGACTGTGTGTTTTTTATGTTTTTACTAACCGGTAAGTAGTTTGTAATGGATATTGCAGATCTTAACCCCGATCCCGACCCAAAGAAAAATGATTTTGATAATATGGAGTTAGAATTTAATAATACTACCAGTCAAGTACCCTCTGTGGGAGCTAATATTATCATTAAAGCGAAAAAGAACAAAGTATTGAAACATTCGCTTAAAAACAAACCTAAAGAAATCATAATAAATAGCAATAGTTTAAAAAAATTCCTTGCTATTGTAGGAAAGGTGACAAATTAAAAGGAATAGAAATTAATAAAAAGGTTTATTATTTACACTATCACTTCCTACATTTATTTACATTTTAATAAGGATGAATAAAGGAACTTAGTATATTTTAGGGAGCGCGAGGAAATATTAAGTAAAGGTTTTAATACGTTAACAATTGGGATAAATATTTTGGTATAGGAGCGTGTGTCGCAAATAAGAAAATGCAATGGACTGCTAGGGTCACCGAGCTACTGCGGGAGCTCGGAAAATAACAAAAGAATAAATAATGTTCTGGAAGGATTTGAAAATTTTGACTTTAGTTGTAAGAAATCGGGTTGTTCTCGTTCAGGACGATTCTCAAGGGTTGTTCCCATTAAGGTGGATTTCCCCACACAATCAATTGCGTAGCAATTAAACCAGTAAACATCAATATGAATAAGAAAACTGACATTCTCTCACAACCTGCAGACATAGTCATGCCTTCTTCAATAACTCAACCCTTACAAACACAACCCTCTACTTCACAAACTCAGTCTCCAATAACACAACCCCTTACACAAATCCCACAAACTCAATCTTCGCAAAACCAGACATACACTAGAACTCAGTACACTGACACAGATTCAGGCCCTTATGTTATATATATAGAAAGCATAGAGGGCAGCCCTTCTTCTGGAATCACCCTACATCCCCTTAAGTTCGGTGCCATTTTGCATGAACTAAATATAACTTCCATTATGGATGATGGTATTAAAAAAGTTGGTCGGAACCGTCTGTCCATACAATTCCCAAAGTTTAAAGATGCAAATGACTTTATTAATAGTAAAATATGGAGCAATATTTTTTTGCGCTTTATCCCCACTTTTAATATTACCCGCATAGGGGTTATCAGGAGTGTTCCAAAAGACTGGACTTCAGAGAAAATTATAGACTCAATAAAGGTCCCAGAAGGCTATGGTCGTATCATTAAGACCAGACGCGTTAGTAGGAAGTCTCGGAATGAGGATGGTATTGTTTGGATACCAACACAAACGGTAATATGTACATTTGATGGACAGAAGCTCCCAAGTAAAGTTTTTTCATACTTCTCATCTTTACCAGTAGAGCAATATGTTTACCCTACTGTAGTGTTTTCTTTACTGCCGTTTCGGACACACCAGAATGCAATATCGCTCTGCAACTAGATGTTACAAATGTTCTGAAGAACATGACCCAAAAACTTGTACAGTTAATATATCAGAAGCAAAATTTCCTGTTTTCTTATTTTTTATTTTACTTTTTAAATTTGCGTTAGCATGTCCGATTTTATTGTTTTAAAATTTTAATCTATATAAAAATTATGTTAAAATGTATAATTTGTGAATAAGGGTGGGATCCTGGAGACCTGAGACACAGGCTTTGTGCCTAATTCAAGCTCCAGTCTCACAAATTTTGTGTCAGTGAATGTTGTTGTTGTTGTGAAAATGTGTACTCTGTTCAGGGAACCATTTTGCTAACTCAAAATCTTGTCCTAAGTTTCTCAGACAGGTAAACATTAAACAAAATATGTCTTCAATGAACATTTCCTATGCTGAAGCTAACAAAAACACTCCCAAAAACCTCTTATGTTGACATTGTTGCCAACTCAAATAATGTTACCCCCATAATCCCTTCTTCATTTCCTAACTTTTCAAATAACCCTAATACTCCTAAGACTACTTCTTACCGCAAAACTGTTGTGCTTCCTCCCTCTCACCACTCTCAAGCCGCTCAAGACCCACACTATATTGCATATGAAAAAATGATTAATGACTACAATATTCCTACTAGTGCAAATGGCTGTGGATATCCTAAAAATAACACCATAGATCCCTCCATTTCCGCACAAACTAGTAAAATCCCTCCCAATAATATTATCAATATCTCCCCAGAACTCATTACCTTTCTTTTTTCATCCATCCTTGATATAATCCTTAATAGCTCATTACCGTACGACGTCGCCATCAAGCCCATGCAGGACATCTCTGTCAACATTCTCAATAAAATTCACGGAGTTCATCATTCAGTGGAACTGTAGTCGTTCCAAAAAAAAATGAGTTGATTTACCTATTAAATAAATATAATTGTAGAGTCTCAGCACTATCGGAGACTTGGCTCAAAACAACAATCACTTTTCTATTCCTGGATTTCATTGTTTTAGGAATGACCGAGATGATGGTTGGGGAGGATGCTGTCTCCTAATCAAAAAACAAACCACCTTTTCCCTTATAAAAACCTCTTCTTCTGACAAATTTAATCTTGTTGCTGCTCGCATAGAAAATATTTCCTATATATCCCTATACATCCCTAAACGAGATGAATCCATCTTTCCCACATTAAAAACTATCTGTGAAAATATGCCCTTGCCCATTCTTCTCCTCGGAGACTTTAATTCTCATCACCCTCTCTGGGGAGCCCCCTCCAGCGATCGCTTTGGTGATAAATTAGTCAATCTCATATATGAATTAAATTTATGTATTCTCAACAACGGCTCACCAACTCGAGTTACTGTTTCAGGAACTAATGACAGTTTTGTTGATCTATCCTTTTGCTCCAATAACCTCTCCTCACTTTTTACCTGGAACACTTCTACTTCATCATATGGCAGTGACCATTTTCCTATAATTATATCCTCACCCTGCAGAAATCCCCGACCTTCCCCCCTCCCTCTTATATCTCCCTTTGCTCTGAAGGGCGTTGTAGACTGGGACCCCTACAATACTGCTATAGAATCTGTAATAAACACATTTCCCAACAATGATAATCACAAGCTTCTTACTTAAAATTTGAAAGTGTGGTTAACAATGCAAATATTTTTTTCCCTAAAAAGATTCATCCTTCTCAGGGTAGAATTTCATCAACCCCCTGGTGGGATCATGAATGTACAGAGGCTATCAGGTTAAGAAAAGATGCGGAAAAGAAATAACAACGCTTTTTAAATACAGAAAACTTTCTTATTTACAAAAATATCCAAGCAGCCACTAAAAGAATATTAAAGAAAAATAAATTCCAAGGATGGAAAACATTTTGCTCTTCTCTCAACCCAACCACTCCCTCTTCCCTTATATGGCAGAAAATTCGTCATTATCGTTCTGCTATTAATTCCTGTCCTATAGATTCTTATTCTCTTTCCTGGGTTGATAAGTTTACAGATGCTTAAGCCCCATCTTATGTCCCATTAGACTATTCTTCCCCAATAGACACTACAAATAGTTATAGTAACCCTGTGTTAGCTGTTCCTTTTACCTTAGATGAACTTAAATATATCTTAGATAAGGTCCGCCATGATTCAGCTCCTGGACCAGATAAAATCCCATATGCATTAATTGTTCACTTGAAACCCATTGCCTTGTTTTATCTTTTTAAATTGATCAAAATAATAATTACTTATTGCAATATTCCCCCCTCCTGGAAATCTCAAACCATAACCCCAATTTTGAAGCCTTATAAAGACCCCCCTGACCCTTCTTCCTATCGCCTCATAGCCCTTTCTTCCTGCTTAGATAAAATCTGAACTCCTCATTAAAAGTAGACTGGAATGGTTCCTAGAAAGTAACAACTTACTGTCCGAAACCCAGTTTGGATTTAGAAAAGATAAAGGCATATCAGACAACCTTGCCATATTGACATCAGACATTCAATTGTCCCTATTAAGAGGGGAATCTTTGGTTGCAGCGTTTCTTAACATAACTGCGGCCTATGATAATCTTTCAACTCTCAGGCAAATTTTGCAACAGCTGAAAGTTTCTGCAAAGATAGCAAATTTCCTCTTTAACCTGTACATAGAAATAATTATTTTAATTAGGGTCCCTGGCTCACCTGTTACCCCTAGAACAATCTGGAAAGGGCTTCCACAAGGTTCAGTTTTAAGCCTTTTATTATATAATGTTTACACAAACAGCTTAGATAAAAAAATATTACAATCCTCCCGTGTTTTACAATATGCCGATGATTAATTAATTTATGTTTCCAATATTGATATTACCACAGCTTCTAAAAATTTAAATGATCCTCTAAACCACCTTAAAAATTGGCTTTCCTCTCATGATCTTTCTCTCTCTAAAATTTTTGACTCAAAAAAAACAATTCTCAGCATATCGCACCTTTGGGAACAAAGTGTCACTTTTGCAATTTTTTATAAAAACTACTTAGCAGAAAAAACCGCGATAATCGACCCTATATACACCGCGATAATCGACCCTATAAAAACGGTAATAATCGCATGAAAAGACATCGTTTTATGGGCGGGGGGACGTTACATTATTTCGCGGAATTGGTCCGTTTGCTTGAAATATAACGACACATCCGGTCAGTAGTGTCTTGACAGCCGAAGTCTGACCTTACGCATTTGTGACGAAGCGGTACTACTGTAAGTTATGACTTATTTGTTTACATATTTCTTGCAATAGTATCGTTACTTCTAAATAAAAATCTCATTTTGTTAGCAAATCTTGATGTTTGTCAGCTGTAAACATAACGTCACTTCTCTTTATAAGTGACATTAAAGCATAAAACTTTTTTTTTTATTAGAACCAAAACGTTACTTCTGTTTACAAATGATATTTTATTTGTAATAGTTAGCATTTCTATTACGATAGAATGTTATTTTTGTATAGAAGCATTTTTTTGGTTCAAATAATCTTATTTGTCTTGATGATAACAAACAAGCATTTTTATTTAAAAGTAACGTTTTATATATATATTCTCTTGTTTATAAAAGAGAAGGTGTTTTTAATAGAAAGTGTCTTTTTATTATTAAAATAAATGGATAATATAATGAGAGCATAAAGTAATTTTTGAATAAAAAACGACAGATTGTTAACTAGTTAGTAATTTTATTAGATTTATTTGTTTTTACCCAAAAGGGCCATTTCATTTTAAAAGATAATGATCTTTTGCTTGATATTTTAATGTTACATGAGTTGCAAAATAACATTATGTTTATAATAATTATTTTTATAATAGAAAGTATGAGTCATTTCATAAAAGTAATGTCTTTTGGTCGAAAGGTAAAGGCTTATTGGTAATGTCATAGATATTATTTTACACATTTTAGGTTTTAAAATGACGTCTAAACGAGGGTTGCTACTTTATAATCTTGCGCGTCAAGGAATAAATTCTTCATCTAGTGAAAAATAAGTATTGAGTAAAGAAGAGCAGTCTGAAATAAGTCATAAAGTGTGCGAACAAACTTCAGGAAGATAATAACAAACTCAACGAAAACGGTATTTAAAAATAAAAGGCGTCATAATAATACATAAATACGAGCATTTCATATCATCTGTAATCTATAATTATTTTTATTTATAGATTTTAAAGTATTACAATGGCTTAATGATAATCAAAAAATAGATTATGTCGAAGAAACTTTAGAACAGGTCAAAGATAAAATAGAAAATCCTGAAGAAACTACAGAAGAGTTTAAAGGAAAACAGATAATGTTGAACAAACTATAGACACGGTCAAAGAAATAATAGATAATACTAAAGAAAGAAATAATTGTGTAACAGAGGGAAATACAACAGGAGAAAAATTTTAGTTAGGATTAGGACAGAGTTTGCTTCTAATTTTGATATTCATTAGTTATTATTGCATTATTCTGTTTAATACTGTCATAACCGTTTATTTTTATAGACCATAGACCTTTCCATAGACATTCCATAGACCTTTTATTTTTACAGATAACATAAAAGCCGATTCCGAAAGCGATGGAGCTGATTTTTCAAGACCTTTTATTTTTACAGATAACATAAAAGCCGATTCCGAAAGCGATGGAGCTGCGAGATAGCGTACCCGACAAAAGTCGTAAAAGGAAACTAGTTCCATCATCAAACTCTTCTTCGTCATCAAATTCTTCTTTATCATCAAGCTCAAGTTCGAGTACAACATCTTCAGACTCAAATTCAAAATCAACAAAATCAAAAAACCTACTTAAAACACCAAACAATTACACAGCGGCATTCACAGGTACCACCACCGATTGTGCAACAAATTGCACATCAAGGCTCTAATAGTGAATTAAATACCTATTATATAATTCACTATTGAATTTAAAATACACCTGTTGTGACTAAAGCTAAAAAGAAAGCTCGAAATCCTGCTGGCTGGAAGCAAAATATACGTAAGGCTCTTAAGAATACTGGCCAAGAGTATACTAATTCTTCAGGAAAAATAATTGCGGCCAAAAACATGGGACCGCCATGTACTGAAAAATGTTTATTCAGCTGTTGGAAAAGAATTTCTATTGAAGATCTCCAAAAACATTTTGTTTGCAGGATATTGGGAACTTTGGTGTCTGACGAGACAGCGTGATTATGTTGCTTCGTGTATTACCACTCTCGTGTCTAAATATCGACGACTCAAAAACAACCCTAAATTTGCCAGAAAACCTAATAGCTGTTTTCATTTACCTATAAATGGTGATACGGTTCGTGTATGTAAAATATGTTTGTGATAACGCCCATTGTGTTATAGAGAAAGCTGTTAAACGGGCCAAAAAATCTGTTCTAGCTATTCTATTTGCGTTCCAGCCCAGTATTGTCAATTGATAAGGTCTGCAAGAAAGACAGGTAATCCTTTCTATTTAAAAGAAATTAATTTCACTGAGAGAGAGACAATGTTCTTTTCAAACCATGGCTTCAACGTGCGGGTACCGGGTCCATCGCGTGATTGAAAGGCAGGGGAATGAACAACAGCGTTCCCGTACCTGAGACCGAGAAGTAGGATTAAAGGCCTTTTGAACTCCCACCTGCACTGTGTTCACTACCCTCTCTACTCAACCAAATACTATACTCTACTATAATGTTAAGAGTCTTACCGAATATATTATGAAACACCCTTTATTTCAATGAGCTGGCATTCTTGGTTTTCGGGAAATTGAGGTTTATGTTACTGACCCCTTTTCATTGCTCTCCAGTGTATATACCTAAATATTAAATTGTTAATTCGTAGGCCGTTTACTTGAAACTAGAAAGAGACTAGTTACCACAACACAGGGAATCCTAGTGTGGTGACTAGGGTTCTATATCAACAAAACTAATACTTATATAACTATGTATATTTTAACACGAAATTTTTGTCATGTTTTTCTGAAACTTCGAATAAACTTTTCTACTTTTCTACTTTCTATTAGTTTGAATTCAACTAAAGCCAAAAATGGACAAGTTATTAAACTAACTGAAATAAGTCAGTTGAAATTTATTAAAGATAGCGATGTTTATTACTTCAAGACTTCATACGAGGGCGATTGGATTGAAGTCAATCGTAATCAAGCAGTACGACGAAGCACAAGAGTCCAACAACCTCACGAAGTAACATTAAAGCAGGCGTATGAAAGTAAAATTCCCTCAGCTGCTTGAAAGAAGGCAGATATTCAAAACTTAATTGATACCAACATTATACCCAAAGTTTATAAAACTATTTACGACACAATATTTTGATATTTCTTTATTTTGGAATTTCTTTCGAAATGTTTATTATTTCTTTGTTTGGATGTCATTTATTTGTTTGATTGAATTATAAATAAAAAATCTTGGAAATATCTTCTGTTTTATTAAATAATACTCCATTTTATCGTTAAATCAAGTTAAATAAACTTTTTTTGTCTTTTCCTGGTCGTTATAGTTTGTAATTGGTTTCCAATAAAATACAGCGTTACTAAAAATAAATGTAACTCATCTCTAATCATACTCTAATACGTACTTTTAAAATTGTATTATTTTTTAAAAAGGTCATTTCTTCAATACAATAATTAGCGATTTGTGACAAAAAAACACTTTTGGTGCCCATATAAATAGTGTTATCCAAATGCGAAAAAATATCAATTTTCTCCGATCTCTTAGTGGTGTCTGGTGGGGAGCCCACCCATCATCTCTTCGTATTGTATACAATGCCATCATAAGAGCCGTTTTAGACTATGGCTCCTTCCTACTAAGCCCCTCCAACAAAAAAGACTTAAATAAGCTCAATGTTATTCAACATAAATGTCACATAATAATTGTAGGTGCAATGAAATCCTCCCCAACTAATGCCCTTGAAGTAGAGTGTGCTGATCCCCCCGCTAACCTCAGGAGACAATTCCTTGCAGACAGATACCTATTCAAATCTAGACTTTTTAACAATCACCCAATTTTCCCAAAATTAAAATTATTAAATGAATATTGTCATAACAAGCAATACTGGAATAAAAAGAATTATCCTTATCTTATTAATAGTTATAGAAACCAATCCTCAATTAAATCCCAAATTAAACACTTCCAACTTTGCCAATATTTAACTATAGCTACAATACAATATTATATAGACCCAAAACAATATCTATAGGTATTTCAAAAGACACTATAAATCCCGACAAAGCCCTCTGTAAATTTTTTAACTCCCACTTCTCAGATTCTGGTGTATTTTTCACTGATGTCTCTAAGCTTAGCCAAAAAGGATCAGTTGGCTCCGCTTTCTTTCATTACAACTCAGGTGTGTCCAAAATATTTAAATATCCATACCAAACTACTGTTTTATCTGGAGAATATATGGCCATTAAGGAATGTATTAAATTCATATCTGAAAATAAGTTAGAAAAAGATATTATTCTCACAGATTCCCTTAGCTGTATTCAATCCCTAACTACAGCCAGTGAGTATGGGCGGCCTATTAGAAATCCCATTTTCATATGTAATGTTTTGTTCGCCATTATTAGGCGCCTACAAGTGATTCAGATTTGTCGCGCTGTGTGTTGTTAATATTATATATTTCCAACGCCGTATTTATACAGTGGCATTTGTAGTGGTTTCAAAGAAGATCGAAGTTATTGCATCCCTTGGGTACCCTGGGATCTCGACGCTGAAGCACCACAAAAGCCTTACGGTAAGTTTACATTTTAAGTTTAAGCGGTGCGATACGCACCCGTGTGAGAAGCCTGGACGAGGTTTGTTTCCCGGCTTCTCGCACATAGTGATATATAAACGCACCCGTGTGAGAAGCCTGGACGAGGTTTGTTTCCCGGCTTCTCGCACATAGTGATATATAAACGCACCCGTGTGAGAAGCCTGGACGAGGTTTGTTTCCCGGCTTCTCGCACATAGTGATATATAAACGCACCCGTGTGAGAAGCCTGGACGAGGTTTGTTTCCCGGCTTCTCGCACATAGTGATATATAAACGCACCCGTGTAAGAAGCCTGGACGAGGTTTGTTTCCCGGCTTCTCGCACATAGTGATATATAAACGTAGAGAAATGGTTTGGTTAAAATATCAAACCAAAACTCACTTCTCAAGGAAAGAAAACAGAGCCGAAAACATTACTTTCCAAAGGTAATTATTTTTGGTATTTATTCATTAATGTTATAACATATAGTTTTAAATAATATTGTAAATGTTATTTCTTAACTAGTTTAAAATATCTGAAACATTATTTCATTAGAGGATACACTTTTTGGACTTAAAATAATTTTATGTTTTTATTATAGGTTATATACATTAGGGTCGTGAAAATTCATAAAATATCAATAATCGAGAAGGGGCCTATATATAGAATATAAGCTCTTTTTGTTCATTATCATTGAAATATATATTTTTTTGTAAAAAGATAAATGTTTGAATGATTAGATTGAAAACAACTTATATCCCCATTCAATTCGTATCCGAAAATTGTGTGTTCGCAATTACTCTCAATGTGTTCTGTTTTTTTCAGATTTCCTAGTAATTGCAGCATACTAAGCAATTGGGAATATGGGATGGATCCCAAAACATCACAACCGAATTTGCTCAAGGCACCACACGAGAGGGAGGGAGGGAGGAAAGAGGGATGGGAACGTCTTGATCGTTGATGTCTCCAACTATCTCCTATTTATTTAAATAAAGATTGTTTTAAATATATCTAAAAATTTTTTTATTATATAAGCTGTACCTATAGAAGCTATGACTATCATATCAACGATTATTCAATTTTACTCGAAACACCTTGGAAAGCTTTCTAAAGTGTTTCGAATCAGAATTCATTATATAACAAAGTAGCTAACACTACCTACAGATATAATTCGGTCATATTTAACAAAAACGGTTATATTGAGTGGTCAACAATTGTTTTTATGGTCCCTTCATCCTATAAGATTTCATAGAGAAGTGGGGACGGGGCTAAGTGGGTCTGGGTCTAATTTCGGATTGGAGTTTTTTCCGTTCCTTTGCATTTTCTGAGAACATTTACCATAGTTATGTATATTTTTTTGCACCATCAGATAGTACAGATTTTAACAAACAAAAAGCCGGCCGACTTTTAAAAAAAAGCAGATATTAAGTCAAAATAATATGAAAAAAATACAAATTTAAATCAAAAAAATTACAATGTGTTTGGGACATAAAAAGCTTTCACCAAATTTAGTGGAAAAAAAATGTAAAAGATTAAAAACTAAAAACTTGCTTATTTAAATTTTTCACATAAAGGACATCTGCATTTTGGCCTAGTCAATTGTACCGAGATCAAATTATAATAAAAAATATCTGATTAGAATCTATTTATAAAACTATTATTCAATTAATTTAAACTTCACGGGTTATTAATAAAAAAAGTTAAAAAATTAAGAAAAATTGAACACCTATTTATAGTTGACATCCCAGCACGTTCCTATTTACATAAAGATGAAAGTTCGTGATATTATTATTATATAATAATATAATTTTTTTTTTTTTCCGATTGAAAAAGCATCAAAACAATTTACTTTATCATTAGCGACCATTCCACTTGAAAGTGAAATTAAATCTTTTAAATCTGGGAATGGATCGTGTTCTTGAAAAAACATTACAAGTTTATTTAAATCTTCCCGATCTTTACTGACCCTCGTATCTATGTGCATCTATGTGCTGTGTAGTTTCAAAAATTTTTTCTAGATTAACACCGCAAAAATTTTCTATACCTTCAATAATATCTTTTGTAAAAACCTCTCCCTTTATCCATTTTAAAGCAACAGCTCCAGTCACACCTTGTTTGAAAAGACCCCCATCCACTGATAACAACCTCATCAAAGTTTGTTCATCGAGTTCATATGTTCTTCGAGCAGTCCAAAAACCACCGACATATTTTTTGTATTCATCAGGATCCATCGTGTCCTTCAAGTTTTTCATTTGCTGAACATAAATGTGAGCTGACTTTGCATAATTAAAATGCCCAGAAACGTGAAAAAAAGGAATCAAACGTGAAATGCAAGTCCCAGTCACCTGTTCTTTCAGCGTAGATGAAGTCCTTCACAAGATCAATCATTTTAAAATAAAGTACCCATATTTACTTCGTTTTCCAGGTCATCTAATTTTTGAGTTTTTTTTTTACAAATTCTTCATAAGGTTATGATTTGATTTCATCCAAGTTTTCTATAATAGATAGTAGTAAAAATGGTATTTTTGTAAGCAGAATGATATTCTAAACACTTTTTGTCTCTTGACATTTTTTCATTACAGAAGCCGAAAATGCATTTTTTTTTTTTTTACAAAATGTCAGCCATTTTGGATCCGTTATTTTGAATTTTGTACTTTTGACTTCGGATTCGTAATCAGCGACCTCAAAAATCCCCTATATATGAATTTCAATTAATTTGCATAAATAGTTTTTGAGTTACAAAAAAAGGGTGGAAAGGGGGTGGTTTCCAACCTTTACAGGGGTGTGCACCAAAATCGAAGATGTAGCATTTTTTCCTGGTGCGAAACTAAAGACAATGCAAAAGGTTTCATGTCGATTCGTTGACAGTCAAAAATTTAAGAGGTTTGGGCTCATTCTTGCAATTATTGGCTCTACTAATTAGGAAATGTATAAAGAGAATGCTTTTGCTAACACATTGTTAAAATGAGAATTTTATTTTTTATTACTGACACTCGTGAAGACAATCAGTTAACAATCATGCCGTAATTTATAATATCTTCATATTATCTTACTAATTAAAGCTTCAAAAATCAACTATCTATTAATTTTAAAGGTGCATTTATCACAAAATCAACTTATTATTGTTAGGGCTGATTTTTCAATAAATATATTCCACAGATAACTTGTATGAAGAATACATAAATTTGACAGTTCTTCATACAAGTTAACTTTAGAATAACTTTATTCTATTTTCATTAATTTGGTAAGTAAAAGTCTGTTATTTAAGTAATTATAAATGTCACAATATTAAGGTAAAAGTCTTTATATTCTTATACTAAGTTAAATGTAAACAAGGCATTCCATGTGCCCACTGTATAAAAATAACCTACTGCACTTTTCTGTACATAACTCGACCTTGACTCTACAACTACCTGATAGTAGTAACGTAACTGTAGGTACATTATTTTTTCCTTGTTTAGCAATATTAAGTAGGGGGTTTTAATTTATTTTTGTACTATTGTTTTGTTGTATAATACCTATGATGGACTCAAACAGCCATACCCAATTATATTATTTTAGTACAATAGATATTAATTTATATAATAACTGATATAGTATACACGTGGTGGCCGAGTTGGTTAGATCTTACACTTATTTAGTTATTTTAATTAACTTCAACTTTTACATTCAACATATTCTTGTTTCGATAGAAGGCATATTTCAGACACAAATCCTATTTAAAAGACCATAATAAACCCTCAAAACCTGGGTATATTTAGCCTAGGTATAAAAAATCATTAAAACTCAATTTTTCAGGGGCGGCGGACTTACCTTCCACGTTGTGTGAGGCCGCACATAACTGGCACAGACGCGGGTTGGTCATACACTCACTCACCCAGCACCTGCGGAATTGCTATACGTCGCACAGACAGGTATTTTAACCTAAAACGTGCTCAAAAATATTTTTACAGTTTTTTTTTTGCAAAAAGGTATCAAATGACTAAAAACATATTTTGGAAGATATAGAAGTGCAAGTTTAGTAATTAAATAAATAGAAATATAAAAGTTAGTCAAAAACATTTTTATTACAAAATACACAATCTTTTAAATATATACAAATGACACAAGTAGGTTATTTAAATAAATATAATAAAATATATATTATAAATAATAAACATAATAATAAACTACTAAATTAAACTAATTAATATTATATTGGAATAAGCTCATTCTTCATCACTAGTTGTTTTATTCTCTACTATGAAAAAATCAAGAGCTTCTTTTGAAAACATATTTTTATTTTTCTTGTTTCTCGGCCGAATACTACTTAAATAAGGATCAGATGTTAGTAGAAGCCGGTTAAGCACATCCTCATTGCATGCCGTCCTAGAAAATTTTCGTGAAAAACTCTCTCTATATTGGCGAAAGTGCTTGTTTCTGGCTTCTGAAGCTTCCTCTGACAATTGGCCAATCGGCAATAATGCATGGGTCATGACACTCGCAGAATGTATTAAAATTTTATGTACTGTGGGCGACATAGGTTGCCATGGATATAAATCTACATAATATTTCGCTGTATCCATTGTGAATTTTGAAAATGTATTTAAATTTATGTCATATCCTGAAGACAACACTTCTAGAATAACTTTAAATCTCTTTATTAAAGATAGGTCCACACCAGTAATAGAAGCCGCGTCTTCTTCGTTATTAAAAAACCTCCGTGATGTATTACCATCATTGGTGTTGCCATACCCAGCTTTCGGAATATCCACAAGTAAACCCATTTTATTGCGGAATTCTTTTTGAATACTGACTTTGGCCGCTTGGATTTTTTCTTTATCACTTTTCGCTGTTATGCGACTCTCATACACTCCTGCTTTTATTTTATATGAAAGATGCAGCAAAAATTCAAAAAACCTGATTCTGACGTGCAATATTGACAGCCCAAATTTAAATGTCTCAGGATTCTCCAGGTTTGTGGAAGACAAATCGTTAAAAGTCTTTGAAGTTTTACCGCAAATATAGCAACGCATTGTTGATACAGTATTCGTGGCAGCGTTGCACACCTTTCCATCGACCATTGTTGGCAGCAGTACATGGTTCACTTTTATGAGATCACTTACATTCGTTTCTTGTAGATTGCATGCTTGGTTTTCAATATATTTGATTTCTTCGTTAGTGATGTCTTTGTCTTCCTTCACATAACGGAAGCGTATTGGTCTGCAATATCTTGGCGAAGAAGGTTGCATATTCTGCCATATAATTTTATCAGAACACATCAGACGAAGGGGCACAAGAGAACTCACAAATATGTTAGCATCGCTATTACCGTCTTCTTCAAACTTTTGCTTATATTGGGTTTGAGCAGATCCATCACATCCCCACTTATATATAAGAGTTAAAACTGTGTTTGTATTCTCAAAACACTGCTCGAGAACCGGTTTCAAATATTTGCACAATCGCGATGATGTGTGATCCACTAATCTTGAAGTTTCACCTCTGCAACTGTCTCACTGACTTGTTTTGATGGATAACAATCTTGTTTAGCCCTTTGAACGTAGGTATAGCAGGGATATACCTCTTTGTTGGCCTGATAGATCACCTCATATTGATTAACAGTCAAATTAGCTTCGACGTATATGCTTAAAGCTTCTTCTGCGGTATGTTTATTAGTAGTTGTGGTTTTACTACCAATCGCAGCCGCATTCTGAAATTTCATAGCGCTCGTTGGAGATTTGGTCACTTCTTGTATTACTTTAGCAGCATCAATATTACCTGCGGCCCTTTGACTCATTTGTGCGGCATATGTAAGTTCATTAACGGGCACATTTCTTCTAAGATCCATTGTTTTGCGGCGCTTTGTTTGGTCACTTGATTCTCCGAATTCTTTACTTGGGCGACCTTTGGAATTTCTGCGAATCGGACCAGAAGGTAGTACAATATCTTCGCTAAGCCATTCTTTGTTGTTTTCTAAGAAACGAGTTTCGGTACATATTACAAGAGATCCATTTTCGTTTATAAACAACTTTAAAAACTTTGATAATTTTTTTAAGTTCATTTATTTTCTCAGGAGGGCACTTTGTTATCACTACAATTTTTTCCTCTAAATCTTCAAGTTTTTCATTAAGCAATCGTCGGGAGCTTCCTCTAACCAACTCATGCAGTTGTTTTCTGGTCATAGACATGACAGAACGACCAATATCTAGAACAAATTAAAAATGTGTTTGAAATTGCACCAAAGGGTGTGTATTCAAGGATTTTTTTTTCCAGGATGTGAATAGTTGTGAATGATTTTCTTAGCTACATTTATAGTAGATACCCTAAACTATAATACCAAGTGGGTTTGATGTTGTTGCGGCCTGTTGTATATATTCAAAAACACCAATGTTGGTTCAAAAAGACGAAAAGGGTAAAGTATTTTAGGTAATTAGTTATACTACTAGATAAGACTAAATAAACTTTAAAACAAAAACAAATTTATACTCAAAATATTGTACATACCTTGACTGACGATATCCATATTAACTTCTTTCACTAAAATCACTTTTAACATATACAAATACAACACAGAAATAAGGCTTTTGAGAAATGTCGCAAACAAATACGCGCGTAAATAACGAGTGCTGAGTTACGACTGATGGCACAGGGAATTGGAACGATCTATTCAGGTAGCGGGTTCTTTAACACGTGGTCAGTTTATCTACCTGCTTTGGAACATAATCTCATTCTTAGAAGTGAATGTTGATAAATTTGATTTATGAGCACGTTTTAGGTTAAAATACCTGTCTGTGCGTCGGGCGGCGGACTTACCTTCCACGTTGTGTGAGGCCGCACACAACTGGCACAGACGCGGGTTGATCATACACTCACTCACCCAGCACCTGCGGAATTGCTATACGTCGGGCGGCGGACTTACCTTCCACGTTGTGTGAGGCCGCACACAACTGGCACAGACGCGGGTTGGTCATACACTCACTCACCCAGCACCTGCGGCATTGCTATACGTCGGGCGGCGGACTTACCTTCCAGTTCAAACACTTCTTCAGACATTATGAAAACCAATATTATTAGTCTAATCTTTAAATAATTCACAAATAGTACTTATTCGCCGAGGATACGCATCAACCATAGATACACTTTGCGATGTATCACATGACAACCGTTGCTATGGAAACTGACAACGGACTTTTTACAAGGGACAATACCTAGGATCTTGGCCCTATTGGTCCTTGCCAAATAATGTGTGACATTTGTGTGCGTAAGCCATCATGTAAAACTTATGATGGGAATTTTCTAAGACGAGATGGTAATATCGATGCAATTATTTGAAGAAATATATTTAATAAATAAAACCTATTTGTCCAAACATTTTAATGAAGATTAGTTAAACCTACTTATCATCCACACTTCCATACTAATATAAATGCGTTTTAGATCGTAGGGTATTGGAGAAACTATGGGACTGGCGACGCGACATGTTCTCTAGTCCGCTCGGGATAACGCGCGTACATGATCATGAGGTAGATAAGAAACTTTCTACAACTAAAATTACTTAAGTAACTATTTTTCCATATATTTTTGTAGAAAATATTTCAAATGAATTGTAGCACGAAACAATACTTCTGTACCTTAGCGATTCGAGTCCAGTTAGAGTATACAATTTTCTAAGGATAATAAGTATAGGAAAACATATTTTTCACAATCTCAACTGCTTTTTTTGTTGTTTTCGGCATTAATCTATAAGAATAATGACGAGAAAAAGTACATGACTGTTGAAGAACCGTCTCATACTTGTACAAGATATTCAGATTCTTACACCGTGTCTGCTGTGTCCGCTCGCCAGTGGAACAATTTGCCTTTAGTCATCAGTCGAGCGCCAAAACAACTCTGATCGCGCACTTCCTAAACAAACCAAACAACAGCTGATCAACAGCGTGTGTCTCGATATCTTTTGTGTGCTGTTTTAATATCTATTTTCTACTTTATTTGTGTATAGTATACCAATATGTATGTTTATATATGGATATATGTATGTATTATTTTTTATGTAGATATTGTATTATATATGTCGGCAGGATGTGTGGGCATTCGTTGCCGGACTGGTCGTCTTCCATTATGGTAGACGAAAATAAGACTCGATATCCACTCAGTATAAATAATTAGATTAGTTTACTCAACAATCATCTCGAAATAATCACACAGGAATCGGATGGATACGGATTACTATTGGAACGCGGCGAGGTCGGAGCGAGGTTGCGCCACGTGCGTTCAGTTCGATGTCTAATCACAAAGTGTGTGTTAAAATGCCGGAATCTTCAATGACAGCTCGCACAGTGTTGCCAACACCCGTTTCCGAATACGCCCAAGTCGAATCAATTCGGTTCGGCTTGACGTTCCGTTTCGAAATCCACGACACGGCCATCTTGACACGTCACACGTCTCTGTGTGATGTACCTGAAAATAATAAAATTCAACGACAGTAAACAAAGCCTCGTCTCGGCCTATCCTGCATAAAATTAATTGACGGGGCTTTACTTCAAATAAACAACATTCATGTTAAAGAATAACTTTATTCTTAATTAATATCACTCGCATCTTTTAAGGAACATCTTAATTCATGTTAGACAAATTTGAACCGTTGACCCATTAAAACATTGATTTATTGAAACATTGAACCATTGAAACATTAAACCATTGACCCATTGAAATATTAAAACATTGAACCATTAAACCATTGACCCATTGAAATATTAAACCATTGAACCATTAAACCATTGACCCATTGAAATATTAAACCATTGACCAGTATTCAATCACTAACATTTGGCAGCTTGCTCTGCAAAAACTTTACATAATCCTTCTTAGTGACCATACATTCAAAAATCAACTCCGCTTGCTACGAATAGTTTCTCTCTTTTTTTTCGTCATCTACGCTTCTTTCAGCGTCAACTATCGCCATTACCACCTAAATCGAGTGATAACAGCTCATGCCACCTCCATCGAGTGACAAACTTCAACTTTCCATTACCACCTAAATCGAGTGATAACAGCTCATGCCACCTCCTTCGAGTGACAAACATCAACTTTCCATTACCACCTAAATCGAGTGATAACAGCTCATGCCACCTCCATCGAGTGACAAACATCAACTTTCCATTACCACCTAAATCGAGTGATAACAGCTCATGCCACCTCCATCGAGTGACAAACATCAACTCTCGCCATTACCACCTAAATCGAGTGGTAACAGCTCACTATTCTAAGCAAGTGAGACAAATCAATTAAATCAAAATCAACTTCTGACTACCAAATACTGGTCAATGTACTATAGACTTTTCACAACACTAAACTCTATAGGGATATCATTATAGAGCATTAGTCTCAAACGGTCGTGGGCATACTTGTGCGCGTATTGTTTAATAAAATTAACATAGTCGGCGCCTCCAATTTGTAGAACTGATAGGACGACGACTATAATACTAGACATAGTGTAACTCAGCACATACCTTTTGTAGCATCGCTCCTTAACGATCATCACTGGCGTCAGTATAAATTTCAGTCGGTCGCTCAGTATCAAAAACACGGTACTTATACAGCCCGCCTACGTGTTTCCAATTTTAGGATTTTACAAATTTTACCTATTCCGGAATTCCGGATCTAAACCCCCCTTTTTTTTTGTTAATCAGTACCTAACCATCAGTGCGGAAAAGCGTAAGATGCCTAAAGGAGGTTCCCAGCTCAATTAATTGTAAAACTTTCGTTACTATAGTAGAAACTGTTTTAAATTCATGTTTAAATCTAAACTTAAAATATTCACTGTAATTATATTTGGTTTTATTTTACCAGCTCCTAATAATCTCTCATATCCTTCGTATTCAAGTATTAAGAAATTAATATTTAGACAAAACCGAAAAATTGTATGTTAAGCTATGAGAACAGTGTTTTATTTACTGCAGCAGCAGTCCTAGATTATTTCATTATGAAAGCACACAACCGAAAACGATTTAGTAGTTATGATCATTCGGTACACCATTAAGAAGGCAAAAGTACGTACCGTATAGGGTCACGAACTATCTAAATGTCTAATTAATGATAGCCACTTCTCATATCTAAGGAGATTTATTAAGTGTTAATTTACTCTTGAATTTGATTATAAATAGGAGAAAGTGTAAAATGTCAGAGACGGTATTACAATTAAATTCATACTATAACGCATGGTCTATCGGTATTTTGATAATTAAGTTTAATCTCAGTCTAACTGAGGTTGTAATTCCGAAAACTACTTGAATTCGCATTTCAGTAGCTAAGCTAACGGGTTTGTCTTAAAGTAACAAAGTCAGCACAAAAATTCTCAAAGCATGTTTATTAAACTTCATGGTAAATTTTCACTGAAAACACCAATTAAATTAAACGATTCCAATATGGGTATTAAATGATAGGAAACTAATCAGGATCGGCATGAAATGATCATTCGAGGGAAAACCCCTGAACTACAATCAAAGCTTGTAAATACGAATTTAACTTATTTTTACTTAAACCTAAAATCATAGATTGCGTTTACTAAAAAATCATTATTATTATTTTTCACGAACACTCAGCACCCTAATCAAAATAAAAAGAAAACTTCTCACCCGAGTTGTGAAGGTTCACCTTAGCTGATTATCAGGTTATCCCTCTCGATGCACTATTATGGCTTCATCTATCTGTGGTTCCTGGGCACCGGGTAGCAATGTTGTCCAGCACGCACGCAGGTTAAATCACAAAGCAGTTTATCTTTTGCCTATTTTGGGTAACTGAAATTAATGCTGGCAGGGATCGATTAGCATTGCCGCTATTGTTGCGGAGCCGCAATGATATTCTACAACACGATGATACACCATTCTACACTTTTAATATTAATTTTCATGCAACCGGGGCTCGAAACTTTTAGTGAAATCGTCATTCACTGAGTATTTGTTAAATTTACTATCATTGCCAATGGTTCATCTAAATTTGTCATCACTTTATTGGCATACCTACTAAAATTAACATTTTCCTATTTGATTGTATCATTCATTATTTTTAATTAAATTTCACCCGGTATTTGTATTGTAAAATCGAGATAGGAAAAGTTTTCTTAATTGTGGCCAAGTAACACCAACAAAAGTAGTTTTAACTAACAATGACTCGGCCTTTTTAATGTAAGGCTAATAGAGAACAACAATTAAATTACCTATACAGTATAATTAAGTTTATTGCAAACATAAATCGACCATATGCTACTATTATAAGCATCGCTATCCGCGATATATGGGAAACATCCCATTAAAACGAATTGTGATTCATTTTGATTTGGTTCTCAACCAGGTTTAACTTTTTTTTTGGTATTAAAATAATGGTAACAGAGACACTCACTTTTTGATATTTTCACACTGACCTTTGGTTCTTACTCACGTTGTCGACTTGTTCCATATTTTATTTCGGGTCCCACTTCTGATGTCGGCAGGATGTGTGGGCATTCGTTGCCGGACTGGTCGTCTTCCATTATGGTAGACGAAAATAAGACTCGATATCCACTCAGTATAAATAATTAGATTAGTTTACTCAACAATCATCTCGAAATAATCACACAGGAATCGGATGGATACGGATTACTATTGGAACGCGGCGAGGTCGGAGCGAGGTTGCGCCACGTGCGTTCAGTTCGATGTCTAATCACAAAGTGTGTGTTAAAATGCCGGAATCTTCAATGACAGCTCGCACAGTGTTGCCAACACCCGTTTCCGAATACGCCCAAGTCGAATCAATTCGGTTCGGCTTGACGTTCCGTTTCGAAATCCACGACATATATATTTTATGTTATTGTATTACTATAATTTATATAAGTTTATTAAAATTTAAATTAAGCACCCGACTTCGAACACAATCTTAAAGGTTAGCTGGTAGATAATGCCTGAGGCATTAAGTTCGGCTTTGTACATAAATTTTGTTTACTGTGCAATAAAGTATTTAAATCAGAATTACAAATGAAATGAAATGAAAATTAATATATTTTATTGGCAAAAATTCAAAAAAAAATGTTTTAGGGGTTAGTCCAAGAACAGAATGTTTTAGGGGTTAGTCCAAGAACAGAATGTTTTGTGGGTTAGTCCAAGAACAGAATTTGCCTAAAATAAAAAGTTACGTAAAGATGATTTTTTTCTTTCTCATTCTAGCATACAACATATAATAATAATATGTAGGACAACTACAAGGAATAGCGAAAAATGCTCAAAGGAGTCTCGGGACCGATTTTGGTAAAAACTAAAACTGCATTAGATTTGTGAAAAAATTATTCTCACAAATCTAATGCAGTTTATTTTGAAAAAAAAAACTCACCTTTATTATAGCACCAGCTGATAGTATCGCTTATAAAGATCAAATTCTGGTTATATCTAGCGACAAACTAAATAATAGCTAATTTTTAATAATAAATAAAAAAAAAAAAAAAAACATTGTTCGTCTCCTTTACAAACTAATCACATTGTTTGTAATACATACATACATATCATCACGGGTCTTACGGCGCCCGAGACCGCCTAGACGGCCTCAGGGTACCCAGCGGAGGGGTTTTTAATCCCATCTCGCCGTTGCCGATGGTATGAGTCTACACCATCAATTATGTCTTTCCCAAGTGGCTCTTCTGGTGGTATAGATGGAATAACACCTCAACATCTTAAAGATCTCATATCATTTTTCTTAAAGATCTCATATCTTTTTTTCTTTTCCTGTTTACCAACTCTTTAAAAAATCTATCACAGAAGGATCCTTGCCCATGGTATGGAAGCAAGCACTCATAACACCAATTTTTAAAGGTGGTGATTCTCACGACGTCACAAAATACAGACCAATCTCTAAACTGTGTGTACTGGGCAAGATATTTGAAAAAATCGTCACCTCACAACTATCATGTGTTGTTTCCAGGCACATTTCCTTACAACAGCATGGCTTCTTTAAGGGTAGAAACGTCGAAACCAATCTTGTAACCTTCACAGATTTTGTATTGAATGTACTTGATGCAGGTGGCCAGGTATACACGGTATCCGTATACCGATTTTTCTAAAGCTTTTGACAAAGTTCACCACAAAACACTCATTGAAAAATTGTTAAACCTCGGTATACACGGTGACCTCCTGAGATGGTTGCAATCTTACATCAACAACCGAAGCCAAGCTGTTGCACTTAAAGGCTATACTTCTGGGTCACTCCAGGTGACGTCGGGAGTGCCGCAAGGTTCTCACTTGGGTCCTCTCCTATTTACATTATACATCAATGACATTGACGCAACTCTCTCACATTCCTGTCATCTTCTATATGCAGATGACACAAAGATTTTTAGAGCAGTTTTGACAACTAGCGAATGCTTGGAACTCCAAAGCGATCTAAATAGTTTCTGTCACTACTGCACGGAAAATCAACTTCTACTGAATATGGATAAATGCCAGGTAATAACTTTCACCAGAAGAAAAAATCCCATAACTTTTCCTTACCACCTTGGGAAGACTCGCATAGCCCGAGTGGATCGTGTTCGGGATCTGGGGGTGTTGCTTGACTCCAAACTGCACTTTAACTTGCACATCGACCAAATCATAACCAAAGCATTTAAGAGCCTCGGATTTATTTATAGAATATGTAAACCCTTTAAAATGCTATCTACCTACCTAACGTTATACCACTCTTATGTTCGTAGTGTATTGGAGTTTGGTAGTGTAGTCTGGAATCCAGGCTACGCTGTACACACAGTGAGATTAGAGAAAGTTCAAAATAAATTTTTGAAAGCCCTCGAGTATCGAACTCGAAACAACTTCCCTAGCTATGATGAAGCCGCCGCTCGATACTGACTTTCGTCTCTCCATAACCGTAGATTATATTTTGACTCCGTTTTTTGTATAAAATTGTAAATAACATAATTGATTCTCCATCTTTATTAGAAAAATTAAATTTCATAGCACCGCGAACCTCATCTCGTTCTCAAAACAGTTTTTACATAAGACATTGTCACACTAACTACGCCAAAAATACCTTTTTTAGACGCAGTTGTGATTACTACAACAAAAACGCCCATAATATTGATATATTTTCCTTATCTTTTGCAAAATACAAGAGAACCATTGGAGATATATTATTCACATAATTTGTTAATGTATCTATTGTTTCTATTATATAAATTATAATTTTTGTTCCTAATTTGCTTTATATATTACCAAGATCTTTATTCCGAACTGTCTTCTTTCTTAAGTATATTGTCTTTGTTTAAGGGTACACCAATGTCTGTTTATTACTCTCTTTCCATTTATCTATGTTTGTTTGTGACTGTATTGTACCTAAATAAAATAAAATAAATCATTTTCGGCTGGAGATTCAGCTAAAATTTTAATAAAAAGCATTACTAAGCTTTGTAACTTTATGCTAGAGGGCAAAGTTTGTGAACATTTCCTATCATATTTATTATTATCTTCCACTGGGATTTAATAAAATACATGTAGTTTAAATCAGAAACACTATAATTTCAACCACGTTTCACAATATAAATTATTAAAATTAATAATACTATAAAAATAACCTAAAAGATGGCTGCGTTCGTACGACCGGTGGATTGAGATCTCGGCAACCGAATGGTTCCCCTTTTCACCGTCATGCGCATGCGCCACTTTCATGGAGTGTTGCTGGCATACAAAAATAATACTTTATGTTTGAATGTATTTATAAATAACGATGAGCAATATGGACTAGGTAAAATTATAGAGTTATATATATATATACATGGTGAATTTGAATGGGTGTACTTTGGGCTAATATGATGTTCTACTGATCAATACGAACAACTTTTCCTATGGAACCATGTGTCGCAAATGAAAAAAAAAATTGCCTTCTCTATACAAACTAGTAAAGTTAAAATGACCAATTTGTATGGGGAAGCCATATTTATTTTTTATTTGCGACACATGGTTCCATGGGAAAAGTTGTTCGTATTGACCAGTAGAACATCATATTAATCCAAAGTACACCCATTCAAATTCACCCTGTATATATATATATATATGTATTATAGTGATATGCTAACAGCTCGGCCGTCCTGTTCAAAGCGAGTCCCTTCGCTTCACTAAGCAACAGAAATAAACATTGAAAACTAAAAGTACTTAAGTTAAACAATTAAGGCCATTTTTTTTATTATTTTTTTTTATTATATTGGCTAGGTTATTTTATCGGGTTATTTATTTAGCCAAAGGTATTATCGGTGACTGATTAGATCAGTACCGAAAATATAAAAATTATATACGTGGTGGCCGAGTTGGTTAGACCTTGGACTTAAAAACACTTAGGTCCCTGGTTCGAATCCCGGTGTGTACCAATGAGTTTTTAATTAATAAAAATTTATGTACATTTGTTTGACAACACCACTATAGTGCCTCGGAGAGCACGTTAAGCTGTCGGTCCCGGTTTCGCTATACCAACTTGTGAAACTGTTTATAGATGGGTTATTGAGTCTATTCAAAAACATCGCGACGAGCTAGCCACTTGTTCGGTGTAAACTCATACCATCGGCTACGACGAGGTGGGATTAAAACCCCTCCGCTGGGTACCCTGGGGCCGTCTAGGCGGTCTCGGGCGCCGTAAGGCATCCGTGATGATATGTTATGTATGTTGTATGTTATATAAAAATAATGGCTCCTAATTATTATATTTATGACAAAATGACTCTTAATCAATAAAAAAAAATTATGATCATAAAATATTGGTTTGATAGTTCTAAACAAATATATAATTATAATGTAACAATTAAGTGAGTGAAAGAGAGGGAAAAGTAAGAAACATAAAATAAATTGGTCGATCAACAAAAATATAAATAAAACATGAATAAGACTAACAATTCTCACTTAATAACAATGTACCTTCTTAATTAAATTGACAATTCTTATTCATTAACAATTTGGATAATAAAAGTAATTTACCTTTGTTATTATTAAACTTAAAACAACAATACTAATATATAAATTTACTAATATATAATAACCTATAACTTATAGTTCTAGGGCTTTAAATACATAAGCAAACTTGAGATTTGTAATCATTAGGTTATGATATTTTTATTACACCCTTCATACATAAAATATTTGACTAATATTATCACCTAAATATAAAATAAGTTATTAATTAATCTTTATCACTATTTGTGTCATCAGAGTTACTGTCGAAGTCCCTGTTGAAGCTTAGCCACGGTTGTATTTTATCAATGGCTACAATTGCTTCATAACGGGGACCATTTTTACGTGTAAGGGGAGTGTCTTCAACTAAAAATCTATCATGTTCGAGTATCTTTGTTATACGATACGGGCCCTGATACTTTAAGACAAGTTTTTGAGATCTGCCATCGTGAGGTAAATGCCTTTCTATACGGACTAGATCACCAACCACATACTTTTTGCTATCTATTCGGCGTTTATTGTAACGTTCAGCGTCTTTACCTTGTTGGGTAGTCATTTAGGCGCTTGCTTCATTCCTAAACTCGTTTAGTTTGTCTAGTTGTATAATGTTGATAGTATCATTAATTATTGAACTTAACATACCTTGAGTCCTATTTGTAATATTAAAGCCGAATAGTAATTCTGATGGTGATTTCTGAGTAGTTTTATGAATTGTTGTATTTAATCCTAATTGTATGTCATTTATATATTGATCCCAAGATCTATCATCTTTACCATGAGTTGAGGTTGAGAGCGCATCTAGAATAGTTATATTAAACCTTTCGACTTGCCCATTTGCTCTTGGGGTGGCAACAGCGTTGATTATATGTTTTATCCTTTATTCCTGAGCTTCAGCACAGTTATACCAAAATATATGGGGTATATTATCACTGCCAGCTCCCTTATTTAGATCTAATTTAAGAAGAGATTTTCTTACCATGTCTGTAGATATGTATGTTTTACTAATAGAGTCATTTGCCACATTAGGGGGTGGGGATAGAGTATAATTATTGTTGGGTGTACCAAAAACATTTTTGAAAAATATATTAAACGCGTCGCACATACTTTTACCATCGGTATATGATTTGTTGTCGAATGTCAATAATCTTGGATAATTGGAACCCCCTATCATTGCCTTAATGTAGGACCATATCTTTTTAGGATTGTGTTTTATAGAATCCTGCATAGATGTTGTATATTTTTTAAAACACGCATCTCGAATCCGACGCTCTCTAGACCGTAATAAAGCAAATTGATCGTAATCTAAAGGATTTTGAAACTTTTTCCAAAGTTTGTGTGCTTTATTTTTTTCTTTATTTATTTTAATTAGTGCTGGGCTAAACCAAATGGGATACCTATTATTTTTTATTGTTATTGCGACTTAGAGGAACAAAGTTTGAAACAGATATATCAATATAGTTATAAAAAATATCTAAAGCGTCATTCGTTAATTCGTTATTAAGAATTCTACTCCATTCAATATCAGATAAGTATCTGTTAATTTTATAATAGTCCGCTTTCCTAAAGTTGCGTGTTTCTTTATTAGCTTCGACAACTCAATATCAAGTAACTGACAAAGAACAAGAATTTAATATTAATTTATTGTTGAAGGCCACGGCTCTTGTTAATAAGCTACCTGATTTAATAATTATATCGCTATTGGAAACATTCTGTATGAGTAGTGCAGAACGTCCACCTTTAACTTCATATGTACCAGGGAGGAGGTAATATTTTTCTCCGGGTACTCCTCTAATTGATCCGTTAACATAAACGGTTATATCTAAAATTGCATAGCGTTGATAGGAATTTCTAGTTCATTAACAGATATGAGGCACATTTTATCTGATGTATCGATTTTGTCAAAATATAACCCGTCAGGTGTTTTGGTGATGATAATGGAAGGTTTTTCTGTGAAAGAATGACCTAATAGAACAGGATATTTTATTACGTAATCTTCTACTACATAAATTTCTATAATTTCTGTAATATCTTGGATTTCAACTGAAGCAACTATTTTCCCTAACGGCGTAATCAAATTGTTTCCTATACCTCTTAAAACTGGCATTTCATCTATTGTATTAATTTGTACGCCCAAGGACTGCGCAGTACTCTGCTTTATTAACGTACATTGACTGCCAAGATCAACATGGCAGGTAAAAGGAAGTTTATTTATTTTAACTGAAATTATATACTTATCATTACTATTATCGACCGCAACTGCGACTTTTGAAACCTGTTTTTCCTCTACCTGATGCTCGATTTGACGGCGATCAATATTACGATTATACGTACGGTTCCGAAAACAGTTAGCTGCGCCATGACCAGAATTATTGCAAGCTGTACACTTAATTAAGGGTTTTGTACATTTAAAACTTGGATGACCAATTTCTTTACAGTTAAAACATTGGATATTACTATTAAAATTTATGGGTTTAATACTACCGGCTGTTCTATTTATCTGATTGACCCGTCCTCTTTCGTACCTGATCCGTTTTGAAGGATCATGACTATCCCTAAGCGCGTTTACCTTAACAGTCATAAAATATCCTAAAACATGCTCAGGTTCCTTAAACTGTGCAGCTTGACCGCCTACTCTAACTGCACGATCGTCTACCCCGTGAAGAATACAGTCTGTCTACCTACTATTTTACATCTGTGTAGTAAGTTGATTTTGGAATAGTAATATTGCTCTAATGATTCCCCGTACCTTGCACGTTTGGCTAGCATTTCAGTGAGTAGTTCTGCGTAGTCTTCGCGACATGGGAAAGATTCGATTAACTTATTCTTCCATTGAGTCCAAGTATAAAGCATAGTGGGTAGACTTTGGTACCAAGATTTAGCAATGCCTCTCAACTTGGGTAGTGAATAATGTATTATTTCTTTTTCAGTCCAATTATATATTTCTGAGCATTCCTCAACCTTGGTTAACCAAGTCAATATAGTTTGTTCTCTATTCATGGGATCAAACTCCGGTATGACATTATCACTGTAAGATAATTTTGACCTATCGGGACCTTGTGATTCTCTTAATATTGTTAGAAATTTGTCTAGAACTTCGTTAGTATTAAGGTTGTTTTGATTAGAATTAGATTTTGGTAATAGTGAAGATTCTGACAAACGCGTACCATACGTCTCACCTGACGAACTGGATGAAGATCTCCGACGTCTTAATATTCGCCTGCGAGATTTCCCCTGTTTCTTCCTTCTTTTACCGTCATCCGCCTGTCTATCTGAGCCGCTTGAATATTTCCTCTTTATACTAGTAATCCTTCCACCTTTGTCTCGTTGTTTTCTGTTTCTATGTCGATTCCCATTTACTATTAATGCATCATATCCATAATGCCCTGAGCCATGGGCGTCACCTCTACCCTGAACCTTGGGTACTTCTTGGTGATCATCATGCCCTAAACCCACGGGCATGACCATCATTAGGCCCTTGACCTCGGGCAGTACCATACTCTCCACCTTGAGTAGTACCATACCCTTCACCTTGGGTAGTACCATACCCTTCACCTTGGGTAGTTCCATACCCTTGACCTTGGGTAGCACCATACCCTTCACCTCGGGTAGTATTCCCAACACACCCTTGACCTCGGGTGGCATCATACCCTTCACCTCGGGTAATATCATAACCAACCCCTTGACCATGGGGAGTACCATACCCTTCACCTCGGGTAGTATCGTCAATAAACCCTTGACCTTGGGTATCATCCTGGACGGGCCTTTCTCCTCGACCCTCACTCATAGCGCATCTAAAACAAAACATGGAGTGATCTGTATTCTGTATATTAAATATTATATTATACTTTATTATTAAATTTAAATAAGTTATAATTTAACTACAAATCAAAAAAAAAAATCTTAAGTAACATTAAAAATAAACTAACTTATAAATTAATAATAAAAAAACCTAAAAAATGAAAATAAATCTATACCAAGTAATAAATTTCTTCCAAATCGCTATCAATCGGGAGGGTACCCAAAAGGCTGGCTGCGTTCCCTCGTTGTATAGCGATGCTAATGCGCTGTCCGAAGAACGATCCAGCCCTTAGGTCACCAGATGCGTCGATCAAACGCTTTGATATATATTTATATATATAATGTGCTCCTGGTCCCCACGGCCCCATGGTTTCCACCCCAAATGGTTCAAATATGTAGTCTGTACTCAGAACTGCATATTTGCGTCGTTTGAGATTTTCTAATGTAGAAGCGGCGGCGCCAGCCTTTTGGGAAGTCCCTGGTAAGTGGGACGGCGCAAAGGTATCGGCACATGTTGCGTCCCATACCAGACACCGTCCACCTGCCCAGGGTACTAATGACATTCCATCCGGTCTCTTGCCATCGTCTCTAGCCAAACCGTTTGGTTCTAAGATCGCAGGGATAGAGGCGCTGGCAAGAGCCCGGCGTATAATTTGATTTAGGCTGGCGTGACGCGATATTCTACCACCGCTCCTACAGCATGAAAGGCCATGATGACCAAGTTGATCGACCATCGCCCCGCATTGACAGCGATGTGGAAGAAAACATGGAGTGCCCAGGCGTAGACATATTGCCAAACGTAGAGTATTGTGGTCAAGTAATGTGCCGATATTTGATGATGGTAACGCCTGCAACCAAAGCCCCGATTCCCATTGGGCAACAGCTAAAAGGCGAGCTCGCTCTACAGAAATACTTGTCGATGACAATAAATCCTTTTGTACTAATTTGCAGAGCGGCTCGTCCCATGATTTTTGAAATGATTCTGTGAGAGGAGTTTGTGCGGGTGAACATTGCTCACACCAAGCTATTCTAGCTTCGGCCAAGTATGAGATCTCGAAATCACTTAGTGATGGAAATAGTATTTTACCCACGAGATCTTTCACACTATAGGCCGAAGATAGAAAAGCCGGTAGTGATACACTTGAAATTTTTCTTATACCCAAACCCCCATATCTAATTGGCAAGGAGGCTTGGGTAAACATTTGATCGTTTAAATTTATATTTAATAGTTTTGACAAGAATTTTTTAATAGCTTTATCCATGTTTTCTAATAGATGTTTGAATTTCCACATGTGCGAACAGCGTAAAAAATAAAAAAATTTTGGTACAAATAAACAATGCCTAATGATGTAAAAAGCCATATGGGTATTAATTTTAAATATACGGTCAGAAACTGAATTAAAATTATGTATTTTTTCCTGAATGAAATTTGGAATTGCCTCGTCTAAAACGGGTGATCCTAATAGGCGAAGTGAATCTTTAGGAATAATTTTGATGCCAGGAGCCAAAATATTAAATTTAGTAAATGTTGTTTGTATGTCAGTATATGATTCAGGAAAATATATCTCACATTTTGAAAAATTTAGTTTTAAGCCAATATTGCCAAATTCCTGTATTATGGATTCCAAGTCATTAAATACGGTGTTGACATCGCCTCCTAGGGTCCCATCATCCAAATACCATACGTTAAATTTAGAGGTTAGTTTTTGTATGACTGAATGAATGCCGAGACTAAATATAACTGGCCCAAGGGGATCGCCTTGCTGACAACCAACACATGAGTATAAAATATTATTATTGTAAATTAATTTGGAATTTCGATAATAACATTGCCAAATAAAACTGTAAATGTTGGGTATCATATCTTTAACTTTTGTTAGTAAGGTGCCTCTGTCTATTGAATTAAATGCATTTTTAATGTCAACTTTTAAAATAATGTTCTGATTATTATTTTTCAAGAAAGTTCGAAGTGCATGTACTGCCGCCTCACAGCCACCTTTTGAGCCAAAACCAAGCTGATTCGGTTGAAAATAGTTCGTAAGGTTTATTGCTTTTACACATAATTTAGCTGCAATGCGACGGTATGTAGTACCAACAGCTATGGGCCTGATACCACCGTCTTTTTTAATTAGTGCACAAAGATTTGCTCCGTACAATATTTCTGTTATATTGTCATTTACATTTCCAGATAGCATTAAATTAAGAAGAGCAGTTAAATCTTTCAAAAGTGTCTCGCTAGCTTCACCACAATTTTCTTGAAGTAGGTCTTTTAAATGTTGCGGCATTAGTCCATCAAAACCAGCAGCAGATCCACCTTTGAAAGAGAAAACTGCCCTTAAAACTTGTTCGGTAGTAGCCTGTAATTTTGGGTCGGAAGAATTTGGTGGATCAGGTAACCTTAGGCTGTCATTTAGGTGAAGCGATGGATGCTTATCTTCTAGAGCAGACAGAGTATCCGGAGAATTTGGAGCAAAGGTGTCACTGGAAAATAGGATTCAACTAAAGAATTTAAATTACTTTTTCTTGGAGAAGAATAATGCATATCATTTATGTTTCGAATTCTATTACAATTTTGTTTGATAAGGGCAGTCAATGTTTTGTTATTTTCTATTTGTACATTTAAAATTTTGTATGGTAACAACAGTAAATTTTCCCATGCTTCTTGTGAATTTTCCTTTACTGTTTGCGTATTTGCTTAGAAAAAGTGTGTGCCACAGAAATACGGGCTCCTCTAGGGATTCGTTTTACTATTGGAACAGATTTTTTTAATTTAGATAAGGTTTTACAAAAAGGCTCTGAGTCTTCTGCATAATTATTACTTGTTGATTGTTGTGGTAATAAAGGGATTATGGGGTCATGTGTTCTATTATGCACTTTACCAGTATGAATATTAAGACCTCTTTGACCTTAAAAAAACGTGGTTGTATGCAATTTGGGCATTGTAATAAATTCTCCAGTGACAAAACATTACCATCATCTAACGGCACAACTTGACCAACTGGCTGGGACATCCAAAAATAAATAAGAGGCTAAATATGATAAAACAAAAAAAACCCTGATTAACAAAAATATATATAAGAAATAAATACCTATGTAAAATAAAATGAATACCTAATAATAATAGTAAAAGATAAAATATCTAAGTACCTAATAAAAATGATTAAAATTATAACTATGAAAATGTCTTTGAAAAAGTCATTATTCAAATATTCGAGTCAAATACCTTAGTATTAATAATAATAACTCTATGGTATTAATACTCAATCTTCTTTTTGGTGACAATAAACTTGTTTACATAATTTTCTTCATAGATATATATTTTCAAATTTGGGTATATATAAATATCGGCTACGACGAGGTAGGATCAGAAACCCCTCCGCTGGATATGGTCTCGGTCGCCGTAAGACACTCGTGATGTAGATGCTATGATAGTAATTCCTTAGATTATGTATTCGTCACAATCATTAACAATGCACAGTAAATAAATAAATATATTATTCACAATATAAATTATTAAAATTAATAATACTATAAAAATAACCTAAAAGATGGCTGCGTTCGTACGACCGGTGGATTGAGATCTCGGCAACCGAATGGTTCCCCTTTTCACCGTCATGCGCATGCGCCACTTTCATGAAGTGTTGCTGGCATACAAAAATAATACTTTGTAATATTATATTGGATTTTGCCACAATATGTTATAATTTGAAGAATCACGTTGCAACAGGTGACGACACATCATAACATTTGACATACACACGTCCAATCATTAACAATGCACAGTAAATAAATAAATATAATAGAGAATATCCATGTAACGCCAAAAATGGGTATATAGATGTTTATATTGTGGCCTCTTTTTTTGACACATAAGATATTATTATTATTCTTATATTATATTATTAAATAAAATAAAATAAACTATTTTTTTTTCAAACACGAAACGCAATCCGCATATAGGTACTCTATCATTATACCAATGTTACATGTACCTTCCTTATTATCACTCTTTAATTTCCACGTGAATAAGCATAGACGATCAAGTTATTCTGAAACACCTCCCCCCCCCCCTTGCTCCAGCCAATGTCACAACATGTAAAGAAGTGATGATATTATTAACACATTAAATAATATTCCTATGTATATTATAATTTATTACAATATTATAAGTAGTGAAATGACCTTGTAAACGGAGTCCCCAGCTCAAAACCAACGCCAGCCCTAATGCGTCTTTTGATATAAATTATACATTTACCCTGGATATAAATTTTGTAGATAGTAAATTATTGTATAAATTATTAGATATTTATCACCAAAAAGTTAATTAATATAGAAATTGTATATAAATTAATATTTAAATAAATATACATGTTAGGCCCGACCGTAGCATTGCATCGAAATTATAACATAACATAAAGAAAAATCATTAAAAAAAAACTGTAATAATTTAGTTTGATAATACTTGAAAACCTTAAATATTAAAGCCACCATTAGTAAGAGTGAACAATAAGTATAAAATAAAAATGCGGGTAATATATAAATTTGGAATAAATAGATAAATAAAAATGTGAAAGAAAAAAAAAAGAGGAAAAGAAAAACTCTTTCCTGTGTACATTATTAAAGGTTATTTAGTGAAAGTTTATAATCCTTGTTTTGTTTTATTTATGCACTAGATCGTAATATACCGTTAATGTGAAATATATATTTGATGTGTAACAATTTATTCATTAAAAGGTTACATACCGGGTGTTTTGTCCGTGATTTGCAATGTGAGCGTCTCGAGAATTATATTTAAATCCACAAAATTCTCGTCAATCCCGCTTCTGAGATATTATCTTCCACTGGGATTTAATAAAATACATGTAGTTTAAATCAGAAACACTATAATTTCAACCACGTTTCACAATATAAATTATTAAAATTAATAATACTATAAAAATAACCTAAAAGATGGCTGCGTTCGTACGACCGGTGGATTGAGATCTCGGCAACCGAATGGTTCCCCTTTTCACCGTCATGCGCATGCGCCACTTTCATGGAGTGTTGCTGGCATACAAAAATAATACTTTATGTTTGAATGTATTTATAAATAACGATGAGCAATATGGACTAGGTAAAATTATAGAGTTATATATATATATGTATTATAGTGATATACTAACATTATATGGTGCAAAATTATGCGCTTTCAATAAAAAAAGATGGTGGAATTAGGCCAATCGCTATTGGTTGTACTTTTCGCCGTCTTGTTGCAAAAATTGCATGTCGTCATATATACCATCTTTTAAAAAATATATTTCAACCTTTTCAAGTAGGTTTTGGTAGCAAAGGCGGCTGTGAGGCAACGTTGCATTCAGTTCGTTCATTTTTATCTAATACCGATACAGAAATTTTATTAAAAATAGATATTCAAAATGCATTTAATTCTTTAAACAGAGAAATCATATTGCAAGAAACTTACAAACACGTGCCTGAAATTTATTCTTTTATTAATCAATGTTATGGTAAAAATTCTCATCTTCTCTATAATTCAAATATCATAAATTCAGCTGTGGGGTGCCAACAAGGTGACCCATTAGGTCCTGCTTTATTTAGCCTAGCTATACAACCCATTATTAGTACTTTAAAGTCAGACTTCAACGTATGGTATCTAGATGATGGTACCCTATGTGGAAAAGCTGATACTGTATTAGATGATTTAAAAAACGTATCAGAGAATTAAGACATATTGGTTTAAATTTAAATCACAGTAAATGTGAAATTTTTCTATGTGACAAATTATCTAATTCTGAGAGAAATAATATTTTAAATTTAGCAAACTCAATTTCGCCTAATATAAACAATATTTCAAAAGAAAATCTTTCTCTCTTAGGGGCTCCTATTTTTGAAGAAGGCATTATACCAGCACTAAATTTACAATTAAATAAGTTTTCAAATATTACAGAAAGACTCGAAAAACTTAATTGTCACACCGCATATACCATACTTAAATTTTGCCTTTTTGTTCCAAAGCTAACATATTTATTAAGGACAAGTCCAATATGGAAATTTATAGATATTATAAAAACAATAGACACGGCCCTAAAAAATACTCTTCAAAATATTTTTAATTTAAACTTAAGCGACCACTCATGGAATCAAATGACACTGCCGATAAGATTTGGCGGCATTGGAATACGCAAAATTAGTAGCATTTGTTTGCCAGCATTTTTATCTTCTTTATAATATAGCGTTTCATCTTTAATGTCGATAATTTTGAAAAAACCATTTAAAGATTTAAAGTTAACTTGCTTAAACGAGGCTGAAGCAGCTTGGCAGTTGGCCTGCCCTGAAAGCAATATACCATTGGAAAAACACTTACAGAAACAATGGGATATTCCTTTAATTCAGACCACACAAAAGCAAATGCTACGACTCTGCAAAACGATAGAGATAAAGCGAGGTTATTAGCATCATCACAAAAAAATCAGGGTATTGGTTACAAGCAATACCATCCAAAACCTCGGCACACTTATGGACAACCTTACTTTTCGAGTAGCTATTGGATTACGGGTGGGTGCGGAAATAAGTGCGAATCATATTTGTCCGTGTGGTAGTGACGTAGACCATTTTGGACACCACGGCCTTAGTTGTTACAAAAGTGGAGGTCGTTTCTCCCGTCATGCATCACTCAATGACATTTTAAAAAGGTCGCTTGCCGTCGTAGATGTTCCAACGATTCTGGAGCCTCCAGGTTTGTCCCGAAGCGACGGCAAACGACCTGATGGAATGTCGTTGATCCCGTGGAAGATGGGTCGGTGCTTAGTGTGAGATGTCACCTGCGTAGACACCTTGGCATCGTCTCATTTACACGGGACTCATATGTATGCAGGAGCGGCGACCTTGACCGCAGAAACACTCAAAAGGCGCAAATATGAAAATATAATGAATAGTTACATATTTGTGCCTTTTGCAGTGGAGACGCTAGGACCGTGGGGGCCGTGTGCACGACAGCTCTTCAAAGAACTGTCTTCACGATTGGTATCCGTTACTGGTGACCAAAGGGCTGGCTTTTTCCTTGCACAAAAAAATAGTTTATGTATTCAGGGAGGAAATGTTGCCAACGTTTTGGCCACTATGCCACACGGACAAATATTAGATGATATATTTATTTTGCAGTAGGTTTTTCCATTTTTCATTTTAGTATTATTATTTTTTCTTTATTAGGTAATTGTTTTAATTTTATTATTTTTAGTTTTGTACATACTATTTAATTTTGTTATGTGAAAATAAAGATTATATTAATTAATAATAAATGTTTAAATATTGAACGAAAAATGACATATTTAGTCATTTTTCGTTTAAAAATCTCGAATCGAGTTGAATGTCGAAAGCGCGAGAATTGCCCACCAGGGACCCAAGCGTTTTTAAGTCCAAGGTCTAACCACTTCGGCCACCACGTATATATTGTTTGAAATAATGATCTTTAAAACCCATACAGATGAAAAAACCTTCAAGTGACCTAGTTATTTTCCGGTTTTAGTCTCTATGGATTTACCGGTTTTCAGGAGACTATTGTATAAAGCAAGGCTACTAAAGTAGACTCGTAATGCGAATTCGTCTTTATCGCCTTTTTCGTAACCGCATCTTGTAGCCGGCATAGTAGAAGCGATCTATACTGTTCAACAACAATGAATTGATCGAACTCATTCATGGTTTTTGTAGGTCTGCTTACCTTCAGGTAGATACAAAGTCATATGCCGTACTCCAGTAAAAGAAAGCAAAAGATTTTTAAAAATAAAAGTAAGAAAAAACTAATTTTGGTATGTATTGAAAATATTGCCTATAATTTCGTATAATTTTAGTTAGGGCTTAAAAACAAGCGCGCAAGAAGAATGAAGTTACTCTGTGCTGGGCGAAGTGTGTAGATGAAGTTGACGAAGTTCTTACTTAGGACTTGGGAATCATAATGGACTCCCAGCTACGATACATAACACATATAGAAACCACTATAAACGCAGCTGTTTTTATCTCACAGACAATATATGACCTGTAGGTAGGACAACGTCGTAGGTAGGACATAGTGTTACTTGGGCGCCAATATATCACAATCATATTAGTAAAATTGAGTCAGTGCAGAAGAAGCCGACAAGACACCTGGCATATCGTTTTAAACCACCCATTACCTAATTCAAAAGTTTATTCGGAGAGACTTGAATATTTTGGTATGAAATCTCTAAACTCTAGAAGAATATGATCAGGGTTAGTGTTCTTACATAAACTATTAAACAACAGAATAGATAGCCCTCAGCTTCTTCACAAGTTTGGCCCCAATGTACCTCGCTCGATTCCCCGGCAGCCTTCATAGTCGCCGCTGCAGAACTAATTTAGGCGAGAGCTCACCGGTGACCCGTTGGTCCGACACATACAACGAGCTTACCGCTAAATGTAACGAACTTGACCTCTTTCACGACAGTCTGCTTGAGTTTAAGAAAAAAGGTCGCCTTGTGCTCAGGCCCAGATCATGTGGGGATGGTCCACAGAGATAACTTCCTATAACTCTGTGGGATGGTTTACAATGTTCTTTTGTGATGTGTTGGATTTACTTCGGACGGCACGATTTTTTTTTTTTTTTTGTTTTGTGATTTATTTGTTTGTATTGTATTTCTGAATTTTTTAAATTCAATTTTTTATATTTTCTTTTATATATTTTTATTTCATTATTATAATTTGGTTTTCTGTATTTTAATAAATATGTATTAGCAGGTAAATTTATTATCTGAAACAAATAAAGTGTGTTAGATGTGTTTCTTACTTGGTAAAATATATAAATTGAAGCTATAAAATTTTATTGCCAAATATTTCGCCTCTCTATGGAGCGGCGTCATCAGTGACAGTGACTGAAGGTCTTTGTCATAAATTTTGAAGAAGTAATTTTATGTCTTTTAGCAATGGTAAAGGTAATGCACTATACAGTTTTGTATTCATTTTTTAGAAAAATATCATCACCACCTAGCCCATTATGGAAAACATCATCAGCATGTTATGTCCATTGTTGGTTCGATATTAATAAATTTACAAAACAAGTTAGACAAAACCTAATGCATTACATTCAGACCAGGGCTATAGTATGCACCAAGCTGCCATATAAAAGAGCTTTCCCATGTTTTTAAATCAATAGACCGAATAGTTTTAGGAAAACTCTTTAATACTCTTACTGTGAAACAATTGTTAAAGGTAGTGTTATGTATACGCGCATGGGTGGGCACAGGTAAAATATTATTAATTTGAGAATCTACCGAATGTCTGTGTCCATTCATGCGAGTACGAAGGGGTGTCGTAGTTTCTCCCACATAAAAACTGTTGGCAATAAAATTTTATAGCTTCAATTTATATATTTTACCAAGTAAGAAACAGGTAAATTTATTGTATGTTTGTATATGTTTAAATTTGTTTTTACTAAATTTTTAGTTTGTATTTTTTCTATTGTATTTTGATTTGTTACTTTTATTCTTTGTGATTGCGTTTTCTATGTTAATACTTTTTGTCTAATGTAATTTCTTTGTAAAAGATTTTTACCTATAAAAAAGAACATTTGGGTTTTCTTATTGTGGTATATGCAAGTACCTACCCGCATTATTTGTAAAAACTACGACGGCAGTTGAGCCTCGAATACAGAGTGTGATGTCACGTACTTTTGTATTAATTATTTCCTTAGTAGAAAACATAAAAGTGGCGACGACGACTTACCTATTTTCGCGTGTGATTATTCGGCAATATAAAGTGTATTGTAATAATGTCAACGCAAAATCATAATATGTTGTTTAGAGGAAATATTGCATTTAACCACCAGTCACAAGATTGGAACATTTTTAAAAGCCGTTTTGTTCAGTTTTGTGAAGCCAACGACGTGATCAAGGAGATAGATAAGACCGGGACAAAGCGACGCGCTCTGTTACTGTCTGCTTTGACGGACGACACATACCGGGTAGTCAGAGACCTTGTCATCCCCAAGGAATTAGAAACTGTTGACTACAAGACGATTACAGATGCCCTTGATCGTCATTTTATACCTAAGAAGAGCAGCTTTGCCGAAAGGTATAAGTTTTACAAAGCAGAGCAGAGACCGGGTGAAGACCTCTCCGAGTGGGCAGCGCGAGTACGTCACCTGTCACAGGACTGCGGATTTAAAACCGAATTGGAGACAACGCTTAGGGATCGGTTCGTCCTTGGTCTCGAGAACGTCCAGGAGAAGGAAAGGCTATTCGGCGAAGATGTGGACAAACTGACGCTGGACAAGGCGCTGGAACTAGCACAGGGTGTGCGGTGTGCGCGTCTTGCTGTAAGGGGTCACTCCGGGAGTGCGGGGGCTGTGCTCGCCATGCGGGCCGGCCCGGGACCTGTGCGGGCCGGGGCTGCCCGCGTTAGCGACAGGAGCGGTGCGCCAACAGCTGACCACAGCGATATTAAGTGTCAAGTGTGCGGATATAATAATGATACCAAGGATCAGTGCCGTTTTCGTAACTATACATGTAAGAAATGTAACGCTAAAGGACATCTAAAACGGATGTGTAACGCTAATACGAGACGTAGTAGGTAATTGCTTGGCCTTGGATACCGACGATTCGGCAGATGGTATGTACAATGTTTACAATATTAAATGTGTAGACGGGCGCCCCATGCAGCAGGTGGTGTCTGTAGGTAACCGGACCGTGACCTGCGAGGTGGATAGCGGCAGCGCCGTATCGGTTATGTCATACCGCTTATACCAAGAGTTATACAGCGGTCATTATAAAATAAATAGTTGTATGTTAACTTTAAATTGTTATAATGGAAGCAAAATAGTTCCCGTGGGGTATGCATCGTTGCCGGTCACTTATGAGGGTTTTACGGAACACCTTAATGTTTACATAATCGAAACCCGTGATTTTCCTGCACCTTTGTTGGGGCGAGATTTTATTTGCAAGTTTAATTTACAATTAGGTAGAATAAATAATTTTATTTTATTTTATTTTATAATCAATCAATTAGCGACATAGACTATTTAAAAACTAAATATTCCGAAGTTTTTAGTGATGAATTAGGATGTTTTAATAAGGGGAAGATTCGTTTATTGTTAGTTTCTGAAGCTAAACCATTTTTTTTATACCCAGGCAAGTACCGATGGCGCTAAAACCGAAAGTTGAATTAGAGCTGGATAGATTAGAAAAGTTAGGTATTTTAGAGAAAGTAGAATATTCAGAATATGCCACACCGATAGTCCCCGTGTTAAAGGCGGACGGCTCCATTAGAATATGCGGTGATTATTCAGTAACATTAAATAAATTATTATTTTTAGACAATTACCCACTTCCTAGGATAGACGAGTTGTTTACTAAGTTACACGGCGGACAACATTTTTCAAAATTAGATTTATCTAGAGCATATAACCAACTGGAGCTAATGGATGACTCTAAAAACCTAACCAGTATAAATACGCATAAAGGCTATATAGATTCACTAGACTGGTTTTCGGTTTATCTAGTGCCCCGTGTATATTTCAAAAAACTATTGAAAATTTATTGGTTAGCATCGAGGGCGTTTGCTGTTTTTTAGATGACATATTAGTAACGGGACCTACACACGCAATTCATTTAAATAGGTTAGAACAAGTTTTATGTAGATTACAAGAAGCGGGGCTTAAACTTAAAGAAAATAAGTGTGAATTATTTAAAGGTTCCGTAGAATATTTAGGTTTTAAAATCGATAAGCACGGTTTACATAAGTCTGGGGACAAGGTTAAAGCTATAATAAATATGTGTGAACCTAAAAATGCATCGGAGTTAAAATCTTTTCTAGGCATGGTCAACTATTATAGAACTTTTATACCTAACGCTTCTAGTATTCTAAGTCCGTTGCATATTCTTTTAAAGGACGGCGCGAGTTGGTCGTGGGGCTTCAGGCGGAGGCTTTCGAAAGTATCAAGCGAGAGCTAATGTCAGAGCGGGTGCTGGCTCACTACACCCCGAGTACGCGACCACGCTGACGGTGGACGCGGGCCCGCGCGGGCTCGGCGCCCGGCGGCGGCGAGAAGGTGGTGTCGTATGCATCTCGCTCGCTTGTTACTAGCGAACGCAATTATGCTCAAATACAAAAAGAGGCTACGGCCATAATATTTGGTGTTAAAAAATTCCACCATTATCTTTATGGACGTGTTGTCCCGTTCGTGCTCCCGATCATAGGCCGTTAATTTCAATATTCGGTAGTAAGAAGGGCATTCCGGAGATAGCGGCGAATCGTTTGCAAAGATATGCATTATTTTTGTCGGCATATAATTTTAAAATTGAGTACGTCCGTAGCGCGGATAATGTGGCCGACTTTTTGTCCAAATCATTTCCTACTGATGGTGATATATCAGAAGTCGCAGACGATTTTCAAATATTTCAACCGCGACTTATATAAATTATATTCTGTCAGATGACGCGTTACCGATAACGGTGGACAATATTCGTTTAGAAACAAAACGGGACGATACGTTAAAATCAGTGTTGTCATTTATAGATAATGGTTGGCCTCGTAAGGTGAAGGATTTAAAATTAGTTCCATTTCATAAGTGTCGTTTACAGTTAGCTGTCGAAGATGGATGTGTCATGCGTGGTCATAAGGTGGTCGTACCGGAAGTGTTTCGCGAAAGACTATTAAGAGAATTGCATAATTCACATTTTGGCGTAGTTAAAACAAAGTCAGAGGCCAGGGCTAAAATATGGTGGCCTAACATAGATTCTTCGAAGTGAGAAAGTGCAAATTAATGGTATTACTCATCTCACTATTGCACCTATCATCCGGAATCGAACGGACAAGCGGACAATTCTGTAAAGACAATAAAAAAAGGCTTAAAATCAATCTTAGGCGAAAATCCGGTAATCTATCTAGATAAATCTAAATTTCAAAATAGACTGAATAAGTTTTTATTCGACTACAGAAATTGTACGCACTGTAGTACAGGCTATTCTCCAGCCGAACTGTTGTACGGGCGCCGGTTACGTGGTAGACTCGACCTGCTGCTTCCGAGGCGCGCGGCATCTCCGACTCGTCGGAAACCGAGGCTAAAGATCGTTATCGACAGATCTCGTCGCGTAGAAATATAAAATTTAAAGAGAACGATAAAGTTTTAGTTAAGAAATTTTTCTATAACGGCACTAAACATACATGGGTTAAAGGAACAATCACACGGAAAATTGGATCTAGAATGTATTTAGTGCATATCTCACAATACGGGACGACAGTCAAAAAGCATGCCGACCAACTGTGGCTGTATCGATCTCCATCTAATACACCGGTTGCAACCACAGCGGCCGCCGACTACGGTGGAGGAGGAGGGATCGCCGGCGTGGACGCTCTGCCAGCCGCACGAGGCGGACGCGACGCGACCGCCAGACCAAGTGGAAGCGACCGCGACGGCTCGGATCAGTAAACCCAACTTACGATACAAAGACTATGTGCTTAACTAAAATATTTATTGTATTATTGCCATTTTATATTTAGTATTACTTTTCACCCTCTTATTGTTTTATTTTGCCAGTTAAAGAATTAAGGGGAGGAGTTGTGGTACGAGTATATGCAAGTACCTACCCGCATTATTTGTAAAAACTACGACGGAGTTGAGCCTCGAATACAGAGTGTGATGTCACGTACTTTTGTATTAATTATTTCCTTAGTAGGAAACATAAAACCTATATATAATTACTGACCGAAAAACTGTATCAGTTGTTGGTGATCCTTTAATAAATAAATAAAAAATAGTACTTTCCTTTTTAGTAGTTTGCCGTTTGAAGTTATATTCCACCATTTGATCTTTATAAGGAACACTATCAGCTGTTTTTTTTTTAATCAACCGGTTCGATTCCCGGCTAGGAGAATATTTAAAAAAAAATCTAATGACGCAGTTTTAGTTTTATCAAAATCGGCCCCGAAATTTCTTTATATTTTTTTCTATTACCTGTATAGTTTCGGATTGATGGCACACTTGAAAAATTCACCCTGCATATCATCACGGGTGCCTCACGGCGCCCCCGACTGCCTAGACGGCCCCAGGGTACCCCGCGGAGGGGTTTTTAATCCCACCTCATCGTAGCCCATATGAGTCTACACCGAACAAGTGGCTAGCTCGTCGCGATATTTGGATAGACTCAATAAACAATTTACAGGGTGACTTTGGGCTAACATGAGGTCCTGCTGATCATATGAAACAACTTTTCCCGTGGAGCAATGTGCCGCAAATGAAATAAAAAGCCTTCTCTCTTATATAGTGTTAGAGACTTCTTAGACATAAAAAACAGGATCTATTTATGCGAGTCCTTAGTATTATCTAAATTAAGTTATTGCGACATAGTGTATGGGCCGTGCCTACTACAGAGAACATCAAAAAAAGTACAACGTATCCAAAACAGCTGCGCTAGATTTTACTTTAATATACGAAAACGTCATCACGTAACTCCATACCTAATGAAAAATAACATTCTCAAAATGAAATATAGGCAAGATCTACACATGCTAAGCTTAGTATTTAGGATTATAAAAAACAAAACCCCAGCTTATTTACTTGCTAGATTGGAATATCTCCATTCCAATCGCAATGGTCTAATTATGAAAGGTCATCATCATAAAAGTATAATATGTAAAGGTGCATTCGTCTTAACATCCTCTAGACTTTGGAATCAGTTGCCGCGAGATTTAAGAAGCTTAAAAAACCACACAAATTTAAGAAAATTAAGAAAATGGTTGATGGAAGCACAAAAAAAGGAAATGGATGGTAGATTAACCATTAAGTTTTAATAACTAGGTATACATATATAATATAAGTATAGGTAATTTGTTATTTACTAGGGTGCACCCTGACAACCAGCGCGTGGTGTACTGTATAGTCACCACGCTGAAGCTGAGGGTGTACCGATTCATTAAATAATATTGTGTTTTTAAGTTCTTTTTTATTGTGAGTTCTATTTTATAAATTAGCATAAGTTTTTGTATTGTTTTTTTTTTATATTTTCTATTATATTCTCCATACAAACTAGTAATGTTAAAATTACCAATTTGTATGTGGATGTAGGGTCTACATGTTATAGTCTATAAAAACAAGCTCTCTTTGGAGCGGCGTCATCAGTAACAGTGACTAAAGTTCACTGTCATAAATTTTGAAAAAGTAATTTTATTTCTTTTAGCACTAGTAAAATATCAATAAAAACAACTCCATCAATAAATGATAAAGTCTTTGTTTACATTATATTTTTATGTAATTAAATTACAAGTAAAAATAATAAATTTGTGTAAAAGATTTTATTATTGTTTTGATACTTAATTCTGTGAAAGTTTGCAACGCATGCGTAAATACTGTTTTGACAACAGATAAATTGGAATGCCGAATCTGCAATATGGTGTATCATTATTCTTGCTTAGGGATTGGAAGGTCGGATTACTCAATTTTGGTCAAACAAACATCTTGGTAGTTGCGGCGATCTGTATCGTTGGTTTGCTCCTATCTGGACAATAGATCTCAGGCAGTTCGTATCGGTAATTATAGGTCTGGATTCGTCTGGAGTGCCTCAAGGCTCTCATTTAGGGCCTTTATTCTATAATGCATATTTGTATGATATACACGAGGTTATACAAAATTCATCTTATCTGATGTATGCTGATGATACCAAGGTCTTTATTAGAGTTAATTCTTTAAGTGATTGTATAATGCTGCAAAACGACTTAAATGGTTTGTTTGAATATTACAATAGAAATAGAATTAATATTAATATCGCTAAATGTGCTGAAATGACATTCTCTCGGAACAGAAATATTATCAAACACGATTATAACATTGGTGGATCTATTATTGATAGAGTCGATGTAATGCACGACTTGGGCGTACATCTCGACTCTAAATTGATTTTTGATCAACACATTGATGCTATTACGAACAAGGCTTACAAGAATCTGGGTTTTGTCCTGAGAGTTTGTAAGGTGTTCAGCGATGTTCACTGTCTTAAAATAGTGTATTATGCGTACGTACGTAGTGTCCTTGAATATGCGAGCGTGATTTGGTCACCTCGGTACTGGTAATATAAGGAAAGAATCGAGCGTATACAGTCCATATTTCTAAAACATCTTAATTTTAGAACAAGAACAACATGTACAGAGTACACTGAATCATGTCGGAATCATCACCTTCTTCCCCTCGATGCCAGACGCCAGCTGCTCGATATGCTGTTCTTACACGATATAGTTAATGGAAGGATGGACTGTAAGGAATTGGTTGGCCAAGTATCACTTAAGACTCCTGTTCGACGGACCCGTGTATCTTCGAGGGCACTATTTAATGTTCCCAACTGCCACACTAATTATGCTCAAAACTCAACATTGCCGAGATTAGCCAGGCTGTATAATGCTAAATTTATTAATATAGACATTTATAATGGCGGGAAGCGAGCATTTAGGGGTGCGATTATGGATCATTTGAGTTCTTCGTTGTTTGGCGATGGATAATTCATTCACAGTCAATCGTTCACACACTCACTAGCATATAGCACTAGTGCTCATATACTCACTAGCACTCATACATAAACGAACACAGGTAGGAACACTCACTTACACGCACCCATGTGCACATACATATTTTATATTAATTAATTGCAATCTTTATCAATAGCTTACTTCGTCTATATTAATGAAAATTTGTTATTGGTCTTATGATAATGTTGTATCTTTTATGTACTATGATTTTCTTGAAATAAATAAATAAAATATAAATAAAAGATAATGTACTATACATTTTTGTATTTATATTTTTAGAAAAATAACATCATCAACTGCCTATCATGGAAAACATCATCAGCATGTTATGCCCATTGTTGGTTCGAATAAATTTACAAAACAAATTAGACAAAACCTAATGCATTACATTCAGATGCAGGGCTATAGTATGCACCAAGCTGCCATATAAAAGAGCTTTCTATGTACATATATAAGAAGGTATATTTTCGATAATTACAGACCATGAACCACGGAAGTTTGCTTTTAAGCCAAATAGTTGCTGATGCTTTATCTAGGTTGGAACCAGTTGGCTGTTCTTAAATTATGACGAAATTTCAATAGCTCAATCAATCGATGACGAATTAAAATCTATACTAATATTATAAAGCTGAAGAGTTTGTTTGTTTGTTTGTTTGAACGCGCTAATCTCAGGAACTACTGATTCGAATTGAAAAAATATTTTCGTGTTGGATAATCCATTTATCGAGAAAGGCTATAGGCTATATAACATCACGCTACGACTAATAGGAGCGGAGTAACAAAGACAAATGTTGCAAAAACGGGGAAAAATTATTCCTTTTAAGAGCGTACGCTGCGTAAACAGTTAAATTTAAACGCGCAGACAAAGTTGCGCGGGTCAGCTAGTATTTAATAAAAAACAATAAATCTTTAAAATTTAATAAACAAACTTTACCTTCAGGTAAAAGTTTATGGTGTGATATATCTACTAATAGAATTAGATCATATATACCACCTAAATATAGAAAACAAATATTTCGTAATATTCATGATTTATGTCGGTACTGTTAAGCAAGTGACCGACTGATTTGTATGGACATCTATAGGAATGACGTCAAAACATGGGAAAAAACCTGGATAGATTGCCAAAAAACAAAAATTAATGTTCACACTAAATCTCCTATTTCTAATATTTTGGAGCCTGGTGATAGATTTGATACTGTTTATATTTACCTACTTAAATAAGAACTACACATTTAGAAAATCGTCCAAATCACTGTCCATTGATGGCATGGTACCCAATACGCTGGCAGCATTTCCTCTCTGTATTAATATGCTCAATTTTTGAGCGAAAAAGCTGCCAGCTCTATTGTCTCTGTTTATATTGATTTAATCGGTACTTTACCGCCTTCGGATAATAAAATGTATTGTTTAACTTGCAAAGACAGGTATTCTAATTGGATGGAAGTTATTCCACTAGAGAACGTAACAGCGATACTGTTGGTAAAGCTTTTTACACTCATTGAATGGCTAAATTTGTTGTGCCAAAAATAATAATAACTGACAAAGGTGTTCAATTTAAGTCAGATTTTTTTAATAATTTTACTAAATTATGCGGTATAAAGATCCAATAAACTACATCTTTTCATCCGCAAGCAAATGATAAAATTGAATTCTTTCAAAAAGAATTCTTCTTTAGAATTAGACATCAACACTTTTGCTAGTAATTTACAAAATCAATATTTTTATAAATAAAGATTTAAATCGTTGTTCTCATGTTTTTCTACGAATTGATAGGCTTGCGAAGCCATTAGAACCAAATTATGAACGACCGTTTTTAGTTGTTTTTTGAACGTAACGCTCCCATCCAGCAACTTCGTTACGAAAACATGTAGACCCTACATTGCTCCCCTCCAGCAACTTCGTTACGTTACGTTCTAGAAACAACTAAAAACGGTCGTTTATAATTTGGTTCTAATGGCTTCCGAAGTCTATCAATTCGTAGAAAAACATGAGCAATGTAGGGTCTACATGTTTTCGTAACGAAGTTGCTGGAGGGGAGCAATGTAGGGTCTACATGTTTTCGTAACGAAGTTGCTGGAGGGGAGCAATGTAGGGTCTACATGTTTTCGTATCGAAGTTGCTGGAGGGGAGCAATGTAGGGTCTACATGTTTTCGTAACGAAGTTGCTGGAGGGGAGCAATGTAGGGTCTACATGTTTTCGTAACGAAGTTGCTGGAGGGGAGCAATGTAGGGTCTACATGTTTTCGTAACGAAGTTGCTGGAGGGGAGCAATGTAGGGTCTACATGTTTTGGTAACGAAGTTGCTGGAGGGGAGCAATGTAGGGTCTACATGTTTTCGTAACGAAGTAGCTGGAGGGGAGCAATGTAGGGTCTACATGTTTTCGTAACGAAGTTGCTGGAGGGGAGCAATGTAGGGTCTACATGTTTTCGTAACGAAGTTGCTGGAGGGGAGCAATGTAGGGTCTACATGTTTTCGTAACGAAGTTGCTGGAGGGGAGCAATGTAGGGTCTACATGTTTTCGTAACGAAGTTGCTGGAGGGGAGCAATGTAGGGTCTACATGTTTCCGTAACGAAGTTGCTGGAGGGGAGCAATGTAGGGTCTACATGTTTTCGTAACGAAGTTGCTGGAGGAGAGCAATGTAGGGTCTACATGTTTTCGTAACGAAGTTGCTGGAGGGGAGCAATGTAGGGTCTAAATGTTTTCGTAACGAAGTTGCTGGAGGGGAGCAATGTAGGGTCTACATGTTTTCGTAACGAAGTTGCTGGAGGGGAGCAATGTGGGGTCTACATGTTTTCGTAACAAAGCTGCTCTATGTTATATTTATGTATTTAATTTTATTTGTCTTTATATCATGAGGCTACAAAATATGGAACAGAATAGTCGGTCAACCAATATTGAATTACAATATGTTCCAGAACACAAAAGTAAAAATTTACTTACAACAGTAATGCAGCTATCTAAGGTCGTTTTATGTGAAATTAAACCTGATGACATACATAATTGCACTCGAGTAGTAAAAATTAATAAACAAGATAATAGACCCCGTTCAATAGTAATGAAACTAGCTACCCCCCGACTTCGAGACTCCTTCCTAGCTTGTGCCATTAAATATAATAAAGCTAACCCCAATGATAAAATTAATACCACTCACCTCGGTATGGGGGTACCAAACAACCAATTTACATGATGGAGCACTTGTCACCTTTTAATAGAAAACTGCATGCAGCAACACGTCTAGCAGCCAAGGAGAAAGGATTTAAATTCGTATGGATAAAGCAAGGACGTATATTTCTTCGCAAAACAGAAACATCTGATTGTATCTATGTCAAACACACTGGAAAGACTTACTTAGTTATAAATGCCTATATTTCTTCTTTTTATATATCTTTTTATTATTTTTGGTGCATTGATTGGTAATAACATTTATAAATTCGATTTATTAAGTATATATTACCAGAATGTTAGAGGTCCTCGGACTAAAACTCATAACTTTTATTGTAATATTCTCTGTGCTAATTATGGTATTGTAATACTAACAGAGACGTGGTTAAAGTGTGGTGTTAAAGATTCTGAACTGTTTGATAGTCGTTACATTGTGTATAGGCGAGATCGCGAATCCTCTGGTTTTCAGAAATATAAAGAAGGTGGCGGAGTGTTAATAGCAGTTTCAAAAAAGTTAAGATCATGTCGCTTAGTTGGCAAAGAAAGTGAAACTAAAAAAGACCTATGGGTCAATATAGAAGTATCTAACAAAATATCTGTATCTTTCTGCGCAGTTTATCTTCCACCTTCCATTAAACGAAACATTTTATAGATAATTTTAATAGTGTTTCGGAAAATATAAAAAATGTATGTATTATTGGTGATTTTAATTTCAATTTTATAAACTGGCCAACGCCTGAATTTAATCAGCGGCCATTAAATAGTGGATCTTTACTAGGTCAGTTATTGATAGACTTCATATCTTTGAACGGTTTAATACAGTTTAACCAAAAAATCAATAATAAAGACAAAGTTTTAGATTTAGTTTTAAGTAACATACCCAATATTAATGTAAGTACCACTCATAACCCACTAGTTAATATTGATCCCATACACATTCCGTTAGGTATATCTTTAAATTTTGTAACCCAAACCAAGTTTAAAGCTAGTGATAAAGAATTTAAATTGAACTTTTATAAAGGTGATAATGAAAATATTTTTTCTGAATTGGAAAGGGTAAACTGGTTAAAAGAGATAGGAGAGATTGAGGGTGTGAACTTAATGCTTAGTAAATTTTATAAATATTATCTTAAATAAAATTATTAATAGTTTTATCCCTAAAACTAAAATTTTTAGTAGAAAAGATCCTCCTTGGTTTTCCAAAGAACTTATTAAATATATATATATATATATATAAAGAATTAAGTTATTAAAAGAAATACAAAAATCTACTAGACGAAATATTTTTTAAAATATTGACCAAAAGGTGCAACTTATTAACTTCAGTTTGTTATAAAAACTACGTCAATGAACATAGAATTAAAGAGAATTCCAAATATTTTTGGTTCTATCTTAAAAATAAACGATAATGATATTTGACGATATTTCTGCTACAGATTGCACGGAAATATGTAATCTCTTTGCATCACATTTTTCTTCTCCATATACAGTTTCTCAAACAAGTGATACTTATAATGGCGATACTAAAAATGCAAACATTCTAAGTTCTCTTCATATCATCAAAACAAAAATATATAGATATCTTAAAAGGCTTGATCCTTCTAAAGGTGCTGGACCAGATGAAATTTCCTCTTATTTCATTATAAAGTGCTCTACATTTTTGTTATCGCCATTACATTTAATTTATAATAAATCACTTAACTCCGGTATATTCCCAACTCTATGGAAAGAGGCAAAATTGTTCCAATTCATAAAAATGGAAATCGTGAAATCATATCAAATTACAGACCAAATTCTATCTTATCTATACTAACCAAAGTTTTCGAAGCATTCATATATCCAAATTTATAATACCATTTTAAACAATTACTAACTGACAATCAACATGGATTTGTTAAATTCAGATCATCTAATACAAATTTAGTTATTTATCATGACTACCTTGTCAATGTCGTCGATGAAGGCCGTCAAGTATATGCAATTTACACAGATTTCTCAAAGGCATTTGACAGAGTATCTCACATTGTTTTGATTCACAAATTAGATAGTTACGGTATAGGGGTCAAATGTTAAAATGGTTTTCTTCCTCTTTATTAAACCGTAAATAGCATGTTGTTTGAAGGGCTTTAAATCTCAAAGTTACACTGCAACTTCAGGAGTCCCACAAGGATCGCATTTAGGACCTTGGTTATTTAACTTATTTATTAATGATATAGTTTCAAATGTCAAAAATAGCAAAGTATTACTTTTCGCAGATGACCTCAAACTATGTTAAAAATAATAACTCCTAAAGACAGTATATTATTGCAAGATGATCTAAATAACATTTATAAATGGTGTACAAGTAATAAAATGAGTTTAAATAGTACAAAATGGTTTCATATTAATTTTTCCCGTAAACATCAAGCAAACATCATTGACACAAATTATAATATAAGCGGTGAAATTTTACAGGAGTGTAATACAATTCGTGATTTAGTAGTTACATTTGATACTAAACTAACATTTCTTCCTCATATCGAGAAAACTATAGAGAAAACCTTAAAAATGCTAGGGTTTATTATACAAAATAGCAAAGTTTTTAGACGTCCAGCTACGAAAATTTTAATCTACAATGCATATGCTAGGAGCACGCTGGAGTACTGCAGTGTTGTGTGGTCACCACATTATGCTGTACGCCAATTACGTATTGAACGCATACAGAAAACATTTTTACGACATCTAATGTATAAAAGTCACAACAAAACAAATATTTTGTAATATTCTTTGCTTATCAATATAAACTTAAATACTTCAAAATTGACAGCTTGACAGTCCGCAGACACGTATTAGATATGAGTTTTCTTTACAAAATCTTAAGAAACCATATTGCATGTCCACCATACTAGAACCATTTAATATACATGTTCCTAGGCTACTTCCCCGATATCCTTCAGCTTTACTAGGGCAATCTCAATCTAAAACTAATCTTAAACAGTATTCAGCAGTATTTAGTAGATTATGCTATGTTGATTTTTATATATTTTTTTTGTTTTAGCTTTACATTTTTGTTGACTGTACCTTGATTTTAAGTATATTATAATTATTTTTTTTAATATAATTTTAAGTTATTTTTAAGTTATATTTTGTTATCCACACTGTACATGTTGTGGCTCCTAAAGTTATCCACACTGTACATGTTGTGGCTCCTAAAGTTATCCACACTAATTGTACATCTTGTGGCTCCTAAAGGTGGAACATTTAGCTAAAAATTGTACTTATGTTTTAAGGAAGTATTAATGTATCCGACCACTGGTTGTCCTTAAATAATTAAATAAATATCATCTCATACATTTTTTTTTTCTAATAACTAACAAATTTATCACCATACACCGTTTTCTGGCAAAATTCCAGGTAGTAAAAACATGGTTAAATTGGTTAAAAGTTTGGTAAACATATTCTTTAGGTATTTTCACATTTTTAGACACCTAAAACACTAAATCTTAGCGTCTCCTTTGACCGCTAGGTAGCTTCAAACGTTCAAGTTAACAAGTTAACCAGTTAACAAAGAAGAAGAAGTCTAGCTACAGTGGCAGTGATCGACTGGTTCTCATCATTGGGCTTCGAGCCTTGAGTAACGAGGCCACCTGACTTCTTGTCTCAGGCATTGGCCTGCGAGACGGGAATTCATCTCTTCGTGTACGGCTGCCGCAGGCCGTCTGCGTGCTGCCGTCGTGCCGCCGCCTTCCCCTTGCTGCCGTCATCGTGCCGCAAACCACTGCTTCTCGGACTAGAGCATTGAGAGTCGAGGCCCTCTGAGCCCTCGTCTCAGGCATTAGCCTGAGAGACGAGGCCTCGCCTCATCGTGTGCGGCTGCTGCTACAGTCATGCTTGCTGCTGCTGCCATCGTGCCGCCGCCTTCCTGCTTGCCTGCTTACATCTGCTACCGTCACCTGTCTACGTGCCAGTCTGCGTGCCAGTCGACGTGCCATTCCTCGAGCCAGTCCCTCCAATCTTCCCATACTATACGGCCAGAGTTTTAGTTTATAATAGGCATCTCCATTGTAGGCGGGGCAACATTTATTAGGTAGGTATCTTATATAGTTACTGTACTCAAAACCAACTTTACTAGTAAATATTAATTTTAAATAAACTTGTTTTAACCCATTTATTCTTTCATTATAATTATTTTAAAACCCCCCCCGCTAAAAGGATTTTAACTGTTAGCCGTAAGTAGTCTCTCCAATAACTGTTAGCCGTAAGTAGTCTCTCCAATAACTGTTAGCCCTAAGTAGTCTCTCCAATAACTGTTAGCCGTAAGTAGTCTCTCCAATAACTGTTAGCCCTAAGTAGTCTCTCCAATAACTGTTAGCCGTAAGTAGTCTCTCCAATAACTGTTAGCCGTAAGTAGTCTCTCCAACATAAACAATATACTGCTGTAGCTATACCCAAATATAATTACTTTCATTATTTAAACACTTATCCTCTGCGCATGCGCTCAGTTTTTCGTTTTTATTTTAAACTCGTATTTAATGACTTGTTATTATTATAACAAGTCATTAAATACGAGTTAATTTCATTATTATAATAAGTTTAATTAGAATAATACAACATCAAATCTTAAATAACTTAAAACTAATTATAAATATCTTACAAAAAAATTATAATCAAAATGAATATAAAATATATACAAAAGAACTATAAAAGATAACCATACAAGAAAATACAACATATAAAGAAAACAGTGTTAAACACCAACCACGCCGAGTATTCCTCTTTGTATTGTCAGACATTCTGAGACCGAAGTGACCGAGCGCGGACCTCTCCTGTAGTTTGTATTGTCAGACATTCTGAGACCGAAGTGACCGAGCGCGGACCTCTCCTGTAGTTTGGAGCTGACGAACAACTGATTTACATCCTTAAATTTAAGTTTTTTTCACTTTTATCTTCGCGGCTTTTCTTCATTTTACCTGCGACTTCACACACATTAACAATTTAATTTATTTATCTTCACGCCAGGTAGGGTAGGCAGAGACTACCGAGCGCCACTTGTCTCTATCTCTACATTCTTTTTTTGCCTTGTCCACAGTCATAACTCTTCGCATACATTCACGCCGATTTCGGGCACTATTAATTGCAAATCAAATCAAATCAAATATTATTTATTTCATGTAAATCTTTACAGATATTTATGAATAGTCAAAAACAAAAAAGTTATAGATTAATTAATAAAAGGTGTCATTAAATAAAAGTATTAAAAAAACCAACCAACCGAACGCACGCTACATAACCAACTAGTGTAAGACTAGGTGGTTAGCTGATTCCATTGACCACCCGATTATCATCTGCCATACAAGGGTGCCACCGAGGCGACCGACCTCACCAACCGTATCACGCCTTAAATATTAGTTCTTATATTATCATTATATTGGCTGTAGATATTTTTAAATGACCATCAATCGCATTAACATAGTGATATGGATCGGTATCTTTAAGGGCGTAAACACTAGTTGTAAAGTCGATCCCACCGGAGACACCCCTGAGAAAAAGGTACCAGCAAGTAAAAAACTCTGGTGCTTCACACAAACTAACAGAGGAACATAGCCATTGAGTTACCGATATGCATATCGCAGCGTACATAGAATGCTCTAACCCTACTAAAAGCATGCGCAAAACACCCTATGGCAGATTATTTAACAGTATAGCAATTGGTTGCTGTACCAATGTACAGAACTGCAAATACTAAAGAGTACAGGCACTTTTCTAAATAATAATATATAATAACAGAGTACCTGCATAATGTAGATATAAATAAGTAATCATAAGATATACCTTATCCAAAGATAAAATTTAAATATAATAAAAAATAAATTAAGTAATAATAAGTTATTACAATATCAGATTTAACATACCTACTAGGGTACTCATTTGAAAAGGCAATACTAGTTTGGAGACCTCAATTGCAGATCAGAACGGGTCCAGACATCTTTATCATTAAAATAGTCATTAACTCTATAGTATGCCCTATGGATTAATGTTTGTTTTATACAATTTTTAAACTTTATTTCATTTAAATCTATAATACTTTTAGGTAATTTATTAAATAACCTTATACTGTTAATGACAAAACAACTTGGGTTTTTTTTAATTAGAGTGCGTTTGGTTAGGTTAGGTTATATATATTTTTTCATTAAATTGATATGCGCGAACCGCGCGTTTCCTTTCCATTATTTTCATATCGTTATGAAAATAATACCAATTATATAGTATATGACCAATCGCATTAGTTATAGAGATCGCTATGAGTGCGTATAAAGGCAAATAAAACAGGCGAAATAAAAAATGCCTCTTACAAGACGTGCGAGTGAGAAACAAAAAAATATCTTACGCGGATTTCTTGGGAAAAATGCAGTTTTTTTGCTAAAACTTTCATATTATTTGCGGATTAGTTCTGAATATGTTATATTATTACATTTTTGTTGGGTTTGAGGCATTCTCATAATCGGAGATCTAGAGCATCTCGGGGTATCTGGATCTGCGGAACCGATTTTGAAATTTCTTTTAGTATTGGATAGCCCATTTATCGAGGAAGGCTGTGGGCTATATAACATCACTGTAGCGGGATCCTTAGGGTCTCCTGTACTCCTGTTACCTCTGATCCTCGCCAACAAATATAATAGGTAGGTCTTGGGTTCCTTAGGTATAAATAAAATAGGTAGCTTCTTGGACTGTACTTGTTTATTTAGTAGTTTAACTAGGTACACTGAACCCTAGAATGTAATATATAATCTTATTTAATAAACTTATTTTATTACATATATAATCTATTTATTATTAAGGTACTCACCCTACAGAGGTTCCTGCACTATATTTTATTATATTTAGTTTATTTTTAGGTTAGGTGACCATCCATCACCGAATACGTATATGGAATGAATAGCCTGACTTATTTTATTACTAAGTTTATAAGCGAGCGTAGCATATACGTAACTTGTTTCAGGCGTTTCCGTTACATCACGCTACAACCAATAGGAGCGGAGCATCAATGAAACATTTGAGGTAACGTTTGTGAGGTTGGTGGGGGGGGAGGTGGGGGGGGGGTAATCTCTGGATCTACGGAACCGATTTTGAAACTTCTTTTAGTGTTGGATAGCCCATTTATCGAGGAAAGCTGTAGGTTACAAAACATTACGCTACGACCAATAGGAGCGAAGCATCAATGAAACATGTTGGGAAAATGGTGATTTGTTCCATTCGTACATCTTGCTCGTAGCACTTGTTGTCGTAGTCTCGTAGTCGTAGTCTTGTAGAGTTTATGTGTTATCTTAGTTCTTGCTCGTAGTACTTGTTGTCGTAGTCTCATAATCTTGTAGAGTTAATGTCGTAGTTCTTGCTCGTAGCACTTGTTGTCGTAGTCTCGTAGTCGTAGTCTTGTAGAGTTTATGACAGCCTCCGAAGACTAGTGGTTGCGCCTTTGGCGTTGTATCCGGAGGTCGTGGGTTCGATTCCCACTCATGGCAAAAAAAAACGTTTTTTCGGTACAGTTTTCCATAGTCTGGGTGTTTATAAAAATATAACATGTATTATATTGTTGCTTCTGGTACACATAGTACAAGCCTATTATTAGAGCTTAATTTGTGACCAGAGCATTATTGTGTAAAATTGTCCTACAAATTATTATTATCATTATGTCGTAGTTATTGTTCGTAGCACTTGTTGTCATAATCTTGTAGACGTAACGTCGTAGTCTAATTATTTTTTTGTTCCGAAACTGTTTTATTAAGTTTCGCTTCAGATTAGTAATTACTATAATTAGCTAGAGGAAAAATTAAAGGTTTGTTGAGTTTAGTCTAGTAAGTAGTAGTAGTCTAGTAAGTAGTAAGTAGTAGTAGTCTAGTAAGTAGTAAGTAGTAGTAGTCTAAAGTAGTAAGTAGTAGTAGTCTAAAGTAGGTTTGTAGACTAAACTCAACAAACCTTTAATTTTTGACCAAAATAAATCCTGTAAACTAAGGTATCCTCCAACAGCTACCGAACAAAACAGCATCGGACAATATTTTGTATTTATGTAGACAGGTGGACGAATAGTGAACTTGTTAATACTAACATTGAATGTTCGACTCGTGATGCCCTCATCGCACGACCGTTCCTCGTCATACCTGTAGGCAGCTTATGTTTTTTTTATTTATCAAGTTTGGATTAAATATTTGAGTGGCGAGTGTCTCGCGGGGATGTTGTGTGTGTATGATAGTGATTGTATGTGCGTGCTCAATGAGTGTTGCGGGGGTGCGGGGTGCGGGTGCGGGGTGCGGGTGCGGGGGCGGCGGGCGGCTGCGGCGGCGCGCGCGGATCGATGCGGCGGGGCTCGGCAGTGGTCGCCGCGCCGCCCGCCACGCCGCACGCCGCCCGCCCATCGCCGCTCTGTGACGTCACGGCCTTACGTAAGTGCTCCATCCGACCCCCAGCACGGTCGCCCGCTCCCGCCGCCGCTCTGGTCGCCCGCACGGGTTGCGCGGAGGAGTTCGGCGCGACAGAGCAGCCCAATGGCGACCTGTCCTGGCTGGCGTCGCGTCGCCCCGCAGAGCCGTCCCGCCGCACCGTTGCACGGTATCGATTCGTAGCGGTCCCGCGGATCGCCGTGTGGACGGGAGCTGTGCGGCGCATCCGGCCGCCCGCCCGGGTACATCCTAACACTACATAACTACTTTGTAGTAAGTAGATATACAAATAAAACTGTCAGATGTCTTTACACAGTTGACATATTGTGTATGTTTATATGTATGTCACAATTTCACAAACGAAATAATCAATTAGTGAAACCCATTCCACGGTTCAGTAATGTTTAACCAAAACACGATCGGTAAATAATTAGGTACCTTCTTGCAAGATTCACTCATTTTACAAATATTCTGCAAATAAGATCTTTTATTTACAAAAAATAGTGGTCAAGTCACTGCGCAACTGATAACAAGGCTAAGTAGATGACAACAAAGCCGGCCTGGGATGGGTGAACGATTTATACAAGGCTATTTCATCATAAACACCGCAACAAGCTCGCCACTTGGTAGGTGTTGCCTCCGTATACCATCGGCGAAATGAAGACGGGTTAGTCCCTCCGCTGGGTACCCTGAGGCCGTTTAAACGGTTCTCGGGAGCCAAATGGGCACCCGTGATGGTATTTATTTATTAGATTATTGTATTAAACTTACCATCACTGGTGCCTTACGAGATCCGAGACCGTCCAGATGGCCTCAGTAGTTAGGCCATAGGGGGAGGCGGGGGGAGCCTCGACGACACCGAACCAGTTCAAATGAAATCATTTGTTTATTTAGCATGTATAGATAATGTTTTTGTGCGGGATCATGCCACAGTATATGTAACTTCACAAGGCATACAATCATGCTATTCATTTAATCAGATTCCACGACCGCCTACGTAGATTAGTGGTTTCGCATTAGGCGTTATATCCGGAGGTCGTGGGTTCGATTTCCACTCATAGGCAAAAAATATTAGTACGTTTTACTATAGAGTTTGTCGTGGTCTGGGTGTTTATAAATATGCATCGGTACCGTTGTTTCTGGTACACATAGTCACATCATAGTCACATCTGGTACAAGCCAGGAATGTGTAATGTCCTTCGTATTACACGACCCGATACTGGTTACCGGTTACTATATATCGAGTAAAACATATTAATAAACACAGCTGTTGGAATTAAAAAGTGCTCATCAACCATTTTCTTAAAAATAATTCGGTTTCGAGCATTTCTTATAACAATAGGCAGTTTGTTTCACAAGGTAGCGGCCAACACTGTAGGTAGCGGCCAACACTGTAGGTAGCGGCCAACACTGTAGGTAGCGGCCAACACTGTAGGTAGCGGCCAACACTGTAGGTAGCGGCCAATACTGTAGGAATTTGAAATAAAACTCGAGCGATGGGAGGGAATAGAATGAACAGTTACGAGAAGAGCGGAGAGATTTATCATATAAAGGAAAAGAGCTATATTAGAGGTATCGCTGCATATTAACATGAAACTTTGGTGATAAGGTGGCGGGGTTTTGTTGTGCCTACTGATACTACAACTATAGGCCTAGACTAGAGTTCTGGAGTTTTATTCCCTTGGCAGAGTAACTCTGCGGGTACGAGAATATATATCGTAGTTCCATAACACGCGACCACTATAGTATCCACACACCAAATTGAGTGAATGATTATCACAATACACAAATATCGTATATTCTTTGTTAAATACGAGTTGGATGCGCGGCCATCAGCAGTGTTCCATACATAATATTTCATTAAACCAAGAAATGACACTCTATCTCGGACTAATTTTATTTCAAAATCAACCTCTACGTATCGCACTACTTTTGACATCTGGAGGTCTACAGTTTCGGGTTACGGAGTCTCCGGTCCGTAGTCGAAGCCCGTAAATGTTGCTTACCGGCAACTGGCATCGGAAGACTTTCGTTCGGAACTATCAATGTAGCATTATTTGGCAGAGTTTATGAGCTGGCTGATTACGCGAACCTTTTGGAATACGCCCTCTACAATTTTCTATGGATCCTAATAAATTCTTCAAACTATATAATTGAACTATACATTTGTTTGACAATACCACTATAGTGCCTCGGAGAGCACGTTAAGCTGTCGGTCCCGGTTTCACTATACCAACTTGTGAAACTGTTTATAGATGGGTTATTGAATCTATTCAAAACATCGCGATGAACTAGCCACTTGTTCGGTGTAGACTCATACCATCGGCTACGATGAGGTGGGATTAAAACCCCTCCGCTGGGTACCCTAGGGCCGTCTAGGCGGTCTCGGGCGCCGTAAGGCACCCGTGAAGATATGTATGTATGTATATAATTGAATTGTCGCTAGAAACTATTTCAATTAAAGTGTCGGTTGGGAGGGGTAGCTCTTGTGCATACCAGTACAGTGGATATGAAGGCTTCTCAATCCTATCCGACTGTGGCAGCGGAGCATTCTACTAATTTGTAATTAGGTATATATTAAACAATAACTATTTTTACTATAATGTATTGTTCATTAATGATATATTATTGACTATTCTATTCATTTATCGATTTGATTGATTTTAATAACATATTGATCATTTGAATTTGTATATATATATATCATATTAATTATTATTTCAATATATAATACTTTAATTTACTGTATGCAATAAAATAAATATAACATTTATTGGAATAATATACAACAGAAAAGTTACAACAGTAAAATTAAACCTAATATAAAAATAAAATATAACTATTAAAAAAAAAAAAACCCCTTAATACCTACCTAAAAAAATTTAAAAATCCTATAAATAATAAATTTCTTCCAGATCGCTGCCGACAGGTAGTGTGCCCAATAGACTGGCTGCGTTACCCCGTTGGATTGCCAGGCTAATTCGTTGGCCAAAGAACGAGCCAGCCCGTTGGTCACCAGATGTATCAACCAAACGCTTAGCAATATATTTATACATTGCTAGAGCTCCTGGCCCCCACGGCCCCATGGTCTCAACCCCAAACGGTTCAAATACATAATCTCTACTGAGAGCAGCGTATTTGCGCCGTTTGAGGTTTTCTGCCGTACTAGCGGCAGCGCCAACCTTTTGAGACGTCCCTGGCAGGTGTGACGGCGCGAAGGTATCGGAGCATGTTGCATCCCATACTAAGCAGCGTCCACCTGACCAGGGCACTAAAGTCATTCCATCGGGCCTCTTACCATCATCTCTAGCCAAACCGTTAGGTTCTAAAATAGAAGGGATAGAGACGCTGGTAAGAGCCCGATGTATAATTTGGTTGAGGTTGGCGTGTCGTATAATTCTGCCGGCGCTTCTTATACATGACAGACCGTGGTGGCCAAGTTGGTCAACCATCTCACCACATTGGCAGCGATGTGGAAGATATGATTTTGCTCCTAATCGTAAACACACAGCCAGACGCAGCGTAGTAGGATCTAGTAAAGTACCAATTTTTGATGACGGCAATGCTTGTAACCAAAGCCCAGACTCCCATCGGGCAACAGCTAGAAGACGAGCACGCTCTGCAGTAGTACTAGCATTTGTTAATAGATTTTGTTGTAACAATTTGCAGAGCGGCTCATCCCATAATTTTTGTGATTTTAATGCTATTGGTGGAACTAAAGATGAAGAATGATCTGACCAGGCATTCATGGCCTCGGTCAAGTGAGAGACCTCAAAATCACTAGGTGATGGAGAGAGTATTTTTCCGACGAGGTCTTGCACACTATGAACCGAGGATATGAATGCAGGTAATGCAACACTACTAATTTTACGAATACCCAAGCCACCGAACCTAATCGGTAAGGAAGCTTGGGTAAACATATGCTCGTCTAAATGAATGTTGAATAATTCTGATAATGTATTTTTAATTAAAAGATCTATATTTTCTAAAACGTCCTTAAATTTCCAAAAGGGCGAACATCGCAAAAAGTAAATAAATTTGGGCACAAAAAGACAGTATCGTATTATTTGGAAAGAAATATGGGGATGAATTTCATATAAACGCGCCGAACCAGTGTTAAAATTTTGAATTTGTTCTTGTATGAAACTAGGGATTGCTTCAGGCATAACCGGTGTTCCTAGGAGTTGAAGGGTACTGTTATTAACGATCTTAATTTCCGGGGCCAGTTTTTTGAATTTCTGTAATGTTAGTTCTTTTTCATTAAACGATTGCGAAAAATATAGTTCACATTTTGAATAATTCAAATCTAAACCAATAATTTTAAAGTCTTCTATTAATGTTTTAAGATCGTTTAAAACAGTATCCACATCACCCCCTAGGGTCCCGTCGTCAAGATACCAAATATTAAATTTTGAAACAAGTTTCTGTATGATGGGATGTATGCCAAGACTAAATATAGCTGGCCCAAGGGGATCGCCTTGCTGACAGCCAACAGACGAATGAAGAAGATTATCATTATATATTAGTTTAGATTTTGAGCTGTAACATTGCCATGTGAAATTGTAAATATTTGGGCATTGATCTTTTATTTGAGTCAGTAGAGCGCCTCTGTCTATCGTGTTAAAGGCATTTTTAATATCAACCTTTAAAATTACCTGATTTTGTTTGCGATTCAAAAAAGTTCGTAATGCGTGAACCGCCGCCTCGCAGCCTCCTTTTGACCCGAAACCTAATTGTGTTGGCTGGAAATAAGTTGTTAAATTTATTGCTTTACAACATACTTTTGCTGCAATGCGGCGGTATGTGGTGCCCACAGCAATCGGACGTATACTTTCGTCTTTTTTTATAAGAGCACAAAGGTTTGCTCCATATAGTATATCGGTAACACTTTCATGTATTTGACCCGATAACATTAAATTTATAAGGGCAGTCAGATCTTTTAAAAGTGACTGGCTGGAGTCACTAGAATTACCAAATATAAGGTCTTTGAGATGTTGGGGCGTTAAACCATCAAGGCCACCAGCAGAGCCACTTCTAAAAGATGAAATTACACCTGAAACTTGTTCTATGGAAACTTTTAAGGTAGGCTCCGAAAAAATTGGGGGATCAGGTAATCTTAAATTGTCATTGGCCTGAGGATGTTTCAGGAGCAGGGCAGACAGAGTGTCTGGGCAATCTGGTGCAAGTGCGTCACTGGAGAATAACAAACGGGCTGCACCGTTAATGTCCCCATCACTTAATTTGGATTCTATCAGATTATTTTTATTATATTTATTTTTTCTAAAATTATGTTGAATATCAGAAATGTTTTTCACATTATTGCAATTTTGTTTTATAAGTGTTGTTAGGGACTTATTTTTCTCTTTTTGAACATTTAAAATTTTGAATGGCAATAACAGAAGATTTTCCCAGGATTTTTGTGAATTTTCTTTGATTGTTTGTTGTAGATGGAATGATAATATCCGTGAGACACTAACTCGGGCCCCTCTTGGTATTCGTTTAAGCAATGGTACTGATCTCTTAAGTTTTGATATTATTTTCCAAAAAGGTTCTGTGCTATCAGTATCTGTTGCCGGTTGTGATAGGGGGGGATTAGTGTCACTTAAAGGTTTATGATTATGAACTTTGCCAATGTGGATATTTAAACCTCTTTTACCTTTATAGAATCGCGGCGTTGAGCATTTGTGACATTGTAAAAAATTCCCCTGTGACGCACTGAGAGCATTGCCATCATCAAAATGCACACTAGTACTACTTGCGACTGGCTGAGACATTTAACTAAAAAATAATAATATTTTAACTAACACAAGTAATAATATAAAATAAAACCTCGTCAAACAAATTATTATAAATATGTACATTACTAATATAAAATCGAATAAATAATATTAACTAAAAGAATACTAAGTAAAATGAAATCTATAAATTAAACGAAACAAATAATTATTAGTGAGGGACAAGCTTCTCGGTAATTTCCCAATGTCTTCTGAAGGGGGATAACGAGACTGGTATAATCAGAGTAGTACTAAGGAATAAGTCGAAGCGTAGTCGTAGATATTATTATGTACTCCAAGGATAAACAAACACTGCATTTTCTTCAATAAAATAATAATATTTCATGTTTTTTGATATGTCATTAATGTCATTTTCTTCGATCCAATTAAAAATCACAATTTTATTACGGGAAATAGCCTTCATGCAATAACATGCAATAATACAATTATATATTTTGGTAGCTGAAATTAAAACCTGTAAATTTATCTGTATTTGATATTGTTTATAACTCTTCCTAATAATTTATTTTAATTTTACATCGGAGCAAATATTCTTTGATGTGTCACTTTTTTTTTTTTTTTTTTCAATATATTATCAATGTTTATTAATTACTGAAGTACGATAATAAAAAAATAAAAAATTGATATTTATCAATACTTTTTAAAATCATTAAGTTAATCATAAATTTAAAATCATTAAGGTAATCATCTACTTTTTATAAAAACTTTTTAAATTAAGATTTTTTAAAATGTTTAAATATTTCAATTCGTACCATCTATATTTATCAGCGTTCTAGTTAGTTTATTATATATTGTAGGTGTCATACCTATAATGCTTTTGCTCAAGAGTACACAGAGTATTGATGATTGAGTACACAGACTATGATGTACACAGAGTTCTCGACAAATGTTATCCTTAAATCTAGTACTTTTATATTTTGTAAATAATAATAAGTTAGTTCTGACAAATATTATTATTACATATAAAGAAAGTATATACATCGTAATGTTAAGATTATCAGTGATTTAAAATATTCCTTACAACTATCAATAGGTCTTAACTTGCAAATAGATCTTACGCCTCTTTTTTAGGCCCTAAATGCCAATTCGCGATCTGTCGAGTATCCCCAAAATATTATTCCATACCTAATAGTTGATACAACATAACCAACCGTGATATACAGTTAGTTTGTCTCTGATGCAAAGCATAAGAGAACCTATTGCAGCTTGGCCTACTAACTGTTTCTAGCAATTTATTCCAATCAAATTTATTATCTATATTGTTAAGCCTAAAATAAATAAACTCGATCTCTTCAACAATTTCATACGAATAATGACAATCATCTGCAAATAAAATAGTAGACGGCATTGTTGATTTTGGAAGATCATATAATATCATTAAAAATAGCCCATTACACTTCCTTGTGGCACTCCATTATATAGCAGGGGACCCATTACACTTCCTTGTGGCACACCATTATATAGCAGGGGACCCATTACACTTCCTTGTGGCACACCATTATATAGCAGGGGACCCATTACACTTCCTTGTGGCACTCCATTATATAGCAGGGGACCCATTACACTTCCTTGTGGCACACCATTATATAGCAGGGGACCCATTACACTTCCTTGTGGCACTCCATTATATAGCAGGGGACCCATTACACTTCCTTGTGGCACACCATTATATAGCAGGGGACCCATTACACTTCCTTGTGGCACACCATTATATAGCAGGGGACCCATTACACTTCCTTGTGGCACGCCATTATATAGCAGGGGACCCATTACACTTCCTTGTGGCACACCATTATATAGCAGGGGACCCATTACACTTCCTTGTGGCACACCATTATATAGCAGGGGACCCATTACACTTTCTTGTGGCACACCATTATAAACAGTTTGTAGTGTAGAATTATAAGTTCTTTCCTCTTTTGACTTTTCACATATTCTTTTAATTTGAACCGTTTGTTTCCTGTATTTAAATAAGACTATTAAACGCAATACATTACCTCTTACACCATATATGCTAAGTTTGCGTAACAATATCATGATCAACATAATCAAATGCTCTGAGATGGTAAGAGCCATGTACCTATAGTGCCACTACTGGTTTCCTCTTATCTAAATGTATTGTATCAGGTTGTGTATAGCCATATTAATTGTTTGATTTTTTATTATTGTTTTAATTTAAAATAATAAAATGTAGTACAAAGTATACTTAAAAATAAACTAAATTATATATAAACTAAAATAAAAAATACGGATTCCAAGCCAGTGTTGCGCGGATATGTGCCCAGGATGCTGGCGGCGTTTCCCCTCTGAATGGTGAGGCTGACCTGTTGAGCGAAAAATGCCGCCGCTCTTGGGTCACTAGAGGCGTGGACCAAACGAGAACCAATTTCTTTAAAAAACTTTTTGGCATCCAGCGACCATGGGTCGAGCGTTTCTACTGCAATTCCTCTTTGACCAAAACTTAAATTCATTCGACTCTGGAGCGAATTGATCAGATGGATTCCGTGGATTCTCTGGTAAAGTAACAGTAAGTTATACGATAAACATGTCCCACTTCTCAAAATAAATTATAGGGAAATCCAAAGTCATGGATAACGAACAACATAAGGCTAAGAAATAAGACCTAAAGTGTCCATATCGAATACTACCCAACTAGCACACTAGTAGAAATTGCAACCTATCTTGTAACTTTAAGTTGTATAGTAGCAGCTTAAGAGTTCAGGAAGCAGTTTTAAGTTGTATAACTGCTTCTGAAAACGTCTAAAGCTGTAAAAGTAACTAAAGGTTACAGTACTGTAACCGATTAACACTCATGTCTTTATAAAAGTTGATCATAAAACCCATCTACCACTTACGCAGTTAGTAGAGAGTTACAAAGGCAATTTGACACTGAAAGCTGCATAGGAGCTGATTTTGTATCTTTTATACGCCGCTTAGCTGTATAAAAGATATATTTGCAGACTATTTGAAGCTTTCAATTAAAAGTTCTATAATAGAGATAATAATAACTCTTATATAGACTTAGGTTCAAAAAAGACCATATATGTTACCTTACAATACCTTAGATATTTTAAAATGGACCAAGAAATACCTTAACATGAGTGAAGGTTCCGCAGATTATTTTTTTTAAAGAAATGATAGTATTTCTGTTATTGATGAAAATTAATTTGTTTAATTTGTTCTTAGAGCAAAGATTTGAGTAAATTTTATAGGAAATTGCCTAAATAATTTGCGAGTATATAGCACTAAAAATATATCATATATGATGATTTTTTACATTAAATTCTTACAAAGACACAAAATTTGTATTTCAGTAGGTATATTATGTGTATATGTATGCATTTCATCAAAAAAAAAACATGAGGGTTTTGCATATAATATATTTCCTACTACTAACAATAGTAACAACTCCGTTTTTGATGAGTAAATTAATAAAAATAGATTTTGTCAGAATGTCTTTCTAATTTATAAATAGCATTCGCCTTCGTTTCTATTAGACATCAAAAAATCGCTCAATTATACTCGTCGCGTTCTTTTTTCAATGACCAAGGATCTCTAAATCTAAATAAATTTAACGTGTACGTTAACTACGTACGTCGTATTAGTACCTTGGGCTGCAAAAAGGATGAAACTACTGCCCTTTAAGAACTATAAGCTGTACTAGAGGAATAAAAACTACTTGTAGCTTAAGTAGAGATAAAATTAGCGCTTTCACCCGCATAAGAGAAGTATTTGACGAGAAACTACTACTTTGAGGAGAAACTACGGCGTAAAGGACATTAGGTCGTAAAGGCACTGTTAACAGCTATTTAATAAATTACCAAAATCAATTATAGAACTAAATGATATAAAATTTAAAAATTGTATAAAGCAAACTTTAATAGCCAAGGCGTATTACAAAGTTAATGATTATATTAATGACAGAGATGTCTGGAATCAGTCCTCTCTGCGTCTGGAATCTCTAAACTAATAGTAACTGTCATATTGTAATAATTCATAATACTTATATATATATATAGGTATATATTTATATATTTTTATACTACAATAGGTATTTGTTTATATATTTTTGGATGAGGTAATAACTTGTTATTACTATAACCTTTTATTATTATTTTAATTTAAAATATTTATTATTTTCTACAAGGTAATAATTAGTTATTACTTAACATTTATGTTAATTTGTCTTATTTATTTTAAGTTATTTTGTTAACAGAGTTATAGAATACATTTCCATGTTTTTTTTAACTAGTTAATGTTTGCGCAGGCCTTGGATTCAGCTATGTATTTGGCCCTGCAATGTAGTAGTATACGTATCCAGCGGATTTCCTCTCCTTTGAAGGTCATTTCAGTGGTGGCGCGTGTGCCGGGTTCTGGTCTGCACCCTTAGGGCCTGGTTGAGCAGAAGGATGGCTGACACATACGTTACGTCCGTGATCGGGTGCTGCTGTGGGGGCCTTTGATCTCCGCTGGGCACGCACGTTTGATTGTTATCATATAAGAAGCGGAGATCCCGAAAAATCTTCTGCTGATAGGCCGGCGCTGGCATCAAAGAAATGTTGTGTTCTGTAATTCTGTACTTTCAATATTGTAAGATAGTATATCTGCCTTGGGGTGTTCTACGCGTGCTCTTCAGTAGGATGAGAGTATATACCACATGCTATAAGCATAGGTTTAAGTCAATAACCATGCAGGACTATGCTCCTCCGATGATACGGTACATGTGGAACATCAGAGTTTTTTACTTGCTGGTACCTTTTTCTCCAGGGTGTCTCTGAGGCGACCGACTTGTGATCAGCGTTTGCGCCCTAAAAGATACCTTTCATCTATCTACTTGTGAGTATATTTTGATTACCTATATTAAACTATGTATATTTGGGGCGTAGCTATGGTCTGTTGGGTTGGTCGCCTTGGTGGCACTTTTGCAGGGCAGTCAACGATTGACAGGTCAATGGAACCAGCTAACCACCTAGTCTTAAACTGGTTCGTTATATAGTGTGTGTTCGGTTGGGTTGTTTTTATTATTTTTTCTTCCCGTAAGGACAATAGTTTAATAGTTTACGATTTGTTTATTTTGTATTATATTCTCAACATTTGTCTGTGGGAGGAATGGCAGCCTGGCCAAGTGCACACAGATACTTACTTTTTTTTTTTTGACTTTTCATAAATGCCTGTAAAGGTTTACATGAAATAAATATTTTTGACTTTTGACTTTTGAACACCATCTTAATCAACTTTTTACGCTCTTTCGATCTGTTTACTCCATGTAGCGGGATTCGGTAAAAAATATCCTTTACCTTCAAAATTCTTGCGCCGCTAAACATGGTTTTAAATTAAAATGTGGCTGTATACAACATTAGACTTTTTACTATAAATCGCCTAAGCTGTAAATCTCAATATTACAAATATTTTAGGGCATAAAGGGTATAATTTTCACAAAATATCCTTTTCGACTCAATGAAGCAATATAAAATGACCTTTACCACCTAAGCAATATTAAGATTTTGTTAATTCCAACTTATATCTTATTTATTTAATACGTTTTATAATGCTGTTAGTTTAGTTAATTGTCCTTTACGCCCTAGTAGTTTTTTAAAACAAAATTAAAGCAGTCCTTTACTTAGTACTCATAATGCCTTGCCTAAGTTGATTTAGTACCTAAACGTGTGTTACTGACCCTAAAGATACAAGACCTATTGCGTTAACAAACACTATGTCCAAAATCTTCTTTTCTATACTTCAAGCAAGAATGTCGAGGTTTTTGATTACAAACAAGTCCTTTTTATTCCAGCACCAGGGAATTTCTGGGTGCCTGGAATACAACATCTTATCAACATCTTAGTTTGAAGGATGCCAGGGAGCACAAGCGTCAATTGCGTGTCTGCTGGATTGATTGGGAAAATACTTTTGGATCGGTCCAGCATAAATTGCTGCAAGTTCTAAAATAGTATAAATTCCCAACAGTGATAATGGACATAATTGCTAATTATTATAAGAACTTAAGATTTGTCATTACAAATAAAGATGGGTTCACAGATCCTCTTCAATATAATGTTGGGCTATTTCCAGGCTGTTGCCTCTCACCAATAGCTTTTAACATTATTATTAACATCTTAATCGACAAACTTACATCTAGTGAATAGAAGGCGATATAGATTTAAATTAAATAATGCACATTCGCAGTCCATATTAGCATTTGCGGACGATCTAGCAGTTCTAACACACAATCTAAAATAATGTTAGAACCTATTTACCCTGGTAGACGAGTTCCGTGTGTGGTCAAACGGCATCAGAACCAAACCATCAAAGTGCTTCTCTTCACCATACTACCCCGAACTGTGTTCATAGCAGGGCAGAAAGTAGCTCTAGTAGAGGAAGCCTTGCCTTTTAAATTCCTGGGCCAGAAGGATCGATTTTAAAGGAAGAACACCATCCTTAGATTTGGCTGTGGAACGCTTTATTAATGACATCAACAAGGTAGATCAACAGCCAATTAGTAATGTCAAGAAAGCTTGGATTTATTATAACTACCTAACATCTCGTCTAACATAGCCTTTTCTTGTATACGACTTAACAAAACTCTTCTGGTAAATCTGGCTGCAACTGTCATAAGAAAACTTAAGTTTTGGCATGGATTAGCACAGGGCGCTGACTCCTCCACGCTGTTCAGGGGATAGCAAAAATTTGGGATAAATTAAAAAAAGCCTGCGACAAATCCTGAGCAACTCTCGGGATAATCTTATTGCATCTCTCCCAAAAGACTCATTGGCCTCTGAGATGGAGTCAAGCCTTCAGTTCCATAAATCATTTATGAGCGGTGCACAGATTAGTAGAAGGGGGTTAGGTTGAAAGAAAAAGGAATGTGATAAAGATGTTATTAAATCTTTCCTTAGGGACGATGAAGAGCATGGCTACAAAGTTCACGCCTTTAAGTACAGAATGAATGGCTTACTATGGGGGAAGTTTGTATTCCTCCAGCCCTAAAATGGCGCACACTCATGTACGATTGGTCTCCGGCACTTATTAAGTTCTATCTCAATGCCTTTCAAATCAAATCAAATCAAATAGTTTATTTGTTCAAATGTAGGTTACAAAAGTTCTTTTATCAATTTATAGCTACATTTGAACAAATAAACTATTTGATTTGATTTGAAAGGCATTTGAAAGACATATTTACAAAACCTTTGTCAAAATTACAATATTATTTAAAAAAAAACATAACTATAATATCATTTAACACTAATTAACCATTATTATACATATAAAACATTAATTATTCAATTTTAATTTACTGTTATTATTTATTGTCATTTAAAAAACCATTAATAATATAATATATTTTATCTAATAGCCATTTATATAAAGTAGTCTTAAATGCATTTAAGGGTAATTCTTTAATGTGATTTGGCAGCTTATTAAATATGGAGATACACATTGCATAACTATTTTTCAAAAACAAACCTGATTTTGGGGTTATACTTAAAACCAACCGAATACAGTTTCTTGTATTTCTGGGGTATACATCTTTAGCTGTTTTAAACAAGTGTATATTTTGTTTCACAGATTTTGAAATTTCATATATATACAGACTAGGAAAGGGAAGCACATTTAGTTCCTTGAATAGAGGTCTACACGATATATAAGGGTCTATGCCGCATATAGCCCTGATACATTTCTTTTGTGCTAAAAATATTTTGCTGGCATCTGCGCTATTGCCCCAGATTATTAGACCGTATCTTATAATTGAATTTACATAGGCTTGATATGCAGTCAACGTAGTTGTGAGGTTAGCAACATTTATTAACTTTCGCAAGGGGAAGATAAATCTGTTGATTTTGTTTCGAACGATATCTACGTGTTCTTTCCATTTTAAGGATTTATCAATAGTTATCCCTAAAAAAAATACACTATTAGCTTCCAACAGTTTATTTCCATTAATATTAATATTTAGACTATCTTTGTTTGTGAAATTTATATAATTAGTTTTGTTTAGATTAACTTGATGATTGTTATTTGTTAGCCAATTTACAATAACATTTAAGGTATTATTTATTTCAAATTCATGTTGATCAGAAAGTTTGTCTGTGCTAACGATTACGGAAATGTCGTCTGCAAAATGTATACATTTATGATTAATAATGTTAGGTAAATCATTAATATAAATTAAAAATGTAAAGGGCCAAGCACACTACCTTGAGGTACTCCGAGTCTATTATATTGAAAGTTTGACTTGTATTTAGTTATGAGTTTCGTAGTTTCTGTAAGTCTGAATATTTCTACGCACTGAATTCTTTTATCTAGATAACTTTTGATCCGTTGCAATGCTGGTCCTCTGATGCCGTACACTTCCAACTTTTGTATTAAGAGGTTTTGTGATACAATATCAAATGCTTTTGTCATATCGAAAAACAAGGTGGTCGTATGTTTATTTTCGTTTTTGTTTTTTAATATAGTAGTTACAAGGTTAAACGCAGCAAGTGTAGTTGATTTTAGTTTTTGAAAGGCATATTGATCCTGGGTAATTATATCATATTTTATAAAAAAGTCTATTAATCTGGAATGGATTGATTTTTCAAAAATTTTAGAGAATATGGGTATCAGAGTTATTGGTCTATAATTATTAATGTTTGTTTTTTCATTGTGTTTATGCAAGGGTTTTATAATTGATATTTTTAATTTATCGGGAAAGCATGCTTGTTCTAAGGATAGATTAATTAGGTATGTTAAGATACCGCTAATTTCACATATACAAGATTTAACAACCTTGGTACATATATTATCGTATCCTACTGCATTTGTATTATTCAGTGAAACTACTAATCTCCGAACTTCTATTTCTGTGAAAGGTTTGAGAAATATAGTGTTTGGTATTGCTGATTCTGGGATAGTGTAACTGTGTTTATTTATACTGCAATTTTTAAGATTTAAACTATTATTATTACTGATATTATTATTATTATTGCTGCTTTGGTTATACATACTTTTGCTTGTCATGTCTATTAAGTACTGATTAAAAACATTGGCTATAATGGAAGGATCAGTTATATTTTCGCCATTTTTATTAACTATACTTTCAATATGTTGGTTTGAATATGAATCAATTGTTTCATTTTTAATAATTGTCCATGTTGCTTTACCCTTGTTTTAACATTGCTGTACAGTATTATTGTTTGTAATTTTTTGGGATAGCGTAATGCATTTTCTTAATAATTTTGTGTATCTTGAGTATTTAATTTTAGCATCGTTTATTTTAAATTTTAAATAATTAAATCTTAGGTGTCTTTTTGTCTTGCATCCGATCTCTAAGCCTTTTGACATCCATTTTTGTTTATTTGTAGAATTTACTTTTACTTTCAGATTAGGGACACAATATGAACACAATATGTACAATAAGTGAAATATGTCGTAAAATTTATTAAATGATAAATTGAAATTTGTTTCTTGAAAAACTTCAGAGAACGATAATGATGACAGGTATTTTCTAAATTGTATTATATTTTCACTAGAATAACATCGTTTATATATATAAAATATTTTTGGAGTAATTTTCTTTGTCTCAACCTCGAACAATAGAGTTTGGGCTGTAACGTGGTCAGATAGCCCAAGGGGTAGAGTCGATCCAATTGCATTTTCAATGTTGCTTATAGTTTAAGTATCGACCTTTCGACAATTTATGTAGCAAATATTCTAGTTTTTCGAAAAAGCATGAAAGTTGTGTTTTAAGTTTTGTTGGTTTTCTGTATATACATATTAGAAGTATTTTTGAACCTGGAATCTCAACCGAGCAACACTCAAATACCTCATCTTGTTTAAGACTATCTGTAATTGTAGATAAATCTAATGAAAAATTAAGTCCATTTTTCATTAGAATACATGAACCCCCTCTTCTATACTTTCTACAATAACAAGCTGCAAGAGTATACCTTTAATTCTTACATTATTTTCTTCACCTGATCGTATGAATGTTTCTGTAAAGCAGAGAATGTCAGGTTCGTCATTATAGTTCCATTCTGAAAAGTTAATCTCTATTAATTATTTTTTATATAATAAACCGGCTATGTTTTGGTGGAAAATTCTAAAATTCATATTTTTATTGACGAAAATGTTCCTACATTTAAAAAAATTATCGAATACAGGAAAATAATTTAATATTATTCCCTTTTTTAGTGTTTGTTTCATTTTCGTACTATTAATTATCTCAATTGAGTTATTAGTTGTGTAAAATAGATTTACGTCCTTGAATAAAATTTTTACTTAAACATTATCGATTTTTAGGGCACTAAAGGACAGTGTAAACATTTTTTTTGGGCGTAAAGTACAGGCTATCTCCGCTATTATTAAACTAGGAGAACTCATGATAATACTGCGAGAATCTCCTAAAACATTTAAGAATTTTGTTCCTAGACCACATTTATGTAGCTCTAAAAATGAAAGAGATAAAAGCAATTGTTTTTTTTTTAGTTTTTCCTTCATTTTTTCCTTCATTGTGAAAACTGTGGTTTTGTCCTTTACGCCAATTGAGTCCCAAAGTATCGATATATTATATATAATTTTTATTTTTAAAGTTATACTGTTAATATGTTTTTAATACATATTTTTTAACAATTTGATGTTATATTGAGAGCCCTTTAAAATTTAGTCATTAAACAGCACCTACATGCACAGTGAACTTAAAAGCGCTTTAGTTTAGCGAGTATTTAATAAAATAATCCCACAGAAATAATTATATTTTTAATGGCCGCCGGTTCGTAGCATAAACCTTCATTATAATATTTGATAGTTTCCTTGGACACATAACGCACGACAAAAGAACACAAAGTACGATTCATTCGTTCATTAGTTCACAAAGGTAGCGCTATAAGAGGGTTTGAGAGGCGTTAATCATTAATTGCAGCTCTTAAGGAACTTTATGCACAAAGCAGCTTAAATGGAACCGAGGCTGCATAAAATTGTGCCCAACTGGCGCTAAAGCTGCTGCATTAGAGCATGCTCTAGCGCGTCGCTTAGCACCTTAGAAAATAATAAGATTGGCCTTTAAGCAGCTATTTGTGTTGCTTGGGTACCGAATACTCCGTAGCTGCACAACAAATGCAATGAGACGGGGAAAAGTGCATACATCAATCAAACGATGAAAACCTCATTTATATTGTTACTATAAAAATAACAGTAATTTTTTATTTATTTTTAAACAAATTTATTTATTATTATTATTATCAACTATTTTATATATAATCAAAATAGGGATCTAAAACTCAAATGGAAAAACCTAGCTGAAAAATATGCATAAGAGACGTCATTACGATAAATGATAAGTTCTTAAAACTGCCGAACCAGTTTAGTCAGCAATACGTCCGTGACGATTATCGAAGTCATACCATTCCTGACGTCATACAGCTTTGTGCCTATCATACAGCTTTGTGCCTGTCATACAGCTTTGTGCCTGTCATACAGCTGTGTGCCTGTCATACAGCTTTGTGCCTGTCATACAGCTTTGTGCCTGTCATACAACTTTGTGCCTGTCAAAGAGATTCTACAATTAATTTAAAACATACACAATTAGAGATTTCTTAGACAAATCAAATAGAATTTATTTAAATGAATCGCTTGTTCTGTCGCGTGTTTAAGTTACTGCGACGTAGTGTATGGATCGTACTGCGCTAGAAAATTGCAAAAAAAAGTACAACGCATCCGAAATAGCTGCTAAATTTTGTTTTAATATCCCAAAGAGACATATCACACCTTACCTTACAAATAACATTTTAAAAGAATTAGGGAAAATTTACACATGTCGAACTGAATATTTAGTATTATATAAAACAACATACTTACATGATAGAATATAGTAAATATAGTCCTACGATATGGTCTTACGAGGTATTGTGAAAGAACATCAACACCAAACAAATAAAGTATTGGGTTCTTTTACTATAAAGGCTTCCCGACTAAAGAATTAAGATCTATAGAACTACTTTTAAACAAGTAAATGTTGTCAAGTACTTGGGGGTGCTTTTTGATAGCCGCCTTACATGGGAAAATCAGCTTTCTGCCTTACGCGCTCGAACCAGAAAACGAATGTTCATCTTTAAAAGGCTTGGCCAAGTTGCTGATAAAGAAACCACCAGGATGGTGTATTTAGCCTTGTGTGAGTCCATCCTGACCTACTGTAATATAACTTGGGGAGCTGCCAGCAAATCTAAATTTATTATCTTGGAGCGAGCACAAAGAGCTGTACTTAAAGTTGCATACCGTAAACCATACCGCTATCCAACAGAATTGTTGTACGAGGAATCTAAGGTTCTAAGGGTAAGGCAATTATACATAGAATCTATAATACTGCGCTATCATTCACAATCAATTTCGACGCTTGATCAAGACACAAAAAGACGAAACATCTGGAAGCCACGAAGATGTCGAACTAAATTTGGTCAAAAAGCATTTCAATTTCTCGGACCCTATCTGTACACAAAAGTAAATTCTATTCTAAATATTAAAAACAAAACAAAACGAGTTGCGAAAGGATTAATGCGAAATTGGTTCAAAAGCTTAAATTATGAGAATACAGAATCTTTTCTAAATATAATAAGTTAGTCAATTGGTTAAAACTTAACAAAAACCAACACACACACACATCGCACAGACGAACACCACAAGCACGCACACCACACACACATACCACAAACGAGCATGCACACATACACACCATCATCTATTCAAACACACTTGCATACTTACATTTAAATAACTACATACATTTCTACAAAACATACTTTACACGTAGACTAATAAACATTATTCAAACCAAATACCATGAGTATATTCATAAAGGCACATAAATTCTAGCATGACACAATATAATAAGAGTTATCTACATATATTCACCTAACTTCCATCACCGGCAGTAACCATGATTAATGATTAGTTTAAAGGTTGTAATTGTTCTTGTCTTAGATTATTTTATTTTTTATTGTATATACCTAATTATTAATATTGTTATTATGGTATATAAACATATAACAGTTTTTTATTTTATTTTTTATATTTTGTTGTTTCCTTATTAATAATCTGTTGGTTCACTTTTTTATTAAACTGTTTATATACTAACACTTCACTATTCGGGTCGGTTCAGAGTTTGGATTCGGGAAGGGGTGCCAGTGTTATGGTACATTCGGATCGGATCAGAGTTCGGATTCGGTGGACATATGAATATTATTATTACTCATATATTAGGTAGTCAGTTTTATTAGTTAGTACGGTTAGCTCATACACAGACAAAAGGGCTAAGCGATTGCATTTGTTTAAAAACGTAGGGATAAAGTTAAGCACTAAAGGGGTTTCTGTATTTTAATGTAAAATTTATGTATTTGCACTTAGTGATAATTAGAGTAAAAGCATTTGTGTTGCAGCAATGCCGTCGCTAAGTCGAGCGCGGCGCGCGGCGAGCTCGTCGTCCGAGCCGCCGCGCGAGCCGCCGCCCGCCACCTCCGAGGCGCCGGAGCTGGCGTCGGAGCTGGCCAGCACCGCCGAGTCCGTAGCCGAGCGCGCCGCCGACCTCGCGCACAAGATGCACATGCAGACGTGGCAACTGGTGGCCGCGCTGGCCGCCGTCGCCGTGCTGCTGCTGGCCGTCTGCTTCTGCTGCGTGCGCCGGTGCTTCCGGAAGCGCCGCGGCAAGGACGGCAAGAAAGGCGTCAAGGGCGTCGACCTCAAGTCCGTGCAGCTCCTCGGCTCCGCGTACAAGGAGAAGGTGCAGCCCGACATGGAGGAGCTGACCGAGAACGCGGAGGAGCCCGATGACGGCGACGACAAGAAGGAAGAGCAGAAGCTCGGCAAGCTGCAGTACAAGCTGGAGTACGACTTCAACTCCAACAGCCTATCCGTGACCGTGGAGCGCGCCGAGGACCTGCCGGCGCTCGACATGGGCGGCACCTCCGACCCCTACGTCAAGGTCTATCTGCTGCCCGACAAAAAGAAGAAGTTCGAGACCAAAGTCCATCGTAAGACCCTCAGTCCCGTGTTCAATGAAACCTTCGTGTTTAAGGTAAGTCCTGCGCCCCTGCGTCCCGCTCCCTTGCGCCCCGCGCCCTTGAGCCCCGCGCCTCTGTGCTCACGGTCGTCATGTTGCAGAGCGTGCCCTACGCCGACGCCATGAACAAGACGCTGGTGTTCGCGATCTTTGACTTCGATCGGTTCTCCAAGCACGACCAGATCGGCGAGGTGAAGGTGCCGCTGTGTCAGGTGGACCTCGCGCAGACCATCGAGGAGTGGCGCGAGCTGCAGAGCGTGGAGGGCGAAGGCGGCCAGGTGCGACCTCACCCACACATCCGCCCCGCTACACACATCCACACACCCCGCTACACCCACCCACCTCGCTACACACACTCCACACTATCCACTCACCACACACAACCTACACACTCAACCCACACAACCCTCACACCCACCTCACACAACCCACACTACATACTATTACACACATACTATTTAATTGTCTTTATTTCAGCTTCCACTTAATCGTTTATTCGGTAATTTTTGATCATATTAATATTTTTTTAGTTTATACCAGTTAAGTAGCTATAAGTAAGGTGTTTATGCGACACGCCAGCGAACACGGTCGCGCCGCCAACTCGGGAACGAGCACGCACGCTCGGCCCCGGGGCGCCGCGCCGCCCGAGCTGGGCCCCGCGCGGCGCCCCGGGGCCGAGTCTTTTCATACTTTTTTTTAATATTTAGGATTATTTCGATAACGACATGTATTTACTTTGTTTTTCTCTTTCTCCATAATTTCTCTGCTCTGCTTGGCTGTGTCTGATTGTATCCTGAACAATCTTGCATGCCGCTTCGAACGAATCGCCGATCACGTAAGTATCGTCGAGATCACTATAGCAGAGCGCGTGGCAACAGGTGGCGCCCGTCCTCACCGCCGCAACAGCATGCGTGCGGCGCGGTCTACTCGCATGCGTGCAGACCGGATCCGGTCCACTCGCATGCAGATTGGTCTCAGACTAATCGGATCCAACCCTCCTGCATGCGAAGCGGTCTCGGCCCAGCCGTATGCGTGTGGCGCGGTACGGTCCACCCGTATGCGTGTATATCGGACCACCTGCATGCAAATCGGTTCGGGCCACTCCTGGCCCAGCCACATGCGTGTGACGCCGCATGCGTGCATATCGGTCCGCCCCTGCCCACCCCGCGCAGATGCGGCGCGGGGCCAGCCCGCCCGCTGACGGCGGTAGCTTTCGCTCCGTGTTTCGGCTTGCGCAACTATTATTTGTTTTCCGCTTTGTTGGTATGGTGTAGTTGTCCCGCGGTAGTGTGTCGTGTGTCGTCGTCCCCGTGTTGTGTGTAGCGGCTTGCGTCCGTTGTGTCTCGAGCGTCGCCGCACTAACCGACCGACGTTTGCAGGACAACAAGCTCGGAGACATCTGCTTCTCGCTGCGCTACGTGCCCACCGCCGGCAAGCTCACCGTCGTCATCCTCGAGGCCAAGAACCTCAAGAAGATGGACGTCGGCGGTCTCTCGGGTGCGTAGTGAGTAGGGCGTGCGTCAGAACCCCACGAAGAGAGAAGCGAGGAAGAAAGAAGCCCCCGGGCGGGAGGCGGGCCTCGATGCGTCGCGCTATACCCCGGCGTAAAGCTCAACTCATCGATGCCCGGCTCCCGGCCGCCACGCCGAGCGCCGCGTCCGGACTTCGTCGTGTTGTATTTGTGTGTGATGTGTTGGCACCGAGGGTGTCGCTGTGTTAACGTGTGTCGTTCTGTTCGCATGTCGTCGTGGTCGCCCCTCCGCCCGCCGCCGCAGACCCGTATGTAAAGATAGCGCTCATGCAGAATGGCAAACGACTCAAGAAGAAGAAAACAAGCATCAAGAAATGCACACTGAATCCCTATTACAACGAGTCATTTACTTTTGAAGTGCCATTCGAACAGATACAGGTGCGAGTTGAGATGTTCGCGACGCGCGCGCGGCCCTGCCCGGCCCGGCTCGGCCCGGCCCGGCGGGACCGCGCCGTGTCGCCTCGATGTTGTGTCACACACACAGTCCCACACTGTTGTCCCGAGCCGCGACGCCGCCGCCCGACCATAGACAACATTACGTCTACGTCTTTCGCCAAATCTCCGTCCGCAAAATTGGATGTTGATGATTTCTGGTTAGTAGATTGCGAGTATTCTCACCCCCACATATTACATAATAAACAAAATGTATGACGCTAAGATAATATTAACTTTACACAAATTTATGTTACAAAAGTTAAAAATATTAAATAAATATAACTTTTTAAATTCAAAAAGAGTTTAAGAGTTTTTGCTGAAAAAATAGGATAGGTTTTAAAAAATAATCCATTGTTGGACTATTTTTCTGAATGCTGAGTATTTATGTGTTCCCATATATTAACATTAATACTCAGCAATCAGAATATATATATATATCATCACGGGTGCCTTATGGCGCCCAAGACCGCCTAAACGGCCCCAGGGTACCCAGCGGAGGGGTTATTAATCCCACCTCGTCGTAGCCGATGGTATAAGTCTACACCGAACAAGTGGCTAGCTCGTCGCGATGTTTTTAATAAACTCAATTACCCATCTATAATTAGTTTCACAAGTTGGTATAGTGAAACCGGGACCGACAGCTTAACGTGCCCTCCGAGGTACTATAGTGGTGTTGTCAAACAAATGTAAATTTTTTTATTTATTAAAAACACATTGGTACACACCGGGGTTCGAACCAGGAACCTAAGCGTTTTTAAGTCCAAGGTCTAACCAACTCGGCCACCACGTATATTATTTAGCAATAGATTATTTTGGAAAACATTTCCTATTGCTAGAACCTAACATTTCTAACTATTATCGCTACTTTAAGGGGGCGCATAATGCAAATAAGAAAACTAGATCTCCGGTTATTAGAATACCCTCAAATACCTATATTTAAAAACACCTTAGTAATAATACAAGATATGTAGAAGTATCTGTTTTTTTTGATAAACGTAATAGCATAAAGCTCCATCGATAGAAAAAAATCGCAGTTACCTCCATTTTTTATCGATATTTCCTATTACTTCAATATGGAGCCGATTAAGCAGACCCCGACAGCGCCCGCGCCTGTGCGTGCGACCACTAGGATCGGTCGGTCGGTTTTATTTGCTTGTTATACGCCCTCTTAATACGATAGCGAAAACTCATCCAGAGTTACAGTGATTTGAGCGTAACTTACAAGATATATAGGTACCTAAACTCATAAAATTGACTTGACAGTTATAGATAAACTTGCGTTAAGATTTGGCGAAAGACAACGACGTTTCGTTATGGGGCGAGCGGCCGCATCACGTCTGGTTGCGCGTGCGCGGTCGGTCGGTCGTTATAGGGCGAGCGGCCGCACCACGTCTGGTTGCGCGTGCGCGGTCGGTCGGTCGTTATAGGGCGAGCGGCCGCACCACGTCTGGTTGCGCGTGCGCGGTCGGTCGGTCGGCGTCGCGCATACAGTATCTATGATTGACAATACTAGTTTGTGTCTGTATGTCTTTGTTATATAGTTTTTCTCGGATTCGTACAACTAAACTAACACGGAGAGGTCGACCATTAGCGCTTTGTGACGTTCCGACTGTTAGTCTGTAGCATTAAACCGGTTAAAGTATAAAGCTATGGGTATATCCTTGGTCCATCTTTCAACAATGCAAGGAACATTATCGCCGGGCGTTGACATGGACTACACTTGGAGGCACCTACTCTATTTACCTAGCAAGGACCTAGCACTGACAACATTGAATCGCACGTGATTGGTCAAACATAAGCCTGTAAAGTCGTGTTCACATTGCACTTCAGCTGGGCCTAATTCAAGTTCTATTCATTTTAATTGTTAAAACTGTTCTGTAATCGCTTCGGTCAGGCTCTCAACCTTGGTGCCGGGGTTATGGTGTGAGATTATTCGCCTTCTTGGGATTCAGCCTTGTATAACATTTTAAAAAGTAGGTATAGAATTTAAATATAATATAAGAAGCGGAAAAAATTAAATTGTTAAAACCGGGCCCTAGTTGTAGCCCATTTGACTTACGTGTCGGTTTGGTTCGAGTTATTCGAATGAAGTGGCAGAACTCCATAAAAATACTGTCAGTTTCTTTCGAATTTATCGAACCGACATACATGTCGAGAGCGCGAGGATTGCCCCTGGGTCAATGAAGAAAACTCGACATTAAAATAACACGACAGTATAAAGTACATAGAAACATTTAATAGAGATGTAGAGGACTCCAGCTAGGTACTTATTTATTGTCTGAAGAATATTGATGACAGAAGTTACTACTTTTAAATATGCAGTTTTGTGTTTGTTATCATGAGCACCTGCTCGCCGCTGTGCGCGCGCGCCGCCCGTTTACCACGGCGGACCTGGCCATGACTCCCGTCTTCTCTCTGTACGTTAACGAGCACCTTACACCTCACAACAAGTGCTGAAATGAGCTCGTGAACTGAAGGCTGAGTGTGACTACCCTTACCTGAGGCTCCAACTGAAGGCTGAGTGTGACTACCGTCACCTGAAGCTCCAACTGAAGGCTGAGTGTGACTACCGTCACCTGAGGCTCCAACTGAAGGCTGAGTGTGACTACCCTTACCTGAGGCTCCAACTGAAGGCTGAGTGTGACTACCGTCACCTGAAGCTCCAACTGAAGGCTGAGTGTGACTACCGTCACCTGAGGCTCCAACTGAAGGCTGAGTGTGACTACCGTCACCTGAGGCTCCAACTGAAGGCTGAGTGCGACTACCCTTACCTGAGGCTCCAACTGAAGGCTGAGTGTGACTACCCTTACCTGAGGCTCCAACTGAAGGCTGAGTGTGACTACCCTTACCTGAGGCTCCAACTGAAGGCTGAGTGTGACTACCCTTACCTGAGGCTCCAACTGAAGGCTGAGTGTGACTACCCTTACCTGAGGCTCCAACTGAAGGCTGAGTGTGACTACCGTCACCTGAGGCTCCAACTGAAGGCTGAGTGTGACTACCCTTACCTGAGGCTCCAACTGAAGGCTGAGTGTGACTACCCTTACCTGAGGCTCCAACTGAAGGCTGAGTGTGACTACCCTTACCTGAGGCTCCAACTGAAGGCTGAGTGTGACTACCGTCACCTGAGGCTCCAACTGAAGGCTGAGTGTGACTACCGTCACCTGAGGCTCCAACTGAAGGCTGAGTGTGACTACCGTCACCTGAGGCTCCAACTGAAGGCTGAGTGTGACTACCGTCACCTGAGGCTCCAACTGAAGGCTGAGTGTGACTACCCTTACCTGAGGCTCCAACTGAAGGCTGAGTGTGACTACCCTTACCTGAGGCTCCAACTGAAGGCTGAGTGTGACTACCCTTACCTGAGGCTCCAACTGAAGGCTGAGTGTGACTACCCTTACCTGAGGCTCCAACTGAAGGCTGAGTGTGACTACCGTCACCTGAGGCTCCAACTGAAGGCTGAGTGTGACTACCGTCACCTGAGGCTCCAACTGAAGGCTGAGTGTGACTACCGTCACCTGAGGCTCCAACTGAAGGCTGAGTGCGATTACCTGAGGCTCCAACTGAAGGCTGAGTGTGACTACCCTTACCTGAGGCTCCAACTGAAGGCTGAGTGTGACTACCCTTACCTGAGGCTCCAACTGAAGGCTGAGTGTGACTACCCTTACCTGAGGCTCCAACTGAAGGCTGAGTGTGACTACCGTCACCTGAGGCTCCAACTGAAGGCTGAGTGTGACTACCCTTACCTGAGGCTCCAACTGAAGGCTGAGTGTGACTACCCTTACCTGAGGCTCCAACTGAAGGCTGAGTGTGACTACCCTTACCTGAGGCACCAACTGAAGGCTGAGTGTGACTACCGTCACCTGAGGCTCCAACTGAAGGCTGAGTGTGACTACCGTCACCTGAGGCTCCAACTGAAGGCTGAGTGTGACTACCGTCACCTGAGGCTCCAACTGAAGGCTGAGTGTGACTACCGTCACCTGAGGCTCCAACTGAAGGCTGAGTGTGACTACCCTTACCTGAGGCTCCAACTGAAGGCTGAGTGTGACTACCCTTACCTGAGGCTCCAACTGAAGGCTGAGTGTGACTACCCTTACCTGAGGCTCCAACTGAAGGCTGAGTGTGACTACCCTTACCTGAGGCTCCAACTGAAGGCTGAGTGTGACTACCGTCACCTGAGGCTCCAACTGAAGGCTGAGTGTGACTACCGTCACCTGAGGCTCCAACTGAAGGCTGAGTGTGACTACCGTCACCTGAGGCTCCAACTGAAGGCTGACTGTGACTACCGTCACCTGTGGCTCCAACTGAATGCTGAGTGTGACTACCGTCACCTGAGGCTCCAACTGAAGGCTGAATGTGACTACCGTCACCTGTGGCTCCAACTGAATGCTGAGTGTGACTACCGTCACCTGTGGCTCCAACTGAATGCTGAGTTTGACTACCGTTACCTGAGGCTCCAACTGAAGGCTGAGTGTGACTACCGTCACCTGAGGCTCCAACTGAAGGCTGAGTGTGACTACCGTCACCTGAGGCTCCAACTGAAGGCTGAGTGTGACTACCCTTACCTGAGGCTCCAACTGAAGGCTGAGTGTGACTACCCTTACCTGAGGCTCCAACTGAAGGCTGAGTGTGACTACCCTTACCTGAGGCTCCAACTGAAGGCTGAGTGTGACTACCCTTACCTGAGGCTCCAACTGAAGGCTGAGTGTGACTACCGTCACCTGAGGCTCCAACTGAAGGCTGACTGTGACTACCGTCACCTGTGGCTCCAACTGAATGCTGAGTGTGACTACCGTCACCTGAGGCTCCAACTGAAGGCTGAGTGTGACTACCCTTACCTGAGGCTCCAACTGAAGGCTGAGTGTGACTACCCTTACCTGAGGCTCCAACTGAAGGCTGAGTGTGACTACCCTTACCTGAGGCTCCAACTGAATGCTGAGTGTGACTACCGTCACCTGAGGCTCCAACTGAAGGCTGAGTGTGACTACCGTCACCTGAGGCTCCAACTGAAGGCTGAGTGTGACTACCGTCACCTGAGGCTCCAACTGAAGGCTGACTGTGACTACCGTCACCTGTGGCTCCAACTGAATGCTGAGTGTGACTACCGTCACCTGAGGCTCCAACTGAAGGCTGAGTGTGACTACCGTCACCTGTGGCGCCAACTGAATGCTGAGTGTGACTACCGTCACCTGTGGCTCCAACTGAATGCTGAGTGTGACTACCGTTACCTGAGCACACTAGAGTTTGCAAGTGTCGTCTGGAGCCCGAGTTATGCTGCCCATACAGTTACGCTGCCCATACAGGACGAATAGAAAAAATACAAAATACATTTGTGAAGTGTTTAGAGTCAATATCTCGTAAAAGTCGTATTCGATATAACATACATCACTAATAAGTCGTCGCTAATACTTACACTCAGCCATTTTGCTTACAATAGTTAATAATATTGTTGAGTCTCCTACATTACTAGAAGCAAATAACTTTTTAATTCCCCTTCACGTTCTATAAATAGGTACTTACGTAATTAAACAACCAAACAAATTATGCCAAAAATACCTTCATGAGATCAGCTGTGAATTTTATAATAACTAGCTTTCAGTTTTGATATTGTTTTCAAAAAATATTAACAAGTTTAAAACAGAAATTGGAGATTTGTTGTTCTTTTCATAGTAAAGTTATTTTAAGGGAATATATAATAATCAAATATTGATTCGCACTAGTTCCATGAAGGTACTTATATGCAATAGCTTCATTTCTGTTCTACACTGTTGCTGCGAATAATCTAATTAAGTTTGTCAGTCGTAATGACGATTATGCTTTAAAAACAAATATTCCACAATGCACCGGAACGAATCCATCTTGTCGTTTTGAGGCGGGCCTCGGCCTTTTGACAAGTTTTTTAAAGGATTTTTTTTTGCCATAACTGTAAATGACCATAGAGTATATGTCAAGTTTTTATTTTTTTATATAATATTTAAATTTTTATTCATTTATTTTTATTTTCATTTCGCATTTACTAAAATATTTTTTAACTAATAGGTAACTAAAATATTTTTTAATTAGAGTAGGCAAAGTATATTAGTTTAAATCAATTCGTTCATACGTTTGTAAACAACTGTCTCTTACTTAAATATTAAGAAATAAAATAAAATAAATAAGCAATTTTATCTCCATTGTGAAATAATAGAGCAAAAATTTTAAAACAAAGTGGACATTTTTAACTTTCTTCGTATGAATCGTGCGAAAGAGAGGGATCGATACCAGCTTACGTTACGACGGAATGCCAAAGGATTTAACGCTTTGATTAGGGGATAAAACTGGTACATACCCTTTGGTGTTAGTTACGGGCGACGACATCCTTCAGTACGGATACGTCTGATGGCGCTTCCTCTACAAACGCGCCATTAGACGGTTCACATTAAAACAACGGCAGCGCGATAATCACTCGATTGAGTATAGTACAGAAGAACAAATATATATACTAGAAACCCGCTAGGTCTGCTCCTGCTCGCCGTTGTGCGAACCCGAGAGAAACCCGTTGTGTCTGTATGTGTCCCCTCGCCTTCCCTTCCTGGCTGTGTGGTTATACTGATCTCTCCTCGTGACTGCATACATTTGGTGTCTTCAAATTGTAATTGCTTATGGTTTGAGGAATCCAGTCCTTTTCGCATTTCTTCGTTGTTGTCACGCTTGCCCGCATGTCGCACGTATGTAGTCGCCTACATCCATACACATACACATATATATACATTCACCCTGCATATCTCTTTGGACGCGCCGCCTTAAAGTAATGGGCGACCAATGTCGTCGCGTACAGACCACCCCGGCGAAACTCTTTAATCACGTACGTCACACAACGCGGCACCGGCGAACCACTTCATCACGTTCGTCACACAGCGCGGCACCGGCGAACCACTTCATCACGTTCGTCACACAGCGCGGTACCGGCGAACCACTTCATCACGTTCGTCACACAGCGCGGCACCGGCGAACCACTTCATCACGTTCGCCACCCAACGCCCATTAGTCATATTCGCCATCCAACACACCGCCGCATCTCTTTAGTCATCCAACATACCGGCGAATCTCAATAGTCATCATGTTCGTCATCCAACACCGAATCCTTTTGTCTAAAATCGTCATACTATTTATAAGTTAGTATTAGGTTATTTTATTGAATTAATTATCATTCAGGGTGAATTTAAAAGGTTGTTGTGCTTTGGGCGCTGAGCCTGCTCTACTTATTGTGCTTTAGGCCACGCGCGCAATTTGAGCCTGCTCTACTTATTGTGCTTTAGGCCACGGGCGCAGCCTGAGCCTGCTCTACTTATTCCATACATTTTGAATAGTTATTACATTTGATCAGTTATATTAGCCCAAAGCACAACCTTGTAAAGTCACCAACGCAAACTTATCTGTCATCCAACAGCGGATATCTTTAATCATATTAGTCATTTAATGCCAAAGCTCAATTCGATTCAACAACCAACAACCTATAACAACGCTTTCCAACTTCTTTGATGAGTTTCGTCGAGTCGGTCTGTACGCCACGCGAGGAACGGCCGTCCCGTACGGTCTGCGGCGACCGGACGCCGTCCCTCGCGGGCGCGTCACCCGTCGCTTGGATGCGCTTGACGCTCTCGAGTGCGTAGAAAGTGAACCTGGTGGTGACGGTGGTGGACTACGACCGCATCGGCACGTCGGAGCCCATCGGGAAGGTGGTGCTCGGCTACAACGCGTCCGGCACCGAGCTGCGCCACTGGTCCGACATGCTGGCGTCGCCGCGCCGCCCCATCGCGCAGTGGCACACCCTCAAGGATCCCGAGGACGGCGAAAAGAAGGACTAAGGTGAGCCCCGGCGGCTTGGCGCGGTGTCGTCCCCGCGCCTCCTCACCGCACATGTCTGTTGCAGGCCCCACCGAGGAGCCGGTCGCAGCGGCGCGCGCGTCGGCGCAGTGGCCGTCGGTCGCAGAGGCGCGTGGGCGCAGTGGCGCGGGCTGCAGACGTATATTATGTACATAGTAATGTTTCCTGTTACATTTAGTGTAAGGTAGGCGATGTTCTTGTCTCTAGTCATACACACATAGCGAGACGTAGACTCGGGCGGTCGCGGAGCCTCCCGAGTCTGTCATATCACTCCCGTTCACTCATTTGTTACATTATAGATATGACATTGTTATAAAAAGATTGCATTATATAAATTATATTATAGTTGTTAACTGTGTAAACTACAAAATGTCTATATAACAATATATAAATACAAAGATATGTTTGTATCATTTACCGCCATTTTCAATTACAGGGATGTCAACATTTTATTTCATACATCGATATTTTTAGTAGATATTTTGAAAGTCGATAAAGTAAGTATAGAGAATAGGTATAAATATTATAAAAACTTGTACCTATATTATAAATATTATAAAAAAAATATAAAAACTTGTTTGTTTTGTAATATGAGTGGTCATAATATTTATAAATGTTTTACCTATTTGGGTGTAGCGCCAACAGTGCGCGGTGACAAGATTAACACAGACCACGTGGTTCTGTGTGCAATCACATGCACCATCATACTTTGCTCGTAGATAAAGCTCGTTTAAATAATAACTTAAATTTAATAAATACTAGTAATAACAGTTCTGTCACGCGGGTGATGTGTTCCGTACATCTACGCCGGCGCTTCGTAGCATCTTTGGTTATGTAATAACCGGTCAAGTTAAACTAACTTTAAATCAAAATGATCATTCTACTGGTTTTTTACGTCGTGTTTGATGCGTCTTGTAAAACGTCTAACGGGTTTTCGTTAAACTGCGTTTTGCATTCTGGTCCAAAACTGCAATCTGACTTAGTCAAGTTACTTACGCGTTTTAGGTTACATGAGATATGTTTGACTAGCGACATATCTAAAATGTATAGACGAACGCTGTATTAGCTTGCCCAGGATGAAGGCGAGGAGTACCCACTTGCTGCGCGTGCACTACGGGAAGGCTTCTACGTCGACGACTTGATCTGGTCTGTAGATAGATACTCTGTAGACAGCTGATGAACTTTCTTCAACGAGGTGGATTCGAGTTAAGGAAGTGGTCGAGTAACAGCGTTCATGTGTTAAACACGCTACCTAGTGATCACCTGGAAACGCCTCTGCAGTTCGATGACGGCACCACGGCAGCCATCAAGGTCTTCGGTCTCCACTGGTTGCCTACTGAAGATGTCGTCTTTTTTCATAGAACCTCAACAGAAGTCAGAGTTGCAAAGATATCTGTACAGATAGCCAAGCTGTACGACCCATTGGGCTTTGCTGCGCCATGTATTTTTTACACTAAATGTTTTATGCTGAAAATATGGTGTGAGAACCTAGACTGGGATAACTTACCTGAAAACCTCATTTCAGAATGGACGAAGTTTTGTAATGAAATTCCATTATTATCCAAAGTTAGACACGTAAGACATGTTTTGTAATGAAATTCCATTATTATCCAAAGTTAGACACGTAAGACATGTTTTGTAATGAAATTCCATTATTATCCAATGTTAGATACGTAAGACATGTTTTGTAATAAAATTCTATCATTATCCAATGATACGTAAGATATGTTTTGTAATGAAATTCCATTATTATCCAAAGTTAGACACGTAAGACATGTTTTGTAATGAAATTCCATTATTATCCAATGTTAGATACGTAAGACATGTTTTGTAATGAAATTCCATTATTATCCAAAGTTAGATACGTAAGACATGTTTTGTAATAAAATTCTATCATTATCCAATGATACGTAAGATATGTTTTGTAATGAAATTCCATTATTATCCAAAGTTAGACACGTAAGACATGTTTTGTAATAAAATTCCATTATTATCCAATGTTAGACACGTAAGACATGTTTTGTAATGAAATTCCATTATTATCTAATGTTAGATACGTAAGACATGTTTTGTAATGAAATTCCATTATTATCCAAAGTTAGACACGTAAGACATGTTTTGTAATGAAATTCCATTATTTTCCAAAGTTAGACACGTAAGACATGTTTTGTAATGAAATTCCATTATTATCCAATGATACGTAAGACATGTTTTGTAATGAAATTCCATTATTATCCAAAGTTAGACACGTAAGACATGTTTTGTAATAAAATTCCATTATTATCCAATGTTAGACACGTAAGACATGTTTTGTAATGAAATTCCATTATTATCCAATGTTAGACACGTAAGACATGTTTTGTAATAAAATTCCATTATTATCCAATGTTAGACACGTAAGACATGTTTTGTAATGAAATTCCATTATTATCCAATGTTAGACACGTAAGACATGTTTTGTAATGAAATTCCATTATTATCCAATCTTAGATATTTTTCCTATAGGCGATAGAACTCCTCTAGACCGGCAGAGAGTGGTACAGTTCCGAGAACGCCAGTATTAAAATTCAAATAATTGTATGTGTCGATGCTAACGGGAAGTAGGTAATTATAAATGTATTGTCAAAATCTAATGTCGCGCCCTTAAATATCTACAATCTCAATCCCTCGCTTAGAGCTTATGTCAGCTCATTTGTTAAGTAAATTGATAAAGTATTTTCATTCTATTTTTGTAGACGAAGGTTACGTTTTAGAAACCTATGCTTTTACGGATAGTTCTGTGTCTCTGTCTTGGTTAAATACGCCGGAATATAAAAAGTCATCACTAAAATACACGAGTGTGGTAACGTGCGCTGGCTTTATGTGCGTGGGGTCGACAATCCCGCCGACTTGTGTTCGCGGGGAGCCACGCCTGCCGCTCTGCTGGCCGTTGCTGACCAGTGGTTCGATGGACCGCATTGGTTACATCAGTCAGATCACACTTGGCCCGTACGAAGCATAGACCATTTTAAAAATAATTCTGATTTACCAGAATTAAAATCAAATGAAGTTGTTTTAATTCAAAATAATTAAATTTTAATAAATAGCTTTTTCGAATATATTATAAATAAATAAATTTTCAAATTTTATTCATTTACAGCGTACGGTAGCATCGTGTTTAAGATATATATCCAATTCTAAACTTGTAAAAAACAAACGTGTTTTTTGCATATTAAGTACTAATGAACTTAACAAATCTCACGACCTTATTGTCAAAGCTGTTCAATATTAGATTTCTCAAATGATATTGAAGCTATTCAAACGGGTAATTTGCATTTATTATCTCGATTTATGTCCAAATTAATTTGTCCCATTTATAGCTGAGTGCGGACTGCTCATTGGGTAACTTTACAAATATACTTATCGATTATTACCATAAGCTATATCTACACGTAGGTCCACGTACGTTGCAAGGTATCCTGTCTCAAAAATACTGGATAGTTTCGGCGCTGTGTTAGGTATACGGTCTAGGTTGTCCAAATGTATAACATGCTTTAAATCAAAATCTACATACAGCTGATGATGGGTTCATTATCTAAATGTGTATGTGCAGGATATTTACCACGGAATAGAAAAAACAATTGTTTTTTCTATTCCGTGGTATTTACCCCTTCCATACCGTGGGTGTGGATATAGGCGGTCCGTTTCCTATAAAGAAATCCAGTAGGCGAAACGCTAAAATTCTAAAATAATATTTGTGTATATTTGTAAGTTATTCAACTCGCGCTGTACATACTGAAGTCCTGACGGATCTAACTAGTGAGGGTTTTTTAGCTTCTTTTGACCGTTTTACCGTCTAGACGTGGCCTTTGTCACACTGTATACTCAGACAACGGTAAAAACTTTGTGGCCGCAGGTAAAAATCTAAAAAACGTTTCCATTTTCTATAAGACTCAAGAAGCTGAACAAGAATAAGGCTTTACCATTCGTAAACTAGAAGTACAACCCTCCGAGAGGGAGTCACTTTGATACCACCAAAGAGTGAGTTCAAAGCATTAAATCCGCCAAACTTCTATTCTGTCGCATAGAGGCAATATTAAATTCACGACCCATATTTCAAATGACTTTCAAATGGCCCAAATAAGTTAGAGGTTCTGACCCCGGGTCATAGTCGGTCGACAATTAGTTTCGGTACCAGAATATAATTTGTCTGATGAGCCCTTATCGCGAAGGCAGCTGCCTTCGCGAAATGCTGAAGCGTATGCTTCCTACGACGCCAAAAGTGTTAAATAAGCTTTATTTAACACTTTTGGGGTCGTTGGAAGCATACGCTTCAGCAACGGCAAAAATGGTTTACAGACAAACCAAACATTTCAATAGGTGTCTGAATGGTTTACAGCTAATTATTTGGTTCTTAATACTAAGAAGACCAAGTGGCTGAATTTTTTTTTGCCAAACGTTCGGGTAATTAACTGTTCGCTGAAGTTAGGCGGTGCTGAACTGGAATTTGACGACTCCGCTATATTTTTGGGAATCACAGTCGACTCCTAACTGCAATGGAGAGCTCACACGTTAATCTAATAATAATAATAATAAAATAATATAATAATAAAGTGCCGCAAGGTTCCCATTTGGGTCCTCTTCTATTTACATTGTACATCAATGACATTGATGCAACTCTCTCACACTCCCGTCATCTTCTATATGCAGATGATACAAAGATTTTTAGAGCGATTTTGACATCAAGCGAATGCTTGGAACTCCAAAGTGATCTTAATAGTTTCTGTCACTATTGCACTGAAAATCAACTTCATCTGAATATAGATAAATGCCAGGTCTAACTTTCACCAGAAGAAAAAATCCCATAACTTTTGATTACCACCTTGGGAAGACTCGCATAGCCCGTGTGGATCGTGTGCGGGATCTGGGGCCTTATTCCGAGTTTGCAACCGCTAATCACGACAAGACGTTGCGCAAACTATAAGTATGGAAATGTAAGCTCTATTCCAATGGTTATATAGTATGTATTAGGTTGGCTATTATAATGCAGCCATCTTGAAATACACGAATTCTTCGCAAGTTTGAACATGTATTGAGCATTGGAATTTCAACTTCATAATTAACAGCATAGAACTTACATTTCAATACCCATACTTTACGCAAAATTTGCGACGGTGAACGTGTCAAAACTCGGAATAAAGCCCCTGGGAGTGTTGCTTGACTTCAAACTGCACTTTAACTTGCACATTGACCAAATCATAATAAAAGCATTTAAGAGCCTCGGATTTATTTATAGAACATGTAAGTAAACCCTTTAAATTGCCATTTACCTACCTAACATTATACCACTCTTATGTTCGTACTTTCGTAGGGTATTGGAATTTGGTAGTGTAGTCTGGAGTCCAAGCTACGCTGTGCATACAGTGAGATTAGAGAAGGTTCAAAATAAATTTCTGAAAGCCCTCGACGAATACTCGTTGTTACGAGTATCGAACACGTAACAACTTCTCGAGCTATGATGAAGCCGCCGCTCGATACCGACTTTAATAATAATAATGTATTTATTTCTTTTAAAATATTACAAAAAGTCTTATCTAAGGTGCAAAAAGGTTAATATTAGGTTTAACAAAAAAATAATAGTAATGCCATGTGGCGAGCGGTTGTAGTGTATGTATATAGATTGTGGTGTTTACATATTATTATAAGAATGTGTTTGTTTGTTTATAATGATGGGTTGTAAGCTTTTTTTGTATCTAGGGGTTCCTGGCTCCCAAACTAGAATTCTCTGTACTATGGGTAGCCAGTTCTCCATCTGGTTACTAATGGTTGAAATGGTTCTGTAATTGTATGATTGGTGTGTATGTGGTCTGTAGGTATATAATAATTAAAAAGAAAAAGTGTGATGTAAGTTAGGTATAGTAATGGGTGAATGTCAATCAGTCATGTCGTAATTGTCATGAGTCTCACAGTCTTGTTATAGTCTTTGTCAGATAGCCAGTCAAATACAACATTCTTACATTTTGAGGTGAAGTAATTTATTATTTTTTGTATATAATTGTGCAAATTTGGTTTTGGAGATTTCCATATGTCATGTCTTTTCTTTCTCGTTGTATTGGGGCATGATGTAAGTAAAGAACGGTGGAATCTAAGAATTGTGTTTAGAATGTATATTTGTCTCACTGCTGCACTGTTAGCAATTTAGTATCCTTGTATAGTTGGTGAGTGGGGTAGCGAGAAAGCCACTTAAAGGACTGCTCTCTGGCTCCTCTCCAGAGGGAGAAGATTGTCAGACTGACACAATGTGTGATAAACAGCTTTTAATAATAATTCATCGGCTACATAGCGCAGTCTCTTAAATATGTTCATGAGTTTTCTTATTTTTGGTATTAATGCGTATGTATGTGTGTATCATCACGGGTGCCGAAACGGCGTTTATTAATGCGTTTGTGTTTAAGACAATTTACCTTGTCATCAATGATGACACCCAGATACCGAATTTCTTCTACACGTTCGATAATACTAGACTGGCAGTTCTTACTGAAATCGTTCGTTCCACAGGAATGGATCTTAATACTAGAATTTTCAGGGGGACGACATTTTTGTTTTGTATGAAAGCACATATATTTTGTTTTAGAAGTATTAAGAGTGAGCAGGTTATTTTCAAACAATTTACATACCTAATACCGTCGTCCCAGGTGGGCGATTCTCGCGCTTTCGAGATTCATCTCGATTCGAGATTGTTAAACGAAAAATGACTAAATATGTCATTTTTCGTTCAATATTTATATATTTATTATTTATTAATTAATATTTATTATTTATTTCGTTTAATGGTCGATATTTTTAAACGAAAAATGGCAAATTTAGTAATTTTTCGTTTAAAAATCTCGAATCGAGATGAATCTCGAAAGCGCGAGAATCGCCCACCAGGTACGTCTCCGAAACAATAGAACTGTATCATCGGCAAATGCAAGACGACGCCGCATCTAGCAGACAAAGATCGTTGATGTATAACAGCGTCAGCCTGAGAACACTTCCCTGTGGAATGCCAAAAGAGGAGATCTCAGGATCGCTCTGGATACTACCAAGCCTCACAGATTGAATTCTGTTTGTGAGGTAATTTTTGAACCAAGATAATAGCGTGCCTCTAATTCCTAGTTATTCTAACTTTCCGAGCAGCATTGCGGTTAAGACTGTATCAAAGGCCTTTTTTAAGTCCAAAAAAACTCCAATGCATTTATTTTGCTGGTCCAGGGCTTCAGAGACATAGTCAGTAAGGAGGTTGATGGCATCTTCCGTATACCTTTTAGCTCTGAATTCGTACTGGTTATTAGTCTCTAAGTACGATAATAGTTTGGTGTTAATTACCTTCTCCAACAGTTTGCCCACTATTGAGAGCAAGGAAATAGGACGGTAATTAGACATATCATTTGGGTCGCCAGATTTAAATATTGGGCAGACTAAAGCCCTCTTAAAAATATTGGGTAATATCCATGAAGCTAAAAAAACGCGCCCCGCGCCAATGGAGTAAGCATGATACATAAATTGTTTCATAATAGTGCGATACCGGTGTCGCCAATTTCTGAGGCGAACAAATGAAGAACGGTGTAAAAGGTGTGGCTTCAAATGGCAGCTCAACGCTTCTGACACTTAAAAAACTGATTGAGAAAAAAAGAGATACAAGCAAACACGAATGTGTGCGCGTGTCTATGAAGTGTATTGTTTTTTTATTATAAAAAACTAAATAATTAATTGCATACTTAATAGTTTCGATAGTGTTGCCACCGACAACAAATATTATTACTTATCGATATAAACCAAATATTTTGGGATTTATAGAGATCATCAAAGATTAATAATTATTTATCGATATACAATTGTAATACACACACATATCATCACGGTAACCAGCGGAGGGGTTTTAATCCCACCTCGTCGTAGCCGATGGTATGAGTCTACACCGAACAAATGGCTAGCTCGTCGCGATGTTTTGAATAAACTCAATAACTTTGAAAAATATACTTTGGGCTAATATTATCAAATCAAACAACTTTTCCATGGAAGCATGTATCGCAAAAGAAAAAAAAATGGCCTTCTCCATACAAACTAGTAACGTTAAAATGAGCAATTTGTATGGGGAAGTAGGTACATTTTTTTTTTCATTTGGGACATATGGTTCCATAGGAAAAATTGTTAGATTTTATCAGCAGAACCTCATATTAGCCCAAAGTACATCCTTTCAAATCCACCCTGATAGACACTTTCGCATTTATAATACTAGTGGATTAAAAAAATGTAGGTATATAATAATATAACAATAAGTTAAAATACTTTATTAAATTAAATTCAAACACATGCACAACTAACTACATATACCTACTAAACTCAATCTCAACATTTTTGACCGACCTCCAAGCGGAAGTTATACTCAAACTACAAAAGGCGAAAAACAATTAAATCGTAGCTTGATTCGTCAAAATGTACTGAACATACACGGGTATTCATGTTGATTACCAATTTTCTTCTCTTTTAATTGCCTCTACCCATTTACGTTTTAATGCCGGATCTTTCGGGAAACTGTATCATGTATAATTAGTATTATATAAAAAAAACAATAATTGTATAATATCTCATAACCATGAAAGTATATACAAAAATCGAGTTTATCAACTATAAAATCACATCACTAAATAGTAAGTGACAAACCTCGTTGGACGGTTCTGTTGTCGCCATACCTTTTGATTATATTAAATTGAAAAAAATATAAATTATTTCAAAAGTATCGAAATTCTCGTTAAAAATAAAAACACATCACTAGTTCTTCAACTTCTAACTGTTGCACATAGTTTGACAGTTACCGTCAGCTTTTGATATTTTAATTATGGGTTTTATTATTATTTTTTATTTAGGTTTAATATAAGAAAAAGATATTAAATACATACTTCAAATACGTGACACTAGGTACTTTTTTTTTATAGTAGTTTCTACACAGCTTTAATGCACAATTAACCATTTTTCCGACAATAAAAGCGGAGCTCTTTTCGACTTTCTCCGCCGAACGCACAAATCAGACTGAGGATGTAAAAAATGTGAAAGTGTGTATGAGTGACAAATTTGTCACTCGCGCGGCATCCTGCAAATTGAATGATGCTTACTCCAGTAGGGGCGCGCGGACGGGCACGGTTTTTACCTTCATGGTAATATCCCACTACTTATTCTTAGGTTAATAATATACGTAAGGGGAATAACCAGGTAATGCTTATGTTCTTTAATTATTTTGGGTGTTATTTTATCCATCCCTGATGCACTATCATATTTTAGGGAGGATATTAATTCAATAATTTCACTTGGTGTAGTTGGGGTTAAATATAGTGAAAAGGGGCTAGATTTCATATGTTTTAGATCGCTTGTTAGTTCTGCTTCAGTTTTGTTATTTTCTTGAAGGATATTATTGGCAAGTGTTTTTCCTACCCTTACAAAAAAGTTGTTGACTGCGTTTAACGACTGGTGTGGAGAATCCTTAATCTCCAATAGGTCTAATTTTGTGGTTTTACCTTGTCCTAAGTTGCAAATGTTTTTAAAGCTTTCCATGTTTGTTTGATATTATTTTCATGTTTTTCTAGAGTTGCTTTTTCGTATTCGTTTTTTAGGTTTTGGCGGACGAAATTACAGGTGTAACGGTATTGGAGATATGTATTCTTTGATAATATCATTAGGGTGACGCCGGTGAAGTTGGTGTAAAGAGTCTCTCTTTTTCTTGCATTTTAGCAATCGTGGTGTGATCCATACTTTTAGGTTATTTTTATTGTGTGGGACAGTGACAGTTGTTGTAGAGTCTTTAATTGTATTTGTTAATTTATTTGTAAGGTATTCTGCTGCTTGGTCAGTATCCAGTTGTTTGTATAACGGACTCCAGTCGATATTTTGTAGTCTTTTGTCAAGTATTTTAAAGTTAATTTTGGTTAGTGTTTTGAGTTTAGGTTTTGCTGGTTTGTTTAAGGTACCGACAGCAATTATAGCTGTATCGTGATCTGTAATGCTGGATTGACAAACGACAGCTGTTGTAAAGGTTTACATGAAATAAATATTTTGACTTTCAGATTTCCGACTGATCCAAAAATTAAAGAGCTGTTGATAAATACTACAGGGAGAAGCCTTCTAAGACATTTCTATTTGAACATGTTCTTCAGCAGTCGAAAACATAAATTTGTCGCTTCAACCACGGGACACTGATGACTATGATGAAAGTTATGAAATACAGAAACTTTTCGAGCAAGCCCAGTTTGATGAAGAAATAGACGTGCTGGTTGTAACCGATTCTCTTATCCCTCTCGAGATAAGAGAATCTACTACCACCGGCTCAAGGAAAGGGACTCTACAACTCTCCGGGCGCCTTGACCGAGGTGGAATTAAAGCAGACGTTTATCACACAAATTTATTTATTATATTTACAATAAAACTTACAAACTAACTTAAGACTAAGGGTACAACTTGAATAATTTATTAACACAATTTTGATACAAGGGTTATAGTCTTCATTGGTGATGCCGTTCTGCGACACTGCCTAAAAGGGACACACTACCGCCTAAGCGTATAGCAATGCTTGAACACTAGATTAGAACATATAGGTCACCTTTTAGGCCAAGGATTCCACATGGGATGAGGAGACGCCCGAGATACTAGTGGCAGCAGCACCAGCCTCACGACGAAGATGTGACGTGGATGGTGTCATGCATCTGTCCTCGGTCGATCCAGCAATTCCTCGGCCCCTGATAGAACTCGCAGACGGATTTCACCAGCACTAGATCCTATGCGGACATTTCACGCATGGCTAAATTCTAACGTACCCGGTTAAAAGGAACCCATTGGTGTTTTTAAAAATTGCACTTAATAAATTTAAAAGACAATATCACTAAGAATTTAGATATAAAAATGCCGGACGCTTCTACTTGCGCTCCTTTTTATTCTTTCCACGGACTACTTTTTATCCGCGTCGTTGTGATTGGTTTATTTTATTTTTTTGACTAATCACAAACTTTCTTTCAATGCAACACAAGAGTTTATTTTATCTTCTAATTTTAGATTAGCATTTAATTAACTAATTTAATTATCTAAATAAATAACTGAATATATTTATTAGACTAAAAATGATTCTGTATCATATTGTGGGTTTATGAACTATAATATGATCGTTATTGACATCCGCTATGGATTTTCTGACATTTAGCCGCTAGATGGTCTCTAATTTTACCTAACTCAAATAATAGATTTATTTATTTATTTATTAAACTATAAATTGTACATAACTGAACTTACTTATTCCAAATAATACGATTATATTAACTATAATGGCTCCAAGCACTTCAGTACCAACTGGTTGGTTTCAGCGTTAGATGATGCGAATACATCAAATTCCTCATATTTTTGCCCTATTCTGTTCAACAAACTAATCGCGCGAGGCACCGGAGCACGCAGATGTAGGTATGTGCGAGCACTCATCTCGGCAAATAGCGAATGTCTGCGCGCACGCAATTTGGTACAAACAGAGAAATTTGTTTTAATATTGTTGGCAGACTAATATAACCTCTTAAATTTTTTAAAATATAAGTGACCAACGCCACATTACGCCTGACTTCCAATGAGTTGTAATTGAGCATTCCCAAAATAAATAATGTGGTGATACAGGAACGGGTAGTAACCATAAACTTTCTTATTCATGCACATTTTTTGTACTTTTTCTACCATTAGTGTGTATGTACATTCTCTTGGGTTCCATATCACGGCGTTAAACTCCAAGATACTGCGAACGTATGAGTTGTACAACACTGCAAATGTTCCCGGGCCAGAAAAATTTCGAGCCTGTCTCATTACCCAGCCTAAATTTCTTCTAGCTCTCACACACATCTTTACTATATGCGTGTGAAATCTCAAATCGCTGCTAAATAACACTCCTAAATCCTTAACCGTTTCGGTAGTGCGAAAAAGCGGGGCTCCAGCAAGTGTGTACTGGTGACAAATACGATTTTCAGAGCGCGAGAATGTCATGAGTGAACACTTTCCAATGTTTAGATCAAGACAGTTCTCGATACTCCATTGGTGTATTTTATCAATGCACTGCTGAAACCGCTCACAGTCCAGTTGAGTCTTCACAGATGTTGCCAACTTAACATCATCAGCGAATAGCAGTACTAGACATTCTTTAGGGATTGCTTATGCGATATCATTTATAAAAATTAAGAACTCCAAAGGCCCTTAGTTACTGCCTTGACTTATGCCAGATCTGGTGTAAAACGGTTTAGACTTTGAGTTACCATAATGGACATACTGCATACGATTTGAAAAATAACTAGCAAAGAGGCGTAAGAGCTGCGGCTTAAAACCTGCAGAAGCCATCTTTCTTAGTAATATGTCATTATCTACTCTGTCAAAAGCTTTTTGAAAATCAAAATAAGCCACATCTACCTGCATACGAGCGTCCACAACGGTCGTAGCAAAGGTCACGAAGGACAACAGATTTGAGGTAGTAGACCTTCCTGGTAGAAATCCATGTTGAGCATCCGTAAACCAGGGGCGTAATTGCTTACTAATACTGCTATACAGGATGCTTTCAAATAATTTTCCAAATGGAGACTGAATCGCGATAGGTCTGTAATTACTCACAAGAGCGCGATCACCTGATTTATAGATAGGAATCACTCTTGAGGGTCTTCCAATGGTGAGGGTAACGACCTACCTTTAAAATAAGATTAAAAATATATAATAAAGGTAGATGTTTATTTAGTTCGTATTTATTACGTAAGATATTATATCTCACAGAGACAAATTTTCTATGTTACAAAGATTAGTATTTCAAAAGTTATCTGAATTCAGTTCACAAGGAATTGCCTACCTTGCTGGATTTGTAGTCCGTCATTTAGTAAAATCGTTAAAATGTGTTTCACATTTTAACGATTTTACTTTTAAATGACGGGCGCTTTACTTGCCGCCAATGTAGACGAACCATCACCTTATTCTTCTTGCCGCCAATGTAGACGAACCATCACCTTATTCTTCTTGCCGCCAATGTAGACGAACCATCACCTTATTCTTCTTGCCGCCAATGTAGACGAACCATCACCTTATTCTTCTTGCCGCCAATGTAGACGAACCATCACCTTATTCTTCTTGCCGCCAATGTAGACGAACCATCACCTTATTCTTCTTGCCGCCAATGTAGACGAACCATCACCTTATTCTTCTTGCCGCCAATGTAGACGAACCATCACCTTATTCTTCTTGCCGCCAATGTAGACGAACCATCACCTTATTCTTCTTGCCGCCAATGTAGACGAACCATCACCTTATTCTTCTTGCCGCCAATGTAGACGAACCATCACCTTATTCTTCTTGCCGCCAATGTAGACGAACCATCACCTTATTCTTCTTGCCGCCAATGTAGACGAACCGTCACCTTATTCTTCTTGCCGCCAATGTAGACGAACCATCACCTTATTCTTCTTGCCGCCAATGTAGACGAACCATCACCTTATTCTTCTTGCCGCCAATGTAGACGAACCATCACCTTATTCTTCTTGCCGCCAATGTAGACGAACCATCACCTTATTCTTCTTGCCGCCAATGTAGACGAACCATCACCTTATTCTTCTTGCCGCCAATGTAGACGAACCATCACCTTATTCTTCTTGCCGCCAATGTAGACGAACCATCACCTTATTCTTCTTGCCGCCAATGTAGACGAACCATCACCTTATTCTTCTCATAAAATATATTATGGAAAAGTACATTAATATTCGACTGATTTCTTTAACAAAAACACGCAAAACCAAATCTATCGAAGCGTCAGCTTTTGAATAAATATTTGCATTTTACTGGCCAGTGACTATTATTGTAAATAATGTAAAAATAAATAATTTTAAAATTAATCCTTGGCGAGTTTAATTTTTGCACAATTTTGTTTCCGTGGATGTCGGCCACAGCTAACGGTATCTATTATACAGTTTTCCTTCTCGCTCTAACACTAAGAATTTTTATTTGACGGCATTGACGGGAGCGGGACAAAAGACGAAAATAGATACCGTGAGCTGTGGCTGACTGCACTTAAAATATTTATTATGTTTGGCAAGAGGCAAAATGGAATTGGATGCCTTGTGTTCTGTAAAATTATTTTATTATTATTTTTGACTTTTTCACCTAAACCCATTAGTAAATTTTGACTTACTCTTTTACAAACCATTTGCTTAATAAGATTTATAATAATTTTAAATTTTAAGCCTATCGGATCAGTGGCTCTTGAGATATTTATGTTTAAAAGAAATATATATATATATTTAATTTAAATTCCCCATTTTTTTTTAATACGTAGGACAATTTACACAATATTGCTGGTCACAAACTAAGCTCTAGGCTTGTACTATGTGTACCAGAACACCTCTATACTATAGGAGTAAGAGATGGTCCCACATGCAGATTCTGTGGTAAGGAGCCCGAATCCATGCGGCACCTACTGTGCGACTGTGACGCTAGGGCCATCCAAAGAATAAAATACCTAGGACAGGCTTATCCGGATCCAGAAAGCTACAGGCTAATCGACCTTGGTGATCTCCTTAAATATGTCAACAACATATTTGGGGACGATACTGAGGTGTGTGGATAATAGGAATGGGGAACACACAAAAGATCCCAAAGGGTCGAAGTGTTTTTGACTGATGTCAACCCCAAAACCAATAAGATAAGATAAGATGTGTACCAGAAGCAACAATATAATACATATTATATTTTATAAACACCCAGACCATGACAATCTGTACCACATCTGTACAGATAAAAACTTTTTTTTTTTTGCCATGGGTGGGAATCGAACCCACGACCTCTGGATACAACGCCAAAGGCGCAACTACCAGTCGAAGTAACTTCTCGCAGAAGAAGTAGCTTCTCCATAACAAACAAATTAAATATCGGTAACAACTATTGACATTAAGGCATAGCGCATCACTAAAAGTTGAACACGTGCTATTACTTGCTATTTGCCGAAGTAAAGGAAGGGATAAGAACGTTCTAAGTCAAATATTAGTATGCAAATATACACTGTATGCATTCGCAATAAGGTCGCTAATTCTTTACAAACTTTTTGTTTAAAATTTACTGTGATTCATCCCCTGCTTAACAGAGGTCAATGGAACCAGCTAACCACCTAGTCTTAAACTGGTTGGTTATGTAGCGTGTGTTCCGTTGGGTTGTTTTTTTTTCTCACTTTACTTTAATAGTTCACTATCTGTTTATTTTTTATTTTATTTTTAACATTTTTCTGTGGTAGGTGACCTGGCCAAGTGCACACTTGGACTTAATATATACCTAAATTTTTTTTTGACTTTTCATAAATGCCTGTAAAGATTTACATGAATTTTTGACTTTGACTAGAGTTAAATTGGAGAGGTTACCCCAAGAAATCATTGACAACATCATTCGCAGCATGCCCAGACGGATGGAAACCTTAATCAGGGCACGGGGGGAAAACACTTGTTATTAAACATTCATTTAATTAATTTTAAACTGTCATATAATATAAAATTTTCAACTGTTTCCCTGTCACTACGAAATCTAACAAAAATGCATTTTGTTTAGTTAAGTTTTTTTTTCATTAAACTTTAAGTATGGTGTTGCAAATTAATGTCAAAACATATTTATTTAATTATTGTTTCATGTTTGATTATTATTTGTTTAAAAATAAAGCTAACTATTTTATACTCTCCCTTTTTTTTGTGTTCCGCTAAATCTACCGGTGAGTGTATATATATAGCAACCTAACCAAACGCACCTAGACCTTATGAAATAATATTGGATTTGATAAGGTCATCTATTTTTAAATAGTAAGTGAAAAAAAATTATACCACTTTTACTAGGATTACAGAAACATTCATTGGAATCTCACTATAAAAAAATATTTTTATAAAATCTTATTCCACACAGGCTTTGATTAACAATACAACTATATCATGTTCCTTAAGCGTCACACTCGGACACAAAAGTGCAAACTTGCATTTTGCATCAGAGCCGCAATTCAAATTCTGATTTAACGACCGTCTCGCTCAGCTGGGATGTTAAGCGTTTAGTAGGGTTATAGGTTCTACCATGTGAGTGAAAATAAGGTATTGTATATAGTCTCTGCATCTTATATTAATCTCCGGTAGGACACAGCTCCCAAGACTTAACCGTACACATCACATACTCCACATTGGTGACCCCGACGTGATATGAACACGCAACCTTCTGATTTTATCACATACTCCACAGATGCATTCACCGATCCTCTTAAATATTATAATGTTGGGCTATTTGAAGGCAGTTGTCTTTTACCAGTACTAGTAGCTATATATAATCTGATAGCATCTCTCCCAAAAGGCTCATTGAGCTTTGATGAACAGAAGACTTAAATTCCATAAATAAAATAAATAAGTTAGTCTATGTAGATAGTTTTAATGTTTGTATAGGGGTATATATATATACAATGATTTAGGGGTGGTTGTAGTAGCGTCTCTTGAGGGTGCGGTACTTCTTGAGCATGTAGAGGGCCTCGATCTCCTTGGCGACGAAGTGTCCGTGGCGCAGTAGCGCGGTCACCTTGCGCGGGTCGGTCTCGGCGGCGTGGCGGCGGAAGGCGGCATGCAGGCGCGCGCGGAACCCGGCGGCGCCCTGCGGCCACTCGCGCCCCAGGTGCAGCAGCTGCAACCGTCACACTCTTACCGCCACCACAACCAAACCAAAACACACTACTCAATGGATACCCACACTCTTGTAGAGATTTAACACGGCTCTCCGTTGTGGTAGGGACATTTTTAAACATATACTATGAAGTTATAATATTATAAAGCTAAAAAATCATAATAAAATTAAACTTTTATAAAGCAGTAGAATTTGTAACTATGTTTCACGATATTTTTATTCATGTAAGTCCAAACTCTAACCCACTAGAGGTGAGCGTTACGTAACGTAGATAGTTACAGTAAAGTCGATATTTCTCAAATAACTAATAACGGTTATTATATTTGTAATAACTATTTAATTAAAAAAACGTAATTAAGAAAAAAAAAAAATATTGATTTTTGAGTTTTAAAAGGGTTAGATTAGATCTCATTATTTTCTTTTATTAGAGTACAAACACGATAGGCTTACGACCGACGGTTGACGAGATAAATTGAAAAAACATTTTCGACCTTAATAACATTAATCGAGTACCTTTTTTTTTAATTTCATTCGACTTATTAGATGGCATACCATCGAATTCTACCAAAAAATGAAATTGTCAATAAGGTCGAAAATCTTTTAACAAAGCTGAAATTACTTTCATTGGCTAGATATCATCGATACCTATCGTTTAAGTACTACAAACACTTTGGGTCTAGGGCCAGGGGTTAATAAGTTATAATAAAAAAAACGTTAAGACATGACATTTCGCCAGATTACACCAATACCATAACTATGAGTCCAAAAAAAAATATAAGCCATGTGGATATAAGAGTTATTATCAAAACAAAAATTTAATACTTTTATTTAAAAAAAAAACAAAATAAAAACTAAAACAAGATAATTTTTAAATACAACTACAAAAAAACTAAAAAGAATGCGTCACGGAACGTACCGCAACCAATCACCGCAATAGCGTGAACATCATTAACCACCTCGTCGGAGTGCAACGAAGATGTTTTAAATACCGATACAAAAAAAAAGAAACTAAAACGAGGATAGCAACAATAACTCCAAAAAAAACACAACGTCAAAATACCTTAGAACGAATGTGCAACCAATCACGAAAAAACTACTATAACAAAAATCACTAAATATCACAATCACGTGAAGTAACAATAACCACCACGTTACAAGAGTTTCCATCGTTACAAGTTACAACCGTTTCAAGCGTTTCAGTGATATCCATATAGATAGGTACATTTGTTCCGTCCGTTTCAAGCGCAAAACGGTGATATAATGAACTAAGTAAACCAATTTATAACAACTACTACAGAGAGATGGCGCTAATAAATTAAATAATGCAGAATATAAGTATTTTGTGGTCAATAAAACTTTAGTTGTATTTTGGATGTTAAAGTAAAAAATTGATTAAAATAAAAACACATGTAAAAATCATAATAAAAATATGAAATTAAAAAAATGAAGTGCAGAAGCGGGGATGGAACTGGCGTTCTGTGGTTGTTAAGTTATTTAGAAAGAATAGAATCATGTCGCCATTAAAAAATTAAAATAGATAGTAAATTTTAAATAAAGAAAATTTGTTAGATAAGTCACAGAAGAAATAACTGTACAATGTAGATAAGTTTTCTGACTGCTGTTATAGTGAATAAGTTTTTATATTAAAAAATCATTGGTACACGGGCTAAGTAAAAAAATAATTTTTAAAACAATGAATGTTTTATGATTTATTTGAGAGTAAAGTAGGTACATAAAATTAAAATTATTTTCAAGGCACTACGCTTGTTAATTTTTTTTATTTTTTGCTTATAATTAGATTTTTTTAATAATAACTATAAATAGTTACAAAACGGGTTATTAACAAAAAGAAACGTAGCCGTTACGTTACATTGAAATCACGTAACGACCCACCACTATAACCCACTTCCACCCACAGGCCACAGATTAAATAAAATAGAGTACTACGTACTACGTAGCTTGCGTTCGTTTTGGGACAGAAACATGTTCACAACGATCACGATGTTATGGGTATTGTATAAATAGTAGAAGTAAATAAATAAATACCCATAAAACTTATTAAATTTAATTAAAGAAAACTAAAACAATGCGTTGGAAAAAAGATATAACAAAAGAATTAATTAAAAGTTATTTTTTAAAAACTAATATTTGTATACGTGGTGGCCTAGTTGGTTAGACCTTGGACTTAAAAACACTTAGGTCCCTGGTTCGAATCCCGGTATGTACCAATGAGTTTTTAATTAAAAAATTTATGTACATTTGTTTGACAACACCACTATAGTGCCTCGGAGAGCACGTTAAGCTGTCGGTCCCGGTTTCACTATACCAACTTGTGAAACTGTTTATAGATGGGTTATTGAGTCTATTCAAAACATCGCGACGAGCTAGCCACTTGTTCGGTGTAGACTCATACCATCGGCTGCGACGAGGTGGGATTAAAACCCCTCCGCTGGGTACCCTGGGGCCGTCTAGGCGGTCTCGGGCGCCGCAAGGCACCCGTGATGATATATATATATATATAATATTTGTTTTTAAACGATATTGGCGTTGCTTATGCACCGCCTACACTACTCCTCCCCCAGTGACAATGGAAAGATACTTAGTAGGATAATGTGGAAGGTTCCATCTGAACCCCTTGGTTCGACCCCTTAGGGGATTGAACAAGAATTACGTTTCTCGTTTGACCCCCTAGAAGTTGTTGGGGGTTCATCTAGAATTTCAATTCCATATGAACCCCCACGGGTAATGTATTCTAAATCTACACGGACAAGTGACTACACTACAATGAACCCCCAAGTACTTCTAGGGGGTCAAACGAGAAACGTAATTCTTGTTGAAACCCCCAGGGGATCGAACCAGGGGGTTCAGATGGAACCTTCCGTATTATTGTCTATTCTCTTACTCTCACCACGACCTTATCCTCGCCTCCTATAAAATAAAAACCCCTAGATTCAAACCAAAAATCTTTTTACAACGTAATTTTGCCAGAATGAACCGGGAATTGCTACTGGCTGATGTTGCTGATGTGGATTGGCAGGGGTTGACTATACTTAGCACTGTGGATCAAATGGTCTTAGATTTTAATGGTCTCCTTTTAAACCTCTACAATAAACATGCCCCCATAAGACATGTGCGCTAAGCGCGTAAGACTATAGACCCAGCCGTTAAATCCGTTGTCATCTCTCAAATTAGCTCCACAGCGGCCCCAGTTCAATTTGAGTTTTACCCAGTGACTACTGGAGAGGTTAAAAGATATATCAACCAAATAACCAGCAAAGCCGTAGGATTTGATGACATAGGTCGCGCCCTGATTACTCGAATAATTTATATAATTCTCCTCAATGGATACCCACACTCTTGTAGAGATTTAACACGGCTCTCCGTTGTGGTAGGGACATTTTTAAACATATACTATGAAGTTATAATATTATAAAGCTAAAAAATCATAATAAAATTAAACTTTTATAAAGCAGTAGAATTTGTAACTATGTTTCACGATATTTTTATTCATGTAAGTCCAAACTCTAACCCACTAGAGGTGAGCGTTACGTAACGTAGATAGTTACAGTAAAGTCGATATTTCTTAAATAACTAATAACGGTTATTATATTTGTAATAACTATTTAATTAAAAAAACGAGAGGTTAAAAGATATATCAACCAAATAACCAGCAAAGCCGTAGGATTTGATTACATAGGTCGCGTCCTGATTACTACAATAATTTATATAATTCTCCCGTCTATTACTTACATCATTAATACTTCTATTTCTTCAGGGATTTTCCCTTCTAATTGGAAAAACGCTCATATTATCCCCATACCTAAAAAATCTGCACCAACTAATTTTAATCAACTGCGTCCCATTTCTATTCTCCCTTTTCTATCTAAAGTCCTTGAACACGTTGTCCACAGGCAATTTGCTGACTTCCTAAACAAAAACTCTTTGCTGAACCCGCGGCAGTCCAGCTTTCGATCGTCTCATAGCACCAACACTGTTCTCGTAAATATTGCTGACGATATACGCCATGCTATAGATGAGAAGGAGCCAATACTGCTTGTTCTTTTAGACTTCAGTAACGCCTTTAACTGTGTGATATCCTTATTGCTATTCTCCTCCATTTTCTCAGCGCCTCTTATATAATGCAATCGTTAGAAGCCATTTAGACTATGCATCCTTCATCTTAGAACCATGCAATAAATCTGCTCTTAAAAAAATTGATAACATACAATCAAAAGCTCTCAGAATAGGCGATGAAATCATCTCCTATAAATGCTTTACAAATAGAATGTGCCGATCCTCCATTAAATAAAAGAAGGCAATATTTATGCGATTTTTTTTTTAATCTATACAGTTTCAGAATAACCCATTATTATCAAAACTTACATTACTGTGGGAATATATTTTCAAAAATAAATCTACTAAAAGGTTTTGGGTAAATAAAAAAATTCTTCCTTGACGTATATTCATTCTCTAAATTGAAAAAAATTAAAACTCCATTTGTATCGAATGTAGCACTTCCGGTTTTCTCAAGTCCGTATGAATCTCTGATTTGTGATCTTCATTTACAAATAGTTTTAAATTTGGGTATACATAAAAAAATGCTAAATTGTAATAATTTATTTAAGTTTATTATTAATAAAAACTGGCCAAATGCGGATCTTTTCTTTACAGACGCTTCCAAATTGTCTTTACAGGGTAGTGTTGGTTGGTCTTTTTACCATCAAAATTCAGGAGCTTCTTTTATGTTTAAAAGCCCCTGTGAATCATTAATATAAGCTTTGTATTAAATTTATTTTAGAAAATGAAATTAATAACGCTATAATTTGTTCCGATTCATTAAGTTCTCTTGAAGCCATTATTAGCAATCCTTTTTCATCCAAACTTAGATCTGAAATCATATTTGAAATTAAAGAATTACTATATCATTGTAATCTTAACCATCTTTTAATATTTATAGTTTATATTCCTAGTCACTGCGGTATATTAGGTAATGAAAAGGCGGACTATTTAGCTAAACAAGCTGTGGTCCATGGAAGTCTTGTTCATTTTAGAAATTATTCGTATGATTTAGCTGGTCTAGCAAAAGTATATTTGGAAAAATCGTGGAACAATTATTGGTCAATTTCGTCTAAATCTAAAGGTTCGTATTTATTTTCTCTTCAACCAACTGTTAGTTTTAGACCTTGGCTTGCCAAATATAAAGTTTTTAATAAAACCTCTACTTTTAAGAAATTCTCTTAATAATAACTCTTTGTCTCGATTAAGAAAAGAAATAACTAAATTAAATAACTCTTTGTCTCGATTAAGAAAAGGTCATTGTTCTCTTCCTTTCCATCTGTACAAAATTAAAGTTTAAAGTTCTAACATGTGTGACTGTGGTGAAGGGTAGGTTGACCATTTTTTTTAGTTGTAAAAAATTTAGTTTTCCTTTGTATTCCATTCTTCCATCTCATAATATTCCTCTTCCTACCAAAATGAGTCATTTACTCCATCTATTTGATTTTTATATTTTAGTTTTAATTTGTAATTCTCTCAGTCATCATAAAATTAGTGTTTAGTTTTATTTTATTAGGTTTTAGTTGATTTATTGTATAAACAAGTACCTGAATAACTATTTTTTTATTAATCCAATAAATTTGTTAATTTTTATTTCGTTTTATCGTTGGATGCTCCTGTTTTGTTTGTTTGACCAAGTTAATATTACAAGCTCATTTTAAAGTGTAGAATGAAGCTATATTTCTCCACGCTAGTTGTTTTACCAAAGTGACAGAAGGCCAAAATCAAGATTGAATTGAATTGAGTTATTGTCGATATCGGTATACAAACCTATTATTATGTAATTTGTTTATAATAAATTAAGCCAGAAGTAGTATTTAAATAAAACTACTAATTAAAATAGGTATAATGTAAAAATTAAGTTGGTATATAATAATAATATAAATCCCGAACTTTCATCTTTATGTAAATAGGAACGTGATGGGATGTCAACTATATACAGGTGTTCAAAAATAGGTAATATGTAAATATTCCTTAAAATAGGGTTTTGGTTAAACAATTATAATTCTGGAATAAATATTCATTAATTTAGATTGTTTTTTTATTTTGGTTTTTAGGTTATTATTATTATTTTCTTACTTTAATGGCGTCTTCGCACAGCGCGAAATTTTGCCAATGTCAAGTGGGTAGATTAATATTCTTTTTTATTAATAGTGAAAGAGATATAATAGGAAGGAAAAGAATTGGGAAAGGACTAGGGTAGAGAAAGGAATGGCGGCATGACCGTATGCAAACATACGGTATAGTCTTGCCAATGTCTAGTGAAGGAGGAAAATAATCAACAGTAAAATGGTAAGGTACCGCCATTTTACTGAAGATTGTGGGATTATTTGAGATAGCACAAACACCGAGATTACTGCGTAAATGCACTTATCACACTTAATAATACTATACGAAATGTCCGGCGGACGCCGTTTCACCAGAATGAATTGTTGGTGTATTCATTTTAGTTTTTTACACCGCTGTCACCATGTTTAGATAATAATTAAATATGATAAAATACGTTTTAGTATTTTAGTTAATTATACCTATTTATTTCCATCACCATAGCAATGAGATCTAAATCTAGAAGAATAATATGGCCAAAGACCTTAACACTTCGACTTCAAATGATAACACAACAATACGAACGCTTGTTTTACTTTATAATTTTTCATTTCGCCGCTGAGGTGGAGCGAGTCGCGCTCCGCCTTAAACACAAAAGGCCCCCGGCCCAGATGTACTTACCAATCCACAATTAACGCAGCTCCCTTGCAGAGCCATAGTCACATTCGCCCGGCTCTGCAATGGTGTACTTCATACAGCCCCCCTAGCCAAGAGCATCGGCGCTTTTTGCGACCAAGCGTCGCAGAACGGACAGTGATCGACAGAAATCGGTAGCCATGAACAATTTTTGACGTTAACTTTCATTCTGTCGAACGAGGGAGGGCGACCGCTCGGCTCGATTATTGACGTTCCGATATTATATTCAAAACCCGCGAGTAATTTTGAGTATGAAGTTTTATAACACATAATAATTATATTACGAATGAATTGAGAATATAAATTAAAGCAACATACAATTTTTATCATATTAATGGTGTAAAAATTATTGTACAGTTTTTACAGATTTGTATATTAATGTTATAATTAACTTACATGCCTAATCGGAACGACATTCGTTATTTTAGTGATAAAGAGAGAGAGATAATAATAAATAAATCCTATTGGTGTAACTATGTGATATCTCGTTTTATTTTACGGGCCAATGCTCTTTACATTTGATTACAAACAAAACCAAGGAACTTAATACTCTCTACGAACAAACCTTCTTCTTCTTCTTTTAATTAATGGCCTCTACTCCTTACGAGTAATTTTGCCAGTGTCTAGTGTGGTAGATTATAGTAAAAGTGGGATAATGGGATGGACAGGAAAAAGGAAAGGACTAGGGTAGAGAAAGGAATGGCGACATGACCGTATGCAAACATACGGTATAGTCCTGCCAATGTCGAGTGAAGAGGAAAAAATCTACAGTAAAATGGGTACCGCAATTTTACTGAAGATTGTGAGATTGTTTGAGATAACACAAACACCGAGATCACTGCGTAAATGCTACACTTCTCACACTTAATATTACTATACGAATGCTTATTCTACAAAATTAGTACACTTTTGCACAATAATATTCAATAAAATTAAATTTGAAAAATATAATATAAACACGCGTCTACAGTGTTCGGGCTACCCTCAAAGAATCACGAACAAACCTAATAGAAAATAGAAACATTGCAGAAAAACTCTTCGGCATTATTAATATGGCACTTTTAAGTTGTAAATATAAACTGAAGAATTCTAAATATAAATTCGAGGCATCCGGGGCGGCCCACGACCAATTTATTTTTAACAATTCTCTGATCAAGGAAGAAATATTGCAGTTATATCGTTCTCGGATTGGAAACTCACTTTTTGAATAGGTAAGAATCAAAATAAATAAGTGCTTCTAAGGTTATATATTTAATAATTGATTAGACGCATTGTTAAAACATTTGTATGCCGAATAGGCGAAACAAAACGGACCTATGTGTTTACAACACCCATTTATTTACCTTTGTTTCTCATACAAATAAATGTTATTTCAGGTGATTTCGGATATGCCTTGGAACCATGATTGATTACCCCTGTCATGGATTCCGTACCTAATTAATACCTCAGCGGACCAATACACTGCCAAGTCAGGATATGTGTGAAGCAGGCAAATGGTTATCTCAGGGGGTCATTAAAATACCTTGGAATAGACAGAGTTCTGCACTATGAATCAGAAGAGTCTTCCCAAATTGTAACGGCTTGTGCAGCGTAATAACCAATATGATGTTACACTATAGGTGAGTTAAGAAAAATAAATTAAAAAAATTCCGCTTACTTTTTTTTAAATTAAATTAATAGTATTTGGTTGAGTAGAGAGGGTAGTGAACACAGTGCAGGTGAGAGTTTAAAAGGTCTTTAAACCTACTTCGCGGTCTTAAGTCTGGGAACGCTGCAGTTCATTCCCCTGCCTTTCAACCACGCGATGGACCTGGCACCCGCACGGTGAATCCATGGTTTGCTAAGAACATTGTCTCAAATTCTCTCTCCTACTATATTTAGAAGCGTGGAGTCAACTGACACAGATAGTAAAACCTGACTCCAACCCAGTTATGTTGCAATTATGATTTTTGTTATTAAAAAAAAATTGGTCTTTTTATTTTTTTATTAAACTAGTTAAGTACAATTTTGTATTTTTTTTATTTCAGGTACACAGTACAGGTGTTATACTTTGCAGAGTTTCAAGGACCCCCTTCCCCATCAAGAGAGGTCACAAACTATGGTGCTCAAAGTTTTAGAGTGGCCCAAGCCAAACAAAATTATTAAATAAATATTTACTTTTAATTTGTTTATGTTTTATTGTGAATATTATCCAATTTTAAGAAATCAATATTCTGGGAAATATTTAATTAAATATACATTAACAGAATCAATATAGGTGGCACAGACATATAGGTGGACAAGTTTAAAGGTGTCTAGGTCTGTCGGATGGACCCATTTAAACATAGCGTATTGAATAAGAAATACCTGTATCATTATTAACATTTCTTATTGATACTTGTATCATTTAAATGGGTCAGATTTATGAAGATTAATATTTTTTATTATGAAATTTAATTAATACCAGTCTTAATGATAAAAATATAATAAAGTCCTTGAAGAACACTTTATTTAAAATAAGTTTTGTTTCTTTTTTACTTATTTATTTTTGTTTGGTAAAAAAAGAGACATAACCTATTATATATATAAGTGTTCTTCAAGGATTCAAAAAGTTTTTTTTATGAATACCAGTGTGTTTAATATTAAGATTTGTAGATATGCTTACCATTATGGTAAGTATATCTACAAATGCCTACATTAGATACATGTAATTCCCTAATAGTATTCATATAAAATAATGAAACGTTACTACCATCGTCAGTACCATCCTAACTATTTATAGTGCTTGCATGGATGGATGGAATTTAAATTCCTCTAATTAAAAGAGCTTGTATAAACAATATAGGTCTAATAGTACATAATACATATACCCTACTTAGTACCATTTATATAATAATACTAAATAGTTTTTACTTAACAATATTATACATATATATTACAGCGTTAAGTGAATATTTTTGTGTGTGCATGTATGGGTCATATAGTGTATATAATAAAATATCTAATATTGTAAATATCTAATGTGGCTGAGTAATGAGTATAAATTGTATATATTATTATTACTAAGGCTAGGATTTTTTTTTTAAATAATAATATACCAGTATAAAAGGATTCTTTTAAATTTGAAACTCAAGGTGAAAAGTCATTCTGTACAACTACAAAGACCATCATCAGTCCCTGAAATACCAAAAGTTGTAACTTTATTAGTAATGGTCAAGGAAAATCATATTCTTTTAGGGCACTATATACAATTATATTATTAAAGAAGAATATAGCAATATTGCTATATTCTTCTTTAATAATATATATTAAACCATAAGTTTGTGCGGCTTGTGAAACATTCTAGGTCTTCACAAAGGCTCTGAAAAATCCTTTGTTAAGCCTAAAATGTTACCTAAACTCTCCCTGGTATCCCCAATTTCTTTGAAAATGTGAACTTTTCATTAAAAATAAAGAAATAAATAAAAATAAACTTTATTTGTTGATATATTACAAGAATTTATACATGTTTTCTTAACTTTTTGCCTAATATTGGTTTGTTTGATTTAATGTTGTAACACTTCTATCCAATATTATCAATCAAGATCAGATATTTGTTCAGGTTGTTCTCGGATATAGGCCTCCTCCAGCAAATACCATTGGCAGCGGTCTCCAACTACTCGTCATTGGGATGTCTTAATTTTTTTATACTTCTTTCAGAGACCTGAGAACATACATACTATTCTATGTATTTCTTTCTCCATTTAAAGTTTTGGAGCAATTGTTTGACCTAAATAAAAGTACCTATTCAATTTCTTGATAATTTACTTTCAGGGTTTGTTTATGTCTGTTTGTCATAGCTTTGGTTTTCACACATGGTTCTTTTAAGCCCCGCTTTTCCACTTCTCTTGCTAGTTGTTTGCATAATAACTGAAACTAGGTCATCAGCAAATCTCAGTTGAGATATTTTACTTCCATTTATGTTAAGCTCATAGCTATTCCAAATAATTCCAATCAATGTAATTGACGAAAAATTTCCTCCAATACAGCCGAGCAGAGTTTGAGGGATAATAGGTTTCCTTTTCGGACTCCTTTTATTCGTAATTCTTCTCCAATTTTTCCTAGTCGTACTTTTGCTGTAGGTATAGTTTTAAAATTGTTATATTACTCCTTAGTCCTTATGATTCTTGAATATTTAGTTCCTTGATTTAGTTTGATCACACTCTGTGTTTTGAGATGTTTTGTAAGTATGAAATAGAGAGAACTTTTCGTTGCTCTAATTTATATTTGGCGTCGATGAAGACGCCACTCGTTATTTGCAGTTACTAATAAATTTTATTTATGCATTTTAATTTACACAACGCAATAAAAAACTTCTAAAACAACAAAAAACAATACTTTAAGTTAATTTAAATCAAAACAATGGCGTCGTTTTGATAGAATATAGCTCGAAAGGGATACCCCGACCACCCGCCCGTATTTTGATAGAATATAGCTCGAAAGGGATACCCCGACCACCCGCCCGTATACAGTCGAATTTAGCGTTTAGCATTCGCAAAAAACGAACAAAAATGTGTTCTTGGCTGGCAATTCCCTCCGAGTATGTAGCGGTTTCTGTCAAAATGTATGGGGAAATTGGCCTCTCGCGAGCGCTTTAACGAAAACGAATGCCCAACGCTTACCGTCCGTGTACTTGGCTGGCAATTTGTTCTGTCAACGCATTTAACGAACGTGACGTCATCACCAAATGTCATCTTCATACAAAACTTTCGTGCGCGCTTTTAGCGCTCATGCTCTTGGCTAGGGGGGCAGGTCATTTCCCCAGCGCATGGAAGTACGAGAAAGTCATCATGATCCCAAAGCCCGGCAAAGACAAACGTCTGCCGGGCAGCTACCATCCGATCACCATGCTTCCGCATCCGGCAAAGCTGTTCCTCCGGAATTACCCTATATCGAGCTTCGTATATAGCAATTCGGTTTTTGCGAGGACCTTGTCATTTGCGATTATTAATAAAAACTTTCAATAAAAGATTTTTTGTAATAAATATACTTATTTATATTATTCACTATAACGCCTGATTTCCCACCTTTTTATTTGATGCCGACCATGGCTCATTGTGTAAATTAGTCCGGCTCACTGTGTACATAACCATGTATACAATGAGCCAAAACTCATTTAATTTTTATTTTTAAAATATATTATAAACAAAGAATTGTTAAAAAAACTATTAAATACAAACCATTCTCAATAAAATTTACTATTACTATATTGAGACGCATTACATTGTGACCAGAGCAATTTGTGAAAATTGTCCTACATATTATTATTATTAATTAAAAACTAAATTACCTAAAAAAAAATACAAAAAATTAACTCCTTTAAATCACTGTCCTGTACTGGTGCCTAATACGCTGGCAGCATTCCTCTCTGAATTAAAATAGTTATTTTTTAAGTGAAAAAAGTGCCAATTTATGTTTTACACCATCATGATATATACGTGGTGGCCGAGTTGGTTAGACCTTGGACTTAAAAACACTTAGGTCCCTGGTTCGAATCCCGGTGTGTACCAATGAATTTTTAATTAAAAAATTTATGTACATTTGTTTGACAACACCACTATAGTGCCTCGGAGAGCACGTTAAGCTGTCGGTCCCGGTTTCACTATACCAACTTGTGAAACTGTTTATAGATGGGTTATTGAGTCTATTCAAAACATCGCGACGAGCTAGCCACTTGTTCGGTGTAGACTCATACCATCGGCTACGACGAGGTTGGATTAAAACCACTCCGCTGGGTACCCTGGGGCCGTCTAGGCGGTCTCGGGCGCCGTAAGGCACCCGTGAAGATATATATATATATATATATATGATAGAATAGGTAAATAATTTAGTAAACATACCTATTTGTATTTAACGGCTCGTATATTAACTATAACAATTCGAGTCAGAAACTGTAAAAATTGTAAGACCTTTTGGTATTGAGTCGGATAAGCAGATAGTTGTCAGCCGCGGTCTATACGTTATTATCGGCTGCTTTGGATAACTATCCGATAACAACCGCGGTTTTACATCTATATTTCGGATTAAATCATACCCTGGAAGTGAGTATGATGTGGACGCTAAAGTTGTCTTGAGCCAACTTTCTGAAATCAGAACAGCATCCACAACATCCGACGAGAAAGTGGTTAAAAGTTCACTGTAATGAGCTGGAACACATTGGGCATTCATATGACAAACTCTGAAGATTTTAGTCCTATTATCAGAAAACTCCTGCCTTAACTGAGAGTCTATACTAATGACGTCACTGAATGTATCAGAACTAGCACAGGATTTAAACGAGTCACAACAATCATTAAAATACATACATACTTAGGGCGAAAGGTATGTAATATATATATAGAGTACACCAGTATGTCTGGTCTATAGTACCTACCTAATATTCTATTTCCATTATAATATCTATTCATATAATTAATAGATAAGTATCTGTAGCGACATGCCAACAAAACTAAAGAAACAAGAGAAAGTCCTGAAAAGAACTGTTTTTATTCCATTTTATAAATAGTTTGAAACAAGTGAAATTCTGTCTATAATGCCCATATGAATTGTCTACAATGTCCACACAAGGATGTTGTTTAACCGAATAATGACGGCAGCACCACTGTGTAAACACCATCCTCCGAAGCAGGCGCTCCGCAAATCTCCACACAGTGCTTCAGTGTCCGTGTCCCCTGGGGCCTTAGAGAAAAATCAGGCGAGGCGACGTGTCGTGTCGCCTTCAATGAAAACTGTATAGATTTTGGCAGGTGACAGCGTACCTCATGCCTACTGTCACTGTCAAAATACAAATGAATGATTGCACTCAATTATAGCAGGAAAAAAATCATGTTTTTTTTTTTTAATGGCAACACTATAAATTTATGTATATGTGCGTGAGCCATGTAAAGACGTCACACGGACAGCACACAGAAGCGTTTTTCCGTGAGAATAGCAGCGGCGTACGTTTTTGACTGAGGCGACGCGACATGTCGCCTCGCCTGCCCCCCTAGCCAAGAGCATGAGCGCTAAAAGCGCGCACGAAAGTTTTGTATGAAGATGACATTTGGTGATGACGTCACGTTCGTTAAATGCGTTGACAGAACAAATTGCCAGCCAAGAACACGGACGGTGAGCGTTGGGCTTTCGTTTTCGTTAAAGCGCTCGCGAGAGGCCAATTTCCCCATACATTTTGACAGAAACCGCTACATACTCGGAGGGAATTGCCAGCCAAGAGCACATTTTTGTTCGTTTTTTGCGAATGCTAGACGCTAAATTCGACTGTATACGGGCGGGTGGTCGGGGTCTCCCTTTCGAGCTATATTCTATCAAAACGGCGCCATTGTTTTCATTTAAATTAACTCAAAGTATTGTTTTAGAAGTTTTTTATTATGTTTTGTAAATTAAATTGCATAAATTAGATTTATTAGTAAGTGTAAATAACGAGTGGCGTCTTCATCGACGCCAAATATAGATTAGAGCCACGAAAAGTTCTGTCTATTTCATACTTACAAAGCATCACAAAACACAGAAGTGTGTTTAAAACCAATATGATCAAACTAAATATTTAAGAATCATAAGGACTAAGGAGTTTATATAACAATTTTAAAACTACAGCAAAAGTATGACTAGGAAAAATTGGAGAAGAATTACGAATAAAAAGAGTATATTGGAGGAAATTATCGTCATTTAATTACATGGATTGGAATTATTTGGAATAACTATGAGCTTAACATAAATGGAAGTAAACTATCTCACCAGAGATTTGAGGATGACCTAGTTCCAGTTATTATGCAAACAACTAGCAAGAGAAGTAAAAAAGCGGGGCTTATAAGAACCATGTGTGAAAACCAGACATAAACAAACCCTGAAAGTAAATTATCAAGAAATTGAATAGGTACTTTTATTTAGGACAAACAATTGCTCTAAAACTTCAAATGGAGAAAGAAATACATAAAATAGTATGTATGTTCTCAGGTCTCTGAAAGAAGTATAAAAAAATCAAGACATCCCAATGCCGAGTAGTTGGAGACCGCTGCCAATGGTATTTGCTGGAGGAGGCCTTTGTCCGAGGACAACCTGAACCAATATCTGATTGATAATAGTGGATAGAAGTGTTACAACATTAAATCAAACAAAACAATATTAGTAATATAAATTCTTGTAATATAATAATAATATGTAGGACAAATTACACATATTGCTCTGGTCACAAACTAAGCTCTAGGCTTGTACTATGTGTACCAGAAGCAACGATATAATACATATTATATTTTATAATAAAATATCAACAAATAAAGTTTATTTTTATTTATTTCTTTATTTTTAATGAAAAGTTCACATTTTCAAAGAAATAGGGGATACCGGGGAGAGTTTAGGTAACATTTTAGGTTTAACAAAGGATTTTTTAGAGCCTTTGTGAAGACTTAGAATGTTTCACAAGTAGCACAAACTCATGGTTTAATATATATTGCTATATTCTTCTTTAATCATATAATTGTATATAGTGCCCTAAAAGAATATGATTTTCCTTGACCATTACTAATAAAATTTGTTACAACTTTTGGTAGTTTAGGGACTGATGATGGTCTTTGTGGTTGTACAGAATGACTTTTCACCTCCTTGAGTTTCAAATATAAAAGAATCCTTTTATAGCGGTATATTATTATTAAAAAAAAAATAGTAATAATAATACAATTTATACTCAGCCACAATAGATATTTACAATATTAGGTATTTTATTATATACACTATATAACCCATACATGCACACACATCCACACAAATATTCACTTAACGCTGTAATATATATGTATAATATTGTTAAGTAAAAAATACTTAGTACTATTATATAAATGGTACTAAGTAGGGTATGTGTAGTATGTACTATTAGACCTATATTGTTTATACAAGCTCTTTTATTTATAGGAATTTTAATTCCCATTCAAGCACTATAAATATTTAGGATGGTACCTAGAGTAACATTTATTTTATATGAATACTATTTAGGAATTACATGTATCTAATGTGGGCATTTGTAGATATACTTACCATAATGGTAAGCATATCTACAAAGCTTAATATTAAATACACTTAATATTATTCATAAAAAAAACTTTTTGAGTCCTTGAAGAACACTTGTATATAGTAGTTTGTCTCTTTTTTTACCAAACAAAAATAAATAAATAAAAAATAAACAAAACTTATTTTAACTAAAGTATTCTTCAAGGACTTTATTAAGTTTTTATCATTAAGACCATTATTAATTAAAATTTATTAATCTTGGTTAATCTGACCCATTTAAATGATACAAGTATCAATAAGAAATGTTAATAATGATACTAGCATTTCTTATTCAATACTCTATGTTTAAATGAATCCGACAGACCTTTAAACTTATCCACCTATATGTCTGTTGATTCTGTTAATGTATATTTAATGAAATATTTCCCAGAATATTGATTTCTTAAAATTGGATAGTTATTTACAATAAAACATAAACAAATTAAAAGTAAATATTTATTTAATAATTTTGTTTGGCTTGGGCCTCTCTAAAACTTTGAGCACCATAGTTTGTGACCTCTCTTGATGGGGAAGGGGGTAGCTGTCCTTGAAACTCTGCAAAGTATTAATACCTGAAATAAAAAATATAAAAATTGTACTTAGTTTAATAAAAAAATAAAAAGACCTATTTTTATTAAATAACAAAAATCACAATTGCAACATACTCGTAACTGGGTTGGAGTCAGGTTTTACCATCTGTGTCAGTTGACTCCGCGCTTCCAAATATAGTAGGAGAGTGAATAAAACTTTAATTTAAAAAAAGTAAGCGGACAATTTGTAATTTATTTTTCTTAACTCACCTGTAGTGTAACATCATATTGGTTATTATGCTGCACAAGCCATTACAATTTGGGAAGACTCTTCAGAATCATAGTGCAGAAGTCTGTCTATTCCAAGGTATTTTAATGACCCCCTGAATTAACCATTAGCCTGCTTCACACATATCCTGACTTGGCAGTGTGTTGGTCCGCTGAGGTATTAATTAGGTACGGCATCCATGACAGGGGTAATCAATCATGGTTCCAAGGCATATACGAAATCACCTGAAATAACATTTATTTGTATGAGAAACAAAGGTAAATAGATGGGTGTTGTAAACACAAAGGTCCGTTTTGTTTCGCCTATTCGGCATACAAATGTTTTAACAACGTGTCTAATCAATTATTAAATATATAACCTTAGAAGCACTTATTTATTTTGATTCTTACCTATTCAAAAAGTAATTTCCAATCCGAGAACGATATAACTGCAACATTTCTTCCTTGATCACAGTTTTTAAAAATAAATTGATCGTGGGCCGCCCCGGTTGCCTCGAATTTATACTTAGAATTCTTCAGTTTATATTTACAACGGCGGTGCCCAGATCAGCAAAAGGGGGTTAGGTTGGAAGAAAAAGGAATGTGATAAAGATGTTATTAAATCTTTCCTTAGGGTAGATGAAGAGCATGGCTACAGAGTTCACGCGATGACCCTAGAAGTACAGAATGAATGGCTTACTTTGGGGGAAGTTTGTATTCCTCCAGCCCTGAAATGGCGCAGACTCATGTACGATTGGTCTCCGGCACTTATTAAGTTCTATCTTAATGCCTTTCAAATGTCCCTACCTGACCAGAGTAATCTGGTAAGATGGGGGAAGGCAACAGATAAGACATGTACATTGTGTGGTGTTGCTGTAGGGACTGCCAGACATATACTTGCTGGGTGCAAAACTCTACTTGAAAAAGGTCATTATTCGCACCGACATGATAAAGTTCTAGAAATTATTCGTGAAGCTGTAAGTCTCAGTATTGCTAGAGCCAGAAAAGGATTAACAACAAATGAAAGACTGACTACTTTTGTAAAGGAGGGACAACTCAAGAAAACTCAAAGTAAACCTTTCTCAATCCTAGACAAAGCACAAGACTGGAAAATATTCATGGATACATTTAAAATACATTACAAGATTCCAGACGAACTAACAGTTTCAGCCTATAGACCAGACATACTGGTGTACTCTCGGTGCTTGAAGAAAGTAATACTTATAGAACTCACCGTTCCGTGGGAAACGAACATACCTAAGGACCACAACATCAAGTCGAACAAATATTTTGATCTCACAAACGAAATTACTAGAAACGGATTTAAAACTCAACTTTATGCAGTGGAAGTTGGTGCAAGAGGAATTCCAGCAAAGTCTTTGCACCGTCTATTGAAGGATCTTGGCCTTTCGAGAACAGCCGTCGGAACTTTTATGGAGCGTGTTTCCAGGATGGCGCTAACAGGATCATATAATATTTAGTTTGAGTAGAGAGGGTAGTGAACACAGTGCAGGTGAGAGTTCAAAAGGCCTTTAAACCTACTTCGCGGTCTCAAGTCCGGGAACGCTGCAGTTCATTCCCCTGCCTTTCAACCACGCGATGGACCCGGCACCCGCACGGTGAATCCATGGTTTGCTAAGAACATTGTCTCTCTCTGCCATATTAATAATGCCGAAGAGTTTGTCTGCATGTTTCTATTAGGTTTGTTTGTAATCAAATGTAAAGAGCATTGGCCCATAAAATAAAACGAGATATCACATAGTTACACCAATAGGATTTATTTTTTATTATTTCTCTCTCTTTAACACTAAAATAACGAATATCGTTCCGATTAGGCATGTAAGTTAAAATAAGCATTAATATACAAAGGTGTAAAAATAATTTATCATATTAATGGTGTAAAATTTATTGTACAAATAAATTTTACACCATTAATATGATAAAAATGGTATATTTCTTTTAATTGATATTCTCAATTCATTCGTAATATAATTATTATGTGTTATAAAACATCATACTCAAAATTACACGCGGGTTTTGAATATAATATCGGAACGTCATTAATCGGGCCGAGCGGTCGCCCTCCCGCGTTCAACAGAATGAAAGTTAACGTCAAAAATTGTTCATGGCTACCGATTTCCGTCGATCACTGTCCGTTCTGCGACGCTTGGGCGCAAAAAGCGCCGATGCTCTTGGCTAGCGGGGCTGTTTTTTCTCTAGAGCCCCTGCCCCCCTAGCCAAGAGCATGAGCGCTAAAAGCGCGCACGAAAGTTTTGTATGAAGATGACATTTGATGATGACGTCACGTTCGTTAAATGCGTTGACAGAACAAATTGCCAGCCAAGAACACGGACGGTGAGCGTGGGCTTTCGTTTTCGTTAAAGCGCTCGCGAGAGGCCAATTTCCCCATACATTTTGACAGAAACCGCTACATACTCGGAGGGAATTGCCAGCCAAGAAGAAGAACACAATTTTGTTCGTTTTTTGCGAATACTAGACGCTAAATTCGACTGTATACGGGCGGGTGGTCGGAGTCTCCCTTTCGAGATATATTCTATCAAAACGACGCCATTGTTTTGATTTAAATTAACTTAAAGTATTATTTTTTTTTGTTTTAGAAGTTTTTTATTACGTTGTGTAAATTAAAATGCATAAATAAAATTTATTAGTAAGTGCAAATAACGAGTGGCGTCTTCATCAACGTCAAATATAAATTAGAGCAACGAAAAGTTCTCTGAGAGAACTTCTCTCTATTTCATACTTACAAAAGCATCTCAAAATACAGAGTGTGATCAAACTAAATATTCAAGAATCATAAGGACAAAGGAGTAATATAACAATTTTAAAACTATACTTACAGCAAAAGTACGATTAGGAAAAATTGGAGAAGAATTACAATAAAAGAAGTCCGACAAGGAAACCTATTATCCCTCAAACTCTTCTCGGCTGTATTGGAGGAAATTTTTCGTCAATTACATTGATTGGAATCATTTGGAATAGCCATGAACTTAACATAAATGGAAGTAAAATATCTCATCTGAGATTTGAGGATGACCTAGTTCCAGTTATTATGCAAACAACTAGCAACAGAGAAGTGAAAAAGTGGGGCTTATAACAAACCAGGTGTGAAAACCAAAGCTATGGCAAACAGACATAAACAAACCCTGAAAGATCAAACCCTAAATTATCAAGAAATTGAATACTTTTATTTAGGTCAAACAATTGCTCCAAACCTTTAAATGTAGAAAGAAATACATAGAATAGTATGTATGTTCTCAGGTCTCTGAAGAAAGAAGTATAAAAAAATCAAGATATCCCAATGCCGAGTAGATGGAGACCGCTGCCAATGGTATTTGCTGGAGTAGGCCTATGTACGAGGACAACCAGATTTTGATTGATAATAGTGGATAGAAGTGTTACATCATTAAATTAAACAGAATAATATTAGGCAAAAGGTTAAGAAAAAATTTATAAATTCTTGTAAAATATCAACAAATAAAGTTTATTTTTATTTATTTCTTAATTTTTAATGAAAAGTTCACATTTTCAAAGAAATAGGGGATACCGGGGAGAGTTTATGTAACATTTTTGGCTTAACAATGGACTTTTCAGAGCCTTTGTGAAGACCTAGAATGTTTCACAAGCCGCACACACTTATGGTTTAATATATTAGTATTGCTAAATTCTTCTTTAACCATATAATTGTATAGTGTCCTAAAAGAATATGATTTTCCTTGACCATTCCTAATAAAATTTGTTACATCTTTTGGTATTCCAGGGACTGATGATGGTCTTTGTGGTTGTACAGAATAACCTTTCACCCCCCTGAGTTTCAAATTTAAAAGAATCCTTTTATAGAGGTATATTATTATTAAAAAAATATATTCCTATCCTTAGTAATAATAATAGAATTTTTATTCAGCCACAAATACCTAATATTGTAAATATCTATATATTTACAATATTAGGTATTTTATTATATACACTATATGACCCATACGTGCACACACATCCACCCAAATATTCACTTAATGCTATATATTATGTATAATATTGTTAAGTAAAAACTACTTAGTACAATTATATAAATGGTACTAAGTAGGGTATGTGTAGTATGTACTATTATACCTATATTGTTTATACAAGCTCTTTTATTTATAGAAATTTTAATTCCCATGCAAGCATAGATAGCACTATAAATAGTTAGGATGGTACCTTGAGTAGCGTTTTATTATTTTATATTAATACTATTAGGGAATTACATATATGTATCTAATGTATGGTAAGCATATCTACCATATATACATAAAATAACTTTTTGAGTCCTAGAAGAACACTTGTATATAGTAGGTTATCTTTTTTTAACAAACAAAAATAAATAAGTAAAAAAGAAACAAAACTTATTTTAACTAAAGTGTTCTTCAAGGACTTTATTAAGTTTTTATATGTATCATCACGGGTGCCTTACGGCGCCCGAGACCGCCTAGACGGCCCCAGGGTACCCAGCGGAGGGGTTTTAATCCCACCTCGTCGTAGCCGATGGTATGAGTCTACATCGAACAAGTGGCTAGCTCGTTGCGATGTTTTGAATAGACTCAAGAACCCATCTATAAACAGTTTCACAAGTTGGTATAGTGAAACCGGGACCGACAGCTTAACGTGCTCTCCGAGGCACTATAGTGGTGTTGTCAAACAAATGTACATAATTTTTTTAATTAAAAACTTATTGGTACACACCGGGATTCGAACCAGGGACCTAAGCGTTTTTAAGTCCAAGGTCTAACCAACTAGGCCACCACGTATATATATTAAGTTTTCAGTTAATGGGTGGTGGGTCAGATTAATGAAAATTAATAAATTTTATATTGAATGTTAATAATAATGAGATGGACCCATTTAAACAGAGTATTGAATAAGAAATGCAGTATCCTTATTAACACTTCTTATACTTGTATCATTTAAATGGGTCAGATTAATGTAAATAATGGTAACCATTAATAATTAAAATTCAATATAAAATTTATTCATCTGACCCAATTAAACACAAGTATCAATAAGAAATGTTAATAATGATATTAGTATAGGAAATTTGTTCCTATCCTAGGCACGGCTTCGTATGGTAGGAAAACAACAGGATACATTGTCATCAGGTAGGTATATTAAAATTCTTTATGAGCTATGTACATTTTAACATTAATATAATCAGTAGATTAAAACTAACTCATTGTCGAGAAACCAAAATTATCAGCCCTTTACTTGTTGTTATATTTTATCTCCTTGGTTACCAACTGTCATTATTCCTACGCATGCGCGCAGACAATATAAACAAGGCGGTCCGCCACACCACCCCCCTAGGGAGAAGAAAAACCCCAGGAAATACAAGTAAAAAAAACAAAATTATTACAATAGGTACATATTTACAGGTTATAAACTGCTGGAAAATGAACATTCCGGCCAAACCGTGTGGTGTATGGCTGATTTGTATTGGAGGTATTATTATCAGCAGTTATTGTATCCGGAGCAGTAGACGTTGTCGTGGTAGTGTTGTTAGATGAGGAAGTAATACTAGCGTCGCTAAGGAGATGGGCTGGTTTGACTCTGTCAATAGTCACTACCATCTCTCTTCCTCTCACTACAATGGTAATCGTTTTATGTTTTCGAGCAATCACTAGGTAAGGACCTGTATACGGCGGTTGTAGTGGACGACGGACGCTATCATCTCGAAGAAATACGTGTGTACATTTAGACAATTCCGGGAAAACGAAAGTAGAAGGGGAAGAATGAACTGAACCAGGGATAGGTCTAATTTTGTCCATTTGGCTGCGTAGTTTAGCAAGGAAGTCAGTAACATCTTGGTGTTTGCTTAGTGGCGGGCGATGGAGCCATTCTCCAGGTAAGCGTAGCGGCTCACCGTATACGAGCTCTGCCGATGTAGTTTTAAGATCTTCCTTGTAAGCTGTACGCGTGCCAAGAAGAACGAATGGTAAGGCTAAAAGCCAGGCATCTGTGTGGCACATTAGTGCCGCCTTCAATTGCCTATGAAATCTTTCTACCATGCCGTTCGCACATGGGTGATAACTGGTAGTTCGGGTGCGTTTAGTGGCGCAAAATTGCATCAATCTGGAAAATAAATTCGATTCAAATTGACGACCCTGCGGGCCAACCACCGACGGCTTCGAGTTGACATCTCGTTCGAGCTACGATCGAAAATGACGTATTTGGTACCACGGAAAGCGAAGGAGCACAGTTCGAGTTGAGATCGCGCCGCTCGTTCGAGATAATGTCAGTCCTTCATATAAAACGGTACCACCGACTCCTCTGGCTTCGAGTTGAAGCCGGCTCGGCATCGAAAATAAGTGTCAAACTTCTCGATAGCTATAAAGGTACTTTTTTGAGATCGAGTAAGACGAAAAATCAATAATTATGTAAGAAATATGATTAATATCGTGTATTTAACATCATTCTTATGAAATATAAAGTATTGGCCGCGGCTTCGCAAGTATATAATGGATTATTTTATATATTTTTTTCCTAAAAACCAACTCAGCACTTTAGGCATAACTTTCAACAAACAGACAATTTTCCTTTTTAGGATATTTATTATTTACTGTAGTACCTATATTTTCTTATGTGGGTAAAGTAATGCCGCCTCCGTAGTCGCGCTTTTGGCGTTGTATCTGGAGATCGTAGGTTCGATTCCCATTCATGGTAAAACAATATTTGTATGTTTCTTGGTAATTTACTGGTTGTTTATACAATATAATATATATTTATTATTATTTTTGACTTGTACTAAGTGTACCAGAGTCCTAGTATACATAGTACAAATCTAGAGCTTTTTATTTTTTTATCAAACAAAGCAGTGTTTCTACATTTGTTAATATGGAACAAATTTAACCAAATTCTAGTACAAAATCAACCTCAGCCTAGGTAACTAATATGTACATGACATACTGTATACAAAACTCGGGTAAGTGGTACAAGTGTAAATACAAATGCCTGGCTTTAACTTACCTAATAAGTGTCCGGACCCGCATTGCACACTGATATTCTTATTCTGAATGCCCATAATAAAAAAATAGATAAGTACATTCCTATTAAAATTTAATTTAAAACAATGCTTCAATACCTATGCAAAGCGAGTCCAGTCAGCTAGTTGTAATACACAATAGGTACCTATATATTTATAATAGAGGAAAAGTAAAAAATAGTAATAAAAATAATGCAATTTATTTTATTGTGTAATCAATCAAATATAATAGTATGTAACTAGGTATATTAATAAATTCCACAGGATTACCTAAAAAATGTAAAAAAAAACAGAATAATAAGATAAATTTATTTTAAATTGTTGGGCCGTTCCGTATTTGCCTTCACCCATAGATGGAATATCGGTGCTTAGGTAGCTTCTAAATAGATAGATGGTCTTCTATCAGTGTTTGGTTTAGGATGTTGTTTATTAATGTGAAGCAAAACAAATGTGGTTACATTTAAATATCTGAAAAAGGAGGCACTGTAGTTCTCGCACACTTGTTCGGTGTAGACTCATACCATCGGCTATGACGAGGTGGGATTAAAACCCCTCCGCTGGGTACCCTGGGGCCGTCTAGGCGGTCTCGGGCGTTGTAAGGCACCCGTGATGATATGTATGTATGTATGTAGTTCTCGCACTAGTCAGTGATAATCGGAGACAATCTTCAAATATATTCTTGCCATCTTTATATTTTCAGCATTAAGCAACAGCGCAAACTCGCCTCATTTATTCTTTGTCACATTTTGCTTTAAAATGAGGAAAACTTTGGTTAATTTTCTAAAATTTAGATTTTTGTTAACATATAACTGTATCTCTAAACATTAATTTCATTTCATAATCTTCGATCGAATCTTCTATTCTAATAGGTGGTGATTACACACTTAATAATATACCTAAATAAATGTATATCTTTTGATTCCTTTAATAATAATTAGCCTACAATTTGTTTTATTTACTAAAATTACGACAAAATAAAATAATAATAATCTGTCACAATAACACCGCCGACCGCCACAGATCAACCTTGAAGTTTTTTTTTTTTCAGAATAAAATAGCTAAGAATATCATAATTCGTCCATATTTTTTACAAAAAATGTTAATATCTTATTATAGTTACATTTTTCCTGAATGTTTTATTTAAAAGCATGTTTATATTATCGAAATCATTATTGTTTGTAAGTTAAAAGTTGAATATTGTAACATTTTGTGTGAATGACAATAACTTGCGTAGGCAGTGTAAATAAGCTTTAAGTGACGTCATTTTCGATCTCAACTCGATGGATGTTATCAGTCGATGTCAAGTCGAAGGAGCTCGGTGGTACGGTTTTGGGTTCAACTTCAGATTTTTGTGAGTTCGAATCGAGCGCGGTTATCGTTTTCAATGGTTAGGCTGCTGGTCAGTTGTGACAATCTCAGGGACACCAAAACGCGAGACCCAACCAGTAATAAAAGTTTGGGCGACTTCTTCAGCTGTTATTGTTACAAGTGGCCATACCTCCGGCCAGCGGGTATATCTGTCAACAGCAGTCAAGCAGTAATTATACCCACCGCAAGGAGGAAGGGGACCTATAATATCTATATGTACATGACAAAATCTGCCTGAAGGTGCTTCGAAGTGACCCAATGGGGAAGATACATGACGGGTTACCTTAGACTTTTGACAAGGTATGCACGCTCTTGCCCATGCTCGGCAGTCTTTTTGCACTGCTGGCCATACATAACGCTCACTTACCAAGCGTGCTGATCCACGCGCACTGGGATGACTGAGGTTATGTATGCGTTCAAAAATGGTTTTCCGAAATGGAAGAGTTACGTACGGTCTAGGTTTGCCAGTAGAAGTATCACATATGATGGACGTATCAGTACCAGGAATATTGACGCGTTCCAACTTCATGGAAGTCGAGCTCTGTAAGTCGCGGAGTTCGTCGTTTGCTTCTTGAGAGCGCGCGAGTGCTGCAAAGTCGTCTTGCAGGGATATCGCATCGACTCGGGACATGGCGTCAGCTATGACGTTATCCACGCCGCTTATATGGCGGATATCCGTAGTAAATTGTGATATAAAAGATAATTGATTAAGCTGAGAAGGTGGTAGCTTTTCTCGCCGTTGTGAAAAAGCGTACAACAAGGGCTTGTGATCAGTATATATAGTTGTTAGTTGCGATTCAAGAATATGCCGAAAATGCTGTACGCTTTCATAAACGGCGAGTAGTTCACGATAGTATGCTGGCCACTCTGCTTGCTTTGAAGTGAGTTTCTTACTAAAAAAGGCAATCGGTTGCCACCCATTACGATACTGCTGTAGACATGCGCCAATATGACTACTAGACGCGTCTGTAAAAAGGCCTAATTTGGCATCGCCAATAGGGTGAGCTAGCAGAGTGAAATGAGACAAGCTTCCCTTACATGCAATGAAAGCTTGCTCCAGGTCCGGAGTCCAAGGAAAAACCTGAGCTCCTTTACCTTTGGTGGCTGTTAAAGCTGTGATTATGGGAGCCTGAAGCTCGGCTGCGTTGGGTAAAAAACGCCTATAATAATTAAGCATACCGAGGAATCTTCGCACACCTTGAATAGTTTTTGGTATGGGAAAATCCTGTAGAGCTTGAATGCGTTCGGTCGGAGGTTGACTGCCTGCTGCAGAGATATGGTAACCCAGAAACGTGACTTCAGATTGTGACAAGTGACATTTGGCAGGATTTACCACAACTCCGTACTTTTGTAGACGCGAGAAAAGAATTCGCAGGTGTTCTGCGTGTTGTGTTGTGTCGCGGGAGTATACCAAAATGTCATCGACATAAGTATAGCAGAAGTCGAGTCCCTGGACAACTTCGTCCATAAACCTTTGAAAAGTTTGACCGGCGTTTCGCAACCCGAACGTCATATAGGGGAACTCATATAATCCGAACGGAGTGATAATAGCTGTTTTACAAATATCGGCTTCGAATACCGGTATTTGTTGGTAGGCTTTAACTAGGTCTATAATGCTAAAAACGGTGGACCCAACAATGTTTTGGTTGAAGTCCCCTATATGACGCACGGGGTACCGATCAGGAACCGTACGCGCGTTTAAAAGGCGATAGTCGCCGCAGGGACGCCATGTGGAGTCACGTTTCTGGGCCATATGCAGCGGAGAGGCCCAGGCACTTTTAGAAAGCCTAGCAGTACCACACCTTACCATGTCATCAAATTCCTTTTTGGCAGCTGAAAGCTTCGATGGAGCGAGCCGACGAGGACGACAGAAGACAGGTGGACCATCTGTTGTCTTTATATAATGCACAGTGGAGTGCTTAACAACCCGATCCAGGCCAGGTGGTCGTGTTATGTCTGGAAATTCGGCGAGAATTTCGTGTTTGCCGATCATCCGCACACTACCGTAATCGCTGCTGGCTAAAGAGGCTGCGCAAGACAATCCTGTCTTATTATCAAGCAGGCGTTTGCCTGCGCAGTCAGGCAACAAATTATAGTATGCGAGGAAGTCGGAGCCAACAATGGCAGTACTAACCTCAGCAACCACAAAATTCCATACCAGATCCCTGCGAAGTCCTATGTTTATGAATAAACGAATGCTACCATACGTTTTGATAGCAGTACTATTTGCAGCTTGAAGGGTGTAATTAACAGCTAAAGGGCGGCGACTTAACCATGAAATAGGGTAGCATGAAACATCGGACCCGGTATCCACAAGGAACCGACGCTTCGATGTCTGATCGGTCACGAATAATCGGCGACCCTCCGGTAGGCAGTTCGTGGTCGCCGTTAACGACTGCCGTTCGTGTTTTCCTGATTATTCCAGGCGCAGGGTTGATTGCATCGTGTTGCAGCCTCCTTATATTTAAAATGATACCAACATACCTTATTTTTATGTTGGCTGCCTGATGAAGAGCGTTTACCGGATTTACTTCGAAAACGGCTGCGGCTGTGTCTACCGCTACCATCTAACAAGCGAGCCATTTGTTGCTCAAGCTTGTCAAGGCGCGTCAGTAAATCCGGGGAAGTGGAAGGCTGGCTGCTTGAGGCGAATACTGAAGGGGCAGTAGGTAATGCTACGCTTGGAGCCACCTCCATTATTTTGTCGGCTATCTCCGCTACCTTCTCAAGTGGTAACTCTGCTTGAGCCGTCAGAATCACCTGGAGATGTTGGGGAAGTCGCCCCAACCAAAGCTGGCGAAGAATAGTGCCATCGGTTAGTGATCGACCGGCCAGTGATTGAAGGTGGCGAAGAAATTGGGAGGGTTTTCTCTCTCCAAGTTCTTCACCACTTATCAACTGGCGAACACGTTGTTCTTGAGACGAAGACAATCTTTTAATAATTTCTGACTTTAAAAATAAATATTTATCGCTAGGTGGAGGATCAACGATTACGTCCTCGACCTCCCCTATGACTCGTGCGTCAAGTTCGGCAACAATGTAATCGAATTTAGTTTGGTCAGAGGTTATGCCAGCGATAGAAAATTGCGCATCTACCTGCGCAAACCAAATTGTGGGTCGGTCGGACCAAAACGGAGGAATTTTTGCCGCAACTCTAGCAACTATCGGATTTTCGCCTGGAGGGGTGGTGTGTTGAGCGACCTGCGACAACAATGAATTATTTTGATCCTGAAGTGCTTTGATTTTCTCCTCAAGCTCTTTTTTAGAGCTAGAATCCATTTTTAATTTTTAAAATAGTTATAATTTCAATAAATAATTTTACACAATACTCTTATTAGACAAAAAAAATTAACTTAATTAACTTGAAAATGAAAAGAAAATTGTAGTAAGTAGGTATATCACAATAGTTAATACGATACTGAAGACTCGTTGCGTCGTCAACCAGGATCCGTCGCGTCGTCTTCTTATCGGCTCATAGTGGAGAACTGGGAATGCCGCGCCGCCGGGGCACTTAGAGTGCGCGTCGTGTTTCGCCAGTAGGTGGAGGTAGTTCTTCACACCTAACACGTCGTATCGCGTCGTATCACGTCGGGTCACGTCGGGGTCACCAATATAGGAAATTTGTTCCTATCCTAGGCACGGCTTCGTATGGTAGGAAAACAACAGGATACATTGTCATCAGGTAGGTATATTAAAATTCTTTATGAGCTATGTACATTTTAACATTAATATAATCAGTAGATTAAAACTAACTCATTGTCGAGAAACCAAAATTATCAGCCCTTTACTTGTTGTTATATTTTATCTCCTTGGTTACCAACTGTCATTATTCCTACGCATGCGCGCAGACAATATAAACAAGGCGGTCCGCCACATTAGCATTTCTTATTCAATACTCTGTTTAAATGGGTCCATCTCATTATTATTAACATTCAATATAAAATTTATTAATTTTCATTAATCTAACCCATTTAAATGATACAAGTAGCAATAAGAAATGTTAATAATGATACTAGTATTTCTTATTCAACACTCTATGTTTAAATGGGTCCATCAGACAGACCTAGACAACTAACTTATCCACCTATATGTCTCTTGATTCTTTTAATGTATATTTAATTAAATTATTTCCCAGAATATTGATTTCTTAAAATTGGATACGCTCCATTTAATTTTGAAATATATTAACATTTGGTCGTAACTTTAAACAATTTATTAAGAACTTTGACAATAAAATAAAACATTAAAACACATAATCTACATCACTGCCGGAGCAGGGAAACGTCCCCATAAGGCTGGTACAATTCCCTCGTTGAATTGCAATGGAAATTCTCTGCGCAAGGAATGCACCAGCCCTCGGATCTCGGGTAACTTCGAGGAGCCTTTTAGACAGCTCCTTGAATATACCATGAGCACCCGGTCCCCAGGGTCCGAGTGTCTCTACAAATTATAATATATATTAACATTTCTTATTGCTACACTTGTAAAATTGGATAATATTTACAACAAAACATAAACAAATTAAAAGTAAATATTTATTTAATAATTTTGTTTGGCTTGGGCCACTGTAAAACTTTGAGCACCATAGTTTGTAACCTCACTTGATGGGGGAGGGGGTAGCTGTCCTTGAAACTCTGCAAAGTATAAATACCTGAAATAAAAAAAATACAACATTGTAATTAGTTTAATAAAAAAATTAAAAGACCTATTTTTTTTTAATAACAAAAATCACAATTGCCACATAACTGGGTTGGAGTCAGGTTTTACCATCTGTGTCAGTTGACTCCGCTCTTCCAAATATAGTAGGAGAGTGAATAAAACTTTAATTTTAAAAAAGCAGACAATTTGTAATTTATTTTTCTTAACTCACCTATTTATGTAACATCATATTGGTTATTATGCTGCACAAGCCATTACAATTTGGGAAGACTTTTCAGAATCATAGTGCAGAACTCTGTCTATTCCAAGGTATTTTAATGCCCCCTGAGATAACCATTAGCCTGCTTCACACATATCCTGACTTGGCAGTGTATTGGTCCGCTGAGGTATAAATTAGGTACGGCATCCATGACAGGGGTAATCAATCATGGTTCCAAGGCATATCCGAAATCACCTAAAATAACATTTATTTGTATGAGAAACAAAGGTAAATAGATGGGTGTTGTAAACACAAAGGTCCGTTTTGTTTCGCCTATTCGGCATACAAATGTTTTAACAACGTGTCTAAACAATTATTAAATATATAACCTTAGAAGCACTTATTTATTTTGATTCTTACCTATTCAAATATTTAAAATATTATATTAAAAAATTTATTAAAATATTATATTAAAATATTTATTTTATATTAAAAAATTAATTGATCGTGGGCCGCCCCGGATGCCTCGAATTTATATTTAGAATTCTTCAGTTTATATTTACAACTTAAAAGTGCCATATTAATAACGCCGAAGAGTTTGTCTGCATGTTTCTATTTTCTATTAGGTTTGTTTGTAATCAAATTTAAATAAAGAGCATTGGCCCGTAAAATAAAACGAGATATCACATAGTTACACCATTAGGATTTATTTTTTATTATCTCTCTCTCTTTAACACTAAAATAACGAATATCGTTCCGATTAGGCATGTAAGTTAAAATAAGCATTAATATACAAAGGTGTAAAAACTGTACAATCAATTTTACACCATTAATATGATAAAAAATGTATATATATTTTAATTTATATTCTCAATTCATTCGTAATATAATTATTATGTGTTATAAAACATCATACTCAATATACTCGCGGGTTTTGAATATAATATCGGAACGTCAATAATCGGGCCGAGCGGTCGCCCTCCCGCGTTCAACAGAATGAAAGTTAACGTCAAAAATTGTTCATGGCTACCGATTTCTGTCGATCACTGTCCGTTCTGCGACGCTTGGGCGCAAAAAGCGCCAATGCTCTTGGCTAGGGGGGCTGTTGTCTCGTATGGCTGGTGTCGGCGGCGCTCGCTCAAGAAATGGCCGCGCGTGTTTCGCGGATGTCTTATATAGTCCCCGACTACCACGCCGCGCCGTCGCAGCCCACTACTACAATGAGCTGCGAATGCACTGTAGAAATGGCGGGAAAACATGGCGGCAATTTTTTTTTTGTATAAATATAGTAGTAATTATTAATTAAATTCATTCAGTATTAATCACTCGAAAACATCAAAGCAAGAGTTTTATTTCACAAACACTTAAGTACTCAAGACCCCTAAAGTTGTGACCCCGAGAACAAAGAAGCCCTTCTTATAAAAAATGGCTGAAGAACCAAAAAAGGAACATATAGGCCGTGAAGACATCGATGCAGTTTCTCTCTCGACGCAAATACCGCCGTTCTGGAGAGACTCACCTCGCCTGTGGTTCATCAGATTAGAAGCTGCGACGGACAAATTAAAAGGAAGCCAGGCCCAACTTACCCGAATTGTGATAACGAAGCTTGAAAAACCAGACATCGAGCAAATTTCAGACCTCTTGTACAACCCATCTATATCGGATAAGTATGAAGAAATTAAGAAACGCTTAATAGCTACATACGAGGAGTCGAGCAGCCGCCAATTCCAAAAACTCCTAACAGAAATGGAGCTTGGAGATCAAAAGCCGTCGCAACTCCTTCGACGGATGAGAAATTTGGCCCGCGACAAGATACCCGATACAACTCTCCAACTTCTGTGGAATAATCACTTGCCAGCCCACATAAGATCTGCACTTGCTGTCACTGAAACACTAAGCACAAATACAACACTCGAAGAATTGTCACATCTGGCTGATACAATATTGGAGACCAGCTGCACACAGATAGCTACAGTATATTCTCGCACTACATCTTCTTCAAGTTCACTAGAAGACACACAATTTATAATTAATGAAGTCAAAAAATTGTCAATGGAGATCGCCGAAATGAAATCAAAAACACAATATGGTCAGCGGCCGAATCATCTTGAATACAGAAGAAGCCGCTCGGTCACGATACAGTGTGCGGTCTCCAACGCCTGCACGAAACCACTCTCCATCTGCCACTATCACCAACGATTTGGGGCAAGAGCATTCAAATGTACACCACCATGCACTTTCAAAAAAACGAATGAAGATATGTCGGAAAATTAGAAAGGGCGCAAGACTTGGAGGAACTTGGCGTTTCCGAACAATCTCACCGCCTATTCATCAACGACAAACTAAACAGACCCACATTCCTAGTTGATACGGGTGCAAACATATCCGTCATACCAAGAAGAAAAGGAGTAATCACCCAACCTCTTCCATTCTGCTTATACGCCGCCAACAATACGGTCATACCAACATACGGTGAAAAAACGCTTCAACTTGTTATGAAGCTATTCGTATATAAAAACATAATGTCACTTAAATTATGTGTTTTATGTCATTAAAATATTATTGTACAAATACTGAGAATAAATGTTTACTTATTAATATGATTATTATTTATAACATTGTGGCGACGAGGTGTTAAATAAAATGAATCCAGAACAATTAACAGAGTTTTTAAAACAGCATCAAGTGCAGCAACAACAGATTTCTCAACTTTTACAACTGTTAGTAAATCGTGAACAATCTTTCACACCTTCAACATCGACAACAAATATCGAATCAATACAACAACATAATAACATTATCAAAAACTTTAATTGCGAAAAATTTGACCCTGCGACTTCGTCGGCATATAATTTTATCGATTATTTCGAAGCGAAATGTAAAATTTGGGGAGAACAATCTAACAAAGTACAAAAATCTTTGTTTTTTAATTTTTTGTCACCGGAAATCTTTCATGAACTAAAAGTAGCATTTACGCCAAATTTTGAAGAAAGAACGTATGACGAAATAAATAGAAAACTCGTAAACCTTAACTCTACCAGGAAAACAAGGTTTAAACCTCTAACTGATTTTTGGAATTGTATACGGGAGCAGAATGAATCTATGGAACAATATGCAAACAAATTAAGGCTTTATTCTGAAAATCTAGAACTACAAAACTAAAAATGTTTGTTAAAGAAATTTACTCGATACTCACAGACAACTATTATTATGCAAATAGTAACTCTTTAACTTGAAATGTATGAAGAGATTAATATAGTCTCCCATATATTATTTTAATAAAAAGTGTATTTATATTTTTCAAAACATGAAAATTTTGTACTTTTTAACATCTCTGCAAGCGACAAAACTACAACAACTTATAGTGGTAAAAAAATAGATATCAATAGTTTATTATGTATTCTAAAAATGTATAGAGAGATTTTTGCAAGTTTAATGGAAAATTATTAATTAAATAATTACAAAAACTTGCCAGACAGAAATCTTCATACAAAATCCATGACAGGCCGTCATTGTGCGTGCGGGCGATCCCGCCTGTGAAAGGTGGCTCTGCGTCGCTTTTTTCTATTTCACTATCGGAACACTAAATATTCACTGTTGGGAATTTTATAAGACAAGTACATATTTATTTTGATTATATTCTATGTTTTTACACCTTTTAACACGATTACCATATAACTACAGATTCAGCTAAAATAAATATGCAATTTTCACCAACTGTCACTGTCAGTATAACCTTACAAAAAAAAAGACATTGTCCGATGTAACTAAAAGTACGCAACAGCTATTTATTTTGGCAGCTTTTATATTTTGAATAAAATGTATCGTCGGGCGCACATTATTTTACTATTTTTAAACATATTATATTATGTAACCTATTTATTTTAATTGTTACTTTTTTTAATAGTTTTTTTTATATATGTCCAAAGCAAAGCTCAATAGGGTTCCATCTATTATCCGAAACTTTATTTTTATAAATGACAGAGTAGTTCAACAATTTTATTATCTACCTAACATTTAAATACTAACATAATAATGTATTGTCTTATTTTATATTCATTAATATTATTACAAATTCAAAGTTTTTTTTATTTTAGCATGTGTGACTGTTTGTATCTAACTCATGACAAATATACAATATTTATGAATAGGGACCAATACGATTAAATTTCTATAGAATTAGACCGATTTACTATGGCCGGCCAAATGATGCTGTTACCAAATGGGCGGCGATAAAAAAGAATAATACGAAATAATAATAAATAATTTCTTGCATAGAATAATTCGAACTATGTTTTAAAAACTAGCGGTGGGCAATTTCTAGAACATTGTTAGAATTATTTTACGCTAAGTATAAAACTAAAATACATATTGAAAATATTACGCTAAAAATAATTATTATCATTCCACAAGATTGGTAGAATACCAGGTCTCTGAGTTTTCAACAAATTAACTGCTATTGCGTTTTATAACTACCTACACCATAAAAGGAGACTACCGCCTCGATAATTGAAAAATTCCACGCCTGGTGGGGAATTCTCGCGCTTTCGACATTCATCTCGATTCGAGATTTTTAAACAAAAAATTACTAAATATGTAATTTTTCGTTCAATATTTATATATTAATTAATATTTATTTCGTTTAATGTTCAATATTTTTGAAAAATGGCATATTTAGTCATTTTTCGTTTAAAAATCTCGAATCTAGATGAATGTCGAAAGCGCGAGAATTGCCCACCTGATCCAAATCATAACTAGCGACCGTTCTCTATAATCAATCTATATTTTTTGACGGATAATAAACCATGGTAACTACTAAAGTACGGATAGTTTATATGATATTTGTCTGTAAATGTAAATAATCATTTTTCATTGGTGAGACCACCTACTAAGTATGACAATACTTCTGTTAGACCGAGAGCTCGTATCCAATACAACTATAATAGTAACCAATATTTATTTTTTAAATAGTGACAGCTGCTTTTATAAAATAATATTGCATTTTTAGGCGTAGGGACGTGACGACCCCACCGCCCGCTTTTGCGCAATCAGTCAACCGAACGATGGCGGTCAAACCATCCAAATCATGGTCGGAAGAAATAATAATACGGTACGGGCAGCAGCGCACCGTAGTAAAACTTTCGACCCACTGCGATCGCCAACCCGCTTGCCAAGCGTGGCGATTATGGCACCCCCCCCCCCTAACATGAACGACAATAATAAAAAACGGCCCCTAGTACCCGGCGGCCCCGCTGTTCCTGGCTATGGTAGCGGCCATGATTACAGCGGGGCAAGGGGTGCGAAGAATCTCCGGCGGAGCCCAAACTACCACAACAAACGAACACTGGCCCTGGCAACATACAACACACGGACACTGCGGACTGACGAGAGGGTGGTCGAACTAGAGGAAGTATTGAGCGGGTTACACTGGGATGTTATTGGATTATCGGAAGTCCGAAGAGAAGGTGAAGACTCGATAATCCTGAAATCTGGTAACCTGCTCTATTTCCGGGAGGGCGACCAACCGTCTCAAGGTGGTGTCGGGTTCATCGTCCACAGGTCTCTCGTGAACAACGTTGTTAAAATCGAGAGTGTGTCGACAAGGGTGGCTTACCTTATACTCAGAATAACCAAGCGATATTCGCTGAAGGTCATACAGGTATACGCCCCGACATCGACACACCCCGACGACGAGGTAGAAGCCATGTATGAGGACATCAGTAGAGCCATGCGTAGCTTCAAATCTCATTACACTGTTGTCATGGGAGACTTTAACGCGAAGATAGACAAACGAAGCGAAACCGAACTAAGAGTGGGGCAATTTGGTACAGGCAGTAGGAATCCACGAGGTCAGATGCTTGCGAATTTCATGGAAAAGGAGGGACTGTATTTGATGAACTCCTTTTTCAAGAAAAAACCACAACGCAAGTGGACTTGGATAAGCCCTAACGGTGCCACCAAAAATGAGATAGATTTCATCTTGTCGACCAGAAAGCAAATATTCAATGATGTCTCAGTGATCAATGAGGTGAAAACCGGGAGCGATCACCGTTTGGTAAGAGGCACATTGAATATCAATACAAAGCTTGAAAGGTCACGATTAATGAAGTCTACGCTCCGGCCGGCACCTATTAACACCCAAAACCCCGAGCGCTTTCAGCTGGAATTAAAAAACCGCTTCGAATGCCTATGCGAGTACACAGATGTGGACGAATATAATGACAGGGTTGTGGAAACTGTCCACCAGGTCGGATCGAAGTTTTTTAAGATCCGATCTAACAAAGGAGCTAGAAAGATCTCCGACCATACTTTAAAGCTCATGGAAGAGAGACGCGGGATGACCATGCAGTCTTCGTCTGACGCTTCTAAAGTAAGATTTCTCAACAGACAGATCTCAAAGTCCTTGACTCGCGACATACGGCAATTTAATACAGATCGTATTAAAGATGCCATTGAGCAAAACAAAGGCTCTAAAGTATTCGCAAGAGATCTGTCTCTCGGCCAGAGTCAATTAACGAAGCTGAAGACCGAGGATGGCAGAGTTGTCGCCTCCAAACCAGAGATTATGGTGGAGATCGAAAGGTTCTATGGACAGTTGTACACAACAACACGGCCTCCTGTCAAAAACCTGGAAAATGATCCAAGAGCCAGGTTAACCCGACACTATACCGAAGATATCCCGGAAGTCAGCCTGTATGAGATTAGGATGGCTCTCAAACAGTTAAAAAACAACAAGGCACCGGGTGATGACGGAATCACGTCTGAGCTCCTGAAAGCTGGTGGCAAACCTTTGCTGATGGCTCTCCAGAAGCTATTTAATTCCGTCATCCTCGAGGGCAAAACACCTAAGGCATGAAACAGAAGCGTGGTGGTACTCTTCTTCAAAAAGGGTGACAAAACCCTTTTGAAGAACTACAGACCCATCTCGCTTCTGAGTCATGTCTATAAACTGTTTTCGAGGGTCATCACGAATCGTCTCTCACGTAGGCTTGACGACTTCCAGCCTCCTGAACAAGCCGGATTCCGAAAAGGCTATAGTACCATAGACCACATCCACACATTGAGGCAGATTATACAAAAAACCGATGAATATAATCAGCCCCTGTGTCTAGCTTTCGTGGACTATGAGAAAGCCTTCGATTCGATAGAAACATGGGCGATGCTTCAGTCACTCCAGCGGTGCCAAATTGACTACCGCTATATCGAAGTACTAAAGTGTTTGTACAAAAATGCCACCATGTCAGTTCGCCTCCAAGACCAGACCTCAAGACCCATCCAGCTACAGCGAGGAGTGAGACAGGGAGACGTAATCTCCCCGAAACTTTTTACTGCGGCATTGGAGGATGTCTTCAAACTCTTGGACTGGAGAAGATTTGGCATCAACATTAATGGCGAGTACATCACCAACCTTCGATTTGCCGATGATATCGTAGTCATGGCTGAAACCCTGGAGGACCTCGGCATAATGCTCAATGATCTCAGTGGGGCTTCTAAAAAAGTGGGCCTAAACATGAACATGGATAAGACCAAAGTCATGTCGAACGCCCATGTTATACCCACTCCTGTAAAAATAGGAAGCTCCGCACTCGAAGTTGTTGACAATTATATATACCTAGGACAGTCAATCCAAACAGGTAAATCCAACTTCGAGAAAGAGATCTCTCGTCGAATCCAACTCGGCTGGGCAGCATTCGGGAGGCTACGTAATATCTTCTCGTCCCAAATACCGCAGTGTTTAAAAACCAAGGTGTTTGAGCAGTGTGTGTTGCCAGTGATAACTTACGGATCAGAGACGTGGTCGCTTACTATGGGCCTCATGAAAAAGCTCACAGTCACAGAAAGGGCGATGGAGCGCGCTATGCTCGGCGTTTCCTTGCGGGATCGTATTCGAAACGATGAGATCCGCAAAAGGACCAAAGTAACCGACATAGCCTCCAGAATCGCCAAACTTAAGTGGCAGTGGGCAGGCCACATAGCTCGCAGAACGGACGGCCGTTGGGGTATTAAGGTTCTCGAGTGGCAACCGCGTGCTGGAGGACGCAGCAGAGGCAGGCCCCCCACAAGATGGACCGACGACCTGAAAAAGGTCGCGGGAAGCCGATGGATACAGGCAGCGCAGAACCGGTCGTTGTGGCGATCCTTGGGGGAGGCCTATGTCCAGCAGTGGACGCGCAAAGAAAGGCTGGCATGATGATGATGATGATGATTGCATTTTTACAATATTTAAATTAAAAAAATATTTTCCAACGCTGAAAAGATTTTATTATATATTTTTTACAATTTTATACATATACATACCAGCGGCCACATTCTGTTTTCATATAACGCGAACGTCAGATTGTCAAAATAACAAATTCCGCTATTAGCGCGTTCTCCTCCAATCAGAGTAGTTGTTACTAATTATTGAGAATGGACATAGGTATAATATCTAGGTGATCAAAACCGGTAAACCGAAGATATTTTGTAAAATGAAAGAACGTGATACTTAATTTGCATAATTTAGTACGTGCAGATTTTAAATGTCAATTTTTGTTTCATATTTTCCCACGTTACTTTTTATATTTAAGCCTTATGAGTGTTAATTAGAGACAAGTTCAAAACAAACGGACAGATAATTGATATATCGCCGTGTTAGAACAAAAACCAACTAAGTTAGCCATTTTTGCACAATTAATATTTTGAGGAAATGCGTTTTGAAAGTTTGTGGTCTTTTCTCACATATTTGTCAAGACATTGAGAGATATAAGAGCAAGTAGTTGGGTAGAAAATTTTATGAACTTAAAGTGTATTTATATAAATTAAAGAATTACAGCTTTCAATATTGTTAAAATAGCTAAATACTTTTTTGGGTGACTTACTTAATTGGTTTTTCTTCTTGAACCAAAATCACAACTTATTTTACAATGTTTTATAGGAAAGCAGCTAATAACTAATTTCCAAGTTAAATAACAGCATGTTTGTTCATACTAACTCATAAAACGAAATATTTTACTTACTGCGTAGAAGTTATTGGCAAAAACATAAATAATAGTTGGTTTCACCAGTAAATAAAAATTAAAATTAACAATATATGGGTTTTTAATATTTAATTGATTACATTAAACTTTATAAAGTTTATACCAAAAGCAAGGTCAAGTCATCAAAATTAAATGAAACTTATTATATTTTAATACCCCGATAAGAAAAAAATGGTTCCGTGCTTACACGTTAAACCGTCACCGTCGGTTTCAATCACTGTTCAAATGGTTTTTTTACATTACCCATGTTACAGGCGGTTTTAAACTCTGACACTAGGGCTTGTTAGGTCAATCGTCAATCCACAACCTACACAATGAAGGAAAGATTCTTTTATTTTCTAATAAATATAATTATTTAAATTATGTATGAAAAAAAACAACATTTTGTATTATTAAGCTTTATTATTTAATTAAATATTCTTAAAATTAAAGTTGAGTTTATCACAAGTAGTGTGTTGTGTGTGTGTGTGTTTGTGTATGTGGAAGTGAGTGTTGGTGTGGGTGTGTGTATTTATATGTAGATAGTTAAGTAGTTAGGTTTAGTTTAAGCTTGACTATAAAGATATTCATCGATTTATAAAACGTTTTACAAAAAAAAAAACTGACAAACTTCGTGCTTTGTGTCATTAATTTAAAGGAAATATATTTTTGTGTTTGATTGTTCAGTTGATCGCTTTCTAAACGCTTTAACTATACGCTTTGTTTTTGGCTGATGAATTTTAATTCATCCCAAAAGAAAGTTCTTATTGCTGGTATAGTCCATACTCCAGTATTTTCTACAAATGCTTACTCGGTCATCTTCTGTAAAATTTGTAGTACATTTAAAAGTAAATTTTAAACAGTCAACTATTTTGACCGCGAAGTAGGTTTAAAGGCCTTTTGAACTCTCATCTGCACTGTGTTTACTACCCCCTCTACTCAACCAAATACTATATTATCCTGTTAGCGCCATCTTGGAAACACGCTCCATAAAAGTTCCGACAGCTGATCTTGAAGGCCAAGATCCTTCAATAGACGAAGCAAAATTTTGCTGGAATTCCTCTTGCACCAACTTCCACTGCATAAAGTTGCGTTTTAAATCCGTTTCTAGTAATTTCGTTTGTGAGATCAAAATATTTGTTGGACTTGATGTTGTGGTCCTTAGGAATGTTTGTTTCCCACGGAACGGTGAATTCTATAAGTATTACTTTCTTCAAGTACCGAGAGTAAACCAGTATGTCTAGTCTATAGGCTGAAACTGCTAGTTCGTCTGGAATTTTGTAATGTGTTTTGAATGCATCCATGAATATTTTCCAGTCTTGTGCTTTGTCCAGGATTGAGAAAGGTTTACTTTAAGTTTTCTTGAGTTGTCTCCTTTACAAAAGTAGTAAGTCTTCCATTTGTTGATAATCCTTTTCTGGCTCTAGCAATACTGAGACTTACAAGTTCACGAATAATTAATTCTAGAACTTTATCATGTCGGTGCCAATAATGTCCTTTTTCAAGTAGAGTCTTGCACCCAGGAAGTATATGTTTCGCAGCCCCTACAGCAACACCACACAATGTACATGTCTTATCTGTTGCTTTCCCCCATCTTACCAGATTACTCTGGTCAATTAGGGACATTTTAAAGGCATTGCGATAGAACATAATGAGTGCCGGAGACCAAACATACATGAGTGTGCGCCATTTCAGGGCTGAAAGAATACAAACTTCCCCCATAGTAAGCCATTCATTCTGTACTTCTAGGGTCATCGCGTAAACTCTGTAGCCATGCTCTTCATCGTCCCTAAGGAAAGATTTAATAACATCTTTATTACATGCCTTTTTCTTCCAACCTAACCCCCTTCTCCTGATTTGAGCACCACTCATAAATTATTTATGGAACTAAAGTCTTGACTCAATCTCAGAGGCCAATGAGTCTTTTGGGAGAGATGCAATAAGATTATTCCGAGAGTTACTCAGGAGTTGTTCCTTTGTTACAGGTAGATGTTTGTACAACTCAGATGGCTTTTTAAATTCATCCCAAATTGTTGCTGTCTCCTGAACAGCGTGGGTGGAGGAGTCAGCGCCCTGTGCTAACTTAAGCCAAGACTTAAGTTTTTTTATGACAGTTGCATTCAGATTTACCAGAAGAGTTTTGTTAAAGTCGTATACAAGAAAAGGCCATGTTAGACGAGATGTTAGGTAGTTGTCATAAATCCAAGCTTTCTTCACATTACTAATTGGCTGTTGATCTACCTTGTTTATGCCATTAATAAAGCGTTCCACAACCATATCTAAGAATGGTGTTCATCCTTTAAAATCGATCCTTCTTGCCAGAAATTTCCTAGTTTGGTTATGATCCCGTACTTTGAGACGTTAAGCAGGCGTTAAGTCAGTGGTATTCATTACATAAGCCATAACAGGGGCCTTAGAGGTGATTTTAAAACTATAATTAACCAGTGCCTCTAGTGTGAGTGTCTCCACCAATCAGATAGGATGATTTTAAATGATTAGGTAAGTGAACTGTTCTGGTTGGCGGAGAGTGCTCGATAGACGCAACAGTTAACGTAAACTACTATGTAATAAAAACTCACACTACGGGTACAGATTGATGTTTTTTTAAGCATTGGGCCCTGAAGACGACAATTTGGCCATGTAACAATCAGGCAAATGGGCCGACCAACATATTAAGGTAGCTATGAGTACCTGTATAGTTGGGTACAGAACCTTAAAATACAAATGATTTTGTAATGAATAAGTAAGTCAAATAAAAATAACCTTGCAGCCTCTTAGAAGTTGGACACAGGTCCAGCAAATCTATAGACTCAGATCATTACGTCTTACCCACTTACCTACAAACTTACCACTGTCAAAGCCGGGCGACGCGACACGTCGCCTCGCCCGAATTATCTCTAAGACTCCAGGGGCTTTACCAAAGAGCCAATCGATAATCGAATCGAAATACCAAAAGTATACTTTTAAGTTTTTCGTTATGGCTTTTGAAATAAGTCGTAGGCCTGGGATATTAAAAAGTCCTCTTTATCATTCATTATAGTAGTTTCGGGAATCATCTACTGCCTAACAGTAGGTAGGTTTCATAATTTTCTGAATACTTAGCCTGGAAATAATAATTATGTTTTGTAAATGGTGTGTTAGTACCGTATGTACTGAAAGGAATAAATTTATTTTCAAATACAATATAAATGGCCAAAATAAGTAAAACAATTACAATTAAAAACCCTCCACAACATTACCTCAAATATAAAGAAATGGAGACTTACTCTTTAAAATCTAAGAAAATCCTTTAAACTGCTAACTAATTATGTATCAACGATGATTATTTGTATTCTTCTGCCACGATTTAATCACTCCAAGACTTAGAAACCATTAAAACACCCGACAATCGCACGCTGACTACCAAACTAAAACAGCTAACATGAGATAATTGGTTTTTGCGCTCGATATTATGAGTTAAGATACATTTGCATGTGAATACTTAATACTTAATAATAATGTTAATACAATTTTCTGAATACTTAGCCTGGAAATAATAATTATGTTTTGTAAATGGTAAAATTTGCATGTGAATACTTAATACTTAGTAATAATGTTAATACAATTTTCTGAATACTTGGTAATGGTGTGTTAGTACCGTATGTACTGAAAGGAATAAATTTATTTTCAAATACAATATAAATGGCCAAAATAAGTAAAACAATTACAATTAAAAACCCTCCACAACATTACCTCAAATATAAAGAAATGGAGACTTACCCTTTAAAATCTAAGAAAATCCTTTAAACTGCTAACTAATTATATCAACGATGATTATTTGTATTCTTCTGCCACGATTTAATCACTCCAAGACTTAGAAACCATTAAAACACCCGACAATCGCACGCTGACTACCAAACTAACACAGCTAACATGAGATAATTGGTTTTTGCGCTCGATATTATGAGTTAAGATACATTTGCATGTGAGTACTAAAACCATCTACCTCATTATAGCGTATTTTTGTAGTTGGTTATTTATATTAAAAACCAAAAAACTTCGCATGCTAAAAACACTTAAGTTTCGGTATAATGTTTTACTATTAGATTTTAGTAGAATCACGCTAATATAATGGAGAAAAAAAGAAATTAAAAACTTTTCATTGGATTTTCTTCTCAAACAAATCGATATTTGCTTAAGAACTTATCCAAGTCAAAACAATTTATAGGGAATTAGTCGTATCTACCACAGCATAAATATGAAATCAAAAATATTATCCACATTTAATTACTTTTGAATTTGTGCTTTCGGCTAAAACCGTTCGTTTAATTGATTTTAACACCCACTATCTTCGAAACCAAACGTCCCAGAGCTTAGTCGATTTTATCATTGGAGAAAGCGGAAGTTTTTGAAACGATTGGTGTAAAAAAGTGAATTTACCAAAAAAAATATGATTGCGATATATATATAATGTAGAGATTATGATTGCTTTGTATACCCTGAGTCTAGGTAATGGGTAAATAGATTAAAGTGACGCAGACCCCAATCCTTAGTAATGTCAACTCATATGACAGCATTTTTTTAAATAAATACTTAGACTGGCTGAATTAGTCCAAAATAAAAAAAAAGTTTTGTTTAATATAAATTCTTAGTTTATTACGGAGCGGAGTCTAGTAATAGTCACTCTTACCAATGCCTTATAATAAATTTAAACTGTTAAAATTAATATATATTAATAAAATGTACCGGTAATATCACATTTTGTATGCATGTCTGAAAATTATAGTAATACATCAATTTTATTGAAACGTTAAATCCTCGCATATAAAATTACATTTCTTGACTATTTAGACAATACATTACTTAAAATAAAATAGTAAGATTTCTAAAATAATAAACTGTCACACTCCATACAATGAAATTTCAACATAGTGACTTTTGGGCTCAACTGTCCACAGTTAGAATAAATTGAAGAAATAATCTCAAACATTTTTGAGTGAAATCTGACAGAAGGTGATGACGTCACATATACGAATTCCCCCTTAAAGGAGCTAAGCAAATATTGTGGTTACGAGGGCGACATGCTAGAACGACATTTACGAGATAGATTCGCTACTGTGCTGAATCACATTCAACTACAAACAGATTTAAAACAAAAGTGGCCAGATCTACACGAAAAAACGAACGAAGGAATCATAATTGAAATAACCTTTGAACAAATATTTGCCGTTGCACAATCCAGAGAACTGGCTGAACGAGACAATGCAGATCAGAATGTGTTTCAAATAAATAAAAGAAACAACTTCTATAATAAACCAAACAGGGATAACATCATCTCCGTAAACTAAAACCAAACCAGTGTAAACGCTGTGGAAAACATGACAAACATAATTATGTCGCATGCGCAGCTAAAAACAACACATGTAACGAATGTGGATTAGAAGGGCATTTCGCAGACTGTTGCATTAAAAGCGGAAAAGCCTACTTAACATTTACAAAAGGTGAGCAACCCAGCAATGAATATAAACGTACGAAAAATAAACTACATAGAGTAAGAGAAGACAGGCAATCTACACACCAATCAGATAATTCAAACCAAGATAGTGACAGTGAAAATGACTATGTAAACAAAATTAAGAACAGAAGTTGCGTTGTAAGAAGATTGACGTATTAATTAATGACACAAAGTGCACCATGGATTGGGATCCTGGTATTCAATTATTAGTACAAAATTTTGGAAACGAATCGGATCACCATCATTATCTGAAGGACCTAAATTACATGCATATTGCAACTTTGAACTAAAGCCAGAGGGATTAACAAAAGTGACAGATAATTTACAAGGAATTATAAAGGTATACTGTTGTAGTTATTAAAAATGCACATCCGATGTTTTTTGGATTGCAGTGGAGCGAGATGTTTGATATGGAATTTCCTATACATGTCTATTCAATTAAAAATAACACAAACTTAACATAAACACTTGTTCGGGTGTTATACCGAACAAGTATTAAAAAGTCATGAAGAACTATTTGACAACAAGCTTGGTAAAGTTAAAAACTATCAAGTTAACATTCATATTAAACCAGATTCAGAACCGAAATATTTACCTGCTAGACCTGTAGCTGCATTCCACGTGGCGCATGGCAACAGATGTAGCTGCATTCCACGTGGCGCATGGCAACATGACGTAATATCCTTTGTCCGCTCCACGCTTACCAAATATGGTAGCGAGCGACGGTTGCCATGTCAGCATTTCTGTACAGCCAATAAGAATGCACCAGCGTTTCCCCCCGTCGGAGCCCACGCCGAGGCACGCTTCGGTGCATCAGTGTGACAGTGCAGCCTGGGACATCATCGCGTACGCACGCGCATACAGTGCATCCCAGGACCGACATCGCGAACGCTCGCGCACCTGCACTCACCGCGAGACCGCTCTCGCCAACCGCGTCTCCTCCTAACTCTAACACTAGCATAGTTCCTTTATACAGACAATATATACTTATTATATATTTATATGTGGGAGTTTCATTTCACCTCAGCAGCCCCCACAGACCTATAAAATTTAGTATAAAGAATAATGTAGATGACGAACTAGAACGGTTAGTTAACGAAGACATTATTACAAAGATCGAACCAAACATAACACCTGTAGAATGGGCAACACCAACTGTGAATGTTGTAAAAACTAACGGACAAATAAGAATATGCGGTGACTATCGCATTACCATCAATCCAGTACTTATCACGCACACATATCCAGTACCTTTATTTCACCAACTTCGACAAAACTTAGCTCATGGCGATAAATATTCGAAAATAGATTTAAAAGATGCCTACTTACAATTCGAAATTGCTCCTGAATTAAAGAAATATTTAACTATATCCACACACATAGAGGTTTTTATCAATATAATCAAATGCCTTTTGGCATTACCACGGCACCCTCAATTTTCCAACATTACCTTGAACAATTAGATTATATAATATTCCTAACGTTGCAGTTTATTTTGACGATATAGCATTAACAGGAAAGAACGATTGTGAACATTTAAAATCTCTAGAAATAGTATTAAACAAACTTGAAGAAGCTGGATTAAAAGTTAACCTAAAGAAATGTACATTTTTACAAAAGGAAATTCAATATTTGGGTCATATCATTGACAAACACGGAGTAAGACCTTCAACATCTAAAATAGAAGCAATAACAAAAGCCTCACCACCAACCAACCCTAAAAAGCTAAGATCGTTTCTTGGTATGGTTACTTTCTACGAACGATTTATTCCACATCTTCATAGCATATGTTCGGATCTACATACATTAACTGGTAATAGACAAGAATGGAAATGGACAAAACATGAAAATGATATTTTTGAACAAGTAAAAACATGTATAACAAATTCAAAACCACTTAAAGCATTTGATGCACAACGTCCATTTTTTTTGGAATGCGATGCTTCCGAAAAAGGAGTAGGCGCAGTACTCTTTCATAAGGACAATATATGTAAACAACCTATAGCATTTGCTTCAAGGAAACTAAAGGTTGCAGAAAGCAAATATTCGGTTATTGACCGTGAAGCATTAGCAATACTATTTGGCATTAAAAAATTTGATCAATATATACGAGGTATTAAATTCACATTAATAACCGACCACAAACCACTCGTATACATTTTAGGAACAAATAGAAGTTTACCAAAAATCGTCAACAATCGCTTGGTGAGATGGGCTTTATTAATTGGAAGTTATAATTACTTAACATAATTTATAGAAAAGGTGAACATAATATAATGGCTGACTACCTATCAAGAATGCCTAACCCTACCGAACAAAATATGGTATTAAAATATCTTCACCGTGGACACCCAGGCATATCAGCTAAGAGAGCTCTAGCAAGATTTAACATTTGGTGGCCTTCACTAGAAGACGACATTGATATATTTGTTAAAAGATCCCAAAAATATCAAGAAAATAGACCGAACAATTCCGAACTACCTATATATTCATTCTCAAGTCTATTCCAAATAACATATGGGAAAGACTTCATGTGGATTTTGCAGGACCATATGAAGGAAAATATTGGCTAGTTCTATCGGACGCATTGTCAAAATGGATCGAGATTAAACCCATGAATAAAATCACTGCCGACAAATTATGTGAAAATCTTGATGACATTTTTACGACTTTTGGTTTACCGCAGATTATAGTGTCCGATAGTGGGCCACATTTTTACTTCACAAATTTTTAAACTTTATTGCAAAAACAAAGGAATTCCACATTTGACATCTTCTCCTCACCATCCACGTACTAATAAATTAGCTGAACGCTTGGTTCGTACTTTTAAGACCAGAATGTCTCCAAGTAAGAATGACGAGCTAGATATTAAAGAGCGTCTTAATAGTTTTATTTTTACATATCGCAATACCCCACACAATACTACAGGCAAATCACCCGCTCAGATGATATTTGGGCGTCAAATTTCTTGTGTGCTGGACAATGCTCGACCCAATACCAAACGATCATTGGAATATAAACATCTACAAGCCAATATAAACAGCGCCGATCATACACCAACGTTCAAATTTGGTGACAAAGTCTATATTAAAACCGGGATTAATACACATTGGAAACCTGCCATCATATCTGAACAAAAACATCGTTATTCGTACATTGTCACAGATACAAATGGTGTATTTAAACGTCGGCATGCTGATCATATAAGACCGAGAGTTTCAAGTTCCGTTGAAGTTTTGGATAATGTAGCTGGACTTTCAAATTTTAATAATACACCACTTCAGAACAGGGCAGAAGTATCTGAGGCCCAACCTGTTGATGACAGCCTTGATGTTTCCATTGGTGATGAGGAGTTAAAACGGGATGAGTTACCCAATGTTGTTCAAGAAACAACGTCACCACCACAACATGACAACCCAACCGTGAGCAGAAAAACTACACTACCCAGTGTTAAAGTGTTACGTTTCCGAACACAGCCCAGGTGGGTAATTCTTGCGCTTTCGACATTCATCTCGATTCGAGATTTTCAAACGAAAAATGACTAAATATGCCATTTTTTGTTCATCATATTTTTATCGCACTCTGTAACACTACCCAGTGTTAAAGTGTTACGTTTCCGAACACGGCTCAGTGTTAAGTGTTACGTTTCCGAACACGGCTCTGGTACAACTAAGGGCCGTGTCCGTAAACTAACACTTTAACACTGGGTAATGTCACTACACTATATGCATCTCTTCTTCTCTAAGCATTTTTCAATATTTTTATCGCACTCTGTAACACTACCCAGTGTTACGTTTCCGAACACGGCTCAGCCTTAAGATCTATATATATATGTATATATTTAAATCGCAGAAGACTTGTTGCGTCTTTTTATTGTCGAAACTTGTTGCATCCACTACTTCCGTAATCTTTTTAATGATTTAGAATGTGAATACTATTATATCTTTTGAATAAAAATGCATTGGTTAGTTAAAGATTTTATTTATATTAAACGGGGCGATATTCAATTTAGAAAAATTTTCACTAACTTTCAACGTCCGTTCATGGTGATAATGATATAGAACACTGTATATTTCCGTGTAGGTATATATTAAGCATTTCACGTATGATGTGCGTCCGTTTTTGACTTCAACTATATTGCACACTGTATATTTCCGTATATTCATTGTGCATTTCGCCTTTATCCAGCTTCCTACCTTAGCGGAAACTTATGGCACCTACCTACCTATTACTTTTAATCTTCATACATTGGTATATTGAGCAGTTTGGTAGCGTTAAGATACCTATAAAATATTAGTCTATTCACTTTGTTAGATCAGATAGTAGAGTATAGTACTTACTATACTTTACTAATTGCACTGAGGGCTGATGAAAAGCCAGATGCACTATAAAAATGCTTTAAAAAAATACCATCACGGGTGCTATGTGGCTCCCGAGAACCGTTGTCCCACCCACCCATCTAGGAGCCAGCCTTATTGTCAAATTGGTAAAGCCACATAATCACTCATCCACGGCAGTTTTTTTTTAAATAATTTTTCTGGTAAAAAATATAATATTTTGGAGAAATTTAGTACCTACATAATCATAATATGTGACAATGTTCTTAGCTATCCATGGATTCGACGTGCGGGTGCCGGGTATATCGCGTGGTTGGAAGGCAGGGGTATGAACTGCAGCGTTTCCGGACTTGAGACCGCGAAGTAGGTTTAAAGGCCTTTTGAACTCTCACCTGCACTGTGTTCACTACTCTCTCTACTTAACCAAATACGATATAATACTGTTAGCGCCATCTTGGAAACACGCTTCATAAAAGTTCCGACAGCTGATCTCGGAAGGCCAATATCCTTCAATAGACGATGCAAAGACTTTGCTGGAATTCTTTTTTCTTGCACAAACTTCCACTGCATAAAGTTAAATTTTAAATCCGATTCTAGTAATTCGTGTGAGATGAAAATATTTATTTGACTTGATGTTGTGGTCCTTAGGAATTTTATTTTCCAAGGGACGGCAAGTTCTATAATTACTTTCTTCAAGCACCGACAGTACACCAGTATGTCTGGTCTATAGGCTGAAACTGCTAGTTCGTCTGGAATTTTGTAATGTATTTTGAATGTATCCATGAATATTTTCCAGTCCTTTGCTTTGTCCAGGATTGAGAAAGGTTTACTTTGAGTTTTCTTGAGTTCTCCTTTACAAAAGTAGTTATTCTTTTATTTGTTAATAAACCTTTTCTGGCTCTAGCAATACTGACACTTACAGCTTCTTGAATAATTTCCATAACTTTATCATGTCGGTGCGAATAATGGCCTTTTCAAGTAGAGTCTTGCACCCAGCAAGTATATGTCTAGCAGTCCCTAAAGCAAGACCGCACAATGTACATGTCTTATCTATTGCTTTCCCCCATCTTATCAGATTAGGTAAGGTCATGTAGGGTTATTTGAAAGGCATTAAGATAGAACTTAATATGTGCCGGAGACCAATCGTACATGAGTGTGATCCATCATTTCAGGTCTAGAAGAATACAAACTTCCCCCATAGTAAGCCATTCATTTTGTACTTCTATAGTCATCGCGTGAACTCTGTAGCAATGCTCTTCATCGTCCTTAAGGAAAAATATAATAACATCTTTATCATAATCCTTTTTCTTCCAATCTAACCCCCTCCTGCTAATCTATGCACCGCTCTTAAATAATTTATGGAACTGAAGTCTTGACTTCATATCAGAGGCATCATCATCATGAGTCTTTTGGGGGAGATGCAATCAGATTGTCCCGAGAGTTACTCAGGATTTGTTGCTTGGTTACACGTAGTACAACTCAGATGGCTTTTTTAAATTCATCCTAAATTGTTGTTGTCCCCTGAACAGCGTGGAGGAGTCAGCGCGCTGTGCTAATCCAAGCCAAGACTTAAGTTTTCTTATGACAGTTGCATCCAGATTTACCAGAAGAGTTTTGTTGAAGTCGTATACAAGAAAAGGCCATGTTAGACGAGTAGTTAGGTAGTTGTTATAAATCCAAGCTTTCTTGACATTACTAATTGGCTGTTGATCTACCTTGTTGATATCATTAATAAAGCGTACCACAACCATATCTAAGGATGGTGTTCTTCCTTTAAAATCGATCCTTCTGCCCAGAAATTTAAAAGCCATGGCTTCCTTTACTTTCATGTCCTTCTTTGCCCTGCTAGAGAGAGACAATGTTCTTAGCAAACCATGGATTCACCGTGCGGGTGCCGGGTCCATCGCGTGGTTGAAAGGCAGGGGAAGGAACGGCAGCGTTCCCGGACTTGAGAATAGTTCTGGTTCGTATGACGTAAACTTAGTATTTCGTCTGCCCAGACACAGACAGAAGCATTTTGATGGTTTTGTTCTCATGTCGTTCGACCATACACAGAACTCGTCTACCAGAGTAAGCAGATTCTAGTATTGTTTTGGATTATGAGTTAGCACTGCTAGGTCGTCCGCAAATGCTAAGATGGAGTCCGAATATACATTATTTATTTTAATCTATATCTTCACTTCTTTTCACTAGATTTAAGTTTGTCATTGTTAATAATAATAATATTGAAAGCTATTGGTGAAAGGTGCCTTGATATAGCCTAACATTATATTGAAGAGGATCTGTGAACCCATCTTTATTTGTAATGACAAATCTTAAGTTCTTATAATAATTAGCAATTATATCCATGATCACTGTTGGCTTCCCAACAGTGATTATGTAATTACTAATTATTATATTATACTATTTTGGGGCAACTTGCAGCAATTTATGCTGGACCAAAGGCATTTTCCAAATCAATCCAGCAAACACTCAATTGACGCTCGTGCACCAATGGCATCCTTCAAACATTCCGCAAGTAAGGTGTTGTATTCCAGGAAACCAGAAATTCCCGTAAGAAATCTTTTCTGGTACTGGGATAAAAACTACTTGTTTGTGATCATAAGCCTCGATATTTTTGCTTGAAGTATAGAAAAGAAAATTTTGGACATAGTGTTGGTTAACACAATAGGTCTTGTATCTTTAGGATCAGTAATCTTAGGCTTTTTTTGGTATAAGAACAAAAGCTGCTTCTCCGAAAACAGTCGGCACTTGCTTGCTTGACCATATTCTACAGTAGATGTTATGTAAACACTTGCGAATATAAGGACACTTTTATATAGAATATGTTGTCGTGTTGAAGGTGGATCCGGGTCTGCTACCTCTCTTTGTGGCATTGCATAAGTCTCACTGAAGTGTTTATAGATTTGTTCTTTGATCAGCGAAAGTCTTCCACTCTTTTCACTGAAAATCTTATTAGCATAAATAAAGGGGTTTTTGTCGTATCTATATAATATATAACTTTAATGAAGGTTACACATTTACGCCGTTCGAGAGAATGGGAACCTGGGGACCATCAGCCATAAGTTTTTAAGAATTATTAAAACGTTTAGTTGAGGAATTATTAGAGAAGCAGTAAGTCTCAGTATTGCTAGAGCCAGAAATAGATTATCAACAAATGAATTTAACTTTTGTAAAGGAGAGACCACTCAAAAAAGGAAAATAAAACCTTTCTTAATCCTGGACAAACTTTCGAGGTTTCGCATCAGATTGGAAATTATTAATAGATACATTCAAAATACATTACAAATTTCAGAACGCGATGGACCCGACATCTGCATGGGGAGTCCATGGATAGCTAAGAACATTCTCTCTCTCTCTCTCTTATTCGCATACAGTAGAAAATTGGTAAAAGCGTTGGTTATTGAGAATTGCAGAGAATTATTGATTATTAAAAATAAATAATTACAGAGTGTGAAGATGAGTTTGAAAAGAAGCCGACTTGACTTTTTTGAAGCGAAAGGGGAATATTCTTCCAGAGTGATGCTGCGGTACTGTAAAAGAATTTGTATATCTGGTCGAAGAATGCATAGGAATAGCAAGAAGGTTATTTTCGGTAGACCTCAAGTCACGTTACCACCAACAGATGCAAAAACCGTCAAGTGACCTAGTCATGTTTCGGTTTTAGTCTGTGGGTTCACTGGTTTTCCGGAGACTACTGGATCGATTTATTGTCGAGGGGGTAGTATCCCGCTTGGTACGTTTATAAAACGGGTGGTTGATTTGACGATAAAGCAGCGAGGATATTAAAATATACTCGTAATGCAAATACGTCCATATCGCCACTCATTTCGTAACCGCATCGTTTAACCTGCATAGTGGGAGCGATCAATATTGTTATACAATATAGTTTTACAAAGTCCATGAATGACCACATTCATGGAATTTGTAGGTCTACTTAACTTCAGGTAGATACAGAGTCACATGACGTGCTCCATTAAAAAAAACTATATAATACATAATATATTTTATAAACACCCAGACTATGACAAACTGTACAGAAAACGTACAAATTTTTAGTTTAATATTTCCCTCTTCTAGTTCCTCATTAATACGATTCACCGTCACGTTCTTTATGCGACCAGCCAAAAGGAAGTTAAAACATCACTAGATACTACTAATAAACAAAAACAAGCCACGCGGCCGGCGCGTGACCCCCGCCCCGCTCCCGTCCTTTTCGTCTTACCTTCCCCGCAAATCGGACGTGACGTAAGATACTAATGATTTCAAATTGAAAAAAACTTTGCAATATATGGAAGTATTATACGCGATTTAATAGATTTTTTTTTTTTTTTTTTTTTTTTGACTGACTAATACAGGGAGCCTGAGGGGCTTTATCTGTTTCCAACGGTGGCGTGGCTGCGAGATTCGCTAGCCGCAACCTTTAAAAAAATTAAGAGAAATATATGCAGCTAATATACACCTAGAAGTAGCGACCTCCAAATGACGGCACGGCAACTCGTGGAACTAAAAAATATGCCAAAACTCTTTCCGGTGATCAAAATACGTCCACGCCAATTTTTTGCCCAAACATTATTCTAATGTTATGGAGTCCACTGACTGAAAATGAGGGAGGGTCAATCTTGCGTCCGTATACCGGACGCAACAAGTCAGTCGGACGCAGCATGGTCGGTAAAAACACCAATATAGGACGCGATATGATTCTCAGGATGGAAATATATTGGAAATATATATATATGTATATATATATACGTATATAAATAGTTGACCACCAGCGCCATCTATTGAAGCATGGTCTAAACATTTAGATTTTTTTTCTGTTGTTCAGGCTAAAACCCTTGAGTTATCACTCTATTTCTAGTATAACAAAGTACTCTTTGAAACATACCTAAGGACCACAACATCAAGTCAAACAAATATTTTGATCTCACAAACGAATTTACTAGAAACGGATTTAAAACTCAACTTTATGCAGTGGAAGTTGGTGCAAGAGGAATTCCAGCAAAGTCTTTGCACCGTCTATTGAAGGATCTTGGCCTTCCGAGAACAGCCGTCGGAACTTTTATGGAGCGTGTTTCCAGGATGGCGCTAACAGGATCATATAATATTTGGTTGAGTAGAGAGGGTAGTGAACACAGTGCAGGTGAGAGTTCAAAATGCCTTACCAAAACCTACTTCGCGGTCTCAAGTCCGGGAACGCTGCAGTTCATTCCCCTGCCTTTTAACCACGCGATGGACCCGGCACCCGCACGGTGAAGCCACGGATTGCTAAGAACATTGTCTCTCTCTCTTATATAAGTATATAAAAAAAGAAAAAAGAAATATAAATATAGGTAAAAAACAATATATAAAATACTTATATGGATATATGGATATATGTATATATATTTGAATAAAATAAGCACTAAGTTAAATTAATTAATTTTAGAGTTTAACTTTTACCTTCATGGTAAACTATCAATATAGTTTGTTTATAATGATAATTCCCTCTGCTATTAACTGCATAGGTTTTACATAAAACTACTTGTTGAGGCGCTTTGCGGTAATGCTGGTAAATTGAGTCGTATACATTTATGTACTGATATTTATAATATGTAATTTGCCCGTGTTATACCTGACCCCAGCTACCCCTTTCTTTCTTGACCACTGGCCCATATACCTTACCTTTTCCTATAACTATCATTGGTCATTTTCGCTCGGTACCGATGAGTGTATGGGAGAAAAGAACGAGTCCTTTATGAGTTCGTGACGCAAGCAGTAGTGTATGCCTAACAAATCTCGAAATTCGATATAAAACCGCCGCTTTCTTTCTACACTACCGCTCCGGACTCCCACTATACCCGCTCGCAAGAATAATCGGAGAAGTCGACCAAACCCACAATCTCAAGTGCTATCACTCGTGCCTGGAACCCACGGATACGACTTACAAGGATTTGAACCCTGGACGTGCCTGGAGTGTTGAATACCGAGGTAGGTCTTTTCTTTCATCTCCTTAACCTTATTATATATTGTTTGTATCAGTGCATCTTTAGGTACGACCTATATATCTACCACAGCACCCGCATCTCGATTATACAGTCCACTTACGCGCAACCACTACTTATTTTTGCCCCAATTACTCAAAGTTACCCATCTTCTCCCACAAGCAGATTTACTGTCGTTCGATTCAAGTCTAGTTAGTGTGTTCCTATCATAAGAGAATCCTTTGAGATGCAGAGCCTATAGAGCCGATCAAACAAACAGATGGGCTATTTGCTTAACTAGCTATACTGACCCAACATCCTCACACACACATCAATCACCGCGTTCCGTGCTTAGCATCGCTGCCACGGATCTCTGGATTTTTTAGCCAAGGTCGTTTCACCGTGCGGAAATGTTAGCAATTCAAATACAAATTCTTTATTGCCTCATATTGTGGTTAGTAGTAATATAATAGTTTACAATATGAACCCTGCTAGGGCACTGCAAAATAACTTAATTGTGTACATATAAATTAGTTAGGTAAATCATAGCGTTATTTCATTAATTAATTATTACATTTCATTAAATTTAATTTTAATTATTACAATATTCAATCAAAATTTATTATAATATTTTATTATCAATCAAATTTATACATCATAAATCATAATAGGCTGAAGTGGCGGTTTGAATGTCTGTGGCTTTCTTAAGTTCGTATAGAGCGTACGTAAATCGACACATCTTACTCGCCAACCCTTCGATGTGGGCCTTCCAGTTCACGTTTGTATCTATTATTAGACCTAAAAGTGAGAAGTTATTTACGCATTCTAAAGTTATATTCATAATGGAGTAACTAATATCAAGTGGGCGCTTCTGGTGTGGCCGAAATTGCATTAACTTTGTTTTGGTGAAATTTACTTCTAGGTTGTGATCGTTTAGCCAGCCCATTAATCGTGTAAATGTGCTATCTAGACGAGTGTTTAGCTCCATAATGTCCAAACACGGAAAAACAACAGAAACATCATCGGCGAACAAGATGCTCGAGTCTTCAATCACCGTAGGTAGGTCGTTGATGTAGATAAGGAACAAAATACAACCAAGTACACTACCTTGGGGTATGGACTGCGTGACGTCTGCCCTTCGCGACCTAACTTGTGTTATTTCGCCGGTTCGGAAGTTGTGATTCTCTATTTCCACATATTGCGAACGGTTTTTAAGATACGATGAAAACCATTCGTATGCAACTCCTCTAACGCCTATCCCGTACAATTTATTCAATAAAATATTATATGAGACCCTGTCGTAAGCTTTACTCATATCTAATAGGATCCCGACAGCATATTTTTTATCGTTAATTATATTTAAAATTTCTTGTATATACCTGTATACGGCTAATGTTGTGGATCTGTTTTTCCTAAAACCGTTTTGGCTATTATTAAATATTTCAAATTTTTCACAAAAGGTGTGCAGGCGATTTGACATTTGCGGTTTCCAAGGTTTTAGAAAAAGTTGGTAAAAGAGCTATCGGACGGTAATTATTAAAATTTGTTCGATCGCCTTTCTTGTGTATCGGTTTTATAATACATGTTTTCATATAGTCTGGGACCGCGAATGATTGGCTTACCAGGGGCCATATTCTGTTTCTTATAATGTGATCGTTAGATTGTCAAAATAACAATTTCCGCTATTAGCGCGCTCTCCTCCAATCAGAGTAGTTTTTTAACCTTCGCTGATTGGAGGAGAGAGCACTAATAACGGAATTCGTTATTTTGACAACCTAACGCTCACGTTATAAGAAACAGAATGTGCCCGCAGGTACGTTAGGGGTAATGATAGTTCGTTGGAGCATTTTTTTATTAGGGTTGGGGGTAGTTCATCAATACCGAAACTTCGCTTATTTTTTAGATTACGTATGATACCGTGTATTTCGTTAACATCTACTGGTTTAATATAAATTGAGTTTTCTGAGGGTGCAAGGACGGGTCGTCCGCACGGGTCACTGCCTCCGCAACGACTATGACTGCGCGACGTCACCGAGGTTGACGTCGCAGCGGTGCATGCATCGCCCGCGCCCGCTCCCACCGATATGAAATAATCATTAAAAGTATTTGCGATTTGTATTGGATCATCTGATAGAACATTATTGATATTTAGTTTTATATTTGATTTATTTTTATTTGTGATTTTATTTGCTTTTTCTTTGATTATTTTCCACATTGTTTTGGATATGTTTTCAGAGTTCTTAATATTACGTATGTAACATAGTTTTTTTGATCTTAGTACAGTCTTTTTTAGTAGCTTTCATATTTCTTATAGTGTTCATTTAGCGTAGGATTATCTGTTTGCGAAATTAGTTGTTTTAATAGTCTTTTATTTTTACACGATACTTTTATACCACGCGTTAACCAAGTTTTTTTTGTTTTATTATTTATTTTGTATTAGGTATGTTTAAATTTAATATGTCGTTTAGTAGTATTTGGAATGAATTATAATTTTCAGTTATATTTTTTTGATCAGATAATATTTCGTTCCAATTTATAGTTTGTAAGTGTAATTTAAAATTTTCTATTTGACTTTTACTGTAATGTCTTTTATATATGAACCATTTTATATTATTTTCTATTTTTTTATTTGCTGGAATAGATACTAAAATGCCTTTATGATCGGATAATCCGTATTCTTTAAGTGAAGTTGAAAAATTATTGTTTTGAAAATTTGTGAATATTAGGTCTATACAAGTGGCGCTTTTAATTGTTGTCCTAGTTGGTTCAAGTTACCATCAATCGTTCCGCGACAGAAATTTTAACACGAAAAGTTAGCACGGCTACTTTTTGACAGATGTTTGTTTACATGTGAATATCTATCTACAAAATGGAATTTCATTAATTATTTTATATATTCATATCTGTTTTAGTTTTAAAATTTCGTTAAACCTAAAAAATAAATATCGTGTAACTAAATTCAGCTTTGGTATGTTTAGTTTGAGGTTGTTAATTAAATTAATATTGTGATATTATAAAATTATTGTATTTAAATAATAGTTAATTAAAAAATATAGATTTATTATATAATGATAAGGTAGTAATATTTTTAATTTCAATTATTTAATTCAAAATCAGTGCTTCTTGTCAAAAAGTGGCATCAAAAATCAACTATTCAACACCGATCGTTTCCGAGCTGCATTTTAGCATCGCTAAAAAAAATGACATGGCTTGTTGAAACGGGCGGTCGCGCTGGTTTTTGAAGTCAGCACGAGAAACTGCCCGCGTTAGCTGTCGGAACGCAGGGAATATAAGTGTAGGCGATAACTATCTATTCATTAATATTAAATCTAAGTACAATAAAGTAATTAATTGTTATTACAGCGGTAAGTCAAATTTAAATACCACAAATCGATTGGACGTTCACATAGTGAATTTTGAAAAAAAAAAAAAATATATAATGTTGATTAATTATAAAGACTTCTCTCTCTTTTTAGGCAACCTATTTTGATTACATACAGAAATTTATTTTATTTCATAAAATATTATTTTTATCTGGTTGACAAATGGGTGATGGTCGATCTTACTTGGGATCCTCTACTATTAGAAAGAAATTAAGGAAACACACACCTAGGATAATTTAGGGAGCGCGAGGAAATATAAAAGTTTTAACACTAACACTTTCAGCCTATAGACCAGACATACTGGTATACTCTTGGTGCTTGAAGAAAGTAATACTTGTAGATCTCACCGTTCTGCGGGAAACAAACATTCCACCCCACCAAGTCAAACAAATACTTTGATCTCAAAATAAAATTACTAGAAACAGTTTTAAAACTCAACTTTATGCAGTGGAGTCGGTGCAAGAGGAATTCCAGCAGTCTTTGCATCGTCTATTAAAGAATCTTGGCCTTTGAAGATTGTCCGTCTTTCTGATAACTTTTATGGAATGTGTTCCCAAAATGGCTCTAACAGCTCAGTGTTTAGTTGTACTGAGCACAGTGTAGGGTAAAGTTAAAGGGCCTTTAAGCATTTTCACATTGGAGACACCCAATTGGAGAATCCAGGGATAGCTTCAATAGATATTTATTACCTCTTATATTTTAAAATTCTATATCATTTTATTCCAACTACCACAAACTTATATCAGCTCATTATTAATTTCAAATATTTGTTCTGTGTTTACAAGGTAATTTCTAAACATGTGTAGGTACAAAAAAAAAACAATGTTGGCCAACATCTATGTTTAGGCACAGAAGAAATAATAGTTGGTTTTGGGTTGATAAAAATTGGATTTATATATTTGTCCTTATAGATATTTAAACAACATCAATTATCCCTAATTTAATCAGTGGATTGCCTCAGAAGTGTTTTACACTTAGCAAACAAAAGTTTAACCGGTCAGCGTGCTGCACCAGAAGGCGTCCTTTCAGCGTCACAAGTACACGTCCACGGAGCGGTAGATGAAGGTCCGGCACAGCGGGCACGCGCGCCGGTACCCGCACAGCGTGTCGCAGCACTCGCGGCACAGGCACACGTGCCGGCACGGCAGCGTCAGCACGCACTTGTGCCGCTCCCGACACACCACGCACGGGGACTCCGCCGCGCCAGCCGGCGACGAGCGCCGCGCCGCCGACCGCGCCACCGGCCCCACCGCGTCCCCCGCCCACGCCCCGCGAGCCGCGTACCACGACATGCGCACCGCGCGCCACCACCACCAGTACAGCGCCGTGCGCCCGCGCCACGCCATCGCGGCGACTATCGCCAACAGCACTAGCCCGCAAGCCGACGTCGCCGACCACGCGCACGCCCATCGCGCCGCCGCGCGCCAAGCCGCCGCCGCGCCCGCGCCTCCGCCCGCCGCCGCCCGCGCCGCTAGCTGCGGGAGGTGCACCGGCACGAACGTCACTATGAGCCACGACGTCTCTCCGGCGAACGCGAGCCCCGCCTCGAGCGCCGCCGCCCAGCTCGCGAGCACGGCCAGCGCGGCCGAGGTGGCGCGGCCGGTCCCCGCGGCGAGGGCGGCCACGGCGCCGCACGCCGAGCCCAGCGCATCGGCGCAGCGTCCCAGCTGGTGTCCGACGACCGCGGCGGCGTCGGCGAGCAGGCCGGGGATCTGGCGCGTGACGATGAAGGCGTTGTCCTCGCACAAGATGCGCAGGAACAGCCCCGCCTGCCCGCCGGCCGTCGCCAGCGCCCCTACGAGCGCGCTAGTCGCTAGGTATATTGCTCCGCCTACTTGCGCCAGCAACAAAAAGGCGCCTTCGACGCACTGCGCGAGGGTTTGGAATACGCCTGCCAGAATCGTCAATACGTTCATCATTCATTCTTATTGAACCATTTTTTTGTTATTATTACCTAAATATAATAGTCTTAAGTAATTTTGTAGCCCAAATATTATAATCAATGAGTAATTATTAGAGAAAATAATGATAAATTATTTTCTTATTTAATAAAACCAAAAGAAATATTCACGTATCACGTAAATACACCAATGTATAAATACACAATTTTAGAGAAGAAAACAGATTCAATTTCAATCATATTTCAATATAATATTTTCACTGCTGAACAAAAATATTTTATCAAACCAAAATCTTAAAAACACCATAGATTAATAAAAACAAACACAACCACAACAAACAACACAGATTATATAGTAATATGTACTACGTACAGAGTACTGCGGGGTGAGAAGGAACTTAACTAACACTTTCGCTTTCGTCAGTGGATCGTTTTCATCTTGTCTATGGTCAGAACATGTATGAATAATATACGGAAGTGCTGTAACGGATAATGTAAATTATTAAAACTGTACCATAATTCTTTCGATTCAACTTAAAGAAAAGAGATAAATATTAATTATTCGTTTCTTTGAATAATTCAAACGAAAAATCATCAACTTAATAATTTTGAAGATGCATTACAGTACTTCCGTATATTATTCATACAGGTTCTGACCATAGACAAGACGAAAACGATTTCACTGACGAAAGCGAAAGTGTTAAATAAAGTTCCTTCTCACCCCGCTGATACGAAAGCTTTCACGTTTCCCATAGTCATTTTAAATCACAAACGAAATAATGGACGGAGCAAAGGTCCTATTTCCCGAGCATTTATTTCTAACACTTCTAGTGGGACGAGGTAAACACGTATAGAACCCAAGTATACGATAAACGCACCATATGCAACTAGTGATTAGCGTAATAAGTTACCAAACTTTCATTGTATTCAATTATTATTATTTTAATATATAATGTTCCTTTTATGTCTTTGAACATATTTACAGTATTCTATTTTATTTTGATTAGCTATTTTTTTTATAAATACAATTTTAAAAATCCATTTTTTTGTAGAAACGGAACGCATTTCTAAACGCTCCGACATTAGCAAACACTGCATGTGACGTCATTCATGCAAAAACAAATGTCAACGTCAGGGCCGTGTTCGTAAACTAACACTTTAACATTGGGTAATGTCAATACACTATATGCATCTCTTCTTCTCTAAGCATTTTTCAATATTTTTGTCGCACTCTGTTACACTACCCAGTGTTAAAGTGTTAGTTTCCGAACACGGCCCAGTGTGTTCGTTTACTACATTTCTAAACGCTCCGACATTAGCAAACACTGCATGTGACGTCATTCATGCAAAAACAAATGTCAACGTCAGTATGTTCGTTTACTACTGTTTTTCGCTTAAAGCGCTTAGGCTTTAAGCCAATCTAATCAGACGTCAAAGTACTCAAAGCGAAGCAAAGCAATCGCAGCGTTTGCAGGAGTACTCGAACAGTTTTATGTGCATCATATAAAATTCATAAGAGAATACAAAATTGAGTTCAAAAACTGTTAAGTGAAAGGGAGGAACAATAAATATAAACAAAAAAAAGTATAAAGTTTGATACACAATAATTGTGAATTGTGACCACAGACAATTTACTTTGATTGCACTACTCGTATTTTCCAAGCGTTCGCAGCGAATTCGATGACGTAATTTGCTTTTTTTCTGTGACGACATCAAAAATCAAAAGCAAAGCGAAGTACTAAAAAAACACCTGTCAAGTAAATTAAGCTAGCTTTGTAAGCCTTTTAAGCAGTACTCAAACGTACCGCGTGTGTTCTGTAGTCTACAGTTTCTTGTTTTCTCGGGTATTTATTGTCCTTTATTACGATAATTTGTGCCAAACAAACCTTTTGACTAAATTTTGAGGTGCAATAACATTAAACTAATATGTCTTTTGAGCACGAATGATGGCACAAAATGGCGGCCAGTGATGTACCGTTTTTTACTGCGATAGTGACATATAAAGTTTAAACCCTTTTATTTTTGTGTTTTACCCTTTAAAAAATGTTTAATATTTGTTTTTAGGGTCTAATGTAGTTACTCTATCAATTAATGAAATAAAAAAAAACATGCATATTCCCTATTGGTAATAATTTGAATAATTTGAATAATCGAATATTTAATTATAAAACTATCTGAAATTATTTAATTACTTATACCTATATTTTTTTTAATATAAAATCCGGCCCTCCATATTAAATCCAATAGCAACCTGGATAAATTCATCGGACCATCAGCAACGCCGATTTCGAACCCACCGGGCACTTCGCAATCCGGCCCCCCATATTAAATCCAATAGCAACCTGGATAAATTCATCGGACCATCAGCAACGCCGATTTCGAACCCACCGGGCACTTCGCAAAGATCCCTCATAGACTTCGATCAATGATACACGAAAAGCGATTTTATGTTGGATATATACTTATGTGGGGCCGAGATATATTTTTATTGGTATTTTTGTTGTTTGATTTTTTTGTTAATATATTATTAATGGTAAATACCACGAAGCAAACCTTATCACCACTACACACTGGGTCCATGTCATATATCCCTTCTGTACAGTTTATATCAGCGGGGTGAGGTGGACTCTAAATAAGTTTCGATTTCGTCAGTGTAATCATTTTCGTCTTGTCTATGGTCAGAACCTGTATTAATAATATACGGAAGTGCTGTAACAGATCATTTAAATTAATAAAACTGTAACATAATTCTTTCATGTCATGTTTGTGTCAGAACTAAGTACAAATTAGAAACAATAGTGTGTACTGCTGATATAACTTATCACTGTATAGTATTGGTGGGTTTGTCAACAGAAACTCCCTCGCTTTCAAAGCCCAATAGACATAGGATATAGTATAACTATGAAAATATTAACACAGAGCTCAGTAGGGTTGATTGGTCCCCGCTTTGGCTCCAAAAAGATTCTAGTAACGCTGCAGACTTATTCACATCTATTCTCTCTGAGGTGATTAATAAACATACTCAGATTATAACAATAAGTAGGAGTAAATGAAGCCCTGGATGACACCAGGGTTGATAAAATGTTCAAAACGAGATAGGCTTCATCGTGCATCTCGTAATAATCCTCACGACACCCTTCAAAAGCACATTTATAGTAGGTATAGAAACTTTTACAATTTCCTTCTAAAACAACTTAAAAATGAATACAATAGCGAACAACTAGAACTTAATAAACAAGATCCCAAAAAGCTATGGAAATCGGTTAAAGAAATTACTTATTCTGCACTCAAAACTAATGGCAGGCAAATCCAAAGCAGGATTTGTTAAAAATCAAACAGTCTAAAGTTAACTCCTTGGACTGCTGCAATGAATACTTTTCTACAGTCTGCCAAAAACTTACTAATGTGGTTTTAGAAAAGCTTAATGAAACAGAATTATCTCTAGCATCTAAAGTTAAAAACATCCCTTCCCAAAGGGTTCATTCTTTTTTAACCCTACTACCCCTCTGAAGGTTGAAGACCTAATAGGTAAGCTAAAGGAAGATTGTGCTCCTGGAACCAAAGAATACCAACAGAATTATTAAATATATTAAACATCTCATAGCTGACCCTTTGAGTTACATTTTTTATTTAAGCCTAGAGTCTGGATCATTCCCTAATGACTGGAAATGTGCAGCTATTTCCCCCATACACAAAGGTGGCGACAAAACTCTTCCTCAAAACTATCGACCCATTTCGCTCCTAGGTACTTTCTCAAAAATGCTGGAATCCGTCGTCAACAAACAACTAGTAAATTTCGTAGTAAACAACGGAATGCTATCGACATGACAGTATGGTTTCCGTCGTGGCAAATCGACCGAAGACGCAGTGACAGAGCTTGTTGATATTATTGTTCGCCACCTAGATGTGAGTGTGCCTTGTCCCGGGGTCTTTCTTGATCTTCGGAAGGCCTTCGACACGGTGTCAGTTCCCATTCTTCTCGAAAAACTTCATAAACTGGGTTTTAGAGGACTGGCACTTAAGTGGTTTCGAAGCTATCTTTCTGATAGAAAGCACTTCGTGAGAGTTGCGGCACACTCTAGTCATCAATGCACCCCTACGTTTTGGATTCATCAGGGTATCATTCTGGGTCCAACTTTGTTCATTATCTACTTAAATGACTTACTTTCACTGTCGTTAAGTAACGCTAATATCATCTGTTTGGCAGATGACACCGCTATTCTGTTCCATGGCAAGACATGGGACGATGTAGTGCGGATGGCGAACAGGGGATGCTCGTTGCAAAAGATTGGTTGGACCACAACCTTCTTACTCTTAACACTGCCAAATCATATTGCTTGTTTTTTCATAAAACGGCAGCCTCCGCTTGTGCGAATTCACAATTGCTATTTAAGCCAGACCTATAAAACATCAACTTGCGACTGTGAACTAATTAAGAAAACAGCAAATACAAAATACCTTGGTGTGGTACTAGATGATAAACTATCATTTAAGGAACAGGTAATCGCTATGAGTGCTAGAGTAAGAAGGCTGGTCCACACCATGCGCCTGCTCCGCAGGGTCGCTTCGAGGAAGCTTCTTGAAACTGTGTATCTCGCACTGTGTCAGTCAGTCCTGTCCTATTGCATTACTGCTTGGAGTGGAACTAGTAAATCAGCCCTAATTATGCTGAAAAGAGCACAGCGCTCTGTCCTAAAGACTATGCTATTTAAACCATTTAGATACCCCACAACTGCCGTGTACTCAGAGGCTGAACTTTTGTCGAGCCGTCAGCTTTTTGTTTTTAAAGTTGCATTGGCAACCCATAAAAAAGTTATAACCTCCGACGAGTACCCTATAATGTTTCCGAAACGAGTATTTCGGTTATATAACGCGTGCCACATTAAACTGCTTTTGCAAAACGCTTTGGAATCTTTTTAATGAATCTAATTTATATTAACCATTTTCAATTTAAAAACTTTAAACTTTAAAACATGTAATCTTCGGGAAGCCAAAAAATCAATTGAGAAACTTTTACTTACTTTAACTTACGAACAAACCGAAAAATTACTGGGGCCTTATTCCGAGTTTGCAACCGCTAATCACGACAAGACGTTGCGCAAACTATAAATATGTAAATATAAGCTCTATTCCAATGGTTATATAGTATGTATTAGGTTGGCTATTATAATGCCGCCATCTTGAAATACACGAATTCTTCGCAAATTTGAACATGTATGGAGCATTGGAATTTCAACTTTATAATTAACAGGATAGAACTTACATTTCAATATCCGAACTTTACGCAAAATGCGCGACGGTAAACGTGTCAAAACTCGGAATAAAGCCCCTGCGGGGTGAGAAGGAACTTAACTTAACACTTTCGCTTTCGTCAGTGGATCGTTTTCATCTTGTCTATGGTCAGAACATGTATGAATAATATACGGAAGTGCTGTAACGGATCATGTAAATTATTAAAACTGTACCATAATTCTTTCGATTCAACTTAAAGAAAAGAGATAAATATTAATTATTCGTTTCTTTGAATAATTCAAACGAAAAATCATCAACTTAATAATTTTGAAGATGCATTACAGTACTTCCGTATATTATTCATACAAGTTCTGACCATAGACAAGACGAAAACGATTTCACTGACGAAAGCGAAAGTGTTAAATAAAGTTCCTTCTCACCCCGCTGGTCGTTATCTCCTAGGGTATAGTATACACCCTGCAGCTGCGCGCTGTGAAATAGAGGTGTATGCTAGACCTTGCAGTTTACACTTAGGTACACTTACTTCGTGACACTCACACTGAAGCGGAAGCATTCTCATTTATATTTTGTTAATAATATGGTTACCTACAAAATTGCTACTTTTATTTATTTTTAATCTGTATTATGTTTTTTCTTTGTAATTTTATAGTAATTTAATGATTGTTTTTGATAGTAATTTAAGTTTAATTGTTCTGTTAATTTAATATAATGTTAGAATGGAGATTTTAGTATTGTATAGATTTTATTAATATGTACACCCACGAGCTTGCCCGCACACATGCACTCTATATACTGTGTGTTTCTAATTTGTATATAGTTAAATTTGATTGAAAATAATAATGATAATAGTGGCAGTAATAATAACAGTATTGGTATTTCAGTGAATGTTTGTGTTTTTTGTTTTTGTCTTTACTTTATATATGTGTATTAATCTACTTGTTATGTGTTTTAAAATTGTATTATTAAATTCATAATAATGTGTCTTGGTAGCTCAAACAAGGAAAAAATGTTAACTCATTGTTAGGAGCCCGCGATACAGGTTTTCCTAGTGCGGGGCCCGTTGTAAAACAAATTGTGTATTTTTATCTAAATAAATGTACTTATTAGTAAAAAAAAAAAAAATGGGTACGTTTTCTCTACCTTCTTTGAATATGATAACCACACCGTGTATTACTGATAAGAAAAAATAACGCACATCCCACGCAAATTGTGTGACGGTGAATGTTGTACAGCTCTGTTGAATCTATAACTGTATCGTCCTTAATGGTTACAAAAATACACAGTAATTTTAAACCCTATGACTATGTAATTAGATTAAAATTAATATATCAAAAATTCGTGACATCAAGCTTCTAGTAGAATTAAACTGTCCAGAAATTCTGCTAAAAAGGATCAGCTATTAGACCACAGGTGGCGTGATTTAATCAATATCCGATTAATTGTTTTATTCAGTCGGCATAAGGCATAATATGTTTGACTATTCTAGAACTTTCTCTGCACAAAATATAATAATTCATGGGGGCATAATAATTCAAGAGCGAGGACATAATAAAATATTGATATCGATGCTTTTTTTTAATTTAATATGTGTGTAGTATATCATATATTTTTAAAAGTTAGTAAATATTATTTTAGGTGGGCTTTTAAAACTTCCCTATGCCGACCGGTCGGTCTCGTTTCCACCGGCCATATTATATTCACCACGTTCACGTTCACCGTCACGCATTTTGCGTAAAGTACAGGTATTGAAATATAAGTTCTATGCTGTTAATCATAGAGTTGAAATTCCAATGCTCCACACATGTTCATTTGCGAAGAATTCGTGTATTTCAAGATGGCGGCGTTATTATAGCCAACCTAATACATACTATATAACCATTGGAATAGAACTTATATTTCCATATTTATAGTTTGCGCAACGTCATGTCGTGATTAGCGGTTGCAAACTCGGAATAAGGCCCCAGATGTAAAAACTACAGGGACTTTATTAGACACAAAATAAGAAGCCCGTTTGGACAGCTGTCAACTCAACGGAAAAAGTGAAGTGAACTAAATAAATCATTAACTACACTGACCGATTCTCAGCCTAAATCAATTATTAATTGATATGAGTTTTTGATTGTTTGATAGTAAATTTATAGATTTTTTTATTTTTTTTTGCTATATAAATACACTGAAAAATAGAGGGCTTAATTCATAAACATGCATAATCCAATTAGATTAATCCTTTTTGTTAATATAATAGCTTTTACGAAATGCGCCGAATTTTGCCAAATTTTGTTTCTTATTAATAATAAATGTAAAAAAAATAGTAAGTAATGGAATGAAATAAATAACCACGGGCTCTAGAGATAAATCAGGCGAGGTGACGTGTCGTGTTGCCTTCAATCAAAACTGTATAGACTTTGGCAGGTGACAGCGTACCTCACGCCTTTTTCTCTAGAGCCCCGAGGGCTCTAGAGAAAAAGCAGACGAGGCGACATGTCGCGTCGCCTCAGCCAAAAACGTATGTATTTTGACAGTGACAGTAGGCGTGAGGTACGCTGTCACCTGCCAAAGTCTATACATTTTTGATTGAAGGCGACGCGACACGTCGCCTCGCCTGATTTTTCTCTAAGGCCCCCTGGGGCCTTAGAGAAAAATGGGCTCTACCGGGAAACCAGATTGACAAATCGAATAGATAAAAACGCATAGCAGAAATTGTTGTCCTTCGAGTAGGGCCCCTGAAAAACATGACTGTATGTAAACAAATTGTCTTCTCCCAATGTCTAGTTAAAGAGAAGACTAAAAACACAAACCAATGTAATCGATAATTAACTAACCTATATGAAATATCACGGGTGCTATACGGCGCCCGAGACCGCCTAGATAGTCTCAGAGTACCCGGCGGCGGGGTTTTTGTCTCACCTCGTCGTAACTGTAATATTAATTATATAGCGGACGCTGATGTTGGTGGGCTGCCTTTGAGAGGGACAGAATGCTCGTCGTCTCGCTCTTTATAATGGGGACAAGTGTCATACCTTTGCCTAATTAATGTTTCTTAAATATTTGTTTCTATTTAAAAACGAGCTTTCAAGTTTTATTTATTGATTAATGTTTTGTTAATTGATTAAACTTATCATTTTATATTATTTTAAATTCTTTATTGCACAAAATTGTACATAGGCGAGCTTAATGCATTAGGCATTTTCTACCAGCTAACCTTTCATGGAGTCTGTAGACCTGCTTACTAAAAGGTAGGTAGAATCACATGGCACGCAATTATTATGAAGCGGCGGTAGCAGACCACCTACATAGTCCATGAATGGAGACGACTGCTATTATAAGAGCAGGTCATGTGACTCTGTACCCATCTGTTCGTAGGCAGGTCAACAAGGTCAATAAATGGGATGATTGATATTATAAGAGCAGGTCATAACACTGTGCCTACTTGTTGGTAAGCAGATTAACTCATCTGAAAAAATCGGTCGTGTCATTATGGACTCTGCATCTGGTGGTAAGCAGACCTACAAAGTCCAATGGATCGATACATGGTTGTTTAATAACATTAATCGCTCCCATTATGCCGGCTAATGCTAATGCTGTTTTGATGCGGTTACAAAACAGATGATTTATCAACGAGGTCTTGTATATACAATGACGATTTAAATAAAAATATTAAAATTTGCACAAATTCGAAAATATCTAAAAATGAAACGAATAGATGTTATATTTTTAATGACCGTTTATTGTTTATAAAACATTAAATTATACTGGGTGATATTTTTATCAATGTTAATAATATTTTTAGGCATTCAAATTTTATTCTCAAGTTTTTTATCAGACCGGGCTATACGAGTCCTCGTTGATGGTATAACCTCGGTTCGCGAAACTATTAACGCAGGGATACCCCAAGGATCTGTGCTATCCCCTAATCTGTTTGTTCTTGCTGCATATCAATGATTTGTTATCTCTCGGTAACATACATTGCTATGCAGACGATAGCACTGTCCACGGCCAATACTTGACGCGTCAGCCCCCCATTCGCGTCAAAACAGAGGAGTACAGGAGTTTTTTGGTAAATGAATTGGACCATACCCTAGAAACAAACACTTTTGTTGTTACCAACAATCTAATTTGCTAAATAACTGATGTATCGATAATAAAACAAACATGCTAGGCGGGCTTGCTTAACCACAACATATAATTTGACAGTCGGTATAATGAAGTTTAAGAATAAATTAATAAAATCGATATGAATCGATTTTGTCAATTTATCGAGGGTATCGTTGCTGCTGTGCTAAGGTGTATACAATCTTCATTGTTATTATTACAGAACCAACTACTAACAACTAGAACAGCCTTGTGCTCCACACCTCCACAAAATAACAAAGCACATCCATTGCGCTTGTTACAAAACATTATGCACACCCTTCGTTGTGCTCCACACAATAACAAAGCACATCGCTTGTTACAAAACATTATGCACATACTTCGTTGTGCTCCACACAATAACAAAGCACATCCATTGCGCCTGTTACAAAACATTATGCACATCCTTCGTTGTGCTTCACACAATAACAAAGCACATCGCTTGTTACAAAACATTATGCACATCCTTCGTCGTGCTCCACACAATAACAAAGCACATCCATTGCGCCTGTTACAAAACATTATGCACATCCTTCGTTGTGCTCCACACAATAACAAAGCACATCCATTGCGCTTGTTACAAAACATTATGCACATACTTTGTTGTGCTCCACACAATAACAAAACACATCCATTGCGCCTGTTACAAAATATTATGCACATCCTTCGTTATGCTCCACACAATAACAAAGCACATCGCTTGTTACAAAACATTATGCACATCCTTCGTCGTGCTCCACACAATAACAAAGCACATCCATTGCGCCTGTTACAAAACATTATGCACATCCTTCGTTGTGCTCCACACAATAACAAAGCACATCCATTGCGCTTGTTACAAAACATTATGCACATACTTTGTTGTGCTCCACACAATAACAAAACACATCCATTGCGCCTGTTACAAAATATTATGCACATCCTTCGTTATGCTCCACACAATAACAAAGCACATCCATTGCGCCTGTTACAAAACATTATGCAAATACTTCGTTGTGCTCCACACAATAACAAAGCACATCCATTGCGCTTGTTACAAAACATTATGCACATACTTCGTTGTGCTCCACACAATAACAAAGCACATCCATTGCGCTTGGTACAAAACATTATTCACATCTTTCGTTGTGCTCCACACAATAACAAAGCACATCCATTGCGCTTGTTACAAAACATTATGCACATACTTCGTTGTGCTCCACACAATAACAAAGCACATCCATTGCGCTTGTTACAAAACATTATGCACATCCTTCGTTGTGCTCCACACAATAACAAAGCACATCCATTGCGCTTGTTACAAAACATTATGCACATCCTTCGTTGTGCTCCACACAATAACAAAACACATCGCTTGTTACAAAATATTATGCACATACTTCGTTGTGCTCCACACAATAACAAAGCACATCCATTGCGCTTGTTACAAAACATTATGCACATCCTTCGTTGTGCTCCACACAATAACAAAACACATCGCTTGTTACAAAACATTATGCACATACTTCGTTGTGCTCCACACAATAACAAAGCACATCGCTTGTTACAAAACATTATGCACATACTTCGTTGTGCTCCACACAATAACAAAGCACAACCATTGCGCTTGTTACAAAACATTATGCACATCCTTCGTTGTGCTCCACACAATAACAAAACACATCGCTTGTTACAAAACATTATGCACATACTTCGTTGTGCTCCACACAATAACAAAGCACAACCATTGCGCTTGTTACAAAACATTATGCACATCCTTCGTTGTGCTCCACACAATAACAAAACACATCGCTTGTTACAAAACATTATGCACATACTTCGTTGTGCTTGTTGCGGAAACTCAGTTTCGGCTGAAAAACATGAAAATAGGTCGAAATAAAGTCGTAAAATAATAATAAAATGCGTGGGTATCTGAGAGCCCATTACAACATGAATAGCTACGCTCATCGCATAAGTGGGCGTGGCACTATTATAATTAAATTCTTTATCAGAATATTGCAAATATTTACGCTTAAATGTATATAAAATGGTATTTAGGGGTAGGCAGATGTTGCTACCCACCCCTAAAATACATATGAGCCCTGCTGGCATCCCCATTATGTATATAATAAGAATTTTATAAAATGTGTAATTTCTTATATGAATATTGTGTTTTTTGTATGAATCTGGTATGATTCTTATAAGTAATGTGTATCACCACGACCTACTATGTAAAAGGTAGTGGTCTGGGCAGAATCGAATTGGATTCTGAGCCCAACAAGAATAATAAATGGTATTATGTCTTGGTGTCATAATTTTCCCCAAGTAAATCCTAACACATACAAGGGCAATCCCTCGAGGTCCTGTTATTGTGGTATAACAGTACCTCGGGTGATTTAAGGGCTCTAGGGAGTTGTCGACAATAATATTGTTGGCCGGCGCCATACCAATCGTCATTAGATTGGTCGGCAACTCTCTAGGTCCGAACATTGGATGCATGTAGCATCAATGCCCAAACACTTAGGCTGTCTAGACCTACGTGAGCTGGGTCTAGACCTAAGGGCCTCTAGGGAGGTATACACCCGGAGTCCCCCCGACGACCCAATGCGTCTGGAGGGCTCCGAGACCTAACCTATTCGGGTAACTTAGGTAGGTTTGTGGCCGCTATACTGCGCTAGCGGCCAGAGTATTATGTAAATATATACGTGTTATATACCAATATGTAGGTATAATATTAGGCTATTATTGTAAATAAATATTTTAGCAAAAGGGTTGCAACAGGCTGGCTGTCAGGTACATGTAGGGTGCATAGGGCCGCCGAATTGTCGCGGATTCGGCGGTGAAAATCGCACACCGGTCGGGGGTCCCATTTGGGTAATTAATTGCGCATAAGGGTCTTCATTTTCTCGGCTTTGGATTCGGAGTTCCATCTTGGTTACGGTTGAGAGCGGACGTGTGCGCATTGTGCTTCCCCCCACTCCCGTGCCAACTTCATTCTACCCTCGGACTCAAAAAAATCAAAATCCTACGTGCTACCTGTCATCGAAGAGAAGTTTTCCTGCTGCTAAACTACTGGTTTCCTCGTGTCGCTAACCAGGACGTCGACTAGGTTGTTGGGGCACTGCGTCCGACCGTACGTAGTCCCCCGAGCGCCTTGTGGACGGGCTGGTTAGCCCTAGGCTCTCGTGTCGCGGGCCAGGACGTCGACTAAGTTGCAGGGGCACTGCGAACAATCGTTGTCCCCCGAGCGTCATAGCCGACGGGCTGGTTCGCCTTAGTTTTCGCGGTCGTCCTGCCACACATCGGTTAGGAAACAACAGACTGACTCGACTGACACACCGCACGGGCCCAGTGCCCTGCCGGGCTAGTCAAATCCGGCTAGGGCCAAACTCTTCACCCGTGTGGTCTTGCACTTAACTTCCCAAACCGAATAGGGCCCCCCCGAGGAAAGGTGACCCTTTCCTCCGTCCCCATTTTTGGTTGTCGTGTGGTGGGTCTCGATTGGTTAGGTGTCGTTGCTCGCCCTCCCTTAAGTGGTCGGAAGGCTATTCATAAAGAATAGTCCCCCCGACCGCACCCTGGTACAATCCGTGCTAAGGGAGGGCCCACTCCAGCAAGTGTCGGTCCCAGTCTCGTTGATTTGTCTAAGTGGACAAATTCCTCTTAGAAAATTCCTCTTAGGGCTCCATTTGCGTAACGAAACGCGCGCGAGCCCTTTTTTCCCCCACTCCTGCCTACTATAGTCCGTTCATATCACCTGAGTACTATAGTCATTTTTATTTGAACGGACTATAATACCGATTCTTATTAGAATTCTTATTAGAATCCTTATACTTTGTAAATATATCTATTAGTTGTAGTTGTTTTTCTTTTGTCTATTTTGATTTAGTTCTTTGTATATAGTTAGGTATTCTTAGTTATAAGTCTCACTTCCTACTGTATATAAATTGATAAATTTAGTACTTAGCACTAGTTGACTTGAAGAGTGCTCAATAAGTAACAAGTATGTCCAAACGCGACCCCTCGATGGTCCCACGCTTTAAAATGAAAAGCAAGAGTGCTCCGGCTAGCCCGGAACCGGCCCCGCGGCGGCCCTCCCTGGCCCGATCGCCCGATCTGGACCCGGCAGTGGCCGGCCCGGCGCCGAGAGAGCGTAAAACTTTGGCAGCGAGCGGTTCCCCGCGTCTCGCTTTGGACGAGGACGTTCCGACGCTTTCTTGTGAAAGTGTAGCACGTCATAACCTTGCCGAAAGCGAGGCGGGGGCGATATCCGCCAGCCCTAAATGGCGACAGTTGGTGTCCCCACTGTCGCCCCCACGCGCACCAGCTAATCCAAAACAAGTTAGTGCAGCTAAGAATTCCTCCTCCTCCAGTTCCTCCTCTTCTAGTGGAGATGAGTCGGAGTCTTCGCACTCGACAACGACATACAAATCCCTTCCTCCTAAGCCCCAGAGACCGAAAAAACATGCTCGGGACTCCAGTGAGGATAGCTTTCTACCACCAGCCCAACGACCGAATTTAGGCAAAAGCCCCAGTCCCTTGACATTGGAAGGACTAGACCCCCCGGCACCAGTGCTTCCTTTAATAACATCATCGCCAAAGAGCCAAATCCCACCAATACCATCCCCTCGAAGAGTCGACCCCCGGCTGGCTTCCAACCAGCAGCGCGAAGCCGCAATGCGAGCGACGGGAATGATATCCTACGCAGCGGCGACTGCAAGCCAACCTGCTGCATCTACCTCAACGGCACAGAGCCGCCCTCCCTCCCCTGTGGCCCCAGCAACGGCCCCACTACCAAACACAAAAGCCGAACGAGTCCCACCAATAACGGTGGAGAACCTGCCAAATTGGATCTCCCACTTTCGGGCCATTCGAGAGAGGTTAGGCCACCCGCCGAGCGCCCGCCCTATGGGAAAAGGAGTCCGATTTCTTCCCAAAACGGTAAGAGAATACCGGGTTATTCAAAGCTATTTGGCGGAAGCAAGAGAGGCCGACCCACAGATAATCGGCCACAGCTACTGTGTCGACGCAGAAAGGCCCCACAAGGTGGCGATTTCCGGCCTTCTGCACGACACACCAGTGGCCGAAGTCCTAAATGAACTTGAAACGCTGGTCGGCGTCAAGCCCGAATATGGACGCCTAATCCCACCAAGGAAAGGAAGCCCCAAGGCTGTGTTTTTTGTCCAATTCCCTCATCTAGGGGTTGATGAGCAGAGAACACTTCTCCAAATAGAAGAAATGTTTTATATGGAGATAGCAGTAAAGGAGTGGGTCCGACGCTCCGGTCCCCCACAGTGCCACCGCTGCCAAACGTTCGGGCACTCCTCAGAGGGGTGCTTTCGTCCGGCATGCTGTGTACGCTGTGCAGGACCACACCTAACTGCGGCCTGTGACCGCGAACATAATCCAATAAAATGCGCCAACTGCAAACGAAATCACCCGGCGAATCACAGACACTGCCCGATATATCGCCGGGAAGCCAGAGTGCGAGGCATCGATGTCCCGCCCCCAAACCCCAATAGAAACTACCAAACCACACAAGCATATCCGCAAGCCTTAACGTTAACAGAACCACCACATCCAGCAAACCTTATGGCTCCTGCCCGTGGCCCAAGTACCAGGGATAGCCGAGGAACCATGGAATATCACCCGCCTAAAAAGCGTAAAACGAAGAGGAGGAAAAACCAGAACCAAGCGCAGGCTCCTGTCACCCAAGCGCAGGCTCCTGACACCCAAGCTCCTCCTCCCCCTCTACAGCAGGCCGAACATAGACCTGATAGACAAGATCTACCACGCCCACCAAAACCGCAAAACCTCGCTTCCCAAAATATAGCACGTAGGTCGGAATTTCCACCCCTACCAACAGTGCGAATTCCTCCTTCCAAACCACCAACCACCACACAAAGTGTCATCCACCCGACCAAAAAAAGGGTCCAAAGACCCCATCAGCCACCGCCACCGCCCCCAATTCAAGGGCCCATTCCAACAAGTAAACCCACCGTACCAGCGCCGGCCCCACGCAAACGCAAGGGCCAAACCTCAGGCGGACCAGTGCAAACCGGTGACCCAAACCGGATGGTTCCACGCTGCGGGTGCTCGGAGGATCGAGGCCGCCGGATGATCCAGGCGGCCATAACGATTCTCATAGAGACTCTGCAAGCCGCGAACAGCGGACTATCCCCGTGCGAGGCCATAATCAACGGCCTCGCGCAACTGCACTACCACCTTCGGGGCTAGGGCTTCGGCTCTTGTATTGGAACCCCGGAGGTATCAAATCTAACTATCATCAGCTTCGTCTCCTGGCCCAGGAGCAAGGCCCCCACATAATCCTCCTGGGGGAGACGAAACTCATGCCAAAGAACGAACTCCGCGTGCCGAACTACTTCGTGTACAGGCGTGACGAAACCTCGGACCGGGGCCGCGGTTATCGCGGTACCGCCGTCCTGGTCCGTAGGGATATCGTCCACGAAGAACTTCCGCACGCGGAGTTCAAAACTACGAGAACAATAGGAGTTAGTCTCCAGTCGTCCGGCTCAGAGCTAAAAGTCTACGCTGCCTATCGCCCACCGGTCTGTCGTCTTCATCGATCCGACTTTCGACGGGTCCTGGACGGAACAACCCCCACCCTGGTAGTCGGAGACCTCAACGCCAAACATCCGGCGTGGGGCTCCCGGCTCATCAACCCAGCCGGTAGGGTCCTGTCCAAGGACTCGGAGAACAAGGGCTATGAAGTCCTAGGACCGGATTCGCCGACACACATTCCTATGTCGGTGAACTACGCGGCTGACGTCCTCGACATTGTAGTCGCCCAGGCCATCAGAGTCCCAGTCCACGTCGAGGTCTTGTACGACGTGGACTCACAACACCTCCCATTGCTTGTGGTGCTGGGCACACAAGTTGACGTCACCGCCGCGAAGGGGCGATTCAAAACAGACTGGGACCAGTACAAAGATATACTCAACAGCTTTTATCTTGCTGGTCCCATAAACTCGCCGGACGACGTAGAAGCGACGGCAACTCGCTTCACGGAGTCCCTAGTGCACGCTAAGGAGGCGGCAACACGTGAGCTGCCTCCGCATACCAGCCTAAAGCGTGAAACCCTCCCACACCCCCTCCGACTTAAGCTGCAGCTCAAAAGGCGTCTCCAGAGGCGCTGGGCTAACTTCCGAGACCCCAGCACCAAACGCGAGCTCAACCGCGTCAAGGAAGAGCTTGCGGCGGAGATCGCCGCATTTCGGGGGAGGTCGTGGGAAGACTATATGGACTCCGTTGGTGAAGACGGTACCTTAGGGGCCCTGTACCGTCTCACCAGGAGACTAACCCGAACGCCCGAAGCCGTCCATCCGTTGCTCGACGACGCGGGAAACCGCCACTACGCCCCCCAAGACAGAGCCGATATACTTGGCAGTCATCTGGAGGGGCAATTCAAACCTTTCCCCGTCGTCGACCAGGCATTCAACGGGCATACAGAGGATAAAGTGCGGGAATTCTTGTGCGATTCAAATAAGGACCCCCTACCGGGGCACTTTTTCATTTCACCGGCTGAGGTGGAGCGAGTCGCGCTCCGCCTTAAGCACAAAAAGGCCCCCGGTCCGGATGGGGTCACCAATCCACAATTGACGCAGCTCCCCCACAGAGCCATAGCCGCATTCGCCCGGCTCTGCAATGGAATACTCCGTACAGGTCATTTCCCCAGCGCATGGAAGCAGGGGAAAGTCATCATGATCCCAAAGCCCGGCAAAGACAAACGTCTGCCGGGCAGCTACCGTCCGATCACCCTGCTTCCGCACCCGGCGAAGCTGTTCGAGAGATTGTTCCTCCGGAGGCTGAAAGCCTATATCGAGCTTCGTATAGAGCAGTTCGGTTTCCGCGAGAACCATAGTACAACACTCCAGCTCACCCGGGTACTACACCATATGGCGAGTGAGATGAATCGGGGCCGAGTCACGGTCGGGGTCTATCTCGATATAGAGAAGGCCTTCGACCGTGTTTGGCATACCGGCCTCCTTTTCAAGCTCCTAAACTCGCCGGTGCCGCCCATGGCCACGCGGTTGCTCGCATCCTTCTTGAGCGACCGCCACTTCCACGTGGCCGTGGAGGGAAAAACCTCTACGGAGCATTCCATTGAGGCAGGTGTCCCTCAAGGGAGCTGCCTTTCGCCCGCACTTTATTCTCTGTACACCAACGATATCCCTACTCTCTCGGATTCCCTCCTCCCGGGAGAGCAGGATGTAACTCTGGCGCTGTTCGCGGATGACAGCGCCTACCTCTATTCCTCCAAAAGTCCTAGACTCGCCGCCGCGAAAATGCAAAGGATGCTGGATATCCTCCCTTCCTGGCTCGACAGGTGGCGGCTGTCCGTCAACGTGGGCAAAACAGCTGCCCTTATGACGACACGCCGCCGATGCCCACCACCGCTAAAACTCCGGGGACAGGAGGTCCAATGGGCCGACACTGTGAAATACCTGGGGTGCATCATAGACCGGCCCCTCCGCATGGGCGCTATGGCCAAGCATTTGAGCAACCAAGCCAAAGCCGCCCGGTCCATGCTCCGGCCGGTCCTTAGATCATCTCTTCCACTCCGGGTAAAAGTGTTGGTCTACAAGACCTACATACGTTCCCGGTTTACTTACGCAGCCCCAGCGTGGCATCATCTCCTGTCGGCCACGAACAAGACACGGATCCAGCGTCTGCAGAATGTCTCTCTGCGCATGGCGTCCGGCGCTCCGTGGTTCGTGCGCAATTCCACAATAAGCGGCGACCTGAAGGTTGAATCAGTGGAAGTGTTTGTTGAACGGCTCGCTCGACGGATGTTTGACCGGGCCGACAACGGACCCCACGATCACCTTCATGGAATCGCGCCGCTACACGCACGGCCACCGGAGGGAAGGCCATTGCCGAGAGAAATTCTCGGCGGCGACTCTCCAAGACCCTAACCCCATCCCCCATCCTAGGCGCGCTGGACTCGCCTGCAGCGCGCCACCTCCTACCCCTACCCCTACCACCCCCAAAGTCCCCTCACTATCCCCTCAGAGGAAGGACACATACCGCACGGCCCTCGCTTCGCGAGGGCCAGCGCCTACGGCGCATGAGTTACCGGCGGGCTATCGCCCGCCGTGATCCTGCCCCTGGCAACGGGGAATATTCCCCAGCCGGAACCCAACCCCACAGCAAGGGGGTTGAGTCCACTAGGAGGTCTTTGGATTCATTCTTACATCCACTACCACAAGAAAAGCTACTAGGAGCTACTAGTACACGACAAGGTTGTCGTTCGCCGAAGCCGAGGACTTGACGCACTCCAGACCCACGGGACCCGCATTGGAAGAGGACCGAGCCAGCAGAAGCGACGCATCGCTACACGGCAGCCGGACTGTTGGGACCCGAGTAGCATTTTGTTTCGTGCACTCGTTGGTTTCCTTTCTGGCCCCCACCTGCAACCACCATCAACATCCTGCAGCTGCTGACTGAACGGCCTTTGTGAAGGCCCCCAAACGGCCTTTTTCAAGGCTTCCCGTGCGGTTGTGAACCAGCCACGCTCGCCCGATCCGAGGGCACGCGTTGTTTCCGCGTGCCTTTGCTCTGTGGTGTGTTCCCTCCGCAGCCGAGCTATCGGGGAGGTGGATCCGCCACAGAATTGGTCCTTCGAGCCGGATCGTGCAGCTGTGGGGTTCCTTCGGTGCTGCGTCCGAAGAACCTGTCAAGTCCTCGGCCCCCTTGGTGAAGGGGTCCTCCCACGTCGAGAGCAGCCGGGTGGAGCCTGCCTGCTGGTGCCTGCCCCGTGCCCAGGTTGGGACCTGCCTTGGTCGTCGCCCGCAGTGAGGGAGATTCACTGCTGGGGTCTCCGTGGTTGAGAAGAGTCGTCGGTGCCTGAAGCAGCAAGATCTTCAAAAAACCGACACTAGGTGGTGCATGAGAACACACCACCAGGCGGTACATTGGCTTGGTATAAGCAGGTACCGTCTAATCGTTCTCCACGCTATCGCCAGTAAGAGTGCTTCAAGGGGGGGCCACTATCGGATGCGCAGGGGTAGTTGGTCAGGCGAGATATCGGCGTAGACCTGTCCCGGTCTACGTGGTCGCGCCCCTTTGAAGTTCGTCCTCTGCAGGGAGCGTGCAACCCTTCCCTTCATTCCCAACCGGTAGGGCTCCTGTTAGGGACCGTTAGGGACCGATAGGGACGGTTAGGGATAGGGACAGTAGGGATAGGGTCAGGGTTCGTTGGACGGACATGGGTCGGCAGTCAACGAAGGCGAATACTGTGGTAAGTATGAATCGCCACAGGGTCAACGTAGCAACGCGGTCTGCAACGACGGGTACGGAGAGCGCCTCTGGTACGGCCGCTACGAGCTCCGCAGCTACAACGGGTACCAGCTATACAACTGGTACGTACACGACCACTGATACCGAGACCAGCGGGGTCTCGAAGGCCACTGGTGAGACGCCGCCGAAGGCTATCACCACCGGCACGTCGCCTACGCCTACAGTGAGGCCTAGCGACGTGATGCCGCCTCCAGCGCCGCGAGCACGATCACGTGCCAGCACGAGCGCCTCCAGGAAGCAGAGGATGATCCTGGAAGAGAACCTGAAGGTCCGGGTTCTGGAGGAAGAGTTGGCAAAAGCTACACTTCGCAAGAAGCAAGCCGAGCTTGCTATCCTGGAAGCGGAGTCGGACATAGACTCCGAGGAAGGCGAGGAGGTAACCGCTAGGGTCAGCGAGTGGGTCGAAGAGCAAACGGTGCTCGTCGAGCCCAGCCATCACACGGGGTGGAGGGAACCTCCCCCGGGTAGATCGGCACCTCAGAGCGCACCCCCGCCCGATTGTAGTAACACGGCTTTGGCGTCCGCGATCATCGAAGCATTGGACCGCCGGACGCGGCCGGTTGAGCCGCGCGTTGCGCAATCGCATATCCCGCGATTTATGCAAGAGCTGCCTATCTACGCAGGCTCCATAAACGATTGGATAGCTTTCTCGGCCGCCTACGAGTCAACAAAATGTCACTTTAGTGACGTCGACAACGTAGCGCGGCTTAGGCACTCGTTGAAGGGAGTAGCCAGAGAAAGCGCGCGCGCCAAATTGATATCGTGCACCAAACCGGACGAGATAATGCACTCGTTGTCGCTCCGGTTTGGTCGCCCCGATAATATAATTGAAATCGAATTGAACAGAATTCGAAAGCTACCGAAAATGTCCGACGAAGCGCGCGACATTTATCATTTTAGTAGCGAGGTAGGTAACGCAGTCACTACAATACAGTGCCTGAACAAACCAGAATACCTACATTACCCCGGACTTATCAACTGCGTAGTTGATAAGATGACCGGCTATCTCCGTAGAGAATGGTGCCAGTATAAAAGACTGCACGACGGAGATAGCCCGGGCCTCATTTTGCTCGCGCGGTTCTTTGAACAAGTCGCGGAAGACTACAGCGTTCACGCTGAGTCCGAGCCCACCAAGCGTCCGCCTCTTCGGGAGTCGAAGCCGAAGGCGCACGCCGTGGCGGCCACAAGGGTCGAAAATAAGGTGAGAGGTAACAAAACCGCGACTCGTCGTCAACGGGGCGACTTACAATCGCCTTTGGAATGCCCGGTTTGCGGGGGCGGGCACGCGATACATCGGTGTCCCGACTTTGAAAACTTAGGAGTTGACGCGAGATGGGACCTGGCCAAGAAGAAGACGCTGTGCTTCACGTGTCTAGCAACACTACGATCGCACAAAGGTAGTAAGTGCATTGCAAAAGGGTGTGGCAAGCCCGATTGCAAAAAGACGAAGCGTAGACATCATGCGATGCTACACCGCGACTTTCCACAGCGATCGAGGAGAAATAGTCGGCGGGCAAACAGCGCGGGATCCGGTCGTTCGAACAGGTCGACCAGATCAGGTAGGTCGAACCAACAAATATCGTCGGTTAACTTGGTAAATTGTACCAGGGCGTACCTCAAAATTGTGCCGGTTGTACTAACCGGGCCGTCGGCGAAAGAAACCGTCTACGCGCTTCTAGATGAAGGATCCACCATCACACTTCTCGAGGAGAATGTGATGCGGCGCTTGGGGGCCACCGGCCAGCGGGTGGATCTTCAAATAGAGGGCATAGCAGGCAAGAAGGTGTCTGAATCGGGTTCGCGACGGTGCACTATAGACGCGAAAGGCGTCCATAGTCGAACAAGCCACAAATTGGAGGTGCATACGGTGAAGAAGCTACGACTGTCTGCTCAAACCGTAGACAAACGCCTAGTAGACAAGTGTGAACACTTGCGTGATATCGCTCGACAGTTGACATACAGTGGTAAGGTCCCAACTATGCTGATCGGGCAGGATAATTGGGACCTGATAGTCACTCGCCAACTTAAGACCGGACGAAGGGGGCTACCCGTGGCGTCCTTCACTTCGTTCGGTTGGGTGCTCCACGGTTCTGCCGCGGAATCAGGGAGGCCTGTGAACTTTGTTCATCAGGTCAGGTATGTCAACAGTGACCTCGACGCGATGGTTCGAGGTCACTTCGCGATTGAGTCGCTCGGCGTAGAGGCTAAGCAGCCGCGCCAAGACATAGAGCGGCAAGCGGTTACGATGTTGGATCGTACAAGTAAGCGACTTGTAGACGGCCGATTCGAAACAGGTCTGTTATGGAAACAGGGTGTCGAATCGCTACCGCGAAGTTACGAGATGGCCAAGAGGCGTCTCGTAAACATCGAGAAACGGTTAGCCAAAGACCAACATCTAAAAACGGAATATTGCAAACAAATAAACAATTTGTTGAGCAATGGTTACGCCGAAAGGGCTCCCGCTAGGACGTCTAAGCGGGTTTGGTACTTACCGCACTTCGCCGTAGTACACCCGCAGAAAAACAAGATGCGCTTGGTTTTCGACGCAGCGGCAAAAGTAGAGGGCGCCAGTCTCAACGATAGGTTGATGACCGTATAACATAGGTTTTTGGTAGTGGGTGTTTCAGCCTTATTCACAGCGTTAAAAGCAATATATCAATAAATAATGATAAGAGATTCTGTAGTTTTTATTAAATTGGATATATATTAAGCTGAGAAGAAGGCCAAAGTCACTATATAAAGGCAGCCTAAGAGGAAGTGAAATTATGAACTCAGATTTTGTGAAAATGAAGGAAACAGATATATATTTAAAAAAAAAATACACAAGCCTAAACAGGTGAACAATCGAGTAGTTAGATTAGTTAATAAAAAAAGGACTTAAGAGGTAACAATTAACAATGTGTGATGAGTTGGCACTCCTGTGCTGTCACAGCTTCACAGCTCTAAAGCTTTATTCTAAGGGTTTGAATACAATACTTTATAGTGCTTTCACGTGCAGTTGTGAATGGCACTATGCTAAGAGTTAAGTTGAATAAAGTTACACTAGAAAATATTAAACACTGAGTTTCACAAATTGTACAGATTACTATTAGTTTATAAGTATGAACCAGGGTGTGGGTGAAGCCTTTTGATTATCACCCAGAAATTCTCACAGCTATGGTCTCCAAGACCCTAAGTTAATTTGTACAGAAAATAAGTTACTATTAAGTTTGTCTATATTCAAGAGGTAAGTAGATGGGCGCCATGCACTTTACTAGAGTAGTATAATAAGTAGCAGAGGCTTGCAAAGTACAAAAATCAAGCAGTAGATAGTTTAGTAGGTGTACCCTTGAACACAGAACACATGATGAATTTACTTGTATATTAGGTAGTTATCATTTAAAAATTTAAGATTAAGAATGAGACAACCTCAGCTATGGCCAGGAGCTTGCAGCAGTGTCCCTCTAGTACTCCAAGCAGGCTTGAACTCCAGGCACGTCAGCACCAGGGTGTGACCAGGCAGTAGAAGAGAAACTCAATAGCGCAGTAGATGAGTGATAGTGGCAGAACGCAGTGTAGATGCATGTGTGTTTGTGACAGCAGGTGGATTGCACAGCAGAATGTTACAGCAGAGTCTGTGCAAGAAACGAGCAATAATCAGCCTATGCTTTACACAAATGTGGTAGAATTGAATGTGGTGTGTATGCACATGATTACTTACATGAGAGGATCTAGAAGTCTATATCCGGAGGCACTTTATAACTCAAGAATGTGTTGGCACCATGGCCGCGATGCACTAACAATCAACATGTTTCTTTTCCTCGCTCCATGACTGTAAAACCTTTATATGGTCGAGAAGCGACCTTTTATTGCTTTCATCTAGGTGTTAATTCTACCCACCATTTAGACAAAACACAATAAACCAAACTTGTTGGTATCTGTAAAAATGTTTTCAACGAAGAATTCAAAATTGACTAGTGTCTCAGGGTTGCTATTATTAAAAATTATAAACTCAAGTAAGCGTTTATTTCAATTGACATAAATAGAATATTATAAATATATTAAAGCAATTTTTATTATATTGTTTAAATATTTATAAGTAGAAATAGTAAGTTATATAAAAATATGAGTTAAAATGATACCAGGTGACTATTCTGTACAATGTAGTACAAATAATTGACAACAGATGGCAGTAGTAAATTCCTGATAAGAGATTAGCGGGAAGGTTCAAAATTAATTGTGTAGATAGGCATATAGGATGTAACACAAAATTTATTCGTGTTACAACCGGTCCGGACCTTTTACAATCTCTTTTTGGTGTGTTAACACGTTTTCGCGAAGGAACGGTGGCAGTCGTTGCGGACATCAAGGAGATGTTTTTGCAGGTTCGCATAGCACAGGAAGACAGGAACTCGATCCGCTTCCTGTGGCGCGACGACTGCCGTAAGCCGCCAACCGAATACCGGATGACTTCGTTGATATTCGGGGCCGCTTCTTCGCCATGTACCGCGATCTACATTAAGAATAGGAACGCGAGGGAAGTCGTCTCCGGCGTGCCGGAGGCCGCGGACGCAATAGTGAAAAATCACTATATGGATGACTACCTAAAGGGCTTTTACACGGTCGACCGCGCTATCGCCGTGTCAAAAGAGGTAAGTCGTATACATAGTAAAGCTTGTTTTGAGTTGCGTGGCTGGGCCAGCAATGTGGCAGCTGTCACGCAGGACATGTCAAATAAGCATGCACAAGGTAGTGTACAATTGGGAGGGCCGAGTGACTACGAAAAGACTCTCGGTCTCCATTGGGACGTATCACAGGATACGTTAGGTTTTAATTTGAACCTGCGAACGACGCCGGACGAAATATTGGACGGCACGCAGGCACCGACTAAGCGTCAAGTCACCAGTACGCTTATGTCGGTCTTCGACCCTCTTGGCCTCGCATCCCCTGTTTTGGTGCAGGGAAAGGTCCTCCTTCAGGAAATCTGGCGGTCTCGTATCGAGTGGGACGAGGCCCTACGTCAGCCTGAATGGAGGGCGTGGCTAAAGTGGGTGGAGCGGTTAAAACAACTGACTCATCTCAGAATTCCGCGCAGTATTTCAAATAAGTTTGAAAAAAGCGCGTTACACGTTTTCGTTGATGCAAGCGAGAGGGCGTATGCGGCGTGCATATACTTGCTTCAACGTAGCGGGGACGAGGTAAGAGTGAGTCTAGTCGCTGGGAAGTCGAGGGTGGCGCCGCTGAAGCCCACCTCGATACCACGCCTAGAGCTTCAGGCCGCCTTGTTAGGCGCGCGACTCGCTAGTTCCATTCGGGCGGAACTAGACCTCCCGATTGAAAAATCCACCTACTGGTCCGATTCGCGGACAGTATTGGCGTGGATACAATCTGACCCACGTAGTTTCAAACCATTTGTCGCTCACCGCCTAGCGGAGATCGAGGAAACTACAAAGCCAATCGAGTGGCGATGGGTTCCCACAAAACTTAACGTAGCTGACGACGCGACGAGGGATGCGCCTGAAAACTTTTCGTACTCTCACAGGTGGTTTCACGGACCAGAGTTCCTGAAACAAAACGAACAACATTGGCCTGTGGTGACGAAGTTACCACGAGCGGCGGCCGACGGGGACTCTGAAGTCAAAAGGAGCGGCGACTCGGTGAACCACGTGAGAGAGACGCAGAAAGACAGTAGTCTACCCGACTACAAACGATTCTCGAAGTGGATTCGGTTTGTACGGGCTTCTGCGCGTGTTCTACAAGCAGTAGAAATATTTAAGGGTCTGCTAAGTGCAAAAGTGCACGTTGTCAAGCGCGACGACGACCCTACGTGGAAACCTCAAAGTAGGAAAGCGCCTAAACGTTCGCGGTTGGTTGTGCGCGGGGGCAGCGCGCCAATCAAATTCCGCACTTTAGACGTAAGTTTTATTCAGAGAGCTGAGGAACTTATTTTTTGTAATGTACAAAGTTTAGAATTCGGGGCTGAGATTCAGTGCCTAAAAAAGGGCCAACCCTTACCCCACAGTTGCAGGGTGAAGGGTCTGAATCTGCGGCTAGACGAGTGTGGCCTGCTTCGGGTCTCTGGGCGGCTCGGCAAGGCGCGATTTGTCGAAATCGTCAGAGATCCGGTAGTTTTGTGTGCCAAAAATCCCGTGATAAGAATGCTTATTCAGCATTATCACGAACGTTTCAATCATGGTAGTCACGCGACGGTAATTAACGAATTACGTCAGAGTTATTACATAACTTCTTTACGAACTACGGTTCGCAGTATAGTGCGTGAGTGCGTACTATGTCGTCTCAAACGCGGCGCGGTGTCGCTACCGCCGCAGGGCGACTTACCGGCAGAAAGGCTGGCGGCACAAGAGCCGCCTTTCTCTTGTACAGGTGTAGATTATTTCGGTCCGATGACCGTAACCATAGGTCGTAGGCATGAGAAGCGCTGGGGCGCGCTTTTCACATGTCTCACAACGAGAGCGGTCCATATGGAGCTTGCAGCATCACTATCGACCGACTCGATGTTATCGGCGCTAAGGCGCATGTGCGCGCGGCGCGGTACGCCGCGCGTATTGTTTTCAGATAATGGTACTAATTTCGTAGGCGCAAACCGCGAACTTAAAAAAGAATGGGCTGAAATTCAGTCTCAGCTCGCTGAAAAGGTCTCCACCAGAGGTATAGTATGGAAGTTTATACCCCCTGGTGCTCCCAGTCATGGGGGAGCTTGGGAGCGAATCGTACGTTCCATCAAGGTAGCCCTTTCAGCAACCCTTCATGAGCGTTTTCCGCGAGAGGAAACGCTGCACACGTTATTATTAGAAGCAGAACACACTGTGAATAGCCGACCTCTGACTAACGTTAGTACAGAGCCTAACGAGTTGGAGGCATTGACTCCTAATCACATCCTGTTAGGAAGGTCTAACGGGATGTTTCCTGTCTGTGAGTCAGAGAACAAGGCGACCGCAGCGTCCAGCTGGAGGCTGGCGCAAGCATACGCGGATCTCTTTTGGAAGAGATGGTTGAAAGAATACCTGCCGTCCCTACTTCCCCGAAGGGAGAACTCCAGAGTGCACAGGCCTCTGGAAGTTGGTGACATCGTCATAGTCGTGGATAGTTCTCTGCCCAGGAATACCTGGCCGCGCGGAGTCGTGGAATCGGTGATTGTAGGTCCCGATGGTAAGATTAGGATGGCCGACGTGAAAACACGTGGGGGCACGTTGCGTCGACCACTGTCACGGTTAGTTCACCTAACAACGTCCAACGAATCCTGAAAAAATAGGTGTAGGATAGTTAGGTAGGGTTTTTTACATAATTTAAATTCATAGCGTAGGAAATCAACTTGTTTTTAACTTAAATTCTGTGTGTAGGTATATAGGTCTTCATAACGTGTGTAGGGTTAGGTTTTTTGTATACTTAACGTGTCTAGAGTTAGGATTTTTAAATGTACTAAATAATGTGTATTTGTATAATTTTGCCCCCGAAAATCTGTATAACTTGTTAAGTATAATTTTGTAAAATATAAATGTATAATGTTGATCCCTTTAAAATGTATGTGTTAGGTATAATGTTCTTTTTCCAAAAATTGATGTGTAATTTTTGTTGTTAAAATGTGTAATTTTACTGCCAAAATGTACTAGGTATAGTTTTGTGTCATTTTAACGTGAAATTGTTTGTTCCCAAAAATGGGTTTTAATGTTTTAACTTATGTAAAATTGGTTAGTAGTACGCAACAATGTACGTCTGGTTATGTGTCGGCCAGACGCACGAGACTTAAGCAGGCAGGTAGGCAGGCTAAGTTTCCTCACCCATGGGGTAATTAACTTCGTTAATTAGGGTGGAGATTGTTGCGGAAACTCAGTTTCGGCTGAAAAACATGAAAATAGGTCGAAATAAAGTCGTAAAATAATAATAAAATGCGTGGGTATCTGAGAGCCCATTACAACATGAATAGCTACGCTCATCGCATAAGTGGGCGTGGCACTATTATAATTAAATTCTTTATCAGAATATTGCAAATATTTACGCTTAAATGTATATAAAATGGTATTTAGGGGTAGGCAGATGTTGCTACCCACCCCTAAAATACATATGAGCCCTGCTGGCATCCCCATTATGTATATAATAAGAATTTTATAAAATGTGTAATTTCTTATATGAATATTGTGTTTTTTGTATGAATCTGGTATGATTCTTATAAGTAATGTGTATCACCACGACCTACTATGTAAAAGGTAGTGGTCTGGGCAGAATCGAATTGGATTCTGAGCCCAACAAGAATAATAAATGGTATTATGTCTTGGTGTCATAATTTTCCCCAAGTAAATCCTAACACATACAAGGGCAATCCCTCGAGGTCCTGTTATTGTGGTATAACAGTACCTCGGGTGATTTAAGGGCTCTAGGGAGTTGTCGACAATAATATTGTTGGCCGGCGCCATACCAATCGTCATTAGATTGGTCGGCAACTCTCTAGGTCCGAACATTGGATGCATGTAGCATCAATGCCCAAACACTTAGGCTGTCTAGACCTACGTGAGCTGGGTCTAGACCTAAGGGCCTCTAGGGAGGTATACACCCGGAGTCCCCCCGACGACCCGATGCGTCTGGAGGGCTCCGAGACCTAACCTATTCGGGTAACTTAGGTAGGTTTGTGGCCGCTATACTGCGCTAGCGGCCAGAGTATTATGTAAATATATACGTGTTATATACCAATATGTAGGTATAATATTAGGCTATTATTGTAAATAAATATTTTAGCAAAATTCCATTGCGCTTGTTACAAAACATTATGCACATCCTTCGTTGTGCTCCACACAATAACAAAACACATCGCTTGTTACAAAACATTATGCACATACTTCGTTGTGCTCCACACAATAACAAAGCACAACCATTGCGCTTATTACAAAACATTATGCACATACTTCGTTGTGCTCCACACAATAACAAAGCACATCCTTTGAGCTTGTTACAAAACATTATGCACATACTTCGTTGTGCTCCACACAATAACAAAGCACATCCATTGCGCTTGTTACAAAACATTATGCACATCCTTCGTTGTGCTCCACACAATAACAAAACACATCGCTTGTTACAAAACATTATGCACATCCTTCGTTGTGCTCCACACAATAACAAAGCACATCCATTGCGCTTGTTACAAAACATTATGCACATCCTTCGTTGTGCTCCACACAATAACAAAACACATCGCTTGTTACAAAACATTATGCACATCCTTCGTTGTGCTCCACACAATAACAAAGCACATCCATTGCGCTTGTTACAAAACATTATGCACATACTTCGTTGTGCTCCACACAATAACAAAGCACATCCATTGCGCTTGTTACAAAACATTATGCACATACTTCGTTGTGCTCCACACAATAACAAAGCACATCCATTGCGCTTGTTACAAAACATTATGCACATCCTTCGTTGTGCTCCACACAATAACAAAACACATCGCTTGTTACAAAACATTATGCACATACTTCGTTGTGCTCCACACAATAACAAAGCACATCCATTGCGCTTGTTACAAAACATTATGCACATACTTCGTTGTGCTCCACACAATAACAAAGCACATCCATTGCGCTTATTACAAAATATTATGCACACCCTTCATTGTGCTTTTAAGAATTTGTTGTGGGTGTTGGTCAAATCAGAAAGACCTAACATAACCCAAGAAATGTAACGGTATGAAAGCCTCGGGCACATTCTGTTTCTTTTAACGTGACCGTAAGATTGTCAAAATAACGAATTCCGTTATTTGCGCGCTCTCCTCCAATCAGCGAAGTTTAGAAAACTACTCTGATTGGAGGAGAGCGCGTTAATAGCGGAAATCGTTATTTTGACATTCTAACGATCACGTTATAAGAAACAGAATGTGGCCGTTGGACCAGATCTTAAGTTCAACAGAATGCAAATATGGCTATACTTTCACTAGTTTTTGAGGACATTCAATCAATATAACTAGAGGGCGACCCCACATTTGGTAAAAAGCTCGAGTCCCACCAGCACTTACTATTATGTGAATATAACGCAATAGACATGCAGACAATCAAACACCTAGAAATGCTAAATTCCAATAAGTCATGTATCATACCTATGAGGGCAAGACTGAGGCGCAAATTTGAAATGGCGAAAGTTTTCCCACTGATGTCAGCTCCGAAATCAATAAAGAGCTTCATAATTATTTCTGCTGTAATAATATTATTATATATTTATACTATATATATTTTTTTTTATTAAATTAGCTAACGTTTTACCAGTACCTTTATTAAGATTATTATTTTAATTCAATTTATTAAAACCTGTGATCCTATAATGTTTCAACTTTACCCAAATAATAATTAATTAATACAAGTTTTCCACAATTTCATCTCAAATACCTCATCATTTATAACGGTTACGCGCGATTGCATAACAAATTAAATCATATTTATTAATCTAATAAATGCACTTAGGCATTTTAATAAAATGCTATTTTAATATAATATATTCTAATAACCCTAAAAGCGATTGTCGCGCTGACAAAGTTAATAATCCTAACTTGGCTATTTAGTGAAATAGACCATGTTTAATATTCACGTAGCTACTTGCAATAAACAATGTTATATATAGTGTGTTCGTTTACTACTGTTTTTCGCTTAAAGCGCTTAGGCTTTAAGCCAATCTAATTAGCCGTCAAAGTACACAAAGCGAAGCAAAGTAATCGCAGCATTTGCAGGAGTACTCGAACAGTTTTATGTTCATAAATAAAAATCATATAAAATTCATAAGAGAATACAAAATAGAGTATAAAAACTGTTAAATGAAAGGGAGGGAACAATAAAAATAAACAAAAAATAAAATTTGATACACAATTGTGACCACAGACAATTTACTTTGATTGCACTACTCGTATTTTCAAAGCGTTCGCAGCGAATTTGATGACGTAATTTGCTTTTTTTCTGTGACGTCGTCAAAAATCCAAAGCAAAGCGAAGTACTAAAAAAACACTGTCAAGTAAATTAAGCTAGCTTTGTAAGCCTTTTAAGCAGTACTCAAACGTACCGTTAGTGTAAACAATTTTAAGCTTTAAAAAAATATGTTTCATAATCGTATTTATATAATGTCGTGGAAGCCAACCAGGGGCCTTACCATAGAGCCAATCGATAATCGAATCGAAATACCCATCGATAGTCAAATGTATGGAATATTATGACGTTTCTCGTCGATCAGGCTCTACCCATAGAGTAAAATTCCTATACATTTTTATCGACCAATGCGGCGATTCGATTAGCGATCGTGTTCTTTGGTCAGGCCCCAGCATTTCTGCCTAGTTTGGCATTTCTGCTGTGCAAGGGCCTTATTCCGAGTTTGCAACCGCTAATCACGACAAGACGGTGCGCAAACTATAAATATGGAAATATAAGCTCTATTCTAATGGTTATATAGTATGTATTAGGTTGGCTATTATAATGCCGCCATCTTGAAATACACGTATTCTTCGCAAGTTCGAGTATTGAGCATTGGAATTTTAACTTTATAATTAACAGGATAGAACTTACATTTCAATACCCGTACTTTACGCAAAATGCGCGACGGTGAACGTGTCAAAACTCGGAATAAAGCCCCATGTCTTATGTCCTAACCTAACCTCTATACCAGTTTGGCTATACCTACCAATTTTGATAATGCGTGATTTGTATTGTCCTAGTTATTAAATTTGTTTTAATAATATTTATGCTTCTTTATATTATTACCTAAACATGTAAATCCAAGATAATTAAGTATATTTCAAAGATAATGTCCTGTCCATACATTCATCTGTGCATTCTAAATTATAAATCAAGGAACATACCTAATAATCCACTGCCTCGGTAGACTAGTGGTTGCGCTTTTAGCGTTTTATCCAGGGGTCGTGGGTTCGATTCCCACCCATGGCCAAAAAATATTAGTACGTTTTTTCCGTACAGTTTGTCATGGTCTGGGTGTTTATAAAATGTAATATGTCGTTGCTTCTGGTACACATAGTACAAGCCTAGAGCTTAGTTTGTGACCAGAGCAATATGTGTAATTTGTCAAAAATTATGTAATACTACTAATTTATGAAATAAGAATATAACTAACACTTTATTGTATTTTGTTACTTGAATTTTGTTCAATATTTTTGGATTAATAAACGTATAAATTATTTTTATTATTAATCTATAATAACGTGTAAATAATATAATGATAGGCGACATAAATATATCCTTTGGGATATGTTTATGTTAATAATATAATACAGTACATAAACATATCCTTTGGGATATGTTTATGTTAATAATATAATACAGTACATAAACATATCCTTTGGGATATGTTTATGTTAATAATATAATACAGTACATAAACATATCCTTTGGGATATGTTTATGTACTGTATTATATTATTATTGTGACTCCATATTTTTCTTGATTCTTGATTCTCCATCTTTATTAGTTCTTAAAAGATAAATTTATAGTACCGCAAACAACGGGTGTGAAGTTGGCAGCCAAAATCTAGCAGCCTTTATAACCCGACCACTTTAAATAGGTTTTAAATAAATATTTGTTTTTATATATATGCGATAATATATTTAAATGTTTAACAGGTACATAGTCTTAATATAATAATGAAGAAACATAAGAAAAAACTGTAAAAAAAAATCTTATACATTAACAATTTTATTTTACATTAATTAACTAACCACTATATTTCGTTATATCGTCAACACTAAAACACGATTTAAATCAATTAGTATGATATATAAAATATGAAAAAGTCATCAGCGTCAAATTTTTCCTGAAATCTCAAATAACTTATGAAAATTCTTTACATTTAAAAAGGCTGCTAGGCTTATAACTTCTATACTAGACATAGAATATCAGTTAAAATTAGTAAATAGCTAGAATACAAAACATAGAGTAGCATAGGCATAGCCACCTGCGCTCCATTTTATTCTAAATTGCAAAAAAAAATCTTTAAATTTACTTACGAAAATTCTTTACATCTAAAAGGCTGCCAGGTTTATAACTTCTATACTAGACATAGAATATTAATTAAAATGAGTAAATAGCTAGAATACAAAATATAGAGTAGCAAAGACATAGCCACCTTCACTCCATTTTCCCTGAAATCCAGAAAAAAATCATTCATGTACTTTTGTTTTTTTTTTCTCAATTCTAAAAAGTCTGCTAGGTTACTACTTCCATACTAGACATAGGATCTTGATAAAAGTTGGTAATTTGTTAGAAAATAAACTCTAAAATACTATAGCCATACCCACATGCGCTCCATTTTCCCTGAAATTCTGAAAGAAAAAATCAAAAACTACTTCATGAATTTAAAATTTTCTAATCAGATTGGAGATCTTAACTTCTATACTAGACATAGGATGTCAATGAAAAATGGTAAATACTTAGAATATAAAACATAGAGTAGCATAGGCATAGCCACCTGCGCTCCATTTTATTCTAAATTACAAAAAAAAACTTTAAATTTACTTACGAAAATTCTTTACATATCTAAAAAGGCTGCTGGGTTCATAACTTCTATACTAGACATAGAATATTAATTAAAATTATTAAATAGCTAGAATACAAAATATAGAGTAGCAAAGATTTAGCGACTCGCGCTCCATTTTATTCTAAATAACAAAAAAAATCTTTAAATTTACTTACAAAAATTAAATATCCAAAAAGGCTGCTAGGTTTATAACTTCTATACTAGACATAGAATATTAACTAAAATTGGTAAATAGCTAGAATACAAATTATAGAGTAGCAAAGACATAGCCACTCGTGCTCCATTTTATTCTAAATTACAAAAAATAATCTTTAAATTTACTTACGAAAATTCTTTAAATATCTAAAAAGGCTGCTAGGTTTATAACTTCTATAATAGACATAGAATATTAACTAATATTGGTAAGTAGCTAGAACACAAAACATTGAATAGCATAGACATAGCCACTTTCACTCCATTTTCCCTGAAATCCTGAAAAAAAACATTCATGTACTTTTGTTTTTTTTTTTCTACATATCTAAAAAGGCTGCTAGGTTTATAACTTCTATACTAGACATAGAATATTAACTAAAATTGGTAAATAGCTAGAATATAAAATATAGAGTAGCAAAGACATAGCCACTCGCGCTCTATTTTATTCTAAATTACAAAAAAAAACCTTAAATTTACTTACGAAAATTCTTTACATATCTAAAAAGGCTGCTAGGTTTATAACTTCTATACTAGACATAGAATATTAACTAATATTGGTAAGTAGCTAGAACACAAAACATTGAATAGTATAGACATAGCCACCTTTACTCCATTTTCCCTGAAATCCTGAAAAAAAACATTCATGTACTTTTGATTTTTTTCCTCAATTCTAAAAAGTCTGCTAGGTTTACTACTTCCATACTAGACATAGCATCTTGATAAAAATAGGTAATAAGCTAGAAAATAAACTCTAAAATACTATAGCCATACCCACATGCGCTCCATTTTCCCTGAAATTCTGAAAGAAAAAATCAAAAACTACTTCATGAATTTAAAATTTTATAAACAGATTGGAGTTCTTAACTTCTATACTAGACATAGGATGTCAATGAAAAATGGTAAATACCTAGAATATAAAACATAGAGTAGCATAGGCATTTACCTGCGCTTTATTTTATTCTAAATTACAAAAAAAAACTTTAAATTTGCTTACGAAAATTCTTTACATATCTAAAAAGGCTGCTGGGTTCATAACTTCTATACTAGACATAGAATATTAATTAAAATTATTAAATAGCTAGAATACAAAATATAGAGTAGCAAAGATTTAGCGACTCGCGCTCCATTTTATTCTAAATAACAAAAAAAATCTTTAAATTTACTTACGAAAATTCTTTACATATCTAAAAAGGCTACTACTGCTAGGTTTATTACTTCCATACTAGACATAGGATCTTTATAAAAGTTGGTAATTAGCTACAATATAAACTCTAAAATACTATAGCCATACCCACATGCGCTCCATTTTCCCTGAAAGAAAAGAAAAATTAAACACTACTTTATGAATTTAAAATTTTCTAAACAGATTGGAGTTCTTTACGTCTATACTAGACATAGGATGTAAATGAAAAATAGTAAATATCTAGAATATAAATGATAAAGTAGCATAGGCATATCCACCTGCGCTCCATTTTATTCTAAATATCTACTTTATCATTTATATTCTAGGTATTTACCATTTTTCATTGACATCCTATGTCTAGTATAGAAGTAAAGATGTTCAATCTGTTTACAAAATTTTAAAATTTATAAAGTAGTTTTTGATTATTTCTTTCAGAATATCAAGGAAAATGGAGCGCATGTGGGTATGGCTATAGTATTTTAGAGTTAATTTTCTAGCTAATTACCAATTTTTATCAAGATCCTATGTCTAGTATGGAAGTAGTAAACCTAGCAGACTTTTTAGAATTGAGGAAAAAAATCAAAAGTTTATGAATAATTTTTTTCAGGATTTCAGGGAAAATGGAGAGCAGGTGGCTATGTCTATACTATTGTATGTTTCGTATTCCAGCTATTTGCCAATTTTAGTAAATATTGTATGTCTAGTATAGAAGTTATAAACCTAGCAGCCTTTTTAGTTATGTTAAGAATTTTCGTTAGTAAATTTAAAGATTATTTTTTGTAATTTAGAATAAAATGGAGCGCGAGTGGCAATATCTTTGCTACTCTATATTTTGTATTCTAGCTATTTACCAATTTTAGTTAATATTCTATGTCTAGTATAGAAGTTATAAACCTAGCAGCCTTTTTAGATATGTAAAGAAATTTTGTAAGTAAATTTAAAGTTTTTTTTTTAAATTTAGAATAAAATGGAGCGTGGGTGGCTATGCATATGCTACTCTTTGTTTTATATTGTAAGTATTTACCATTTTTTATTGACATCCTTTGTCTAGTATAGAAGTAAAGAACTCCAATCTGTTTAGAAAATTTTAAAATTTATAAAGTAGTTTTTGATTTATTCTTTCAGAATTTCAGGGAAAATGGAGCGCATATGGATATGGCTATAGTACTTTAGAGTTTATATTTTAGCTAATTACCAATTTTTATCATGATCCTATGTCTAGTATGGAAGTAGTAAACCTAGCACTTAATGTCAGCTAGGAAATTGAAAAAATAAATCAAAGATGTTTTTCTTTCAGGGTTTTAGGGAAAATGGAGCACAGGTGGCTATGCCTATGCTAATCTATGTTTTGTATTCTAGCTATTTACCAATTTTAGCTGATATTCTATGTCTAGTATAGAAGTTATAAACCTAGCAGCCTTTTTAGATATAAAACAATTTTTTGTAATTAAATTATAGTTATTTTTTTTGTAATTTAGAATAAATGGACCGCAGATGGGTATGCCTATGCTACTCTATGTTTTGTTTTCTAGCTATTTATCATGTTTAGTTAATATTCTATGTCTAATATAGAAGTTATACAAACCTAGCAGCCTTTTTAGATATGTAAAGAATTTTCGTAAGTAAATTTAAAGATTTTTTTGTAATTTGGAATAAAATAGAGCGCAGGTGGCTATGCCTATGCTACTTTATCTTTTATATTCTAGATATTTACCATTTTTCATTGACATCCTATGTCTAGTATACAAGTAAAGAACTCCAATCTGTTTAGAAAATTTTTAAATTTATAAAATAGTTTTTGATTTTTTCTCTCAGAATTTCAGGGAAAATGGAGCGCATGTGGGTATGGTTATAGTATTTTAGACTTTATATTCTACCTAATTACCAATTTTCATCATGATCCTATGTCTAGTATGGAAGTAGTAAACCTAGCAGACTATTTAGAATTGAAAAAAAAACAAAGTTCATGAATGTTTTTTTTTCAGGATTTCAGGGAAAATGGAGTGCAGGTGGCTATGTTTATACTATTTTATGTTTTGTATTCTTGCTATCTACCAATTTTAGTTATTATTCTATGTCTAGTATAGAAGTTATAAACCTAGCAGCCTTTTTAGATATGTAAAGAATTTTTGTAAGTAATTTTAAAGTTTTTTTTTGTAATTTAGAATAAAAATGGAGCCCTGGTGGCTATGCCTATGTTACTATATCTTTTGTATTCTAGATATTTACCATTTTTCATTGACATCCTATGTCTAGTATAGAAGTAAAGAACTCCAATCTGTTTAGAAAATTTTAAATTCATAAAGTTATTTTTGATTTATTCTTTTAGAATTTCAGGGAAAATCGAGCGCATATGGGTATGGCTATAGTATTTTAGAGTTTATATTCTAGCTAATTACCAATTTTTATCAAGATCCTATGTCTAGTATGGAAGTAGTAAACCTAGCACTTAATGTCAGCTAGGAAATTAAAAAAAATAAGATTTTTTCCTTTTAGGATTTCAGACTATGCCTATGCTACTCTATGTTTTATATTCTAGCTATTTACCAATTTTAGCGTTTATTCTATGTCTAGTATAGAAGTTATAAGCCTAGCAGCCTTTTTAAATATGTAAAGAATTTTCACGAGTTAATAATAATAATAATAATAAAACGTTTATTTGCCAGAATATGGTATAAATAAGATGACACAAAAAAAAAAATATATATATTAAGCTCAACATATTCTACCAACCAGTGGTGTGCAAAGTATTTTGTACATTTTCCATAATATAAGTTATCACATTCAAACAAAATTGTATTTACCTATGCTACCAATATGCTACACAAATGTCACAATTGATAATTGGCACAACGGAAAACTACATTATCAGAATTAAAACAAAAAATGTCATAAAATTGCAAAAGAATTTACAAAATGATTTAAAAAATAATAATTAAAATATAAAATGTCATAAGTAAAACAATTAATTAAAAATCACTTATTATTGTTAGTTGAAATAAATTAAACATAAAATGCATATCCAGTATATAAAGAAGACAGTATACAAATTAAACAAAATTGAACAAAGCACATAGATATAAATATCGTCAATGACAAAGCATCAAAACAATGTTACACTACCAATTAACAACATTAAACTTTAAATCTACAATCATTTACATTTACTACCAATATTTTGTACATTTCAGTTTTGTTATTTGAGATTTCAGGAAAAATTGGACGCAGGTGACTTTTTCATATTCTAGATATCATTCTAATTAATTTAAATCGTGTTTTAGTATTGACGATATAACGAAATATAGTGGTTTTTTAATTAATGTAAAATAAAATTGTTAATGTATAAGATTTTTTTTTATGTTGCTTCTTTATTATATTAAGACTATGTACCTGTTAAACATTTAAATATATTATCGCATATATATAAAAACAAATATTTATTTAAAACCTATTTAAAGTGGTCGGGTTATAAAGGCTGCTAGATTTTGGCTGCCAACTTCACACCCGTCCGCAAACATCATCTCGTTCTTAAAACAGTTTTTACATAAGACATTATTACACTAATTAAACCAAATTAACATATTTTTGAAGCAATTGTGATAACTACAAAAATAACACGCACAGTATCGATATATTAAATAAAGCTATATATTAGATATAATATTATTTGCATAACTTAGTATTTGTAGTTTTATTATACCTATAACTTATAAATATGTTTCTTCTTAATTTACTTTATGTTACCCAGATTTTTCTTTCATTTTATTATTTTTTATTATTATATTGATTTGTTTAAGGGGGTACGCCAATATCAGTTTGTTACTCTCTTACCAATTATCCGTATGTTTGTGAATATTTTGTACCTAAATAATCAAATCAAATCAATCGAATCAAATCATTTATTTCATGTAAATCTTTACAGATATTTATGAATAGTAAAAAAAAAAAAAAAAAATTTAACAATGAGGTCTTAGAGTGCGTTTGGTTAGGCAGCTATTCATTATTAAAAGAACGACAAATATTTATTATACCTCGATATCAGATTTAGAACTTAAATTTAGAAATCTTAATATGAAAATTACTACCAAACCGAACACACACTACATAACCAACTAGTGTAAGACTAGGTGGTTAGCTGATTCCATTGACCTGTCAATCATTATCTGCCATACAAGGGAGCCACCAAGGCGACCAACTTCACCGACCATATCCACGCCTTAAATATTTATTCTAAATAAAAGGTAAGTAACCAATCACATATAAGTAAACGTATAAGGATCGGTATTTTTAAGGGCAGGTATACTAACTGTAAAGTCGATCCCCTCAGTGACACCCCGGAGAAAAAGAAACCAGCAAGTAAAAAACTCTAGTGCTTCACACAAACTAAAAGAGGAGCACAGCCATTGATTTGCTTATGCTATATAGCATATATATATATATATATAGTAGCATACTCAAAATGCACCCCACCGATCAGCATGCGCAAAACACCCTATGGCAGATTATTTGTTACTGTACCAATGTACAGAACTACACAGTACTGTAGTATAAATTAAGTATAAATAAGCAGGTAATCATCAGTGATTACCTTATCCAAAGACAAAATTTACATAATGTAATAAAAATAAATTATGTAATATTAAATTATTACAATATCGGACACTACTAAGCTAATGTTTATTCTACAAATATAATTCTAATAAATAAGTAATTTGTTCACTAGTTGCGAGACCTCAATTGCATAACAGGACGGTTCCAGCAGGGTGATTACGCGTCATGAGTTCGCTCGCACGCCAATCGTTATGACGTCATCCTGACGTAGATCTAGTAGTAAATGTGTATTTTTAAATGCTTTCAATCGTTTTCTTGCGCGCCGCGGCCCAGTCAGCATAATGTATTCTGACTGCGGCACTAACTTCATAGGATGCCGATCCTATTTAAAATCGCTCTATGAATTAACTAATTCTAATAAATATAAAGATGCGTTTGCTAAATCACTCTATGATAGCCGCATAGAGTGGAAGTTAAACCCCCCGTACGCGCCCCACCACGGTTCGATGTGGGAAAGTAACATTAAGTGTGTTAAGTCACACTTAAATAGTAGGTATTCAACTTCTTACAATGGAGGAGATGAGTACTGTGCTCTCGCAAATCGAAGCTCTACTCAATTCGCGCCCGATGTCCGTTCTCAGCTCCGATCCCGCTGATCCGCAACCGCTGACGCCAGCCCACTTCCTAACCTTAACACCATTACACCACTTGCCTGCCCCAGACTTGTCTGACGACCGAGTCACTCTGCTTGGTAGAAAACACCTCGTCAACCAACTTGTCCAGAGCTTCTGGAACAAGTGGCGGTTAGAGTATCTACATACATTGCAGATGAGGCAAAAATGGAATAAATTAATGCAACCAATTGCACTCGGAACAGTTGTCCTTATTAAGAGTGACAACGCTCCTCCACTTCGCTGGCCTATTGGCATAATAATAAAAACGTTTCCTGGAGCTGACGGCATCATACGAGTGGCAGATGTAAAGACTAGCTCTGGCATCTATCGAAGAGCTTTAGTAAAGCTCTGCCCGCTGCCCACTCAATAACCTTGTCAACTACTGTACTTTAAGCTACTAGTTTTAATTTTATAACTTACTCTTTAGTTTAAGTTTCGTTTATTTTAATTACTACGAATATTTTTGTAACGCTGTTTTAATATTTTTCCCGCGTTAATATTAGATTATTAATATTTATTAAACCCGCTTTCATATACGAATATTCTCGAACCGCTACGCTATTATTTTACCCGCGTCGCTTTAAGTTATACCGCACTACATTACTATTATTTAATACTTATATTAATGTACTCGTATGAATAATCTTATACCGCTTTAGAATGTTTTCTATTAGGATTACATTTTATTGAATAGTTTAAATGCTTTCGCCCGCTTTTTAATTGATCTTCAATTGTCTTTATCGATTTGGAAGTGGATTATTTCATCCCCTTCCAGGAGGGGGAGATATGGTTACGCGCGCCTGTAAATATTAGAAATTAAAAACAAAATATAAAACATGTGTACCAACGTAACAAACAATTGTATATCCGTCCTTCTTCTCCCTCTATCACCTCATACTTCCATACCTACGTCCTACTCACTATGGAGGACCGGAAGGTAGTTAAAAAAAGATGACTGCGCATTAACTCGCACCGCACCGCCGCTCTTATAAATAAATTAATATAAAAGGATTTACCAACAATCAAACTTGTTAAAGTGTATTTTCTGTGTTTTTGTGAAGTTCTGTGTGTCATATATAATTGTTTAGCCCTTGGAAGGGGCTGGACATAGCCCTATTGGATTGCCCTTGCGCACCTCGTGCGAGGGCCCTAAAATTACCATCTCTGGAAGCTGTCACAGCAGTGAGTACCTTTCCCTAATTTACTTTCTCTTAATTTCATTGTATCCCATCTAGCCAGCAAATTGTTTGTTACCTAAGGTACACATTTAGGTCACCGTTCTGGACAGCCAGCATCATCATATACATCCACTAAACGCGCCACTAGCGATATAAAAAAAGACAAATCTCTTTAATTATTGAATAAGTAATAACTTATAATTATCTTAATTTGTAGACAATAATGAACTCTTTGCCGGCACGTGCTTGTTTCGATCCCACTTCTGATTTGTTAGCGAAGCTAAAAGCTTCTTAGTTAATTTAACGGCACATCAATAAAACTCACAAAATGACTGTTTACATTGTATATTAATTAATCGAAAGTACAATAGATTCCACAGAACTCGACAAAACGTTACAATGAACGACTTACTTCTATGTAGAGTTGGGCGTTTTTCAATCAACGATGCCGGCATCGGATGCCAGTAAGAGATGCCGCGCAACGATACGGGTTGACTTCCAGTTTCGGTGCCGAGGAAACGGATGCCGCATCGCATCGTCCCCGGCATCGGCGCAACTCGCGTTTCGTTTTCGAGCGACCGCACCGCATCGATCGCGGCACCGGCATCGGGCGCAACATCTCGCGTTTCGTTTCCGAGCGTTCCACAGCGCATCGACCGCGGCATCGGCACCGGCATCGACGCAACATCTCGCGTTTCGTTTCCGAACGTACGACACCGCAACTACTATAGGCATCGGCATCGGTGCAAGATCTCGTGTTTTGTTTTGACTTACAAAATATTAATTAGTTTTTTTTTTTATTAATTATGTTAATAAGTTGTTTATTTTATTCAACTCCTATTGGGTACGTATTTATTAAAAAATCATGTTTTTGATGTCATGTATTTTTTTTTTATTTCACTATATTATAATGTGCCCATGTCCGTCGTACATTAAATATTTATTATTATTTCAGGAGGGGAGGGGGGTCAAAACCTACAAAAAGAAAAATTATGTATTAATTTTTACTACTCCTATTTCGGGTCCCCCCTTAAAAAAAAGAAAAATACTGTATTAATTTAGTCTAGGTACTCATATCTCATATCAAAAATAGGGGGGTTGCCCCCCCCCCTCACATTTTTTCTATTGTTAGGAAATAATAAAATTCCCTTCAGGCTTTAAGAAGCTTTTTTGTCCATTCATGCTGTAGCAACAAAACTAAAAAACGATGCCGGCATCGGATGCCGATTATATGACAACGATGCGCATCGATGCCAAAAAAATACGAAAACGCCCATGATGCCTACTTCTACGACGCCATTGCACATAATAGAGGTGAGCGTTACGTAACGTAGATAGTTACAATAAAGTCGTTATTTCTTAAATAACTAATAACGGTTATTTTATTTGTAATAACTATTTAATTAAAAAACGTAATTAAGAAAAATAAATATAATATTGATTTTTGAGTATTAAAAGGGTTAGATCTCATTATTTCCTTTTATTAGAGTACAAACACGATAGGCTTTCGACGGTTGACGAGATATATTGAAAAAACATTTTCGACCTTAATGACATTTATCGAGTACCTTTTTTTTTTATTTCATTCGACTTATTAGATGGCATACCATCGAATTCTACCAAAAAAATGAGATTGTCAATAAGGTCGAAAATCCTTTAACATGACTGAAACGACTTTCATTGGCTAGATATCATCGATACCTATCTTTTAAGTACAAACACTTTCGGTCTAGGGCCAGGGGTTAATAAGTTAGAGTAAAAAAACGTTTTGACATTACATTTCGCCTGATTACATCAATACCATAACTATGAGTCCAAAAACAAAATGTAAGCCATGTGGATATAAGAGTTTTATCAAAACAAATATTTAATACTTTTATTAAAAAAAACTAAATAAAGTTTTTTTTTTTAATACAACTACAACAAACCTAGAAAGAATGCGCTATGAATGCGTCGCGGAACGTAGCGCAACCAAACACCGGAATAGCGTGAACATCAATAACCACCTCGTCGGAGTGCAACGACGATATTTTAAAAACCGATACAAAAAAAGGAAACTAAAACGAGGATAACAACAAAAACTTAAAAAAAAAACACAACGACAAAAACCTTAGATCGAATGTGCAACCAATCACAAAAAAACTACTATAACAAAATCACTAAATATCACAATCACGTGAAGTAAAAATAACCACCACGTTACAACCGTTTCAAGCGTTTCAACAGTTATATCTATATAGATAGGTACATTCGTTCCGTCCGTTTCAATCACACGTGCAATGTCGGCGGGAACAGCGACAAAGCGGTGAAATAATGAACTAAGTAAACCAATAAAACTTTATTTTTCTTTTGGATGTAAAAGTTAAAAATTGATTAAAATAAAAAGACATGTAATAAACATAAGAAAAATATGAAATAATAATGTGCAGAAGCGGGGATCGAACTGACGTTCTGTGGTTTTTAAGTTATTTAGATAGAATAGAATCATGTCGCCATGAAAAAATCAAAATTAGATAGAAAATTTGTTAGATAAGTCACAGAAAAAATGTACAATGTATATAAGTTTTATAGTTCTGTAGTACGTTAGGGTTCGCGACCTTACTATAAAATAATAAAATTAAAACAAACAAATTAAACATTTTTTATTATATTTTTTTTTTGCTTATCATTAGATTTTTTTTATTTTATTATGAGAGCTCAACATGTGAACTTGCATCCACCTGATGATAAGCAGTATGCCATATCCATGAATGATAGCAACAAGCGGATGCGTACAGGTGCACCGCTGGTTGCCATCATTATGTCGGCTTAAGATGCCTATTCACGCTTCGTTTAAAGGACTCTAGGTTATAAGAGGAAGGAAACACGCAAGCTGGTAGAGCATTCCACATTTTAATAGTACGGCAGATGTATGAATCGCCAAAACATTTAGTACGAGTTGGTACATCCGCCACGGTATACATATGCATTTTGCAACCAGTGCGTGTTGTCCTGTAACGGAAAGAGGAAGGGGGAATAATGTTAAAAAGCTCTTCAGAGCACTGTCCATAGTATAGGCGGTAAAATACGCTCAACGATGCCACTCTGCAAAGTTGCAACGGCTCCAAGGTTTTATTGAGTTTTTCGTTCGTTTAGATGTTTAAATAATAACTATGAAATCACGTAACGACCCACCACTAGCACATAATGTCGTCGTCGAAGTTTCTCGTTCGTCAGAAAATATACAGCGCCTTCTGGTGGCGAATGTATAATCAATTGACATACTTATTGATAAACAAATGTAATGATTTACAAATATATTATTTAATTTAAAACTATAATTAATGGTAAATTATTTAGATGCGTCAACATATTGTTTTAATTATTTAAGCATACACTCAGATCTTTCAAAAGCGTAGTACATATTACTATATAATCTGTGGTCTAAAGGTAAAAGGTACTCTGTGAATATTACACATTGATGGATGTCAGCGAACGTGGGCCTTGGGCCTTATTCCGAGTTTGCAACCGCTAATCACGACAAGACGTTGCGCAAACTATAAATATGGAAATATAAACTCTATTCCAATGGTTATATAGTGTGTATTAGGTTGGCTATTATAATGGCGCCATCTTGAAATACACGAATTCTTCGCAAATTTGAACATGTATGGAGCATTGGAATTTCAACTTTATAATTAACAGGATAGAACTTACATTTCAATACCCGTACTTTACGCAAAATGCGCGACGGTGAACGTGTCAAAACTCGGAATAAAGCCCCTTATTCCGAGTTTGCAACCGCTAATCACGACAAGACGTTGCGCAAACTATAAATATGGAAATATAAGCTCTATTTCAATGGTTATATGTATAGTATGTAGGTTTGCTATTATAATGCCGCCATCTTGAAATACACGAATTCTTCGCAAGTTTAAACATGTATGGAGCATTGGAATTTCAACTTTATAATTAACAGGATAGAACTTACATTTCAATATCCGTTGTTTACGCAAAATGCGCGACGGTGAACGTGTCAAAATTCGGAATAAAGCCCCAGCTGGTAATATTCCACACTGAACAATGGGCGTTTTCGTTTTTTTTTGTTAGCGTGGCGCATCGTTGTTATCAAATGGGCATCCCTTGCCGGCATCGTTTTTTAGTTTTTTTGCTACAACATGAATGAACAAAAAAAACTTCTTAAAGCCTGAAGGGAATTTTTTAATTTTCTAACAATAAAAACATACCCTATAGGTTAAAATAAACATGTACCCTATAGGTTGTGAAAAAAAAACTATTATTAGATTAACATTTTGTGAGTCAAAACAAAACGCGAGATCTTATCCGATGCCGATGCCCATGGTTGTTGCGGTGCCGTACGGAAACGAAACGCGAGATGTTGCGCCGATGCCGATGCCGCGGTCGATGCGCTGTGGTACGCTCGGAAACGAAACGCGAGATATTGCGCCGATGCCGGTGCCGATGCCGCGGTCGATGCGCTGTGGTACGCTCGGAAACGAAACGCGAGATGTTGCGCCGCGGTGCCGCGGTCGATGCGGTACGGTCGCTCGAAAACGAAACGCGAGTTGCGCCGATGCCGATGCCGGGGACGATGCGATGCGGCATCCGTTTTCTCGGCACCGAAAGTGGAAGTCATGGATGCACGGCATGGCATCCGATGCCGGCTTCGTTGATTGAAAAACGCCCACCTCTATTCCATACGTAGTCAGTGCGTAGTAGTGGTAGTACTCTATTTTATAGACATGGGCGTTTTCGTATTTTTTTGGCATCGATGCGCATCGTTGTCATCAAATCGGCATCCGATGCCGGCATCGTTTTTTAGTTTTTTTGCTACAGCATGAATGGACAAAAAAGCTTCTTAAAGCCTGAAGGGAATTTTATTATTTCCTAATAATAAAAAAAATGTGTGGGGGGGGGGCAACCCCAAAAATGTGTTCTCTGTAAACCCCCCAACCCCCCCCCCCCTTCTGAAATGTACGAAATAGGAGTAGAAAATAAATAAATACATAATTTTTCTTTTTGTCGGTTTTAACCCCCCCTCCTGAAATAATAATAAATATTTAATGTACGACGGACATGGGCACATTATAATATAGTGAAATAAAAAAAAATACATGACATCAAAAACATTATTTTTTAATAAATACGTACCCAATAGGAGTTGAATAAAATAAACAACTAATTAACATAATTAATAAAAAAAACAAACTAATTAACATTTTGTGAGTCAAAACAGTTGCGGTGCCGTACGTTCGGAAACGAAACGCGAGATGTTGCGCCGATGCCGCGGTCGATGCGCTGTCGTACGCTCGGAAACGAAACGCCGGGGACGATGCGATGCGGCATCCGTTTTCTCGGCACCGAAACTGGAAGTCAACCCGCATCGTTGCGCGGCATCTCTTACTGGCATCCGATGCCGGCATCGTTGATTGAAAAACGCCCACCTCTACTATTTTATCTGTGGATAGTACTCTATCTATTAACTATTTTATCTGTGGTTGGTGAACGCGTAGTTTTTGGTTGTTTCGAGATTTTTGTTATTTAAAATACTTCTAAACTGTTTTTCTTTATGTATATAGTAGTGTAAACAGTTAATAGTTTGTGTTAATTGTTAGTTCGTGCTTTGGTAAGTAATTAGTCTCAAGTTTTATGTAAATATATATATATTTGAGGATGTAGTCATTTGTTTTTTATTTTTTCAAATCTAATGAGTGAGTTGCCGGGTCCCGGAGGTGGTGATGAAACTGGGTTTCCACTCATTTCATCTCCGGCTGCATATGAGGATGTTATAGATTCACCTACAATAAAAAAGATACAGGGTTTCAACAAATAAAATAAAATAAAACGTAATAAAAAAAGATTAGGTAGCTCTATTAGAAAACATCATAAGTCATCATCCAAATTAATAAATAAAATGATTGATGTGGATATGGATGCTGAAAAAACTAAGGAGGATAAAAATGTTGTTAAACATAATTAAGAAACTGTAAATTCTGTTAGACAATTTTATAAGAAATTATTGTTCATATAAAGAAAATGGAGGAAAATATAAACACTAGCCTAAATCCTATTTTGTGTGGTCGTTTTTTAAGTACATTAAATATTAATAACATAATTGATAGAAGTATTGAGAAAATTTGTAGAAATCTTATTTCTTTATCATTCTTGTCAGCTACATATGCCAACTGTTTTAAAAAAAATTAACTGCTTGGTTTAAAATTATATAAAGCTTTTATTCCTACTTATTCTATTACGAAAATGGGTGTTGTGAAAGGCATTCCCATAGATTTATCACAGGAGGATATTCAGGACCATAGCCACTCAACCGTCCAGTGCGGACCAGCCAAGCTAGCTCTAACGTCCGACGTTTGCGCGGTCAAGCGCTTCAAAATTGTATGCCCCTAGCAAAGCATCTTATGCTGAGATACTTAATCCTTCTCCCAAAACTTCTTATAAAAATACAATATTTAGGAAAATTCGTGTTCTTCCGACCTTCTCCCAAGGATATGAATCATAAAGCTCATTATGAAATAGTGAAAGATATTTCTTCTTCATTTCCCAATGGTATGTATGTATGTATGTATCATCACGGGTGCCATACGGCGCCCGAGACCGCCTAGACGGCCCCAGGGTACCCAGCGGAGGGGTTTTAATCCCACCTCGTCGTAGCCAATGGTATGAGTCTACACCGAACAAGTGGCTAGCTCGTTGCGATGTTTTGAATAGACTCAATAAAAATATTTTCCAATAAATTTCCCAATGGTCATGCATTAATTAACAATATATCATAGCACTCATTGCAAGTTGAATGCTGTGATCCCCCTTTAAATCTTCGTAGATCATTTTTAGCAAATAGAGTTTTTTTAGAACTATTCAATACTCTTATCATCCATTATTTTATAAAATTAAGGAACTGGAAGTATTTACTCGTACTAAACAATACTGGTTTAACAAAAATGTTCCCTTATTAGTAAAGAGTTGTTTAAGATTTAAAAAGCTTAAAGCTCCTACTTTTCATTCTTCTAAAATTGAACTTTTTAATACCTCATTAGATGTAATTAATTATTCTCCTCAAATTCCAAATTCTGTTAAATTTTGGGGTAGATAAAGAAGATTGCTATGCAGACAAACATTTTCAGCGCATAATGAATACAAAATGGCAAGGTTGGTCTACTATTTACTCTGATGCTTCCAAACTAAATCCCGTTGGCTGTGTGGGTGTTGGTTTATTTCATCCAAATAGGGATGGGTAAATTTCATGAAATTATTCAAGCATTTAAATTTTTCGGAAAAAAATCATTTGGTGTTGAAAATTTCACGTTTGATGTGAAAAATATTTTTCTTATAAAAATGTGTATATATGTATGTGTACACTATTCTTAATAATACAATAGTCTGATTTATTAAAAGTTAAATTATTTTACAATCTATCGAATTAACAAAATTATATAATTTTGTATATTTTTAAAATTATACTAAAAAAACATAATCTACGAGGAACTTAATAACATAAAAAGGACTTAATCTGGTGAAAATGTTAAAAAAAAAAAGTGTGTTTATACAATATAGTTAATTATTGTATTGTCTTTCATATCCTAAAAATCGTCAAATCCAGAATGCAGACTACATCCTATACTCCAGTTGTACACAGTAGCTCTCTCTTCCTCCTATTCTTAAGTCCGAAGTTCGAAGATTAGACATGATCTAAGTTGTCCACAGGCAATTCACTGGTTTTCTAAACAAAAAATATTTGATGAACCTGCGGCAGTCTGGCTTTTGATTGTCTCATAGCACCAACTCTGCTATAGATGACAAAACAAATGCTATGGATGAGAAAAAACTAACACTGCTTGTTCTGTTGGACTCTATATTTTTTAACTCTATTCAACAACGCCAATTAACTGTGTACATCATGGTATTCTCATTGGTTATCTTCGTTCACTAAATATTTCTCCTACTGCGGCACAGTGGTTCGATTCCTATCTTTGCGAACGCAGGTAGCGCATACGGGTAGACAATGTCTTTTCGGATTGGTGCTCCTTGGGTCACCTGCATAGACCCGCAGGGTGGGGTGTTATCTTCTTTTCGGTTTTCATAAATGCAATGGTTCAAGTAATAAACTTCAGTTCCTATCATCTGTATGACGATGACTAGCAATCGCTTTGAAATAAGCGACGTAAATGCCGTGAATACCAATGTGAATAGCGATTTGGAGGCTATTCGGGTACGTTCGCAAAGTCTCGGTATTCTAGTCAACTATTGGTTCTAAACACATGCTGAGGAGATTGTATTTGGGAGGCATCCTCCAGCATTATTTAATAATTTACCATTTCCCTTTTGCCAACATGCTAAGAAGCTTGCTTTACACATGTCCTCCGATCTTTCCAGGAACTACTTCGTTGCTGATATTTGTAAACACATTTTCGCCAGTATGCATTCGCTGAAGCGTTCCCAATGTCGGCCACATCATGTCCTGCATGAGAGTGTGTCCTTTGACAATTTTTCACATCAGTCTTATCCTAAAGTTGCAGCACGGCCACTTCAAGACAAGACTCATGTCTTGTCATGAGTTTTGTCTTGCTTGAGGTATTGGGTGTAATAAATATGTATATCTCGGTGCCCGCGACATTGCTTAACTTTTTTTAATCTTTTAAAAAAAGTTTCCAGTAAAAAAAAGGGAATTACGTGAAAATATGCATATATGATAGAGGGAATTTTGGGAACGTGGGAATTGTAAAAAGTAGTCAAATGTAAAGGTTGGAAAATGCTATAAGAGAAAGTATGCTATAACGTGGGAATTTTAAAAAAAGTATTTCTACATGACAGAAATTGAAAATTCCTACTTTTTAAAAAGTGGGAAAAAATATTTTTCCACACTTTTTTATAAAATGGGATTTTTTTCCAACTAAAATATAATTTTTTCGTCACGTGGGGCTTTTTCCTTCTTTTTAAAAAAGTGGGACTTTATAAAAAATCCCACTAAAAATCATTTGGTCGTCAAGTTGTGACGTATTCCCTCGGGGAAGTCGGAACCGAGAAAACCGTCGTAAAACAAAAGAGATATATATTATTTGAAGCTATTAAAATTTCTAAGGGTTCGTCAAGAAAACAACAGATTCATGTATGATATTTATTAAACCGTTCCGAATTTTTATACTTAAAATCAAATTTAAAAAAAACTTACAAAAGGTGAATAAAATAATCATATAAATAAAACATGCTTAAAAAAGTCCACACTGTATGAATTTTACTTAATTTAAAAATAATGACAAACAAAAAAAAAAGTATATAGAATTAAAAATAATTAAAATAAGCTGGGTAAAAAATTACATCAAAATAGCCTAAATAAAGTTGGGGTGACTAATCGCTTGGTTGGTTGGTTGGCGACTCATTCTCTTGGCTGATTACAAAGCTAGTGGTTACTTCCAAATTGTGGAAAGAAAGTTACTTAAATAAAATTGTAAATAAAATAAATTGTAACATAGGGTAGTGTTAAGGTAGGTTTGACTACTTATCGCAACAGCGGCTCGAGAATCCCTCCAGAAAGATACATCAGAAACTTTATTAAAATATTTCAGCAGGTTGGCATACTGCAGCCCTAACCGTACAGCCGGATGGTTCTGTAAGTAATAACCAATATTCAAATAAACTTCAATAAGATTTTAAATAAGTGACTTTAAAATTTACTTATAGGGGTTCCTCCATTATGACACCCATGGATATGTACTTTTAAATTGCATTTAAACCCTAACATTCATTTAAAATAACAAATAATAATAGGTGGAAAATTAGTATAACTAGATCTTACATGTAGGTGCTGCCATTGTAACGCACAAAATAAAAGTTAAATAAAAACAATACAATAAAATTTAATACTCACAATCACGGCGAAATTTGTATATTGCCCATCAATTAGGGTGAAATAGTAGTATTAACCCGCAAAAACTTGAACACCAAGTATTTAACACCAAGACAGTTTTTGTTGAAAATATTTTTAAAAAATCACGAAGTAAGATAAATTACCATAATTATTCTTCTTAATATTGATAATTAAGAGTAAATTAATAAGATGTAGTAAGATTGTAAAACATATTTATATTAATAACAACAGTCGATCGTCGTTATGACAAAATAAAAATCCATCTACCCCACACAAAATTAATAATTTAGAAAGGTAATACTATAAAAATATTTATAAAATTTTGATGTGATTATTACATTATATTATTATTAGATGATAATTTAATTAATTAGAGATGAATATATTAAATTATTTATAAAAAATAAAAACTAGGGATAATTTTTGTTGTGGCTGACGAACCTATGTTCTTTGGCCACAATTAAATAGATGACAACTAACATCAAATGGTCAACTTGTTTATTTACAAATTGTTATCAGTACGGTTAATTCAGTAATTAATTAATTGGACAGCAATAAAGAAAGAAATAAAAATATAAGTATAGTAAATTGGTGAGTGAGGAACTACAAAAAAATATATGTTACAAAGTAAGACTTAAAATAAATTGGAATTTTTCCCACTTAAAAAAGTTGAAATATTCAATTTGATTACTATGGGACTCTTCCCTACTTTTTAAAAGTGAGAATTTTCTCCCATTTTTTCAAAAAGTTATAATTTTCCCCACTTTTTCATTAAGTGGGAATTATTCCCACTTTTTCAAAAGTTTTTAATTTTTCCCTACTTTATTTATAGGGTAGAAAGTTTTCCTTTCTTTTTCATTAAGTGGGAATTTTTCCCATCGTCACCATAATGTGCTAGCAAAAAGTCACGCCAGATCATTTTGACAATTGGCCGTGCTAAGGCTGATGTTTACTCAAGATCTACTTAATACGTTTGTGATATGTAGACGTTTTGTCTTTGGCCTGCGCAAGTATATTAAGATAATATTATATCTATTTCATTTTTAGCGGAAGCAAGGTATCTCGAAAAAGCAAGACTCGGTAACTTTTTTTCTATATAATTTTACGCAATAAAATCCAATTATAATTTAAATAATGAATTTTCATAATATAAAACATATTTACTTAGTACAAAAAAAATAATGGAAGTTTTAATACATGCGTAAAATCATTACAATTCGGAGTTTATTAGAACAAAAATATATTTCACTCGATTTGAAATTTTTGTGTCCTTTGACAATTTTTCACATCAGTCTTATCCTAAAGTTGCAGCACGGCCACTTCAAGACAAGACTCATGTCTTGTCATGAGTTTTGTCTTGCTTGAGGTATTGGGTGTAATAAATATGTATATCTCGGTGCCCGCGACATTGCTTAACTTTTTTTAATCTTTTAAAAAAAGTTTCCAGTAAAAAAAAGGGAATTACGTGAAAATATGCATATATGATAGAGGGAATTTTGGGAACGTGGGAATTGTAAAAAGTAGTCAAATGTAAAGGTTGGAAAATGCTATAAGAGAAAGTATGCTATAACGTGGGAATTTTAAAAAAAGTATTTCTACATGACAGAAATTGAAAATTCCTACTTTTTAAAAAGTGGGAAAAAATATTTTTCCACACTTTTTTATAAAATGGGATTTTTTTCCAACTAAAATATAATTTTTTCGTCACGTGGGGCTTTTTCCTTCTTTTTAAAAAAGTGGGACTTTATAAAAAATCCCACTAAAAATCATTTGGTCGTCAAGTTGTGACGTATTCCCTCGGGGAAGTCGGAACCGAGAAAACCGTCGTAAAACAAAAGAGATATATATTATTTGAAGCTATTAAAATTTCTAAGGGTTCGTCAAGAAAACAACAGATTCATGTATGATATTTATTAAACCGTTCCGAATTTTTATACTTAAAATCAAATTTAAAAAAAACTTACAAAAGGTGAATAAAATAATCATATAAATAAAACATGCTTAAAAAAGTCCACACTGTATGAATTTTACTTAATTTAAAAATAATGACAAACAAAAAAAAAAGTATATAGAATTAAAAATAATTAAAATAAGCTGGGTAAAAAATTACATCAAAATAGCCTAAATAAAGTTGGGGTGACTAATCGCTTGGTTGGTTGGTTGGCGACTCATTCTCTTGGCTGATTACAAAGCTAGTGGTTACTTCCAAATTGTGGAAAGAAAGTTACTTAAATAAAATTGTAAATAAAATAAATTGTAACATAGGGTAGTGTTAAGGTAGGTTTGACTACTTATCGCAACAGCGGCTCGAGAATCCCTCCAGAAAGATACATCAGAAACTTTATTAAAATATTTCAGCAGGTTGGCATACTGCAGCCCTAACCGTACAGCCGGATGGTTCTGTAAGTAATAACCAATATTCAATTAAACTCCTAATAAAATAAACTTCAATAAGATTTTAAATAAGTGACTTTAAAATTTACTTATAGGGGTTCCTCCATTATGACACCCATGGATATGTACTTTTAAATTGCATTTAAACCCTAACATTCATTTAAAATAACAAATAATAATAGGTGGAAAATTAGTATAACTAGATCTTACATGTAGGTGCTGCCATTGTAACGCACAAAATAAAAGTTAAATAAAAACAATACAATAAAATTTAATACTCACAATCACGGCGAAATTTGTATATTGCCCATCAATTAGGGTGAAATAGTAGTATTAACCCGCAAAAACTTGAACACCAAGTATTTAACACCAAGACAGTTTTTGTTGAAAATATTTTTAAAAAATCACGAAGTAAGATAAATTACCATAATTATTCTTCTTAATATTGATAATTAAGAGTAAATTAATAAGATGTAGTAAGATTGTAAAACATATTTATATTAATAACAACAGTCGATCGTCGTTATGACAAAATAAAAATCCATCTACCCCACACAAAATTAATAATTTAGAAAGGTAATACTATAAAAATATTTATAAAATTTTGATGTGATTATTACATTATATTATTATTAGATGATAATTTAATTAATTAGAGATGAATATATTAAATTATTTATAAAAAATAAAAACTAGGGATAATTTTTGTTGTGGCTGACGAACCTATGTTCTTTGGCCACAATTAAATAGATGACAACTAACATCAAATGGTCAACTTGTTTATTTACAAATTGTTATCAGTACGGTTAATTCAGTAATTAATTAATTGGACAGCAATAAAGAAAGAAATAAAAATATAAGTATAGTAAATTGGTGAGTGAGGAACTACAAAAAAATATATGTTACAAAGTAAGACTTAAAATAAATTGGAATTTTTCCCACTTAAAAAAGTTGAAATATTCAATTTGATTACTATGGGACTCTTCCCTACTTTTTAAAAGTGAGAATTTTCTCCCATTTTTTCAAAAAGTTATAATTTTCCCCACTTTTTCATTAAGTGGGAATTATTCCCACTTTTTCAAAAGTTTTTAATTTTTCCCTACTTTATTTATAGGGTAGAAAGTTTTCCTTTCTTTTTCATTAAGTGGGAATTTTTCCCATCGTCACCATAATGTGCTAGCAAAAAGTCACGCCAGATCATTTTGACAATTGGCCGTGCTAAGGCTGATGTTTACTCAAGATCTACTTAATACGTTTGTGATATGTAGACGTTTTGTCTTTGGCCTGCGCAAGTATATTAAGATAATATTATATCTATTTCATTTTTAGCGGAAGCAAGGTATCTCGAAAAAGCAAGACTCGGTAACTTTTTTTCTATATAATTTTACGCAATAAAATCCAATTATAATTTAAATAATGAATTTTCATAATATAAAACATATTTACTTAGTACAAAAAAAATAATGGAAGTTTTAATACATGCGTAAAATCATTACAATTCGGAGTTTATTAGAACAAAAATATATTTCACTCGATTTGAAATTTTTCATATATTTTACATATTTTTAATTTCATTGAAATGAAATTTTTCATTGACCCATCCCTACATCCAAATTACAATATAGTTGTTATAAAAAAATGTCCTCCTGAAACCTCAGTTTTCACTGGGGAATGTATAGGTATACTAGAAGCTATTAAATTATGTAGATTGGATAAGGTTATAGTTTTTCCTGATAGTTTAAGTGTGTGACGAAGTCCTACCTACAGGTATAAATTGGCTGTGAGGTAATGGAAACAACGTACATACAATAAAAATAAATATATATTAAAAGTAACCTAACTATTATATACAATTTTTTTATAAAGAGAGAGAGAGATATAAAAGAATGGGTTCTATCAACATCCAGATTATGTCATGGGAAGAATGCTACTGCCCTGATTAAGCGACGATCGGGGAGGGCAGCGTCCAACGTCCTTCAGTGGCAGGCCAGGCTCCGGGCAGCGGTCGGCTATGGCCGGCTATGGCAGGCCGTGATCTGCCGAGCAGACGGTGTCCAGGCTCCGGAAGAAGAATCCAGGCTATGACCAGCTGGGATGTCTGAAGACGGTAGCAGACAGGGCTTCAGAAAAAAAGGTTCCAGGCCAGGTTCTGCCGTAGAGATTTTTCTACCTCGGAATTGATTCCTGAAATCATTCGAAGGGAAGCCTAAGCATACTGCTTCCAGCTCTCGTTGTCTTCAGTTTTTGGCAGGGCAGCAACAATAATTGTGCATTGCGTAAAACTGCAGGACGGAGGCTGGGGTGCAGTGCTAGACAGACGCACGGACACAGTACAATCTTTATATAATTCTATTGAACCCTAAAAACGTCCCTATGAAAGTACTGTATAATTAACTCACCAAATTAATGTTGGAACTCCGAACTTTGTGCGTCACTATTATATGTTTTTGTAACGAACAAATTATTACAAACACACACTCGCGATGTTAGCAATTTATCAAATGGCCTGCGGTACTCTGACCGCGGCCTATTTATCTGATTTTTAAGTAATACGTTACTTCGACTTGTAAAATGCATTTATTTAAACTACCTGCCTCTTTTGCATTTTGCACTTTTGCAAAGGGTAATTTTAAATTCTAAACTATCCGTTCCATTTCGCGGACTGCCATACATTTTGGAACATCAAAAGTAACGTTCCGTTACATTACCCCGCGCGTCCCCCAAGGATTTTTTTAATCATTTTATTTCATGAATAAAAAAAATCCTTAGTTCGCCACATGAGAACTAATTTTACACACTCATACTAACCTTCCACTATGCCTGTCATACCTCAATCATTCAGCCCTGGCCGCAGTAACATTCATATTATTATTACTGTGGCGTCCTAATATACTGTGGGAATAAGATGATGTAATAATCAAACTATTCGTACTAGTCTCAAGTTTAAAAATTAAAGTAAATGAGTAATGTAATTATTAAAATGTTTTATTTATTTATGTTAGGGCAGATATTAGAGACCCCTTCAACTCATCAAAAGGATTATCAGCCTCAGTTACTACAGAACTGGGGCAAATATCAGAGACCCTTTTGTTCATTGAAAGGATTATCAGCCTTACACACTACAGAACTGGGACAGATATTAGAGACCCTTTCATTTCAATAGAAGGATTATCAGCCTCAGTCACGACAGGACTGGGGCCGATATTAGAGACCCTTCCAATAATTAAAAGGATTATCCGCCACAGTTGACCAAACAAAAGGTGGTCCATTTTTATTAACATCCACGAATATCATCGCAGAAATCAATCCCCGATTCTAAAATATCCTCATCATGTAAAACTTGAGAAAGTTTCACTGCCTGCTTACGCAGTTCCTGCACACTATCAGTAGGTACACTTCCTCTAATAATAACTTCGCACAATAGTTCTGGTTTTTGAAGACTTAAATATCCAATAGGTTTTGTGAGCACAGTTACTTTCATAGAGAGTTTACAAAAACTAATCCGTCCTGTTACAAATAATGAATATAACGTATTCTTTACTTAAAACAAAAAAAACAAGGCTAAAAAAATTAAGAAAAATCAAAAATATGGAGAAAAAAAAAAAACTTTAAAATAACACACAAACATTAAAATATTTACAAAAAATCATTGTGTATTTTTCTTAATTAAAATTATCAATAGCAAAAAAAAATTTTTTTTTAAAATAAAAATGTGTTATTAAAAAAAAATATTCTAAAATAAAATACAATTAAAATATTTACAAGATCCCGGTTTGCCTCGGATTCGAACCGGGGTGCACGACAATATAGCGTTGTCGGCTATCTATATGGGCTAGGAGTCCGCCCTGACGTTAGTCGCCTTATACGACACCCTGTCTCGTGATTGGGTTGGTGCTATTCGATCCCGGCCACCACACGGGGATTACAAAAAAAATACACACAAAAAAAACAAAGAAAACGTTTTACAAAAACGACACAATACACAATAAAAAATAATATAACCTGGATGTTAACGAATTTATGCTAAAAATGTAGCTATAAAAACCACGTTGGGCGCCAATTTATGTGACGAAGTCCTACCTACAGGTATAAATTGGCTGTGAGGTAATGGAAACAACGTACATACAATAGAAATAAATATATATTAAAAGTAACCTAACTATTATATACAATTTTTTTATAAAGAGAGAGAGAGATATAAAAGAATGGGTTCTATCAACATCCAGATTATGTCATGGGAAGAATGCTACTGCCCTGATTAAGCGACGATCGGGGAGGGCAGCGTCCAACGTCCTTCAGTGGCAGGCCAGGCTCCGGGCAGCGGTCGGCTATGGCCGGCTATGGCAGGCCGTGATCTGCCGAGCAGACGGTGTCCAGGCTCCGGAAGAAGAATCCAGGCTATGACCAGCTGGGATGTCTGAAGACGGTAGCAGACAGGGCTTCAGAAAAAAAGGTTCCAGGCCAGGTTCTGCCGTAGAGATTTTTCTACCTCGGAATTGATTCCTGAAATCATTCGAAGGGAAGCCTAAGCATACTGCTTCCAGCTCTCGTTGTCTTCAGTTTTTGGCAGGGCAGCAACAATAATTGTGCATTGCGTAAAACTGCAGGACGGAGGCTGGGGTGCAGTGCTAGACAGACGCACGGACACAGTACAATCTTTATATAATTCTATTGAACCCTAAAAACGTCCCTATGAAAGTACTGTATAATTAACTCACCAAATTAATGTTGGAACTCCGAACTTTGTGCGTCACTATTATATGTTTTTGTAACGAACAAATTATTACAAACACACACTCGCGATGTTAGCAATTTATCAAATGGCCTGCGGTACTCTGACCGCGGCCTATTTATCTGATTTTTAAGTAATACGTTACTTCGACTTGTAAAATGCATTTATTTAAACTACCTGCCTCTTTTGCATTTTGCACTTTTGCAAAGGGTAATTTTAAATTCTAAACTATCCGTTCCATTTCGCGGACTGCCATACATTTTGGAACATCAAAAGTAACGTTCCGTTACAAGTGGATTACAAGCAATCATTTTAAAGCGAGTAGTCATAATCCTATTATATATAATATTAAAAAGCAATTATTTGAATATTGTTATTTAAATATAATTCTTGCTTGGATCCCTGGTCATTCCAATATAAGTGGTAATGAAAGGGCTGACAAATGTGCTAAGGAAGCTGTTTTATGTGGGGATAGAGATACTTCTATTAATTATGCTCATGATATTTTAGCACTACCCAAAATTTATATAAACAATTCATGGAACAAAAAGTGGAAATCAACTAGCAGTATAGATAGGGACTTTTATTCAAAAATTTAACCAAATATTCTAGTAAAACCCTGGTTTTTTACATTCAAAATAAGTAAATAACTTCAATTATATGTCATATGCGATTAGGTTTTTGTTGTACTCCTGTATTTTTACATAAAATCCGTGTTAGGGACTCATCCATATGTGAATGTGGTTTAGATGAAGAAGATGACTTAAACCACATGCTTTTTAAGTGCCCTTTATATAACCGAGAGAGTTTAAAAAAAAATATATGTAAGTCATTTTTAATGCCTTAAATATATCTTGTTTACTTAGATTATGTCATATGAAGTACTTTATCATTTAATGTGTTTTTTAAGAGAGAATAATATTAAGTTATAGTTTGTTAATGTAGGAATTTTATTTAGTATATTAGATTATTTTTATTGGTAATTAGTTTGTATTTATTGGTGATCTATATTACTTAATTGTAAAGTATATATATATATATATATTGTTGTTGTTCCAGCTTAGTTAGTTCAGAGAAGTAGTTTAAAGAGTTAGTTTTAGTAAAACAAGAAACCTTTTCGAAGTATCGCGGTAAAGCGATTTTAAGTTTTAAATTATACACTGACGTGACACTGGCAGAAATGTGCAAGTTGCACGAGTTGCCATAATAAAAGAAAACATATGACATATGACATTTAATATTAATAATATTATATTTAGATAATATTATTAATATTAAATTAATCCTAGGAACATAATTATTAGTACTGTCTTTATTAATCAATTTTTGGGATAAGGTGAAGAATGTAGAAGAATAAAAAGTGAATATCTCAGAATTTATCTTTCTACGGTGTATCACTCAGTATCATCATTTGTCAGGGACGAAAAAAGAAAGTATGACCGTACAGCCCGCGCAGTCAGAGGAGTCAGAGGACGAGGCGAGCGGGTGGCCGCACGACCGCGCGCGCCGCCGCCAGTACCAGCTGCTGCTGGAGCGCTGCGACGTGCTGCGCCAGGACAACGAGCGCCTGCTTCACCGCATAGCCGAGGCGCGCGGTGCCGCGCGGCGCTACCGGCGCGACGTGGCGCTGCTGGCGGCGCGGCTGCAACGCCACCAGCCGCGCCGCCAGCCGCGCCACCCGCCGCGCCGTCGCCCGCGCCCCGACCCCAAGCCTGCCGTATGTATCCCCAGTCATATCATTATCATATTCAACATTACTTAAACCTAAAAAAATACTACAATCTTACACAATTCCAAAGGCTCAACCAGGGGAGGATCCAGGACTGATTTTGTTGTGTGGGGGCTTTTGACAAGCTTTTTCCACGAAAATAAATAAAGCTATATGAGAGAGACATTGTTCTTAGCTATCCATGGACTCTTCACACGGGTGTGGGTCCATCACATGCATTCCTCTTTCAACTTTCTAGTCCAGTCTCCAATAGACATAAAATTAATTTCCGTGGGACTTATCTCCGCCATACATACTACTTGTATGTACTTGTTTGGACTTTGGTATGTTCTCCTGAACACAAAAAGTGCGGTTGTGACTTCCTAGGGGTATGGAGGGGGGAGCAGTGACGTAGCAAAGATGGCGGTCCGGCCATTCTATTAAGCTATACGACATATCTAGAGAACTACTAAACCGATTTACCTAAACAAGGTGTCTAATGAAAGATCATGAAATGTACTTTATTTAACTTCATACATACGTTCATGTAGAGCTAATAACAATAGAAATAAATTAAAAAAATACTCTTTAAAAAAAGACCATTTTTTTAAATGAAAATTGCTCGGTAACCGTTAGGCATAATTGTGTTAAATGAGTTTTATATAAAACGTATGGCTACTTTTATCAGCTTTTTAATAAACGTTAAATCAATACATTAGAGTAATAAACAACAAAGCTATACTCGTGTTTGTAAGCCGAGTGCTGATACGCGTAATATCAAATTGATGTAACTGCTGGCCCGTAGGCCAGTCATATTCAAACGTGATGTAAAGCTGAATTTTTGGTATCTTATTTGGACCTAAGGGGAGTGTAAAAATATGTATTGCAAGCAAACAAAAAATTGTTCTACCTGCATAATACGTAAAAAACTGCAAAATTTTGGACTTTTTTCAGTTCTATGCAGTTAAATTTCAAAGCTATAGGTTTTTTTTTAAATATTAGTTTCTATTATCAGTTTTAAAGTAGGTATATTAAATTTGAACATAGCATGATTCGGAGCAACCGATCATGCTATGTGAGAAATTAAGTTTTAGTACATTTAATTTGTAAGTACAGTTTGTCACGGTCTGGGTGTTTATAATATATAATAATAAGTATTATATCATTGTTTCAGGTACACATAGTACAAGCCTAGAGCTTAGTTTGTGAACAAAGCAATATGTGCAAATTATCCATATAAAAAAAATATATAATTACCTTTCATTAAGCGCGAAACAGGGTCTATAAACCTTATGGTTCTCTTGTAATCGTAAAAAAAATGCAATATACTAGTTTTAAATTATACCTACCCCTGTGGCCTACCCTAATTTAAATTGTGGGCATTCGGGGGAAAAAAGATAAAGTTATTAAGTCATTGACATTTACTGACACACATTTACACAAAATAATTAAAATGTTACAAACAAATAAATTTAACTTTTTTTGGTGTAATTGTTGAGGCAACCTTAGACAACATACCCTCCTCCAACGTTGTAGCAGTTGTACGATATATTGTTCTTCGTTGTCAGATTCGTTTATTATAATTGTAGGGACATTTTAGTATGACTTGCCCTGACAGAAATGACAGAGAACAGAGCACTTTTGCTCTGTTCTCTGGGACGTGCCACCTCGTCCAAAGCACTCTTCGCGGCACTTGTAACAAATTAGTTGGCTAAGATGGCTTGAGGAGTTGGGTCTTTCGAAGAAGTAATGAGTAGCAGTCCCTACTGGTACCTGTTGTTGTACCAGTTGGTTGGTTCTTTGTCTCCTCTCAAACAGTCCCGAGTCTGGTGGTACGAGTATGTTCGATATGCATATTAAGCTGCAGCCTCTTCAGTTGGGGACCAGATGAACTTTACATCGCGAGTTTCTTAACCGCGAGTCCCAAAAGTGACAAGAAGTTTATTTCCAGCAGCGGCGACTATTTCTTCGTGAATCAGGCTATACGAAAATGGTAGCCACCTCAACCAATTGCAGATGTTTTGGAGGACGCATAACTTTTTCATCTTCCCATGCCCGAAAAGGACAGAAGTAGGCAGCGTATTGATGCAGCGAAATAATATTTGAATATATAACATTAATTAAGTTATATTATTCATTATTTACTGTTGCATACACCAATATGTAAGCACTTTATAACCTATCAATAACATTCGATTCAGTGCTTTGTCACAAAAAAAAGTGTTTTTACAAACGCGACAAGGTGCTACTGGTAACATATTGATGCACGCTGTGCTCACTTTTATAGTGCAATATAGAGTTAATTAATCCATTTATTGAAAGTGTTGTAGTAAAAACTGCTAATAAATGATGACAATAAGCGGCACATGCTTAGCTTGCTTTATTTGAATCCCTCATTTTCAATGAAGTGAAGAAAGTAGATTTATTCGCTAAGGATTAGAAAACAGTGCCTATGAAAAAGCAATATAACCATAGGCTGTAGAAGATGTTGACCTATTCTGCTAAATGGATTGGCTTCCAATGTGGATAATGTGATCTTCCAGAAAAACGGTAGGGATGGATATGACTCCTTGCAGTTTTCCTTTTCATCTTTCAATCATACAGAGCTTTGTCTTTTTTGTGTACGCGATCTGTGGTTGTGACACTTTTCTGCTCTTTTCGGGCACGAAAAGATGAAAATATGACGCGTCCTCCAAAAATACGGCTGGTTGAGGTGGTATCATTTTCTTACAGCCTGATACCACTAAGGAAGAAATTGCCACAGCAGGAAATAATCTTCTTGTAACTCTATTTGGTGGAGGATTCACCAGGGGTCTTATTCCGAGTTTGCAACCGCTAATCACGACACGTTGCGCAAACTATAAATATGGAAATATAAGCTCTATTCCAACGGTTATATAGTATGTATTAGGTTGGCTATTATAATGCCGCCAGCTATAAATACACGAATTTTTCGCAAGTTTAAACATGTATGACGCATTGGAATTTCAACTTTATAATTAACAGGATAGAACTTACATTTCAATACCCGTACTTTACGCAAAATGCGCGGAATCAAACATAAGGATTGTTTTTCGGACTTCTACAGGATCGGTTAGAGTCATAGACATAGAGTGTAAGGGCCCGATTTAGTCAATAACTTTAGCTTTATTGACTAAATCGGGCATTTCCAGATCTAGTTTGGATAATGTTTGACCAGCTAGATCACGCCCTATTGAAGTAAAGTATTTGTTTAATTCATTTAGTGAATTAGCCGGCGAATCACTTATGGTAAGCAGATCAAAACTAGTTTCCTTTTTATTGATAATTGACAAATTTCTTTAATAATATTCCACGTCACCCTATTGTTGCCGGAAGCCTATTCCTGTAATAATCTTTCTTTGCATTTTTTATAATTCTGTTGCTTGCAGCTCTATATGTAGCATACTCTAAACAGATATTGAGATCCGTAGAATTTTGTTTTGATTTTTTATAAAGTTTGTCTCTTTTGCCGATTGATTTAATTAATCCCGTGGTTATCCAAGGCTTAAGAGACCTGTATTTTTATAAAGTTTGTCTCTTTTGCCGATTGATTTAATTAATCCCGTGGTTATCCAAGGCTTAAGAGACCTGTATTTTTATAAAGTTTGTCTCTTTTGCCGATTGATTTAATTAATCCCGTGGTTATCCAAGGCTTAAGAGACCTGTATTTTTATAAAGTTTGTCTCTTTTGCCGATTGATTTAATTAATCCCGTGGTTATCCAAGGCTTAAGAGACCTGTATTTTTATAAAGTTTGTCTCTTTTGCCGATTGATTTAATTAATCCCGTGGTTATCCAAGGCTTAAGAGACCTGTATTTTTATAAAGTTTGTCTCTTTTGCCGATTGATTTAATTAATCCCGTGGTTATCCAAGGCTTAAGAGACCTGTATTTTTATAAAGTTTGTCTCTTTTGCCGATTGATTTAATTAATCCCGTGGTTATCCAAGGCTTAAGAGACCTGTATTTTTATAAAGTTTGTCTCTTTTGCCGATTGATTTAATTAATCCCGTGGTTATCCAAGGCTTAAGAGACCTGTATTTTTATAAAGTTTGTCTCTTTTGCCGATTGATTTAATTAATCCCGTGGTTATCCAAGGCTTAAGAGACCTGTATTTTTATAAAGTTTGTCTCTTTTGCCGATTGATTTAATTAATCCCGTGGTTATCCAAGGCTTAAGAGACCTGTATTTTTATAAAGTTTGTCTCTTTTGCCGATTGATTTAATTAATCCCGTGGTTATCCAAGGCTTAAGAGACCTGTATTTTTATAAAGTTTGTCTCTTTTGCCGATTGATTTAATTAATCCCGTGGTTATCCAAGGCTTAAGAGACCTGTATTTTTATAAAGTTTGTCTCTTTTGCCGATTGATTTAATTAATCCCGTGGTTATCCAAGGCTTAAGAGACCTGTATTTTTATAAAGTTTGTCTCTTTTGCCGATTGATTTAATTAATCCCGTGGTTATCCAAGGCTTAAGAGACCTGTATTTTTATAAAGTTTGTCTCTTTTGCCGATTGATTTAATTAATCCCGTGGTTATCCAAGGCTTAAGAGACCTGTATTTTTATAAAGTTTGTCTCTTTTGCCGATTGATTTAATTAATCCCGTGGTTATCCAAGGCTTAAGAGACCTGTATTTTTATAAAGTTTGTCTCTTTTGCCGATTGATTTAATTAATCCCGTGGTTATCCAAGGCTTAAGAGACCTGTATTTTTATAAAGTTTGTCTCTTTTGCCGATTGATTTAATTAATCCCGTGGTTATCCAAGGCTTAAGAGACCTGTATTTTTATAAAGTTTGTCTCTTTTGCCGATTGATTTAATTAATCCCGTGGTTATCCAAGGCTTAAGAGACCTGTATTTTTATAAAGTTTGTCTCTTTTGCCGATTGATTTAATTAATCCCGTGGTTATCCAAGGCTTAAGAGACCTGTATTTTTATAAAGTTTGTCTCTTTTGCCGATTGATTTAATTAATCCCGTGGTTATCCAAGGCTTAAGAGACCTGTATTTTTATAAAGTTTGTCTCTTTTGCCGATTGATTTAATTAATCCCGTGGTTATCCAAGGCTTAAGAGACCTGTATTTTTATAAAGTTTGTCTCTTTTGCCGATTGATTTAATTAATCCCGTGGTTATCCAAGGCTTAAGAGACCTGTATTTTTATAAAGTTTGTCTCTTTTGCCGATTGATTTAATTAATCCCGTGGTTATCCAAGGCTTAAGAGACCTGTATTTTTATAAAGTTTGTCTCTTTTGCCGATTGATTTAATTAATCCCGTGGTTATCCAAGGCTTAAGAGACCTGTATTTTTATAAAGTTTGTCTCTTTTGCCGATTGATTTAATTAATCCCGTGGTTATCCAAGGCTTAAGAGACCTGTATTTTTATAAAGTTTGTCTCTTTTGCCGATTGATTTAATTAATCCCGTGGTTATCCAAGGCTTAAGAGACCTGTATTTTTATAAAGTTTGTCTCTTTTGCCGATTGATTTAATTAATCCCGTGGTTATCCAAGGCTTAAGAGACCTGTATTTTTATAAAGTTTGTCTCTTTTGCCGATTGATTTAATTAATCCCGTGGTTATCCAAGGCTTAAGAGACCTGTATTTTTATAAAGTTTGTCTCTTTTGCCGATTGATTTAATTAATCCCGTGGTTATCCAAGGCTTAAGAGACCTGTATTTTTATAAAGTTTGTCTCTTTTGCCGATTGATTTAATTAATCCCGTGGTTATCCAAGGCTTAAGAGACCTGTATTTTTATAAAGTTTGTCTCTTTTGCCGATTGATTTAATTAATCCCGTGGTTATCCAAGGCTTAAGAGACCTGTATTTTTATAAAGTTTGTCTCTTTTGCCGATTGATTTAATTAATCCCGTGGTTATCCAAGGCTTAAGAGACCTGTATTTTTATAAAGTTTGTCTCTTTTGCCGATTGATTTAATTAATCCCGTGGTTATCCAAGGCTTAAGAGACCTGTATTTTTATAAAGTTTGTCTCTTTTGCCGATTGATTTAATTAATCCCGTGGTTATCCAAGGCTTAAGAGACCTGTATTTTTATAAAGTTTGTCTCTTTTGCCGATTGATTTAATTAATCCCGTGGTTATCCAAGGCTTAAGAGACCTGTATTTTTATAAAGTTTGTCTCTTTTGCCGATTGATTTAATTAATCCCGTGGTTATCCAAGGCTTAAGAGACCTGTATTTTTATAAAGTTTGTCTCTTTTGCCGATTGATTTAATTAATCCCGTGGTTATCCAAGGCTTAAGAGACCTGTATTTTTATAAAGTTTGTCTCTTTTGCCGATTGATTTAATTAATCCCGTGGTTATCCAAGGCTTAAGAGACCTGTATTTTTATAAAGTTTGTCTCTTTTGCCGATTGATTTAATTAATCCCGTGGTTATCCAAGGCTTAAGAGACCTGTATTTTTATAAAGTTTGTCTCTTTTGCCGATTGATTTAATTAATCCCGTGGTTATCCAAGGCTTAAGAGACCTGTATTTTTATAAAGTTTGTCTCTTTTGCCGATTGATTTAATTAATCCCGTGGTTATCCAAGGCTTAAGAGACCTGTATTTTTATAAAGTTTGTCTCTTTTGCCGATTGATTTAATTAATCCCGTGGTTATCCAAGGCTTAAGAGACCTGTATTTTTATAAAGTTTGTCTCTTTTGCCGATTGATTTAATTAATCCCGTGGTTATCCAAGGCTTAAGAGACCTGTATTTTTATAAAGTTTGTCTCTTTTGCCGATTGATTTAATTAATCCCGTGGTTATCCAAGGCTTAAGAGACCTGTATTTTTATAAAGTTTGTCTCTTTTGCCGATTGATTTAATTAATCCCGTGGTTATCCAAGGCTTAAGAGACCTGTATTTTTATAAAGTTTGTCTCTTTTGCCGATTGATTTAATTAATCCCGTGGTTATCCAAGGCTTAAGAGACCTGTATTTTTATAAAGTTTGTCTCTTTTGCCGATTGATTTAATTAATCCCGTGGTTATCCAAGGCTTAAGAGACCTGTATTTTTATAAAGTTTGTCTCTTTTGCCGATTGATTTAATTAATCCCGTGGTTATCCAAGGCTTAAGAGACCTGTATTTTTATAAAGTTTGTCTCTTTTGCCGATTGATTTAATTAATCCCGTGGTTATCCAAGGCTTAAGAGACCTGTATTTTTATAAAGTTTGTCTCTTTTGCCGATTGATTTAATTAATCCCGTGGTTATCCAAGGCTTAAGAGACCTGTATTTTTATAAAGTTTGTCTCTTTTGCCGATTGATTTAATTAATCCCGTGGTTATCCAAGGCTTAAGAGACCTGTATTTTTATAAAGTTTGTCTCTTTTGCCGATTGATTTAATTAATCCCGTGGTTATCCAAGGCTTAAGAGACCTGTATTTTTATAAAGTTTGTCTCTTTTGCCGATTGATTTAATTAATCCCGTGGTTATCCAAGGCTTAAGAGACCTGTATTTTTATAAAGTTTGTCTCTTTTGCCGATTGATTTAATTAATCCCGTGGTTATCCAAGGCTTAAGAGACCTGTATTTTTATAAAGTTTGTCTCTTTTGCCGATTGATTTAATTAATCCCGTGGTTATCCAAGGCTTAAGAGACCTGTATTTTTATAAAGTTTGTCTCTTTTGCCGATTGATTTAATTAATCCCGTGGTTATCCAAGGCTTAAGAGACCTGTATTTTTATAAAGTTTGTCTCTTTTGCCGATTGATTTAATTAATCCCGTGGTTATCCAAGGCTTAAGAGACCTGTATTTTTATAAAGTTTGTCTCTTTTGCCGATTGATTTAATTAATCCCGTGGTTATCCAAGGCTTAAGAGACCTGTATTTTTATAAAGTTTGTCTCTTTTGCCGATTGATTTAATTAATCCCGTGGTTATCCAAGGCTTAAGAGACCTGTATTTTTATAAAGTTTGTCTCTTTTGCCGATTGATTTAATTAATCCCGTGGTTATCCAAGGCTTAAGAGACCTGTATTTTTATAAAGTTTGTCTCTTTTGCCGATTGATTTAATTAATCCCGTGGTTATCCAAGGCTTAAGAGACCTGTATTTTTATAAAGTTTGTCTCTTTTGCCGATTGATTTAATTAATCCCGTGGTTATCCAAGGCTTAAGAGACCTGTATTTTTATAAAGTTTGTCTCTTTTGCCGATTGATTTAATTAATCCCGTGGTTATCCAAGGCTTAAGAGACCTGTATTTTTATAAAGTTTGTCTCTTTTGCCGATTGATTTAATTAATCCCGTGGTTATCCAAGGCTTAAGAGACCTGTATTTTTATAAAGTTTGTCTCTTTTGCCGATTGATTTAATTAATCCCGTGGTTATCCAAGGCTTAAGAGACCTGTATTTTTATAAAGTTTGTCTCTTTTGCCGATTGATTTAATTAATCCCGTGGTTATCCAAGGCTTAAGAGACCTGTATTTTTATAAAGTTTGTCTCTTTTGCCGATTGATTTAATTAATCCCGTGGTTATCCAAGGCTTAAGAGACCTGTATTTTTATAAAGTTTGTCTCTTTTGCCGATTGATTTAATTAATCCCGTGGTTATTCAAGGCTTAAGAGACCTGTATTTTTATAAAGTTTGTCTCTTTTGCCGATTGATTTAATTAATCCCGTGGTTATCCAAGGCTTAAGAGACCTGTATTTTTATAAAGTTTGTCTCTTTTGCCGATTGATTTAATTAATCCCGTGGTTATCCAAGGCTTAAGAGACCTGTATTTTTATAAAGTTTGTCTCTTTTGCCGATTGATTTAATTAATCCCGTGGTTATCCAAGGCTTAAGAGACCTGTATTTTTATAAAGTTTGTCTCTTTTGCCGATTGATTTAATTAATCCCGTGGTTATCCAAGGCTTAAGAGACCTGTATTTTTATAAAGTTTGTCTCTTTTGCCGATTGATTTAATTAATCCCGTGGTTATCCAAGGCTTAAGAGACCTGTATTTTTATAAAGTTTGTCTCTTTTGCCGATTGATTTAATTAATCCCGTGGTTATCCAAGGCTTAAGAGACCTGTATTTTTATAAAGTTTGTCTCTTTTGCCGATTGATTTAATTAATCCCGTGGTTATCCAAGGCTTAAGAGACCTGTATTTTTATAAAGTTTGTCTCTTTTGCCGATTGATTTAATTAATCCCGTGGTTATCCAAGGCTTAAGAGACCTGTATTTTTATAAAGTTTGTCTCTTTTGCCGATTGATTTAATTAATCCCGTGGTTATCCAAGGCTTAAGAGACCTGTATTTTTATAAAGTTTGTCTCTTTTGCCGATTGATTTAATTAATCCCGTGGTTATCCAAGGCTTAAGAGACCTGTATTTTTATAAAGTTTGTCTCTTTTGCCGATTGATTTAATTAATCCCGTGGTTATCCAAGGCTTAAGAGACCTGTATTTTTATAAAGTTTGTCTCTTTTGCCGATTGATTTAATTAATCCCGTGGTTATCCAAGGCTTAAGAGACCTGTATTTTTATAAAGTTTGTCTCTTTTGCCGATTGATTTAATTAATCCCGTGGTTATCCAAGGCTTAAGAGACCTGTATTTTTATAAAGTTTGTCTCTTTTGCCGATTGATTTAATTAATCCCGTGGTTATCCAAGGCTTAAGAGACCTGTATTTTTATAAAGTTTGTCTCTTTTGCCGATTGATTTAATTAATCCCGTGGTTATCCAAGGCTTAAGAGACCTGTATTTTTTAGGAAGTAACATAGTTTGTGTGTGATTAGTCAAAATTGTTGTAGATTAGAAACTAAAAATTCAGCAGCAGAATTGACATCACTATTACCATAAAATACTTCCCAATTTATGTCATTTATAGACTTTTCCATAGAACAAAGATCCATGGTAGATTTTATGGAATGTAGCTCTCGATTCTTAACGTTCATTTGATTAACTGTAACAGTATAGGAGAGTGATCTGTCAATTTGTTAAATACAATTGTGCGACTTGAATGAAGGCTTTTGAACATGAAATGACCAATACAATTGCCTTGTCTTGTGGGAATGTCTATTCCTTGCCTAAGACCATGAGAAGCAGCTACGTTAAGGTAGTCATTTGCAATACTAGATATGTTATCATTTTGTATATTAATATTAACGTCACCGGTAAGTATTAAGTTAGCGGTTTTAATATTATGTAACAGTGTATTTAAGGAATCAATATATTTTAAAGCATTTCTAAAAGCTGGCGGTCTATATGTGCAAGTGACTGCATAATCGTCGGATATGTCTAAAAGAAGACAATTTCGCTCCACCAATTTCGGTTCTGAACAACTGACAGTAAGATTAGATTTTGTGTAAGCAATAACGCCATCGTTTTGATTATGCGTTATGATTGTGGAGAAGCCATTGTAACCATCTATAGAAGGTATAGGTGAATTCGCATCGATCCAACACTCAGATAGCACAATAACATCCACCGATATTTCAAGTGTGGCGAGGAAGATAAGTAAACTATCGAAATTATGGTTAATACTCCTTATATTAATTGACAGAATATATAAAGATTTATCTGAGGTGGTGCTAGTTAATATTTTTTTAGCTAATGATGGATGGGAAACATAAGTACACGGGATTTTATCAATATTTTCAATGTCTATAAGAATTGTTTCAGTTTTACTATCGAATGTTATAGTGTAGAATTGGTTGTGGCCGTTTGTTTACTTTGACGGGGTATCTGGTGTCAATTCCATTACAAAATCAAAGTAGCATCAATGCCGAATGGTATATTACAAAATGCCTGCAAGAAGTTTAACTCTGCGGTCTGCTGCTTCATCATCTTTTTATTCCCTAAAATAAAATATCAACTGAAAGTGACACATAGCTGGAAGATGCGCTAACAGCGTGATAAAGCCGTAGAATAGTTGTCTGCGGCGGAAAAAATGCTTCGAAAATTGGATCAGACGCATGAAACTTTGTATAGAGGCAGGTGGAGAGTTAATAAAAATATTTTATCCATATAACTGGGTTTTCCAGTTTTTCAAAAATTTCTGAGTGCTCCGCGTATTAGGAGATCTATTATTGTAATCCCCCTTGTAAAATAAATATGTTTATTATTGTTATAACACCCCTGTTTTTGGGTCGGGAGTTATTAATATTATATTTGTGTGCAGGAGCGGGACCCGCGGGCACCGAAGAAGCCGTGCAATGCGTTCTTCCAGTTCTGCGTGTCGCAGCGGCCGGCGCAGGCGGCGGGGTCGGAGCCCGAGCGCACGCGGCGGCTGGCGCAGCGCTGGCGCGAGTTGGCGGCGGAGGACAAGCGCGTCTACGTGGACATGTTCCATCGCTCGCGCCAGCACTACCGCCGCCAGATGTGCGAGTACACCAACACGAGGCGCGCGCACACTCCGCCCGCGTAGTACACTGACACGCCGCGCGCGCACATCTCGCCGGTCTACTACACACACTCCGTCTGCGTAGTACGCATACTCCGCCCGCGTAGTACACTGACACGCCGCGCGCGCACACTCCGTCTGCGTAGTAACCGATACGCGGCGCGCGCATACTCCGCCTGTCTAGTACACACACTCCGCCCGCATAGTACACCGACACGCGCGCGCACACTCTGCCCGTCTAGTACGCACACTTCACCCGCGTCACCGACACTAAGTTTGTTTACCTATTGAAACACTTAATCGCACTCTAACAAAAATATAAAGACGAATTTAATTTTAATTTAACCTTCTGGAAAGAAGTGGATGTAAATTAACTCATTATTAAATAAAAAAATGACCTAATACGTCTACAAATTTATTTTAAAAAAATTAGACTTTTTATGTAGATTTCAGAGTATACAAAGTTCATTATTGTATAGATATCACTTCACTTCTCTTTGACTTGAAATATATAATACTTTAATATCTAGTTATTTTCAATTAATATCCAGTTATTTTTAAAGAAAAAAAAAATATGGTAATTTAAAAAACAATGTGAAACGACTGAAGAAGCCATCATACGAAATATATCGTAATGAATTAAAACTGATTTTTATTTATTAAAATATCTATATTTAAACCTTCTAGAAAAACTTATCGGTTTTAGCCACTCTGTATCGATACTGTAACGTTCGCCCCACCCATCTAAATAGCTCTGTATCGATACTGTAACGTTCGCCCTCACCCATCTAAATAGCTCTGTATCGATACTGTAACGTTCGCCCTCACCCATCTAAATAGCTCTGTATCGATATTGTAACGTTCGCCCTCACCCATCTAAATAGCTCTGTATCGATGCTGTAACGTTCGCCCTCACCCATCTAAATAGCTCTGTATCGATACTGTATCGTTCGCCCTCACCCATCTAAATAGCTCTGTATCGATGCTGTAACGTTCGCCCCCACCCATCTAAATAGCTCTGTATCGATACTGTAACGTTCGCCCCCACCCGTCTAAATAACTGTATCGATGCTGTAACGTTCGCCCTCACCCATCTAAATAGCTCTGTATCGATACTGTATCGTTCGCCCTCACCCATCTAAATAGCTCTGTATCGATGCTGTAACGTTCGCCCCCACCCATCTAAATAGCTCTGTATCGATACTGTAACGTTCGCCCCCACCCATCTAAATAGCTCTGTATCGATGGTGTAACGTTCGCCTCCACCCATCTAAATAGCTCTGTATCGATACTGTAACATTCGCCTCTGTATCGATACTGTAACGTTTGCCCTCACCCGTCTAAATAACTGTATCGATACTGTAACGTTCGCCCCCACCCGTCTAAATAACTGTATCGATACTGAAACGTTCGCCCTCATCCATCTAAATAGCTCTGTATCGATACATTAACGTTCGCCCCCACCCATCTAAATAGCTCTGTATCGATACTGTAACGTTCGCCCCCACCCGTCTAAATAACTGTATCGATACTGTAACGTTCGCCCTCACCCATCTAAATAGCTCTGTATCGATGCTGTAACGTTCGCCCCCACCCATCTAAATAGCTCTGTATCGATACTGTAACGTTCGCCCCCACCCGTCTAAATAACTGTAACGTTCGCCCTCACCCATCTAAATAGCTCTGTAACGATCGCCCCCACCCATCTAAATAGCTCGGTATCGATACTGTAACGTTCGCCCCCACCCGTCTAAATAGCTCTGTTTCGATACTGTAACGTTCGCCCCCACCCGTCTAAATAACTGTATCGATACTGTAACGTTCGCCCCCACCCATTCTGGAAAAGACTGAACAACTCCGTCGTCGCTGTGAGATAATTTTATATCTGTTACAGTCATAATGATTAAATAGATATATATATCGACTAAATTGTCTAGACAACGTGATAAATTAATAACTTTATCCGGATATATATCGTTCATACATAATAAATAGCTAAAGCCGATGATAGAAATATAATAGCCGTTATAATTTCTCGGGAACCAGAAGGAATGTATAAGTTAGGCACTAAGCATGGGATTCTAAATCAACTTTACGCTAGGAATCAGTTCACTGTTTGTAAAGTAACATTTATTACACTTATACCGTAAAAGATCAATGGTTTCGTTGCTTGTGTGGCACGCAGCGCCGTCTTGTTGAAAGTAAACGTTGTCCAGATCAACCCATGTCCCATTCACCGTAACTGCTGCTCCAGCCTCATTTTCGAAAAAGTAAGGTCCAATGACTCCGCCGGAACAGAAACCGCGCCAAACAGTCACACGTTGAGGATAGAGAGGCTTTTGAACAATAACTCTTGGGTTTTCCGAGCCCCAGATGCGACAATTTTGCTTGTTGACGAAGCCACCGAGGTGGAAATGGGCCTCATCACTCAAGATGATTTTTCGAACCGTCTCTGCCAAATTTTCACCATTTTTATAGTGAATTTTAATAATTTCAATGCGTTGTTGAATCGTGTATCGTTCCATTTTTATTAATGGTGTAGTTTCTACTTGTCAAATGTCAAAAAGTGACATCTACCGAAATAGCGGGCTATTCAAAATAACAGCTCTTATTGGAAAACCCTCTATATCGTTCCTCAAAACGAAGTTACCATACGAGAAGGTGCAAAAAGGATTTGAGCATTGCAACTGTACTGGCGAATGCGTTTCTAATAGATGCTAATGTAAAAAGTTGCCTCTTGTGTAACTCAGAATGTCACAAGAGCCTTACTTGTAAGAATAAATAATTATTATTTTATTAAAAACTACCATCCTGTAAGCAAGGCTCTACTTGTAAGAATAAATAAGTATTATTTTATTAACGTAAAATCTACCATCCTGCTAAGTTGAGCATCTAAATAAGTTAAAAAGTCTTGTCATAACACCACAGCCTCCGTAGACTAGTGGTTGCGCCTTTGGCGTAGTATCTGGAGGTCGTGGGTTCGATCCTCGATCCATGGCAATAAAATATTAGTAGGTTTTTTCTGTACAGTTTTTTTTATGGTCTGGGTGTCTATAAAATATAATATGTTTTATATCGTTGCTTCTGGTACACATAGTACAAGCCTAGAGCTTAGTGTGTGTACAGAGCAATATGTGTAATTTGTCCTTTATATTATTATTAATATTAGAATATTATTGGTCATGTCAGTTATTTTTAAATATGTTATTATTGTAGTCGTTAAAGAGTTACACCAAATACTCATATTAATATCTGTATTTTTTATTTTCTGTTATCGCTAGTGAACTTTCAGTACCCCTAGTGTGAGTTTTCTAACTATTACTTTGCGTTTGAGTTAACTAAAATTTGTATGGGAAATGGTTTAGCGCTCCAAGCGGAAATGTTGAGAACTAGAAAAGCGGTCGTGTGATTGGTCAAAATGATAACGCGGTAGTATAGTTAACGCGAAAGTAAACGTTAAAAAAACTCACACTAGGGCTACAGTTTAGTTTATTTTATTTTCTATGACAATGTTAAAGATTATAATTATTACCTATTTAAAATAACAGCAATTGTTGCTACTCATATAGTAATGCTTAAGGCATATCGAAATAAAAAAATATAAAACACCTACTTGTTTTATTACGTTATCCAAGTCTTTCAACATATTATATAAAATATCTAGTTAATGGGATTAATTCTTTATTAATTATTATTTTATCTAATTTTAGTAGATATTATAAATAACGGTCTATAGTATTGATTCTCAATGCATATATATGTGTATATGATTTGATTTAATACTTTATATATATTTTTTTTCATATAATGTTGAATATTTTCTATCAAAATATAGGGCGGGCAAGGTCAAAGATTAATGAAATTTATTTAAGCATACTGAGTAACAATTATGACATTATATGTTTAACTGAGTCCAATTTTAATTCAAGTGTATATGACCGTGAGGTTGTTGATGACCGATGCAATGTACATCGACGGGATTGATAGTCTTGCTCAGCCAAAAGTGTAGGTGGTGGTATAATTATTGCAGTAACTAAGAATTTAAATATAACGCGTCAGTATTCATGGGATAGCAGAGTTGAGGACTTCTGGCTTAGTATACTGCCTGGCAGCTTAAATGATCAGGTTGTTAATATGTGCTTATGCTATTTGCCCCTAGACCTACCAATAGCAGATGTCGAGTCATTCTACAATAACTGCCAAAAAAAATTTTCAAGTCAAATTTTCACTTAATCAAGTCATTGGGCACTTAAGTATGAAAAAATTACCCACGACCTACAGAAATTACCCACGACCTACAGAAATTACCCACGACCTACAGAAATTACCCACGACCTACAGAAATTAATTGATGTGGGATGTTTTGACATATATCTCTGGTTTACGAATATATGGGTCGTATTACCATAAATATTGGGAATCGGACAGAAAATGAAATTCTGTATCTTAGAAAAAAAAATTACTGAGGTTTATTTCAACTTGATTAATATCTACAGGTGCAATCGTACTATCTCACTTAGTACAAAAAAAATATCCAGAATCTACAGAAATAAAATAGTGTAGAGAATTTCGATAATTGTTCATGATGGTTTGTAAAAAAAAAGATTTATTTATAAGATTTATTTTATTCCATCAATATCAACAGGTACAATTGTATCATCTAAAATTCCCGCAGGCGCATCTATTTGATCTTGATGCCTGGCCCAAGATAAAAAATACGCTGGCTACATGTGCGCAGCTACCAATGGTGCGGCGGCCATGAATGCAAGAGCAGTAGTGTTCCTCGATACTCTCTCTACCATTTGTTGCTGGATTCACCAATATATACGTGTAGTATTTCTTGGCCCTGACATGTCGTGATTGTATTTTTCCTCTGATTAATACTTTGTCATTTATCAAATCTCTATGTCGATACAGTTCAATAATGTATAGACCATTTGGTCGCATGTGCTCATGACAGTATGATCTAGCGATCCTTAAGTGATATGTGCCCAACGTAAATAAGATTAAATCCTCATATGTTAATTGAGGAAAAACATCGAAAGCTGCATCAATTGGCATGAAGGCTACTCTTTGCCTATTTAAGTTGTTTTGCAAAACGTATTCCGCCAACTCATTCTCTCTATTCACATTTTCGGTTATAATATTTATGAATTGCTGGGCATAAATGCTGTCTTCGGATGGACTTCGAGTAGCATTGATGAGAGCCGCGGTTATTTTGGAATCTACTATCATATTCGGTAAAGCGACATTAAAATACGAGTGTCGAAATATATTATATCTTTTTTGAAACGACCGTTTATAGTCTCGACCACCCATCGGATCATTGTAATGAGCCGTTAGTTGTTCACCTCTATAACGAGTCGGTGGTATCTGAGCATTGTAGCCACATTCTTCAATAGCAGGGATCGAATCCCGAAAACCTCGGTCTAATACGAAAACGTCATTATTCCTAAGAAAAAAGTGCCAAGGAGAATTCTCATCTTCCATCAGGCCGCGCATGATTGTAGCATCAGAAGTTGTTGCTGCGTATGGCCCAATGACATCTAAAATGTAGCCATCTGAACAAACCGCCAAGAATGGTTTGACTAGATTTCTAAATTTATGCAAGCTGTATGTAATCCTCTGAAATAAAAAATTCGAACTCTTTTGCACGTATCGATATGTGCCATCAAACACCAAAATAGCTGTATCCTGATCAACTCCGAAAATATGAGCTGGGATGGAAATATTTCGAGCCACCACTCTGGCTATATGATCTAAGCCCAGATAGTGCGAAACAAAATCGATACTTAGACATTCTCTAGCCACTCTTAGTTTTCTCTCCATCGTTCTTCTAGATATATTGAATTTTGTAACCAATCGTTCATTCGGTTCGCCTGTCCTTATTTTAGTCAAATAAATGCCTAAAACTCTGGCGGGGGAATTTGATCTATCACGAAGAGTTGGTGTAAGTTGTAAAACCCTGTTAAACTGATTTTTAGTTACTCCTGTCCAAAAATGCAGTTCGTTATCATCAATTCCCTCGATATTTTCAAAATCCAATTGATTATTTTTTTCCAACTCCCATTTGTACAGATTAATTATACCCAGTACATGAAAACTATTAAATTCGTTCATTCCTCGCTGAACATTAAGTTCTTCCCAATCATTTCTTGCTAAATGTGGCTGACAAACTCTAGCAAGTGGAGGTACCTATATAAAAATTTTGTGTATGTAATAAATTGAATTTTACATACATAGGCACTGCTTCCGCAGCCATATTTCCGCAGTTTACATATATGCACCGTCTTGCTGTATTTGGAGCACGAGAATATCCTTGTAGCGAAATAAAATCGGGATTCACTTCACGCCCTATGTCTAGCACCCCCTCCGGAACATCTACTTGTTCGGGGAGCTGCTCTTGCATATGTAGTGGCCGGTCTTTAACTCATTGTGGTAGGTGATTACGCTGAGCGAAATCCAACCTTACCCAACAAGCGTGGCATATAGATCTTGAGCCATTAAAAGGAATCTGAAATAAATAAAACTGAACTTAGTAAAAATATCTCGTCAACCGCCGTCTGCCTTCGTTACTTCACGTGGCATCATTTCTTGCAATAACAATTCGGCGATATCTCGATGCCTATCGAAAAAAATCCCTGTAAGGATATGCTTTCTGCGCCGCAACACAGATCGGCCACAAGAAACACACCTATTTTGTCCTTCCATATCGACGAAATCCAATTCAAAAGCAAGCAATCAGTCCAGTAAACACACAATAGTAGTTGATAATAAAAACAATAGTAGAACGCACAGATCGCAACGACAAATGACGAGAGACTGCGACCGTGCCATGTGAAAGCGTTTGAATTTGAACGTGTTGAAACCGGTTTCTACCTGACTAATGTGCGAGAGAGATAGCATTATATATGCCGTCAGACCGAGTACTCATACGCATGGTGTTTTTTAATATAATTTCTTCATTTAAATTCTATTTTGTTCTTTGCAATAAATATCTTCAACTTTTAAATCACTTGTAATATTTTATTCCCATGGTTTAAAAAAAAAAAAACTTAAAATGGAAAGTGGGATATACCTTATTAATTTAAAGTAATTTTGTTTCTGTAGGCAAACCTTCATAAATTGGGTCGGATTGTGCCCAATGACCTTTATACTAATTGGAGATTTTAATACAGGTAATATCTCATGGGAAAACTCTGGTAGGTCTTGCTCACTAATTCCTACAATGCCAAGGGATCGTTAGGCCATTCTGCTTTTTGAAATGATGTCAACATGCTCACTACACCAATTTAACATAAAACCTAATAATAATCAAAGATACCTGGATCTTGTACTTTCTGATATTGACAATATTAGTACTAAGTTGGTTGAACCTTTGTGTAGTACTGATCTGAATCATGTTTCTTATCAGTTTGACCTGACAGTATTAAAAACTTTTAAATTTATGAAACCCAAACCCAACATAAGACTGAATTTTAATAAATGCAACTATGAAAACGTTAACTTAGAATTACAGAAAATTGACTTTTTTTTTAAAGGTGTCTTTCTAAAAAGCTAAAATACCATAAACATTAGTGATAGTTTATCTGGTATACAAATAGAACAGAGAGACATATGCAACAAAAATGGTCTACTTGATAAGAGAAAAGGAGCTGGCTTTGATTAAATTCCTCCTATGCTTTTAAAAAAATGTGCTAACGAGATTTGTGTACCATCATATTTAATAGATCTTTGCAGACAGGTACATTTCCCTTGGAGTGGAAGACTGCCCATGTAATTCCTATCTTCAAGAGTGGTGACAGAGCATGTTGTAGTAATTATAGACCAATTAGTATATTGCCATGTATTGAAAAAATATTTGAATCATTGGTCTATATTCCTTTATACAGGTATATTCAAAAGCTTTTGTTTGAAAATCAACACGGATTTGTTCCGAAAAAATCTACTCTAAGTAATCTTTTGGAATATAAAAATTACATGTGCAATGTTTTTGCAGTTTGAAATCAGGTGGATTCGGTCTACACAGACTTTAGTAAGGCATTTGATAGAGTTAACCACGCTCTATTGATAAATAAAATGGAGTACTACGGTATTCATGGTACTTTGTTGCGCTGGATCGAGTCTTATCTCAATAATAGGAACCAACTAGTAACTGTTAAGGGATATATGTCATCCCCAACTTTAGTGGCATCCGGTATTCCACAAGGCTCTCACTTGGGTCCTTCGCTTGCTTTTTATCGTTTTTATTAATGACCTCATTCTGAGATTAAATTGTCGGTCTTTATTGTACGCGCATGACTTAAAGATTTTCCATAGCATTAAAAGCAATGATGACTGTCTCATGCTTCAGCGAGATTTGGAAATGATTTCTGGCTGGTGTCTAAGCAATGATATGTTTTTTAATATTAATAAATGCTCAGTAATATTTTATAAGAAAGAAGCATAAGATCATGTATGATTACTCCATCAATGGGGAGTCCTTCAGTAGATCTAGCTTAGTGCGTGACTTGAGCGTTCTTTTTGATGAGCAGCTAACTTTTAAAGATCATTATGAGCTCATTGTGAAGAGGGGCAGTCAGACGCTGAGATTTATACTCAGAACCACCAAAGGATTCAAAAATCCTGGCACTACCATAACATTATTTTGCAGTTTGGCAAGAAGTATACTAGAATATTGTTGTCCGGTATGGTCCCCTTTATCAATGTTCATAAAAATAACAGAACTTGTTCAGAAGAAGTGTCTGAAAGCGCTAACATGGCTTATCATAACATGAGGTCTCTTAAGAGTTATACTGGTCGCTTAACCAAGTTCAACTTGATCACACTGGAAGCAAGACGCAGAAGATATGACCTACTATGTCTTCACAGGATACTCCGTTCGTCCGTTTATAGCAGCATCCTGCTATCTTCTATAAATATTAATACGCGTTTTAAGTCCCGTATGCCTGCGACATTTGTACTGAAGGTATATACTAACAATACTTCTTTTAATAATCCTCTAACCAGAATGTGTAAATGTGTCGAACATATAACGACCTGATCAGTGGCAATAATGATGAGATAGATATATTTAACAGTCAATTCAGTATATTTAAGAGAAGGGTCAACTCAGAGATCCTCAAGCTGAAATAATCATTAACCAGGTACTTTTTGCTTTTATAAATGGTATTGAACCACTCTAAATGTGTAAAATTGTGATATATCTTTAAAATAAATATTTTTTTAGATTTAGGTTATGTTATTTGCACTATTTTATCTTATATTTTTAATGTAAACTTGCCATGTTGTGCACACTGCTTTAGAGTATAGTCTCGTATAAAACATTGTGTATAATAATATATGTATGTAATGACTGTAATCTGTTTGTGTGACTTAGAATTAAATAAATATAGTCGGTCTAATTTGAGTAGATATTATACATAACGGTTTGTAGTCGGTCTTATTTAGGTAGATATTATACATAACGGTCTATAGTCGGTCTTATTTGAGTAGATATTATACATAACGGTCTATAGTCGGTCTAATTTGAGTAAATATTATACATAACGGTCTATAGTCGGTCTAATTTGAGCAGATATTATACATAACGGTCTATAGTCGGTCTAATTTGAGTAGATATTATACATAATTACTTTCGCTGTAACATACTGTATATATATCGTTCCTCAAAACGAAGTTACAATCCGAGAATGTGCAAAAAAGGAGTCACATCTTGGCAGCCAAGGATTTGAGCATTGCAACTGTACTGGCGAATGCGTTTCTAATAGATGCAAATGTAAAAAGTTGCCTCTTGTGTAACTCAGAATGTCACAAGAGCCTTACTTGTAAGAATAAATAATTATTATTTTATTAAAAACTACCATCCTGCTAAGTTGAGCACCTAAAAAAGTTGTCTTGTCATAATATTAGAATATTATTTGTCATGTCAGCCCCCCTAGCCAAGATCATCGGCGCTTTATGCGCCCAAGCGTCGCAGAACGGACAGTGATCGAAATAAATCGGTAGCCATGAACAATTTTTGACGTTAACTTTCATTCTGTCGAACGAGGGAGGGCGACCGCTCGGCTCGATTATTTACGTTCCGATATTATATTCAAAACCCGCGAGTAATCTTGAGTATGATGTTTTATAACACATAATAATTATATTACGAATGAATTGAGAATGTAAATTAAAAGAAATATACATTTTTTATCATATTAATGGTGTAAAAATTATTGTACAGTTTTTACAGATTTGTATATTAATGTTATAATTAACTTACATGCCTAATCGGAACGATATTCGTTATTTTAGTGACAAAGAGAGAGAGATAATAATAAATAAATCCTATTGGTGTAACTATGTGATATCTCGTTTTATTTTACGGGCCAATGCTCTTTACATTTGATTACAAACAAACCCAAGGAACTTATTGAACTTAATACTCTCTACGAACAAACCTAATAGAAAATAGAAACATTGCAGAAAAACTCTTCGGCATTATTAATATGGCACTTTTAAGTTGTAAATATAAACTGAAGAATTCTAAATATAAATTCGAGGCATCCGGGGCGGCCCACGACCAATTTATTTTTAACAATTCTCTGATCAAGGAAGAAATATTGCAGTTATATCGTTCTCGGATTGGAAACTTACTTTTTGAATAGGTAAGAATCAAAATAAATAAGTGCTTCTAAGGTTATATATTTAATAATTGATTAGACACGTTGTTAAAACATTTGTATGCCGAATAGGCGAAACAAAACTTACCTTTGTGTTTACAACACCCATCTATTTACCTTTGTTTCTCATACAAATAAATGTTATTTCAGGTGATTTCGGATATGCCTTGGAACCATGATTGATTACCCCTGTCATGGATTCCGTACGTATATATTAATACCTCAGCGGACCAATACACTGCCAAGTCAGGATAAGTGTGAAGCAGGCAAATGGTTATCTCAGGGGGTCATTAAAATACCTTGGAATAGACAGAGTTCTGCACTATGAATCTGAAGAGTCTTCCCAAATTGTAATGGCTTGTGCAGCGTAATAACCAATATGATGTTACACTATAGGTGAGTTAAGAAAAATAAATTACAAATTGTCCACTTTAAAAAAAATTAAATTAATAGTATTTGGTTGAGTAGAGAGGGTAGTGAACACAGTGCAGGTGAGAGTTTAAAAGGCCTTTAAACCTACCTCACGGTCTCAAGTCCGGGAACGCTGCAGTTCATTCCCCTGCCTTTCAACCACGAGATGGACCCGGCACCCGCACGGTGAATCCATTGTTTGCTAAGAACATTGTCTCAAATTCACTCTCCTACTATATTTAGAAGCGTGGAGTCAACTGACACAGATAGTAAAACCAACTTATCAACTTAATTATATAAACAACCCAGTTATGTTGCAATTGTGATTTTTGTTATTAAAAAAAAATTGGTCTTTTTATTTTTTTATTAAACTAAGTACAATTTTGTATTTTTTTTATTTCAGGTATTTATACTTTGCAGAGTTTCAAGGACAGCTACCCCCTTCCCCATCAAGAGAGGTCACAAACTATGGTGCTCAAAGTTTTAGAGTGGCCCAAGCCAAACAAAATTATTAAATAAATATTTACTTCTAATTTGTTTATGTTTTATTGTGAATATTATCCAATTTTAAGAAATCAATATTCTGGGAAATATTTAATTAAATATACATTAACAGAATCAATATAGGTGGCACAGTCATATAGGTGGACAAGTTTAAAGGTGTCTAGGTCTGTCGGATGGACCCATTTAAACATAGAGTATTGAATAAGAAATGCTGGTATCATTATTAACATTTCTTATTACTTGTATCATTTAAATGGGTCAGATTAATGAAGATTAATATTTTTATTATGAATTTTAATTAATAACAGTCTTAATGATAAAAATATAATAAAGTCCTTGAAGAACACTTTAGTTAAAATAAGTTTTGTTTCTTTTTTACTTATTTATTTTTGTTTGGTAAAAAAAGAGACATAACCTACTATATACAAGTGTGTTCTTCAAGTACTCAAAAAGTTTTTTTATGAATACCAGTGTGTTTAATATTAAGATATGCTTACCATTATGGTAAGTATATCTACAAATGATAAGCTTATCATTATGGTAAGTATATCTACAAATGCCCACATTAGATACATGTAATTCCCTAATATAATTCATATAAAATAATGAAACGTTACTCTAGGTACTATCCTAACTATTTATAGTGCTTGCATGGGAATTAAAATTCCTATAAATAAAAGAGCTTGTATAAACAATATAGGTCTAATAGTACATACTACACATACCCTACTTCATATAATACCATTTATATAATAGTACTAAGTAGTTTTTACTTAACAATATTATACATATATATTACAGCGTTAAGTGAATATTTGTGTGGATGTGTGTGCATGTATGGGTCATATAGTGTATATAATAAAATACCTAATATTGTAAATATCTAATGTGGTTGAGTATAAATTGTATTATTATTACTAAGGCTAGGATTTTTTTTTTTAATAATAATATAAAAGGATTCTTTTAAATTTAAAACTCAAGGTGAAAAGTCACTCTGTACAACCACAAAGACCATCATCAGTCCCTGAAATACCAAAAGTTGTAACTTTATTAGTAATGGTCAAGGAAAATCATATTCTTATATACAATTATATTATTAAAGAAGAATATAGCAATATACATTAAACCATAAGTTTTTGCGGCTTGTGAAACATTCTAGGTCTTCACAAAGGCTCTGAAAAATCCTTTGTTAAGCCTTTGGTATCCCCTATTTCTTTGAAAATGTGAACTTTTCATTAAAAATAAAGAAATAAATAAAAATAAACTTTATTTGTTGATATTTTACAAGAATTTATACATGTTTTCTTAACTTTTTGCCTAATATTGGTTTGTTTGATTTAATGTTGTAACACTTCTATCCAATATTATCAATCAAGATCAGATATTTGTTCAGGTTATCCTCGGACATAGGCCTTCAGTAAATACCATTGGCAGCGGTCTCCAACTACTCGGCATTGGGATGTCTTGATTTTTTTATACTTCTTTCAGAGACCTGAGAACATACATACTATTCTATGTATTTCTTTCTCCATTTAAAGTTTTGGAGCAATTGTTTGACCTAAATAAAAGTACCTATTCAATTTCTTGATAATTTACTTTCAGGGTTTGTTTATGTCTGTTTGTCATAGCTTTGGTTTTCACACATGGTTCTTTTAAGCCCCGCTTTTCCACTTCTCTTGCTAGTTGTTTGCATAATAACTGGAACTAGGTCATCAGCCAATCTCAGTTGAGATATTTTACTTCCATTTATGTTAAGCTCATAGCTATTCCAAATAATTCCAATCAATGTAATTGACGAAAAATTTCCTCCAATACAGCCGAGCAGAGTTTGAGGGATAATAGGTTTCCTTGTCGGACTCCTTTTATTCGTAATTCTTCTCCAATTTTTCCTAGTCGTACTTTTGCTGTAGGTATAGTTTCAAAATTGTTATATTACTCCTTAGTCCTTATGATTCTTGAATATTTAGTTTGATCACACTCTGTGTTTTGAGATGCTTTGTAAGTATGAAATAGAGAGAACTTTTTGTTGCTCTAATCTATATTTGGCATCGATGAAGACGCCACTCGTTATTTGCACTTACTAATAAATTTTATTTATGCATTTTAATTTACACAACGCAATAAAAAACTTCTAAAACAACAAAAAACAATACTTTAAGTTAATTTAAACTAAAACAATGGCGTCGTTTTGATAGAATATAGCTCGAAAGGGAGACCCCGACCACCCGCCCGTAAACAGTCGAATTTAGCGTCTAGCATTCGCAAAAAACGAACAAAAATGTGTTCTTGGCTGGCAATTCCCTCCGAGTATGTAGCGGTTTCTGTCAAAATGTATGGGGAAATTGGCCTCTCGCGAGCGCTTTAACGAAAACGAATGCCCAACGCTCACCGTCCGTGTTCTTGGCTGGCAATTTGTTCTGTCAACGCATTTAACGAACGTGACGTCATCACCAAATGTCATCTTCATACAAAACTTTCGTGCGCGCTTTTAGCGCTCATGCTCTTGGCTAGGGGGGCAGTTATATTTAAATATTTTATTATTGTGGTCGTTAAAGAGTTATACCAAATACTCACTGATTTTTTATACGTGGAAATGTACGTGGTGGCCGAGTTGGTTAGACCTTGGACTTAAAAACACTTAGGTCCCTGGTTCGAATCCCGGTGTGTACGAATGAGTTTTTAATAAAAAAAAAATATCTACATTTGTTTAAGAACACCACAATAGTGCCTCGGAGAGCATGTTAAGCTGTCGGTCCCGGTTTCACTATACCAACTTGTGAAACTCTTTAACGATGGGTTATTGTGTCTATTCAAAACATCGCGACAAGCTAGCCACTTGTTCGGTGTAGACTCATATCAACGGCAGGTGGGATTTAAAACCCCTCCGCTGGGTACCCTGGGGCCGATATAGGCGATCTCGGGCGCCGTAAGCTATGTATGTATTTTTTTTTTCTATGACAATGTTAATTATAATATTTTGAAAATTTATAATTAAATTTAAATAATATTTATAATTAAAATAACAGCAATTGTGCTACTCAATTAGTTATGCATAAGGCATATTGAAGAAAAAAAACAATATAACAATTCATAATAAAGTAATAAAACCTATACTTGTTTTATTACTTTATCCAAGTCTTTCAACATATTATATAAAATGTATTTCGCTATAACATATATATGTCGTGGATTTCGAAACGGAACGTCAAGCCGAACCGAATCGATTTGACTTGGGCGTATTCGGAAACGGGAGTTGGCAACACCGCGAGCTGTCAATGACAGCTTCAATGACAGCCTGTCATTGAAGGTTCCGGCATTTTTACGCAGTATTACGCACACTTTGTGATTAGACATCGAACTAAACGCACGTGGCGCTGCCGCTCCGACCTCGCCGCGTTTCAATAGTAATCCGTATCCATCCGATCCCTGTTTGATTTCGAGTTGATTGTTTATTAAATTAATGTAAGTAATATAAAGTACTGAGTGGATATCGAGGATATTTTCGGCTACCATAATGGAAGATGACCAGTCCGGCAACGAAAGCCCACACATCCTGCCGACATCAGAAGTGGGACCCAAAATAAAATATGTCGACAACGTGAGTAAGAACCAAAGGTCAGTGTGAAAATATCGAAAAGTGAGTGTCTCTGTTACCATTCTTTTAATACCAAAAAAAAAGTTAAACCTGGTTGAGAACCAAATCAAAATTAATCACAATTCGTTTTAATGGAATGTTTCCCATATATCGCGGATATCGATGCTAATAATAGTAGCATATGGTCGATTTATGTTTGCAATAAAATGAATTATACTGTATAGGTAATTTAATTGTTGTTATCTATTAGCCTTACATTAAAAAGGCCGAGTCATTGTTAGTTAAAACTAGTTTTGTTGGTGTTACTTGGCCACAATATGGAATATGCATGTAACGCCAATTATTATTATTTTAATATACAGGGTGACGACATTGAAAGGCTGTACTTTAGGCTAATATGATGTTCGTTGATCCTAAATTACAAACTTTGACATTTTTCGTTTGCATCGTTTCATACATTAAAAAAAAAGTTATGACACCTCAAAGTTATCCTAAAAATATTGTAAATCATGGTTATAAATCATGGTTATCCTACGCATGTTATCACAGCTGATCGACGTTCGTTGCTTGAGGCGGGGCGTACGGAAAGGTGTGGCGCGCGAGTAATTTCTCATGCGACTATAAGGTATTTTTTTGCGTTTTTAAACTTTATTCTTCCCTTTTTCTAAAATATAAAGGTCATTATTTAGATCGATCGTTAAATACACTAACAATTCTAAATTTTAACTCTTCGTGGCTCGCCTACATTAGTTATATGGACAAAATGTGGCCGTTTAATGTCGCTCCACAAGAAGTGAACGTGGAGGAACGTGACTCCCGCGACCGATCCAGCGATCACCATAATTACTGTTCGAGTGAGAGTTCTCACTGTAAAATAAGGAATGAATGACAAGTCAATATCAATTTGGATAGTATTGGATTGGCCGTAAAATTGTCAGACAAGGCGCGGCACTCTTTCAGCCACATAAATTCTTTGGGCTTCGACTAAATTATACGAACTTAGACGTAACACCGAACCATTTTATAGAACTCACGTGATGAGTACATTCTTATGTATTACGACACGCACAAATTAATACACAAAAAAACTATCTACGAGATGTCAAGAGAATGCAAAAGAACCGTGCTTCCGCCGTCGCGGGCCAAAAAACAACTGGCGGACCCCGCCCTGCTCCGGCATTTTTTTAGTTTGTTGGTTGTTGGTTGTGGGAGTGCATGCTGCGACGCGTACGCATAGGGCAGGTGTACCAGGCTACCTCACAAACTACAAGAGTAGGTAGGTATGTAATGTATGGTGAACAGGGAATACCTATTTGTTTGAGTTAAAAGTTACGAGTGCGAAGAAGGTAAATGAGTTCTGAAGATTTTTTTTTACATGTACAATTTAGTGCCATGAATGAAAGGTACCAATGATGTATTTACCTACACGCCCGCGGACACTCGAGCGCAGTTTACTGACCTCTCGCGTAGAGTAGGTAACAGCTGTGTACGTGTTGGGCGGTTGGGCGTTGACTGCGGGAACAAATAGCGCGTTTGCGCCTATAGTGCGCCTCTCATAGTTCAAGTAGCCACATATGCCGGAAAATTTTCTCGGACACTTTTCTTCAATATAAAAATTTTACATACCATTTTCTTTTTAAAAATGGACTCTAATAATGACACCTAAAAACATATTAGCCTAAAGTACATCCTTTCAAAGTCAACCCTGTATAATATTCCTTTTATGCCTTTGAACATATATACAGCAGTCAATTTTATTTTTATAAATACGATTTTAAAAATCAATTTTTTTGTAGAAACGGATCGCATTTCTAAACGCTCCGACATTAGCAAACACTGCATGTGACGTCATTCGTACAAAAACAAATGTCAACGTGTGTTCTGTAGTCTACAGTTTCTTGTTTTCTCGGGTGGGAAACAAACATACCTAAAACCACAACATCAAGTCGAACAAATATTTTGATCTCACAAACGAAATTACTAGAAATGGATTTAAAACTCAACTTTATGCAGTGGAAGTTGGTGCAAGAGGAATTCCAGCAAAGTATTAGCACCGTCTATTAAAGGATCTTGGCCTTCCGAGAACAGCCGTCGGAACTTTTATGGAGTGTTTCCAGGATGGCGCTAACAGGATCATATAGTATTTGGTTGAGTAGAGGGGTAGTGAACACAGTGCAGGTGAGAATTCAAAAGACCTTTAAACCTACTTCGCGGTCTCAAGTCCGGGAACGCTGCAGTTCCTGCCTTTCAACCACGCGATGGACCCGGCACCCGCACGGTGAATCCATGGTTTGCTAAGAACACTGTCTCTCTATTGTCTTTTATTACGATAATTTGTGATACTAATATGCTTTTTGGGCACGAATGATGTCACAAAATGGCGGCTTGTAATGTACCGTTTTTTACTGCGGTAGTGGCGGATAAAGTTTAAATCTTTTTATTTTTCTGTTTTACCCTTTAAAAAATGTTTAATATTTGTTTTTAGGGTCTAATGTAGTATCTATCAATTAATGAAATATAAAAAAATCATGCATATTCTCTATTAAGAAAACTTTTCCTATCTCGATTTTGCAAAACAAATACCGGGTGAAATTTAATAAAAAAAAATAATGAATGATACAATCAAATAGGAAAATGTTAATTTTAGTAGGTATGCCAATAAAGTGATGGGAAATTTTGATGACCCATTGGCAATGATAGTATAGGAGATCAACTGTTTTTGTATGGGAGCTAGGCCCATGATATCTCCGTAGTTCCTCATCTCCCCGCCGCTCGATAGTATAATTGTTCCAGAGAAAACAATTATACTATCGAGCGGCGGCCTGTTTTAAAAGGAATCCAAGGCATTATCTTTTAAAAAAAAACTTTTAATGGCGGACAATATTAGCAAAGATCACAATAGCATCGCCTACTGCCAAAGTGCCAACATAGATGTGTAAAGAAAATGAATACTTATTATTGTATTAAACGTATAGTGCTTATAGCGGATTTTTAGTGGTTGAATAGCGAAGTTTTAACTAGCGTATTATGAAGATACGGCAACATCAGCTGCTTTTTCGCCGATAATTATCGTGCTAAGTTTAGTACCTTTCCTTAATACTTTTTTATTAAAAGAACCATAATAATCAGTCGCGTGCACAGGTGTTTTAGGCAGGGTAGACAAAAACATACTATAAAAAAAACACTTACCAAAATTTAGTGCATTATTTCAGGAAAAATGATGCTGGATTTAGCCACCTCTCATATCCTCAAAATGACTGCACAGTGGATCGCGTACTCAAAATTGTGTGAGCAAAACAAATGTAGGTTTTGTCGCCACATCACTTCCCCGCTGAGGCCGTCACTACGGTCGATAGTGTTTTGGAAATCGTACTTGACGTCCGGAGCGCGTGGTGATGATATTTTCTTCTTCGGCCGTCGGTATTCCAAATGGTTCTTGAAGTATGGTTCAGTAAAGCTGGCTTTAATCTATCTATTGAGACAGTAGATTCCTTGCCTTTGACCTTAATTTTAAAAACTTTTATCTCCTCGTCTGATAACAGGATACGGTCCGGTGTAAGGAGGTTCCAGTGATCCACGTAAAGCGTCTTGGCGTAAGAATACGTAATCAGCAGAGGAGAGGGTTTTAAAAACAAAAATTCTTCGTCATATAGGACTGTAAACGTGACGCATAGTCTGTCACATCCACAACAACATCGGTTTCGAGACGAACATGTCTCCTGGAAGCCAAAGGGGTTCGCCGTAAACTAATTCTGCAGATGTGAATTTTTAATTATCATTTAAATCATTCTGTGACTAACTATTGTATGCCAAATAATAGTTTTAAGAATATAGTAAAGTCTATTTCCTCCAAATTCTACAATTCATATAGTAATGTGGTTATTATGGTAGGAAATGGATTGAACACAAGCAAAGGTGACTTGTTGGACAGTGTGGATATTTTGTCACAACTTGGAGTAAGGAATGTTACATTATGTACATTCCTTTATTCAAACAAATATTCCACCTCACAAAATAAACATATTCATTATTTAAATAACTGTATCTATAATATGACATGTTATAATGATTTGTTTACTTTATTTGATATTAACAAATTTGTTAAAAATATTTATATGACCCAGGATAGCTTTAAACTACCTATGAAGGTACAAAAAACTATTGCTACATTGGTAGCTAATAATATATTATTAAGTATTGACTCCACATCATCATTTAGTAGTAGTACTAATAATGTTGTGGTACAACCATGTTTAAACTTTTAGATGTGACAATAGAGAAGGACAATTGTAAGCTTACCTTAATACATCAAAATATTCAAAGCCTCTCTAGCAAAGTTCTCAATATTGAATTATTAATTGAAAAATATAATTTAGATTTGATGTGTTTTACAGAATCCTGGCTAAAAGCAGAGAAAATGTGTTTCAATATAAATAACTTTGTAGTTGCTAGTTTTTTCAATAGAAACTCCTGTGAGGGAGGTGGATCTATTATCCTAATTAAAGATACACTAAAATGCAAAGAGCGGAAGGATATTGTAAAACTATCACTTGAACGTGTTTGTGAGATCTCATGCGCAGAGATGGATACCTACATTATTCTATGCATATACAGACCCCCCGCCTCTGCTTTACATACTTTTATTAATATAATGGAGGATGTTTTGTCAAAAATATATGACTCAAATAAACAAATTTTTATATGTGGGGATTTTAATATAGATATCTTAATAAATAACAGCGACAAACAAAAACTTATTTCATTGTTTAATTCTTTTAATTTAAATAATGTATTCATGGAGCCGACTAGGATTACTTCAACTAGCCGGACTTGTATTGATAATATATTTACTAACTGTTCTCTCTTAAGTAACTCTATTATTACCGGGGTGCCCTCCGACCATAAAGGTTTGTTAGTTAGCTTTCAGTCTCAAATTAAACCTATAAATAAAATTATTAGGTATAGACCCTTAACAGATAATAAACTTAATAATTTTAATGAAAATTTAATGAGTGAAATGTCCAGATTCATATATAATATTAATCAACCAAATGTTACATACTCCAATCTACATAAAATTATAAATCAAGAATTCAATAAAGTATGTAAAATTAAAACAAAGAAAATTATTGACAGATTAAATTTTGCTACTTGGGCCACTAAAGGTATTAGAATAAGTAGGGATACACTATATGATCTATATGACAAAAGATCATATACATCTGACCAAAATTTCCATAATTATGTTAGGAATTATTCAAAATTATTCAAGAAAGTTTGTATCATAGCTAAATCTATTCACATTGGATCCAAAATCAAACAGTCAGATAATAAATCCAAGTGTGTATGGAAAATCATTAATACTGAAACCGGTAAAAATATTATCAGACAAAATATCATTTCAATTAGACAAAACGGAGTTATGTTATCAGATAAAAAGCAAGTTGCGGAGTTATTCGAGGAATTCTTTACTAATATTCCATTACAAATCACGAACTGTATTAAATCATCAGCTAGTACTGCTAAAGAATTTTTAAAACGATATATAAAAATACCAATTACATCTAATTTTAATTTTAAACATGTCACAAATGAGGATATACTAAAACACTTTAAAATGTTAAATAAAAAAAAAACTGAAGATTTAGGGGGGCTATCTGTAAAAGCTATCGAATCAATTATTCCTACTATAGGACCGGTACTCGCTGATATTTTTAATGGTTGTGTTAATGAAGGAATTTTTCCCGACCTTATGAAAAATAGTAAAATAGTTCCCATATTCAAGTCCGGCTGTAAGACAGATCCAAATAATTATCGCCCTGTTTCTGTCCTGCCAGCCTTAAGTAAAATATTCGAAAAAATACTTCTTGGTCAGCTGCTAAGTCATTTTAATACTCATAAATTGTTACATGATCAACAATACGGGTTCACAAAAGGTAGAAACACAACAAATGCCGGTACAAGATTGATTACTGAAATAATTGACGCTTGGGAAAATTCTCAGGATCTCGTTGGCGTTTTCTGTGATCTGTCTAAAGCGTTTGATTGTGTTGACCATCAAACTTTGTTAGATAAGCTGGAATTTTATGGCATTCGCGATTTAGCTTTAAATCTAATAAAGTCCTACCTTTCTAATAGAACTCAAGGTGTTAATATTGATGGTTGTGTATCAGACGGAACCCTTGTAAAGATGGGTGTCCCCCAGGGATCAATTTTAGGCCCATTCCTGTTCCTAGTATACATCAATGATCTTCCACATATGGTACAGGAGATGGCACAGATAGTGCTATTTGCTGATGATACATCCCTACTTTTTAAAGTTAGTAGGAAGGATAATATATTATCGACAGCAAATGACACTCTGGAAATGGTTTCAAAATGGTTCACGGCAAATAATTTAGTTTTAAATGCAAAGAAGACTAAATGCCTGAAATTTACTTTGCCTAATGTATCTAATATCAATGCCACAGTGAAGATAGGTGGTACTGACCTGGAATTTGTTGACTCCACTGTGTTTTTAGGGATCACAGTCGATTCCAAACTACAGTGGAAAGCTCACCTTACTTCTTTATCCAATAGACTGAGCTCTGCTGCATATGCAGTCAGAAAAATCAGAAAGTTAACTGATGTTGCAACAGCCAGACTAGTATACTTCGCCTATTTTCACAGTATAATGACATATGGTCTTATAATGTGGGGATCTGCGGCAGATATTGATACTATATTTATTCTACAGAAAAGGGCCATTCGGGCAATATATAACATGAAAGCTCGTGATTCTCTTCGAGAAATCTTTCCTATGATTGATGTACTGACACTACCATCTCAATATATTTATGAAAATTTATTGTACGTTAGGAAAAACTTAAATATGTTTAGTAAAAATGGCAATAGACATAATTTAAACTTAAGAAACATAGATAAAATCGATATACCAAAGTTTAGACTGCAAAAAACTAATAAATGTTTCGTCATTAACAGTATAAGGTTATTTAATAAATTACCTAAAAGCATTATAGATCTGAGTGAAATAAAGTTTAAAAATTGTATAAAACACATATTAATCAATAAGGCTTACTATAGTGTAAAAGACTATCTTAACGATAAAGACGTCTGGATCCGTCCTGATATGCAACTGAGGTCTCGCAACTAGTAAACAAATTGCTTATGTAGAATCTACCCTAGTTTAGTAGGTATATAATGTCCGATATTGTAATAATTTTATATTACATAATTTATTTTCATTACATTATGTAAATTTTGTCTTTGGATAAGGTAATCATTGAAGATTACCTACTTATTTATACTTAATTTATACTAATAGTATACTGTGTAGTTATGTACATTGGTACCGTAACAAATAATCTGCCATAGGGTGTTCTACGCATGCTGATCAGTGGGGTGCATTTTGAGTATGTTACTATATATATATATATATATTATATATATGTATGCTATATAGCATAAGTCAATCAATAGCTGTACCCCTCTTTTAGTTTGTGTGAAGCACTAGAGTTTTTTACTTGCTGGTTTCTTTTTCTCCGGGGTGTCTCTGAGGGGATCGACTTTACAGTTAGTGTTTATGCCCTTAAAAATACCGATCCTTATACCTTTACTTATATGTGATTGGTTACTTAGCTTTTATTTACAATAAATATTTAAGGCATGGATATGGTCGGTGAAGTTGGTCGCCTTGGTGGCTCTCTTGTATGGCAGATAATGATTGACAGGTCAATGGAATCAGCTAACCACCTAGTCTTACACTAGTTGGTTATGTAGTGTGTGTTCGGTTCGGTAGTAATTTTCATATTAAGATTTCCATTCCATCGTGTCTAAGTTCAATTAATATTTGTCGTTATTTTGTTAATGAATAGCTGCCTAACCAAACGCACTCTAAGACCTCATTGTTAAACTTTTTTTTTTTTTTTGACTATTCATAAATATCTGTAAAGATTTACATGAAATAAATGATTTTGACTTTTGACTTTTGACTTTGATGTGCTCTTCAGGTCATCCTTCCACGAGCTTCTTATTCCCAGTAACACTAGGGGCCATATTTCAGACCATTGGTCATCTGGATGGCATGTTATTCCGGCTTTAAGTTGACAGTGAAATCTTTCGACAAGGCCGTTGGCTGATGGATGGTAAGCGGTAGTTGTCTGATGTTGGGATCCCGTGAACTTGGACAGCGCTTTGAAAAGTCAAGCTTCGAACTGTCGTCCTCTGTCGGTTGTGATAGTTGAGTTTCCGTCAGAGCTTCGAAGTCCATTGAAGATGATATGTCTTCTATTCTAGACAAGGCGTCAGCTACCACGTTATCCTGTCCAGAGATATGTTGGATATCCGTAGTAAACTGCGAAATGAAGTCTAAGTAGCGGTACTGGCGAGGGGAGCACTTGTCACGTCTTGTCTGGAACGCAAATATAATTGGCTTGTGATCCGTATGGACGACAAAGTGTCTAGCTTCCAACATATGACGAAAATATTTTATGGATTCGTATATGGCGAGGAGTTCCCTGTCGTATGGGCTATACTTCGTTTGTGATGGACTCAACTTGCGTGAAAAGAATGCCAGTGGCTGCCAATCACGACGTTGGTACTTTCGTTGCTGTAAGACCGCGCCTATAGCTGTGTCAGACGCGTCAGTAACCAGAGCAAGTTCTGCTTCACAATCTGGGTGAGCCAGGAGTGCTGCTCGACATAAGCTAGTTTTGCAGTTGTTGAAAGCTTGACGCATTGCATCAGTCAGGTGAATAGGGTGATTTCCTTTTACAGAACCTTTTAAGCGGATGATACTTGGTAGCCAAGAAAAGTGACTTCTGGAACGCCAAATATACACTTGTTTATGTTGAGGAGCACCCGGTAGTGGTCTAGGCGCCTAAATAGCTCGCCTAGATGGTGTGCGTGTGATTCTTGGTCCTTGGAATAAACTAGCATATCATCTAAATAACTAAAACAGGTGTCTAGACCTCGGGTCACTTCATCCATGAACCCCTGAAAAGTTTGCCCCGCATTTCTTAACCCGAATGTCATTGTGGGGAATTCATAGAGCCCAAAGGGCGTAGTTATTGCTGTTTTCGGTATATCTTCAACGGCGACAGGTATCTGATTGTAAGCTTTGATGAGATCGATTTTCGAGAAGATGGTACATCCGGCAATATTATGGCTAAAATCGTGGATGTATCGCATGGGGTAACTATCGGGCAAGTGCTCCATTCAATTTCCCTCTTCGGTGCCAGGTGTAAAGCCGAAGACCAGGGACTGCTGGATGGGCGGGCGGTTCCGCACCGTTCGCCGCGGGTACTAGTTTCAGACTGGCGGCGGGCGCGAGCGCAGCCTCCGGGCTCCGTAGTAGCCGCCTATTGTTCTCGCGGCCGCACAGTGGATCGCGTACTCAAAATTGTGTGGGCAAAACAAATGTAGGTTTTGTCGCCACAAATTCTTAATTTTGCACCCTGGAATGCACGTTGTGCCAGGTTAATAAACGAATGGTAAAATGTTACCATTTCCGTCTGACTGTGACCAAGCCTGGGCCTGAGGAGTGACCAGATGAGTGAGTTGATGTGGTCGTGATCACAATCAGGACGGATTTACAATAGAAAGCTGGATGCGAAAGCCGTTAAATTACATAAAGCAAAAATATTATTTTTAACCACAATAAAAATAATATTGACAGTCCCTCCAGGCTACCTTTACAGCGGTACGTCCTTTTAATATCCAATATTTCTGTCGTAGGTCATTTAAAACTTGTTCTTTGCCAATATGTAAAGCGTCAATGTGGCACTGTGAAATTAATAGTTTAGAAAAATTATCTTTAGGATGTAATATAATAGGATATTTAGTATTATCCTCTATAGTCGCATTATTAATTTGTCCACTAACTTGTAGTAGTCCATATTTGTCTAGATACGGGTTTAATTGTTTAATACAACTGTCTTTGTCAATATGTGTTTTTGTCTCTAAATTTCTTATGTCTGTAGTAAAATATTTTCTTTGTCTGTCTTTTATCCATAATCTCTCAGCTTCTTTTATTTCTTCTAGTCTTAAACCTCCTTTTTCTTGTCATTTTTGTTTTTAATGTTATGTCTAAATCTTAAAATCCAACCTGTAGATCGTATGAGTCTCCAGTATGAACTGAAATTGTCAATATTAGGTAGGTAGTCACAATTAGGTGTTATAGTTAAGTGTATATGTTTAACTTCTGGGTCATCTGTTTGTAACTCAAAGTCTATTTTCTTGTCTGTGGGCCATGATTCTTCAGTCATACTTAGAAAATCTGGTCCATTTATCCATCGTAGATAATCATCTATGTCTCTCGTCGCATCGTTAGCAGGATTATGTCGTGTCGGTATCCATCTCCAGTCATTTATATCAGTCAATTCACCTATTTCACACGCTCGATGTGCAACAAATGGTTTAAATCTGCCTGCTTCTGACTTAAGCCAACTTAAAACTGTCTTAGAATCCGTCCAGTATATTATCTTACTTATCTTAAAGTCTAAATATTTCTTCAAAGCGTCTGTCATACGTGATGCCATAACAGCTGCCTGAAGTTCTAGTCTTGGTGTACTTAATATTTTTAGTGGTGCTACTCTAGCTCGTGACATAGCTATTGTTACATTCCATTTGTCATTCGTCAGTCGGGATCGTATATAACTTACACTTGCAAATGCTCTAGCACTGGCGTCGCAAAAGGTGTGAACTTCAACAGGTTTGTCAAATTTACAGTCCGTTGTTAAAAACCATCTCGGTATAAGTAGTGTCGCCGCTTGATTCAATTGTTTTAACCAGCCCTTCCAGTCGTCATACAAGTTCATGTCAATTTCATTATCTCATCCTATTTTAGTTTTCCAAATATTTTGTAATAATATTCGCCCTTTCATTGTAATATGTAATAAAAATCTTAATGGGTCAAAAACAGACATAACAACTTTTAGTACTTCTCTTTTTGTAGGTATTTTAGTTCCGGTAATTATATGGTCAGATATTTTGTGAAAGTTCAATGAAAATCTAAATTTGTCGTCAGTAGGATTCCAAAGAACTCCAAGAACTCGTTCGGTCCCTTCATCTTTTGTGTCACTTATTAGTTTTATACTGCCAGATGATAACTTGTCTTTTGGTAAATATTTTAAAACTTTATCAGAATTTGATATAAAGTTAGTCATGTTAAAACCTCCTAGTCTATGAATTTTAATAACATCGTCAATTAGTCGTACAGCTTGGTCTTCGGTCTGAATAGAGTCAATAAAATCGTCCATATAGTGTTTATTTACAATAGCATCAACAGCTCTAGGATAAGTGTCTTCCAATCTGTCAGCATTTAATTTTTTGACAAACTGTGCTGATGATGGTGAGCAAATAGCTCCAAATATCATCACGTTCATTACATATTCGTCATTTTTCCAAAGAAAACGTTGTGAATGTCGGTCTTCAGGTCTAATCATCACACGATGAAACATCTCCTGTATATCTCCAATTATTGCATATTTATGACATCTAAAACCTAGTAAAACTCCAGGTAAACTATTAAAAAAGTCAGGTCCAGGTAATAAGAAATCATTCAAAGAAGTGTCCTTAGTCTTTGCCGACGCGTCAAAAACAATTCTTATTTTATTTGGTTTATTTTGATTGAAAACCGCAAAATGAGGTAGATACCAGGTTTTATTCGTCTTTATTCGTGATTCGTCCAATGTCAGTTTCGTTATGTATCCTTTATTAATATAGTCGTTCATTTTGTCTTCATATCTTAGTCGTAATTCTGGTAATTTTGACATTTTTCTTTCTATCGTTTCTAATCGTTGTCGTGCTTGTCTATAGTTGTAGGGTAAAATAACATTGTCATTCTTCCAGAGTAACCCGGTTTCCCATCTGTCATCTATTAGTCTTGTCGTCTTTTTCATTATGTCTAAAGTCCTCGTATCCTCTTGAGAACGAGGAGTGTCGAGGTAGATTTTGGTTCCGAAGTCCTCTGTCGTAAAACTACGTCTAATTAGGTCATTTATCTGTTCACAAGAACAAACATTCATTATAGTAACATCAGTGGAAATACATTTAGATACATTGCCATGTATAACATAGCCTAGTCTAGTTTTAGACACAAAGGGGGTATTTTTGGGCCCTTGTATCAACATTCTAGTCACAATTAAATCGATATTGTTTTGTCCGAGTAGTTCAACTTTATTATTTGTCAAGTCATTTACATTTATATATTTAGTCAAATTTATGTTCAGTGAACGAGGCGTAGCATGTAATAATGTATGATGCAGTCTGTTACAGTCAGGAAGAGTGCATCTCTGCCCGTACTTACAGTCATGTAGCTGATGTCGAGAAGTCATACAGGAAAAACATAATTTATTGTCAGAAACAAACTTCCATCGTTCATCAATAGTTATATTTTTAAATTTTATACAGTCGGAAAGTTTATGATTACCTTTGCACATTAAACATTGTATTTTAGTATTAGTTGTCGCCAAAACTCATGCATGTTGTTTGTCTTGTCTATTATAATTATTGTTAAATTTATGTTCGTAGGTCCGTGTATTGATTGGTGCAAACTTGGTCGAAGCATTCGCGATGTCCATCAACCAGTCGGCTACATGCTGTAAGGTCTCGTCGGTAACTCCCTGGCTCGTCATATCCAGGCTCCATCGAAGTTTAAAATAAGTCGGCAATTTTGATATTATTTCTCTGATCAAAGTCGGATTGTCAGGTGTCCTGTATTATTTGTGGATATCATAGTCGCAACAATATTTTGAATCGCCGTTGCATATTCTATCAAGCCGTTTATTTCGTCTAGTCGTAGGTTGCCATAGTTACGGATTTTATTTAGCATGACTTCAATGATATATTCAGAACGGCCAAATCGCAATTGAAGTGTGTCTATAATTTTGTTTAAATTGGTGGAACTTACTAACAAAGAATGTACAGCGTCTCGCGCTTTCCCACGAAGGCACTTTAGTCAGTCGCGCGATATTCTCGTCTTCGCTGTAGTTGCATAAGCGTGTCGTACTTATGAGCTGACTATAAAATAAAGGCCACTCTTCAGGTTCTCCCGAAAAGATAGGCAGGTCTTTGACAATAGCTTGTCTCGCTAAAAACTTGTCTAATTGCGGCTGGTAGTCTGCCTTTTTATTACATGACGTACAATTATTGTGATTAGTACTCACTTGTCGACTATTTACATTATGTACAGGATTATTTATAGGGGTTATGCCAGGCACTTCACACTCACTCACTGCAGGTCGAGCACAGTTATTTTCCCGGTCAGGTCTTGGACGGTTGTGTTGCTGTCGGAATATTCTGGCATAACGTTGTCTTCGTCGAACTCAACGTCTAAAGCCGCTACTTCCAGCATGGCTTGCTCGTTTATGAGCCGTTTTTTCGACTTCGGCTAATTGTCTCGCAGTACGCATTTTTATGTCGATCAGTCGCTGTCGTCGAAGCACAGGAGCATTAGATCGTGAAGAACGCGATGAGATTGTCGATCTCGCCGGGGAAGGTGCTCGTGAAAGTCGTTCAGGAACATCCTCCGGTAGGGGCTCTTCAGTCACGACGTCGATAGGTTCGCCTACGGCAGCGGTACGGTCAGTCTCGCCACTTGCCGGCAACAAACCTTTGCTTCTGGTCATCATTTTGTAGATGTAGCTTCCACAGTGCTTGCCAGTCTTAGCTCGAAGGACCACTTTGTTGCTGATGCAATGAAACTCGTCGTCTCGTCTTTTATTATATATTTATTAATAAATTAATTATATTTTTAGTCCTGTCTTGTGTCGTAGATTGGTAAGCTGTCATTCTCATCGTCAGTGTCAATTTGAAGGAAATGTCATTTCAAACCTAGAATATTTGTACAGTAGTTAGCAAGTAGAGTCGGTCAGTCTGTATGTCTGTTCGCCACACCATCTTTATTTGTAATGACAAATCTCAAGTTCTTATATTAATTAGCAATTATATCCATGATCACTGTTGGGAAGTTATACCATTTTAGGGCAACTTGTAGCAATTTATGCTGGACCGATCCAAAAGCATTTTCCAAATCAATCCAGCAGACACTCAATTGACGCTCGTGCTCCCTGGCATCCTTCAAACATTCCGAAAGTAAGGTGTTGTGTTCCAAACAACCAGAAATTCCCGGAAGAAATCCTTTTTGGTGCTGGGATAAAAAATACTTGTTTGTGATCATAAACCTCGACATTCTTGCTTGAAGTATAGAAAAGAAGATTTTGGACATAGTGTTTGTTAACGCAATAGGTCTTGTATCTTTAGGATCAGTAACCTCAGGCTTTTTTGGTATAAGAACAAAAGCTGCTTCTCCGAACACAGTCGGTACTTGTTTGCTTGACCATATTCTACAGTAGATGTTATGTAAACACTTGCGAATGTGGGGACAATTTTTATATACAATGTAGGGTATGCCATCAGGACCTGGTGCTAACTTTACGCTTTTCTTCTTCACTTGCTCCTCAGTCTCTTCAATGCTTGGTGGATTGCATTGAAAGTCTACTTCAGGATTATGCGGTCGTGTTGAAGGTGGATCCGGGTATGCTACCTCTCTTTGTGGCATTGCATAAGTCTCACTGAAGTGTTTATAGATTTGTTCTTTGGTCAGCGAAAGTCTTCCACTATTTTCACTGAAAATCTTCTTAGCATAAATAAAAGGGTTTTTGTCAAATCTAACTTCATGCTGGGCTCTATTAAATTGATTTTTATTATCTTGTATCTGAAGACAAATTCCCTGGATTAGTTTGAGAATAGATCTTAATGCCCTGGCTAACTTGTGGCACAGGTTCTTGTCTCCCATCGCTTTGGCCCAGCGAAGTTTCTTTATGAGCTCCCTCTTTTTACGCCTCATTTTCAGTTTAAAAGCATTTTCTTTCTTGGTATATGCATATGTAGATTCCGGAGGATAGTGCTCCACAAAGTAATTGTATACCGTAGACTGGAAGGTTTGTACCTGGCTGTTAATATCTTGCTTGAAACCAGGGCTATCGAGCAAGACTGCCAAATTAAGATTGTGCACCCTCCAAGTTGATTCTTTAATAGGGGGGATGCTAAGACGCGTCCTGATGTTGATGGACTCCTGGTTGGTTTTACATGTAGGTGTACCTTGGGACATATGAAAGTCAGCTCTATCCGCAGTACTGACCGAAGAACTTACAGACGACTGTCGTGCTTCGCTTCCTTCATGTAATTTTAAATGTTTCAATATATATAGTTATAATATATTTTCTAGGTCGTTACGTAATTGCTGCCAATCCCTTTGAATCTCGAGGGTAACCTCATCATCCCAAGATAAAACTGATGTCCATGTTTTTTGAAAAATTTGCTTAGCTCTTATGGTTAATGGGGATAACCAACCGAGGGGGTCAAATATTCTTGATATTTCGGATAACAACTGCCTTTTTGTTTTATACTTTTCTTCATATTCAATTTTTTTATCGAAAGTAAAATCATCGGACGAGGGTCACCAGCTAATTCCGAGTGCTTTTCGAGACTCTGAACATCTAAAGTTATATGGCATGTCGATTTGATCTTGTGCTAAACCCTCTAAAATCCTCTTATCATTTGCTGACCATTTTCTTAAATTCATGCCCGCTCCCTTTAAAATCTCTATTAACTGATATTGTAATTCTTTGGTTTCTGTTATAGTATTTGCTCCACTTAACAGATCATCCATATAGAAATGCTTTTCCAATGCTTTTGCTGCTAGAGGGAATTTTTTGGCGTCCTTTTCCTAAATGTCTCAATGTTCTGATTGCTAAAAAGGGTGCTGACTTAGTTCCGTAGGTTAGTGTTGTCAACATATATTCTTTAATTGCTTCGCTAGGAGAGTCTCTCCATACGATTGATTGCAGGTGTTGATCACACTTTCGAATCACTATTTGTCGAAACATCTTTTCAATATCTGCTGTTACGACATATTTATATTGTCGCCATCTTAAAATTATTGATTGAAGATCATGTTGTAAATTTGGGCCCCTCTCCATTAAGTCATTTAGACTCTATCCTGAATTTGTTTTAGATGAAGCATTGAACATTACACGAAGTTTTGTAGTGGTGGAGTCCTGTTTCAACACTCCATGATGCGGCAAATTACACGTGCCTTGCTCGCCTTTTTTCACTTGTCTCATATGACCTAATTGTCTGTATTCATTAATAAATTGACTATAACTTGCAAAATATGTGGGGTTTCTTGACATTTTACGTTCGAGTTGCTTAAACTGTGCTACAGCCTTTATTTTTAAAGCTCCAAGGTTTTCTTTATAATTCGGCTTCATCGGGATAGCCACCTCAAATCTACCATCATGTAATCTCGTAGTAGTTGCCACATACAAATCCTCACAATATTGCTCTTCCTTATTGAGTCTAGATGAAGGGATATTGCTAACCTCTTCCATTTCCCAAAATTTTTAATGTCAGATAAATTATTGACGACTACGTGACAATTGAAAGTTTTAATATTTCCTGATAAAATCCATCCTAATTTTGTCTGCTGTGCTATAGGGACATAGTTAGGTCCCTTAACAAGGCCACTCATGATAATTTCGGCGTAAATACTAGCGTCTAAAAGTAGGTCAATAGGTTTTGCCATGTTAAACTCTGGGTCAGCTAAATTTATATTTTTAATATGATCCCACGATTGGTTAAATGATACGCTAGGCAGGTTGTTAACCACACGAGGTATGACAAGTGCTTGTGTGCAAAAATTATAATCGTCGTAAATTGATTGGCACTCTAATGATACGAGTCCTCTGCTCTCGTTTGAACCGTGTCCTATCCCTGATATAACCTTGATAAGAACAGTTGTCAATAGTACATCCTCATTATTACCTGCTACATGATTGACGTCATGCGAGTGCGACGTGGACGGTTTTGCCGACGCTGCGGTTGGCATTGTTACCGAGGGCGAGGACGAATGCTTACACGCGTCGTGCAGAATGGTGTTATGCTGTTCATTACATTCTTTGCATCTTTTAATGGAAATACATTTATCGTTATGTTTAAATAAGCAGTTTTTACAAATGTTTAATTGCGCAAGTGTCCTCAATTTAATACTTGCTGGCATATTGATGAATTTATAGCAACGAAATAACTCATGATTTAGATTGCACATGGGACATTTTTTACACGTGTATACTGGGGTGGCCTGATAGTTTTGTATATGATGAGGTTTTCTTTGATTATAGAATTTTGTAAATGATGGTCCCTGATGACGTTGATACTGCTGAATTGATTTTGATGAGGGTTGGACGTCCCTCTCTCTTTTATGAATGGGTTCCAATGCTATAAATTTGCTTTCAAAGATATTCATTAATACAGGTGTACTAATATTGGATCCCAGGTGTTCGTGTCTACTCCTAAGTTGTGGATCGCATGTATACACTCGGTAGTAGTATTATATAGACGTTTTAACTCAAATGAAGACCGTTTACTGATGCTCGGTTGATTTAAAAAACACTCCATTTGTTTCGTAAAGAGTAGTTGGGAATTGTTATAGCGATGGGTCAAAATATCCCACGCTGTATCATAATTTTCTGTTGAAATTATTAAATGTTGTAATATGCGTTCAGCTTCTCCCCTTAATTTACCTTTCAGATGTTGCATCTTTTGAGCCTTTGATAGATATTTGCTGCTATGGATTGCTTTATTAAATAAATCGAAGAATGTTGGCCATTGGGAATAATTACCTGAGAAGACTGGTATTTCTTAAACTCGTGTTGACTGTTGAATATGGGAAGTTGACTGAAGCTTCCTATTTATATCCTGTTTTATTTGCTTGTAGATTCTTTCGTAATTAAAGAATTCATCTTCATATGCTAGGTCTTCTCCTTGCACGATATTGTCAATTTGAAGATGCAGGGTATCGACAGTGTTCCACCGGTTTTGGACATTACTGTGATGCTGTCTTTCTGTGATGCTGTCAACATCAATGCTTTTAACTAGCCTGCTAAATGCCCTAAAATTTGTTCTCTGCTGCTGAACAAGGTCGTTGAGAACTTTATTTGACGATTTTTGCTCGTGGTCAAAAGCAAAAATCAGAGCTCTTGTTTTATTGTATAGAGTTTGAGCTAACTCATAAACACCCTTGACAAAATTTTCTTGAGTGCGATCTTCGAGTTGCTCAACCTTGTTATTATTTCCATCGAACTCTTCCCAGAGGTTGTCCAATGTCTCAATTCGTCTGGATAAATATTCCTCGGTTTTGCGACTACATGGGTCCTTTTAAAATGTACTTTTATTTGATTAAATTGTTTGTAGATTTCTGCTTGTCTTTTTATGATAGCCTCCATGATAAACAACAATTATAAAGACCTTACTTGATACTGCTTACTTGAGTGATGCTGCTTACTTGCGTGATGCTGCTTACTGGAGTGATGCTGCTTACTTGTCTTGATCTGCTTCTAGTCGTCCCGACCCACGTATAACGTATTACTTCTGCTTTCGGGTAAGGCTTTTACACTGACACTAACACTATATCAATGCACTCGCAAGGTCCTGATTTACCGCACGAGAAATCACGAAAGAAAAAAAATAAAAAATAAAAAGAATGCTCGAAGGACCAAAAAAATGTATGGTTAAACCCGTTACACTTATTGATTGATGTTATAATGCTGATTTATAACTGCTAATGCTAACTGACTGATCACTGCTACTGCTAGGAAAAGATGTTCTCTGTTAGGAGAAAATGCATTACGACCAGCCTGTTTGAGCGCTGTAAAACGACTAATTTATTTTGATAATTTGCTGCGCCCGCAGTCAGCGCGTCATGATTAAAATAAAGTACGATACGTAGATCGTACAACATGTTTAATCTCACTACCAATTATTTCAATCAAAAATCTCTCAAAGATATAATAATGTCAAGTGTATTGACATACAATACAATAACAAAATAATCGAGCATCAAAATTTGTAGGTACTTATAACGATCGACAAAAACTGTAACTGGATGAAACATATTGAAATGTTGTGTAAGAAACTAGATAGTTTTATTTATGTTCTTGATCGAACTAAAGACACATCGACGAATGCAGCTCTTCTGGCTTTCCATGGATACGTTTCGTCAATATTAAGATACGGTATTATTTTATGGGGAAACTCGGTGGAAGCAAAAAGGGTCTTTAAAATACAGAAAAAGTGTGTTAGGATTATTTACGGATATATCGACACGTGCAAACTAATTTTTAAAGAATTAAATATATTGCCTCTTCCATGTCAGTACGTATTTGGCGTATGTATATTTGGCGTATGTATATTTGGCGTATGTATATTTGGCGTATGTACATTTGGCGTATGTATATTCGTTCAAAAGTATAATGCTTTATTTAAAAAGAATCATGAAATATTAAGCTTAAGAAAATTTAGTAGGCACAGAAATAAACTATATGCACCTCCCCAACGCCTCACTCTATTCCAAAAAAATGTTTTCATGATGTCAATCAAACTATTTTATTATCTACCGCAAAGTATAACCGAGTTACAAATTTATTAATTTAAGAAAAAACTATACGCCTACTTACTCAATAAACTGTATTATTCAGTAAATGATTATTTGACATATAATATTAATTATTTTATTTATTTCTCTACCGCAAAGTGTAACATTATCCGAAGACACTACATTTAAATGATTAACATAAAACCTATTTAAATTCTAGACCAATTTGACATACCTACTATTGACATAATTTTAAAATATCTTTATATAAGTACTAATTACTATTAATATTATTAACTACAGTGTTTTTGTGTAATTATTTTATGTTTATTTGAAACTGTTTGGTCTAATTTTGTAGGTATATATTTTGTTTTTACTATTGTATGTACTTTACTTGACATCTTATTTCAATGACATTTTTATTCTATGTCTATTTATTATGTTAATTAATAGTTTAAATAACATTTGATGTATTTTGTAATTTGATTGATGTCTGATAGGCATTGGGCACTGACCCTCTTAGACATAAAATTTAAATACCTAATAAAAAAAATAAAAAAATATAATCTGTGGATTTATTATTTGTAAACAAAATGTTCAACGAGAGAGTGAAGTTAAAGAACACTTAAAACTAGATATTATACAGAATTATACATATTTAAATTAAGTATCTCAGAAGATTTCATGTCAATAAAAGAGATGTTGTTGGAATATTCCAATTGAAGTTTGTCATGTTAACTAGTTTTGAATGTTTTTGTTGTTTTGTGTTCATCTTTCTGGTTTGTGTGTTTTGTTAATTATTTGTTATATTTTATTCCAATCATATGTATATTTATTATATATACCACACGCGCAACAATAACTTGGTGGTAGACTGCTATCTTTGGGGCAGGAGTCGAACCCACGACCTCCGAATACTATACCACACGCCTAACAAAACTTACTGGTAGACTACTATCTTTGGGGCAGGAGTCGAACCCACGACCTCCGAAATCTATACCATACTCGCAACAATAACTTACTGGTAGACTACTATCTTTGGGGCAGGAGTCGAACCCACGACCTCCGAATACTATACCACACGCGCTACAATAACTTGGTGGTAGACTGCTATCTTTGGGGCAGGAGTCGAACCCACGACCTCCGAATACTATACCACACGAGCAACAATAACTTACTGGTAGACTACTATCTTTGGGGCAGGAGTCGAACCCACGATGTCCGAATACTATACCACACGCGTAACAATAACTTTGTGGTAGACTGCTATCTTTGGGGCAGAAGTCGAACCCACGACTTCCGAATACTATACAACACGCGCAACAATAATAACTTACTAGTAAACTACTATCTTTGGGGCAGGAGTCGAACCCACGACCTCCGAATTCTATACCTTACGCGCAACATTAACTTGGTGGTAGACTGCTATCTTTGGGGCAGGAGTCGAACCCACGACCTCCGAATACTATACCATACGCGCAACAATAACTTGGTGATAGACTGCTATCTTTGGGGCAGGAGTCGAACCCATGACCTCCGAATACTATACCACACGCGCAACAATAACTTGGTGGTAGACTGCTATCTTTGGGGCAGGAGTCGAACCCATGACCTCCGAATACTATACCACACGCGCAACAATAACTTGGTGGTAGACTGCTATCTTTGGGGCAGGAGTCGAACCCACGACCTCCGAAAACTATACCATACGCGTAACAATAACTTTGTGGTAGACTGCTATCTTTAGGGCAGGAGTCGAACCCACGACCTCCGAATATTATACCATACGCGCAACAATAACTTTGTGGTATGCTGCTATCTTTGGGGCAGGAGTCGAACCCACGACCTCCGAATACTATACCACACGGGCAACAATAACTTGGTGGTAGACTGCTATCTTTGGGGCAGGAGTCGAACCCACGACCTCTGAATACTATACCACACGCGTAACAATAACTTGGTGGTAGACAGCTATCTTTGGGGCAGAAGTCGAACCCACGACCTCCGAATACTATACCACACGAGCAACAATAACTTACTGGTAAACTACTATCTTTGAGGTAGGAGTCGAACCCACGACCTCCGAATACTATTTTTTATTTTTTTATTTAAATCTTTATTGCATACAAAATACAAAAGCGGACTTAATGCCGCTAGGCATTCTCTACCAGTCAAACCTTCGGGACAATAAAAGCAGTTAATAAGTGAGGTAGGTGCAATATAGTAACTGAGTATATAAACCAGTGAATATTATATAAAATACTTACAATCTATTATACAGTACTTAAATATATCTTATATATATACATACATACTCATGTACCTGTACCTACACTTATCAAATGAAGAAATTTACTCCGCAATAACAAGTTCTAAAAATATAGTTTCAATAAGAAGATTTATTAAAAGAATAAAAAATGATGATGGTAATTTTGTTTCACAGCCAATGAAAACCATTTCCATGATTTTCTCCTGGGGCCTTATTCCGAGTTTGCAACCGCTAATCAAGATAAGACGTTGCGCAAACTATAAATATGGAAATATAAGCTCTATACCAATGGTTATATAGTATGTATTAGGTTGGGTATTATAATGCAGCCATCTTGAAATACACGAATTCTTCGCAAGTTTGAACATGTATGGAGCATTGCAATTTCAACTTTATAATTAACAGGATAGAACTTACATTTCAATACCCCTACTTTACGCAAAATGCGAGACGGTGATCGTGTCAAAACTCGGAATAAAGCCCCTGTCCTATCCTACCCGAAAGTGTTGACCTGCCCCCAAGCCAAGAGCATCGGCGCTTTTTGCGCCCAAGCGTCGCAGAACGGACAGTGATCGACAGAAATCGGTAGCCATGAACAATTTTTGACGTTAACTTTCATTCTGTTGAACGCGGGAGGGCGACCGCTCGGCCCGATTATTGACGTTCCGATATTATATTCAAAACCCGCGAGTAATTTTGAGTATGATGTTTTATAACACATAATAATTATATTACGAATAAATTGAGAATATAAATTAAAAGCAATATACTTTTTTTTTATCATATTAATGGTGTAAATTTTATTGTACAGTTTTTACACCTTTGTATATTAATGCTTATTATAACTTACATGCCTAATCGGAACGATATTCGTTATTTTAGTGTTAAAGAGAGAGAGATAATAAAAAATAAATCCTATTGGTCTAACTATGTGATATCTCGTTTTATTTTACGGGCCAATGCTCTTTACATTTGATTACAAACAAACCTAATAGAAAATAGAAACATTGGGGCAAACTCTTCGGCATTATTAATATGGCACTTTTAAGTTGTAAATATAAACTAAAAAAATCTAAATATAAATTCGAGGCATCCGGGGCGGCCCACGACCAATTTATTTTTTAAAACTGTTATAAAGGAAGAAATGTTGCAGATAAATCGTTCTCGGATTGGAAATTACTTTTTGAATAGGTAAGATTAAAATAAATAAGTGCTTCTAAGGTTATATATTTAATAATTGATAAGACACGTTGTTAAAACATTTGTATACCGAATAGGCCAAACAAAACGGACCTTTGTGTTTACAACACCCATCTATTTACCTTTGTTTCTAATACAAATAAATGTTATTTCAGGTGATTACGGAATGCCTTGGAACCATGATTGATTACCCCTGTAATTAATACCTCAGCGGACCAATACACTGCCAAGTCAGGATATGTGTGATGCAGGCTAATGGTTATCTCAGGGGGTCATTAAAATACCTTGGAATAGACAGAGTTCTGCACTATGATTCTGAAGAGTCTTCCCAAATTGTAATGGCTTGTGCAGCATAATAACCAATATGATGTTACACTATAGGTGAGTTAAGAAAAATAAATTACAAATTGTCCGCTTACTTTTTTTTAATTAAAGTTATTCACTCTCCTACTATATTTGGAAGCGCGGAGTCAACTGACACAGATGGTAAAACTTGAGTCCAAACCAGTTATGTAGCAATTGTGATTTTTGTTATTTAAAAAAAATAGGTCTTTTTATTTTTTTATTAAACTAAGTACAATTTTGTATTTTTTTTATTTCAGGTATTTATACTTTGCAGAGTTTCAAGGACAGCTACCCCCTTCCCCATCAAGAGAGGTCACAAACTATGGTGCTCAAAGTTTTAGAGTGGCCCAAGCCAAACAAAATTATTAAATAAATATTTACTTTTAATTTGTTTATATTTTATTGTGAATATTATCCAATTTTAAGAAATCAATATTCTGGGAAATATTTAATTAAATAAACATTAACAGAATCAAGAGACATATAGGTGGATAATAGTGTCTAGGTCTGTCGGATGGACCCATTTAATATAAAGTATTGAATAAGAAATGTTAGTATCATTATTAAGATTTCTTATTGATACTTGTATCATTTAAATGTGTCAGATTAATGAAGAGTAATAATTTTTATTATGAATTTTAATTATTAACGGTCTTAATGATAAAAAATTAATAAAGTCCTTGAAGAACACTTTAGTTAAAATAAGTTTTGTTTCTTTTTTACTTATTTATTTTTGTTTGTTAAAAAAAGAGACAACCTACTATATACTAAAAAAACTTTTTGAATCCTTGAAGAACGTTATTTTTTTATGAATACCAGTGTATTTAATATTAAGATTTGTAGATATGCTTACCATTATGGTAAGTATATCTACAAATGCCCACATAAGATACATATAATTCCCTAATAGTATTCATATAAAATAATGAAACGTTACTCTAGGTACCATCCTTACTATTTATAGTGCTTGGATGGGAATTAAAATTCCTATTAATAAAAGAGCTTGTATAAACAATATAGGTCTAATAGTAGATACTACACATACCCTACTTAGTACCATTTATATAATAGTACTAAGTAGTTTTTACTTAACAATATTCTACATATATATTACAGCGTTAAGTGAATATTTGTGTGGATGTGTGTGCATGTATGAGTTGTATAGTGTATATAATAAAATACCTAATATTGGAAATATCTATCGTGGCTGAGTATAAATTGTATTATTATTACTAAGGTTAGGAATATTTTTTTTTAATAATATACCAGTATAAAAGGATTCTTTTAAATTTGAAACTCAAGGAGGTGAAAAGTTATTCTATACAACCACAAAAATCATCATCAGTCCCTGAAATACCAAAAGTTGTAACTTTATTAGTAATGGTCAAGGAAAATCATATTCTTTTATACATAACTATATACAATTATATGTTTAAAGAAGAATATAGTATTAATAATATATATTAAACCATAAGTTTGTGCGGCTTGTGAAACACAACAACGGGTCTTCACAAAGTCTCTGAAAAATCCTTTGTTAAGCCTAAAATGTTACCTAAACTCTCCCTGGTATCCCCAATTTCTTTGAAAATGTGAACTTTTCATTAAAAATAAAAAAAATAATAAAAATAAACTTTATTTGTTGATATTTTACAAGAATTTATACATGTTTTCTTAACTTTTTGCCTAATATTGGTTTGTTTGATTTAATGTTGTAACACTTCTATCCACTATTATCAATCAAGATCAGATATTTGTTCAGGTTGTCCTCGGACATAGGCCTCCTCCAGCAAATACCATTGGCAGCGGTCTCCAACTACTCGGCATTGGGATGTCTTGATTTTTTATACTTCTTTCAGAGACCGGAGAACATACATACTATTCTATGTATTTCTTTCTTCATTTAAAGTTTTGGAGCAATTGTTTGACCTAAATAAAAGTACCTATTCAATTTCTTGATAATTTACTTTCAGGGTTTGTTTATGTCTGTTTATCATAGCTTTGGTTTTCACACATGGTTCGTTTAAGCCCCGCTTTTCCACTTCTCTTGCTAGTTGTCTGCATAATAACTGGAACTAGGTCATCAGCAAATCTCAGTTAAGATATTTTACTTCCATTTATGTTAAGCTCATAGCTATTCCAAATAATGCCAATCAATGTAATTGACGAAAAATTTCCTCCAATACACCCGAGCAGACTTTGAGGGATAATAGGTTTCCTTGTCGGACTCCTTTTATTCGTAATTCTTCTCCAATTTTTCCTAATCGTACTTTTGCTGTACGTATAGTTTTAAAATTGTTATATTACTCCTTAGTCCTTATGATTCTTGAATATTTAGTTTGATCACACTCTGTTTTTTGAGATGCTTTGTAAGTATGAAATAGAGAGAACTTTTCGTTGCTCTAATCTATATTTGGCGTCGATGAAGACGCCACTCGTTATTTGCACTTACTAATAAATTTTATTTATGCATTTTAATTTACAGAACGCAATAAAAAACTTCTAAAACAAAAATAAACATCCTCAAATCTCTGGTGAGATAGTTTACTTCCATTTATGTTAAGCTCATAGTTATTCCAAATAATTCCAATCCATGTAATTAAATGACGGAAAATTTCCTCCAATATAGTCTTTTTATTAGTAATTCTTCTCCAATTTTTCCTAGTTATACTTTTGCTGTAGTTTTAAAATTGTTATATGAACTCCTTAGTCCTTAAGATTTTTAAATATTTAGTTTGATCACGTTGGTTTTAAGCACACTTCTGTATTTTGAGATGCTTTGTTAGTATGAAATAGAGAGAACTTTTCGTGGCTCAAATCTATATTTGGCGTCGATGAAGACGCCACTCGTTATTTGCACTTACTAATAAATTTTATTTATTCAATTTAATTTACACAACATAATAAAAAACTTCTAAAACAAAAAAAAAAATACTTTAAGTTAATTTAAATCAAAACAATGGCGTCGTTTTGATAGAATATAGCTCGAAAGGGAGACCCCGACCACCCGCCCGTATACAGTCGAATTTAGCGTCTAGCATTCGCAAAAAACGAACAAAAATGTGTTCTTGGCTGGCAATTCCCTCCAAGTATGTAGCGGTTTCTGTCAAAATGTATGGGAAATTGGCCTCTCGCTAGCGCTTTAACGAAAACGAATGCCCAACGCTCACCGTCCGTGTTCTTGGCTGGCAATTTGTTCTGTCAACGCATTTAACGAACGTGACGTCATCACCAAATGTCATCTTCATACAAAACTTTCGTGCGCGCTTTTAGCGCTCATGCTCTTAGCTAGGGGGGCTGAACAGTTGGCGCTTTGAAGTACATCCATACATCCCTCCTGTCAAACAATGTTTGAAATGCTTAAGGGTATGGTCACATTGCTAAATTTTGTAAAAATTTAAAGAGATGCTCTATCTGCAGTGAAGCACATAACTTAAAAACAAGCACAGTTCCATCGGACAAGGCTACTTGTTGTCACTGCAAAGGGCAACATATAGCTATATCTAACTTATGTCCTGTAAAAAAAACAAAAAAATGAAGAAAATAGACCGAAAATAAAACCAAAAAATCATTCGCTGACATATTTAATAATAAAACATTTCCACCTCTACAAAAAAAAAGTCCTAGTGAACAATTTGTTTCACTACTTGGTTCAGAACAAATTTTAGATACAATCTTACACTCAATAACTAAATTAATAACATTAAATAAAAAAGATGGTAACAACATATGTACTAAAAATATTAAACAGGTATTAATGGAAACATTAAATAACAGTAAATCAACTAACACTTTGAACTCAAAATGGCTAAGTTAAACATTGTTTAATGGAACGCACAGAGTATTACTAGTAACAGATATATTTTTAATCACTTCCTCATAGAAAACAGTATACATATAGCAATACTTTGCAAAACGTGGCTTAAACCCCAACAAAATTTTACAATAAAAAAATATAATATATCTAGATTAGATTCTGGAAATAACCACAATGGTGTGGCGATCTTAGTTCATAATAGCATACAATTCAAACAATTACATACATTTTATGATGATTCTATACAAAATATTGCAATAAGTACAAATTTTAATAACCAAGATATTTCCATAGTTAGTTTCTATAGTCCTAGAAATAGTTCTCCAAATCTTACACAAACCAAATTGAATAAATAAAATTACTCCACTCAAACCAACTTTATTAATTTTAAAAAGCTTCAAAGTACTAAGAAAATTATTTTTAAAATTGAAAAAGAAAAATCTTGGTAATCATTTTGCCACAATTTCAATAGGACAACTCCGATAAGTAGGATATGGAAAATAGTAAAAAAAATCAATAAATCATTTATACCAAATCACAATAAAGACACACAACATTTTTAAACAAATATACATCAGATACCGTCGAACATTTTTCTAAAATCTTTAAATAATAGCAATTACTTAACCAAAAAAATCACTTTTCAAGAATTTACTGCGGCTTTTACTTCAAGAAGAGACACAGCTTTTGGTCTCGACGGTATTCCATACAAAATGTTAAAAAAATTAAGCATTAACTCAAAGATTACAGTATTGAAAGTTTTTAATTTGTTGTGGTTACAATGTGCTATTCCTCAAGATTGGAAAAAAGATTGCTTAGTTACTATTTTAAAACCAAACAAAGATAAAAATATTGCAGACTCATATAGACCAATAGCTTTTTCATATAGACTAATAACTTCCTGTATTGGTAAAGTAATGGAACAATTGATAAAGCAAAGGTTAGAATTCTATATTGAAAGCCATAAACTCTTACCTCCGAATCAATTTGGCTTTCGCCGGGGCACGTCATCCATAGAAAGCATCATACATCTCCAAACAGATATTTCAAATGCATTTCTCAACGGCAACATACTTGTCGGCGTTTTCTTTGACATTGTTGGTGCCTTCAATAATGTCAATCATCATATTTTAGCATCAGAACTTGAAAATCTAAATATACCCGAAATGTACATAAAATTTATTTTTAATTTTATTCACAATAGGGAAGTATACGTTAAATATAATAACAAACTCTTTAGCTCACGTTTTTGTAATAAAGGTGTCTGTCAAGGTGGAATATTAAGTCCACTTTTGTATATAGGTAAATAGGCTTAACAATATTTTAGGTTCTAGTGTTGTCAACTTGCAATTTGCTGATGATTTGCTAATCTATGGTTCCGGTAAAGACATAAACACTGTTACCAACATTATAAATATCTCACTTAAAAAGTTAAACGTGTATTTTAATTATTTAAATCTAGATGTAAGTACTGATAAAACAAAAGCTGTGATCTTTAGTAAAATAGCAAAAACAACAACAATAGTTTATAATAATGTCCCAATTCCTGCCCCCCTAGCCAAGAGCATGAGCGCTAAAAGCGCGCACGAAAGTTTTGTATGAAGATGACATTTGGTGATGACGTCACGTTCGTTAAATTCGTTGACAGAACAAATTGCCAGCCAAGAACACGGACGGTGTGCGTTGGGCTTTCGTTTTCGTTAAAGCGCTCGCGAGAGGCCAATTTCCCCATACATTTTGACAGAAACCGCTACATACTCGGAGGGAATTGTCAGCCAAGAACACATTTTTGTTCGTTTTTTGCGACTGCTAGACGCTAAATTCGACGGTATACGGGCGGGTGATCGGGGTCTCCCTTTCGAGCTATATTCTATCAAAACGACGCCATTGTTTTGATTTAAATTAACTCGACAGTATTTTTTTTTTTTGTTTTAGAAGTTTTTTATTATGTTGTGTAAATTAAATTGAATAAATAAAATTTATTAGTAAGTGCAAATAACGAGTGGCGTCTTCATCGACGCCAAATATAGATTTGAGCCACGAAAAGTTCTCTCTATTTCATACTAACAAAGCATCTCAAAATACAGAAGTGTGCTTAAAACCAACGTGATCAAACTAAATATTTAAAAATCTTAAGGACTAAGGAGTTCATATAACAATTTTAAAACTACAGCAAAAGTATAACTAGGAAAAATTGGAGAAGAATTACTAATAAAAAGACTATATTGGAGGAAATTTTCCGTCATTTAATTACATGGATTGGAATTATTTGGAATAACTATGAGCTTAACATAAATGGAAGTAAACTATCTCACCAGAGATTTGAGGATGACCTAGTTCCAGTTATTATGCAAACAACTAGCAAGAAAAGTGAAAAAGCGGGGCTTATAAGAACCATGTGTGAAAACCAAAGCTATGACAAACATATATAAACAAACCCTGAAAGTAAATTATCAAGAAATTGAATAGGTACTTTTATTTAGGTCAAACAATTGCTCCAATACTTTATATGAAGAAAGAAATACATAGAATAGTATGTATGTTCTCAGGTCTCTGAAAGAAGTATAAAAAAATCAAAACATCCCAATGCAGAGTAGTTGGAGACCGCTGCCAATGGTATTTTCTGGAGGAGGCCTATGCCCGAGGACAACCTGAACAAATATCTGATCTTGATTGATAATAGTGTATAGAAGTGTTACAACATTAAATCAAACAAAACAATATTAGGCAAAAAAAATAAGAAAAAATGTATAAAATATCAACAAATAAAGTTTATTTTTATTTATTTCTTTATTTTTAATGAAAAGTTCACATTTTCAAAGAAATAGGGGATACCGGGGAGAGTTTAGGTAACATTTTAGGTTTAACAAAGGATTTTTCAGAGCCTTTGAACCTAGAATGTTTCACAAGTAGCACAAACTTATGGTTTAATATATTAGTATTGCTATATTGTTCTTTAATCATATAATTGTATTTAGTGCCCTAAAAGAATATGATTTTACTTGACCATTACTAATAAAATTTGTTACACCTTTTGGTATTTCAGGGACTGATGATGGTCTTTGTGGTTGTACAGAATGACTTTTTATCTTGAGTTTCAAATTTAAAAGAATCCTTTTATAGCGGTATATTATTATTTAAAAAAAAATCCTAGCCTTAGTAATAATAATACAATTTATACTCAGTCACAATAGATATTTACAATATTAGGTATTTTATTATATACACTATGACCCATACATGCACACACATCCACACAAATATTCACTCAACGCTGTAATATATATGTATAATATTATTAAGTAAAACTACTTAGTACTATTATATAAATGGTACTAAGTAGGGTATTTGTAGTATGTACTATTAGACCTATATTGTTTATACAAGCTCTTTTATTTATAGGAATTTTAATTCCCATGCAAGCACTATAAATAGTTCGGATGGTACCTAGAGGAACATTTCATTATTTTATATGAATACTATTAGGGAATAACATGTATCTAATGTGGGCATTTGTAGATATACTTACCATAATGGTAAGCATATCTACAAAGCTTAATTTTAAACACACTGGTATTCATAAAAAAAAAAACTTTTTGAGTCCTTGAAGAACACTTGTATATAGTAGGTTATGTCTCTTTTACCAAACAAAAATAAATATGTAAAAAAGGAAACAAAACTTATTTTAACTGAAGTGTTCTTCAAGGATTTTATTAAGTTTTTATCATTAAGACCATTATTAATTAAAATTCATAATAAAATTTATTAACCTGACCCATTTGAATGATATAAGTATCAATAAGAAATGTTAATAATGATACTAGCATTTCTTATTCAATACTGTATGTTTAAATGGATCCATCCGACAGACCTAGACACCTTTAAACTTATCCACCTATATGTCTCTTGATTCTGTTAATGTATATTTAAATTAATTAAATATTTCCCAGAATATTAATTTCTTAAAATTGGATAATATTCACAATAAAACATAAACAAATTAAAAGTAAATATTTATTTAATAATTTTGTTTGGCTTGGGCCACTGTAAAACTTTGAGCACCATAGTTTGTAACCTCTCTTGATGGGGAAGGGGGTAGCTGTCCTTGAAACTCTGTAAAGTATAAATACCTGAAATAAAAAAAATACAAAATTGTAATTAGTTTAATAAAAAAATAAAAAGACCTATTTTTTTTAAATAACAAAAATCACAATTGCAACATAACTGGGTTGGAGTCAGGTTTTACCATCTGTGTCAGTTGACTCCGCGCTTCCAAATATAGTAGGAGAGTGAATAAAACTTTAATTTAAAAAAAGTAAGCGGACAATTTGTAATTTATTTTTCTTAACTCACCTATAGTGTAACATCATATTGGTTATTATGCTGCACATTCCATTACAATTTGGGAAGACTCTTCAGAATCATAGTGCAGAACTCTGTCTATTCCAAGGTATTTTAATGACCCCCTGAGATAACCATTAGCCTGCTTCACACATATCCTGACTTGGCAGTGTATTGGTCCGCTGAGGTATTAATTAGGTACGACATCCATGACAGGGGTAATCAATCATGGTTTCAAGGCATATCCGAAATCACCTGGAATAACATTTATTTGTATGAGAAACAAAGGTAAATAGATGGGTGTTGTAAACACAAAGGTCCGTTTTGTTTCGCCTATTCGGCATACAAATGTTTTAACAACTTGTCTAATCAATTATATAACCTTAGAAGCACTTATTTATTTTGATTCTTACCTATTCAAAAAGTAATTTCCAATCCGAGAACTATATAACTGCAATATTTCTTCCTTGATCACAGAGTTAAAAAAAAAAAAATGGTCGTGGGCCGCCCCGGATGCCTCGAATTTATATTTAGAATTCTTCAGTTTATATTTACAACTTAAAAGTGCCATATTAATAATGCCGAAGAGTTTGTCTGCAATGTTTATATTTTCTATTAGGTTTGTTTGTAATCAAATGTAAAGAGCATTCGCCCGTAAAATAAAACGAGATATCACATAGTTACACCAATAGGATTTATTTTTTATTATCTCTCTCTCTTTAACACTAAAATAACGAATATCGTTCCGATTAGGCATGTAAGTTAAAATAAGCATTAATATCCAAAGGTGTAAATACTGTACAATAAATTTTACACCTTTAATATGATAAAAAATGTATATTGCTTTTAATTTATATTCTCAATTCATTCGTAATATAATTATTATGTGTTATAAAACATCATACTCAAAATTACTCGCGGGTTTTAAATGTAATATCGGAACGTCAATAATCGGGCCGAGCGGTCGCCCTCCCGCATTCAACAGAATGAAAGTTAACGTCAAAAATTGTTCATGGCTACCGATTTCTGTCGATCACTGTCCGTTCTGCGACGCTTGGGCGCAAAAAGCGCCGATGCTCTTGGCTAGGGGGGCTGTAACTAATGAAATTAAGTTCTTAGGTATAATATTTACACATAATCTCTCATGGAAAAAGTATATTGACTATATTATTGGAAAAGCTTCTAAAGCTTTTAATGTAATAAAATGCCTGTATAAAACGGACCCTAAAACGGTTTTATGTGTTTTGGTTCTGATCTAAAATATATTCATAAATTAAATGTCTTACAAAATAAAAACTTAAGAATAATAACTGGTGCTATGAAAACCACTCCTATAAATTCATTTATAATCCATTATCTATTCGATTTAAATATTTAAAATATATTTTAATTGTTAAAATTATTCTCTATCTATACGCCATCATACACTTCTAAATAAAATTAAAATAATGCATACCTCATTTTTAACACACTCTATAGCCGCAACACCCCACATTTTTCACGACCTTGCATATATGTTAGCGATTGATGAAGAATATTTGATAAATAAAACTGAGAATACATGGCCCTGTTACTTAGATTCCTATGAAAGTAAATTCTGTAATATGGATATATGTATAAATTCTAATTTTAAGTATAAAGAAGAAGTATATGAGGCATTGAGCCAATATCCTAATCACCAATGTATATATACTGATGGTTCTAAAAGTAGCTCTGGTACATCAATGGCATATTACGTAGCTTCAACTAAAACAGGAAGAGGATTTCGATTACCTCCAGAATTCAGTATTTTCTCTGCTGAAGCCTTAGCTATCGTATTTACAATTAAATACATTAAAGATGCAATGACCCAAATAATCAAGATCATAACTGGATAATAGTGACGGATAGTGTGAGTGTTCTAAAAGCTCTTCAGAACAATAGACTAGAGATTAAAACGAATTACCTTGTACATAAAATCAAACAGTTACGTATAGATTTATTACATATCAATATCTCCATAACTCTAATATGGACACCATCTCATATTGGTGTAGATGGCAATGAAAATGCAGATTATCTGGCGAAAATTATATTAGACAGTGGCAGTGGTGTAGAAATAAAAGTAGCGGTAACTTACACAGATTTGTTACAACAAATAAAATTAAAATTTCTAGAAGATTGAAATGTTAATTGGCATGAAATTTTAAAAACACAAGGCACCTGGGGCCTTACCAAAGAGCCGATCGATAATCGAATCGAAATACCCATCGAAAGCCAAATGTATGGTATTTGACGTTTCTCGGCGATCGGGCTCTACCCATATAGTAAAATTCCTATACAATTTTATCGATCGATGAGGCGATTCGATTGGCGATCACGTTCTTTGGTCAGGCCCATAGTATGCTAAAATAAACAATAGTCTTCAAACAATCCCATGGTTCACAAAATCAAAACAGTATAGAAATCGGAAATTCTATACAATCTTGACCCGCTTAAGACTCGGACATTGCCTTTTCAATAATCACTTACACAGAATGAATATAATAAAATCACCATTATGTTATGAATGCAACAGAAATAACTTTCAAACCCTGGATCACATTTTGAATGCACAGCTTACATCATCCAAAGAATATTTTTTATTGACAAACTACTTCATATATACAAGAAACCTCAACTTATCCCGCGCGCCATTGAAGATCTATTGAAAAATTATGAACATACATACCTATTTATGAATACATAATAACAACCGTAAATAAAATATGATGTATTTAAAAATATATCATACCTACACAATATTAAAAAAAAACTGTATAATATGTATATAAGTAAAAAACGAAAAAAGGATAACATAAGTGAAGTATAAAGATATAATGATAATTACCCTAATGACCTACACGAGATTGAAAGAAGACATGGCTTTTAGCCTTACTTATTAAAAGCACGGATATGACAAGAAAGAAAAACATGGCTATCAGCCTTAAAAACATTAACAAACATGACAATGAATATAAGACTTGGGTACGGCCTTACTAGTTATAATTACCGGAAATGAAAACAGACTAGGCTGTATGGTTGAAAAATCTTTGCCTTTCCAATTGTAGAAAAACCAAAAAAAAAAAAATTCAGCATTACCTACTTGTTTTTATATTGATATTAATATGTATATGCTGCTACTTGGAAAAACAGCTATTAAGTACCTAGGGAGATTTTACAGTTAATAAAGTTAGTTGTGTGTGTTGTTGAAACAAGAACTTGACAGAACAATTTGGTAGTGGAACAATACTAACGTCTAGCAGTCCTTTTAGGCCGCTCCCTAGCAAGTAGTTCGCCCGGCAGTTGTACTGGCATTGTTGTTTTCTTCATTGTCAGAGCTGTAAGGTCCGTTTGTTGAAAAATTTTGCGCTTTGAGCCATCTGACAACTTTATCACAACAATACCATCCTGAGTCCAGCAGTTGTGAATACCAAATACCCTGCGGGCATCTGTGAACAATACCTGTCGAGTCCTTGTCAGATATTCAGCGCAGCTATAAGGACTCCCCTTAAACTTTGTTTTGCTCTTCCAGATATCATTTCGGAGCTTATAGTCTGAAAACCGTACCACTATTGAACGCGTCACAGACTCCTGGTACTGTCCAAGCCGGTAGCAAGAGCGAAAACATTAAGGGCAAACATCATTTAAATCAAGTCTATCTGTTAAAAAGATGCTGACGACTTCAGAAAGATTTTCACCCTGCTTTTCTGGAACACCCCTAAACAGGAGGCAGTCAGATCGGTTCCAACTTGTCCACCGCAACCTGCACATCAGCAATTTGTTGGCGCATCAAAGCCAGCATTTCAATTGTGAATTTTTTGAAGTCGTGAAATTCCCTGGCAATTACCTCGAGCTTGACACTGTGATGGGGCTCCAAATTTGCATTAAGCTGACTCTCAAAGTCAGCCATCCTATGAGTCAGCTTGGCTTCAAGCAGCTGCTGTGTCTCATGGATCCTGTCCACCGTTGCCATTATGAAGTTTAGCGTTGTGTGCCAGCAGGACAGGTGCAGATATTTTATATTATAATTAAAGCATATATATTATACTGATTAAATCTTAACAAATATAAAATATAAATAAATAAATAAATTGTATTGCACACTACCTAAACTTAATGTTCTAATGTCCCGAAGGTTTGACTGTCAGATAATGCCCAACGGCATTAAGTCCGCCTTTGTATTATGCAATAAAGTTTAATAAATAAATAAAATAAATAAATATACACTTAAGATTCTAATTATTTATTGTTTTATAATTAAATATTAATTCAGGAAAAAAAATATTGTGTTTACTTTTTTACACCAACCCACCAAATATCCACTATACTATACCACACGCGCAACAATAACTTGGTGGTAGACTGCTATCTTTGGGGCAGGAGTCGAACCCACGACCTCCGAATACTATACCATACACGCAACAATAACTTGGTGGTAGACTGCTATCTTTGGGGCAGGAGTCGAACCCACGACCTTCGAATACTATATCACACCCGCAACAATAACTTGGTGGTAGACTGCTATCTTTGGGGCAGGAGTCGAACCCACGTCCTCCGAATACTATACCACACGCGCAACAATAACTTGGTGGTAGACTGCTATCTTTGGGGCAGGAGTCGAACCCACGACCTCCGAATACTATACCACACGCGCAACAATAACTTACTGGTAAACTACTTTCTTTGGGGCAGGAGTCGAACCCACGAGCTCCGAATACTATACCACACGCGCAACATTAACATTGGTGGTAGACTGCTATCTTTGGGGCAGGAGTCGAACCCACGACCTCAGAATACTATACCATACGCGCAACAATAACTTGGTGGTAGACTGCTATCTATGGGGCAGGAGTCGAACCCACGACCTCCGAATACTATACCACACGCGCAACAATAACTTACTGGTAAACTACTATCTTTGGGGTAGGAGTCGAACCCACGAGCTCCGAATACTATACCACACGCGCAACAATAACTTGGTGGTAGACTGCTATCTTTGGGGCAGGAGTCGAACCCACGACCTCCGAATACTATACCACACGCGCAACAATAACTTACTGGTAAACTACTATCTTTGGGGTAGGAGTCGAACCCACGAGCTCCGAATTCTATACCATACGCGCAACAATAACTTGGTGGTAGACTGCAATCTTTGGGGCAGGAGTCGCACCCCCGCCCATGGGGCCACCTTGTCGTGGTGGGGGGGCTCTAGTAAGCGGTGGCTGGTCACCACCGCCGAAGCTAACGATCCCAAGAGGGGCCCCTCCCGGCACTTCTCTGTGGAGGCGGAGTTGGCTGGGATGGGGCCACAACCCCGGCTGCCGTTCATTCGGTGGCCGAGGAGGAACGGGGCGGTGGGGGACATGGTGCTCGTTCCCCCCGCCCTGTGGGGCCTGGGGCGACGGATGCGGGGGCATTCGTCGCGTCGAGGGTCACGTGAGGAAGGCGTCCGTGGTGTTACCGGGCGTCTTTATTCTTGGGGGAGTTGAGAGGGGGGTATATCGTGGGCCCTCCTCCACTCGAGACGGTGCTCGCGCAAGCGGGCTCACGCCGGCGGGGTCGCGGACGAATGCGCAAGCGTACCCGTGGCCCTGCCTTTATGGCGGTGTAACGGAACGTTACTTTTGATGTTCCAAAATGTATGGCAGTCCGCGAAATGGAACGGATAGTTTAGAATTTAAAATTACCCTTTGCAAAAGTGCAAAATGCAAAAGAGGCAGGTAGTTTAAATAAATGCATTTTACAAGTCGAAGTAGTATTACTTCAAAATTAACATAAATAGGCCGCGGTCAGAGTACCGCAGGCCATTTGATAATTTGCTAAGATCGCGAATGTGTGTTTGTAATAATTTGTTAAAGTTCGGAGTTCCAACATTAATTTGGTGAGTTAATTATACAGTACTTTCATAGGGACGTTTTTAGGGTTCAATAGAATTATATAAAGATTGTACTGTGTCCGTGCGCCTGTCTAGCACTGCACCCCAGCCTCCGTCCTGCAGTTTTACGCAATGCACAATTATTGTTGCTGCCCTGCCAAAAACTGGAGACAGCGAGAGCTGGAAGCAGTATGCTTAGGCTTCCCTTCAAATGTTTCCAGGAATAAAGTCCGAGGTGGAGAATCAAGTCGAGGGAGACAAACAACTACGGCAAAACCTGGCCTGGAACTTTTTTTCCTGAAGCCCTGTCTGCTACCGTCTGCAGACATCCCAGCTGGTCATAGCCTGGATTCTTCTTCCGGAGCCTGGACACCGTCTGCTCAGCAGATCACGGCCTGCCATAGCCGGCCATAACCGACCGCTGCCCGAAGCCTGGCCTGCCACTGAAGGACGTTGGATGCTGCCCTCCCCGATCGTCGCATAATCAGGGCAGTAGCATTCTTGCAGAAATGTGTTTATTTAACCACTGTTAGATGTTAGCCATATAGGAGGCTTTACAAAGAAGTAATTTAATTATATTTTATAATAAAGGCATTTTGATGCAAGTAAGTATAAAAGTGACAAGTAAAAATTCGTATTTGACGTTAAGCGCCGCGAGCGCCCTCTTGCGGATGATGGAAGAACTAGTTAAGATGCGTTCGCGTCACGGAATAGAGAAGAAAAAACAAGATGTTTTCTCTATTCCGTGGTTCGCTTAGACATACTCGCCCCCATTGAAAGCCAGCTTTCAATGATCTTGTAGCAGGGGACAGATGTTGTTGAGAGCCCTTTTCATGATGCCCCAGGTGTCACATTTAGACTTTCTGGTAAGATTAAGAGAGAAAGTAAAATGCGAAAATTTAAGTGTACAGGTTTATTAGAAAAATAGCAAAGATTAAATTACAAGGTTTATGATAATGAATATAAGAATTAAGAAAGTAAGCCAGAATTGTAAATGTGAGAAAAAGTTAAGAAAAGGGAATAATTAAAAGTGAGCTAAGTAAATAAGAGGGTCGTGAGTATAGGTCAAAGGAACTCCGTGGATGATATTAAATACCGCACTCCCCTGGAATCGTTTCACGGCGTCGGTCCTGAAGACTTGGCGTCGCGTTCTGAAACTCGGCGTCGCGTTTTCAACTTGCCGTGATGCCAGGTCAGTGCGGAGGACACAACTTGGCGTCGTCGCTGAGCGCTCAGGTTTAAGTATATACGTAGTTCCTGGAATTAACCGTTCCATAGCATTAATTTAAATTCACTGCCTGATGTGAGAATTTTAGCCAATTAACGAAGCGAGGAGGCGAATATTTAAATTATAAACTAGCTATCTAGGTAATTGGCAGGCAAGCATGCACTAGGCAGTGACGGTTACAAAGGGGCTAATAGGCTAAATAAGGTAAAAAATAACAGGAACTTTGTTCATGCAAAATTATACTGAATAATATTTTAAAACCTAATAATAATTATTACTTAAAGTTTTATAATCTTATAACTAAATATAATACTAATATTAACACTATTTACAGACTAATACATTATGAAACTTAACTAACACAGCCTAACTAAAATCTAATAGTATTTGCACAACTTAACTTACCCTTAGTACGGGAACTACAACACTTAACACCTTTATTATATATTATATTATATTATATTATAATATTACAATTTTAATAACAGACAGCTCACTGACCGCCTCTAAATGTATACACTTATATTTTAAACATACAAAAAGACACAAATAGCATTTAGTTATTTTACAGCCGCGCCCTCTTCTGTCTGTTATCATAAAAGGGCCGGCAAAATCAACCGCGACGATCTCAAATGGGAAACCCGCCTCTACGCGCTGAGAAGGTAAATTGCCCATGATAGTGTTCATAGTTTGACCCCTGACACGTTTGCACTTAACGCAGTTGCGAGCCGTGCTACGAGCCAGAGTTCTACCACCCATTGGCCAAATGTACTCGCGGATAGATGCCAGCAGTAGCTGAGGGCCAGCGTGCATTAGACGAAGACAAAATTAAAAATAAGTTTAGTAAAATGATGATTCGCATGCAATAACATAGGATGCTTCTTATTGTAACTATAACTAGAAGATTCTATCCTACCACCAACTCTCAAAATATTCATATTATCTAAAAATGGCGACAAAGATATAATATTGGACTTAGGGCTTAGGGACTTTGCACTTTGTAAGACATTTATTTCATTAGAAAATGTATCATTCTGAGAAAACTTAACTAACATAATAAAAGAAAACTCAAGTTCTTCGGCTTGCAAAACGCCCGAAAACCTTTTAGTAGAGTGCCTACAGTTATGTGTGAACCTAAGGACATATGCATAGACGCGTTTTATTAGACGTAACTTAGAATACCTATCAAAAGGAATGAAATTATTTGAAACCTTAGACGTGAAACAATTAACTTTCATTTCAGGTAAAAAATAATTATTAATTTTATTTTTTTTAAATGCCCAAAGTGATTCATCCTTCAATAAAAAGTTGGGTCCGTTCCATCACAAGCCGCAGTCATTCAACTTATGTGGATCGACTCCACGCGACGCTAAGTCGGCTGGATTGTCTGCGGTGGGAACATGACGCCATGACGATGTATCACAAAGCAGAGCTTTGTGATACATCGTGTATTGGTGCTATCCTATTAGCCACAAATGTTTTTGTCTTATGTGAACTTGTACCTAGCCAACCAAGAAGTACATTCGAGTCTGTCCAGAATATTGCGCGCCCAATATTACAACGTAATGCCTGCAGCACAGTAGAAGTTAGCTGCGCTCCTAACAGAGCACCACAAAGCTCCAGCCTCGGTATGGTCGTCGCCTTGATAGGTGACACCTTTGCTTTGGCGCACAATAACCTAACGCTTACCTGATGATTACGGTCTAAGCTTCTGATGTAGACGCATGCTCCGTAAGCTAATTGCGAAGCGTCGCAGAAGCAATGTAACTCGCTATAGACGGAAGCGTTGGACATGATGTATCTAGGTATATTTATTAATTTTAAAGTATGTAAATTATTTTTAAATTGTTTCCAAATTAACCCGATGTCTTTAGTAACTTGCTGATCCCAATCAATTTTGTTTAACCAAAGTTTTTGAATTAGTAATTTAGCTTTAATAGTGCAAGGAGATAGCAGATCGAGAGGATCGAATATTTTAGATGTTTCAGATAATATAGAACGTTTTGTTATAATGTTTAAGTCGTTATTTAGTTTTGTAGGCTCAAATTAAATATATAATAAGTCGGATGTAGGCTGCCAGCCTAGGCCAAGAGTGTGTGTCGACTCACTAATAGCTAAATCATTTAGATGGTTAATTGAATCTGAATCCAAAATAGATGCTAAGTTAGATCGATACTTTCTAAGATTGAAACATCCAGAACGAAGGGTAGATGATACTGATGATAAAATATGACGTAGCTGCTGCTCATCATCAGCACCCGTCAACAAATCGTCGACATAGAAGTCGTTCTGTATGATTGTTTTAGCCAAACTGTCGACACACTCTTCGCCCAGCTGTCGCAGACATCTCGTACTGAGGAAGCTCGCACTCGCGAAACCATAAGTAACTGTGTTTAGGCGCAGGGTTTCCAGCGGTTGGGCTTCATCGCTACGCCATAGAATAAGTTGTAAGTTGCGATCCAATTCATTCCAACGATTTGGCGGTACATCTTTTCGATGTCACCTGAAAGTACATTTTTATGAAGTCTAAATCTAATTAAAATATTAACTAAGGAGTCTTGTATAGTAGGTCCAACCATTTGTAAACTATTTATAGAATAACCTGATGAAGAGCGAGCCGAGGCGTCAAACACGTCTCGTAGCAACTAATAACTACTAATAGACTCGCTTGTGATTTTGAAGACCGGATGATGCGGCAGGAAGAAGGCTAAGTCTGGTATGTGAACTGCAGACTTAGAAAGATGCCCTAGCTCAGCATATTCCTCAATAAACTTAAAATAAGAAGCCTTTAATCGTGGGTTTCTAATAATAAAAATCTCTTTTTAGCTAATTGGTAGGTATCGCCTAAACAATCTGCGCTCGTAATGAGAGGTAACCTAACGCAGAACCTACCATCACGGAGACGTGTAGTATTCTCCAGAAAATGGAATTCGCATGCCTTTTCGACTTCTGACACGATAACTTTATTCGGTAACTCCTCGAGTTCCCAGAACTTAGTAAGTTGGTTGTCTAGTTGTTGGTCTGTAATCAGGTTACACTGAACATATGACGTAAATGATGTAGTAGGTATTTGCATGGGACCCGCGATGATCCAACCTAATTTAGTGTTCTGTAGAATTGGCATTTTCGGACCGATCGATTGACGTTCCGAATACAACAAGTCCCAGAAAATGTCTGCCCCTATTAGCATCTCTATGGGCCCTGGATGATTAAAGTTGGGATCAGCGAGATTACAAGACGGCAAGTTTTCTATATTGACAACAAATTTAGGCATATGGCTGGTGATTTGTGGCAACACCAAACATGATAAAACTACATTATAGTTTGTGTACCTAGATTGTAAGTTTATTAAACAACGTTTTATAGAAATATTTAAATGTGTGTTACCTATACCTACGATGTTGGTAGCGACGGATGGCTGAGAAGTCAGATTTAACTTGTGCATCAGACTATCAGTTATAAAAGAAGACTGACTTCCGCAATCGAGAAGAGCTCGTGCCGCAACTGTATCGCCGGTAGTCGGGTTGGTAATATGAATCAAAGCTGTAGAAAGAAAAACCTCGTTAGACGAAACGGCAGACATTATGACAGCGCTGGAGGTACTAGGTTCGACAGAAGGCTGAACATTGAGCTCAGTTGATAGAGGAGTAGGCTGTGCCGTATTAGTAGGTTTATGAAGTATTGTATAATGTTTTCTTTTGCATATACGACAGCCGCCTAGTTTACAACGCCATGCACCATGTCCATACCGCAAACAGTTAAGACATAATCTTAAACGAATAGCTTGACTAATCCTATCTTCTATTGATTTACTCTTAAAACAAAAATACGATGATTGCCTTTACAAATAATGCACACTCTCACTGTACCTTCCTCTGCGGTAGACACGGTAAATGAACTTTATTAACACGCTGGGGCCTATTTCTATCATTCTTTGTAACACTTTCTAAAATGTTAGCACGATTTTTCAAAAATGTATAAAAATCATTAAGTTTAGGTAACTCGGGCAGGGCAGTATTACTATACTCCTCCCACTTTAGGCTAGCAGTTGAATCTAATTTAGAAGAAATCATGAAAATAATAATCGTATCCCAGTGATCAGTGGGCTATCCGAGAGTATTGCGCACGAAGGTTCTTAGTTATATGATCCACTAGATACCGCAGAGCCTTGTCAGACTCGCGTTGGATTAAGTCGATGTTAAAGAGAGATGTAAGATGATTTCTAATGAGCTGTCTTTTATTTTAATATCGCTGGCAAAGGAGTTTCCAAGCTTCATGATAGTTGGCCTCGGTCACCTCCAAGTTGCTGATGACCCTGGTGGCTGCCTCGTCAACCAAATAGGAATTCTAATAATGATATTTATGTATCTAATAGGTTATAGGTTTGTTATTATTGTGAATCAAAGAATTAAATGTATCGCGGAACTCCAACCATTTAAAGTACGACCAATCGAAATTGGGAATTTTGATTAGAGGTAATCGAAAATGCATATCTTGTTCATGATCATGGGAACAGTTAGAAAGACGCAGACGTCGTGTAAGGGTAGAAGACGCATTGCTACACTCGTCACTGTCCCTTGTATTGCTTGACTTCACTATAAATTGCTGAAAATAACGCATTCTCAATCTCCTCTCGTTCATTTAATTCTATTTGTATTTTATCTGCATTCAAAACCTCGATTCTACTTTGCAATTCATTAAATTTGATAAGAAGATCTTGAAATTTAGTAATTTTCATTGATAAAGAATTAATATCTAAAGAAGAAATAGAATCAGCATCATTCAAAATATCTAAATTGTTTTTAAACTTCGTTAGTTGCCCTTTAATCGAACTACGTTTAATTAATAAATCTTCCATGATCAAACTGTTATAATCGTACTGTAAAAAACAATATACTTGGGTAGGTATATGAAAAAACTTACTTTCCGCTTTTGTTTCGATAATAAGGGAAGGCAGGTATTACCGTCTTTATCGCGCGCGTACGATGTGTGCTCGCGTCGTCTCACTCGCTCTTATGGACTTTCACGTCGCTTATAAAAAACTGAAAATAATTTCAAATTATATAAAAATAAATTATGTAATATATGAGGCATGAGAGGTGTTATTTAGATGAAAAAGCTGGTTTTAATTGATTTTAGTAATTATTATTTGATTTAAATCTAAATAAATGTGTATGAAAATTAAAAGAATGAGGGGGTAGGATTGCCGGCTAAATATATAGTAATTAATTTTAGATAATGAAATTTTATTATTACTTTTAATTTTATACTTTATAAAGTAAAAAGAAGTAATATTTTTTTATGTAATAGGTGTATGAAATCTGCTAAGGAAGTATAGAATACGTACCGATTCATAGAAATAATAAAACTATACCGCCTGTAGTGTACTCCCTTCGGTACACATTTATCGGCTCCGCACACACGCACGTCACACGTCCACTGTCCTCCGCGTCGGGGTTACAACTGTCACCCCCCACCCCGCGCCCCTTGCTTACGTGCGCCGGAGACGACAGATGGCATGCCCGTATACCAATATACATATTATGATACATTGATATACATGCATACACTACACCACCAAAGGATAACACATAGGAAATATGATAAATAGGGACTGGAACACTCCTCAACCTTCGACCTGGCTGCAGTGCGTTAGCTGACCGGCTGGTTAACTCCTGGTTTGAGATTCGGTTCGTCATCCATCCTGTCACGGTCGCCAATAACTCCTGTCCAAGCCCAGACAGGAATAAAAGATGTATATAGATGAAGAAATGTGTTTATTTAACCACTGTTAGATGTTAGCCATAAGGTTAGGCTTTACAAAGAAGTAATTTAAATATATTTTATAATAAAGGCATTTTGATGCAAGTAAGTCTATAAGGTAAGTGACAAGTAAAAATTCGTATTTGACGTTAAGCGCCGCGAGCGCCCTCTTGCGGATGATGGAAGAACTAGTTAAGATGCGTTTGCGTAGACATATACCATACGCGTAACAATAACTTACTGAGAAAAAAACATGGCTGACCGCACGGCGACGCTTTCGTTCTCATGCTTTTAAATGTGATTAATTTCTCGAATTAATTGTTTAGTGAACTGTTTCCTGCTTTCTTTAATTATCTGAACTTAATCAAGAAGAAATAATATTACCGCATTCTTCAAAAACTTTTCTAAAGAAAAACTAACCAAAATCCTTCTCTCCGCACCCTTTTCTTGTGGTGTCTCTAAATTTTTTCTTCAGTTTCCTTTGAGTTTTTTTTTACTATTATTATTTTTTGTTTTGTTTGTTTTTTTTATATATATTACTAACTTGGGAGCTTTATGGGTAAGTAAATAGTTTTAAGGAATTTAGTTATAATGGGGGTTGAAAAACCCCCCGACCCTCCTGATGGGGGGCCTTCCGAAATGGATGTTCCAGGAAGAAAACGACCTTTGCCAAATGAACAGGACTGTGAAGGCAGTGCCCAAAAAAGACAATTTAATGAGCCTATCTCATCTAATAATATTTATAATCATCCTCTATCACTAGGTCCAAAGTTGTACTCATCCACCGATCTAGCTCCATTTATAGTTCATGTATCCCGCTGCTCCCCTGATCCCTCATCCTCTATACACCCCATAAAATTTGGTCATCTTCTTTTTAAAAATAAAATCTCAAATATTAAAAAAAGACGGTGTAAAGCGTATTGGCCGTAACAAAATATGTGTAGAATTTGATAATGGAAATGATGCAAATAAATTCTTGGAAAATAACATCCTCGCAGATAACGGCTACCAGGGAGTCATCCCTAGTTTCAATGTCTCCCGTATGGGAATAGTTCGTCAAGTTCCTACAGAATGGACAATGCAAGAATTCATAGATATGGCAGAAGTTCTAGGCTATGGTATTATTCTACGAGCACGTAGGTTAAGCAGAAAAGTTCATACAGAAGACAAACCTAATTGGATCCCAACTCAATCAGTGGTCTTAACTTTTAGTGGTCAATCCCTACCAGCTCATATATATTGCTGCCATTCTTCATTCCCTATTGAATTATACACCTATCCCACTATTTAATGTAATAATTGTTGCCGATTTGGTCACACCCAATCCATCTGCAGGTCTCGTCCTAGATGTTACAGGTGTGCTGGGCCCCATCCTGGTAGTCAGTGCACAGTTAGCATTGAGCTTGCCTCTTGTTTGCTGTGCTCTGGTGCCCATGAAGCTATAAACAAATGCTGCCCTGAATTTTCTCGACAAAAACTTATAAAGTTGACCATGTCTGAAGAAAATATTTCATATTCAGAGGCTGCTTCTAAACATCGCCCTGCACACCGCTCTTTTGCGGACATTACCCAATCCTCAACAAACCCTACCCTACCTATTCCTCCTACTTTCTCTCCCTCTAACGCCCCTACTTTCTCTGCCTCTCCTTCCCTTACTCTTCATAAAAACTATAAAAAAACAATTAACATTACTCCTCGTCCTAAAGCTCCTCCTCAAAAAGGGTATGACAAAGTTGCACATTCTGCTCTAATAAAAGACTATTTACCCCCTCAACCTTCTAATGGCTGCGGCTACCCCCCAGTCGACGAATCCCCTCAGGATAATTTACTTGAACTACTTCTATTAACTATTGTTAATATGGTTTCAAAATTAGTGACACAGATTTACCGAACATCGTAGCTAACAAACTCTCTTTTCATCTTAATCAACAACATGGACAGGTCTCAAATGAAGAAAATTCTTCAATGGAATTGCAGAGGTCTCTGCAATAAAAAACATGAGGTGTTATACCTCATAAATAAGTTTATCCCGCCGGTTCTGGCCATCTCGGAGACATGGTTAAAACCAGAGACTCGTTTTAGAGTTTCTGGGTACTCTTGCCTCCGAGATGACAGACCCGACGGCTATGGAGGTTGTGCTCTCTTAATAAGGAATAATCTCCCCATCATTTCTATTCCACTCCCTTCTTATTCCTCAGGCTTTAATGCCATTGCTGCTCGGGTCTCAAATATAAGTATTCTTTCTCTTTACATTCCTCACCCCCATGTCACCCTCATCTCAGAAATTAAATCACTTTTGGAATCAATTGCAGCCCCCTTTATTGTTGTTGGTGATTTTAACAGCCATCATTACATGTGGGGTTCACCCCACTGTGATGCTTTTGGGTCGGCTCTCATAGGTATCTTCGATAGTCTCAATATTTGTGTCCTTAATGATGGTACACCCACCAGAAGGACTCCCCCTAATCAAAATCCCAGCGCGGTGGACCTAACACTTTGCTCTCCCTCCCTGTCTTCTGTGGTTTGGAAAGTGCTGCCATTCTCACATGGCAGTGACCATCTTCCCATACTTATCACATTCCCATTTAGAACTTCCACAATCCCCTCCACTATTAAAGTACAAATTATAAAATGCTGATTGGGACAAATTTAGACTTTCAGTTACTAATAAATTAGTTGATTTTCCTCCAGTCCAACAAAATAATGTTCTTTCCTTATATTCTTCATTTACCGAAGCCCTTAATATAGCCGCCAGTGAGTCTTTCCTCCTCAAAAAATCCTCTTTGAAGAGATATTCATCACCCCCTTGGTGGGATGCTGAATGCTCTTTGAAAGTTAAGGAGCGTAAACAAGCAGAAACATCATTTTCCCGCACTATGTCCTTGGAAAACTACATACATTTAAAAAAAGTCAAAGCCCAGTGTCAAAAATTATTCCGTAAAAAAAAGAAATTGTCATGGATTAGTTTTTGTGATAAACTCTCCCCTCGGTCCCTTCTCTTGTTTGGAGAAATATTCGAAAATTTCGATCATCCTTTATAGATAAACCCCCTCAATCAGATCCATCTAATTGGCTGGAATGTTTTGGTGACAGACTAGCTCCTCCATATGTTCCTAAGGATCCTGTATTCCCTTATGTTTCCCAACCTAATTCCCGATTCAACCAACCCTTTTCTATAGCCGAACTAGAGTCTGGTTTAAATCACGTCAAAGACTCAGCTCCCGGCCCTGATGGAATACCTTATTCCTTTGTAACTAACTCTGGTACTAAGGCTATATCTATTTTTCTAAATATTATAAATAATATCTTTCTATCTGATCAAATACCTGATGATTGGAGGCACCAACTTATTATCCCTATTCCTAAGCCAGGTAAAGATCCCGATAGTCCCTTAAGTTATCGACCAATAGCTCTGTCATCAACTTTACTTAAATGTATGGAACATCTAGTTAAAAATCGTTTAGAATGGTTCCTTGAAAATAATAATATTATTTCCCACACTCAATTTGGTTTCAGAAACTGCTTTAGTGTAATGGACAATATCTCCACCCTTGTCACCGATATTAATGTTGCTTTTAGTACAAAAAAATCTGTTGCTGCTGTTTTCCTTGATATCTCTTCAGCTTATGATAATGTCTTAATTCCAGTTCTCAGAAGCAAAATGCGACAGCTGAGAATCCCTATGATGTTAAATAAATTCATTTGCAATCTTCTAAGTGTTCGTTCCATTACTGTCCGATCTCAAAACATTTCACTATCTCCTCGTATCCTTCGGAGGGGTCTCCCTCAAGGTTCAGTACTAAGTCCTTTACTTTACAATCTGTACACCTATGATTTAGAACCTTCTGTTACACCCTTCTGTAAAATCCTGCAATATGTTGATGACATTGCCTTATATGCTACTTCCTCTCTTAATTCAGCTTTATCTTACTTATACTCCTGGTTAAATGACCATGGCCTTTCCCTATCTGCCTCAAAAAGTGTCACCATTACATTTACAAAAAAAAAACAGATAACCCCAATATCTCTATCTATTGAGAATGAAGTTATTCCCTTCCAACAATGTAAAATTCCTAGGTGTTACTTTAGACTCCAGAATGTCTGGGGCAATTCACCTCAAAAACATAGCTAACAAATGTGAAGCGAATATTAATGTTTTACGAAGTTTATCAGGTGTATGGTGGGGCTCCCACCCCTTTTCACAAAAATTACTTTATAATGCCATAATAAGAAGCCATTTGGATTATGGCACCTTTCTTCTAGAGCCATGTAATAAAAAATCTATGCGATTGTTGGACAAAATACAATCTAAGAACCTTCGTGTGGTATGTGGCGCAATGAAATCCTTCCCAATTAACTGCCTTCAAGCCGAGTGTGCAGATGCCCCTCTCTCTATTCGTCGCCAATACCTTGCAGACCGGTTTTTCATCAAAGCCTTTCAACACTCCTCTCATCCTTTATTTGATTCTTTAGAAAAACTCTCCCAATTAATGTCCAATCAATTTTGGAAGCACAAGACCCCTCCTTGTATTTACAAAATATATTTACAATTAAAAAAATATTTCTTCTTTTTTCCGATCCCCCAGAAACCCCCTTTTTTTAACAGAGTTTGACGTCATTATGTTTCAGCCAAAATTTTTTTTCTAATATAGGAATCAACCCAGAGGGCTCTAATAATGAAAACTCTTTTCAAATTATAGCTAATAAACGCTGGCCGAATAGATTACACATCTTCACAGATGCTTCAAAATTATCCAATTCTGATAATGTTGGCGCAGCTGTTTGGATCCCTTACTATAATGTTGTTTTGACCTATAAATGTCCTCCCCATACTTCCGTTTTTACTGGTGAATCTATAGCAATTTTGGAGGCCCTATTATTTTGTGAATCTCATTCTCTCAACAATATTATTATTTTTTCCGACTCCTATGTGCTCTCCAAACTATTGAATCAGATTTAGTATATTCTAAGATTAAGCACAAAGTTATTTTAGACATTAAGAAAAATCTTTTTAGACTTTTTACAGCAGGTATAAAAGTAGAATTGGCTTGGGTACCTAGCCACTGCGAAATTGTTGGGAATGAAACAGTAGATGCGATTGCCAAAATGGCTGCCTCTACAAGTAATTCCCAACACAACATAGTTTATTTTAATGACTATCTAGCACTAACAAAGCAAGACTTCAGAACCTCCTGGCAAAATTTATATAATGAATCTACAAAAATCGACTACTTTTGCCGTACTTTTGACCTTTTTTGCCGCAAAAAAAGGCCAATTTTATGCATCCATCCAACCTATTTTACCATCCCGCCCCTGGTTTTTCCATTTTCGCTCTTCCAGCAGACAAGTTACATCTACAATATGTAGATTAAGGTTAGTACACTGCTGCTCTCCTGTACATCTGGCAAAACTAAGAATTAGAGACCATTCCATATGTGAATGTGGAATGGATATTGGTACTCCTGATCACATATTTTTTTGTTGCCCATTAAATTTATACTCATTATATGACATACTTCCTTCAAAAATTGCTCGGCCAACTAATCTTAAAATTTTACTGGGTTTGGTTTTTACTCCATCCACCTCTTAGAAGTGTAAAGGTTTTGGCAAGTTTTAAAAAGCAGGTTAAACAACGGCTGTTGAAGGGGCTACTGTAATCTTGAACCATTAATATTTTTTTCATTTACTTTTTTTATTTATTATTTTTGCAATTAGTATAAGTATACCTAATATTATTGTGTGAGAGATGTTTTTTTTGTTTTTATTATTATGTAAAGTGTTTTTTGTTAAACTAAAAATGTGTAATTAATTCGAATGTTGTTATTGTGAGCTAAATGTAAAATTTTGATTGTGGAAGGGGTTCAATTTGAAAACCAGTTCTGTTGGCGAATAATCTCGCTTACAGGTATAACTGACAATTGGTCCCATTGCCATAATGAAACAAGGATTCATATGATGTACTTTACTCTTTTTGGTGATTATTATGGCAATAAACGTTATTTTCTTTCTTTCTTTCTTTCATTCATTAAAACTTTATCATATTACATTTCTCATTTTAATATTAAACTATAATTTTTTTATTTTTGTTTATTATATGACAATTATTATTATTTTGTTTGTGTTTTCATGCTGTATCATAGTCATTATGTACATAGTATTAACCCCATCTTGTGTGTTTACTAATTTATATATTATTGTGTGGTTTTTAGAGCTTTTATTGTAGATAGTTTACTCAAGGATACAGTTTCGGCCTAAAGATATCACAGAAATATTATGGAGAAAGAAATGGCGATATCATAGCCAACCAAGAGAAAGATTACATGTGGAGTACTAAAACAATAACCAACAAGCCACAATAAAACGTCTAAAAGAAATCAAGAAGATAATTTTAGTACTCTGAATCTGTGAGATACATTAATATAAATACACCTGTTATTGGCTGAATTATCGCATCAAGATAAGCGATAGAAAAAGCCAGAAGAAAAAGAAAAAAACTTACTGGTAAACTACTATCTTTGAGGCAGGAGTCGAACCCACGACCTCCGAATTCTATACCATACGCGCAACAATAACTTGGTGGTAGACTGCTATCTTTGGGGCAGGAGTCGAACCCACGACCTCCGAATACTGTACCACACGCGCAACAATAACTTACTGGTAAACTACTATCTTTGGGGCAGGAGTCGAACCCACGACCTCCGAATTCTATACTATACGCGCAACAATAACTTGGTGGTAGACTGCTATCTTTGGGGCAGGAGTCGAAACCCACGACCTCCGAATACTATATCACACCCGCAACAATAACTTGGTGGTAGAGTGCTATCTTTGGAGCAGGAGTCGAACCCACGACCACTGAATATTATACCATACGCGTAACAATAACTTGGTGCTAGACTGCTATTTTTGGGGCAGGAGTCAAACCCTCGACCTCCGAATACTATACAACACGCGCAACAATAACTTACTGGTAGACTACTATCTTTGGGGCAGGAGTCGAACCCACGACCTCCGAAATCTATACCATACGCGCAACAATAACTTGGTGGTAGACTGCTATCTTTGGGGCAGGAGTCGAAACCCACGACCTCCGAATACTATATCACACCCGCAACAATAACTTGGTGGTAGACTGCTATCTTTGGGGCAGGAGTCGAACCTACGACCACCGAATACTATACCATACGCGTGACAATAACTTAGTAGTAGACTGCTATCTTTGGGGCAGGAGTCGAACGCACGACCTTCGAATACTATACCACACGCGCAACAATAACTTGGTGGTAGACTGCTATCTTTGGGGCAGGAGTCGAACCCACGACCTCCTAATACTATACCACACGCGCAATAATAACTTGGTGCTAGACTGCTATCTTTGGGGCAGGAGTCGAACCCACGACCTCCGAATACTATACCACACGCGCAACAATAACTTGGTGGTAGACTGCTATCTTTGGGACAGGAGTCGAACCTACGACCACCGAATACTATATCATACGCGTGACAATAACTTAGTAGTAGACTGCTATCTTTGGGGCAGGAGTCGAACCCACGACCTTCGAATACTATACCACACGCGCAACAATAACTTGGTGGTAGACTGCTATCTTTGGGGCAGGAGTCGAACCCACGACCTCCGAATACTATACCACACGCGCAATAATAACTTGGTGCTAGACTGCTATCTTTGGGGCAGGAGTCGAACCCACGACCTCCGAATACTATACCACACGCGCAACAATAACTTGGTGGTAGACTGCTATCTTTGGGGCAGGAGTCGAACCTACGACCACCGAATACTATACCATACGCGTGACAATAACTTAGTAGTAGACTGCTATCTTTGGGGCAGGAGTGGAACCCACGACCTTCGAATACTATACCACACGCGCAACAATAACTTGGTGGTAGACTGCTATCTTTGGGGCAGGAGTCGAACCCACGACCTCCGAATACTATACCACACGCGCAATAATAACTTGGTGCTAGACTGCTATCTTTGGGGCAGGGGTCGAACCCACGACCTCCGAATACAATATTATACGCGCAACAATTAGTACGAAGGCGGTCTTAGACCATTTAGGCATAATAATATATTTATGTGAATCACACATATGCCACCACCTTTACATTTCAAACTTCGCGCCCAAAACGTCTCAAAGCGTGACAACAAAGAAGTTCGATAGTGTACAAAAGCTATGTAACTATTGCAATGAAAATAATCATAGTGGCAAACTTTATTTTCAATAGCCCAGCTATTGAAAATAGAGTTTGCCATAAATGTCTAAAACACTCATACAGAACTTGTAAGAAAGCCTGCGAAGTAGCCAATTGTAAGTATGCTCGTCGTCATCACACTTTGTTACATAAATCGATTGAGGTTTCTACTCATCTCGATACCGAGCCAGTCCAACCTTCAAACGAGTCCTCCGAAATAGTTATAACCCATAGCTCGACCGACCACAAGTCTGCGAGACCTTTATTAAGTCGTGGCTGTAACAATTGCAGGTCCACGTGGAAGCGTCAATACATACGCCTTACTTGACGATGGCTCTACTGCAACACTCATTGACTCGGACGTTACAATTGGATCTTCAGGTATCAAATCTACTGAGTAGATTGCATAGGTGGTTTGTTTAGGGAGACCGAGGTTTCATTGGTTGATATTCAAATAAAAGGTAAATATAGTTCTGAAACTTATAAATTAACAAATGTCCGTTCAATACCAAATCTCGGTGTTACTAAGCAAACCTTAAAAGCAGATGACATTAAATCCATAAACTATTTATCAGATTTGACCGATAGCTCATGTTATGATGATGCTAAGCCAATGATAATAATCGGTGCCGCTAACTGGCATCTTACAATATCTCACATCTCACCAAATTCGTAAAGGTACACGCCATCAACCAGTAGCTTCTTTAACGGCTTTAGGATGGGTAGCAAGACTTTGTCTGTATACTTTGTGAACCACGTTGTCACTTCGGAAGAGCCTCAGGAATCTTTTAGTTCTTTAGATAATCCTATAAAAGATTATTATAAATTAGATCCAATTGGTATTTCGAAAAAGAACTACCGAAGTGTCAACGAAGAACACGCATTGAACATTTTAGATACTACAACCCGACATTTGCAAACGGGTCATTATGAGGTAGGTTTACTTTGGCGACCTAAAAATAAATTTATACCCAAAACTTATGATCTTGCTCTTTCTCGTTTTCTTAATTTAGAGAAGAAGTTTCTTAAAGATGAACTTTTTGCAAAATCATACCGCGATAATATTAACGCTGCCATAGATAAAAGCTACGCAGAATTATGCACAGGACCATCAATCCCTTCAGGTATTACACGGTACCTGCCCCATTTCGGCGTCATACATCCTCAAAAACGTAAATTACGAGTAGTGTACGATGCGGCAGCTAAAATCCGTGGAGTTAGTTTAAATTCATTACTTCTACCTGGTCCTGATTTTCTTCAACCACTTCTGTCCATTTTAATGAGATTTAGGGAGAATCTCGTGGCTCTTTATAATAATAATAAAAATGAGTTTATAAAAACAAAAATATCACACACAGAGATATAAGAGAAATTCTCCCTCAGATTAAAATTAGAGAAACAGATCGAGATGCTCAACATTTTTTGTGCCGCAATAATCATTCTCAACCTATAAATGATTACAGAATCACCAATATGATATTCGGAGCCACATTTAGCCGTATACAGCTATTTATATAAAAAATAATAATAAACCTTTACAAATTGGTATAAACCTTTATTATAATAATAATAATGTTTTATTCATTTACCAAATTTACTCAATTTTACTGTACAGCTGGGCTGCTCCTTGTAAGTTATTATAACCTGTATTAGGAGCAGCCCGTGGTCTCAAACTATAAGCAGGCTCATTCACTTCTTTCGCCTGATCTTTGCACTGCTGGTACTTTAGAGGTCAGTTTAGGACCATCTAGAGATCATGTTCGGGTTCTAGGAATGGCTTGGAACTTTACTAATGACACTTTTTGTTTCTTAAAAGATTTTTCCAATAATTTTCTATCAAAACTGACCGAACGTGCAGTCCTTTCTTAATTGACGAGAGTTTATGATCCCCTTTCATTTTTAACCCCTATAATTATTAGAGGACGTATCATTTTTCAAGAAACTTGGAGGTTAGGAATTAAATGGGATCAGGAACTTTCAAGTAATTTTGTATCGAAATGGTTGTCGTGGTTCGAAGATCTAAAAAAAATTAGTTCGTGGTCTATTCCTCGTTGTTATATTATTACGAACAACCCTTATGAGAGTCAGCTTCACATTTTGGCTGATGCCAGTCAGCTTGCTTATGCCTGCGTAGCATATTCGCGTTTTTGTTATTCTGACGATAATGTAAAATTTTCTCTCATAGGTGGAAAGGCTCGCGTAGCTCAATTAAAAATAACTACGATAACCAGACTTGAGCTGCAGCCGCTCTTATGGCGACTCGTTGGGCAGCCTATATTCAAGAGGCTCATAAAATTAAACTTTCAAAATTATTTATCTGGTCTGACAGCTTAACAGTTTTAAGATGGCTGCGTAGCGATACTCGCAACTTCAAGCCTTTTATAGCCCATCGCGTAGGAGAAATTTTGGAAACGACTAATATAAAAAAATGGAAATACGTACCTAATGCACTGAATGTAGCGGATGACGCTACGCGAGCTGGCCATACATTTGACGATTCCTCACGTTGGTTCCTTGGCTCACCTTTCTTGGGGTTGCCTGAAGGTTGGCCAAGAGAACCTTCCACGGAAAACTGTCCGTTACTTCCGGAACTAAAGATAACTTCACGTGAATCATCTACTCATGTATCGTTTTATCCACAGTTTTATACGTTGCGGAATAAACATTAGTATAAAATCGTTAGAAATGCCTCATTGCGCTGTGATTTGGTGTAAGAATCAAAGTAAAAACATCAACAAACAAAATTCTGGCGTATCATATCACAAGTAGTAAATAATGTAAATTTTTAGCTTTTTTTAAAATGTGAGTCGATGTATGTTGGAACGCAAAACCTCAGCCGTGCGAAAGCCGCGAGTCGTTAAGTCGCGAGTCCCTGGAGGAATTGGTCGCGCTACTAACGTTAGTGAGAGCATGATAAGACCTATTATATTAGATGCTACTCACCCTTCTGCCCGGCTACTTATAGATCACTAGCTGTGCTCGCGACTTCGTCCGCGTGGAATAGTTATTTTTTTATCATATAAACTTTCATCGCCTATTTAATCCCCTTGGGGGTAGAATTTATCAAAATCCTTTCTTAGCGGATGCCTACGTCATAACATCTACCTGCATGCCAAATTTCAGCCCGATCCGTCTAGTGGTTTGGGCTGTGCGTTGATAGATCACTATGTCAGTCAGTCACCTTTGAGTTATATATATTTAGATTATTCTTTAATACATATTTTTTGTGTATCTTGAACCGTTTTCACGGCGCACGCAACGGAAGGCTTCAAAGATGAAATAATTTTTCCCGTTTTTTACACATTTACCACTATATCTTTGCTCCTATTGGTCGTAGCGTGATGTTATATAGCCTATAGCCTTCCTCGATAACTGGACTATCCAACACAAAAAGAATTATTCAAATCGAACCAGTAGTTTCGGAGATTAGCGCGTTCAAACAAACAAACAAACAAACAAACTCTTCAGCTTTATAATATTAGTATAGATTACCACAGAAAAGCGGCACATGGTAACATAGAAACCATCGTTAATGAAAATCGTCAGACGTATTGGATTTTACATCTTCGCCGAACACTTAAAGCTGTAACAAACGACCGTCAGTTATGTCGACTTATACGAGCTCAACCATTTCGACCACCAACAGCTGACCTACCTACAGCCAGACTAGATCATCACCAAAGACCTTTTTGATTTTCCGAACTAAATACTTTGGGCCAGTACAAGTAGCCGTGGGACGTCGACGTGAGAAACGTTATGTCGGCCTTTTCACTTGCCTGGTTACTCGTTCACTTCATTTAGAAGTGGTGCACAGCTTATCAGCAGACGCCGCAATAATGTGCCTAAGAAGGTTTATCGCTCGACGAGAAACACCTAACGAGCTGTGGTCGGACAATGGGACTGGGTTTGTTAGAGCAAATCGTGTATTAAAGGCTCTGTATAAAGAAGCAATTTCAGATGGTGCTTGGAAGCGCTTAGTGCTTACACTACGCAAGACAGCATTAAAATATACATTACGCGAAAGATGCCCAACAGACGAGGTACTGCATACACTTCTAACGGAAGTTGAGGCGCTATTAAACGCTCGCCCTCTTACTCATGTTCCGTCTGATAATAATACTTCAGAAGCGTTGACGCCCCTCCATTTATTATTGGAAACATCATCGGGCCGACCGATTCAAAGCACTGTGGATGATGTGAATTTTCTGGAAGAACTGCATGGCGAAAGGCCGTATGCCTTGCAGACCACTTTTGGCACCGCTGGACCAGTGAATATCTTCCAACTCTTATACCACGTGGAGGAGGTGGAAATATACCTAAAGTAGAAATCGGTGATTCTGTATTAATTGTAGATGGCAATTTGCCCAGAGGAGTTTGGCCCCGTGGACGAGTGGTCCGTTTGTACCCAGGCAGTGACGGCATTGTTAGAGTAGCCGATGTTTGCCCAGAGAAGTTTGGCCCCGTGTACGAGTGGTCCGTTTGTACCCAGGCAGTGACGGCATTGTTAGAGTAGCCGATGTTTGCCCAGAGCAGTTTGGCCCCGTGTACGAGTGGTCCGTTTGTACCCAGGCAGTGACGGCATTGTTAGAGTAGCCGATGTTTGCCCAGAGAAGTTTGGCCCCGTGTACGAGTGGTCCGTTTGTACCCAGGCAGTGACGGCATTGTTAGAGTAGCCGATGTTTGCCCAAAGGAGTTTGGCCCCGTGTACGAGTGGTCCGTTTGTACCCAGGCAGTGACGGCATTGTTAGAGTAGCCGATGTTTGCCCAAAGGAGTTTGGCCCCGTGGACGAGTGGTCCGTTTGTACCCAGGCATTGACGGCATTGTTAGAGTAGCCGATGTTTGCCCAAAGGAGTTTGGCCCCGTGTACGAGTGGTCCGTTTGTACCCAGGCAGTGACGGCATTGTTAGAGTAGCCGATGTTTGCCCAAGGAGTTTGGCCCCGTGGACGAGTGGTCCGTTTGTACCCAGGCATTGACGGCATTGTTAGAGTAGCCGATGTTTGCCCAAAGGAGTTTGGCCCCGTGGACGAGTGGTCCGTTTGTACCCAGGCAGTGACGGCATTGTTAGAGTAGCCGATGTTTGCCCAATGAAGTTTGGCCCCGTATACGAGTGGTCCGTTTGTACCCAGGCAGTGCCGGCATTGTTAGAGTAGCCGATGTTTGCCCAGAGAAATTTGGCCCCGTATACGAGTGGTCCGTTTGTACCCAGGCAGTGACGGCATTGTTAGAGTAGCCGATGTTTGCCCAAAGGAGTTTGGCCCCGTGGACGAGTGGTCCGTTTGTACCCAGGCATTAACGGCATTGTTAGAGTAGCCGATGTTTGCCCAGAGAAATTTGGCCCCGTATACGAGTGGTCCGTTTGTACCCAGGCAGTGACGGCATTGTTAGAGTAGCCGATGTTTGCCCAATGAAGTTTGGCCCCGTATACGAGTGGTCCGTTTGTTCCCAGGCAGTGACGGCATTGTTAGAGTAGCCGATGTTTGCCCAGAGAAGTTTGGCCCCGTGTACGAGTGGTCCGTTTGTACCCAGGCAGTGACGGCATTGTTAGAGTAGCCGATGTTTGCCCAAAGGAGTTTGGCCCCGTGGACGAGTGGTCCGTTTGTACCCAGGCAGTGACGGCATTGTTAGAGTAGCCGAAGTTTGCCCAAAGGAGTATGGCCCCGTGGACGAGTGGTCCGTTTGTACCCAGGCAGTGATGGCATTGTTAGAGTAGCCGATATTTGCCCAGAGAAGTTTGGCCCCGTATACGAGTGGTCCGTTTGTACCCAGGCAGTGACGGCATTGTTAGAGTAGCCGATGTTTGCCCAAAGGAGTTTGGCCACGTGGACGAGTGGTCCGTTTGTACCCAGGCAGTGACGGCATTGTTAGAGTAGCCGTTGTTTGCCCAATGAAGTTTGGCCCCGTATACGAGTGGTCCGTTTGTACCCAGGCAGTGACGGCATTGTTAGAGTAGCCGATGTTTGCCCAGAGAAATTTGGCCCCGTATACGAGTGGTCCGTTTGTACCCAGGCAGTGACGGCATTGTTAGAGTAGCCGATGTTTGCCCAAAGGAGTTTGGCCCCGTGGACGAGTGGTCCGTTTGTACCCAGGCATTGACGGCATTGTTAGAGTAGCCGATGTTTGCCCAGAGAAATTTGGCCCCGTATACGAGTGGTCCGTTTGTACCCAGGCAGTGACGGCATTGTTAGAGTAGCCGATGTTTGCCCAAAGGAGTTTGGCCCCGTGGACGAGTGGTCCGTTTGTACCCAGGCAGTGACGGCATTGTTAGAGTAGCCGATGTTTGCCCAGAGAAGTTTGGCCCCGTGTACGAGTGGTCCGTTTGTACCCAGGCAGTGACGGCATTGTTAGAGTAGCCGATGTTTGCCCAGAGAAGTTTGGCCCCGTATACGAGTGGTCCGTTTGTACCCAGGCAGTGACGGCATTGTTAGAGTAGCCGATGTTTGCCCAATGAAGTTTGGCCCCGTATACGAGTGGTCCGTTTGTTCCCAGGCAGTGACGGCATTGTTAGAGTAGCCGATGTTTGCCCAGAGAAGTTTGGCCCCGTGTACGAGTGGTCCGTTTGTACCCAGGCAGTGACGGCATTGTTAGAGTAGCCGATGTTTGCCCAAAGGAGTTTGGCCCCGTGGACGAGTGGTCCGTTTGTACCCAGGCAGTGACGGCATTGTTAGAGTAGCCGATGTTTGCCCAAAGGAGTATGGCCCCGTGGACGAGTGGTCCGTTTGTACCCAGGCAGTGATGGCATTGTTAGAGTAGCCGATATTTGCCCAGAGAAGTTTGGCCCCGTATACGAGTGGTCCGTTTGTACCCAGGCAGTGACGGTATTGTTAGAGTAGCCGATGTTTGCCCAAAGGAGTTTGGCCACGTGGACGAGTGGTCCGTTTGTACCCAGGCAGTGACGGCATTGTTAGAGTAGCCGATGTTTGCCCAATGAAGTTTGGCCCTGTATACGAGTGGTCCGTTTGTACCCAGGCAGTGACGGCATTGTTAGAGTAGCCGATGTTTGCCCAGAGAAGTTTGGCCCCGTACTCGAGTGGTCCGTTTGTACCCAGGCAGTGACGGCATTGTTAGAGTAGCCGATGTTTGCCCAAAGGAGTTTGGCCACGTGGACGAGTGGTCCGTTTGTACCCAGGCAGTGACGGCATTGTTAGAGTAGCCGATGTTTGCCCAATGAAGTTTGGCCCCGTATACGAGTGGTCCGTTTGTACCCAGGCAGTGACGGCATTGTTAGAGTAGCCGATGTTTGCCCAGAGAAGTTTGGCCCCGTACTCGAGTGGTCCGTTTGTACCCAGGCAGTGACGGCATTGTTAGAGTAGCCGATATTTGCCCAAAGGAGTTTGGCCCCGTATACGAGTGGTCCGTTTGTACCCAGGCAGTGACGGCATTGTTAGAGTAGCCGATGTTTGCCCAAAGGAGTTTGGCCCCGTGGACGAGTGGTCCGTTTGTACCCAGGCAGTGATGACATTGTTAGAGTAGCCGATGTTTGCCCAGAGAAGTTTGGCCCCGTGGACGAGTGGTCCGTTTGTACCCAGGCAGTGACGGCATTGTTAGAGTAGCCGATGTTTGCCCAGAGAAGTTTGGCTTCGTGTACGAGTGGTCCGTTTGTACCCAGGCAGTGACGGCATTGTTAGAGTAGCCGATGTTTGCCCAAAGGAGTTTGGCCCCGTGTACGAGTGGTCCGTTTGTACCCAGGCAGTGACGGCATTGTTAGAGTAGCCGATGTTTGCCCAAAGGAGTTTGGCCCCGTGGACGAGTGCTCCGTTTGTACCCAGGCATTGACGGCATTGTTAGAGTAGCCGATGTTTGCCCAGAGAAATTTGGCCCCGTATACGAGTGGTCCGTTGGTACCCAGGCAGTGACGGCATTGTTAGAGTAGCCGATGTTTGCCCAAAGGAGTTTGGCCCCGTGGATGAGTGGTCCGTTTGTACCCAGGCAGTGACGGCATTGTTAGAGTAGCCGATGTTTGCCCAGAGAAGTTTGGCCCCGTGTACGAGTGGTCCGTTTGTACCCAGGCAGTGACGGCATTGTTAGAGTAGCCTAAGTTTGCCCAAAGGAGTTTGGCCCCGTGGACGAGTGGTCCGTTTGTACCCAGGCAGTGACGGCATTGTTAGAGTAGCTGATGTTTGCTCAATGAAGTTTGGCCCCGTATACGAGTGGTCCGTTTGTACCCAGGCAGTGACGGCATTGTTAGAGTAGCCGATGTTTGCCCAGAGAAATTTGGCCCCGTATACGAGTGGTCCGTTTGTACCCAGGCAGTGACGGCATTGTTAGAGTAGCCGGTGTTTGCCCAAAGGAGTTTGGCCCCGTGGACGAGTGGTCCGTTTGTACCCAGGCATTGACGGCATTGTTAGAGTAGCCGATGTTTGCCCAGAGAAATTTGGCCCCGTATACGAGTGGTCCGTTTGTACCCAGGCAGTGACGGCATTGTTAGAGTAGCCGATGTTTGCCCAAAGGAGTTTGGCCCCGTGGACGAGTGGTCCGTTTGTACCCAGGCAGTGACGGCATTGTTAGAGTAGCCGATGTTTGCCCAGAGAAGTTTAGCCCCGTGTACGAGTGGTCCGTTTGTACCCAGGCAGTGACGGCATTGTTAGAGTAGCCGATGTTTGCCCAGAGAAGTTTGGCCCCGTGTACGAATGGTCCGTTTGTACCCAGGCAGTGACGGCATTGTTAGAGTAGCCGATGTTTGCCCAGAGAAGTTTGGCCCCGTATACGAGTGGTCCGTTTGTACCCAGGCAGTGACGGCATTGTTAGAGTAGCCGATGTTTGCCCAATGAAGTTTGGCCCCGTATACGAGTGGTCCGTTTGTTCCCAGGCAGTGACGGCATTGTTAGAGTAGCCGATGTTTGCCCAGAGAAGTTTGGCCCCGTGTACGAGTGGTCCGTTTGTACCCAGGCAGTGACGGCATTGTTAGAGTAGCCGATGTTTGCCCAAAGGAGTTTGGCCCCGTGGACGAGTGGTCCGTTTGTACCCAGGCAGTGACGGCATTGTTAGAGTAGCCGATGTTTGCCCAAAGGAGTATGGCCCCGTGGACGAGTGGTCCGTTTGTACCCAGGCAGTGACGGCATTGTTAGAGTAGCCGATATTTTCCCAGAGAAGTTTGGCCCCGTATACGAGTGGTCCGTTTGTACCCAGGCAGTGACGGCATTGTTAGAGTAGCCGATGTTTGCCCAAAGGAGTTTGGCCACGTGGACGAGTGGTCCGTTTGTACCCAGGCAGTGACGGCATTGTTAGAGTAGCCGATGTTTGCCCAATGAAGTTTGGCCCCGTACTCGAGTGGTCCGTTTGTACCCAGGCAGTGACGGCATTGTTAGAGTAGCCGATGTTTGCCCAAAGGAGTTTGGCCCCGTGGACGAGTGGTCCGTTTGTACCCAGGCAGTGACGGCATTGTTAGAGTAGCCGATGTTTGCCCAAAGGAGTTTGGCCCCGTGGACGAGTGGTCCGTTTGTACCCAGGCAGTGACGGCATTGTTAGAGTAGCCGATGTTTGCCCAAAGGAGTATGGCCCCGTGGACGAGTGGTCCGTTTGTACCCAGGCAGTGACGGCATTGTTAGAGTAGCCGATGTTTGCCCAGAGAAGTTTGGCCCCGTGTCGAGTGGTCCGTTTGTACCCAGGCAGTGACGGCATTGTTAGAGTAGCCGATGTTTGTACCTCCGTCGGTGTACTAAAGCGGCCATTAAAATAATTGTTTCATCTTTAAATATGTAAATAGCTAGCATTTTAAATAGGATTTAGTACCTACCTATGTATTGGATATTTTTATTATAGTTTTTATAGTTAGGTATGTATTTAAAAAAAACTTTTATTATTATATACAATTGTTTTTTTTTTTACTTTTATGTCGTCTCCTCTAAATTGGTGTTCATTAATTGCAATTATTTTATTTTTATGCGATGTTCACACCGGGGGCCGCTATGTTGCCGACGGTAGAAGTAAAGTGTCAAATTTGTCAAGTGTCAGTGTTATGGAAAAATAAATGGTAAAAGATTAACGGCTTGTTTTAATAAATAATAGTACGACATACTCACGTCTCCAAACCATCTATTCCTAATAGCATTTAAATATAACTAATACAACGGATAAACATGAAAATGCAAAGAAACATACAAACAGCAAGCTCATATAATAATATGTAGGACTATTTACACATTCCTAAGCGAACACGATGTGCCCCGATGTGCCCCTTGTTGTGGCCCTAGTGTGATGTTCACGCCGGAAGCCACAGCCATCGTCACTTTAGCTTCCAATAATTAAAACAGTATTATATTGTCTAATTTTATAATTTATTATATACATTTTTCCCGTTTTATAATTCTGTAACGTTTACATTCTACTAATGTTAGTGTTGCGTGCCAGGAAGTGCCAGGAAGTGCCAGGACGTGCTTATTTATTTTATTTATTTATTACAGGCTTATCAACAGCATATTTACAAATTCAGTTATCTAAACAATAATTATATGTGATTACATAAGTGCAAATGTGTTATTTAAAGAAATGCACAGATTACAATATCATAATAATTAGTACACACATAAAACACATTAAATTAATACTTTTTTTTTTACAATATATATTATAAAACTTCTAGAAAGTGTTTTTATTATTAATTATATATATTAAGTAATTCAGTTTAACGTTATACAAACAATTTATTATTATTAACATTATATATTATGTATCATTGAAGTTTAAAGTAACATTCTATTTCCGAAATAAAGAAAAGAACCTAACTAATATTATTATTATTATAGAGTGCGCAATTACAAAAATATACAATAAGAAAAAAATACATAATCCAACATTTTTCTTTGGTCATAGGTATATCTATCCTAAGTTATTGGCAACAAAGTGGTACCCAAACATACTTCAATTTTCTTTCTAAACGAGACTAGGTAGTCGCTGAAAATATCTATGGTTGTCCCTTAAAATCAACTGGTTATAGGAATTCATAATACGACTGAGTGAGAGAATTATTAATATATTATAATGAAAAACAATTCTTCTTGAATGCAACCTAGCGTTATTTTTGGGGACATTACTTATGCGGGAGTATGATTGTATGAGAGCGAGCAGTCGGGGCGCTGTCGCCGGGGGTCGGGGCTCGGGGAGGTCACCAGCCGCACCGCCACCGCCAGCACCGCCAGCCCCGCGCCCGCGCCCGCCGCCTCCGCCGCCGACGCCGGGCCCTCCCCCAGCGCCAGCGCAGACGACGCCAGCGACAGCGCCGTGAACCACACGAAGTACACCGGCGTCACCACCGCCGCGCCGAACGCGTCCAGCGCGCGGTTCAGGTACGCCATCTGCACGCACACGCACGCCGCCGCCGCCGCCGCAGCCAGCCACAGCCCCGCGCGCGCCGCCGCCGCCGCGCCCTCCGCGCGCACCGTCAGCGCCGCCGCCCGGCACAGCGTCACCGTCAGCGAGCCCGTCGCCGAGCACATGCCCACGTACACGCCCACGTGCGTCTGCCCCAGCGCCGGCACCAACCACGCGCGCGCCGCCAGTGTGCCCGCGGCCGCCGCGCCCGCGTACGCCAGGAACCCCGGCGCAGCCAGCGCGCGCAGCGGGTCGCGCGGGGCCGCCGGCGCGGGGGCGTGCAGCGCCACCACCGTCGCGCCGCACACGCACAGCACGCATCCCAGCTGTGGAACACCGACACCACTATACTACTCGCCCAAAAAGCAAAATATTTCTAGAAAACATATTTAATAGGAGTATTGCACTTATAAATCTCTTTTAGCAGTTCTAGTATTGGCTACTGTACTTATAATAGAATCAAAAGGTGCTGTTTACACTACAAGTACTAATAATTTTGTATTTATACTTATATCCCTTCCGTCCGACATGTCGGCGTTATCCCTTCTTAAGGTACGCACAGACCAACGCGATCAATCTGCGGCCGCGGTGGCGATCTCAGCCGTTCACACCAACGCGTTCAGGATAGAGGTGAGCGTTACGTAACGTAGATAGTTACAGTAAAGTCGATATTTCTTAAATAACTAATAACGGTTATTATATTTGTAATAACTATTTAATTAAAAAAACGTACCGTGAAATCCTCCAACTTTGGACTATAGGGGTAACATTGGCCGAATAAAAAAAAATACATAATTAGCTCGTACCACGGAAATGGTGTAAGATAGACACATTTTTAAAACAGTGGTAGAAAATAAATTATATTTCTGGCAACACTAGTTCACAGTTTGGTTGCTTACATCATTTAATAGTCCGTTAGCAGTCTTCAAAGTGACACCATTCAAGTGTGGACCAATTTTTACTATAGAGTTTTTGATTGTCAGCCTGCTAAAATGAAGCCTGGGTAAGTAGTCTCTGGATATGTTATTGAATTATGTCAGGAGAACGTTTTGATATGCTTTTTAATTTACGATTGATGTTTGTGTTCGAGAAATGTGAGCGGCCAATGTTAGAAACAGTTCCGCAGTACCTGGGGTGTAAACATTAGCCGCTGTCAATAATGCGTTAGGGCTGCCACCTGCTTGTTTTTTTTTTAGTAATATTTTATTAGTGCAATAGAAATTACTAATTCAAGGTGCGCAGAAGAATCTGCGTTTCTTTGAACTACTGCAAGGAAAATCCCGTGAGCTGGCAAAATTCGGCTTCTTGTATGAATGGTAACTGCACAAATAAAATAGCTTTATATGTGTTACATCTTAGCTTGTTTGCGCGATTTCAAAAGAAACTAAAACAGTGCAGAAATGATTTCCATACAACTTGTGCTTTGGAGCAGAAAAGTGCAGCTTTGTGCTGCGTATGTAGTGTAGATATGATAGAATTTCAGTATAGCAAATTAGAAGCACGAAAGCAGCTTTTCAATGACCTACGTCTGGGTACGTTCTGCGGCCATTTTCTGTTATATTACACTATCTTATAACATGACCGTTACATTGTCAAAATAAAGAATTCCGTTATTGGCGATCTCTCCTCCAATCAGCGAAGGTTAAAAACTACTCTGATTGGAGGAGAGCGCACTAATAACGAAAATTGTTATTTTGACAATCTAACGATCACGTTATAAGAAACAGAATATGGCCGCTGCCCGTCCTCATTTATCACATAGGTACCTAGTTATATGTAGCAATGAGTTATTTTATTTTTTCAGGAGCAAAGGTAAAGCGAAACCGAGACAAAAAGAAAGAAAGACACGCCGGCGTCTTGGGGCCCGTGAGTATAAAAACTATAGCCAAGAAATGCTGGAACTAGCAGTTGAGTTGGTTCAAAATGATAAAATGTCGGCACGAGCAGCTGCACGACAGTTTTCCATTCCAAAACAGACAATATTAAACAAGGTTCACAACAAACACCAGAAATCTGTTGGATGTCCACAGCGTCTATCAGCGGAAGAAGAAGCCAAACTAGTAAGAGTCTTGATTGCCGCCGCTAACTTTGGTTGTCCGCTTACAAAATTAGACCTACGACTCGTAGTTTTTGAATATTTAAAAAAAAATAGTAGACAAGACTTATTTGAAGGTCACCCCCCTGGAAAAGCTTGGGTCGAAAATTTTCTTTTGCGAAATGCCTGTAATTTGACCGTACGCAGTACGCAAAATATCAAAACAGCCCGAGCTGCAAAAAGTATCGATGAGTTTATGACTTATTTTGAAAATTTACAAGAGACTATCAAAGATGTTCCTGCGTCGAACATAATGAATTTCGATGAAACCAACTTGAGTGACAACCCAGGAAATTCGAAATGCATATTTAGAAGAGGAGTGAAATATCCCGAACGGGTCCTTAACTCCACAAAGGGGGCCATTTCAATTATGTTCTCTGCTTCAGCGGCTGGTGAGGTTTTACCGGTCTATGTTGTTTATAAAGCGGATAATTTATATTCGGAGTGGATTCAGGGCGGCCCTCGTGATGCCAGATATAATCACACCAAGTCAGGCTGGTTTGACTCCCAAACTTTTGAGGACTACTTCAGACGAATTGTTCTGGATTGGGCGAGTAATTTACTCGGGAAAAAAGTCGTTATTTGCGACAATTTATCGAGCCATTTAAGTGTGGATGTTATTGAGCTCTGTGAAAGTCATGATATTCACTTCGTTTTTCTCCCCGCTAACTCCACACATCTGACGCAGCCGCTCGATGTGGCTTTTTTTGGACCACTTAAGAAACTGTGGAGAAAACTTTTACTCCAATATAAAATCGAAAATCCAAATCAAATGACACTAAATAAAAACCACTTCCCAAAATTATTAAAGTGTTTGACTGAACAGCTCCAGTTAACAAGATCGGAAAATGTCAAAAGCGGGTTTAAAGCTACTGGGATCAGCCCTCTCAACCCTCGTGAAGTGTTGAAACGGATTCCTGAATATCACGAAGATTTGGGGTCGTATGAAATTGACGAGGCCTTACTCGATTATTTAAAACAAACTAGACAACCGAAGCCCATGAATGTTAGACGAAATAAAAAAGTTGTTACCATACCAGGAAAATCAGTGACAGTCAATGACTTTTTACAACAGGAAACAAATATGCCAAGATCATCAGTAGCTGCTGTACGAGGTGGTGTCAAGACTTCCAAGAAACGAAATACGAAAAATGATAAAAAAATTGGCAACAGTCACAAACTGGATGACAATAGCGAAAATGAAGTGTTTATGGAAAGGACTGAAAATGTAGATCATACAGATAATATTGAAATGGATATAATACAAATTGAAGATGAAACGGTGCTTATGGAAAGGACTGAAAATGGAGATCTCAGAGATAGCATTGTAATGGATGTGACACAATTTCCCGATGAATTAATGAATAAATTTGAAGATGGCGTTAATGAAATTAATACATTTCTAGATGAAAAGACGGGGCTTTTAGAAATGAAAGGAAAAACAAACATTACAAATAAGAATGAAATAGACAATCGAATGATGAAATTATCTGGAAATAAAAACAATGAAAGCAAGATAAAAATTCTCTCAGCAGTAACTTTAAAGCTACCATCGACCTCAACTGGAAAGATAAATCAATCGGAATTTTTTTTTAGACCACAAGTCCTATACTCCGACAGTGACGAAGAATTGCAAAACATAGACAAAGAGAACATGCTGGGAGAAATTGGGGTCAAAGTAAATAATGAAAAGAAAAAAAGTAACCGTCCACTACTGTCTAGAGATAATTATAAGAATTGCAAAAAAAGACGGACAGAGAAAGTGATGACGAAAGAAGACAAGATATTAATACAAGAAATAAAGCCAATAAAAACTACTAAAAATGAGAAAAAATATGGTGAAAATAATAAAAAGCAAAAAGAATATAGGCGACTAGCTCGAAATAGTAGTGGCAGTGAAACCGAAGTGTCTGAGAATATTTCATACAGAGAATCATCTGACAGCGAATCATATGTTCATGAAGATGTTGAAACTGACATCGAAATGAATGCAATTGAATATAACGAATGTAGTATAAATATATCCGATGCAGTAGAAAATGAAGACCCATTGAAGCATGTACTCGTAGATGCTCAAAATGATGTACAGGTTGGCACATATGTACTGGTTAAATTTGTGTCTAAAAAAAGTGCTAAATATTACGTAGGAAAGGTTACAAATGTGGATGAGACCCTTGTATTAATAAATTTTTTGAGAAAGAAAAAAAATAATACATTTTCCTGGCCTCAAGTCAAAGATGAGTGTGAAATGTATTTATTTGATATTGTCAAAGTATTACCACAACCTACTGATGGCCGCCGGGGTTCATTAAAATTTGACGTCGATTTTAGTGGATTTAGTGTGCTTTAAGGTACCTAAAGAAACTAAACAAAAACCTCTCCAAAAACAATTTTATGATCTCGTAGAATAAAACATATGACTAATTTACCTAAGTTTAATTATAGATTTTTTTATTAAAAACAAAAGTTTAAAGCCGTTTTAAACGGTTCTCGGGAGCCAAATAGGCACCCGTGATGGTATTTATTTTTATTTTATGTTAACACGGCTTTTGTCTGTTTGTAGGTTTTGAAAATATTTTTTTTTCTTTTATTTAAATTTTAAATTATATTGTTGTACTGAACGCTAGTGCCATTTAAAAATAAAGTCTTATACCTACCTAGTATATTTTTATTATGTAGGTACTAGGTACCATTGTTTGATCTCGTTATTATTTGTTATATATATATATATATATATATATATATATAAGACATTAAAATATAGATAAGACATTTGTGAGCTTTGTAAACTCATTAGTAATGAGTTTACAAAGCTCACAATAGTTTAATAATTAGGTCGGCGCTGTGCCTTAGTAATAAGTCATTACTAAGGCACAACGCCGACCTAAATTTGAAGTTTAAATAAGTAGTTTATAATGTTTTCTCAGTACCTTCGACGCGCGCCATAGGTCGAGGCGTTGGGCCTGAGTTTTGATGCCAAACTGTAGAACTAGGTGCGATAATAATATTTATAAACTTTTTTTTTATATAAAGTCACAAATCCTTGTTTTTAGTTTTTATTTTATTTATTTTATACAAGTTTTCCATAGTCGCTATAAGCGCGCATTTAGTTGGTTTTCTCAGTACCTTCGACGCGCGCCATAGGTCGAGGCGTTGGGCCTGAGTTTTGATGCCAAACTGTAGAACTAGGTGCGATAATAATATTTATAAACTTTTTTTTTATATAAAGTCACAAATCCTTGTTTTTAGTTTTTATTTTATTTATTTTATACAAGTTTTCCATAGTCGCTATAAGCGCGCATTTAGTTGGTTTTCTCAGTACCTTCGACGCGCGCCATAGGTCGAGGCGTTGGGCCTGAGTTTTGATGCCAAACTGTAGAACTAGGTGCGATAATAATATTTATAAACTTTTTTTTTATATAAAGTCACAAATTCTTGTTTTTAGTTTTTATTTTATTTATTTTATACAAGTTTTCCATAGTCGCTATAAGCGCGCATTTAGTTGGTTTCTGGTTTTTAAATAAAACAATTTAGGATAAAGACAGTGTTTTAATCTTTCTTTGTGTCAACCCTAATACCTAAAATCAATTGTATGGAATTTACCAAAAATTGCCAGGTATCATTGGCCACTGTAATAAATAGCGAAAATGGCCATTTTTATTGATATACTTTATTTCGTTGCCTTCTTTGGCCGAATTTTTACCATAGCTCTTAACAATATGCAAATAAGGCTGGTAGTTCAGACGATATAAGCTGTGGATAATGTTGACAGAAAGTGGAGCTAACTTTGGCCAGTCTTTCAAATTACTTTTAAGATACAAAATCAGTGTTTTTTTATAGATTTCTTTTGCTTGCCTATAAGTAATTCGTGTATACTTCGCGTTCACGTCATAAAATCAACTTTTCTCCTATTTTTTTTTGTGTAGCAACAAATTTTCGTTAAAACATGGCCAAAGTTGGAGGATTTCACGGTAATTTAAAAAAACCCAAAATTTTGATTTTTGAGTATTAAAAGGGTTAGATCTCATTATTTCCTTTTATTAGAGTACAAACACGATAGGCTTACGACCGACGGTTGACGAGATAAATTGAAAAAACATTTTCGACCTTAATGACTTTGATCGAGTACCTTTTTTTTAAATTTCATTCGACTTATTAGATGGCATACCATCGAATTCTACCAATAAAATGCAATTGTCAATAAGGTCGAAAATCCTTTAACAACGCTGAAATTCATCTTCCATTGGCTAGATATCATCGATACCTATCGTTTAAGTACAAACACTTTGGGTCTAGGGCCAGGGGTTAATAAGTTATAATAAAAAAACGTTTTGACATGACATATCGTCAGATTACACCAATACCATAACTATGAGTCCAAAATCAAAATATAAGCCATGTGGATATAAGACTTATTATCAAAACAAAAATTTAATACTTTTATTAAAAAAAAAACAAAATAAAAACTAAAACAAGATAATTTTTAAATACAACTACAAAAAACCTAGAAAGAATGCGTCACGGAACGTACCGCAACCAATCACAGCAATAGCGTGAACATCATTAACCACCTCGTCGGAGTGCAACGACGATATTTTAAAAACCGATACAAGAAAAAGAAACTAAAACGAGGATAGCAACAATAACTCAAAAAAAAACACAACGTCTAAAAACCTTAGAACGAATGTGCAACCAATCACGAAAAAACTACTATAACAAAAATCACTAAATATCACAATCACGTGAAGTAACAATAACCACCACGTTACAAGAGTTTCCATCGTTACAAGTTACAACCGTTACAAGCGTTTCAAAGTGATATCCATATATATAGGTACATTTGTTACGTCCGTTTAAATCACAAGTTGTGGAATGTCGGCAAGCAGCGACATAGCGCAAAGCGGTGATATAATGAACTAAGTAAACCAATTTATAACAACTACTACAGAGAGATGGCGCTAATAAATTAAATAATGCAGAATATAAGTATTTTGTGGTCAATAAAACTTTAGCTGTCTATTGGATGTTAAAGATAAAAATTGATTAAAATAAAAACACATGTAAAAATCATAATAAAAATATGAATTTAAAAAAATGAAGTGCAGAAGCGGGGATAGAAATGGCGTTCTGTGGTTGTTAGGTTATTTAGATAGAATAGAATCATGTCGCCATTTAAAGAATTAAAATAGATAGAAAATTTTAAATAAAGAAAATGTGTTAAAGAAATAATTGTACAATGTAGATAAGTTTTCTGACTGCTGTTATAGTGAATAAGTTTTTATATTAAAAAAATATTCGTGTATCAATAATTTTTTAGTGTAAGTAAGAAATAATTTAAAACAATGATTGTTTAGAGATTTATTTGAGAGTAAAGTAGGTACATAAAATTAAAATTATTTTCGAGGCACTACGCTTCTTGATTTTTTTTTTTTTTTTTTTTTTTTTTTTTTGCTTATAATTAGATTTTTTAATAATAACTATAAATAGTTACATAACGGGTGATTAACAAAAAGAAACGTAGCCGTTACGTTACAATGAAATCACGTAACGACCCACCTCTAGTTCAGGATATCTGCGTTCGGGTGGAGTGAACCAGTGTTGCCATCAACATTATTTTTTAAGGGATCGTACCATACACTAGAAAAAGTCGTATTTTGGGTATAAATCTACAACAAAAAAAAATAGTACGCATTGAAATTTCAATAAAACAATTTTAATCTTACTTTTTTTTATATTAAATTTTTAAAGATAATAAGACATAGAAAAAAATCCTGGTGGGTGGGACTCGAACCCACGAACTACACACTCTATACGAGTGAAGTTAGAAATCCTAGTTTCTAATACTAGATGGGAGTGTTTTTATTTTTACTTTTTTCAGTATTTTATATTTATGCATTTTTATAAATTCCTTATTAGGATACATAACCACTAAGAAAAACCACCAGCCACTAAAGCAAAATTTCCCCGCTGAAAGACTGGTCTAAACAACCAATTTTAGTGGAAAATCCACTAAGTTGGCAACACTGGCGGCCGCAAGTGATCACACGTGCAGACTCTGTACGGATCGCGCGGGCGGTCGCAGAACGCGTTTGGTTTGAACCTGTCGATACAAGTACTACTGCAGTAACTGATCGCCACCGCGGCCGCCACCGCCACCGCGTTGGTTTGGCCGAACCTTGAAGGTTCTATATATAACCACTATAGGTTTTATATATAACCACTAAGAAAAACCACCAGCCACTAAAACAAAATTTCCCCGCTGAAAGACTGGTCTAAACAACCAATTTTAGTGGAAAATCCACTAAGTTGGCAACACTGGCGGCCGCAAGTGATCGCGCGTGCAGACTCTGTACGGCCGCCACCGCCACCGCCACCGCCACCGCGTTGGTTTGGCCGTACCTTTAAGTATTTACTGCGAGAGGTTTGACTCTCGGGTGTTCTTGTCTTTAGATGCAATGTGTCACTTCACGCTTTCTGTTTTTTTCTTCTTCCCTTTAAATCCAACAAGACAGCAACAAATAGGAAAAAGCCTTCTACAGCGGGGCACAGATCCAATTTTCACATGAATTTCGCGAACATTCGCGGGATCCATGCTAACCTTATAGCCGTCCACCGCCATCTCGAGACGGTAAAACCAGAGATGCTTTTTACATCTTATCTACATTACTCTGGAAGAGAAATTTCTACCAAAGGCCGGAGTATGTTTATATGTAAGGTCAGACATCTGTTGTCGTCGTCTCTGCTACACGGAGGACTTTTCCTTTTCTGTTTTGTGGATGCGCATGGATTTGGGATCTCAGTCTCGAGTTAACGCGTGTCTACATACCACAAGGGGGACTCAGACAACTCGAGTATTTAAGTGGAGCGACGGTAAGATTTCCTCGCGATGAGATCGTCTTTTTGGGAGACTTTAACGCCCACCATGAACAATGGCTTGAATCCCTGAAGACTGATCTCGCTGGCAAGTCTTATCGATCGATGAGGCGATTCGATTGGCGATCGTGATCTTTGGTCAGGCCCCTGCCCTCATGCGTTTATATAGATTGTCCTACTCCTCCGCAAAAGTTCCCACAGTTTGGAAATTAACTAATATACAGCCTGTGCCAAAACAGGGTGACAAGAAAGGGTGACTGAGTCCTTTCAATCAATCAAATCAATCAATCAATCAAGCGAGGCGTGAATAAATTTCTTAAGCAGACATAGTGGAATCAACCAATTGAAGCAAGCATCATTACTACTATTGGTTGAGAACATTCTTGGACATTACATTGCCACTTACCATCAGGTAGAGGTAGGGTCACATGTCCTGCTCTATTTAAAAAAAAAATAAGAGGACTTGTTCCTATTAGAGACATATCGTAGGCTGGTATAAGCTTAAAGAACTTAGAAGAGAATTATGTACTAATCCAAATAATCCTAAATCGTCTCCGTCAGAAGGTTCTTGACCCTTGAGACCAAGACCAAGATTTATTTAAGTATTATAGTTTTGCAAATGCAGTATTTATTAAAAGATAAAATGAATATGTATAATAAAAGGAAGCTATTAAAAAAATGTTTTATATAAAAGAAAAGTAAAAAACTACCGAGAAATGTTAAGAGGTTGGGTTCTGATTTTATAAGTGCAGCGCGAAATGTCGCGCAGAACCTGACGTGGGGGAATATGATAATTCTGCATTAAGCTTCAGCCAAACGAACGCGGTGGCGGTGGCGGCCGCGGTGGCGATCAGTTACTGCAGTATAGAGGTGGGCGTTTTTCAATCAACGATGCCGGCATCGGATGCCAGTAAGAGATGCCGCGCAACGATGCGGGTTGACTTCCAGTTTCGGTGCCGAGAAAACGGATGCCGCATCGCATCGTCCCCGGCATCGGCGCAACTCGCGATTCGTTTTCGAGCGACCGCACCGCATCGCCCGCGGCACCGGCATCGGGCGCAACATCTCGCGTTTCGTTTCCAAACGTACGGCACCGCAACTACCGTGGGCATCGGCATCGGTGCAAGATCTCGCGTTTTGTTTTAACTCACAAAATGTTAATTAGTTATTTTTTTAACTCGACAGGTTCAACCCAAACGCGTTCTGCGGTTGCCCGCGCGATCCGTTCAGAGTCTGCACGCGCGATCACGGCCAGTGTTGCCAACTTAGTGGATTTTCCACTAAAATTGGTTGTTTAGACCAGTCTTTCAGCGGGGAAATTTTGTTTTAGTGGCTGGTGGTTTTTCTTAGTGGTTATGTATCCTAATAAGGAATTTATAAAAATGCATAAATATAAAATATTGAAAAAAGTTAAAATAAAAACACTTCCATCTAGTATTAGAAACTAGGACTTCTAACTTCACTCGTATAGAGTTAATAGAAGAAAGCTAACAGAAGGCGTCTGTGTATAAGTAGATAAAAAGCAATGACAAAATTCGTGAGGGGTGACTGAAACCTGGTTGGCTCAGCGGCTAAGCCCTTTGCCGCGACAGCGAGGTTCGTGGGTTCGAGTCCCACCCACCAGGATATTTCATTGCATTTTTATCTTTAAAAATTTAATATAAAAAAAGTAAGATTAATATTGTTTTATTGACATTGCAATGCGTACTATTTTTTTGTAGATTTATATCCAAGATACGACTTCTTCTAGTGTATGGTACGACCCCTTAAAAAATAATGTTGGCAATACTGGTTCACTCCGCCCGAACGCAGATATCTGAACGCGTTGGTGTGAATGGCTGAGATCGCCACCGCGCCCGCCACCGCGCGCCGCGGCCGCAGTTTGATCGCGTTTGTCTGTGCATACGTTAAATTGTCAAAAACTGAACTCACAGTTCAAAGACAAATTTTCAAATTAACTTTCATAAAAGAAAGAATATTTACACAATTACAAAAGGTTACAGAATGAAGCTGATGTCCTGGATCTGTTTTTGGTGCGCTCTGCAGAGGTCACTAGCTTACGTTCCCGTTTTGAGGAAACCGTTTTACAAATATATGAACAGGAGACTTCAGTTAACTCTAATGCCAAGTTTGGTAGTAAGGAACTTGACAGTTTTGACGACTTATACTATCCCGTTCAAACACTAATATCAAAGTATTCTAAAAATAATTCTAAATCTGCGAACCTATCAGAACCCCATGAGTCCCCACAGACGAGACCGAGACTTCCTAAAATAGAACTATTTCCCTTCGATGGAAACATAGAAAATTTTATGACTTTTTTTGAAAGTTTTTGTTCCCTAGTACACAATCAAACTAACATCAATAAAATAGACAAATTTCATTATTTATTATCGTGTACCTCTGGTGCCGCTCGTATCATAGTAAAAGGCGTACCTATCAGTGCTGATCACAGAGCACGGAATCGCCGCGCGCTGCCTACTCCTAGAGACGGTAGTAATAATAATAGTCGTGGCAAAGAAATGCGCTGCGCGCACATATGAGCGCAATCGGCCGCCAGTTGCTCTTCGTACGTTGCGGAATAAACATTAATATTAAATCGTTATAAATGCCTCATTGCGCTGTGATTTGGTATAAGAATCAAAGTAAATACATCAACAAACAAAATTCTGGCGTATCATATCACAAGTAAGTAAATAATGTTAATTTTAACCTTTTTTAAAAATGTGCGTCGATGTATGTTAGAACGCAAAACCTCAGCCGTGCGAAAGCCGCGAGTCATTAGTGAATGCAATAGTGAGGGGACGCACGCGTTGATTGGCATCATGTCGATAATGCAAGTTAGCGTACCCATAGTGTGCCAATATATTTTAATTGCCATTGTAAAGTTGTTATTTCTATAGTATCTTGTGTATTATTACATTCCCTAAAAAATTGGGTAATATGTTATATAATTTGGTACACATAACGTAAGAGTTTTTTTCAAATACTCTACTCTTAAAAATGTATTATTTTTGGGGCAATGATGAATTGCGTTGGACTTTATAAATAATATGTATATTGTATTTACATTAAAGTTTTCAATTCTTCGGCTTTGTGACAATAAAAAGAGTTTTTATATAACATAGATTGTTTTATTTTAAAGTGGTTATTTTTATTAGAAATCGCCGCTTTCGGAACCAGTTTCGGAATTACATCTTCAGTATCGAAAATCATGTACAAGATTTACTATAAACCAGTAACCAATCACTAATTTTGCCAAATTGAAAATTTTAATTGTGTCACTTAACTTTGTCTACTTAAAAATCCGAGTGTTTTAATAATTAATTGGCAGACTTATTATATCTTTCTGCTCATAAACAATAATGTCGATAAAAAAATATCGACCCCGCCACAGCACTCCAAGACATCATCTGTGTAGTAGTGTGCGTATAGGTGTGAGTTAACGACAACGCCCACCCCCACGCTTGGTTTGTATGAAATATGTTGATCATGCCGTCTCTAGTAGCGGCGCGCGTGAATTCCGTGCTCTGTGGTGCTGATAATTATGACGTAGAGGCTTAGCACGCGGACAACGATACGTGCAAGTCAGTAAGGCAAACCAACACGATAAATTTCTCGAGCTTTGTCTACTAGTTAAAACAAGTGTGTTGACAATTTCAAAAATATTTATGTAATAAATAAATAATTATTACCTTATATATGTATCATCACGGGTGCCTTACGGCGCCCGTGACCGCCTAGACGGCCCCAGGGTACCCAGCGGAGGGGTTTTAATCTCACCTCGTCGTAGCCGATGGTATGAGTCTACACCGAACAAGTGGCTAGCTCGTCGCGATGTTTTGAATAGACTCAATAACCCATCTATTAGCAGTTTCACAAGTTGGTATAGTGAAACCGGGACCGACAGCTTAACGTGCTCTTCGAGGCACTATAGTGGTGTTGTCAAACAAATGTACATATTTTTTTTAATTAAAAATTCATTGGTACACACCGGGATTCGAACCAGGGACCTAAGTGTTTATTACCTTTTATTTGGCATTGGATAGGATTAAAAAAATGTAATGGAAAGTACGTATAGATACGGAAGTGGTCTAAGACCTAAAAACGCTTTTCAAACGAATTGTCAGATATATTTTCTTGAGCATTGATTGGTTATGATCGCATTTGTTTCACTTTTTATTTTGGTTTATATTGCGGGCGGCTATCTTTTGTTCTTATGACTGGTAAGGAGATTAAGTATTAAGGTACTTCCCTATAATAATATACTACAATGATATAAATCAAATATTTTCCTTTATGGATGTTTTGAATTATATGCAATACGGCGACGTGTGATTGATTTATTTTAATTATCAGCCTGAATTAGTCGCCTGCTGAATAATCAAATTACATTACACAATCAATATATTCCGCATTCAAGACCTATCTGAACTTGAAAACCTTTGATCTTCGGGGGTTACCGAAGTTCAAAGGTTTTCACTCTAGTAGTGATCGTCCCCTCTAGGATTTGTTCGCTTTAAAATATTAAGACTAACCTACTGCCACTTCATAATAATAAATACATAAAATTAAATAAAAAATACACGATAATAAAATAAAACAAGAATTTTAATATTAATTAAATTATTTTTTCTAAATAACATAACTCTAGAAACATAAATACTTATTTTCTGATAATCTTATTTTCATAATCCATTTCTTGGTTTGGGCATCCAGATATTTTTTCAAAATCATTGTTTTTATGAAGTTCCAGTTTTTCCAGCAACTTTTCCATAACACGCACATTTATAGTCACTTAAGTATAACAGTTTTTCTAACGAGAATAATACAATTTTGGTTCTGTTTTCGCTATAAAAATATCAAAGCAAAAGTAATTTCGACACTTATCAGCACCTAAAAGAACCGTGATAAAAATTGTATAAGTATATATCGACTTGTCTACAATCTGACAGTAAATGCGTCAAATTAGTCTATTCGTTATATATCGTGGTCGTGCGTGTTAGCTTTGTAGATATATGTCTTATCGATCGATATGTATCGAACCGAATGTCGCGCGTGCTCGGTCCAGGGGCTTTATTCCGAGTTTTGACACGTTCACCGTCGCGCATTTTGGGTAAAGTCGGGTATTGAAATATAAGTTTTATTTAGTTTCTTAGAAATATTTGATCAATCTGTTAAGGCCCTGCATGCATTAAAAATTGTCAATTTATCGAGTTACATGTTATGTCATATAGCCCTTAAGGCGCTCGATAACAATTCTCGAAGACTTTTTGAGCAAAGTATAGATCAAAATACTATACCTACCTACGAGAACTAAATGTCATTTATTCACAATCATATAAAGGTATTGGAACATTCCGACGTTACTTCTACCGTTATAATTTAATATATGCGGCGAAATAAATGCATAAGTATCTAGGTATTGTTTTCAATTAATACTTAGGTATTTAGTTTAAAGATGGGAGGAACTTAACGTCTCTACAGCTTTGCTAGGCTGACCTACCGGTCTCGTTTCGGTTTTAGTCTGTGGGTTTTCAGGAGACTACTGCATCGAATTTTCGTCGAGGAGTTATTCTCCTTTCAGGGTGCTGTTACGTAACGGATGAAAGACATTGTCGCCGCCGTCTCGTAACTGCACTATTTAGCCGGCATAGTGGGGGCGATCAAAACTGTTAAACAACAATGTGTTGATCGACCCCATTCATGGACTTTGTAGGACTACTTATCATCAGGTAGAGACAAAGTCACATGCCGTGCTCCAATAAAATAAAACTTATAATTAAATGTTAGTTTTTTTATCGGAGCACGGCATGTGACTTTACATGTACCTGGTGGTAAGCAGACCTACAAAGTCCATAAATAGGATGAATAATACGTTGTTGTTTAACAATAATGATCGCTCCCACTATGCCGGCTGAATTAAGCAAATACAAAATGGGCGGCGACAAAGACGCTATTTTATCGTCAAAGCAATCACCCGTTTCGTCACCGCACCATGAAAGGAGACTACTACCTCGACGAGAATATCAATGCAGTAGTATCTGAAAAAGCGTAAAACCCACAGACTAAAACCGAAACATGATTGGGTCACTTGACGGTTTTAATAATTGTAATAGTTAAAGTTAGAAAGTTTCGCAAAATCAATTTTAAAGAAGAATTTTACTTGTAAATGTTAGTACAAGAGTAACTTTAATTCGTCTGTAATTTTGGCAATTGTATAGTTTTGTTTGACAGATACCCAACCTTACTAAAAACGGTCGTATTATCTATTTTCATACAAAAAGCAAAGCTAAACTTCTACTTGTATTTGGTCGTCAAACAGAAGAGGTCGTGATCGCAAAATATCAAGTTTAACTTTATAAGTTCTAAATTACATCTAATAAACGTGGGCGTAATTGGGCTGCTGGGCGCCTCGGCGGATACTCGGCGGATACTCGGCGGATACTCGGCGGTGGCCGGCGCCATACCTCCTCTTTAAACCATACTACCTACAACGTCATCTTAGGAACAGCTGTTGTTTACGTAATCGATGCCTTTGGTACTAATCAAACTTGTCGCGTCCTTATAGACTCTGGAGCGCAATTCAACTTTATATCACGAAATTGCTTGGAGCGGCTAGGACTGTCGACCCGTAAATGTCCATACAGCATTTATGGCTTGGAGCGGCTAGGACTGTCGACCCGTAAATGTCCATACAGCATTTATGGCTTGGCCGGTAAAATGTTAAGAATCACGGCTCAGCATCATGCGTAATTAAATCTAGACTTAATCAAAATTCCATATTTAATATTAAAGCCGTCGTTTTAAATAAAATTACAACAAACTTGCCAAACATAAAAATACCTAAATTAGTAATAAACAATTATAAAAACCTATTCCTCGCAGATCCTGAATTTTATAAATGTTCACCAATAGGCATTATACTCGCCGGCGATATATTTCCGTATGTTTATGATGGTAAAAATTCGAATTGAAAAAAATAATAATATTTTAAAGATCATCTTACAGTTTAGATTATTTAGACATTGTTTTTCTGCTGACATTTCGAAAATGTATAGAATGGTATTAATTAAATCCGATGAACGGAAATATCAACATATTCTCTGGCGAGAAAATCCGTCAGATATTTTAAATACCTACGAACTAACTACGAATACGTACGGACTTCGTAGCGCTCCGTTGATAGCGGTGCGGACGTTACACCAGCTGGCGGCCGCCGAGGGTGCGCGCATCGAGGTTTCTTTGTCGACGATTTGCTTTGGTCAGTCGACATGAATCTGAAGCTTGCCATTTGCAAGATAGTTTTTTTATTTTTTATTAATTTATTTTACGGCTCTGGATACATGTCCTTTTGAGCCATTCTTATTGTAGTATCTTTATATTTCTATCTTTATTTTTATTTATTATTTTCTTTATTTTCCTCTTTTATTTAACTTCTTTCTTTAATTTAAGATCTAGTATTTCTTGACTGCATTAAACGTTTTCTATTCTATTTTTAATAAATTATAAATATATTGCTTGATAATTTTCTGTATTTTTTAATAAGTCTTGTAGGCGGCGGGGAATATCTTTTTTATATTTTTTTTCCAATTCAATAATTAATATCAATCGATCTATTGTAAATGTGGGACAATTAAAAATAATGTGTTCAAAATCAGCACCACTGTTAGTTGTACATTTGTCACATAAGGCGTCGACTCTAAGGTTAATTTTGTGTAGTGTGCTCGGTATATTTCCATGGCCAAATCTTATTCTATTTAAAGTGGAGTCTATTGTGGTAAGTTGTAAAATTTTCATACCATGGTTTTTGGGGTAAGAGAGAGAGGTCTATAAGACTCTGAGCAACCTGCAACGTTGTTAGGCGTGAGAATTGGAATTATTATTTGTATTTTCCATGAGTCTGGTATTATACCTTTTTCCCATAGACAATTATATATTTCTAATAGCTTAATTATAGCTACTTCATCTAAGTGTTTAATAATTATATATGGTATATCATCGGCACCTGGTGTTGTGTTACGTCTTGTAAGCTTGTGGTTGATTCTTCCCAAGAGAAAGGCTTTAGTATTGATGTGTGTATATACATTTCATTGTTATTTTCAAAAATAGGTACTAAATTACTGTCTAATATATTTTGATTGAGAACTAGTTTTTCAAAAAAGTGGTATAAAACTGTCATCTTTTGTTGTATTATTTTTAACATTTTTTAATTAAATTCCAAATATGACTAGTAGGTGTAGTCCTATTAAATGTTTCACAAAGTGTTAACCATCCTATTCATTTCTGTTCTCTAATGACTTTCTTTTTTAGTGCATCTTTTTTTTATATTCTATGAAGTTTGTAATTTATCAAATGCACCTTGTATTACATGAATTCTATTGTAAAATATTTTCTGTATTTTTTCAGAGCACCTTTGGACTGTTGGACTACTTGGCGGCATTCCACCAAGGAACTGGAGAATGTTGTTTTGGTCTAATTGAAGGTTGACTTTTAGGTATGCATTTGGATTTTAATACTTCTAATAGATTACAGAATTCATTATAGGAGGAGAGGGGGTTTTCCTTATTCAAATTAAAGTTAGTAAATATTGTTTTAGATAATAAAATGTGTTGCTTCCAATCTGCTTGTTTATATAAGTATCTCTCATGGTGTTGTGGTGTTATTATTATTTCAGTGATGGCGGGATAGTGGTCCCTACCTAAAGGGTCGTCATGAACCATCCAAGTGCATAATGCTGCTATTTTCGGACTAACAGATGAAACATTTATTGCTGAATGATTTATATTAGGTCTGTTAACTGTAGTGTACGATCCATTATTTAGTATACATAAGTTTGTATAATCTATTATATCAAACAATTCATTACCTCTTTTTTTTGTTGTTGGACTGCCAAAAGCTATATGGTGAGCATTAATAACTCCAGAAACAAATATTGGTTTCGGTAAACTTTCTTAAAAAAAAAAGTCAAAAATATTTATTTCATGTAAACCTTTACAGGCATTTATGAAAAGTCAAAAAAAAAACAAAAAAAGTATATATAAGGTCCTGTGTGCACTTGGCCAGGTCGCCATTCCTCCCACAGACAAATGTTGAGAATATAATACAAAATAAACAAATCGTAAACTATTAAACTATTGTCCTTGCGGGAAGAAAAAAAAAAAACAACCCAACCGAACACACACTACATAACCAACCAGTTTAAGACTAGGTGGTTAGCTGGTTCCATTGACCTGTCAATCGTTGACTGCCCTGCAAAAGTGCCACCAAGGCGACCAACCCAACAGACCATAGCTACGCCCCAAATATACATACTTTAATATAGGTAATCAAAATATACCTACAAGTAGATAGATGAAAGGTATCTTTTAGGGCGCAAACGCTGATCACAAGTCGAACGCCTCAAAGACACCCTGGAGAAAAAGGTACCAGCAAGTAAAAAACTCTGATGTTCCACATGTACCGTATCATCGGAGGAGCATGGTCCTGCATGGTTATTGACTTTAACCTATGCTTATAGCATGTGGTATATATACTCTCATCCTACTGAAGAGCACGCGTAGAACACCCCAAGGCAGATATACTATCTTACAATATTGAAAGTACAGAATTACAGAACACAACATTTATTTGATGCCAGCGCCGGCCTATCACAGAAGATTTATCGGGATCTCCGCTTCTTATATGATAACAATCAAACGTGCGTGCCCAGCGGAGATCCAAGGCCCCCACAGCAGCACCCGATCACGGACGTAACGTATGTGTCAGCCATCCTTCTGCTCAACCAGGCCCTTAGGGTGCAGACCAGAACCCGGCACACGTGCCACCATTGCAATGACCTTCAAAGGAGAGGAAATCCGCTGGATACGTATACTACTACTTTGCAGGGCCAAATACATAGCTGAATCCAAGGCCTGCGCAAACATCAACTAGTTAAAAAAAACATGGAAATGTATTCCATAAGTCTGTAAAAAAAATAACTTAAAATAAATAAGACAAATTAACATAAATGTTAAGTGATAACTAATTATTACCTTGCAGAAAAAAATAAATATTTAAAATTAAAATAATGATAAAAGGTTATAGTAATAACAAGTTATTACCTCATCCAAAAATATATAAAAAAATACCTATTGTAGTATAAAAAATATATATACCTATAATAGTAAGTATTATGAATTATTACAATATGACAGTTACTATTAGTTTAGAGATTCCAGACGCAGAGAGGACTGATTCCAGACATCTCTGTCATTAATATAATCATTAACTTTGTAATACGCCTTGGCTATTAAAGTTTGCTTTATACAATTTTTAAATTTTATATCATTTAGTTCTATAATTGATTTTGGTAATTTATTAAATAGCCTAATACTGTTTATTAGAAAACATTTATTAGTTTTTTGTAATCTGAATCTTGGTATGTCAATTTTGTTTATATTTCTTAAGTTTCGGGTATGCCTATCTGCATTTTTATTAAACATATTATAATTTTTCTTAACATATAATAAGTTCTCAAATATGTATTGGGAGGGCAGGGTCATTATATCAATTTCAGGAAAGATTTCTCGAAGGGATTCCCGGGTCTTCATGCCGTAAATTGCTCTAATAGCTCTTTTCTGCAAGATAAATATGGTTTCTATGTCTGCCGCTGAGCCCCAGATAATAAGACCATAAGTCATAATACTATGGAAATAGGCAAAGTACACTAACCTTGCTGTTGCCACATCAGTTAATAGTCTGATCTTTCTGACTGCATATGCTGCTGAGCTCAATCTATTAGATAACGCGTTTATACGAGCTCTCCATTGCAGTTTGGAGTCGACTGTGATACCCAAAAATACAGTGGAGTCAACAAATTCCAGTTCAGTACCGCCTAACTTCAGTGAACAGTTAATTACCCGAACGTTTGGCAAATAAAATTTCAGGCACTTGGTCTTCTTAGTATTTAAAACCAAATTATTTGCTGTGAACCATTCAGAGACCATAGACAGAGTATTGTTTGCTGCTGACAATATGTTGTGTTTTCTATCAACTTTAAACAACAGGGACGTGTCATCAGCAAACAGCACTATCTGCGCTGTTTCTTGTACCATATGCGGAAGGTCATTGATATATACCAGAAACAGGAAAGGCCCTAAAATTGATCCCTGGGGGACTCCTATATTCACAAGAGATCCTTTAGATACACTACCACTAATGTTAACACATTGCGTTCTATTAGAGAGATAGGACTCCACAAGGTTTAACGCTACTCCGCGAACTCCATAGAATTTCAGCTTACCCAATAGAGTTTGATGATCTACACAATCAAATGCTTTAGACAGATCGCAAAAGACACCAATGAGATCCTGAGACTTTTCCCAAGAACTAAATATTTCCTCAATCAATCCAGTACCAGCATCTGTTGTATTTCTACCTTTTGTAAACCCATATTGACGATCGTGTAATAATTTGTTGATATTAAAATATCTTAATAGCTGACTTAGCATTATTTTTTCAAATATTTTGCTAAGCGCGGGTAATACGGAAATGGGTCGATAGTTAGTAGGGTCTGTTTTACATCCCGATTTGAATATAGGGGCTATTTTACTGTGCTTCATAAAGTCTGGGAAGACACCGTTATCCACACAACTATTATAAATGTCGGCTAAGATAGGCCCAATGGTGTAAATAATAGGTTCTATTGCTTTTACGGATAATCCCCATAAATATTCCGTTTTCTTTTTATTTAACATTTTGAAGTGTTTTATAATATCCTCATTTGAGACATGTATAAAATTAAATTCTGTAAAATTTGGTATTTTAACATAACGGTTTAATAGTTCCTTAGCCATACTAGATGACGACTTAATACTATTCGTGACTTTAAAAGGTATATCAGCAAAAAACTTTTCAAATAAGCTAGCAACTTTATTTTTCTCAGATATCAATACTCCATTTTGTCTGATGGAAATATCATTTTGCTTATGTATGTTTTTACCAGTTTCATTATTATTTATTATTGTCCATACACACTTAGATTTATTTTTAGACTGTTTTAGTTTGAAACTAATAAAATTAGATTTTGCCATAAGGCAAACTTTTTTAAATGTTTTTGAATAATTTCTAACATAGTTATGAAAATTTTGATCTAATGTATTCCTATCATATAAATCATATAAAGTATCCCTGCTTTTCCTAATACCCCTAGTTGCCCAAGTAGCAAAATTAAATTTAACATTTATTTTCTTTGTCTTTACTTTACAAACTTTATCAAATTCTTGGGTTATTAAATTATGTAAATTCGAATATGTTGTATTCGGTTTATTTGTATTATACTTGAAATTATTAATTTTATGTATGATATTATTATTTAAAATTTCTAGTCTATTTTCAGTAAGAGGTCTGTACTTAATTATTTTATTGGTTGGTTTAATTCGCGCCTTAAAGCTAATCATCAGACATTTATGACCACGGGTGCGATTTTTGAAAGTCAGCGGATGACTAAATATCACTGAAATGACAAAACAGTCATTGATTTCCAAAGATCGTATTTTTGAATCTCACCGGGTGAGTAAAATATCATACCTATGATTTCAATACGAGTGCTCCCTACCACTCGTAAATAAAGTCACCGGTGACAGTTTGTTATTGGCGCGCAGTTTTTCTAATTTGTTTATTGTTTTCTTTTTGTGAACGATATTTTAAAGATAAGATGGCAAGCCTAGAGGAATATATTCTCATGAAAACCTTCCTATTAATGTTTTCAGAAGACATCTAAAAAGGTCCACAGGATTTTATTACCGAATAAAATATCTTTAGCCAATAATTCATAACTTTTAAATTAAGCCTACTTAGATACTTTATTTTTCTATAAACGATTTGATTTTGTATCTAAAAATAAAAAAATAATATTACTATTTACCTACTATAAATTAATATAATAATATTCAGATAGTAGATAATCATCACAGATAATGTAAGTAAGTTCCGTTCCACCATTGAGTTTTTATGTTTTAGCATAGAAATGTACCTATTTATTATGAGAAACAAGAACGGCATATTGAATGACAAATTTATTTTCTTCGAGTAACGAAATGTATGATGCTTTTGTCTATGAGAAATTATTTGTAAGTTGGTACCGCACATATGACTTTCAAAAATAGGTCTTTTGAGAAATCGTGATTTCCTAGTCACCGATGATATTTTTCTCACTGGTGATATTCAACTCATCGGTGATATTCAAAAATCGCACCCCAGAGCGTACAAATGTGTCAAATACTAAATATACCGATACAAGAGAAACATATAAAACTAAAAAAAAATATCAAATTTAAAAGAGACTTCCATAAAGATAATATAAATAAATTTTACAACTGCCTAAATAGTATGTCGTGGGTTCAAGTATACGAAGAAACAAACTTCAATAATGCATTTAACATATTTCACGACATGTTGACATTGTTCTTTAATTTATGTTTCCCTATCTATAAAACAACTGTTAAAAACCGAAACCGACATAATAACTGGATTACTAAAGGTCTAAGAAAAGCCTGTACCACAAAAAGAAAGTTACGTTTTAATTATTATGCAAATAGTAGTTTAATAAATAAAAATAAATTTAAAAGTTATACAAAACTGTTAAAAAAGATTATAAATATAAGCCAAAAACGAAATAATGAAAAGTATATAAATGAAGCTAAAAATGTCTGTAAGGCTACATGGGAAATAATAAAAGAGCAAACTGGAGACATTACAATTAAGAATCAAATTAGGAAGATCAAAATTAAAGATGTTGTTACAACTAACCCAAAAAATATATCAAATTTATTTAACGAACATTTTATAAATATAGAGCATAAACAATATTACCTTAATAAAAGCAATGCATACTTAAAAAATATGCAACAACATAGGAGTATATTTTTATCACCTACTACTAACGATGAAATTGAGCGCATCATCAAAAGTCTCAATAATACTCGATCCGTGGGTTTTGATAATATTAATACCGAAATTCTAAAGAAATGTTCTGCTGTGATTGCACCGGTTCTTAATTTTCTTATAAACAAATCAATAAGTCTTGGTATTTTTCCTGATAGGCTCAAAACCACTGTAATTAAGCCTATTTATAAAAAAGGAGATGTAACTGAAATGAGTAATTACCGTCCTATTGCATTAATACCCATTCTATCTAAAATAATTGAAAAGGCTATGTACAATAGATTAATTAGTTTTATCGACAAATTTGAGATTATTAAAACAGAACAGCATGGTTTTCAAAAAGGAAAATCTACTACTTTAGCAGCCTTTAATTTAATTTGTAATGTAAATAAGAACCTTGATAAAAACATTCCTACAGTTGTTATATTCTTCGACATGTCCAAGGCATTTGATCTTGTGAACCACGATTTGCTACTGTGGAAGTGTGAGCTGTATGGATTACGAGGCCCAGCTTACGATTGGCTTAAAAGCTATTTAAATAACAGAACACAATATGTAGAACTTGCTTATGTTGATAAAAAATTTAGAGAAATGACATCTAAGTCTTCTATTACACGGAATCATACAGGCGTCCCTCAGGGAAGCATACTTGGACCTCTATTATTTTTATTATACGTAAATGATTTACCTAATTGTACCATAAATAAATGTACCCTATTCGCTGATGATATTTCTGTGATAGTTAATTATGATGAGACTAATAATTATAATACGATAATTAATGAAACAGTAAATGACATTGTAGATTGGTTGGATATAAATGGTTTAAAAGTCAATATAAATAAAACGAAATATATGCAGTTTCATAACAGGCACAAAAAAGACCTCAATCTTAATGTAACCCATAGCAACGGAAAAATTGAGGAATGCACAGAAACTACTTTTCTTGGAATAGTACTCGACAATCAGTGTTCATGGAAACAGCATATTCAGAAAATTTGTACTAAAATTAATAGATTTGTTTACCCACTGTGGCGACTGAATAAAGTAGCTAATCAAAAGACAGCCCTTCAAGCTTACCATGGGTATGTTATGTCTAATATACGATACGCTGTAGTTATTTGGGGAAACTCAGTAATGGCAAATAGAGTCTTCATAGCACAAAAGCAGTGCATACGAGCCTTATGCGATGTTTCCCACGTGACTTCTTGTAAGCCTCTCTTTATTCAATTAAAATTATTAACAGTACCCAGTATCTACATATACGAATGCTGCATCTTTGTAAAGACTCATCCTGAATTGTATACAACTCTAAGTAGTGTCTCAAAATTAACAACAAGATATCCGGACTCATTATTACTTCCTTCTATGAAGACGGATCTCTTTAGTAGAAACAGTTATCCTATGTCTATAAGATTGTACAATAAATTACCTAGCGTTTTAAAAGATCTACCTCTAAAATTATTTAAAAGAAAATTACATAGTTGGTTAACGACAAAATGTTTCTACTCAGTAAAAGACTATTTAATTGTAAAAAAACATGAATATTAATAATAGTTCTACGAAAATATATTGTTGTATTGTCCATATTGTTTTCCAATTATGCTACTGTATTTTATTAAGGTGGATCTTGATTTCATTTAAATTATGTACCTAATAATAATAATATAATTAATATTAAGAAATTGTAATTATAATAATAGTAATAAAATAAATATATTATGTATACCTAATAATTATTGATATTCTAAAAATACATTCAAACGTAATAATGGACTTTAATATGTTGTAATAGTAATATATTATATATATGAAAACAATAATATAAAAATAGTAATATAATAATGCTAATATAATAATAATATAATAATGCTAATATAATAATAATAATAGTAATATAATAATGCTAATATAATAATGGTAATAATGAAAAATGGTCAAAATAATAATATTGAAACTGTAATTATGGTAATGGTAATGGAATAGATGTACAAAATAATTATTAATTATCTGTATAGTAATGACAAATGACATTAAAATATGATAATTATTAAACTAATATGTAGTATTGTATGTGTATGGCAATTGTTAGTATTCTGTATAGTATAAAATGATATTAAAATATAGTAAGCCTTAATTATTTTGATATTAATATATAATAATAGTAATGATCTTATTAATATATATATGATAGTAATTAAAAAGACATTCAAATATAGCAAAACTAAAAATATAGCTAATATTTAGTATTGGTAATAATGTTAATTGTATTAATTAAATTTAAATGTATCCTACTTACTTACATTAATTGTTAAATACATGGCTTCATAATTGTGTAATATTTAAAACATAAGTGTAGGTATATAAGATTGTAAAAAAATAGTTTTAACGATTCTATATATCACATATTAGGAAAATTGAATTAATTGTTAACATTTATAATTGTGTACAACAAATAAATTTTGCACGCCATAAATGGCAGAGTATGTAGATCAATATCAACATTTACCATTCTGTAACACCATATTCTTGCAAAATAAACATATTTCATTTCATTTCATTATTTCATTTCATTACACCAGTAATGACCTGAAATGGTACAATTAGTGAATACATTATCAATGCAAGTCTGACTAGTTGCAGTAATCCGAGTCGGTTCTGTGAATATGTTATTTAAATTAAAGGAGTTAAAAAGAGAAATGAGCTTCTGTCTGTCACATGAATCTAATAAAATATCAATGTTAAAATCCCCACATACAAATATTCGTTTATTTAAATCTAATATTTTTGAGAGTATATCCTCCATTGTATCTATAAAGTAAGATAAAGACGATGTTGGGGGTCTATATATATATGCATAGGATAATATATGAGTCCATCTCTGCACATGAAATCTCACAAACACGTTCAACAGATAGTTTTACGATATCCTTTCGTTCCTTATACTTTAAAGTATTTTTAATTACAATTATAGAGCCACCTCCTTCACAGGAGGTTCTATTAAAAAAACTAGCAACTGAGAAATTATTTACATTAAAACACATTTTGTCGGACTTTAGCCAGGATTCTTTAAAACACATTATATCTAAGTTATATTTTTCTATTAATAATTCAATGTCAAGAACTTTGCTAGAGAAGCTTTGAATATTTTGGTGAATTAAGTTAAGTTTACAAATGTCCTTCTCTATTTTCACATCTAAAAGTTTAAAGTTGGTTGCACCACAACATTATTAGTACTACTACTAAATGATGATGTGGAGTCAATGCTTAATAAAATATTATTAGCTACCAATGTAGCAATATTTCTCTGTACCGTCATAGGTAGTTTTATGCTATCCTGTGTCCCGTTAAAATGTCTAACAAATTTGTTTATGTCAAAAGGAGTAAACAAATTATTGTAGCAAGTCATATTATAAATACAATTATTTAAATAATATAAATGTTTATTCTGTTGGGCAGTATAATGTTTTTTACTTTATTTATTGAATTATTGTTTGGTGGGGAGTAAACACATAAAATTGTTAGTTTACCTATGTGCGTGGAAATAATAATTGCTGTAGTTTGTACATTTTGATAAAATATTGTTTCAATACGCTCATGTTTTATATTATTATTAATTAAAATTCCTACACCACCATGTGAGTTTTTAGAATTTTTGAAATAACCATTATAATTAGGAATATAATTTTTTTTTTGTTTATCAGTAAACCAGGTTTCATTTAAAAGACAAATGTCTATATTATATTCTGTTAAAAATTGTATGAGGAGAGGTTTCTTATTTATTATAAACTTCTTATATTATGTAGGGCTATTTTTATTATATTTTTAGCCGTATTGTCCATTTTTTAACTTCTTTAAAAACATGTCTTAAATAGTTTTAGTATTAATTGCCTCTTTATTATTTCCTATATCTATTAAAGTTTTTACAATAATTTTAATAAATTCTGAATTATTTACAATGTTGTTTATGTTTGTTTTATTTACAACAAATTCATTTTCAGCAATTGCTTTGGCAGGTGGCAAGACCTTTGGTAAAGAAGGATATTCAACTTTGGAAGATATATTTGTATAATTTGTGGTGGACACCTTTGCATAACTTAGTTTTTCTTTTTTTTTCCATAGTTTTTTTAGCTTTAATAGAACATATTTTTGAAATAGCTAGATGTGCTCCTCCACAATTTACACATTTTATCTCTGTGGGTTTGTCACAGTCTTTATAAATATGTTCCCCTGAACAGATAGAACATATTTGTTTATTAGAAAAAAAATTTGCAGAGAGGTTAAATTTTAAACATTTAAAACATTGTAATAAAAGGGGCACATATTATCTCCATAAATTAAAATAAACAAACTGGCAATTCCTTACTCATGAAGGTCACACACTGACTGTCCCCAACGGCATTAATTCTCCATTTACTTTTTGCATAAATCTGCGTACTGATACTATGTCAGAACCAGATTTATTGGAGATATCTTTAGGTACATATGTTATAACTCCTATTGTCTCCACTAGTCGAGCTGGTATGTAGGCTTTAAAGTCATATTTATTTAAGAAAGTTTCATTTTTGATTAAGTCATTTGCGGTATTTGGTTGTTTAAAAGATACTGATATTTTTCCCGCATTAATTCTGTCCAGTGTGATAATTCCTTTTATGTCCCGTTGAAAAATATTGCTCAAATGTAGTGGACTTTTATTTCCTATTAATTTGTTGTTTGTGCTTTCTAAAGACTAAAGACTTTAAATTCCATATCACCTCTATTAATTTCAGGATATAGTCTTTTGTAATTGATTTTTTAGTAGGGCTTGTACATTTCATTAGGGTCGGTTTCATCATGCTCACTACCAGAAGAGAGAGAGAGAGACAATGTTCTTAGCAAACCATGGATTCACTGTGCGGGTGCCGGGTCCATCGCGTGTTTGAAAGGCAGGGGAATGAACTTCAGCGTTCCCGGACTTGAGACCGCGAAGTAGGTTTAAAGGCCTTTTGAACTCTCACCTGCACTGTGTTCACTACCCTCTCTACTCAACCAAATATTATATGATCCTGTTAGCGCCATCCTGGAAACACGCTCCATAAAAGTTCCGACGGCTGTTCTCGGAAGGCCAAGATCCTTCAATAGACGGTGCAAAGACTTTGCTGGAATTCCTCTTGCACCAACTTCCACTGCATAAAGTTGAGTTTTAAATCCGTTTCTAGTAATTTCGTTTATATATATATATTCTGTTTTACAACGTTTTTTCTTTCTTTTTGGTAAAACTTGTGCACTGTCATTAGTTTCATCCATTATCCATCGATAATTTTGCGCTAATGCATAGAAAAAATATGTGTGTTTAGATTTCCCGCCAAAAATCGAATCTTGCAAGATAGCTTAACGTCATTGCTAGGGTTGGGCGGTTTTAAGCTACATAAATGGAACAGTAACAACCCTAATTTAGTGACTAGAATGAACTCTAATAAAGAAACAATAAATTTTGAGGATGATTTATCTACTAAGGTTCTCGGCTTACAGTGGTCGCCCCGGGAAGACGCGTTTTGCTTTAAATATGCTCTTGTCGATATGGTGCATACAAAACGATCTATTTTAAAATTATTAGCCAGTATCGTTGACCGGATCAGAATATTTGGTTGGATAGAGAATCCATAGATAACCAAGAGCATTGTCTTGTAATAGTGAGTACCTTTCCAATGTGGTGGAGATGTTCGTTGAGGAAGCGCGCCGCCAGCACCGCCGCCACCAGCACACTCAGCGCGCCCAGCGGCGTCACCAGCGCCGCCGGCACCAGCGCCAGCGCCGCCAGGTTGGCCGCTTCGCCCACGCCCACTGCCGACACTCCGCGTTACTACTGCTCGCACTCGCGCGCCGTCGCCCGCACACATACTCACTGGTTGCCAGCCCCACCCACCACAGCCACTGCCTGAGGTACGCGAAGCCGCCGGCTGAGGCGCGCACGCCGCCCGCTGCCGACAGCCTCCGCAGAGCGACCTTCTTTATCACGAAACTGGCTCCGATGAACACGCTGGAGGACAACGCCAGCGACAGCCCGATGCCGAAACACGCGCCGCCCGACTCCTTCGAGGTGTGGATGGCGCCGGTACTCATTTTCGATACGGTTTAATGGACTGATTAAGTTCCTTCCATAATATTCAAGTTAGTAATACTCTATTTATTCTGTGACTAATATTTACCAATATTAACTTTTTTTTTAGGTGCAATTTTTCCATCTAGGAAAGGTAAAGGGACTGAGCCTACACAGCCAAGTCAGTATTAAATAAATTTCTTAATTTATCTTCCTTGTTTTTTTTAAGTTCTTTAAAAATGTTATTTAATATCTTTCTATATTTTTCTTTTATTCCAAATATTTTGTATGTTGTACAAATATTAACATATAGGGCTTGATAGGTTTCTCTATTTATTAATAGTTCCTGTAGAGAGCGAGGATTTTTTTCAGCTTTTGATATACTATTTGTCTATTAGAAGCATTCTTTGAATATTGAAGATCGAAAAGTTAAAAAATATATGATGTAGGGATTGTGGATCAGAGTTACAGAAAGTACATAGAGACGAAATAATTTTCATACGATGTAAATGTTCGTTGAATGTGCCATGTCCTAATTAGAGGTGAGCGTTACGTAACGTAGATAGTTACAGTAAAGTCGATATTTCTTAAATAACTAATAACGGTTATTATATTTGTAATAACTATTTAATTAAAAATACGTTTTTAAGAAAAAAAAACATAATATTGATTTTTGAGTATTAAAAGGGTTAGATCTCATTATTTCCTTTTATTAGAATACAAACACGATAGGCTTACGACCGACGGTTGACGAGATAATTTGAAAAAACATTTTTGACCTTAATAACATTGATCGAGTACCTTTTTTTTAAATTTCATTCGACTTATTAGATGGCATACCATCGAATTCTACCAAAAAAATGCAATTGTCAATAAGGTCGAAAATCCTTTAACAACGCTGAAATTACTTCCATTGGCTAGATATCATCGATACCTATCGTTTAAGTACAAACACTTTGGGTCTAGGGCCAGGGGTTAATAAGTTATAATAAAAAAACGTTTTGACATGACATTTCGCCAGATTACACCAATACCATAACTATGAGTCCAAAAACAAAATATAAGCCATGTGGATATAAGAGTTATTATCAAAACTAAAATTTAATACTTTTATAAAAAAAAAAACAAAATAAAAACTAAAACAAGATAATTCTTAAATACAACTACAAAAAACCTAGAAAGAATGCGTCACGCAACGTACCGCAATAGCGTGAACATCATTAACCACCTCGTCGGAGTGCAACGACGATATTTTAAAAACCGATACAAGAAAAAGAAACTAAAACGAGGATAGCAACAATAACTCCAAAAAAAACACAACGTCAAAAAACCTTAGAACGAATGTGCAACCAATCACGAAAAATCACAAGTTGTGGAATGTCGGCGAGCAGCGACATAGCGCAAAGCGGTGATATAATGAACTAAGTAAACCAATTTATAACAACTACTAAAGAGAGATGGCGCTAATAAATTAAATAATGCAGAATATAAGTATTTTGTGGTCATTAAAACTTTAGTTGTCTTTTGGATGTTAAAGTTAAAAATTGATTAAAATAAAAACACATGTAAAAGTCATAATAAAAATATGAAATTAAAAAAATGAATTGCAGAAGCGGGGATGGAACTGGCGTTCTGTGGTTGTTAAGTTATTTAGATAGAATAGAATCATGTCGCCATTAAAAAATTAAAATAGATAGTAAATTTTAAATAAAGAAAATTTGTTAGATAAGTCACAGAAGAAATAATTGTACAATGTAGATAAGTTTTCTGACTGCTGTTATAGTGAATAAGTTTTTATTCTAAAAAATCATTGGTACACGGGCTAAGTAAAAAAGATAATTTTTAAAACAATGAATGTTTTGAGATTTATTTGAGAGTAAAGTAGGTACATAAAATTAAAATTATTTTCAAGGCACTACGCTTGATAATTTTTTTTTTTTTTTTGCTTATAATTAGATTTTTTTAATAATAACTATAAATAGTTACAAAACGGGTTATTAACAAAAAGAAACGTAGCCGTTACGTTACAATGAAATCACGTAACGACCCACCACTAGTCCTAATCTATTTTTTTTTTTTTATTAGGTGCAATTTTTCCGTCTAGGAAAGGCAAAGGAACGGTCAAGTCTGTATTAAACTTCGATCTGGGGCCTTATTCCGAGTTTGCAACCACTAATCACGACAAGACGTTGCGCAAACTATAATAAAATAAAATAAATAAATACCATCACGGGTGCCTATTTGGCTCCCGAGAACCGTTTATACGGCCTCAGGGTCCCAGCGGAGGGATTAACCCATCCTCATTTCGCCGATGGTATTCGGAGGCAACACCTAACAAGTGGCGAGCTTGTTGCGGTGTTTATGATGAAATAGCCTAACAATATAGCGCAAACTATAAATATGGAAATATACGGTGAACGTGTCAAAACTCGGAATAAAGCCCCAGGGGCTTTATTCATCGTCGCGCATTTTGCGTAAAGTCCAGGTATTGAAATATAAGTTCTATTGTGTTAATTATAAAGTTGAAATTCCAATGCTCATAAGATGTCCAATCTTGCGAAGAATTCGTGTATACCAAGATGGCGGCATTATAATAGCCAACCTAATACATACTATATATCCATTGGAATAGAACTCATATTTCCATACTTATGCGTTTGCGCAACGTCTTGTCGATTAGCGGTTGCAAGTTTGGAATAAGGCCCCTGGTTATATGATCGAAGTTAAATACAGACTTGACCACGATGGATGAAGCATAAGCAAGCTTTCCCCTCTGCCAAAATACATGGTCATTCTGACCATATACAATATATAACACAAGTTCACATTCGGCGTCATTTGGTATCGTTTGATGTCTCTAAAATGTTCTCCACATACTCAAAAAAAAAATTTAATAGGCTATTTTTTTATATATTTTTTTTATGAGAGCTCGGCATGTGACCTCACATCTACCTGATGGAAAGCAGTATGAAGGTCCAAGAACAAATGCAACCCACAATTACGATATACGTAACCGTTGATTGCACCTATTATGCCGGCTTAAGATGCCTATACACGCTTCGTTTATAGGAAGAAGGAAACACGCGAGCAGGTAGAGCATTCCACATTTTAATAGTGCGACAGATATACGAATCACCAAATTTTTTAGTGCCGGTTGGTATATCTGCCACAGTATACGCATGCATTTTGTTACCCGCTCGTGAATTCCTTTAACGGTAAGGAGAAGGAGGAATGAGATGAAAAAGTTCTTCAGAGCACTCTCCATGATAAAGGCGATAAAACACGCTCAACCACGCTACATCTCTGCGAAGCTGCAATGGCTCTAGAGCGTCCGTGAGCTCTTTGTTCTCGATAATTCTTGATGCACGCTTCTGCAGACTATCGAGACATTGCAGCAAGTATTTGGCAGACCCCAAATATGCGAACAGTATTCCACACAAGGCCGTATCTGAGCTTTATAAATCAGATGCCTGAGTTGAGGAGTAAAATACCTTCTAGGTATTGCATAATCTGTGCATTAATAACTGTTTCTAGAACTTTGCACAGCACTGAGGTGATGGCAATGGGCCGGTAATTATTGGGGCTGACCGGTCATCCTTTTTGGGGATAGGTTGCACATTCGCTTCCCTCCAAGCTGCGGGGACTATACCAGAGGAGTATGATAGGCGGTAAAGTCGCGTGAGAGCAGGAGGCAACTCAAGAGAGCAGTTTTTTATAACAATCGCTGGAACACCATCCGGCCCACTGGCCTTCCGAACATCAAGAGAATGGAGTGCGGCGCGCACGTCACGTTGCCGGATATGAATATCTGGCATTGTGAACCCGCAATTGGGTGTAGTAGGCGGTTGCGCGCCTCCATCGTCGAGTCTTAGAGGCGAAAATATGAGCTAGAAGATCGGCTTTTTTAGTCGCCAAATGAGCCAGCGAACCATCGGGATATCGCAGCGGCGGCAATGATGAGCGACAGAAGTTTACCTCGACCGATTTTGCAAGCTGCCAAAACTTTCGGCTACCTGCGTACGATTATTACGTATATCGTAATAATCGTCAATGTAGAAAATTGTAAATCTTACATGAATGAATATAACTTTGTAATATTAAACTTAAATATTCGGAGCATAAAACGTAATTTCGACAATCTTACTGTGGTGCTACAAAGATTAAATCTCGACATAGATATATTGGTTCTGACTGAATGTTGGATTAATGAATCCTCATTACAGCCGCAATTAGATGGTTACACCTCGTATAAAACCACAAAATACATAAATAAGTCAAGTGGTGTTGTAGTCTATATAAAAAACAAATGGTCTCACGCGGTCAGCGAACTAACTTTACAAGAAGCAAATTGCTTACACGTTAATATCCCCGACCAACTGTCTCTCCTGGCCATCTATCGCCCTCCCTCCTTCCTTAATACAGCAAAATTTACACATTCGCTGGAGCAACTGCTTACTAGCATTAATAAGGGTCCGTGTTTTGTCTTAACTGGCGATATCAATATTGATATCCTTCCAACGGCGGTTAAAGAACAACAAAGCGAGGACTATCTAAATCTTTTGGCTGAAGCAGGTATGGTAGCGGCGGTTGATATGCCGACACATTCAAAAACATGCCTAGATCACTTTTTTGTTAAAACAAAACTAAAGATGGAAACCATAGTTTGTGCAGTAGACATTACAGATCATTGCATGACAATCGCTGGACTGTTAACTAAATCTCTTCCATCGTTAAAAACTATAAACCTGAAAACAATACATGATTTCGAAAACATCTGTGGTTCTCTCAAAAGTACAGATTGGTCTACCCTATGGCTTGAAAAGGATCCAAACATAGCGACAAAATTGTTTTCCTCCATCCTATCTAAAGCAATTAACGCTTACTCTCGTACTGTTAAAGCTAGTAGAAGTAAATATACCTTAAAGCCATGGATGACACCAGGACTGATAAAATGCTCTAAGCACAGGGATAAACTACACTTGAATGTACGTAATCATCCAGGTGACACAATAAAAAAACATGTTTATCGCCGCTACCGAAATTTCTACAATCTGCTGTTAAGGAAACTAAAGAATGAGTGTTACGGTCAGCAGCTGGAATTAAATAAAATGTCTTCCAAAAAAACTTTGGAAATCCATTAAAGACTTACTCTCTCTCTAATATCAAAAGTGATCCCGCTTCTGAACTTTTAAAAATAAAGGATACAACCACTGCTTCTCTTAGTCACTGTATTGAGTATTATTGCACAGTTGGACAAAAACTTGCAAATATAGCTCTAGAAAAGCTCAACGAGACAGAGTGCACGCTTGCTTTGAAAGTTAAAAAAATAAAGACACCAAAGAACTCTCTTTTTTTTGAGCCGGTTGACACAGCTGAGATTAATAATCTAATTTTGCAGTTAAAGGAGGATTGTGCACCTGGTCCTGATGGTATTTCTAATAGACTAATTAAAAATTCAAAGGACACCATTCTAGAACCTCTAAGTTATATATTTAACTTAAGTCTAGAATCTGGAATATTTCCGGATGTCTGGAAGTGCGCTGCAATTACACCCATATATAAAAGTGGTGAGAAAAATAAACCAGAAAACTACAGGCCGATATCTTTACTTTGTACCTTCTCGAAGATGCTAGAAAAAGTAGTCAACAAAAGGTTGGTCAGTTTTATTGAAAGCAATGATCTTGTTTTTCCAGGGCAATATGGTTTCCGTCAAGGGAGATCCACGGAGGACGCAGTGAGTTTGCTTACTGATACAGTAGTGCGGCATCTAGATGGTGGTAAACCCTGCCTAGGGATCTTCCTTGACTTGAAAAAGGCCTTTGATTCTGTATTAATAATAATTCTTTTGGAAAAACTCCAAATCATGGGTATCAGAGGGGTAGCATTGGACTGGTTCCGCAGTTATCTTTTTGAAAGAAAGCAGTGCGTCAGAGTCGCAACTCACTCCAGACTTCCCTGTACATCCACATTCGGTGTTCCACAGGGCAGCATATTGGGGCCAACCCTCTTCCTCATATACCTTAATGATATTTTCTCCCTTTCGCTGAAGAACGCCAATATAATATGCTACGCTGACGACACTGCAATTTTATTTAATGGCGACACATGGAATGAAGTTACGCATCTAGCGGAGGTGGGAATGATTGGTGTGAAGAGTTGGCTTGATCACAATCTACTCACTCTTAAGACCGCAGCTACTTCGCCAGACAGTAACGGTGTAAAGATTCACACCTGCTCACCTGGCGACAATTCCAATCAAACACTTTGCAGCTGCAACCTTATTAAAAGATCTTTAAATGTCAAGTACCTTGGAGTTACCCTGGATGAAAGACTTAACTTTAACGATCATTTGGCATCTATGTCCACTCGAGTAAGAAGGCTGGTGCATACCATGAGACTACTTCGCGACGCTGGATCCCTAAACTTACTCAGAACAGTATATGTGGCACTCTGCCAATCAATTCTTTCGTACTGTATTACAGTATGGGGTGGTGCTAACAAGACAGTTCTGATAAAATTGGAAAGAGCCCAGCACTTTGTGCTAAAGGTGATGTTAAAAAGACCATTTAGGTACCCCACATTTGCACTCCACCAGGAAGCGAATTTTCTGACAGTGAGACAGCTCTATATTGTAAAGTCTGTTACCTCAACGCACAAATCGCTGCTTAAAACTCCGGAGTACTTGGAAATGTTAAATAAACGAGTGACAAACTTCCGCAATCCTTATCAGATCAAATCTTCCTTTGCTAAACGTTTCGGTTTGTTTTTAAATTACTACATATACAATAAATTGATCAAAAAGTGTAATTTTAAAACCAGTAACCCTCGTGAAACAAAAATTTTGATTGAAAATCTCTTACAATCCTGGACATACGATGAAACGGAGCAATTTATGGTTGTAATCACCTAAACATAATACAAAATGCACACTCCATCACTTCTCCAGTAACATCATGCTCGTATACACAAACATACACACATTCAATATTTTACACACATACATAGACATATTACATACATATATATATACACATTAACATAATCTTTTCATTTATACACACACACTCATCATACACTATACACAATGCTTGTCAGCATTCTCTCTCATTTAACTTACTTGCTTCTACTGATAAAGTCACAATTCGGTACGCACTATCACAGCAAATGTCAACTTATCAAATAAATCCACAAATAAAATAACATAATTTAATTTATACGCATATACGTGGTGGCCTAGTTGGTTAGACCTTGGACTTAAAAACACTTAGGTCCCTGGTTCGAATCCCGGTGTGTACCAATGAGTTTTTAATTAAAAAAAAATATGTACATTTGTTTGACAACACCACTATAGTGCCTCGGAGAGTACGTAAAGCTGTCGGTCCCGGTTTCACTATACCAACTTGTGAAACTGTTTATAGATGGGTTATTGAGTCTATTCAAAACATCGCAACGAGCTAGCCACTTGTTCGGTGTAGACTCATACCATCGGCTACGACGAGGTGGGATTAAAACCCCTCCGCTGGGTACCCTGGGGCCGTCTAGGCGGTCTCGGGCGCCGTATGGCACCCGTGATGATACATACATATATAATTTAATTTATATATTCTTTTTAATTTCTCTAATATTAATATTATAAGTTCATTTATTATTTAATTACTCATATCTCTGTCTTTGTTTGGTTGTTATTAGCTTTATTTTTATTGTTTTCACTCCTGTAATCAATAATTTGTGTTTATTTGTATTTAATGATTATTTAAATTTAATAATCATAATTTTATGATTTTAATTGTTTTTGTTTGTCAATCTTATTATTTTAATTAACTATTAATTTTCTTGTAAAAATACGTTGTTAATCTGTCTACTAGTAGCTAACTCAATCCATTGTTAATCGAAAACTGGGAGCCCGCGATACAGGTTTTCCTAGTGCGGGGCCCACAGGCAATTGTTAACATATGTATTTTTTTCTGAATAAACAAATATTGAATTGAATTGAATATTGAATTGTTCTGGTGGACTCCTTAACTCTTTAGATACCTACGTAGTTTTATTTTCAATGTTTTTTTTCCATCTTATTGTGAATACCACAAATGCCACTCTATGAGTTGTACTCAAACACTTACATGCATACTGGACCAATATATTGGACCAATTTATTATAATTTGTGTATACAGGCCGCCATCAGCAAATTTTTGTCTGTTTGAATCCACTATGGAAGAGGCGTTGAAACTTGTTTTCAAAAGCAAGAAAAAAATAACAGTGTGTGGAGATTTTAATGTAGATCTATTAGAATCATCAATTAACAGTTGTAGACTCTTACTTCTATTTAAATCATTCAACTTAAACAATATATTTTTAGAGCCTACTAGAATAACTGCCACCTCAGCTACATGTTTAGACAATATTTTTACCAACTTCGATCATCTGCACAAGAAAATAATTAATTGTTTTAATTCAGATTATTGTGGGCAACATGTTAGTTTTAGTTGTGACCCAGTTGCTAAAGATCAAAAAATAGTATGCAGACCGATTACTAAAAAACGTGTTGATACCTTTAAGGCTAATATAGATATAAAATTGTCTTCACTACCTTATGTAAAAAATAATCCCGTTATCTTGTATCATTCATTATTCGATCTTGTAAACACAGACAGAATTTCAAAATAATTTTAAATTAAAAACGTTTAATAAAAAGTCTAAACTTAATTTTACTGACTGGGCAACCAGAGGCATTCACAAAAGTAGACTGAGGTTGTATGATCTATATTTTGAGAAAAGATACAATCATAATCCGGATTTTCTGTATTATGTTAAGGACTATTCCAAAATATTCAAAAAAGTTTGTGCATCGGCAAAGAGATTGTATATTTCCGCAACAATCGATTGTGCCAAGAATAAATCTAGGGCAGCGTGGAAAATTATATATGCTGAGACGGGGAGAGTTAAACATCATGATTCCAGTTTTCATTTAAAGTAGGGTGATAAATTGATAAATTCCGACCGAGAAGTAGCAGTTTGAGAATTTTTTCGCTCACATACCTGTGGAAGCTACAAGGTCGCTGGATTCTTCACCGACTCTAGCACTAACTTTCCTGAATAAATTCTGTCACTTTACCGCGGAGGATATATTCAAAACATTTAAATCTCTTAATAGAAAAAAAAACGGAAGAACTTTGGGGAATTTCTGTTAAAATTTTGGGATCGATAATGGAATCTCATCATCTTGCAGTTATATTTAATGAATGTGTCGATGTAGGGGTGTTTCAAGAACTATTGAAATATAGCAGGAATCCCTTGTTTAAATCTGGAGACAAATCGAATCCGACAAACTATATATAAACTATATCTATTTTACCCGCATTTAGTAAAGTTTTTGAGAAAATTATATTAAATCAAAAATTGTTATATTTTAATAAAATAAGCTTGTAGCGTCATGCGACGCACAATATTAAATCACGGACGGCATTAATATGACGGGTAGGACAATGCGAATGCGAACTCATTACACTGTCCCATTGTTCTCGTGCGCCGGCGCCGCGGCGCCGAGAACCAGTCAGTAAACAACTACGACGCGGAGCGCACGCTACCTCCCCTTGTAACTCACAATCGCTTTACCTCGCTTTATTCTTTCGTGCTTCATTCATCTCGACTTCTATCTATCATCGCTCAATCCTGTTGCTATTCTTTCACTCCTTCTGAACTTTCTATAACTATAAACTTCTACCTATTTCGTGTTAATCTTTTTGTGTGTTTAATAACTATTATTTGTGAAGTGTAATAAACTGTACATATATAACTATTGTATTTCGTGTTTAATTCCGATCACCAATTATGCTTCCAAACTGGTGACCCCGTTCAGTGAATTCGTCAAGTGAAAATGCAACACCACGTTGTTACTTTACCCGCGTCATCGCGTTTCCACAACACCATTCGACGACGCCGCGCTTTCAGCAAGAATGACGTGCCGAGTAGAAGAGTTACAAAAACAAATTGCTACACTATCAGCACACTTGAACCGGCCATTATCACCCAGCCGGCCACATCGCAGGCCTTCCACGCGTACACATTCAAAACCCAGTAAGAGTAATGAACCTGTTGATACGCGAACGTGCTGGTACCACACTACTTTTGGCAATTCCTCAAGAAAATGCGAAGAACCATGTAACTTCCAGAAAAAGTCCGTAGCCACGACTTCTGACTGCCGTCTCCCATCACCTTCGGGTCGATTCTTCGTGACAGATCGCAGCTCAAAGATACAGTTTCTCGTAGATACTGGAAGCGATCTCTGTGTCTTTCCTCGCACTGCACTTCACCAACGTCGCCCAAGGACCAACTACGAACTGTTTGCAGCTAATGGTTCTATTATAAATACATACGGATACGTACATCTTCAGCTCAACCTAGGACTTCGCCGAGACTACTGTTGGCGCTTTGTGGTTGCAGACGTAACCAAAGCTATCATCGGTGTCGACTTTCTCTCCCATTTTAACCTAATGGTAGACTGCCGACACCACCGCCTCGTAGACAATACGACAACACTATCTACTTCTGCCACTCCCGCCACCTGCACCAGCACCATATCATCCGTCAAGGTCATTTATGGTGGTTCAAAGTACCATGATTTGCTCCGTGAGTACCCAGAAATTACTCGAGCCGCTGGTTCTAATGATACTCCAAAGCACAATACTGTTCATCATATCCGGACCACTCCAGGTCCACCAGTCGCCTGTACACCACGTCGCTTAGCACCCGACAAGCTTAAAATCGCCAAGCACGAGTTTGACCAAATGTTGAAAACCGGCGTGGCAAGGCCTTCCGAAAGCTCGTGGGCATCCCCACTCCATATAGCTCCAAAAAAAGATGGCTGGCGTCCATGCGGCGACTACAGGGCGCTCAATGCTCGTACCATACCCGACCGATACCCTATACGTCACATCCACGACTTTGCACACAGCATTGCTGGATGTAAGGTATTTTCAACAATCGACTTAGTAAAAGCATACAACCAAATTCCTGTTTCGCCATCAGATATAACAAAAACTGCCATAACCACTCCTTTCGGTCTGTACGAATTTCCGTACATGACCTTCGGTCTTCGAAACGCAGGCCAAACCTTCCAAAGATTTGTGGACGAAGTGACCCGTGGCCTTGACTTCTGTTTTGCTTATCTTGACGATTTTTTAATATTTTCACCAGATGAGCAAACTCACCAAAACCACCTTCGCGAACTTTTCGAACGGCTGAAGAACTACGGCGTCCTTATCAATATCGACAAATGCGTCTTCGGGGCATCAGAGGTTTCATTTCTAGGATACCGTATCTCTCACGAGGGTACACAACCACTGAGCAGCAAGGTCGAAGCCATCAAAGACTTCCCTGCACCAAAAACAGTTAAAGAACTACGGAGATTCCTAGGTATGATCAACTTTTACCGGCGTTTCCTACCCGGCGCCGCAAGCATTCAACGCCCTTTGAACACATTGCTAATAGGTTCTGTGAAAGGTTCTCATCCTGTCATCTGGACACCAGAGACTACGCAAGCATTCCAGCAATGCAAAGACAGTCTATGCCGAGCCACCCTTCTCGCACACCCAGATTGCAACGCCCGAATGGCAGTAGTAACGGACGCTTCAGACACTGCAATAGGCGCGGTGTTACAGCAGCACTCAAATAGTCGATGGCAACCGCTTGCCTTTTTCTCGCGCAAATTGAGTCCAGCTCAGCAAAAATACTCACCATATGATCGGGAGCTCCTTGCGATATACGAGGCTATTAAATACTTTCGCCACATGTTAGAAGCCAGGGACTTCACAATATTCACCGACCACAAGCCAATTACCTTTGCCTTCCATACTCGCAAAGATAACTGTTCCCCTAGGCAATACCGACACTTGGATTTCATATCCCAATTCACCACCGACCTGCAACATATATCTGGAAAAGATAACGTCGTGGCTGATACATTGTCTAGAGTCGCCGAGCTAACAGCACCGATTGATCTTTCGGTCTTAGCGAAGCAACAATCAAGCGATCCTGAACTCCAGCAACTTCTGCATTCCAAGACGTCATTGCAATTGCAAAAAATTAAACTTCCCGGATCCCATGCTTACTTATACTGCGACACAAGCACATCTCCCCCCAGACCTTACGTCACCCCTACCATGAGAAAGCAAGTTTTCGACAACCTCCATTCACTCAGTCATCCTGGCGCAAAAGCAACTGCGACCCTCGTAGCTCAGCGCTTCGTTTGGCCAGGAGTACGGAAAGACTGCCGAGAATGGGCCCGAACTTGCCTCCCATGCCAACGTTCCAAAGTCACTCGTCACGTGACATCACCATTGGGCACCTTTAAATTACCCACATGCAGATTCGCTCACATACATATTGACCTTATCGGACCTCTACCGATCTCTCAAGGTTACAAATATTGTCTCACCGCCATAGACCGCTTTACGCGATGGCCAGAGGTTATACCACTGCAGGATATCACAGCAGAGACCATTGCCAAAGGTTTGCTCTCAGGATGGATCTCTCGGTTCGGATGCCCAGAAACCATAGTCACCGATCGTGGCCGACAATTTGAGTCTGCACTTTTTCGCTGTCTGACTCAGCTTACGGGATCCCAACACAGAAGTACCACAGCTTACCACCCACAAGCAAATGGATTAATCGAACGCTTCCATAGACAACTCAAAGCAGCCATTACCTGTCACGCTACAACAAACTGGACCGAAACATTGCCACTGGTCAGCTAGGTATAAGAAGTGCCTTCAAAGAAGACCTACATGCGTCCTCAGCTGAGTTGGTATACGGAGAACCATTAAGGCTACCAGGTGAAATGTTTCACCCTAGTTCAGAATGCACTCCAGACTTTACGGACTTCATGTCGCGACTTCGTACGTGCACGTCCAAACTGCATCCTCAGCCAGCATCCCGTCATGGGACTACATCTATTTTCAAATTTAAAGATCTAGCCACGTCAGAACATGTCTTCCTCAGACAAGACGCGCCACAAGGACCTCTTCAGTCAGCCTACACCGGACCCTGGAAGGTCATAAAAAGAGGGGAGAAAGTCTTTAAGCTCCTTGTTAAAGATAAAGAAGTTTCGGTTTCTATTGATCGACTCAAACCCGCCTACACTCTAACAGACACCCCTGGAGAACCATCACAAACACCTGACACGGCAATACGAAAGACACGGTCAGGACGAGTAGTACGATTTCCTGACAGACTACTGATTCGACCGTAGACACGGCCTCTAGGGGGGAGTTATGTAGCGTCATGCGACGCACAATATTAAATCACGGACGGCATTAATATGACGGGTAGGACAATGCGAATGCGAACTCATTACACTGTCCCATTGTTCTCGTGCGCCGGCGCCGCGGCGCCGAGAACCAGTCAGTAAACAACTACGACGCGGAGCGCACGCTACCTCCCCTTGTAACTCACAATCGCTTTACCTCGCTTTATTCTTTCGTGCTTCATTCATCTCGACTTCTATCTATCATCGCTCAATCCTGTTGCTATTCTTTCACTCCTTCTGAACTTTCTATAACTATAAACTTCTACCTATTTCGTGTTAATCTTTTTGTGTGTTTAATAACTATTATTTGTGAAGTGTAATAAACTGTACATATATAACTATTGTATTTCGTGTTTAATTCCGATCACCAATTATGCTTCCAAAAGCTTTTACATGATCGGCAATTTGGTTTTACCAAAGGACGATCTACAACTGATGCTGGAGTAGCTCTCATTAAGCATATTTATGAAGCTTGGGAAGAATCACATGATATTGTAGGTGTTTTTTGCGACTTATCGAAGGCGTTTGATTGTGTTAAACACGAAATATTATTAACAAAACTAAATCATTATGGTATTAAAGGCTTATCTCTAAAATTGATTGCTTCATATTTATCAGCTATTATTCAAAGGGTTTCCATAAATCATACAACATCTACTGGCTCTCCGGTAATTATGGGTGTCCCACAGGGCTCGATACTGGGACGCTTTCTCTTTCTAATATATATTAATGATCTTCCTTTTTTTGTACACGATCTATGTGATATTGTTCTTTTTGCTGATGACACATCTTTAATCTTTAAAACTAACAGAAAACTTCAATCATACGATTTTGTTAATAATGCTCTCTCACAAGTTTTGGATTGGTTTAAGATAAATAACTTGCTGCAAATGCAAAGAAAACCAAATGCATAAGATTTTCTCTTCCAAAAACCAAGTTAATACAAGGGAACATAATTTTAAATGGAGAACATTTAGTTCTGGAAGAGTCTACCACCTTTTTAGGGTTAAAGATCGATAAAAGTCTACAAAGGGGATCACATGTGATATCTTTAGCGAGTAAGTTAAGCACCGGGGCTTATGCTGTCAGAAAACTTAGACAACTAACAAATATTAGTACAGCAAGGCTAGTTTATTTTAGTTATTTTCATAGCGTCATGTCGTATGGTATCCTAATATGGGGAATGGCCGCAGATATACAGTCTATTTTTGTACTACAAAAAAGAGCAGTGCGATCTATTTATAATTTAGGGCCCCGTGAATTTCTAAGAAATAAATTTTGTGAATATAATATTTTAACGGTGGCTTCTCAATATATATTAGAAAACATATTGTATGTTCATAACCACATTTATCAATTCCAAAAGAATAGTGACATACACACATGTAATACATGTTATAAAGATAAACTTGCTTTACCCAAATACCGCCTACAAAAAACCATTAATTCTTTTATGGGTCTTGGTGTTCGGATGTATAATAAATTACCAGCACAACTTTTAATTTTGCCTATGAGTAATTTTAAGGCCAAAATTAAAGAAATTCTTATAAAAAAAGCGTACTATAAAGTGGATGATTATGTTAGGGATAAAAAATGCCTGGTTATCGACATAATTTAGTTATGATTTGAAAAATTCCCTTTCACAGCAGCATTTTAATATATAATTAATATATTTTAATGATATTATCATTTGTGTATTTTTTTAATTATTGTAATGACATTTGTAAAATGGAAGCATGTATATTTATATGTATATATGTTGTGTATGCGTACGTAGGTATGTATGTGTGTATGTATATATGTATATATATATGTATATATGTGTATATATATGTGTATATATGTATATATATATATGTATATATATATATATATATATATATATATATATATATATATGTATAATTTTAGTAAGTTGCTGTAACATTTTTTTTTGTGATTGTTGCTGCCTTTTTTTATTTTTTATTATTATTATAATACTTTTAGTATGTAGTATGACAATGCCTTTTTACAGCTGCTTATTATTATTTATTCGGAAATGACATATTGTAAAATAATGATATCATAATTTAATTTAATTTTCTTAGGTCTTAGTATGACAATGCCTCTTTACAGCAGATAATTAATTTATTCCTGTTGTATTTTATTTTCATTTGCTCATTCTAAATTTAATTTTGAAATTATCATTTATTTATTAAAGTAGGTATAATATTACAGTTGTGACATTGTTATTGTATATAATTTAAACTAATTTGATTTAGTTAAATTTATTATTAATATTTTTTTATTGTTATTGCTATTTTTTTTTTTTTTATGTTGATATTATTGTTATTGTGTCATAGCCAGATTCTCACTAAGCTTAACTTTATTTTCTATCTTGTTTTACTGATGCATAATAATAATAATAATAATAATGTTTATTCATTTACCAAATTTACTCAATTTTACTGTACAGCTGGGCGGCTCCTTGTAAGTTATAATAACCTGTATTAGGAGCAGCCCGTCTCCCCAGTAGTAATACTTATAATTAGTTACAATTAATTTAATCTTAATCTATACAGTTTCTTTGTTTTTTTTGTAATACAAGTATTTTACATTTCATTAACTAAGCAAGTATTATAAGAATGCTATGTTTTCTAACTTTGCAATGTAACAGTAATAAACACAAAACAAAAACTAATACAATATAAGTAGGTATTAGTTTTAGGAATTCAGTATTAAGCTATATAAATAGACAAGTGGGTAATCGGAGGAATTAAAATATAATGTAGGTACTTATAACTTATAATTATTACTAAGTACAGAATTGTATGCATTTTGGTGATTATGTAAGCATTAGGTAAATTTAGGTGTTTTGTATGTGTAGGTCCTCGTGTGAGTGTGTGTGAGAGAGTGTGAGTGAGTATATTGTCATACAACATGACAATATAAGTTCCGGTATAATTTGTATATGTACATATTTTAGTTTTGTTTAATATTTTTTTCTATTTCATTGTAATTTTGCGTTTTTAGCCATGTAGTTAAGGTTTTTTTACATTCAAAATAGGTCATTGGATAAATATTTAATATTTTATTTAATTTATTATATAAATCAGCAGATTTATTTGAAAACTGATTTTTCGCCATTTGTGTTCGAACACTTTTCATACTAAATATTACCCTATTGCGTTTTCTGAGCTTGTTAGGATCTATTGTTTCTCTTTTATGTATCCTTAGGATACATTGAAGGATATATAGTTTTCGCACAGATAACACCTCTGCCTCGTTGTACAGTGTGGTAGTACAATATCGTTTCCTCCTCCATAACATTATTTTTAGGATCCGTCTTTGTGAGCGTTCTATGCCTATGAATTTGGATTTGTATGTACCTCCCCATACAACGATGCAATAGAGTAAGATCGATTGAAAGAGTGTTTTATATATGAAAATCAATAATTTTTGATCTGTTACACTACGTAGTTTTTAAAAGATGCAAATCAGTTTTCTAGCTCTAGATGCAACTGATTCCAATTGTGGATACCAGGACAGATTTTTATCAATTTTTATACCTAAATAATTTATCGAGTCAACTTTAATGATTGGGGTGCATGAGCAAGGGTCTGTTAATTTATTATTACATATATGTGCAGTCAGATATAAGTCGGGATTAGGTTTTTTAGAGTCATTAATAGAAAAGGGGATATAGTAGGTTTTCGTTTGATTTAAGGTAAGAAGATTAAGCTTTAGCCAATTAATAACTTTTTGAAGTCCTGCGTCAGCTGAGTTATAGACAGTTAGCCAGTTATCACCATGAAAAAGGAGGGCAGTGTCGTCCGCATATGAAAAGGCCTGGCCATTTTGTAATAAAAGGTCTGTCAAGTCATTTATATAGATTAGGAACAAGGTTGGACCGAGGACGCTACCTTGTGGGATACCATAGTCAGTCATGTACTCGTCATTGCTATAGAAGTTATTGTCTAATTTAACTCGTTGTGTCCGATTTTGGAGATAGTCAGTTAGTAAGGTCAAAAAGTTTCCTCTGATCCCGGCTTTTTCTAATTTTAAAAGAAGCATGGGAACAGAGACTGTGTCAAATGCCTTCTTCAAGTCAAGAAATATACATAATGCATTTTGTTTATTGTCAATGTGATTAGTGATGTCATTTGTCAAGTCAACAATAGCGTCCTCAGTACTTATTCCCTCTCTAAAGCCGTATTGTCTTTTGGAAAGGAAGTTAGTGTTTTTTAGAAATTCAATCAGTCTGTTATTAATTAATTTTTCAACTATTTTGGATATGACTGGTAAAATCGAAATTGGTCTGTAATTATTAAAGTCATTTTTGTCACCACTTTTGTAAATAGGGATAACTATGGAGCTTTTAAGTTTGTTAGGAAAGATTCCTAGTCGAAAACAGAGAATACTAAGATAAGTTATAACAGGTATGAGTTCTTTTTTTGCTAGTTTTATGAATTTTGTAGGTATATTATCCAATCCAGGTGCTGATTCAGTTTTTAGTGTATTTATTATTATTTCTATTTCCGAGGAATCGGGTTCTATAGTTCCGATAGAATTTAGTTGAGTGGGTAATGATGCCAAGTATGCAGAGGTTCCACTAGAGTCTTTTTTTATCTGCTGTGCTAGTGTCTTACCAACATTAATGAAATGAGTGTTGAGTTGATCCGCAGAGTCAGTAGGACTTTTACAAGTGTTAAGTAATTCTGCATTACTTTGAGGCTGTTTGTTTAAATTTGTAATTGTTTTTATACTTTTCCATAGAATTTTATTATTATTTTTCGATTTATCTAGTAACTCAACTTCATATTGTTTCCTTAGCTTTTTAATTAGGTTATTGCAATAATTTCTATATCTACGATATGTTATTTTTAGTATTTCATTATGTTCATCATTTTTTAATTGTAATTGTAGTTTGTTTCTATTTTTTATACATTTTAGGACTCCTGGGGTGATCCAAGGTTTTATTATTCTTTTATTGTTTGGAATTTTTATTGTTTTAGTATTTGTATTTAGAGAGTCAGTTATTTTAAATATCAATTTTTCTGTTAATATAGTAGGGTCATCTATTGTCATTAGTTCGGATATATTGTTATTTTGCAATGAGATTAAAGCGTTATTAAAGTTTGTTATTATTTTGAATTTAGGGGGTTTACATATTGTTTTATTTGTGTAGTTAAAAATTGTTACCATTTTATGGTCAGTAATGGCAGTGTTGAGAACAGCAATAATCGGATTTAAGGAGGTTTGAGTTAATTTCGTAAAAATATGGTCAAGGCAACTCTCGTTTCTCGTGTCCAGGCGGTGGCCAGGTAGGAGACCGTGTGATGCTAACATATCAAGGTATGACTCTGCGTGGTTATCGCAATAATCTTCCATAATATTTATATTAATGTCGCCTGTTAAGATAATATTATTATTAGTGTTTAGAGATTTAAGATAATTATCAAGTGAGGAGATAAATTTCTCTGGGTTTCTTTCGGAAGGTGAGCGGTATATGCATATGATAATATTAGAAGGGGTCGTAACTACGAGACATGATGCACCATGAAGGTTAATTTCAGTAACTTTATGTCGGATTTCGTTTTTTATAAAAACTACGACGCCATCATTTTGATTAACTTTGTTTGTAGTATTATATGTTACGTAGTTTGTTTTTTGAGGGAGGGGTTTGTTTAAGTCGATGCGACATTCAGTTAGAACAATAATGTCAATATCATATTTAAGTAGACTTAGGTTAGCATCCAGGTCATCTAAATTTGATTCCTTATGTATACTTCTAATGTTCTGGGAGATAATAGAGAGTTCGGGTTTCTTTTGTGGAAGAAATGTTTGTAGTAATTCTATTTGAGTATTAATAGGTTTCTTATTTTGTATATAGTCTAATTCTTGTAATAGGTAAGTTGTATTATCCATAAGTGAGTTTGTATATCATTTTAGGAACTATGTTACGAGTATGTTTACATGTATAGGTTTCATAGTTATAATATATTTTTATATACAAATATACATCCCGATCCACTGTGTTATGTTGCTTGGTAAACTTTGTGAATTCATTTTTAGAATATTTTAAAAAGTTCTTAATATTATAGTATTTATATTTCATAAGTATATAGATTAAACATTTTGATATTGATATATAGTTTTTAATATTTCTGTAAAAAATAAGTGTAAATGTTTGAGGGTATGAGTGTTTTATTTTGTTGTGTAATACAGTATGTTGTAAATTTTTATTTTTTAAAATAGGTGTAAGCTGATTTTGTGAGTGAATGATGTGTGACATATAAATGTGCAGGGTTACAATAAGTATTATGAGATAATTTTGTTTTATTTTGTTGTGTAATACAGTATGTTGTAAAATATTTTTTAATAGAAACTGTTTAAGCTGATTTTGTGAGTGTGTGATGTGTGACATATAAATAGGAACTTACGTCACTAACGTCACTCGTATAAGAGTTATTAGAAGAAAGCTAATAGAGGGCGTCTGTGTATAAGTAGATATCAAGCAATGACAAAATTCGTGAGGGCTGACTGGAACCTGGTTGGCTCAGCGGTTGAGCGCCTTGCCGCGATAGCGAGGTTCGTGGGTTCGAGTCCCGTCACCAGGAATTTTTTCATTGCATTTTTATCTTTAAAAATTTAATATAAGATTATCCTATAAAGGAATTTATAAAAAAATGCATAAATATAAAATACTGAAAAAAGTAAAAACAAAAAACAGACTCCTCTGCCATCTAGTATTAGATACTAGGACTTCTAACGTCACTCGTATAAGAGTTATTAGAAGAAAGCTAATAGAGGGCGTCTGTGTATAAGTAGATATCAAGCAATGACAAAATTCGTGAGGGCTGACTGGAACCTGGTTGGCTCAGCGGTTGAGCGCCTTGCCGCGATAGCGAGGTTCGTGGGTTCGAGTCCCGTCACCAGGAATTTTTTCATTGCATTTTTATCTTTAAAAATTTAATATAAGATTATCCTATAAAGGAATTTATAAAAAAATGCATAAATATAAATAGGAAGGGTTACAATAAGGATTATGAGATAATTTTGTTTTATTTTGTTGTGTAATACAATATGTTGTAAAAAAAATATTATTATAATATGTGTAGGGTGATTTTGTGAGTGTGTGATGTAATTGTGTAGGGTTACAGTAAGAAATATTAAATGATTACAGGATAATACCAAAACTAGTCAGCCACCTTGCTTCATCTTATGAACTTGATCCTCGTTCCGAATGGTGATTATTGTTGAATTTTCATCTTTTCTGACAAAGACTTTGCCAAAAGAGGTCCAGCAGAATTTATAGTTATTATATTTCGCTAGGTCCCTCGCCAAGAAATATAATCGTGATCCTCTTTGAGTCAGCTGTTCCGAGACATATACCGGAGTGTCTTCATTGATAGTGAAACCTAAATGCTTAGCACGGATCTTTTCCTTGTTCCTGATATTAAACAATTTACACTTTTGTAGTATTTCAGTCTTAACCATCGTCGATGACATTTCAATTACTATAGGGGTGTTGGTTGTTTGTCTATCGCCTTTCTTTTGTTTCACTCTATAGATGTCCCGTATATCCGCTTTCTCAATGTTGTAGTTGATGTTTTTAGATAGGCATTGGGTCATACTAAGTAAGTCATCTTTTGTTTCACTATTCTTCCTAGGTACGTTTTTAATTTCGATTGAAGATTTACGACTTCCTCGTTGTAAATCCTCGATTTTATCCTCCAACATCACGATGTGCTCTCTATCCTCCTTTGTTTTTATTTCCATTTGTTCAATTTTTTTTTTTAATTCAAGGTTCTGTGTTGTTAGGAAAGCGATCGAACTTTCAATATTTTGATTGGTATTTTGTATCTCTTTCAGTGTGGGCATGATTATTTTTAGTTCCTTCTCCTGAGATGTTTTTAGTTCTTTTAATAAAGATCTAATTTCGTCCTTAAAATCATCTTGATCAGAAAGATAATCATCCTGTTTTTGTTTTCTCCTCTTATTGGGACGTTGAGATACAAAACCCGGCGGAGAGTTTACCTTATTAAATTCATTTAGGTTTGACTCAGATAAGGATTTGTTCATTGTAGATTCCATTTTATTTATTTTATTTTCAATAGAAGTATATATAATTAAATATTTATATTTTAAATATTAATAGTATGCCAAAGAAATTAAACAACCTGTATATGCAGTTGGAGTGACGTAAAAGCTTGAATCACAAAAGGTTCTAGTTTCTTTATTATGATTGAGCAGAATGTTCACGCCAACTCCTGCGCACCGTCCGTGCGCGTTCAATCACAGGTAAGTGGGCGTGGTCAAGTAGTTTGATTTGCAGAATGTTTGTAGTGGCGCCGGCGCAGCTCAGACTCGCTGTCCAAAAATGGATGCATGTCTTACTTGATCATGCATGGATGTCTTACTTTTATTTTTCCCCGTGTTCTGATGAGCCAAGTATTGTATTTGCTTGTATTTTGAATTGGAAATGACGTGTTCAAGTGTCACCACGCAGTGACCTATGGAAATAAATTATTTTGAATTTTGAATACATAGACAAACACACTCACACAAACACACATACAAGCATACACTCCCTAACGCACTCATTCATTAATTCGAACCTCTTTTAGTGTCAAAATTTATTATATAAAAAAATTCTACATGGCTTTATGTTTTGTTAAAATATTATGTAAACATGATGTACTAATGCTGTGAATTTTCTTGTTTAATAAATAAAAATAAAAAAATAATAAAACGAGTTTCGAAAAAGAGTCAAATACCCTATTGTGCAGTTACACTATGTCTAAGGCGATCTCTCACTTCAAATTTGCGAAACCATGGTGTTTCCTATCACTTGTGAGTATAATTTTAAATTATTATAAAAGTATTCAAATCTGAATTTTACTTTTATAAGTACGTAAACGATAGAAATAATAAGTAGTAATACGTGATACGGGGCCGAGTTCGGAAACTAAAATTTAACACTGGGTAATGTCACTACACTATAAGCATCTCTTCTTCTCTAAGCATTTTTCAATATTTTTGTCGCACTCTGTTACACTACCCAGTGTTAAAGTGTTACGTTTTCGAACACAGCTCGGGGGAGACAACTTGACACATTGCGTAGTGCGGTAATAAAGATTAGCGATTCGATTACTATTCTTATACAATTACTCGCTACTAAATTATAGCTGGGAAAAGTTTATTTATTAAAAAAATCTATATTTTTAAAATCTATATATATATCATATTATTTTTATTCTTTTAATTTCGAGAATATTTTCTTGTTTATTTTGTTATCCACACTAATTGTACATGTTGTGGCTCCTAAAGGTGGAACATTTAGCTAAAAATTGTACTTATGTTTTAAGGAAGTATTAATGTATCCGACTACTGGTTGTCATTAAATAAATAAATATACAGGGTGAATTTGAAAGGATGTACTTTGGGCTAATATGAGATTCTGCTGATCAAATCGAAAAACTTTTCCTATATAACCATGTGTCGCAAATGAAAAAAAATATCTTTTATTCTCCATACAAACTAATAATGTTAAAATGAATAATTTGTATGGGGAGTACGGTCATTCTGGACCCAAGCGTAAAAGCTTAGTGTTCACAAACAACGATATGCTTACTTAATAATAGATAATTTAAGCATTATTTTCCATTATTCAAAATAATTTTATAAGTTGGGAAAAAAAAGTTCTGACAACATTTGTTACGTGCTGATTATTCTGCCTTTTCTGTATATTTGTCCACATTATGCAGAAAAAAAAATTGCTTTATACATTAAAAAATATTATTTTTGCTTATCTGGATTGAGATTTAACAAAATAAAGAGAGATTTCACATTATTTTGAAAAATAAAGAAAAGGCCGTATAGTATTGAATGCCCTTTGTCTATTTATCGCATAAACAGAATAAAAATAAAAAATTGAAATAGCGACGATAGGCCGATGGACTTGCATCCAGTGCTATGTTAAAATAAATAATTAAAAAAAAAGAGCGACGATATATCATCCACATATTATATAATATTATTGTTGGCGAGGCCTATATATGAAGCCGGTAATGAACACGTGTAGAAAATATTCAAAAAAGATTCATGCGATATTTATGTTTTAGAATGGTCAAAGGAACTTAACTTATGAGCAAAAGTGTATTAAACATCACTTTCTGCCCTTGACAATTAGGCGAAATATTGCAGATGTGACCTACCTTATTGATGTATTCCACGGTAAGGTAGATTCCCCTGAATTGATTAGTCAATGAGAACTAGGAGTTATGCCATCTTTCATCTGCCTATTGCTTATACAAATTTTAGGCAAAATGCATATATTTGGAGGACGTGCAGTTTCTTTAATAGTAATTGTTCTGACTTAGACCTATTCTGTACAAAGCCGTCTTTTGCGCGAAAAACCCTAGCGAGATCATTCTGTGAAAGAATTTAGTTTTAGGTATAATTGGTAATTTTGTTTGCACTTCTTTATTGTTTTTTCTTTGTATTTTTTTTTTGTTTATATTTTTGTTTGGTATAAGACTATTATTATGCATTATGTTACATTTATATGAGTAAACTTATTAATGGCCTTATATTAAAATACTATAACTAACATAAATTTGTTAACCGTAAGTTTACCTGAAATGTAATAAATAAATAAATGATAACATGTTACATTAGACAAGTAACTGTATGACATTGTGTCGTATGTCACTCGATCCTAAATCCTGTGTATTGACTACCTTGTGAACTGCCTATAATATAGTTTAATGATACATTTATGATCATCTAATTTTATCGTGACTAATTTCCTCAGTAAACCAACCCGCCTTGTCAAACCTGAGTCTTCAAAGGCTTTCTCCATACTAGACCACGCTTCTTTTGCGTTTTTGAAGTTCTGTATGTGGGTATAGTTAATAGGTTCTGAAAGTGTGATTACAGATAAAGTTTTCTTACTTTTAGACTCATCTATTAATTCATCTTCAATAGTGCACCACAGGTCAACCATCACTAGGTACGCTCTCATCGCGAATTTCCACTCGGGATAATTGTCCCTGCCCTTCAATATCTCTATTTGCGGAATCATAATTGGGCTTGCCTGTGATCTTCCACTGTTCGTAAGTCTAAATTTTTACGAAATCCATCCAGCACGACTTGTGCGGAATCCCATAACCTTATGTTAGGGTTAAAAAGAAGTGGATAGGATGGGAAGAGCTGATGGTAGATAGATAAACTATATTATAGGTAATTCACAAGGTAGCCATATACACAGGATTTAGGATCGAGTGACATACGACACAATGTCATACAGTTACTTGTCTAATGTAACATGTTATTACCGGCCTGATATACATTCATATATAGGCCTCGCCAACAGAGTATGTTTATTGAAGAAATCTGTTTATGGTTTAAAACAGAGTGGTCGATGCTGGAATAAAAGAATCGATAGTGTTTTGAAGAGCTTTGGTCTAAATCAGTGTCAGGCAGATCCATGTATATATTACAAAAGAACCCAGGAAGGAGTAGTGATTATTGCGATATATGTTGATGATATTCTTTTGTTTTATGATAATGAAAACCTGAGAAATTCTATAAAAGACAAACTAAATAAGGAATTTTCGATGAAAGACATGGGTGCTGCTAAGTATTGTCTTAGTGTCCGAATAACACAAGATAAAAATTGTATAAAGCTTGACCAAGGTGAGTGTAAATAGTATCCTGAAGAAATTTAATATGCAGGACTGTCATCCTATTTCTACCCCAATGAAAGTAATGAATTTATATCAGGCCGGTAATAGCATGTTACATTAGACAAGTAACTGTATGACATTGTGTCGTATCGTATGTCACTCGATCCTAAATCCTGTGTATTGACTACCTTGAGAACTACCTATAATATAGTTTAACTATCTACCATCAGCTCTTTCCATCCTATCCACCTCTTCTTAACCCTAACAATTATCCTGTCAGTGCAGCACAAGGAAATACTACTAATAATTTTGCATATTAATAATTTGCGGACCGAATTGTTCGCTATACTGACCTAATAACTAGTCAAAATATAACCTCAAATTGAAATTCAAATGAGAATAACTTTTTTCTCCTAACTTCTCAAACTTCGATGTAATTCACAATTTTATTATATGTATTTTCCTCTATCGGACTGGATAGGTTTCATTTTGAACGCGGCTTCTAAGCCTGGGCCTGAAAATACATGGGCTATGACCGTTCTTCTTTGGGAAAAGTTGTTCGAATTTATCAGCAGAATCTCATATTAGCCCAAAGTACATCCTTTCAAATTCACCATGTATTTATGACTTTTTATTTCTTTTATTTAATCAAATAATATTTTTTTTAGAGAAAATATGAATATTGCTTTTTTTTTTAAGATTTCCTATTGGTCCTATCACTAAAGAAAAGTAGATTGACGCAGCGGGAAAAAATTGGGACGTGAAATTTTTTAAATACCATTTATTTTTTCGATCTACCTTCTAATAGATAACATGCATTGGTGTTTTCTCTTGTGAATTTATTGTGTATTTTCGCGTAAATTGGGAATAATAAAGTGTTAAATAGTAAATAAAATCTAAATAAAACAGTGGTTATATTATCCATTAGTAAAAGTCTATATGTTTGAACATAAAAGTACCGAAATTTTTGTGCAGTGTAGTGTGTGAATTTTTGAGCCTAATTTGTCCAGTACTTATTAAAATCCACAAAAAAATGAGTAATTCCAAGTGTTATCAGTGTGTTGGCAGTTTTAACCTAGAGGAAGTTGTCATGTGTGATGGCTGTAAACGTCATGTGTGCATAAGCTGTAGTGGATTAACAAGTAGTGAAATGAAGGTTATGGGCTTGAAAACTAAACGCACTATGTTGTTTTTGTGTACACCATGTCGGGAGGGCCTTTTACAGGTACTTATGCTTATTGGGTCTGTGGAAGCACTTCGGCAGGATGTCCTATTGTTGCAGTCACAGATGACGCAACCAAACTCTCCAACTGTAAATCATGGACCAACAGACAGAAGCACTACAGATATAATAGCCGAGATGTCTGATCGGGAGCGCAGAGCCTATAATGTTATTGTAAGCGGTGTGGTCGAGTCTGATTCTATAGAAGCTTTGGAGAGATAACAATCTGATCAAAACTTAATAGTGCAAAAAACTAGAGACATTATTGAACCTAGCGACATTGTCAAGCTAATACGTCTAGGGAAAAGAGGAGACCAACCACGTTTAATAAAGTTAATCCTTAAGTCGAGTTCCTCAGCAATTAAAATATTAAAAGCAAAAAAATCTCTTGGAGACATCAGAGTATTTGGAGACCAAACACCTAAACAACGGGAGGACCTTAAAACACTTCGTGCAGATTTAAAGAAGAGGCAGGATGATGGTGAGACAGACATTACAATTAAATACATAAAGGATGTACCAAAAATCATTAAAATCACAAAAAACTAGATAATCTTAATCCTTACACTATTTTAACCTTTATGTACACCAACATTTGTTCCCTAAGTTCAAAATTATAATTTTTATTATTAGAAGTAAACGCTAGAAACCCTACATTTATATTATTAACAGAAACCTGGCTTAAAAGTATTGAAAAAAAACTAACTATGCTTTCCCGGGGTACACCCTCTATTGACTTGATAGAAAACATAAAACTAAGATGCAAACAAAGACTCAGGGTGGCGGTGTTGCTGTGTATGTAAAGAATATTATTGATGGTGTACCTATTATAGTTAAAATTAATAATAAATATATGTGTGACTTGACAGAGGCCCTATACCTTGATATACAACTGAAAAGTCACCATTTCCTCCTAGTTACTGTATATAGAGCGGGCAATGAAACAGACTGGAATGTAAGGGACACTAATTTGTATGAGAATATATTGAAGGCAGAGTCACAAAATGCAATAATAATAGTTGGGGATTTCAATTACAGTGACATTGTGAGGCCGTTGTCCAGTGAACAAAACCTATCCGGTTCAGCTAATCTTTTTCAGGAAATTATTTTGAATTCTTCTCTTTACCAGCTTATTTCTGAGCCTACTCGCTTTCGAATAGGAAACAAACCTTCAATTTTGGATTTTCTTATTACCAATGATGAGTCACTTATATCTGACATAAGGTACATGGCTCCAATTGGCAAAAGCGATCACTGCGTTCTGGAATTTGACATCCAATACCTAATAAACAACAACCTTATACACAACAAACCCAGAAACGAAGAGAATTTAATAGAATTGATTATCAGCTATTTGAGAATGAGTTGAAGTATGATTTGTCTGAATCACATTTTGATTGTGCAGGCAGTGTTGAGTCTCAATGGTTAGAATTTCATGAAACTCTTAATAATTCCATAAATAAACATGCTCCTATAAGAACAATAAGGCCAAAGAAATATAACAAGCCATGGATAAATAATTACATACTAGAACTAGTAAAACATAAGAAAAAGCTTTGGACTGCATATGTTAAGGATAAGCGTGAACCACTATATGAAGCCTTTAGAGAATGCAATAACAAGTGCGTTAAGGAAACTCGGAAATTCAGAGCGCAATATGAATCTAAAGTCATTGATTCTGGTGATAAGCCATTTTATGCTCATCTTCGCAGCTGTATCATATCCAAAGTCTCAGTACCTCCTGCAATCCGGAACTCCCTAGGCAATTTGGTCACTGATTTAACAAAAATTGCTGATACCTTTGCATGTGAATTTGAAAGGGCATACTCTAGTGAACCTGAACTAGATAATATTGCAGTAACTACAGTAACCAGAGTCGAAAAATCACTAACCAAAATTGATTTCACACCACAGAAAGTGTTTAAGGTACTTAATAAAATTAAAACCGAATCAGCGACTGGCCCTGATGGTATTCCTGAGATAATCCTTAGAAACTGCTCTGAAACTTTGTCAACATATCTCGCAGCGATCACGGAGGAATCATTCGTCTCAGGGCAATTGCCAAAGGTTTGGAAACATGCGGAGGTCACACCAATATTTAAAAAGGGGGACAAACTTCAACCTGCTAATTACCGTCCAATAAGTCTCACCAGCATCTTTTGTAAATGTATGGAGCGCATTATTTGTGATGAACTTAAAAGTTTCTCTCCAGTTAAAAAGTTTTTTTCCATCATTGCTGATCAACATCATGGTTTTGTGGAAAGACGTTCAACGGTGACCAATCTGCTGACATGTCTAAGCAGATGGTCTGAAGAATATGACAAGATGTCTCCAGTTGATGTATTTTATCTCGACTTTGAACGTGCATTTGATAAGGTTCCTCATAAACAGTTGCTGGTTAAGCTGGAACACTTTGGTATCCGCGGGAATTTATTGACTTGGCTTAGCAATTACCTATCAGGTAGAACTTTCCAAGTTAGAATTGGAAACTATAATTCTGTAACTAAAGATGTTTTTAGCGGAGTACCACAAGGATCTGTGTTGGCCCCTACACTGTTTGGAATATACATTACAGATCTTTGTACAGTAATAAAATCAGAGGCCTGTTTCTTCGCCGATGACGTCAAATATTTTGGGAACCCTTTGGTTAATAGTGGAACATTATCGAAAGATTTGGACGGAAAAACCTGGATAATCAAACTGAATCCGTCTAAATGCACTGTACTACACATAGGTCCAAACAATCCTAACATTGAATATAATTTAGGAAATGTTCAAATTACTCCAGTACAGATGCGGAAAGACCTTGGCATAGTGGTTACCACTATGCCAACCTAAAGTGGGCTGAACATATAGATGGCATAGTTAAGCATGCTAACTCACTTCTCTACGCAATCAGGAAATCATTCAGCAAATTACTCTAGTCATGTTCCTCAAAATCTATAAAACATTCATTAGACCACTTTTGGAATATGGGTTCCAAGTCTGGAATCCGTATTTTAAGAAGGATATAAACCAGCTTGAAAGTGTACAAAGACGGGCAACAAAATTACCTTATTGCTTGCGGAAAAGGACTTACGAAGAAAGGCTTGAAATCCTTAAACTACCAAAGCTGAGAGACCGCCGATCACGTGGAGATTTGATCGAGACCTTTAAAATCCTCACAGGCAAATATGACTGTCCCCACTTGGCTGAAATGTTCCATTTCAACGATTCTATATTTCCCCGTCGTGACCATGACATGAAACTGTCAAGAACACTTAGCAGCAAAAATGTTGGATATAACTTTATTAGCAACAGAGTGGTGAATATGTGGAACAGGCTGCCACAGGACATGGTCAACTCCTCTACTGTTAACACTTTTAAGAATAAACTGGACAAGTGGCTAATAACTAACAAACTAGACAATAAATAAAAAATAAAGAACTATACACCAGTGCTTGATATAGGCATATCAGCAATACGCTGCTCGCCTATTATTTAATTATATATATATATTTAATAGTAAGTTTTTTTTATGAGAGCTAGGCCTGTGCCTTCACATCTACCTGATCGAAAGCAGTATGAAGGTCCAATAACACATGCAACCAACAATTAGGATCTACGTAACCGTTGTTGATTGCACCGTATTGATTGAAAGAGGAATGAGATGAAGAAGTTCTATGATAAAGGCGACAAAACACGCTCAACGACGCTACATCTCTGCGAAGCTGCAATGGCTCTAGAGTCCGTGAGCTCTTTGCTCTCGATAACTCTCTATGCACGCTTCTGCAGACTATCGAGAGCTTGCAGCAAGTATTTGGCAGATCTATCCCAAAGATGCGAACAATATTTCACACATGGCCGTATCTGAGCTTTATAAATCAGATGCCTGAGTCGAGAAGTAAAATACCATCGCACCTTATTAAGAACGCCGAGCTTCCTTCTTGCTGTCTTTGCAATGCTCTCGGTGGTTTAGGTCGGAGCGTATTTCTAATCCCAGGATATCGAGACTTGGAGACAATGGTAAATGTGTTCTGAAGGGAGGGTATGCAAGAAAAGGGGTCTTTTTTGCCGTCAAATCAGGTGCAGCAAGAACAGAGTAGGGTATAGCACAAATCCTTGGGGTACCTATGCGTTTATGGTTTCGCGACCCGAGGTCATACCATCAACGAGGACTCGTATAGCCCGGTTAAATAAAAATCTTAAGAATACAATTTCAATGCCTAAATATTATTAACATTGGTAAAAATATCACTCAGTATAATACAATATTTAATAAACAATAAACGGTAATTAAAAATATAACATCTATTCGTTTAATTTTTCGATATTTCCGAATTTGTGCAAATTTTAATAGTTTTATTCAATTCATTATATTATATTATTAAACAATAATGTATTACCCCACCCCATTCATGGACTTTGTAGGTCTGCTTACCACCAGATGCAGAGTCCATAATCTGCTCTCATAATATTAGTCGTCTCCATTCATGGACTCAGTTGATCTGCTTACCAACAAATAGGCACAGAGTCACATGACCCGGGGCCTGACCAAAGAACACGATCGCCAATCGAATCGCCGCATCGATCGATAAAAATGTATAGGAAATTTACTCTATGGGTAGAGCCTGATCGACGAGAAACGTCAAATCCCATACATTTGGCTTTCGATGGGTATTTCGATTCGATTATCGATTGGCTCTTTGGTAAGGCCCCTGCTCTTATAATATCAATCGTCCCCATTTATGGACCCTGATGACCTGCTTACGAACATGTGGGTACAGAGTCACATTACCTGCTCTTATAATATCAGTCGTCTCCATTCATGCTGGGCCCGACGCTGTTTTTACTTTATATAAATGATCTATGTGAAATGGAGATACCTTTGCTGATGATACAGTAATATTTTTTTACGGCAAAACACGAATTGGCTGGACAATAATCTTATGACTCAACATATCCAAGACGAAGTGTATTAACTTTATAATATCAAACCGAACCAGACCTCCCGACAATTATAAAATAAAAACCCATAATAAACACCATTCCTGCATAGCCAACATATTATTAAAATATTAAATATAAATGTTTTAAAATTTTATTCAATAAAATATACAAAAAAATAATATAAAAGTAACTAACAACTAACTAAATAAAATATTTCATTAAGATCTTCCGATGCTGCGCACGTGTTCAAAATACTCAACGCATTGCCCCTCTGAATTTCCAGCGATATTCGTTGGAAGAAATAAGAATATAAATTAATAAATATTAAATAAAAAAGTTATAGGTAACCGATAAAAAATCGATGTTGTTTCGCGGTGTCTCCGGTTTTCGTTGTTACAGATTCGAACACTCAAATTTATTCCTAAAACTAAAAAATAGTAATATTATTTTGATTAAAAGATTTTTTTCTATAATTGAAGAACATGTAAAGTTTATGCAGGGTCAAATTAATTGAGACGAGAAGATACACGTCCGTACGCATCGGCACACAAGGCGGGACTCACGGGGTATCAATCAACTACGGTATGTGCATTTGCGCCACCTCTGGGCAAAATATGCGAAAAAGAGACTATATACAACAATACGGAAACAAGAGAGACAGAATGATATACAACAACACGGACACAAGACGATACAAAACGGATACATGAACTTATTATTTCTGAATTATTTTTAATTTAATAAAACATGGGTTTTATTTTATTAATATTAAATAAAGAAGTACTTTTTGGTATAAATATATGAATAAAACGCTTTCTTCATTAAACTACCGCGTAATTACAGTGTAAATTAATTTCTTGTTAACTAAACATAGCAGAATCACGCGCAAAGCGAGAAGCCATTCAACAAGAAAAAGAAAAATATTTTTTTATTTTACGAAAGAGTGGCTTATTGTTTATAAATGTTTATTTATTTGTGATGTGTTATTAAACTTTTGCAAATGTTTACACTTGAAATTGTCTTGCATTAATGATTTATTGAGTGAGAATGAACTTGTATCGTTTAGAGAAATTCTATGTTTTTGTTTTATTAATTTCTGTGTAATGGAAACAGGAAAGTGTAGTAAATGCAGAGTACGGACTAATATCCTCGTATACTGAACCTTTCATAGGTTTCCCGCAGCTACTAAGCCTGACTCGGTTACATTTTCTTTTATAATATGCTTAATTAATTAAATTAAAAACGTATTATGAAATGATGTTTTATTCAACTGTACCTACTTAATTTAACCATAAATATTTTTCTTTGAAGTGAAGTTTAATTGAGTACGTATTTGATTGATGAAAATCAGATACATACTCAATTAAATTTCACTTCAAAAAACTTTAAATATTTATATCAGAAGGCCATTTTGAATTTTTTAAATTTTAGTTCACAGGGTTAACGCTGTGGCGCTTAAAACTTGTCGGCATTTATTTACTATGAAGTTGGCTTTCTTCTCTCGTAGAGAGTATTAAGTTCCTTGGCGGGACTGGTCAACGGGGTCATATAATTACTTATTATAGCTCTTGGATCTGCTCCGCAACTTTGATAATCGCGCAAACAATTTTCAATCAATTAAAATGTCGTAAGTCACAAAACTATTTTTCTATAACATACTTAAGAATTTATTTAGGTAAAATTTATTTTGGTAGTGGATTATAAACTGCATTTTCTTATGAGGTGTATTTATTTTAGACTTAAAACTCAATCCGTTTAGAAGAAAAATGTCTTTATACATTAAAAAGGCATCATTTTAAAATAGAAAAAGTATCGAAAAAAAATATTTTCCAGTTAGGTTTTTGGTTAAACATGGAGAGAGGAAGGTCTGAAAAAACTTAAGTTGAAGTGTTTTTAATAAATAGGCCTCTGCAGATATAAGCAAATAAGACTAAAATGTGAAGTGCCTCCTTTTAAGGCCTACGTTCACACGAGCGTTTTTACGCGCGTTAATTTAAACGTTTCAAATAAACCATATGACTTCTCGGCTATGTGTTCACACGCGAGCGCTTTTTTACGCCGGGAGTTTTTGTATCAAAGCGCTCCATTTTAAACGCCGTCGAGAGGTAAGCGCCGACATAAATGCAAACGTCAATAGTGCGTCAGTTGCGCTGGCGATATCGACGAGTAAGTGCGTGTTTGTATATGCAATCTCATATTTGTATCATGCAGCGTTATTCTAGGATCCACAATGGCTATTATATAATTCGTCGTAGACACTCGAGGTTATATGAAGCGTTTATCAGCAAGCGATGCTAATATGTAGATTTTTAGTTTCACTTATATACGGTACTCACATTTATATACGGTGACGTACGTGGAACGCTTATAGGCCTACTACAATAGCAGTCACTTGATTGGTTGTTAAGTACAATGCGTATGTCTTGTGACGATCGTGGAAAATTAGTCGTGTGCGCTAAGGCATAGGAGATTGAAGTGTTAGGATTTCGTAATGGGAATTCACTGTTGTCAAATCTAAGAGTTTAAAATTGGTTGAACCACAACATTATTAGTACTACTACTAAATGATTATGTGGAGTCAATGCTTAATAAAATATTATTAGGTAGCTACCAATGTAACAATAATTCTTTATACCTTCATGGGTAGTTTCATGCAGCGTACCATTATTTTTTTTAACAAATATGTTATATCAAATTTATATTATTTATTATATCAAAAAGAGTAAACAGATTATTGTAGCGAGTCATATTATAAATAAAATTATTTAGATAATGTAAATGTTTATTTTGTCGGACAGAATATTCCTTTGAATAAAGGAATGTACATAGTGTAACATTCCTTACTCCAAGTTGAGACAAAAGATCCACACTGTCCAACAAATCTCCTTTGCTTGTGTTTAATCCATTTCCTACCATAATAACTATATTACTAAATAAATTCAAAAAATTAAAGGAAATCTTACAATATTCATAAAACTATTGCCTGGCATACAATAGTTAGTCACAGAATAGTTAGTTAAGACCCTGGGAAGATTCAGGATGATCCAGTATCTGATAATCTCACATCCACTACTACATATAAATGTTTACAGTATTTGAACACGAATTAGGTTGATGTTGCGTAATTAGTGTGTTTCTTATCGCTTATTGGCAGATATATTAAAGAGTGCGTTGTACTCCTCCAGCAAAAAAGTTACATACATTTTGTAAAAGCGCTATGGCGTCCTCCCCCGTGGTGTGGCCGCATGCTCTAAGAATGGACGCACCCGGAAGAATACTACATAATACTATATAATCTGTGCTCTATACCAAACTATTAAAAACAAAAATCTCCCGCGAATTTTTCCATCAAAACTTGGTCGAATATCAAACTGGCAAGGAAGAGTGCTACTTTTCTTTTATTACTTTTTAGTGCCTAGGTTGTGAATAGTAGTCCTAGGAACAAACCGTTACCTATCAACTACTATTTATTTGTTCAGTGTTTTCAACCGCCACTACAACCATTTAGTGTCGTACTCGTTAGTATTTAAAATGAATAACAAAATGAACAAAAAAACCAATAAACTTTATGTTAACAAACGAGGTGAGTGAGCTTTGGGTCTTAGTCTTCTTCAGTAGTATTAAGTTTGAGTACAATGAAAGAACAGAAACTTTTTTTACGTGAGAGGAAGAGTAGGCCGGTCGGCCTAGCGAAGTTTACCACTTCGCTAGGCCGACCGTACTCCTTACCACCGCCACCGCAATAACCATCAAGTGACCTAGTCATGTTTCGGGTTTCTCTGGGTTCACCGGTTTTCCAGAGACTACTGCATCGATTTCTTGTCGAGGGGGTAGTTTCCTTTCATGGTACGGTTTCGAAACAAGCTGTTAATTTTACGATAAAGCGGGCGTGGATATTAAAATAGACTCTTAATGCAAATAAATCCATGTCGCCGCCCATTTCGTAATTGCGTCATTTGCCGGTATTGTAGGACAATCAATATTGTTCATTGTTAAACAACAATGTATTGATTGATCCCATTCATGAACTTTGTAGGTCTGCTTAAAATCAGGTAGATACAAAGTCATATGCCATGCAAAAAAAAACTTATATTTAAAGGTTTTGTTTATTGATATGATATTACAAGATATTATTAATTTAGTTATATATTGAATCTTACATTACAATGATGGCACAAAGCATCTAATTACATGAGTAGCGAATGACACTCATCCTGATTGATACATTGTGCTACACATTTGAGATGATAAAAAAAAATATACATATAAATTTTTTTTTTGTTATAAACTGAATAGCATGTTGCAGTGGATTATACTACACTGTTTAGCTCCAATAATAAATAGTTTTTAGTAAGTAATAGAACTAAACACCATGCTCAATAGTGTATTGTTACAAGCAGTATATTTTATTATAAGGGCCATTGTGAGCTTGTTCAGTGTGGACTAGAAATACCCACCGGGCTGGTACACAACAGCACTTAACTAACAACAGATGCCTGTTTATATTATTGTTATATTTTTTCGAAAACTACCAAAATTGACCCATTAGCTAAACATGAATAAGTATTTATAATAGTTATTGTAGATTAAAGTTGTGCTGTTAGATTGTAAAACCAGCTCCACTGCTCACGTGCTTGTTGTTGGAGGTATTGTGTGTGTCGGTGTGCATGATGTGTGTGTGTGTGTGTTGCAGATGGGCGCGTGGAGGAGGTGCACATAGACAAGATCACATCCCGGATCAAAAAACTTTGCTACGGCCTCAACATGGACTTTGTGGATCCCGTGAGTGCCCCCACATATATATATATAACATCCGTCTGTATCTTTATGCCTATCATAGAATAAAAATTAAAATCAAGTAAGGTAGAAGTTAAAAAAAAATAACTAAAAGATATATATTTACAAACTGTTGAGGAGGCAACTTGTGCTGTTTCTCATCCACAGGTTAAAAATTAATTTTTATTATTATTTATCAGGCAGGCAGTTGAAACAACTGATAGAAGCCTGTATCTTGTTATTCTTAAGTGTTAAGTATTTCTTAGCTGGTGTGGTTTAAAGTGGTCCAAACGGTTTTTTAATTGATTGATAGTCTGAGCTGAGACAACTTCTTTTGGTAGTGCATTCCAAGCATCCACAACTCTATTGCTCAGAAAATGCTTGCGAGGATTATTAAAAGCTCTTGTTTGATCTAATTTGAATGGGTGCCCTCGTACCTGTGGATTAACAGTTCGTTGGAACATTTGGTCAAACTGTTGCAAGTCGTAATGTCCATTTAAGATCTTGTATGTTTCAAGGTCACCACGTTGCCTGCGTTCCCTTAAGGTGGTTAGTTTTAGGCTTCCTAATCTCTGCTCATATGTCAAATGCTTTAGCTCTCTTGGCAACTTGGTAAGTTTTCGTTGCACTCCTTCTAACATATCTACATCCTTCTCAAAATATGGGTTCCACACTTGAAATGCATATTCCAAAATTGGCCTTACATAAGATTTATGTATAATAAGAGTCATCTCAGGTGTTAATACTCCAAAGGCTTTCCTTATCAAGTAGACTAAATTAAGACCATTTTTGTGTGGCATCAAAGGTTATGATTCTTCCCCTTACTTCCTCACTGACAGTTTCCACTAGGTAAAAATCAATTATTATTGTTATTACATAATAATAATAATAAAAGCCTTTATTAACTGAAGTATGTTTTTCAAATTTCTGATATTTAAAGTTTAGATTATATAAATAGGTGGAAAATAAATTTGTATAATAATGAAAAAAAAGTAAGGTTTTATTCAGTTTGTTTAGAAATAATAGTACAAGTACAGAAGCTCCACTACGAAAGATCAATGAAATAAATAGCGACTCTTGCACCGACACACAAAGCTCAGTTTAGATCGCACAGCGCTAATGGCCTACATTTATATTCACCTAAAGTTGCCTCTCTTTCTATCGCGTCATTCTTTAACGACGTTAGGGTTGTCTTCTTTTAAACAAAACCTAGGTTAGGTACTTAGTAGCAAGTACATAGATCATAAAACAATTTTATTTTAAGATGTTTGCTGCATAGGTATTTTAACCTAAGTAGATATGGAAGCCATAAGGCACACTACATTGTCTATGAAACTAAATATTTCTTATTCTGTGTAAAGGCACAAAAGAAATAATAGTAGGTACAAGTAGTATAGGTAGATTATGTGGAATGTTATAAGTGCCAATACCACCTTTAAAGGAGACAGAGTACCCACTAAGTTGAAAGAAAATCTTATAAAAACATTGCCTTAGTATATTTGCTTAGTCTATGTTATTTATTATTTAGCAACCTACGTAGGTACCTAAATGGGCAAATAAATAAGTATGTACGAGCAAGTATGTATGTTGTAAACTGCATAATATTTATAGTAATAGTTAGTTCATGGTAGTGCACTAACTATTATATATCTAACAAAGTAAATACGCGAGACTTAGAAAGTCTTTGCAACGTCTATTGCAGGATCTTGGCCTTCCGAGAACAGCCGTTGGAACTTTTATGGAGTGTGTTTCCAAGATGGCGCTAACAGGATCATATAGTATTTGGTTGAGTAGAGAGGGTAGTGAACACAGTGCAGGTGAGAGTTCAAAAGGCCTTTAAACCTACTTCGCGGTCTCAAGTCTGGGAACGCTGCAGTTCATTCCCCTGCCTTTGAACCACATGATGGACCCGGCACCCGCAAGGTGAAGCCATGGATTGCTAAGAACATTGTCTCTTTCTATAACAAAGGACAACATTTTGGTACATAGGAAAGATGGCGAGTAATGAAAATTCGCATTCTTATAAACAGACTAGTAGACGTTTTGATATTTTTTTAGTGTACCTAATAATAACAGTGGTAGGCGTGGATTTATTTACCTTTTGAGTTCCTTTGGAAGTATGAAAAACGTAAGGTCCGGATCCTTGTTACTATTATTTAAGCAACCAAATGTGGCACAATAAGCTTTAGATCTTATTTTAGTTAATATTAAATATAGCGATGAGGCGCGTGAGTATCATACAAACGTGCGACTCGGCCGGTGCACTCTCTGCCTCAAAAATATAAACCTAAAGTGCAGAGTGGAACACCCCTGACGTAGGCCACTTCTAACTTTTTCCATGAATCTCTGTCTGCAGCCTTCTTTATCCACTTTTTACCTGCAGTTTGGGCCAGGTCGACTGTACATCTTTTATACTGCGTACCCTCCTTTATGCTACTACTCCTCTTGGTGTACCATTCAGTTATTACATAGAGTATATCAAAGTCATGCTATTACTCCACGAGGCACCAACAAACCATTTGGCTTTGATATGTTGGCAAAGGGCCTGATGGATGCATTTATTGTTACATGACGCCGCGCCGAATGTATTGTTGTTGTGTGTGTAGGTGAGTATAACCCTAAAGGTGATCGGGGGCATATACTCGGGGGTGAGCACCGTGGAGCTGGACAACCTGGCCGCCGAGACCGCCGCCACCATGAGCGTGGACCACCCGGACTACGCCGTGCTGGCCGCCAGGATCGCCATCTCCAACCTGCACAAGGAGACCAAGAAACACTTCTCCGGTACGTCTTACCAATAATAAATAACGTAGACTAAAGATATTCTATGAAGTTCAGGAACTGAATGAAGCAAATACATATTACATAATAGGCCTAAAAGGGATATAAGTATTTCTTTCTTCGAAATAGTTCTGCACGCTAAGCTTATTTCGGCACCCTAAGCATATTTTACTTTCTCAAAGGTTAGCTATTAAATAGTAGACATTTTATTTCTTATTCATACAAAAATCTGATTCTTGTATTCTTTAAATTTCTTTAGGACTTCACTTTTATTTTTCATGAAATACAAGTATATCCTTCTCTACCTAGAATAATAAGATCTAATGCGTATCGCCACTGACGAGGGTTTGTGTTCGACAGAGGTGGTGGCCGACCTGTACAACATGGTGGACGCGGAGAGCGGGCGCCGCACGCCCATGATCTCCGAGCAGCACTACCAGCTGGTGATGGAGCACCGCGACCGCCTGGACTCCGCCATCGTGTACGACCGCGACTTCGGCTACAACTACTTCGGCTTCAAGACGCTGGAGCGCTCCTACCTGCTGCGCATCGGCGGCAAGGTGGCGGAGCGGCCGCAGCACCTGCTCATGCGCGTGGCCGTGGGCGTGCACGGCGCCGACGTGGCCGCCGCGCTCGAGGCCTACGACCTGCTCTCGCGCCGCTACTACACGCACGCCTCGCCCACCATGTTCTACGCCGCCACGCCGCGCCCGCAGCTCTCCTCCTGCTTCCTGCTGGCCATGCGCGACGACAGCATCGACGGCATCTACGACACGCTCAAGCAGTGCGCGCTCATCTCCAAGTCCGCCGGCGGCATCGGCCTGCACGTGTCCTGCGTGCGCGCCAAGGGCTCCTACATCGCCGGCACCAACGGCCACTCCAACGGCCTGGTGCCCATGCTGCGCGTGTTCAACAACACGGCGCGCTACGTGGACCAGGGCGGCAACAAGCGGCCGGGCGCCTTCGCCGTCTACCTGGAGCCCTGGCACGCCGACGTGTTCGACTTCCTCGACCTCAAGAAGAACACGGGCAAGGAGGAGGTGCGCGCGCGCGACCTGTTCTACGCGCTCTGGATCCCCGACCTGTTCATGCGGCGCGTGGAGGCCGACGCCGACTGGGCGCTCATGTGCCCGGCGGCCTGCCCCGGCCTGCAGGACGTCTGGGGCGACGCCTTCGACGCCCTCTACCAGCGCTACGAGGCCGAGGGCCGCTGCGTGCGCACCGTGCGCGCGCAGGCGCTCTGGATGGCCATCGTGGAGGCGCAGGTGGAGACCGGCACGCCCTACCTGCTGTACAAGGACGCCTGCAACCGCAAGTCCAACCAGCAGCACCTCGGCACCATCAAGTGCAGCAACCTGTGCACCGAGATCGTGCAGTACACGTCGCCCGACGAGGTGGCCGTGTGCAACCTGGCCTCCGTGGCGCTCAACATGTTCGTGCGCGACGACCGCTCCTACGACCACGCGGGCCTGCACGCCGTCACCAAGTTCGTGACGCGCGCGCTGGACCGCGTCATTGACGTCAACCACTACCCCGTGCCCGAGGCGCGCCGCTCCAACGAGCGACACCGCCCGCTCGGCATCGGCGTGCAGGGGCTGGCCGACGCCTTCGTGCTCATGCGCCTGCCCTACGACAGCGAGGGCGCCGCCGACCTCAACCGCGAGATCTTCGAGACCATGTACCACGCCGCGCTCGACGCCTCCTGCGAGCTGGCCGAGGCGCACGGCGCGCACGAGTCCCACGCCGGCAGCCCGGCGGCGCGCGGCCTGCTGCAGCCCGACCTGTGGGGCGCCACGCCGGGCCCGCGCTGGGACTGGGCGGTGCTGCGCGCGCGCATCGCGCATCACGGACTGCGGAACTCGCTGCTTCTGGCGCCGATGCCCACCGCGTCCACGGCGCAGATCCTGGGCAACGCGGAGTCGTTCGAACCGTTCACGTCCAACCTGTACTCGCGGCGCGTGCTGTCCGGCGAGTTCCCGGTGGTGAACCCGCACCTGCTGCGCGACCTGACGGCGGCGGACCTGTGGGACGAGCGCATGAAGAACCAGCTGCTGCTGCACAACGGCTCGGTGCAGGAGATCGCGGCCGTGCCGGCGGAGCTGCGCGCGCTCTACAAGACGGCGTGGGAGCTGTCGCCCAAGACGGCGGTGCGGCTGGCGGCCGAGCGCGGCGCCTTCGTGGACCAGAGCCAGTCGCTCAACCTGTACGTGGCCGAGCCCAACTACGGCAAGCTCACCTCCATCCACTTCCACGCCTGGCGCGCCGGCCTCAAGACCGGCCTCTACTACCTGCGCACCAAGCCCGCCGCCAACGCCATACAGTTCACCGTGGACAAGCGGGACGCGGACCGGGACGCCGACCGGGACGCCGGCCGGGACGCGCGCGCCGCCGCCATCACCTGCTCGCTGCAGAACAAGGACGAGTGCCTCAGCTGCGGCTCGTGACCGCGTCCCACTAACGCTGCGATACACTCAAACCTCAATTTTAAGTCTGAAAAGTGTCAAAACTAACAGTAGAGAGACTACTTTGTTAGTTTGTGTTGTATTTTAATTAAAAATGGTAATTGTAAATAATGTAGAAACTGTAAGACCCGGACGCTGCAGCTGCAGTGGTTGTGTACGACGAAGTTAAGGTTTGGGCAGTCGCGTCGTCGCCCATACAAACCTACTTCTAACATTACGGTCTTAGCTTAATTAATAATTTTATGTTGCTAAATGTATGTATTAATTTTATTCGGTTTTGTTAATGGGTAGTTTGAATACCCACAGCTGCGCCTGTGAACGGTCCAATATATATGTGATACGAATGGTTGTTTTACTTGTCCCCATACACAGCGGCGGTGACAATATAGCTATGTGATACGAACGGTTGTTTTACTTGTCCCCATACACAGCGGCGGTGACAATATAGCTATGTGATACGAACGGTTGTTTTACTTGTCCCCATACACAGCGGCGGTGACAATATAGCTATGTGATACGAACGGTTGTTTTACTTGTCCCCATACACAGCGGCGGTGACAATATAGCTATGTGATACGAACGGTTGTTTTACTTGTCCCCATACACAGCGGCGGTGACAATATAGCTATGTGATACGAACGGTTGTTTTACTTGTTCCCATACACAGCGGCGGTGACAATATAGCTATGTGATACGAACGGTTGTTTTACTTGTTCCCATACACAGCGGCGGTGACAATATAGCTATGTGATACGAACGGTTGTTTTACTTGTCCTCATACACAGCAGCGGTGACAATATAGCTATGTGATACGAACGGTTGTTTTACTTGTCCCCATACACAGCGGCGGTGACAATATAGCTATGTGATACGAACGGTTGTTTTACTTGTTCCCATACACAGCGGCGGTGACAATATAGCTATGTGATACGAACGGTTGTTTTACTTGTCCCCATACACAGCGGCGGTGACAATATAGCTATGTGATACGAACGGTTGTTTTACTTGTCCCCATACACAGCGGCGGTGACAATAGTGTAATTGGACTACTCCGTAAACTTTTGTTAATAAAAAGAAAACACTTATTTACGTTGAGACACTAGTTTATTCTCATTTTATATAAGTTTACAAAACGTTATAGCACAACAATGGCGGCAACCCGACTGACTTCTCCCTCTTCGCCAGCTGTCTTCAACCAAAGATATAAGCAACGGTGACCGAACGCTACTCACGCGACATCTAGTGACTAAAATTGGGACATTCTTAATTCCTGGCTTTGCATTATTAGGTAGATACGCAAATATGTATTAAGACAATAATAATATGTTTAGTTGGTATATAATAGAAAAGTATGCTATATTTATACATGTTAATACACGGATTGTTACAACTCGGCCATCCTTTATTAATGCAACGAGTCCTCTCGTTGACAATCCAATGTTTACAAAAGTACATTTATATAATATGATTACACGAAATAAAATTGAATATTTATAACAAAATCATCTTTGATTGGTTGATGACTGGTGACGTCACACTTGACATAGACTGCAAAACCGCATTTTTAGCGCCATTGTGGAAATTTAAACTTTAATTTTTATTAATAATAGAGTTGTCATCCCGGAAATATCAATGTAGTGTGATTATTATGTAATGAAGGATCATATAAAACGGGTTTCATAAAGGAGTCAAATACCCTAATTATAACGACAACATAAGTATTAATTTGGCTATAGTTTTATAGTAATGAATTTATCTATTTCTTGCTTTAAGGTGTAAAAAAAATTAAAGCAGTACTACTTGTGTAGGTACTTAAAAATATAAATGGATAAATAAACAAATTAATTTTACACAATCATTAATGGTTAGTATTCATATATAAATAAAAAAAGTAGTTATAATATATAATCCTATTTTGACATAATCTCTAATTACAATTCTACTTACTATCAATTTAATAGATGGACATTCCATTCGATTGAAAATTAGTTTGACATTATATTAGTAGGTACCTATTGGTATTTAAAGTTATTTACAAACTTGTTATAATAGAGGACATTACTATTTATTGTAATATTTTGGAAATTTGAAATAATATTATAAAATAATTACTTAGCAAACATAACTTGAAATTTTATTTAACATTTTCTTATAATTTCATTGTAACATTATGTCAAAGTCAAAAATATTTATTTCATGTAAATCTTTACAGATGCATAGACAAAAAGTATATTTATTATAAGTTCTAAGCGTGCGCTTGGTTAGGCTCATGCATACATAAAAATAAATAGAAACCAAACCGAACACACACCACATAACCAACCAGTGTAAGACTAGGTGGTTAGCTGGTTCCATTGACCTGTCCATCGTTATCTGTCCTGCAAAGGTGCCACCGATGCGACCAACCTAACAGACTATATTAACGCCCCAAATATCCACTATAAGTAATCTATACTAATATTATAAAGCTGAAGAGTTTGTTTGTTTGAACGCGCTAATCTCCGAAACTACTGGTTCGAATTGAATAATTCTTTTTGTGTTGGATAGTCCAGTTATCTAGGAAGGCTATATAACATCACGCTACGACCAATAGGAGCAAAGATATAGTGGTAAATGTGTAAAAAACGTGAGAAATTATTTCATCTTGGAAGCCTTCCGTTGCGTGCGCCGTGAAAACGGTTCAAGATACACAAAAAATATGTATTAAAGAATAATCTAAATATATATAACTCAAAGGTGACTGACTGACATAGTGATCTATCAACGCACAGCCCAAACCACTAGACGGATCGGGCTGAAATTTGGCATGCAGGTAGATGTTATGACGTAGGCATCCGCTAAGAAAGGATTTTGATAAATTCTACCCCCAAGGGGATAAAATAGGGGATGAAAGTTTATATGATAAAAAAATAACTATTCCACGCGGACGAAGTCGCGAGCACAGCTAGTAATTAATATAAAAGTACAAAAATGTATCAATCAGCGCGCAAACACAGGCCGCATATTGGTCCACCTCGTCTGTCATATAGAGACACCTCGGAGAAAAAGGTACCAGCAAGTAAAAAACTTTGGCGTTCCACATATGTACCTGACCATCAGGAGATATGCTTATTTACTAGCTTATGATCATAGCATATGACAAATTACCCTAATCGTGCTGAAGAGCACGAGTAAACACCCCATAGCAGCTAAACCATTTTACAATATAGAAGTAGGTACAGAATCACAAAACACTATAGCCCCCCGATGCTATAGTGTTTTGTGCGCACTATAGCATTTGTCCGACAATTTTGCGAGACCTCCGCTTTTAACATAAATAATTAATAGTTTAATCAATCGTTATTAATTTTAAATGTTTTTTTTTTGTTAAATTAAGTGGTATTTATTATTTTATTTAATTATTTAGGTAATGTTTGTGATGATAATGCAAATTTTATTTTATCTTCTGCGCTGTAGATGTCGTCCTATTAGTTTCTTGTTCTAATGTGCTTATTTATTTGTTATGTTGAAATGTTACGGGTTTTTATAATTTAAATATTTAAAAAAGGATACTTTGAAATGATATGCAGTTATAATGTTAGGGATTTAAATTATATTTTGCACACCCCATGTTGATAGAATATGTAGAACTAAATACTTTAATATAACAACTTTTGTAAACCATAATAACCACATAAAATTAATATTGGATACAAGTACAACATATAATGTATAAAGTGGAATAATAAAAGTGATATAATGTCCTTATTCATAAATTAAGAATAAACAAACAATCAAATCTTTTCTCTTTATAATATTAGAACTTACAAAACATTTATTTTTTAAACTAAAACTAAATTTAAGGTCCCTAAAATACTCGCAACATTTCCTCCCTGGATGATAATTGCTATTAAGAATTAATATTTCAACAAATTATTTTAATAAATAGTATAGCATGACAATCGTTAACAATATCATAGGTACATACTAATAAAATAAATCTTAACATTTTACAGTTTCTTTATTTCTATCCTTGGACCAATATCTAGCTTACTATTCCGTAACCTCGGATAGTCCTGTCCCGTTGGACAGATTCCTTACTGTTCCGTAACCTGGGACAGTTTCCTAACTGTTTCGTAACCTCTGACAGTGCCCTAACTGTTCCGTAACCTCGGACAGTGCCCTAACTGTTCCGTAACCTCGGACAGTGCCCTAACTATTCCGTAACCTCGGACAGTGCCCTAACTGTTCCGTAACCTCGGACAGTTTCCTAACTGTTCCGTAACCTCGGACAGTGCCCTAACTGTTCCGTAACCTCTGACAGTGCCCTAACTGTTCCGTAACCTCGGACAGTGCCCTAACTGTTCCTTAACCTCGGACAGTGCCCTAACTGTTCCGTAACCTCGGACAGTGCCCTAACTGTTCCGTAACCTCGGACAGTGCCCTAACTGTTCCGTAACCTCGGACAGTGCCCTAACTGTTCCGTAACCTCGGACAGTTTCCTAACTGTTCCGTAACCTCGGACAGTGCCCTAACTGTTCCGTAACCTCGGACAGTGCCCTAACTGTTCCGTAACCTCGGACAGTGCCCTAACTGTTCCGTAACCTCGGACAGTGCCCTAACTGTTCCGTAACCTCGGACAGTGCCCTAACTGTTCCGTAACCTCGGACAGTGCCCTAACTGTTCCGTAACCTCTGACAGTGCCCTAACTGTTCCGTAACCTCTGACAGTGCCCTAACTGTTCCGTAACCTCGGACAGTGCCCTAACTGTTCCGTAACCTCGGACAGTGCCCTAACTGTTCCGTAACCTCGGACAGTGCCCTAACTGTTCCGTAACCTTTGACAGTGCCCTAACTGTTCCGTAACCTCGGACAGTGCCCTAACTGATCCGTAACCTCGGACAGTGCCCTAACTGTTCCGTAACCTCGGACAGTGCCCTAACTGTTCCGTAACCTCTGACAGTGCCCTAACTGTTCCGTAACCTCGGACAGTGCCCTAACTGATCCGTAACTTCGGACAGTTCCTATTGCTGTCCGTAGTCATTGGACAGATTCCTAACTGATCCGTAACCTCGGACAGTTCCTATTGCTGTCCGTAGACATTGGACAGATTCCTAACTGATCCGTAACCTTGGATAGTTCATATTTCTGTCCGAAGACCTTGGACAGTTTGCTGATAATTTGATTACAATAATATTTCTAAATAATTTTGTGTGCTTGCTGAACAATGAATAATATTAGTTTCGGTTATAGTAGCTTAGATTAACTATGCAATAATTAATATTCGTCTTTTTCACTCATTATCATCATCATCATCATCTTCGCCGTCGTCGTCCTCATTATATAGTAGCTTAGATTAAATATGCAATAATCATTATTCGTCTTTGTCATTATTTTCATCACCATCATCATCTTATTTATCATTACCTTATCATAACCATCATCGTCGTTGTCCTCATCATTATCATCGTCATAATCATCACCGTCATCATCTTCATCGCCATTATCATCATCTTATCATAACCATCATCACCATCATCGTCGTTGTCCTCATCATTATCACCGTCATCAACATCATCGTCACCATCAACATCATCGTCATCATCTTCATCACCATCGTCATCTTCTTCATCATCGCCTTATCACAACCATCATCACCATAATCGTCGTTGCCCTCATCATTCTATTGCGTAATTCTTTCCTGACGAAGTTAGGGTTGCCTTCTTTTAAAGAAACCTAGGTTTGCTACTTAGTAGCATGCAGATCATAAATCAATGTATTTTAGGTTGTCTACTGCATAGGTACTTTAACCTAAGAAGATACGTAAGCCATACGGCACACTACATTGTCTATGAAACTAAATATCGCTTTTCCGTCTATTATGAAATATGTAGGTGGGTAATGGTGATTCATTCATTTCCTACTTAACTTCGTAGAATATCTTTAAAGGAAACCGATTGTATCTACTACGTTCAAAGACAAGCTTACAAAAACATTGCCTAGTCTATGTTATTAATTATTTCGCAACCTACCAATTGGGCAAATAAATATGTAAATACTTATCAAAACTGCATAGTATTTCTAGTAATAGTTAGTGCATTGTAGTGCTCCTACGTATACTTATCAAAACTAAACCTGACCTTGTAAACAGAATAGTAGTTATAAATACCTAGCTATACTATAGTAGGTAATTAAATATCTAACAAAATACGTAAATACGAGAGACATAAATAACTATCAACATTTGGTAGATAGCAAAGGTGGTGAATAATGAAAATTCGCATTCTTACTAGACACACGTTATGATATATATATTTTTTTTGTTTTAATGTACCTGCCTAAAATTAACCTATAGATCGGCGTAGATGTATTTACCCTTTGAGGTCCTTTGGAAGTATGAAAAACCCTCAGGTTTGTTGTGTCCTTGTTACTATTATTTAAGCAGCCGAATGCGATTCAATAAGTTTTAGACCTTATTTTAGTTAATATTAAAATCGTGACGCGGTGGGTTAGTAAGTATGAAACAAACGTGCGACTCGGCCGATGCGCGTCAGCCCTCTAAAGTAAAACCTATACTAGTACGGCCGGTTACTTGTAGCTTCATGCCTAAAGCGCGGAGTGGCACACCCCTGGTTGTGCCCGAAGAGTATCACTACAAATCAAAATACCTTCGCTACCTAAATCGACTAAACAGTCAAAATATAATATATTAATCTGTTTTGGCATTTTTTTTTATTACTTACTATAAGAAAGTATCGTGTGTAGTAGCCACAGAGTTATAGAAGAACTCGGCGGAAGTAGCCTGTGTTCTCTAGTTATACAATGTTTTAGGTTTATTGTCCTCAACCCTATGCTTTAACTTCGGACAATCAGAGGATTGGTGACCTACAAAATTACAGTACCGATTAAAGCACACCATTTGGCTGTAATTTTTATTTTGTTTAATATTATTGCTTGTCTGTGATTGACTATTAAAATTATTATTGTTATAAGTGATATAACGTTTGTCTTGATCATGACCCGCTTTAACAGACTTGGAAAATAATAATACTTGTTTCGGCTGAGTAAACTTGCGGCCTGAGCGCCTAGCTTAACTCTTCTATCTTTAATGCCAAAAATAAGATAATCAACTGCTTTTGCACCTCCGATATCACATCGAGTTAGTAAATTAATCATATCGTACAACTCTCAAAATCAAACATTCTTACTTAATATTTCTGTTAGCATTTCTGCATAATTATTTCGAAATGTTTAAACTTCCATTCGGACCACGGGAAAAGTAGTGATGGCAAAAGTAGTGATGGCAAAAGTAGTGATGGCAAAAGTCGTGATGGCAAAAGTAGTGATGACAAAAGTAGTGATGGCAAAAGTAGCTTACCATTTCTTTGCTACACCACTAAGTTTTGGTAATGCATAGTGCACGATGTGTTTATCGTCCCAGTGGTATATTCTTCAACTTTGTGAATCCAGGCATCATCAATAGATTGTTCTTCTGAGAGAGGGGGTCGAATTCCGGGTTGACACTACTGAGGGCTGGGAAACGGTCGCTTTCACCAGAGCGACCACCATTCTTCATCGCGGCGAGTAACTTTTCAAATAACGAATCTTGTGTATCCGCATACCTGAAACCTAGTCGAGAATCACCTCTTGATTCTGCCGACGGTGTAAGTACTTAGCCGACGACGCTCTCGTTCGTCCTGGCACCGCTCCTGCCGCCGCGTATCTCTCTCGCAGGTGTTTACGACAACTGCTTCGTTCTGGATCCATCTCTCTCGAAAACAAAACCCAAAAAAAATACGCGTGTTATTTGTATTTAAAAATAATTAATATCTATTGCTTTAATTAAAATTTACTTTAAAATGAACATTTACTGATTTGAGAATTTACTTTAAAATAGAGACTATTTTTCATAAAATAAGTCAATTTTAATAACCATAATAATAAAAAAAAGGACTTTTCACTAAATAAAATACTACGAAACTACATAACAACTAAACTTGAATTGGAGCTTAAACACAATAGGATTTCTAGAATAATGTTAAAGACTGTAAATATAAACACTTTGTTGCAGACTTTGTGGGCAAGATTTCACTGTTAAATCAAAATAACAGCAATATACCACTTCTAATATGTAATTGGACTACTCCGTAGACTTTTGTTAATAAAAAGTAAACACTTATTTACGTTGAGACACTAGTTTATTATATAGTTTATTCCCATTTTATATAAGATTACAAAACGTTATAGCACAACAATGGCGGCAACCCGACTGACTTCTCCCTCTTCGCCAGCTGTCTTCAACCAAAGATATAAGCAACGGTGACCGAACGCTACTCACGTCCCAATTTAAGACATCTAGTGACTTAAATTGGGACATTCTTAATTCCTGGCTTTGCATTATTAAGTAGATACGCAAATATGTATTAAGACAATAATAATATGTTTAGTTGGTATATAATAGAAAACTATGCTATATTTATACATGTTAATACACGGATTGTTACAATAGCTATGTGATACGAACGGTTGTTTTACTTGTTCATCATTTTCATTGTTCATGATTTGTGAATCCAGGCATCATCAATAGATTGTTCTTCTGAGAGAGGGGGTCGAATTCCGGGTTGACACTACTGAGGGCTGGGAAACGGTCGCTTTCACCAGAGCGACCACCATTCTTCATCGCGGCGAGTAACTTTTCAAATAACGAATCTTGTGTATCCGCATACCTGAAACCTAGTCGAGAATCACCTCTTGATTCTGCCGACGGTGTAAGTACTTAGCCGACGACGCTCTCGTTCGTCCTGGCACCGCTCCTGCCGCCGCGTATCTCTCTCGCAGGTGTTTACGACAACTGCTTCGTTCTGGATCCATCTCTCTCGAAAACAAAACCCAAAAAAAATACGCGTGTTATTTGTATTTAAAAATAATTAATATCTATTGCTTTAATTAAAATTTACTTTAAAATGAACATTTACTGATTTGAGAATTTACTTTAAAATAGAGACTATTTTTCATAAAATAAGTCAATTTTAATAACCATAATAATAAAAAAAAGGACTTTTCACTAAATAAAATACTACGAAACTACATAACAACTAAACTTGAATTGGAGCTTAAACACAATAGGATTTCTAGAATAATGTTAAAGACTGTAAATATAAACACTTTGTTGCAGACTTTGTGGGCAAGATTTCACTGTTAAATCAAAATAACAGCAATATACCACTTCTAATATGTAATTGGACTACTCCGTAGACTTTTGTTAATAAAAAGTAAACACTTATTTACGTTGAGACACTAGTTTATTATATAGTTTATTCCCATTTTATATAAGATTACAAAACGTTATAGCACAACAATGGCGGCAACCCGACTGACTTCTCCCTCTTCGCCAGCTGTCTTCAACCAAAGATATAAGCAACGGTGACCGAACGCTACTCACGTCCCAATTTAAGACATCTAGTGACTTAAATTGGGACATTCTTAATTCCTGGCTTTGCATTATTAAGTAGATACGCAAATATGTATTAAGACAATAATAATATGTTTAGTTGGTATATAATAGAAAACTATGCTATATTTATACATGTTAATACACGGATTGTTACAATAGCTATGTGATACGAACGGTTGTTTTACTTGTTCCCATACACAGCGGCGGTGACAATATAGCTATGTGATACGAACGGTTGTTTTACTTGTTCCCATACACAGCGGCGGTGACAATATAGCTATGTGATACGAACGGTTGTTTTACTTGTTCCCATACACAGCGGCGGTGACAATATAACTATGTGATACGAACGGTTGTTTTACTTGTTCCCATACACAGCGGCGGTGACAATATAGCTATGTGATACGAACGGTTGTTTTACTTGTCCCCATACACAGCGGCGGTGACAATATAGCTATGTGATACGAACGGTTGTTTTACTTGTCCCCATACACAGCGGCGGTGACGAGTCTACACACAATTTTTTTTTTTTCAAATAAATTATCAAATACAGTGCGTCAAAAAGTCAAAAATTAATTGTTGGTATTATCGAGTTATGGTAACACCGATATTGTCAAACTCGGTACGTTCGTACCGAGTAAAAAATCGTACGTACGTACGATTTTAGTACAATAAATGGCGGTTTTTGGCTAGAAATTCTTTGAAGAAAGATGGATTTTGCTGAAATTTTGACAGTAGGTACGGAATACCACAAGAAGTAAATACCAAGAGCACCCTATGCCAAGAGCACCGGCGCTTGTGGCGTTCGTGCGGGCCAATGATCGACAAAAATCGGTAGCTATGAACAATCTTTGACGTTCTTCTTCTCTTCTCTTTTGCTTTATGGCACTCTCCCTCTGTTAGCTTGGGGAGGGAACTACTGCCAACGTCGCGTGCATAACCTACAGGGTATACTGTGCACTTGCACTTTAATTTTACTGCAAAGACAACCTATTGTCCTGGTCTATGTTATTATTATTTAATACATTACATAAATAAAGAGAATATTAAGTTTTATTAATTTTATGTTTTGACAGAAATTGGATTAGGGATTTATAAGAATATTTACATTGAAAGGAGAGTAAGGTATTTAAGTTTAATTTTTGACGTTAACTTTAATTCTGTTAAACGCGGGAGGGCCACCGCTCGGACCTGGAGAATTTTCCGATATGATATTCAAAAACCGCGAGTAATATTGAGTATGTTGTTTTATAACATATAATAATTAAATTACGAATGAATTGAGAATATTAATTAAAAATAATATACATTTTTGATCATATTAATGGTGGAAAACATTTTGTACAGTTTTTACACCTATGTATATTAATGCTTATATTAACTTACACGCCTAATCGGAACGATATTCATTATTTCAATTCAATCTTTAAATTGGCCTTCTGTCACTTGAAAATAACAATATTGCCACTGTCAAAAACAATGCTACAAAACTCAAAACTAGCGAGCTTTGAAGAGACATTCCACGCTTTAATGGACTTATATTGATGAAAGCCCATGAACATGGTCAAACAAACAAAACAAAAGCATCCAAATTGACGACAAAATAAAATTAAAATACAAGAAACAAATACTTGGATTAATATAAAAATTAGACTAAATAACAAACTCATAGATATATATATTTCTATATGTTTAAAAAATAAATAAACTATAGGTACCAACTAACAAAGGATAATGTTATGATCGAACGACGAGAATCGGGCTCAGGAAAGTAAACTGAGTTCAACTTGAACTTAGTTTACTTTGTATGGTGAAACGTAAACAAGAGCTCTAAACTTGGTTAGACACTTGAACTCGGTTTAGCTAGAACTGATCGCGTTCAGTGTGAATGGTGAAATTGGCCCAAAGATATTTACAAATAAGAACTATAATATCGTAATCAAATAAATAAAGTAAATGACTCATTTTGGATGGAAGAGGAATTTGATAAGATGAAAGAAGGGAATATAACGAAAAACTATAATTTTTACAACTAAAAAACAAATGATCAATATCACCTATACCTTCACCACATTCGCACATGCTGGAATTTTGAACTTTAATTCTGAATAAATGCGACGGAAGACAGCAATGACCTATTCGTAACCGTGATAAGGAAGAAGTAGAAGATTTGGTAAAAACTTTATATTTGGCAACCCAAGGTCTAAAAGTTACAAAACTAACAGTAGAGCGACCACTTTGTTAGTACATTAGGTTGTAGAGAAAATAAATATGAACCTTTAGATTTAGATGAAATTGTCCAAAAATTGTTCCATGATTTTTCTAAATCTACTTTTGAAAGGGCAAAAATAGTGAATACTGACGTTTCACCGGGACTTTTAAACATAAAGGATGAACAAGAATTTTGGTGATAAATTGACCAACCAACACTACCCGGTGAAGATAATTTGGAAGCGTCTGTAAATAAAAAGGTCAGCATTTGGCCATGTTTTATTAATAATAGAATTAAATAAATCATTACAATTTAATGAATCTTTTTTTATGCCCAAAAGTTAAAACTATTTGCGACTGATGATTAAAACTAGAGATTCATACGGACCCGAGAATACTGGAAGTGATGAGTTTGAAACAAAGGGAGTTTGTATTTTTTTCAATTTAGAAAATGAATATAACGAGGAAGAGTTTTTTTATTAACCCAAAATTTAGTAGTTTTATTTTTAAAAATATATTCCCACAGTAGTTGAATTTTTAGATAATAATGGGTTATTCTTAAACTGTATACATTTAAAAAATAATTTATCGCATAAATACTGCCGTCTTTTATTCAAAGGCGGATTAGCGCATTCAATTTGCAAAGCATTTATAGGTGATGACTTCATTGCACCTATAACAATCCTAAGAGCTTTTGATTGAATATTGTCTAATTTTTTAAAGTGCTGATTTATTGCATGGCTCTAAAATAAAGGAGGCGTAGTCTAAATGGCTTCTAACTATAGCGTTATAGAAAAGACGTTGTGAAAATGGATGCGAACCCCACCAAGTGCCAGATAAAACACGCAATATATTCAAACTTCTTTCGCATTTACAAATTATATAATCAATATGTTTAATACCGCTTAATTTTGAGTCCAAAATCACACCTAAAAATTTAACGCTTGATTTAACATTAATATATAACATTAATAAAATTTTGAATTTTTATATTTACAACAGGAGTTATGCGTTTTCTACTAAAAATTACAACAGTAGATTTTATAGGGATAGATTTAAACCATGTTTAGAAAGCCAAGAGTTTAAATAGGAAAGAGATTGATTTAAATGTCGTTCACATTTCTTAATAACTTTAGAATTTGAATATTATATGACATCACCAGCATATTGCAAAGAACGACATAGTGCAATGTATTGACTTGTAAATCTAAATCAAAAGTATATAGATTAAATAAAATAGGGCTTAACACAGACCCTTGGGGTAACCCTTTCCAGATAGTTCTTAAAGAATTGGGTTGTCGGTCATTTGGGCCCGGAAAAAAAGTAGTACAGAATCACAAAACACTATAGACCCCCGATGCCCGCGCCAGTCTATCCGACAATTTTGCGAGACCTCCGCTTTTAACATAATAACTAAACTATGCGTGTCCAGCGGAGATCCAAGCCCCCCACAGCAGCACCCGATCACGGACGTAACGTATGTGTCAGCCATCCTCCTGCTCAACCTGGTCCTTAGGGTGCAGACCAGAACCCGGCACACGCGCCACCACTGCAATGACCTTCAAAGGAGAGGAAATCCGCTGGACACATCATATTACTAGGACACATTACTAGGCCATATGCATTATAGAATCTGAGACATGCGCAAACATCGAAAACGGATATGCATTATGTAGCTCTGTTAACAAAATGATAATTTAAATGTATGACAGATAATAGTAGGTATATTACCTAGCCAAAATACTTAATATTAAAAATAAATAAAAACAAAATAGTAATAACAAGTTCTCTTCAATTTCCCTCTCCAAATATAACAAATTACCTAATCTAGAATAAAAATAATATAATAAGTACTTAGTAATGAATTATTACTGTATCACATTTATTAGTTGAGAGATTCCAGTCGCAGGGAGGTATGTTTCCAGACGTCTCTGTCATTAATATAATCATTAACTTTGTAATATGCTTTTGCTATTAAAGTTTGCTTTATACAATTTTTAAATTTTATATCATTAAGTCCTATAATTAAATTTGACAATTTATTAAATAACCTGCGGGGTGAGAAGGAACTTTATTTAACACTTTCGCTTTCGTCAGTGGAATCGTTTTTGTCTTGTCTATGGCCAGAACCTGTATGAATAATATACGGAAGTGCTGTAACAGATCATGTAAATTATTAAAACTGTACCATAATTCTTTCGATTCAACTTTAAATATCAATTATTCGTTTCTTTGGTGAATTCAATCGAAAAATCATCAACCTAATGATTTTGAAGATGCATTACAGCACTTCCATATATTATCCATACAAGTTCTGACCATAGACAAGACGAAAACGATTATACTGACAAAAGCGAAAGTGTTACATAAAGTTCCTTTTCACCCCGCTGATACTGTTTATTAGGAAACATTTATTCGTTTTTTGTAATCTATATTTTGGTATATCAATTTTGTATATATTTCCTAGTATACATCAATGATCTTCCACATATGGTACAGGAGACGGCGCAGATAGTGCTATTTGCTGATGATACATCCCTACTGTTTAAAGTTAGTAGGAAAGATAATATATTATCGGCAGCAAATGACACTCTGGAAATGGTTTCAAAATGGTTCACGGCAAATAATTTAGTTTTAAATGCAAAGAAGACTAAGTGCCTGAAATTTACTTTGCCTAATGTATCAAATATCAATGCCACAGTAAAGATAGGTGGCACTGATCTGGAATTTGTCGACTCCACTGTGTTTTTAGGGATCACAGTTGATTCCAAACTACAGTGGAAAGCTCACATCAATACTTTATCCAACAGATTGAGCTCTGCTGCATATGCAGTCAGAAAAATTAGACAATTAACTGATGTTGCAACAGCCAGACTAGTGCACTTCGCCTATTTTCACAGTATAATGACATATGGTCTTATAATGTGGGGATCTGCGGCAGATATTGACACAATATTTATTCTACAGAAGAGGGCCATTCGGGCAATATATAACATAAAAGCTCGTGACTCTCTTCGAGAAATCTTTCCTATGATTGATGTATTGACACTACCATCTCAATATATTTATGAGAATTTATTGTACGTAAGGAATAACTTAAATATGTTTAGTAAAAATAGCGATAGACATAATTTAAACTTAAGAAACATAGATAAAATCTATATACCAAAGTTTAGACTGCAAAAAACTAATAAATGTTTCGTCATTAACAGTATAAGGTTATTTAATAAATTACCTAAAAGCATTATAGAACTGAGTGAAATAAAGTTTAAGAATTGTATAAAACACATTTTAATCAATAAGGCGTAAAAGACTATTTTAACGATAAAGACGTCTGGAACCGTCCTGATATGCAATTGAGGTCTCGCAACTAGTGAACAAATTACTTATTTATTAGAATTATATTTGTAGAATAAACATTAGCTTAGTAGTGTCCGATATTGTAATAATTTAATATTACATAATTTATTTTTATTACATTATGTAAATTTTGTCTTTGGATAAGGTAATCACTGATGATTACCTGCTTATTTATACTTAATGTATACTACAGTACTGTGTAGTTCTGTACATTGGTACAGTAACAAATAATCTGCCATAGGGTGTTTTGCGCATGCTGATCGGTGGGGTGCATTTTGAGTATGCTACTATATATATATATTTATATATGCTATATAGCATAAGCAAATCAATGGCTGTACTCCTCTTTTAGTTTGTGTGAAGCCCTAGAGTTTTTTACTTGCTGGTTTCTTTTTCTCCGGGGTGTCACTGAGGGGATCGACTTTACAGTTAGTATACCCGCCCTTAAAAATACCGATCCTTATACGTTTACTTATATGTGATTGGTTACTAACCTTTTATTTAGAATAAATATTTAAGGCGTGGATATGGTCGGTGAAGTTGGTCGCCTTGGTGGCTCCCTTGTATGGCAGATAATGATTGACAGGTCAATGGAATCAGCTAACCACCTAGTCTTACACTAGTTGGTTATGTAGTGTGTGTTCGGTTTGGTAGTAATTTTCATATTAAGATTTCTAAATTTAAGTTCTAAATCTGATATCGAGGTATAATAAATATTTGTCGTTCTTTTAATAATGAATAGCTGCCTAACCAAACGCACTCTAAGACCTCATTGTTAATTTTTTTTTTTTTTTTTTTACTATTCATAAATATCTATAAAGATTTACATGAAATAAATGATTTGATTTTGATTTGAAGTTACGAATATGCCTATCTGCGTTTTTATTAAATGTATTATAGTTTTTCTAAACGTATAATAAATTTTCAAATATGTATTGGGAGGGCAGTGTCATTACATCAATTTTAGGAAAAAATTCCCGAAGGGATTCGCGGGTCTTCAAGCCATAAATATCTCTAATAGCTCTTTTTTGAAGGATATATATTGTTTCTATGTCTGCAGCTGAGCCCCAGATAATAAGACCATAAGTCATAATACTGTGGAAATAAGCACAAGCCTGGCTGTTGCTACATCGAAGACGATGGTACCCACCCTCCTTTAATTATTTTCTTTACCCCATAAGCGTTGTAGAATCTGGAGCAGCTTCCGAAACGAATGACACTTCAATGCGCGGGAGTGCAGAGCGACAGTGGAGGATGCGTTCCAAAACCTTTATTGCTTTTTAATTTACTTAAAACTTATGTGACGCGCTAGCATCGATCGATACTACATTGTGAACTTCCTCTAGACTCATACCATCGGCTGCAACGAGGTATTAATAGTCCCTCCGCTGGGTACCTTGAGGCCGTCTAGGCGGTCTCAGTGAAGTTTATTTATTTATTTTTACTGTCCTTTGTGTAGGTAGTGTGTACAAATAATTATTTTATTTAAACCTAATTAGTACTAAAAAAATTAAAAATATATATATCCAATAATAAATCAATTGCAAGCGTACTTCCAGTATTACAACACAGGTTGGCTGTTGGTTGGGGTTTAGTTTAAATTGGTTATTTCACGCGGATTCACATATTAAATAGTGCATATTACTGAATTATATGTTAAATGAAATAACAAAATGTTCAGATATGTAATATTTATATTACAGTAATAATTACAGTAACTATATGCACACACGAATGCTTTAGAGATACAACTTATTGAATAAATAATAAATATTTAAAATGGGTATATACTAATCCACTATTGTAGCCATCCATATATTACACTGCTGTTTTTCTCATGGTCTTTGAATATCTGATATACTTCGATTAGACAGAAGTCTGTGATGATGATAATTAACCGGGATTTGATTGACGATATTGATGAGACCAACATTCATTATAGTACTAAATTAAATAATCCGGTAACCTGTGTACAATATTTAGGAGATATCAATTGTCAATTCACCTTAGTGTCAACAAATATCAGAAGTATCCAGAAAAACTATGACAATCTGCTTATATTTTTAAATCGCCTAAAATTTAAACCAGATGTCATAATTCTGACTGAGTGCTGGTTGCAAAACTTAAGCTCAAATTTCCAACTACAGGATTACACATCATATAGTACCAAAAGACAAATGAAAATGAAAAAATTGCCTTCTCCATACAAACTAGTAATGTTAAAATTACCAATTTGTATGAGTAAGACATTTTTTTTTTCATTTGCGGCACATAGTTCCATGGGAAAAGTTGTTCGTATTGATCAGTAGAACCTCATATTAACCCAAAGTACATCCTTTCAAAGTCACCATGTATATACTCGCACACTAGACTAAAGTTTTACAAAAATGTGAAAAGTCTTAAGAAAAAACTATTTATGTATTATTAAAATTACTGCTTAAGAAAAAACTGATTCCACAAAGCTTAAAGAGTTATGACCAATGTAAGAATTGGGCAGTTACTAAACCACCAAAAACATGTTGAACTGGCCAGTCCAATCAACCGTTCATATTATTTTATCATTAGTTTAATTGCTCAACTCCTCAATAGTGCTGATTTGGCAGCATGTCTGGTGCGATCTGGTGTCTGTAAATTTAGTAATGTTGATGCCATTATCTTCTACGATTTTTTTATCCTTGGCCTATTGTACTGAGAGTTACACAACATGAGGTTGTTTAATTTAATTAGTTTGACTTTCTTTCTTAAACTTTTTGCTAGATTTTAAATAATTGATTACACCTGAGCAGTACCTATATACATTAGGTCTAGAATTAAAGCAAGACAGAGTTATAAAAGGCAGACGCCTATTTAGGCCCAGGTAATATTAATACTCCTGTGGCGGAACGGTGATATTGGAAAATAATATAAATAATAATGCCATACAATTATTACTAACTACCCCGAACAATAAAAAGGTCGTGATGTTGGACAAATATGCAGGGACGGACAAAGCGCCCTCTACCCAGAAACTACAGCCCGCGATCTGTGAGCCGTCGCGACGGGAGCCGCGCCGACCGCCCGAGCGCCCGCTCGCTGAAAAAGGCAGTCTGAATACCGACGCGCACGCATCGCCCGCGCTTGACTTTATTAAATATTATTTACGTTTTCAACTTTAAATATACCGTTTATATTATCTATCGTTTGCTTTACCCTTCATTAGTTGTAATATTAGCTTAAACTTAATTGTGTGAAACTTAAATAGAACTTTATATTATTAGTGAGTGTTTAATTTAAACTCCATGTAGGCGGCGAATCCCTACATAGTGGTGACCCCGATGAACTAAACTTACGGACATTTACGTATTTTTATTATTAAGTGAAAATGACGGGTAGCGCGAAAGACGGTAAAAGTGACGAGTCATGCGTTAATTGCGACCGTGTTGGGGTTAAATTACCTACGTTTTGGCCCGAAAAACCAGCATTATGGTTCGCGCAACTAGAAGGACAGTTCATTCTATCGGGAATCACGTCAGACGCGACAAAATTCTATCATGTTATCTCTAAATTGGATACCCAAATCGCTTCAGAAGTGGAGGATGTGATAATCAACCCGCCGACGCAGGAGAAGTATGAGAAACTAAAGCAGGAGCTTATAAATCGGCTCTCGACTTCACGTGAACAAAATGTGCGCCAGCTCCTATCGCACGAGGAGCTCGGGGACCGCAAGCCGTCTCAGTTCCTGCGACATCTCCAGAATCTGGCGGGCGCCAATGTGCCCGAGGATTTTCTACGCTCATTGTGGTCCAGCCGATTGCCAGCACATATTCAAGCCATCATTGCAACGCAGTCCAAAACCGGTTTAGACGAATTAGCAAAATTGGCCGACAAGATTAATGAGGTTACTCCGCAACCGTTACACGTTGCAGTTGCCCAGACTTCTACGGCAGGTGTCGACGCTATCGCAGATCTTAGCCGACGATTTGACCAGCTGACCGCACAGGTAGCCGCGCTTACAGACTCGCGGTCTCGCTCACGTTCGAGCTCGAGATCGCGAGGATATATGCCACGCCCCAGGAGCAGCCCCAGGGATAACTCAAATACCGACGGTTGGTGCTGGTACCACTGGAGATTCCGGGACCAAGCGACTAGGTGCCGGGCGCCGTGCACGTTCCATGATACGCCATCCGCGGGAAATGCCAGGGACAGTCGCTGATGACGGCTGGTGACTGCCAAAGTACTTCACGCCGTCTCTTTGTAACCGATAAAAAGTCACGAGTGCAATTTCTTATAGACACCGGTTCAGATTTATGTGTTTATCCTCGAAATTTTTTAAATAATAATAATAAATCTAAAAGGTCGGAATATGAACTTTTTGCTGCCAACGGTACTATTATACCTACTTACGGCTTCATAAACATCTGCTTGGATTTAGGTTTAAGGCGCGCTTTTGATTGGCGGTTTGTGATTGCTGATGTAACAAAACCCATTATAGTCGTAGATTTTTTATCTTTTTATAATTTAATGGTAGATACACGTAACCAACGCCTAGTAGATAACCTAACTTCGCTTACTACTTTTGCTAGCACCGCTCTTGCTGACATTCCGCATATTAGAGCTGTTACAGGCAACACCCGCTATCACCAACTACTGCAGAAGTACCCAGAAATAACGCGGCCTGCAGGGGAGCCGAGAGAACAGTTGGTGCGTCACAATACTGTCCACCATATCAAGACAACCGAAGGACCCCCTGTTTTTGCCCGGCCGAGAAGACTGGCGCCTGATCGATTGAAAGTAGCAAAAAAGGAATTCGAGGATATGGTACGTACAGGGATTGCTAGGCGTTCCGATAGCCCGTGGTCTTCTGCACTTCACTTGGTACCAAAATCCAACAACGGTTGGAGACCTTGTGGAGACTACCGTGCTCTTAATGCGCGCACAATACCAGACCGTTACCCTGTGAGACACATAGCTGACTTTTCTCATAACCTCGCAGGCTGCAAGGTATTTTCAACTATCGATCTGGTTAGGGCATACAACCAAATTCCAGTATTTAGTAAAGATATTTCAAAGACTGCAATAACCACGCCATTTGGGTTTTTTGAATTCCCATTTATGAGTTTTGGTCTTCGAAATGCAGCGCAGACGTTTCAGAGATTTATGGACGAAATTCTGAGAGACCTAGAATTCTGTTTTCCGTATATTGATGACATTCTTATAGCCTCGGCCAATGACCAGCAACATCTTCAACACCTGGAATTGGTGTTCCAATGTCTTAGACAGCACGGCCTGCTGGTAAATTCAGCTAAATGTAAATTTGGAGAACCTAATGTATCCTTTTTAGGCTATTTAGTCTCCGAGAATGGTACAAAACCACTGCCAGCCAAAATTGATGCTCTCCAGATGTTTCCAGAACCAAAGACTATCAAAGACTTGCGTCGTTTCTTGGGTATGTTAAATTTTTATCGTAAATTTATACCTAAAGCAGCTAATGCTCAGGCTCCCTTGCACGCTCTACTGTCAGGCAATAATGTCAAGAATTCTACAGTCATCGCATGGGACCCAGTCTTACAGAAGGCGTTTCAGGAATGTAAGACCGGTCTGGCAAAGGCAACTCTTTTGTGTCACCCACACCCAAACAGTAAGTTAGGACTATGGACCGACGCCTCGGACAACGCGATCGGAGCAGTACTACAACAGCAAATGCATGGAGCATGGCAGCCTCTAGCATTCTTTTCGAGAAAACTGAGTAAGGCACAGAAAAACTATAGTCCATACGACCGGGAGCTTTTGGCTGTGTACGAATCCATAAAATACTTTAGACACATGCTAGAGATGAAGCCATTTACGATTTTCACAGACCACAAGCCAATAACATACGCTTTTAGCAAGCCCAGAGATACCGTCTCGCCTCGTCAATTCCGCTATTACGACTATATCGCACAATTTTCTACGGATATTCGCCACGTCCCTGGTGAAAGTAATGTCGTAGCTGATACTTTATCTAGAGTTGAAGAAGCATCATCTATGATAGACTACGCAGCATTATCGCAAGCACAAGAAAGTGACGATGAGTTAAAAGGTCTCTTGGATGGAAGTTCCAGCTTAGTGTAAAAAAAGTCCAGCTTCCAGAACTCCAACGTTAAATATATTGCGACGTATCAGGTTCTTCTCCACGTCCTTATATTTGCCCTAACTTTCGCAGGCGAGTATTTACCTCGATCCACGGGCTCAGTCATCCTGGCGTCAAATCAACGGTCAGGTTAGTCACTGAACGTTTCATTTGGCCTAATATACGAAAAGATTGTCGGGAATGGACAAGAACCTGCCCAGAATGTCAACGATCTAAAGTTACAAGGCACGTGAAGTCACCAATCCAGCAGTTCCAGCCGCCATCAGGACGTTTTAGACACGTTCACATTGATCTAATCGGCCCATTGCCTATTTCTGATGGTTACCAGTACTGCCTCACAGCGGTGGACCGTTTCACAAGATGGCCGGAAGCTGTACCGCTGCAAGATATACGAGCAGAAACGGTTGGTATGGCATTTTTATCGATGTGGATTTCAAGATTCGGGTGTCCAGAAAAGATTACAACAGACAGAGGACGTCAGTTTGAATCCCATTTATTTAATGAACTATCAAAACTTACTGGTACTGTACATCTTAAGACGACTGCATACCATCCATCGTGTAACGGACTCGTCGAACGCTTCCATCGCCAGCTAAAAGGAGCTATTATGTGCCACTCACGAGAGAGGTGGACTGAGGTACTTCCATTGGTACTTTTGGGTATACGAAGTGCATGGAAAGAAGACCTATCCACGTCATCAGCAGAACTTCTATACGGAGAATCACTGCCGCTTCCAGGAGAATTTTTATCGCCAAAGCCACCTGAGGTTACAGACTACAGCGATTTCCTATCACGTATGCGTAGGCATTTCTATAAACTTCAACCTTCGTCAGTCAAAAGGCATGGAACGCCTTCAAACTGTTTTACTTTTAAGGACTTACACACCTCCACTCACGTTTTTATAAGACAAGGCGGCGTAAAAAAGTCTTTACAACCACCTTATTCCGGACCCTATAAAGTAATCGAACGTGGTCAGAAAACCTTTAAGATTGAGATACGTGGCCATAACATAACGGTTTCTGTTGACAGGTTGAAGCCGTATTACGTTTTAGAAGACGTCCCATCAACAGGGTTACACCCAGAACCTATCAATAAGCCTGAGCAGACGACAACTACGAGATCCGGACGGGTTGTTAGGTTTCCTGATTTTTATCGACCGTAAAGGTCTCCGGAGGGGCTGTGTGGCGGAACGGTGATATTGGAAAATAATATAAATAATAATGCCATACAATTATTACTAACTACCCCGAACAATAAAAAGGTCGTGATGTTGGACAAATATGCAGGGACGGACAAAGCGCCCTCTACCCAGAAACTACAGCCCGCGATCTGTGAGCCGTCGCGACGGGAGCCGCGCCGACCGCCCGAGCGCCCGCTCGCTGAAAAAGGCAGTCTGAATACCGACGCGCACGCATCGCCCGCGCTTGACTTTATTAAATATTATTTACGTTTTCAACTTTAAATATACCGTTTATATTATCTATCGTTTGCTTTACCCTTCATTAGTTGTAATATTAGCTTAAACTTAATTGTGTGAAACTTAAATAGAACTTTATATTATTAGTGAGTGTTTAATTTAAACTCCATGTAGGCGGCGAATCCCTACACTCCGAAAAATTTTAATGTCATTAATTAATATTTATTAAACCCCAATATAAAGCTCTTTATCCGGTAAGGCTAAAAAAAAGTTAAAAATAAAAGTTTTCTTAGAACATTTTTTTTTTTAATTATTCAGGTCTGTATAACTTTTTATTTTTATTTTTATTATCAACAACTATTGACAAATCCCACCTAATAAGAATATTTCTATTTTAGCCCTTAAATCAAAGTTCGAAGAAACTCTTAATTGTTTGATTTCATTGTAAACACCCACTTTGGGTCCTACATACAATGAAAAAGCTGTAACATAGAAAATTTGTCTCTGCGAGATATAAGCGGCATCTACCGTAATAAATGAGAACTAGTTAAACATCTGTTATTTGAGTTAGGTAAAATTAGAGACCATGCTGCCATCTAGCGGCTAAATGTCAGAAAATCCATAGCGGATGTCAATGACGATCATTATTATAGTTCATAAACCCACGATATGATACAGAATCAATAATTAGTCTAGTAAATATATTCCGTTAATCATTATACTTATTTAAATAATTACATAAGTTAATTAAATGCTAATTTAAAATAAAAGAAATAATAAACACTTGTGTTGAATGCCCGTTGCATTGAAAGAAAGTTTGTGATTGGTCAAAAATAAAATAAACCAATCACAACGATGCGCATCAAAATTTGTCCGTGGAAAGAATAAAAAGGAGCGCAAGTGGAAGCGTCCCGCATTTTATATCTAAATTCATAGTAATAATTTGTCTTTTTAAATTTATTAAGTGCAATTTTTATAAACCCGAAAGTAAGTGCAATAACGTATAAATCGAGTTCAAAGCCTGTGATTCAAATATTAATCGGATTGAATTTCACAGGGGTTCATAGTACCCGGTTAGAGTTACCCATGCGTGAATTGTCCGCATAGGATCTAGTGCTGGTGAAATCCGTCTGCGAGTTCTATCAGGGGCTGAGGAATTGATACAACGACCGAGGACAGATGCAGGACACCATCCACGTCACATCTTCGTCGTGAAGCTGGTGCTGCTGCCAAAAGGACCTCGGGCGTCTCCTCATCCCATGTGGAATCCTTGGCCTAAAAGGTGACCTATATGTTCTAAATTCGTGTTAGGCATTTGCTATACGCTTAGGCGGTAGTGTGTCCCTCTTAGGCAGTGTCGCGGAACGACATCTCCAGTCAATGCTATAACCCATATATAAAAACTTAGTATATAAACTGTTAAATAAATTGTACCTTTAGTCTTAAGTTAGTTTGTAAGTTTTATTGTTTTGTTGTGTAAATAAATTAATTTGTGTGATTGTGAAGTGTATTTTAATTCCACCTCTGTCAAGGCGCCCTGAGAGTTATAGAGTCCCTTTCCTTGAGCCGGTGGTAGCAGATTCTCTTGTCTCGAGAGGGACAAGAAAATAGGTTACAAAAATGGCGCCCAACGTGGGGCTGGGATTGTAAAATAAATATAGACAGAGTGTGGAATTTAATTATTAATGTGTAATTTTTTTTCAGCTGTAAAATTTTAATCCATACCCTCATATTTTGTTATTTTAATTTTGGGGTTCAACTGTTAAAATTTGAATTCAAAATTTTTCTTATACCCTCGGGTCATTTAATTTTTTTCAGTTAATTTTTTTGCAGTTGCATATTAAAATTTTAGATTTAATTTTATAATTCTTGTTTATAATTATAGTTTTTTTTCAATTTTTGTTTATAATTATAGTCTTTTTATTAGTATTGATCTTGGGTTTTTTTTTGGAATTGAGTTTAATTTATATTTATTAATTTAAGCAATGTCTTCTAAACCCAAGATAGCCTTCCTCCTCAAGGATGAACTAATTAATGAACTGGCTCTTTATGGGATTTCAGCCAAACCTGAGGACACCAGAGATGCCCTGAGACAGCAGTACCGGCAAGCACTGAAGCAATGTCGGCGTGGAAGCCTGCATCTGTCCTCTCTAGATTTAACCAGCCTAGACTCGGAGTTAGACACTTGCGACCTGAAGATAAAGGAGTTGGAACAGGTATCTGGCGGCGATGAGTGCAAGGTTAGGGTTAGGGCTAGGGCTGATTACATGTTGTTGAGGTTGTCCCGGTTGCCTAAGGAGAATGAGAGAGTGAGTAGGATGCGTGGTAGACTCATATCCTTATTGGCGGACGACAATGATGATACCTCCGACTCTGAGTTTGAAGCCAACAAAGGGTCAGGTCTAACAGAGGTGTGTACGAGGAGTGAAGGGATCAATACTGTATATATTAAGGAGAAATCTGTTAATTTAAATTCATTAAATTTAAAATTTGATGGAACTACATGTGTACGTGTATTCTTAGAAAGGTTAGAGGAACTTAGAATTGCTCGCCATGTGAATGATGCTGACTTATTAAATTGTTTTTGTGATTTCTTGGATAAAACTGCATTACAGTGGTATCGAACAAATAAACATAATTTTCGAACTTATCAAATTTTACAATTCATAATAAAAAACTATATAGAAATTGTAAAAATAAATATATTTTAACGTCAGAGTTCGCTTGGAAGTTGCATTATTTTTGGCCAAACATGTACAATGATACAGTTTCTTATGATAATAAATGTGAGGTGTGTAAGTCTTACAAACTTGTGAACATTGCGAGACCTGGTCTCATAGGTAGGCTCAAGGCAGTCACTAAGCCATTTGAAGGTTTGTCATGTGATTTGCTAGGACCATTTCCTATATCTAAAAATAGGAATACCTTTTTATTAGTTTGCTCTGATTACTTTAGTAAGTACATTCTGTTGCATCCTATACGGAGAGCAACAAGTACAAATATAGTAAATTTTATTGAGAAGCAAATATTTTTAGTTCACGGTGTTTGTAAATTTATCTTCATAGACAATGGACCTCAATTTGTATCTAAAGAATTTAAAAATCTATTATTAAAATATAATATCCCCAATATCTATTATAACCCTCGTTATCATCCTCAGGTAAATCAGGCAGAGAGAGCAAATAGAAATATTGTTTATGCAATAGCATCTTATGTTAAGAATGAACATCGGACTTGGGATGAAAAATTGGTGGAAATACAATGTGCATTAAATACTGCTGTAAATGAAGCCACCAAATTTTCACCTTATTTTCTCGTACATGGGAGAGAGTATTTAGGAGATGGATCTCTATATAGAGATGCTGAGCAACCTATCCCTCAATCGGAGATTGTTGTGTCCAGTCCCGAAAATCTTGCTCATAATTTAACTGAGTTATCTGAAATTTATAAAAGAGTCGAAAAACATCTTAAGGCTTCTCATGTTCGTAACGAAAAGTATTATAATGTCAGGAAAAGAAATGTGCAATTAGAGGTAGGTCAAATTGTGTACAAGAAAACCAATTATTTATCCGATGCGTCTAAAAACTTTATGCACAAACTGGCACCTAGGTTCCAAAAGTGCATTGTTACTAAAAAGCTTTCTAGTCTGGTTTATCAATTGTCTGACTGTAATGGTAAAAATTTAGGTAATTACCACATAAAGGATATACTGAAGTATGATGAATGATGTTGTATGAGTCGAAGAATGTTAGAAGATGCGTGAAAGAAGTAGTATAAAAGATGATATGTAAGAAAATCTCTGTATGTGAGTGATAGGTTGTTTTGTAGGATTAAGCAAGGGGACAACTCAGCATTCATTGGAATCACCACTTCAGTAAACAAATTGTAATAAAATCAGTCGGAAAATAAATACATATAGAATATACAACTGCATAAAATAAATATGTATGTTGTATTTTTCTTAATTTCAATTGTTCTTAATGAAAATTGATTATCTATATGTTAATTCATTGTTATACATGTTACATTATGTTATCAACCTTATAGAAAATAAACTTGTAAATTTGTATATTAGGTTTTGCTTAAACTTTCCACAATAAAATAGAAAATATTTGTCTTGCACTCATCTCAGTCAGATGCTATGTCTGACACTTGCCTGTGTCTTTCATATTTAGGAAAAAATTAAAACTAAGTTTTATTTTTTTTTACGTAGAAAGGGTGCTGTGTAACATAGAAAATTTGTCTCTGCAAGATATAAGCGGCATCTACCGTAATAAATGAGAACTAGTTAAACATCTGTTATTTGAGTTAGGTAAAATTAGAGACCATGCTGCCATCTAGCGGCTAAATGTCAGAAAATCCATAGCGGATGTCAATGACGATCATTATTATAGTTCATAAACCCACGATATGATACAGAATCAATAATTAGTCTAGTAAATATATTCCGTTAATCATTATACTTATTTAAATAATTACATAAGTTAATTAAATGCTAATTTAAAATAAAAGAAATAATAAACACTTGTGTTGAATGCCCGTTGCATTGAAAGAAAGTTTGTGATTGGTCAAAAATAAAATAAACCAATCACAACGATGCGCATCAAAATTTGTCCGTGGAAAGAATAAAAAGGAGCGCAAGTGGAAGCGTCCCGCATTTTATATCTAAATTCATAGTAATAATTTGTCTTTTTAAATTTATTAAGTGCAATTTTTATAAACCCGAAAGTAAGTGCAATAACGTATAAATCGAGTTCAAAGCCTGTGATTCAAATATTAATCGGATTGAATTTCACAGGGGTTCATAGTACCCGGTTAGAGTTACCCATGCGTGAATTGTCCGCATAGGATCTAGTGCTGGTGAAATCCGTCTGCGAGTTCTATCAGGGGCTGAGGAATTGATACAACGACCGAGGACAGATGCAGGACACCATCCACGTCACATCTTCGTCGTGAAGCTGGTGCTGCTGCCAAAAGGACCTCGGGCGTCTCCTCATCCCATGTGGAATCCTTGGCCTAAAAGGTGACCTATATGTTCTAAATTCGTGTTAGGCATTTGCTATACGCTTAGGCGGTAGTGTGTCCCTCTTAGGCAGTGTCGCGGAACGACATCTCCAGTCAATGCTATAACCCATATATAAAAACTTAGTATATAAACTGTTAAATAAATTGTACCTTTAGTCTTAAGTTAGTTTGTAAGTTTTATTGTTTTGTTGTGTAAATAAATTAATTTGTGTGATTGTGAAGTGTATTTTAATTCCACCTCTGTCAAGGCGCCCTGAGAGTTATAGAGTCCCTTTCCTTGAGCCGGTGGTAGCAGATTCTCTTGTCTCGAGAGGGACAAGAAAATAGGTTACAAAGCAGATCTGGTATTGATAAATCTAGAATATGTGCCTTGGTTGGTATTTTTATGGTAATTATATTAATTATATTGCTTATTTCAGCATTATATTTCTTATTTATATACACCGCAATATTTGGAAAATATTACTTTAAAATATTATCTGACAAAGACCTTTAACTAATATTAACTGCCTTGGCATTCAAACCCCTATTTATATATATTTATTTCTGGCTACCAACCAAGCTGACTAACAGGGATAGGTGCGGTTATCTGGAAATGCACAAGGTAAGTAATTTTGCATCCGGGAGAATTATTGACCGTGATAAAAACTCTATCACCAGGTTTCGTAAATAATGGATCCCAAGGTTGAGTCTCCCAATATAGTACAATAACTATTCTATTTGCACTGTCTGTATCATTTAAAGGGTTAGGTAAAATCATATAGAGTAGGGTTTTTTATTTTTTCTTTTAACCATTGGTAGTAATTCTTGAGCAAGCAGATATATCTCTGGTTGTCCAAAATTTTTAACAATTTCTTGATTTTTTTTTTTTTTTTTTTTTTTTCGGCTCATGGACCAATAAATTTATTACTTATTAAAACACTAGAACATTAAGACAACCAGCGGGGTGAGAAGGAACTTTATTTAACACTTTCGCTTTCGTCAGTGTAATCGTTTTCGACTTGTCTATGGTCAGAACCTGTATGAATAATATTCGGAAGTGCTGTAATGCATCTACAAAATTATTAGGTTGATGATTTTTCGATTGAATTCTTCAAAGAAACGAATAATTGATATTTATCTCTTTTCTAAAGTTGAATCGAAAAAATTATGGTACAGTTTTAATAATTTACATGATCTGTTACAGCACTTCCGTATATTATTCATACAGGTTCTGGCCATAGACAAGACGAAAACGATATCACTGACGAAAGCGAAAGTGTTAAATAAAGTACCTTCTCACCCCGCTGTTTTGGTTTGCACTGCTTTGCTAAAAAATAAGTGTAACTGTTACATATTACACTTTTACATATTAACAATACATCAGCCAATTCACAATTGATTAGGGGTTCAATATCCCCTCCTTTGGCAAAGGTGTGAAAGCCATAACATTTACATTATTTGCATTATTCATAAATACCAAAAAAAAAAAAAAAAAAAAAAAAAAAAAAAAGGTTCCCCCCCATGGACATGGTGCTCGTTCCCCCCGCCCTGTGGGGCCTGGGGCGGCGGATGCGGGGGCATTCGTCGCGTCGAGGGCCACGTGAGGAAAGGCGTCCGTGGTGTTACCGAGCGTCTTTATTCCTGGCGGAGTTGAGAGGGGGGTATATCGAGGGCCCTCCTCCACTCGAGACGGTGCCCGCGCAAGCGGGCTCACGCCGGCGGGGTCGCGGACGAATGCGCAAGCGTACCCGTGGCCCTGCCTTTATGGCGGCCGGAGGAACACCGTGGGGTTTAGTCAGTAAGAGTCTGACATAACCTGGCTGTCGCCCCCGCGATGGCTAGGTATCCATGAGGATTCCCCACGTAAAAAAAAAAAAAAAAAAAGGTTCCCCCCCATGGGACCACCTTGACGTGGTGGGGGGGCTTACAGCGGGTGCACATTACCGTACCCGCTTACAAACGGTCCCGAGAAGGTAACCGGCAGCGTCTGTCTCGGAGCGAGCGGCTGCCGGAGGCGCCAGCGTCTGACTCATAGTGGGCGGCTGGCGCAGGGTAATTGGTGAAGTCTTTGCGGTCGAAGCCAAACCCTGAGATGCCCTATCACTTCTCTTAATTAAGAGGGGGGAATATGGGCGATGGGCCCGGTCGCTGTTCTGTCCAGCGGCTAGGTAAAGTCGGCGAATGTCGACAGTGTTGTAATCGTAACCCCAAAAGTGTCGTGGTCAAGTCTCGCGGCTTGAGGGGCCGATGGTCTTGGCTTGGTCGCCCGGATCGCGAGGATGACAACCTCTATAAAAAAATACCCCGAATTTTAAGCGCGCCGCACCGCGAGAAAATGCATGGCTGATGGGTTGTTCAGTCTCTAGTGCGGCCTCGCCGGGGGGATCTGCCGAACCCCTTGGGCGAGTAAAGCCCTAGGCTTATCCGGGTGCAGGGGGCACCACTCGGATGGACCGTTATATCCGCCATACTCGTGGGAATCCCAATGAATTTTTTAACGGGGGAGGAGTTGACCTTAATTACGAAAACGGAAACGGAATGCACAATGGAAGGGGAAAAAAAAGACAAGAGGCGGCTGGATCGGATTTATCTGATGCCAGTCTAGTGACGGTGTCTTCGGCGTCATCGGCGCCAATCGGCAAGCGACAATCTCGCAACTTGGTTAAAAAGGGGAAATCAGGTGCTAGGTCTGAGGGTATGGACTCAGATGATAGCCTGATTTCTGCCTCGTCGCTGGCGTCCTCCGAGGCGCCTAGAGGCCCGAGGACACACTCAATAGGCGCTAAGCGCCATCATATTGGCTCGGGATCTGACTCGGCTAGAGAGGACTCGCCGAGCAAAATTCCGGCTAGAAGAGGGAGAGGACGCCCTCCTACCACCGGCTACTACGTGGGCTTGGCGAAAGCCAAGGCCCAACTACTTGAAGTGGAAAGAGAAGAGTTGCGCGTAAACGCTGAGAAGGACATGGCCGCCAAGGTCAAACATGTCCGCACAGCTCGAGTTACGCGCGAACTTAAAACAATGAGCGAGGTGGCAGCAGAAGATCAGCTGGCCGCCGATCTACGACAAAATGTGCTCGACTCGGTCGACGTCATATTAAATGTCGCTACTAAGTCGGGCAACCTTAAGGGCACTTTTCAAAGGGCCCTTAAAGAAGCAGCAGCGACCATCAAGGACGCAGTCGGGGCGTTGAGCGAACGTACTGCGTCTGATGAGATTAGAAAACTGCAGGCTGAGAACGCCCGCCTGTCGCAAAAGGTGGATGATCTCAGCCTGGATGTCCAGAAGTTAAGGGAGGGTTCGCAGGAGATATTTAGAAGGCGGTGCGAAGATCGTGCAGCTCTTTGCGAGGAGCGTGCGGTTCTTGAAAAAGAGTGTGAGTTCCTTCGCGAGAATATCTCCCAAGCGACCTGTGATGATATGGCAGATGACTCTGTGGAGCCACCACCCCAGAACACAACATCGGAGGAACAATCGCAAACAAATGTCCGCGACATAGAAGAAACCTCGCCGTCGGAGGTCCTTACTCGCTCTATTTTAAAGCGAGTCGGGGACCTAATTGATGCGAGGTTTAAATCAGTGGAAGGTATGCTCCTTCGCCCACCCTTGGGCAGAGCTGAGCCTGCCCCTCAAATCGCTGTTTATCCGGCCATCAAGGCGGTGGCTAAGCCGACTGCTAAAGCGTCCGGAAAACTGTCCGGGTCAGCTGCCCAGTTGTAGCGGCGAACAAAGTAGTTAAGGCTGGTCGAGTTATGGTGGGTTGGACTTCAGCACGGGTCACCATGCTGCAAGCTCGACCCATGAGGTGCTACCGATGTTTGGAGGTTGGACACACCGGTGCACGATGCACCTCGCCGGTGGATCGCAGTGGGCAGTGTTTTCGATGCAGCCTCACTGGCCACATAGCGGCGGATTGCCGCGGTACCCCCCGTTGCTCCTTATGTGCAGCGGAAGGAAAGAAGGCCGACCATAGAGTGGGCGCTAAATCCTGTGCTCACACTATGAAAAAGAAAAAGAGGTCTATTGCAGCAACTAAGGCTGCTGCCGCAGAAAACGCTCCTCCGGTTTCTTTGAGAGCCGGAGCAGTAGAGGAGGCAATGGTAACGGCCCCAATATAGGTACGTATCGCTTCCTCCAGGCGAATCTCAACCACTGCGCCAGGGCTCAGGACCTCTTGGCTCAGAGCATGGCGAAGTGGTTGATAGATATAAGTGTAGCCGCCGAACCCTACTTCGTGCCCCCTAACAACGACAATTGGCTGGGGGACACCACAGGCTTGGTGGCAATCATTTCGTCGGCAACCACCGGCCAGCCGACCCTCGTACCAAAAGCGAGAGGTCCCGGGTACGTGGTGGCATTATGGGGGGACATTATTATAGTGGGGGTGTACTTCTCCCCCAACAGGAATATTGCCGAGTTCGAGGCATTCCTGGAGGAAGTCGGTCGAGTTATTAGACCGATCTCGACCGGAAACCTTCTAATCGCGGGAGATTTCAATGCAAAATCCACTGTATGGGGATCTCCTGCGACGGATGATCGCGGCGAGGTGTTGGAGGAATGGGCGCTGGCTGCCGGCCTCGTTGTATTGAACAGGGGGTCGGTCCATACGTGTGTGCGGCAGCGGGGCGGGTCCATAGTGGACCTTACACTGGCGACCCCGGTTGTCGCGCGCCTTGTTCGTGATTGGAGAGTTTTGGGGGAGGTGGAGACGCTGTCGGACCACCGATATATCAGGTGTGAAGTCTCTACCTCCTCTTTTGTCCCGGTCACACAGCATGCAAGAGGGTTGACGACCACCTTCCCTAGATGGGCGGTAAAATTACAAAATGTGGACCTGCTGATGGAAGCCTCTGTGGTTCAGGCATGGGCATGCCCGAGCGGAACGTTCGCCGAAGTCGAGGTAGGGGCCTCGTGGTTCCGAGATGCACTGACGCAGATCTGCGATGCGTCGATGCCTCGGGTGAAGCCCCACCACCCTAAACGCCAAGTGTACTGGTGGTCGGAGCAAATTGGCGCACTTCGCGCCGAATGCAGTGCAGCTCGACGCCGGTATACAAGACACCGAAGACGGCGAGCCCGTGATGATACCGCAGAGGCCCAGTTGTACGATGCTTACAGAGAGAGGAAAAAGGCTCTACAGCTGGCCATCAGCAAGGCCAAGACACAGGCGAGAGAGGAGCTGCTCGCGACCCTGAGTCTAGACCCATGGGGGCGTCCATACCTTTTAGTGCGTGGCAAGCTCCGCGCCTGCTCTGTTTCCAAACCGAGCAGACCACATTCCCCCGGTTATGGCCCCCCAGTCCCTCAACGACCTGGACACCGAAGCCGAGGTACCGGCATTGACGCCGGAGGAGTTTGGCCAGGCTGTAAGAAAGCTCCGGGGTAAAAACACTGCGCCGGGACCGGATGGCATTCCTGGCCAGGCCTGCGCCTTGGCCTTGGATACTCTTGGGGCCCGGCTGGTGGTTCTATTTGATCAGTGCCTCCAGTCGGGACGATTTCCCACCCAGTGGAAGACAGGCAAACTGGTCCTCATAAAAAAAGATGGTTGCCCTGCAGATTCACCCTCTGCGTATCGCCCCATAGTGCTTTTGGACGAGGTCGGCAAATTGTTTGAAAGAATAATCGCCGGCCGTCTAGCGGCGCACCTGACCTCGGAAGGACCCGACCTATCGCAGATACAGTACGGGTTCCGGGAAGGTCGGTTGACAATTGACGCAATTAGTAACGTCAAGACCTTCTCGGATGAAGTCCTTGCCCGGGGCGGAGTGGTACTGGCGGTGTCTTTAGACATCGCAAACGCCTTTAACACCATGCCCTGGGCCTGTATCGGGGAGGCATTACGATACCACAAAATGCCTCCCTACCTGAGGCAGATAATAGCGTCCTATCTGAGCGAAAGGTACGTCGTGTACCAGGGGCGGTACAGGATGGAAAAGAAGGAGATGTCGTGCGGTGTCCCACAGGGGTCGGTCCTCGGCCCTCTCCTGTGGAACATTGGATACGACTGGGTGCTGCGGGGTTCGCTTCCCCCGGGCCTGAGTATGACCTGTTATGCAGACGATACTCTGGTCATGGCCTGCGGAAACGATTATGAGGAGGCTTCCCGTCTTGCTACTGAAGGGGTGGCAATGGTTGTCGAGAGAATAAGGGCGCTCGGTTTGGAAGTGGCGCTGCAGAAGACGGAGGCCTTGTGTTTCCATAAGCCTAGACGAGCGCCGCCTCCGAACTCGACCATTCCCATAGGAGAGCTCCGCATCCAGGTCGAGTCCACTATGAAGTATTTGGGACTCGTCCTGGACAGCCGATGGAACTTCCGCGAGCATTTTAAGCGTCTGGCCCCTAGATTGATGGGTGCAGCTGCCGCATTAGCGAGGCTGATGCCTAACCTAAAGGGACCGGACGCTGCGAGTCGCCGCTTGTACTTGGGTGTGGTACGGTCCATGGCCCTTTACGGGGCCCCAATATGGGCAGATTCCCTGACGGAGCGTAATGCGGTCTATTTGCGAAGACCGCAGAGGGCTATGGCCGTCAGGGTTATCCGAGGGTACCGCACTATTTCGTACGAGGCGGCATGCGTCCTAGCAAGATCCCCGCCGTGGGATCTAGAGGCAGGAATATGGTCTGCCAACTATTGGCAGAGACCAGTCGCCAGGACGCTTCGCGAGCGGGAATTTCAATCTCGACAGCTCCTCCTTCAGCAATGGGAGAACCGCTTAGCTTCTCCCAATGCTGGACGCAAGACTGTCGAGGCTGTTCGGCCTGTTTTAGAACAGTGGCTGAACAGAAGGCATGGAGCTCTCACCTTTCGGCTCACACAGATACTCTCGGGACATGGTTGTTTCGGGAAGTATCTGTGCATTATAGCCGGAAGGGAAGCGGCGACCGGTTGCCACGAGTGCGGGGCATGTGTCGAGGACACGGCGCAGCATACCCTGGAGGAATGCGCCGCCTGGGATGCGCGGCGCCGTGACCTTGTCGCCGAAGTGGGACACGACCTCTCTCTGCCCGCTGTTGTCAAAGCGATGGTGGGTAGTCGGAGATCGTGGCAGGCAGTTCTCTCCTTCTGCGAATATGTCATGACGCAGAAGGAGGCGGCGGAACGGGCGAGGGAGTTGGACGAAAATGCCCCCTCGTACCGCCGACGCAGAACCAGGCGCAGGAGAAGAGCTTCCGGCCTTTCCCTGCATCCTACCTGACCTGGGCTCGGGTGACAGTTGTGAGGGTGACTGTCACCTATCACCTTAAACGAGCCCAAGAGGAGGCGCGCGCTGTGATTCCCGTGCGCCTCTTTGGCGGAAGGAAGAGGGAACTCTCTCCTCCCTCTTCAACATGAGACGGTGCCCGCTGAAAAGTGGGCTGACGCCGGTGGGGTCGCGGACGAATGCGCAAGCACACCCGTTACCCCACCATACGGCGGCTGAAGGAACACCGTGGGGTTTTAGCCGGTAAGAGTCCGGCATAACCCGGCCTCTCGCCCTCGCGAAGGCTGGGTATCCATTGAGGATTTCCCCACGTTAAAAAAAAAAAAAAAAAAAAGGTTAGGTTCCGTAGAGTGGGCGGCCGACGCGTTGCCCTCCTATCCCTCTTTCTTAAGAGAGGGTAGTGGATGGGCGACAAGTCAAACTGCTGTTCTGCCAAGCGGCTTTACAGCAAACGCTGTGGGTTGTGCTCTTACGGAGTACCCCCTCCGCGCACCTGTCTGAGTTATCAGAAGGGGCAGCGGACGGAGTGAAACCCTCTAGCGGAGCGGAGAAGTGGCTAACACCACAGGGACGAACAGGCTTGCCTGTCTCCAAGATCATTGTGCGTGGCACTAGTCACATATATATATGTTATCACAATATTTAAGTCTGGTGATAGGCATGACGTTCAAAACTATAGGCCAATATCTAAGCTAAGTATTATTCCTAAAATGTTTGAAAAGATTGTATATGATAATATATTTCCAATTATAAAACATGTTCTTATTAATCAGCAACATGGATTTGTTTCAAAGAGAAGCACAGAGACCAACCTTTGTGAATTAATGCATTATGTAGCTGAGGCTATGGAAAATGGGTCCCAGGTAGACGTTGTGTATACCGACTACTCCAAAGCTTTTGACAAAATCAATCATTCATTATTATTACAAAAACTGGAAGCGGTTGGTATACATGGCGATCTGCTCAGGTGGCTTGCCTCATACTTACGGGACCGTAGTCAAGCGGTTACAATAAAGGGACACTGTTCTTCTTTTCTTCCAGTGACATCGGGGGTTCCCCAGGGTTCTCACCTTGGTCCTCTGCTATTTAACCTCTTCATAAACGATATTAGTTCTGTTTTTGAAAATAGTAAGTTTTTACTATATGCCGACGATAATAAAATTTTTAAAATTATTAAAACAACAACTGATTGCAGTTTACTACAAGATGATTTATATCGTCTCAATTCCTACTGCCGAGAAAACCACCTCTATCTTAATACTAAGAAATGTAATATAATAAAATTTTCTAGAAGAAGAAATGTTATTAACTTTAATTATACAATAGCCGGTGCCTTTATTAACAGAGTGTCTGAGGTGAAAGACCTTGGGGTAATTTTAGACAAAAAACTAAATTTCGGTCCTCATATTAATATGATAACTCAAAAGGCTTATAGAATGCTCGGGTTTATATTAAGAACGTGTAAGGACTTCAAACGTCCTTCTACTTTATTGGTACTGTATAATGCGTATGTTCGTTCTCTACTTGAGTATGCCTCCACAGTCTGGAATCCACAATACAATGTGCACATAGATAGTATTAACAGGATTCAAAAAATATTCACAAAACAATTTAATTACAAGTCTTTAAAGTATGATCCTAAGAATATAAATTATTGTACCAAAAACAAAAGCCGACTACCTAAAGGCGCAAAGAGAGGAAATGGAGTTCGCTGCCGAGAAGGAGGTCGCGGAAATGTCTGAAAGGATCGCCACTAGAAATCAACGCCTAGGCATCCCGGAAGACACCAATAGAGATGACGGAGACGATCGCCAGGCCACAGACCTCAATAACCAGCTGCTCGACAGCATAAATGTTATTGTCAATGTGGCGGTGAAGTCAAAAAACCTCAAAAGCACCTTCAAGAAAGCACTAAAGGATGCAGCGGAAGCAATAAAAAATACGGGGAAGGTGCTCCTCGAACGAACCGCTTCCGAGGAGAGCAAACGATTGCAGGCTGAAAACAAACGCCTGCAATCGGAAATGGATAGACTTCGAGAGGAAATGGGTCAGCTGCGAAAAGATATGGAAGCGATGAAGGGTTCCCGACCCCATGCTGTTACATCTGCACCCAGAGGTATGCAAATGGAACTGGAGGATCTTCCTTCACGTCCTTCCCTGTCAAGCCACTACGAGTTAGGAACGCCGACTGTCGACAGCGCCCTCGACCAGTTCAGGCAATCTATCATGGTCTCAATTGGAAACATGGTGAATGCCCGGATTGAGAGTCTGGAAGGGCGATTACTTCCGGAAAAACCCGTTCGGCCCCTTCTCCAGAAGGCGAGAGCTCCGAACATTTCTGCCATGCCGGCAGCGATGGCGACAAAAGCCGTGAGAACCACCGTCGCTGCTGAGCCGCAGAACTCGTTATCAAACAACAAGGCGAAGGCGACAAATTATATCAGCAAGGATAACGGAAGTAACCAAAAAAGGTGGGAACGAAGCACGAAACCATCGGCGCCTCAAGCTATGACTGAAGCTTGGACCACAGTGGTGAAAAGAGGTGCCAAGGGACGCAAAAGTGTGATGGAAAAGCAAGCATCAGCAACTGCAACCGCCTCACGGGCGCCAAAGAAGAAAAAGCCTCCGAAACTTCGTGCCCCTAAGACGTCGGTAGTAGTAATAACTCTACAACCCGGTGCGGCAGAGAGAAGAGTAAAATTCTCGGAGGTGCTTACTGCGGCCAAGGGAAATATAAACCTAGCTGACCACGAAATCACTTCCCTTAAAATAAGGCAGGCGGTCACCGGGGCCCGAATACTGGAAGTTCCGGGTGCAGACAGCCGCGAAAGGGCGGACATACTTGCAGAAAAGCTAAGGGGAACCCTGTCCCAGGAGGACGTATTTATCTCCAGGCCAGTTAAAAGTGCTGAAATCCGTCTTACCGGACTGGATGACTCAGTGTTGCCTGGGGATGTAGCAACTGCAGTGTCGCGCGTCGCCGAATGTTCAGTGGACGCAATTAAGACCGGGGAAATCCGGCGATCTCCATCAGGCATGGGCACAATATGGGTGCGTTGTCCGATGGAGGCAGCCAAGAAAGTGACCGATGGTGGCAAGCTGGTCGTGGGCTGGGTCTCGGCCCATGTTAAGCTGTTAGAACATCGGCCCATGCGGTGTTACCGGTGCTTGAAAACTGGGCATGTAAGCAGAAAGTGCACAGAGGAGGTAGACCGCAGCGATCTATGCTACCGCTGCGGTCAGGCAGGCCACAAAGCAGCCAAATGCAGTGCAAAACCGCATTGCCTTATTTGTGCAACTGGGGGAAGGAAAGCCGATCACATAGTCGGAGGGAAGTTTTGTTTTCCCCCATTAGCAAAAAAGGATAAAGGGATTCTCATTCCAGCCGCTGAGCCCATTGCGACCACAAGCAGCCCCACTGCCATTGGGGAGGAGGAGTTAATGGAAATAAACACACAATAGAATGGCCCATCGTCTACTTTTAGTGAATCTGAACCACTCCGCCGGCGCTCAGGATCTTTTACTCCAGAGCTCGGCGGAGTCGGCAATTTATGCGACAGTGGTCACAGAGCCTTATTTTGTTCCTCCGAGGGACAACTGGCTGGGGGACACGGAGGGCACTGTGGCCATATTCTTTTCGGCAGATTCCCCCTCGTTTGCGCCCAGAGCAAAAGGTCGGGGATATGTGGCGGCCCAGTGGGGAGAAGTTATCCTTATCGGACTTTACTTCTCTCCCAATAGGCCCCTCACAGAGTTTGAAATCTTCCTTAATGGGGTTGGGGCGGTCGTTAACCAGTACCGTCCCTTCCCCGTAATAGTCATGGGCGATCTAAACGCAAAATCAAGTGCATGGGGATCACCCGTCACCGACGTGCGTGGCGACGTACTGGAAGAGTGGGCAAATGTGACCAGTCTCTCCATTCTCAACCAGGGATCGATCTACACATGCGTCCGGCAGCGAGGTGGGTGTATAGTGGATCTCACTTTAGCTAGCCCAGCTATTGCGCGCAGAGTTCGGGACTGGAGAGTTCTGACAGAGGTGGAGACGCTATCGGACCACCGTTACATAAGGTTTGACATCTCCGCCTCATCTCAAACTTCGGCCTCTTACCACCCGAATAGGCAGCTCCCTCTATCACCGAGATGGACGCTGCGACATCTAAATAAGGACGCGATGGAAGAAGCCGCCTTGGTCCAAGCATGGACCGCAAATATAGACGGACCTACAAACGTCGAGCGGGAGGCAGCATGGTTTCGACAAGCACTGACCAACATTTGTGATGCCGCCATGCCCCGGGCTAGACCGCAACCTCCGAAGCGCTGTGTGTACTGGTGGTCTCCAGAGATCTCCACACTAAGGCAAGACTGCGTGTCGGCAAGACGCCAGTATACCAGACAACGCCGAAGACGAACCCGCGACACTCTGTTGGAAGGTCTCCTGTATGAAGGCTATCGTGAGGCTAAAAAGTGTCTCCAGCTTGCCATATGCAGTGCTAAGACCCAGGCACGGGAAGAGCTCCTAGAGACTCTAAACCATGATCCGTGGGGGCGCCCCTACCGCTTGGTCAGGGGAAATTTACGTTCCTGGGCGCCTCCAGTTGCTGAGATTCTTCAACCACAATTTCTGGACAGAGTAGTATCTGCTCTATTTCCGGATAGGTCGGAGCATATATCACCACCGATGGCGCCACCATCCATACGTGAAGACGAAAGGGAAGAGGTGCCGGAAGTAACAGATGCCGAGCTTGGCGCGGCCCTGTGTCGACTCCGGGTCAAGACTACGGCACCTGGACCAGACGGGATACCCGGCCGCGCCTGGGTATTGACACTCGCCGTCGAGGAGATGGAGGCCAGACTTAGAAAACTCTTCTACGAATGTTTAAAGTCTGATCTGTTTCCAGCCGAGTGGAAATCCGGCAGACTGGTGCTGCTTAAAAAGGATGGGCGCCCCGCTGAATCGCCTTCTGCATACCGCCCGATCGTACTGCTCGATGAAGTCGGAAAGCTCTTCGAGCGGATCATAGCAGCCCGCCTTGCCGAGCACTTGAGAGAAGTAGGCCCAGATCTGTCAGAACACCAATTCGGGTTCCGAGGTGGCCGCTCTACAATTGATGCGATCCAGCGCGTCAAGGACCTCTCGGATGAGGCGGTCTCTCAGGGCGGGGTCGCATTGGCAGTGTCCTTGGACATCTGCAATGCCTTTAATACCATGCCTTGGAGCTGCATCAAGGAGGCGCTAAAACACCATAAAGTGCCTACCTACCTGAGACAGATAGTCGGGGCCTATCTAAACAACAGGCAAGTTGTATGCATGGGGCGATATGGACCGGTGCGAAGGCAAATGATGTGCGGTGTTCCACAGGGTTCTGTCTTAGGACCGCTCTTGTGGAATATCGGATACGATTGGGTCTTGCGTGGCCCCCTCCTCCGTGGCGTAAGCGTCACATGCTATGCCGATGACACGTTAGTGCTGGCGCGCGGCAATACCCATCGGGAGACTGCCCGTCTTGCCACAGCTGGAGTGGCGCAGGTGGTCCGCCGCATTAGGATTCTGGGGCTCGAGGTGGCCCTTAGCAAGTCAGAGGCTATCTGCTTTCACGGTGCTCGGAATGCGCTGTCTTCGGGTTCTCACATCGTGGTGAGCGGAGCTCGAATCGAGATTGGTTGCGAGTTGAAATATCTCGGGCTTGTTCTCGACAGTCGCTGGAACTTTCGCTCCCACTTTCTGCGATTGATTCCCCGTGTTCTGGGCGCCGCCGCCGCACTTAGCCGGCTGCTTCCCAACCTTGGCGGACCTAATAATAACTGCCGCCGACTGTATCTGGGCGTAGTGAGGCCGATGGCTCTTTATGGGGCACCCATTTGGTCAGACACCCTGACTCAAGGCACCGTCAATCTTTTGCGGAAACCGCAGAGGGTCATGGCGATAAAGGTGGTCCGGGGGTACAATATCCGGCGAGGCGGCGTGCATTCTAGCGGGTTCTCCACCGTGGGACCTCGAGGCGAAAGCTCTAGCGGCATTGCATAGCTGGCGCGCAAGGTTCCGAGATGTTGCTATCCCCCCAAGGGCCATGAAGAGACAGAGAGCTCACCTACGTGAGCTGGTCCTCGAGCAGTGGAAGGAAAGGTTGGCCCAACCGCGTGCCGGCCTTAGAACAGCAGAGGCGGTACGCCCCGTTCTGGAACGATGGGTGAACAGACGGCATGGCACTCTTACCTTTCGGTTGACACAGATGATTTCCGGTCATGGCTGTTTCGGAAAATATCTGTGTCAGATTGCCGGGAGAGAGGTCGATGCCAAGTGCCATCATTGTGGCGGGTGTGACGAGGATGATGCGCAACATACGCTGCCGGATTGCCCCGCTTGGGCGAGTCTGCGCAGCGACCTCGTTGCGGTTATTGGAGGAGACCTCTCGCTGCCGTCCGTGGTTCAGTCCATGGTCGACAGCGACAGCTCATGGCAGGCGGTCCTTTCCTTTTGCGAGGAAGTCATCTCGCGAATGGAATCATCAGAGAGAGACAGGGAGACTGACGCTTCCGCTCCTTCGATACGTCGGAGGAGAACCGGACGCCGCAGAAGGGCTGCAATTGCCCTCCTCCCCCCCTAATGGCGGTCTTGGGCGGCGAGTGCGTGGGCATCCGTCGTCTGTAGTGGTCGCCGAGAAAGATGGAAAGGCGCTCTTCGTGTTCAGAGCGACTTTTCTACCAAGAGTCGGTGAAAGGGGGCAATTAATTAAGCCCCCTTCTTAAAGAGTCGGTGCCCGCAAAAAAGTGGGGTGTGCCAGCGGGGTCGCGGAAGAATGCTAGAGCGTACCCGTGGCCCCGCCATTACAGCGGCCGGAGGAACACCGTGGGGTTTAGTCGGTAGGAGTCCGACATAACCTGGCTGTCGCCCCCGCTTTAGTCGGGTATCCATGAGGATTCCCCACGTAAAAAAAAAAAAAAAAAAAAAAAAAAGGTTCCCCCCCTTGGGACCACCTTGTCGTGGTGGGGGGGCTCTAGCAGGCGGAGGCTGGTCACCTCCGCTGAAGCTAACGGTCCCAAGTGGGGCCCCTCCCGGCACTTCTCTGAGGAGGCGGAGTTGGTTGGGATGGGGCCACAACCCCGGCTGCCGTTCATTCGGTGGCCGAGGAGGAACGGGGCGGGTGGGGACATGGTGCTCGTTCCCCCCGCTCTGTGGGGCCTGGGGCGGCGGATGCGGGGGCATTCGTCGCGTCGAGGGCCACGTGAGAAAAGGCGTCCGTGGTGTTACCGGGCGTCTTTATTCCTGGGGGAGTTGAGAGGGGGGTATATCGAGGGCCCTCCTCCACTCGAGACGGTGCTCGCGCAAGCGGGCTCACGCCGGCGGGGTCGCGGACGAATGCGCAAGCGTACCCGTGGCCCTGCCTTTATGGCGGCCGGAGGAACACCGTGGGGTTTAGTCAGTAAGAGTCTGACACATAACCTGGCTGTCGCCCCCGCGATGGCTGGGTATCCATGAGGATTCCCCACGTAAAAAAAAAAATAAAAAAAAAAAAAAAGGTTAGGTTAGGTTTTTTTTTTTTTTTTTTTTGCGGTAGGAGGAGTAAAACCCTTTATGGGTACCACCGCCCCGAGTTACGGTGGTTATGCCCGACTCCCTCTGGGAAGGTGACCCAGCGGTTTACGTGCAAAACATCTCCCCCTTTCTAAACCCCCTGATATGTAATATTTCAGGGACTTTATTTACTTATATTTTAAAAACACTCGGTATCACTATAACTGTTATTACTATTACTATTTATATATATATAAATATATACAGAGTTCTTACAGAGTTCTATTTTTTATTTTATTTTATTTATTCTATTTATTCATTTTCATTTTACACAAACATTATTCTTTGATACATTATTGTAATATAAATACATAATTCTAGTTACATACACATCATTTAGATTACACTCACATTTTGATTATCACATACAAATTATTTACAGATTTTACATTCAGAGTATGGTATGATCACGGCGTCGCGTTGGAAGAGAACTCCAGGGTCACTGATGGTGTATACTCTTACTGCTACGATAATCCTATACGCCACAGTATATCCCTCTATTTGTTCCGTTCCCTCGCGCGTGCCGTTACACACCGAACAAACTGTAAGAATATATTCCTAGAGATAATCATGGGTATCGTGTCTCCCCGCACCACTATTCCGGTTTCCATTTCGATGTCGTTTCTTTCTCTGCCGTAGACAGGACATTCCATAATTATGTGGAGCGCACTCTCATCCACCTGCGGGTCGCAAAGGCATGCGGGGCTCTGTTTGCACTTAAAGCGGTACAAATATTCAGAAAAGCCCCCGTGACCTGTTATTGCTTGCACTATTAGTGGGTCGAGGCTCAACTTACGAATGAGCGGGAAGGATGAGATCGCGTCGGGGAAAAACACTTTAGTTGTCGAGGCTGTGTCGCCCTCCAGGTAGCGCCGGTTCCACTCGTCAAGCGACTCCAAACGGATTTTTCGCTTGACGAATGAAACTGGGCACCTGTCATAACAAGGCCTTGTTTTTAGTTTAAGTGCCGCCTCCTTCGCGATTCCATCAGCCCTCTCATTTCCCTCCATCCCCGCATGAGCTTTGATCCAATACAGTGAGATAACTTTGTTTCGATCTAAAGCGGATTTGATGTTATGCCTGATGTTAATGGTTAAGGGATGAAGAGAGGTAGAGCCGACAACTGCCTCCAACACGGACATGGAGTCGCTGTAGATGTTCCACGTAGGTGCATCATTGTCCAGCACGTATTCTGTGGCCATCGATAGAGCAAGCAGCTTGGCCTGAAAGACTGTGCAGCATCGGTCCAGCTTAAATTTTCGGGATTTAGTCTCCATGTCGTCCTCCCAAACCGAAAACGCCGCTCCGACCTCACCTTCAATTTTGCTGCCATAAGTATAAATTTTTCTGCTTGCAGTGTCATGCGACGTCTTCCACCTTCGTGTATCCTAATTCCAGACGCTGAGCAGGGTGAGGAAGGTCGTTGTTAGAGACTGGTCTCTCGACTTCTCGGTCCCCTGTTACACGCCGGGTGTACCCCTTCCTTTCTTGATATAACTGCGCTGCCTCGCGTATCCTAATATCCAAAGGAAGCAACCCGGCGAGCATCAGAGCTGAATTCAGAGACACTGTCCTATAGGCTTTTATTATCTTTTGGGCAAAGCCTCTCTGCATTGCATTGAGTGCTTTGCGAACACAAATCTTTGTTGTTGCGGGCCACCATGCGCTGGCAGCATACATAGTTACTGGCTCGATCACAGCGACGTATATAGTCCTAATCACCTCGGAGTTCAGTCCCCATTCGACCTTTGCAGCTCTACTGAGTTGTTTGTATAAATTTATTGCCTTTTTACTGACATTGGCTACGTGTGAATTAAAGGTGAGCTTTTCATCTATTGTAAGGCCGAGTATTTTTATTTCTCGGGACAGTCCAATGTCCACCCCGCCCATGACAAGGCGTGGAGAGTCAAATCTAATCTTATTTGTTATCACCATGGCATGTGTTTTATGCGGTGCAAATCTAAGCTTATTTTTAACTCCCCACCCCCGAACATGCTCGAGAGAGGCATTGGCCCGCCCCTGGATTTCTTGGGCTGTTTCGCCCGAGAAGATCAGCACTATATCGTCGGCGAACGCCTGGCAGTAATCGCCTCTTTTATCCGATTCTTTCAATAGGGGGTCCAGCATGATATTCCAAAATGTTGGACCCCCTATTGATCCCTGCACACAGCCTTGTGTTGTCGTTCGGACACATTCAGCCCCCGCATATCTGACCCTCACTGTTCTTCCGATTAGGTAGTCATCGACGAGCCTCCGGAGATTTACTGGGCATTCGGTTTCGGCCAGTCTATATTTTATTGCGGGCCACCAAGCGCTGTCGAATGCTCTCTCTATGTCAAGCGAAACAAGGACTACTAGTTTCCGGTTTTTCACGTGGTTCCTGATGTGCTGCATCATGTCATAGAGGGAGTCCTCGGTGCTTTTTTGGGGCATAAAACCGTATTGCCGGGGACTCATGTTTGGCAGGGTGTGCCAGTTGATCCTGCGCACCAGCATCTTCTCAAGAATTTTGCCAAATATAGACAACAGCCCTATAGGTCTATATGATTTAGGGTTTGTATAACTTTCCTTTGCTGGCTTTCTTAGTACGATGACTATAGCTTCTTTCCATATGGTGGGGAAGCAGGAAAGTTGCAGGCACTTGTTATAGAGTTGCAAAAAGACATCAATACACAAGTCGATGGCCGCCGAGCAAATGTCCGCAGTGAACCCGTCCGGTCCCGGTGCCTTTTTTGGATTGAAACTGATAGTCGCAGATTTGAGCTCTTCCAATGTGAATGGAGGGTCGAATGATTCATCATTCAATTTTTTGTTTATTATTATCGCGGCCATTCTGACTCTGACGTGGTCTGCGCTATCTTTCTCAATCTCGTCACGCGGATAAAATGTCTCAGCGAGCATTTTGGCTGATTCATTGGGACTTAGAGTTTTGTTATCCTTTATCAGCGGGATATCTTCTTCTCTACCCGTAGTGCGACTGATCACCCTATATATCCCGTCCCATACACTCTCTTTGTCCTGTTTTTCACAGAATTTTTTCCATCCGGAGGTCTGAGCCAACCTTATCTCTTTCTGATACGTCTTCTTTGCTTGGAGGTATTGGTCTACGACCCATGCCCGACGCACAGGTGCTGCGCATGATATACGGCGCTTTTTCGCGAGGACTTCTTTTTTCCGTATCGTCTCCGTCTACTCTCCAATTTGCAATGCGTCCGAGTATGTCCGCAAAGCAAGCTGTTATGTCTACACAGCTGGTGTAGCGTTTGCCTCCTCTTGCTGTATCAAAGGTGGGCTCAGATCCCCGGTTAAGTATGTGGAGGTCTAATTCCACTAAAGTTCCTGCCATGATATCTCCTCTACTATCATTTTTCCTGCTTCCCCACCATATGTTCCAGGCGTTAACATCCCCGCCTATCAATATATCCGTCGTCCCGAGGTTAGGTTAGGTTAGGTTAGGTTAGGTTATGAACCGGGGCCCCGTGCCCCGGTTAATAATTGAGATTATTAAGGCCCCGTGCATAGCGCGAGTGGCCTTCACAAAGGGATTAAACTTCAGAAGAGGAAGCGGAGATGAAGGCACCATGCGAAAGCACGCCACCACTAAGGGGCCCACCCATCAACGAGGGATGGACTGGGGCAATTTATGTGGCGAAGGTGAAAAGAGCCAACAATCAGGCAACTCATTTGGCTGGGAGCAGCGAAAAAGGCATGGAACTTCTGAAGTCAAGACGGAGGCCGGCAGCGTCTGTACCCAGATTGGGCGGCTTGCCGGTCGGTGTCAGCGTCTGTCCCATATTGGGCGGCTGACACGTAGACGGGCGATGGTAACATCAACCTGAGGAAAAAATTGAGGGGCTTGGCAGCGGCTGTTTCCAGATTGGGCGGCTTGCTGGGCGGTGTCAGCGTCTGACCCATACTGGGCGGCTGGCACAAAACGACGGATAAATGCGTAGGAGTTGCCTGGCAGCGTCTGTTCCCAGATTGGGCGGCTCGCCGGGCGGTGCCAGCGTCTGACCCAGATTGGGCGGCTGGCACACAAGACGAGGTGGCGAAAGCCATCTTATTATGAGGGAGGCCTGACGGCCACAGCGACGGATGCCCGGCAGCCTCTTTACCCAGATTGGGTGGCTTGCTGGGCAAAATTGAAGGAACACCAACGAGAGAGGTAAGAGCCCTTGCACCACGCATGGACCCAATACCGAGACATCGGGCCGCTACGAATTAAGGCCCATCAGAGAGAATGGGTAGTGAACATCACCCACTACCCTAGAGGAACAACTAGCAACCAATAGAGGAAATAGACTAAGGGGGCATCGTGGTAGAGTGTCTTTGACGAACCCATGGCCCCCATCAACAACTAGTCAAGACGGAAAATTCCCGGAGTGTGTTTAGTGGGTATGCCCCTCCCTCCCTCCCCTTAGCGAGGCGACGGAGAGGGGAGAGTCCCACATAACCCCTGCTAGGGGGGTATGCGTAATGCATTCACACTCCGTCAACAAAAAAAAAAAAAAAAAAAAAGGTTAGGTTAGGTTAGGTTCAGCGTCAGCCCCCCCATGGGGCCACCTTGTCGTGGTGGGGGGGCTCTAGTAAGCGGAGGCTGCTCACCTCCGCTGAAGCTAACGGTCCCAAGTGGGGCCCCTCCCGACACTTCTCTGTGGAGGCGGAGTTGGTTGGGATGGGGCCACAACCCCGGCCGCCGTTCATTCGGTGGCCGAGGAGGAACGGGGCGGCGGGGGACATGGTGCTCGTTCCCCCCGCCCTGTGGGGCCTGGGGCGGCGGATGCGGGGGCATTCGTCGCGTCGAGGGCCACGTGAGGAAAGGCGTCCGTGGTGTTACCGGGCGTCTTTATTCCTGGGGGAGTTGAGAGGGGGGTATATCGAGGGCCCTCCTCCACTCGAGACGGTGCTCGCGCAAGCGGGCTCACGCCGGCGGGGTCGCGGACGAATGCGCAAGCGTACCCGTGGCCCTGCCTTTATGGCGGCCGGAGGAACACCGTGGGGTTTAGTCAGTAAGAGTCTGACATAACCTGGCTGTCGCCCCCGCGATGGCTGGGTATCCATGAGGATTCCCCACGTAAAAAAAAAAAAAAAAAAAAAAAAAAAAAAAAAAAAGGTTCAGCGTCAGCGTCCCCCCCATGGGGCCACCTTGTCGTGGTGGGGGGGCTCTAGTAGGCGGAGGCTGGTCACCTCCGCTGAAGCTAACGGTCCCAGGAGGTGTCGGCAGCGTCTGTCTCGGAGCGAGCGGCTGCCGAAAATACTCGAGCGTCTGTCCCATAGTGGGCGGCTGGCGTAGGGGAAGAAAATCTAGGCAGCGTCTGTCTCGGAGCGAGCGGCTGCCTAGTCAGCGTCTGTCCCATATTGGGCGGCTGTTTGTGTTGCGGCGGAGATCGCTCCGCTTTCTGGAGCGACTCTGAGCCGCTGCGGGGATCCGCCCGGCCCTCGCGGGTAAGGCGGGTTTTCGCGAGAGGGGCCCCTCCCGGCACTACTCTTTGGGTCGGAGTTGGCTGGTGATGGGGCCATACCCCGGCCGCCGTTCATTCGGTGGCCTAGAAGGAACGGGGCGGCGGGGGACATGGTGCTCGTTCCCCCCGCCCTGTGGGGCCTGGGGCGGCGGATGCGGGGGCATTCGTCGCGTCGAGGGCCACGTGAGGAAAGGCGTCCGTGGTGTTACCGGGCGTCTTTATTCCTGGGGGAGTTGAGAGGGGGGTATATCGAGGGCCCTCCTCCACTCGAGACGGTGCCCGCGCAAGCGGGCTCACGCCGGCGGGGTCGCGGACGAATGCGTAAGCGTACCCGTGGCCCTGCCATTATGGCGGCCGGAGGAACACCGTGGGGTTTAGTCAGTAAGAGTCTGACATAACCTGGCTGTCGCCCCCGCGATGGCTGGGTATCCATGAGGATTCCCCACGTAAAAAAAAAAAAAAAAAAAAAAAAAAAAAAAAAAAAAGGTTCAGCGTCAGCGTAGGGTTTAGTCAGTAAGAGTCTGACATAACCTGGCTGTCACCCCCGCGATGGCTGGGTATCCATGAGGATTCCCCACGTAAAAAAAAAAAAAAAAAAAAAAAAGGTTCAGCGTCTGACCCATAGTGGGCGGCTGGCGTAGGGGAGGAAAATCTAGGCAGCGTCTGTCTCGGAACGAGCGGCTGCCTAGTCAGCGTCTGTCCCATATTGGGCGGCTGTTTGTGTTGCGGCGGAGATCGCTCCGCTTTCTGGAGCGACTCTGAGCCGCTGCGGGGATCCGCCCGGCCCTCGTGGGTAAGGCGGGTGTTCGCGAGAGGGGCCCTCCCGGCACTACTCTTTGGGTCGGAGTTGGCTGGTGATGGGGCCATACCCCGGCCGCCGTTCATTCGGTGGCCGAGAAGGAACGGGGCGGCGGGGGACATGGTGCTCGTTCCCCCCGCCCTGTTGGGCCTGGGGCGGCGGATGCGGGGGCATTCGTCGCGTCGAGGGCCATGTGAGGAAAGGCGTCCGTGGTGTTACCGGGCGTCTTTATTCCTGGGGGAGTTGAGAGGGGGGTATATCGAGGGCCCTCCTCCACTCGAGACGGTGCCCGCGCAAGCGGGCTCACGCCGGCGGGGTCGCGGACGAATGCGCAAGCGTACCCGTGGCCCTGCCTTTATGGCGGCCGGAGGAACACCGTGGGGTTTAGTCAGTAAGAGTCTGACATAACCTGGCTGTCGCCCCCGCGATGGCTGGGTATCCATGAGGATTCCCCATGAAAAAAAAAAAAAAAAAAAAAAAGGTTAGGTTCCCCCCCATGGGGCCACCTTGTCGTGGTGGGGGGGCTCTAGTAAGCGGTGGCTGGTCACCACCGCCGAAGCTAACGGTCCCAAGAGGGGCCCCTCCCGGCACTTCTCTGTGGAGGCGGAGTTGGCTGGGATGGAGCCACAACCCCGGCCGCCGTTCATTCGGTGGCCGAGGAGGAACGGGGCGGCGGGGGACATGGTGCTCGTTCCCCCCGTCCTGTGGGGCCTGGGGCGGCGGATGCGGGGGCATTCGTCGCGTCGAGGGCCACGTGAGGAAAGGCGTCCGTGGTGTTACCGGGCGTCTTTATTCCTGGTGGAGTTGAGAGGGGGGTATAACGGGGCCCTCTTCCACTCGAGACGGTGCTCGCAAAAAAACAAAAAAAAAAAAAAAAGGTTAGGTTAGGTTAGGTTAGGTTAGGTTAGGTCCCCCCCATGGGGCCACCTTGTCGTGGTGGGGGGGCTTTAGTAGGCGGAGGCTGGTCACCTCCGCTGAAGCTAACGGTCCCAAGTGGGGCCCCTCCCGGCACTTCTCTGTGGAGACGGAGTTGGCTGGGGATGGGGCCACAACCCCGGCCGCCGTTCATTCGGTGGCCGAGGAGGAACGGGGCGGCGGGGGACATGGTGCTCGTTCCCCCCGCCCTGTGGGGCCTGGGGCGGCGGATGCGGGGGCATTCGTCGCGTCGAGGGCCACGTGAGGAAAGGCGTCCGTGGTGTTACCGGGCGTCTTTATTCCTGGGGGAGTTGAGAGGGGGGTATATCGAGGGCCCTCCTCCACACGAGACGGTGCTCGCGCAAGCGGGCTCACGCCGGCGGGGTCGCGGACGAATGCGCAAGCGTACCCGTGGCCCTGCCTTTATGGCGGCCGGAGGAACACCGTGGGGTTTAGTCAGTAAGAGTCTGACATAACCTGGCTGTCGCCCCCGCGATGGCTGGGTATCCATGAGGATTCCCCACGTAAAAAAAAAAAAAAAAAAAAAAAAGGTTAGGTTAGGTTTTTTTTTTTTTTTTTTTTTTAGAGGTTGCGGGAAATCTCAACAGACTAACCCGCACTGGAATCTATGCATCAGCTGTCCGAGTCATAGTTTCCAGTGCGGAGTGTGGGACTTCAACCCACTAAAACCCGCAACCCCTTTTCCCTGTTGCCTCTAACATAATTAGAGATCTTTTTTACATTATGTTTCTATTTTTCTACTATTTCTCTTACTAACATTTTTTACAAGATTTATATTTTTCTATTTAACACATAATAGAATTATTGAGATACCCCATATACAATTAACATACAATTTAGATAAGATTATTATTATTAATATATTACATTTCCGGAATTATTATGATTTAAATTACAATTTCAAATACAGTTACAATTACAACTACAGTTACAATCACAATTACAACTACATTTACAATTTTTACATTAATTATATAGGACATATGGCGCCCTTATCCCTGACTATAAAAGTATAGTCACAGGCAAGTGCGCCATTGGTACAAAAACGGTAACACACACAATGAATAACTATATTAATCAAAACAGATTGCATAGTGGGCCTCAAACTTATTTATTTATTTCCTTTGACTACACTGTTTATTATATATTTGCAAAATTTTAAAAACATACTTCTTTTTTCATTATCCTTCAAAATGTCCTGAATAGTCGTGATGTCTATTTCTGTGTCCATTTCCATCTCTGCCTCGAAGCGCTCTCTACCATAAACGGGACAATCTATTATCAGATGCAGTACGTTTTCGACAGCTTCTGGTTCGCAGATACATGCTGGGCTCCCCTTGCACCCGAACCGGTTTAGGTATTCGGAGAACCCACCATGTCCCGTCATCAACTGCACCAGTATGGGGTCGAGGGGGATCTTTTTTATTAGGTGGTAGGCCTCTATTACATTTGGTAAGAACGCTTTTGTGGTGGAGGCCGTAGTACCATCTTGGTAGCGCCGGTTCCACTCGTCAAGCGAGTCCTTTCGGATCTGTCGCTTGGCGAAGGAGACCGGGCAGCTATCGTAGACTGCTTTTGTCTTGCTGGTTAAGGCTGCGTCCTTGGCCAGCTGATCTGCCCTCTCATTACCCTGCAAGCCTGCGTGGGCCTTTATCCAGAATAAGTCTATTCTTCTTCCTTGCAACCTAGCCTTTTTGATGTTTTCCCTTATCTTGACAGCCAAGGGATGTAGAGACAGGCCTCTAGTCACTGTCTCTAAGGCAGACCTGGAGTCACTATATATGTTGCAGCTTTCCGATGATCCTTCGAGGGCCCGCTGTGAGGCTTCTGATAGGGCTAGCAATTCCGCCTGGTAGATGGTGCAGCAATGATCCAACTTAAATTTTTGGGTTTTGGTTTCCACTTCATCATCCCATATGGATAATGCCGCGCCAACCTTACCCTCAATTTTACTTCCGTCAGTGAAGATCTTTTTACTGACGTTTACGTGTTGGTTCATTGCTTCACCGTCCCCCACGCATATGAATTCCAGTCCTATCTGCTCTGCGGGGTGTGGCGTGTCTATGAAGTTTACTGGTCTCTCTATCTCCCGGTCTCCTAACACTCGCCGGGATCCCCCATATTTTGTCTCATAAAGGTAGGCTGCTTCCCTAACCCTTATGTCCAAAGGAAGTAACCCGGCGAGTACCAGGGCCGAGTTCAGTGAGACCGTCTTATAGGCCTTAATTATTTTTTGTGCAAAACCCCGTTGTACCACGTTCAGCTGTTTTTGGACTCCAAGTTTTTCGGTTGCCGGCGCCCACGCGCTCGCAGCGTACATGATGATTGGCTCGATAACCGCCGTATACATTGTCCTGATTATCTCGGGTTCCAGTCCCCATGTCACTTTAGCCGCTCTGCCTAGTTGTTTGTATATATTGAGGGCTTTGCGACATACGTTGGCTACGTGTTGACCGAAGGTTAGCTTTTGGTCGACTGTAAGGCCCAAAATTTTAATTTCCTTAGACAGCTCAACGCCTACCCCGCCCATGCTTAGGAGTGGGGAGTCATATTTGATTTTGTTCGTAATAATCATAGCTTTAGTTTTATGCGGTGCAAATTTTAGCTTATTTTTGACTCCCCAACTCCGGACATGCTCAAGGGAGGCGTTGGCCCGTCTCTGGACGTCTGCAGCCGTCTCTCCCGAGAAAATCAGGACAATGTCATCGGCGAAAGCTTGACACTGGTCGCCTCTCTCTTCCAGCTCCTTCAATAGGGTCCAGCAGAATGTTCCAAAAAGTTGGACCCCCTATTGAGCCTTGCACACATCCTTTCGTAGTCCGTCTGGCCCACTCCGCTCCAGCGTATCTAATCCTTACTCCCCTATCGGATAGGTAGCTGTCCACTAGTCGTCTAAGATTTTTTGGACACGGTGTTTCAGCTAACCTATATCTAATAGCAGGCCACCATGCGTTATCGAATGCTCCCTCTATGTCAAGTGATATAAGTGTGATTAGTTTTTTAGCTTTGAGCTCCGACTTGATGAACTTCATCATTGAATAGAGGGAGCCTTCGGTACTTCGCTGCGGCATGAAGCCAAATTGTCGACTGCTCATGTTCGGCAGGGTGTGCCATCTTATCCGTCCCACCAGCACTTTTTCAAATATTTTCCCCAGTACTGGTAGGAGGCCAATTGGTCTGTAAGATTTGGGATGCGTGTAGTTATCCTTTCCGGGCTTTCTCAGCACCACCACAACCGCCTCCTTCCACGCATTAGGAAAATGGCTCAACTCCAGGCATTTATTTATTAGTTGTAGAAAGAGTTGTGGGTCGTGATCTATGGCGTTTTTGCATATATCGGCTGTTAATCCGTCTGCTCCTGGGGCCTTTTTGTGACTAAAACTGTACACCGCGGTTTTTAGCTCTTCGAGTGTAAACGGTGGGTCATGGTGTTCATCATGACTCCACTCGTTTACTTGATTCGCTATTTTTCTGATACGTTGGTGTTCTAGGTTGTCATTTTCTTCCAGGTCTTCCGGGTAGAATGTCTCGGCGAGCAATTGTGCGGATTCAGTTTGGTCTAATGCTCTGCCCTCCTTGGTCAAGGGCAGGTCCTCGTGCCTTTTTGAAGTTCTTCCTATGACCCGATATATACCTTCCCACATTCCTTCCCCATCCTGCCTTCCACAAAACTCTTTCCAGCTCTCGATCTTTGCTTTTTTCGCGTTTTGTTCATATGTTTCTTTTGCTTTCAGGTACTCTTCTACAACTTTTTGTCTGCGGATCGGCGCTGCGCATCGAATTCTTCGCTTTTTGGTAAGTGTTTCTTTTTTCAGGTTTGCGAGACTTTCTGACCACCACGGTATGTTAATTTTATTGTTTATTTTCTTCTTTGGAATAGTGTCATTACATGTTTTTATGATTGTGTTAATATATGTATTGATTTTATTTTCTAGTTCTTCCCTATTATTAATTTTTTTAATTTCTATTTTATCTATTTTATTTACTTCCAGCAATTCGGTCAGTTTCTCACGAAACTGACTCCAATTGGCTTTTCTACTATTATATATTCTAGTTGTACGTTCTATATTTATACCTTTTGCCCTTGTTATTCTAATTTTAAATGTTATTGTGTTGTGGTCAGAGCTTGTTACACCATCTTCCACTTTCCATTCTTCTACTAGATTCAGTAAATCAGGTGAGCAGGCGATTATATCCACGTGACTGGAGTAAACCCTCCCCCCCCTCACTACATAGAAAGTTGGGGTGTCTCCCTCGTTTAGGACCTCCACGCCCATCTCTCCCAAGGTGCCCGCTAATTCGTTTCCCCTGGTTTCCACTTTTGTGCTGCCCCACCAAGTGCTTTTTGCGTTACCGTCTCCTCCCAAGAGCAGGTTACCCGGTCCATACTTCGTCGATATTCTGCGTAGCTGCTTCAAGTAGGGCTCTATAGGTGTGTTCGGTTCGAAGTAGAAGGACACAGCGGTGATCTCCCAGGCTGTTGTCCTGATTTTTACTACTACGATGTTGGGTGTAGTGTAATCAGGACATAAGGCGACGTCCAGGTCGTTATCGAAAACAGCGATCGCTGCTTTCACTATTTCATCGCCTCGATTTGTGCATTGGAAGATTTTAACTCCTCTGTACTCTCTCATTCTACCTATGGCGCCAACATATGGTTCCTGGATCAATGCGAATGCCATTTTCTTTTCACCTGCCTCTAGCATAAGTTCTTGTGTAGCGAGGTCTTTTCTCTGTAAGTTTGCTTGAGCAACGAAGTAGGGTTTTTTAGTGGGTGAATTCACATTGACTCCCGGGACCACTTTAGCAATACGCTGTAGTAGCTCTCGCTAGTGCATCCCATTTCCTGCGAATTGGGCAGACTGTGCTAAATGCGTTGTGTTTTGTTGACTCCATTTTCGCATTGCTGCAGTTGCAGCAGGAGGGGTTTTCACCAGCGAGGCTTGCAGCGCAGTCCGCCTTCATGTGAGGACCCCCGCAGTGACTACATTTTTCCAGCGTCTCCGTGCAAAAGCGTCGGCTATGCCCGTAGCCAAGGCACATCGAGCATTGGATCAGTGGGGTCTGATCTGCGACCTTTATTCTCTGTAGGTCTATGTGTATGGAGATGTCCGCGGTCATCCGTTACCATATCTGGGGGGAAACCCGCATGACAATATGACTCATGAGCGGATTTCTGGTTTTCTTCCTGTATCGTATTTCCATTCTTATTTCTGTACTTTCTAGATCTTTAAAAATTTTACCGTTTTGGTTTTTAAGGGCTTTTATAATGTCTTCATCGCTATTATATTGCAGCACATCTTTTAGAATTACTAGCGGGTCTTTGTTTTTTATTTCTTCGATCTTTAATGTTTCTGCTGTCTTCTCTAATTTACTCTTTATTTTTCCCACCTCTTCTTTTGTTCTACACCCGATTATCACTTTCCTGTCTTTTGCTTTTCTGATCCTATCTTTTTTAACACCTTCCTCCTTTGCGTCCACTGCAGCTCTAATCCTTTCATAAACTTGGTCTCCTGTCTCATTTTCATCTTTTGACGTTATTGCAATTGAGTGCATGGTCGGGTTTGGCTGCTCTTTGAGATTTCCCGCCGTCACCCTCGCATAGGTTCTCTCTTCACTTTGTATTTCTTGCTGCTTATTTAACAGGACTTTCAGGCTTTCCATCTCTTTCCTATTTTCCCTAAGCAGTTCTCCATGTTCTTCCATTTTCTTTATTAATTCTTTCTCTTGTATCATTCTTCCTGTATCATCAGTCTTTAATTGTTCCTCGGTTCTTTTTACATTTATCGGTATTCCTTCTCCACTATTCTGTTTTCCTTGTTCATCTACTATTTTTTGTAGAGAGGCTTTTTCCTCTTCCGCGTCTTTCACTAGTCTATACAGCCTTTCCACTGCCGCTATGGCATCTTCCTTTATCTTCTTTGCTATATTGTTGCTGCTATTTATACGATTCTTTGCCTTCATAAGGAGTGCTTTAGCCTCTGAAGTGCGGCTTTTGTATTTTGCTTCTGTTTTCGCTATTGGAGATTCGTCGTTCACATCGATCATTGTCTGTGTGCTAGTCTTATTTTCTCCATTTATTTCTTTTAGAGGCTTTATTCGTGCCTCTATTTCGCCGATACTACGCCGGACTGGTCTTATCAATAAAGTCGATTCATGCGAGGGGCCTGCCCTCTCAGTCGGGGACTCTGTAGCCTCTCTTTGAGAGGTTGTCTTTTTCTCCAGCTCGGAGTTTGGTTTCTTTACTGGTGTCCGATGTCCAAACATTTTTTAGGTAGTGGTTTTTGTTCGTTCCAGCAAAAATGGGACGAGTACAAATTTTCTAACGACTAGACTAACTTAAAGCTAAAATTGATGTCAATAGACTGTTCAATTTATAAGACAAACACTAATAAAATATTGAATCTAATTACTAATTAATAATAATAAGAGGTTACGTCTATGTACAAGTTGGTCTCTACCTATCTAGACGCTTGTCGCGGTTTCTCTCATTGGGAAGAGTATGGTGTCAAGCGCTGTCTTAAGAACAGAGATGTCAGGCACCGGTCGACCATTAATTCAAGTAATTTAACGACATTAAGGACATTCGCTAATTAATTTTGCTAATTGTACAGTGATTGAGATAATAGTTACAACAATATACAACAATAAACAAAATTTGTTCACATTAAATTAGGGAAAAATCAAGTCAATTTTACAATAATACGATTAATAAGATAAAATAATTAAAAATAATTAAAACAAACAGTATGAATTAATAATGTGGCTTAGTTATTAACACATATAAAGTCAACAATAGTAGTAAAAGTGACAGTTGGTGTGGGTATACAAAAAACCCGGTCAAAATCAGGTCAAAATTACGAGTATCGTCTATTTAAAGATTTTTGTCTCTACATAGAGAATCGACGACTGTCACCTTAAAGGTCTCCGGCTGCGTTACTGTTCAACGAGAACCTCGTCCCGATCGGACACCCTGTGCGGAGATACAGCGATTCAAAAATTTTCAATATGGCGGACGAACTGTCATACTGCCACTTCGAGACACTGTATCTCCGGTAATTTAGGTCGCAGAGAGGTGCGGATTTCAAGGTTATCGATGCCGTCCCACGGCTGACCTTTTGGCTGCAAAAATAGGCACAGGAAAAATTTTCTCTACCTAGAAGATTTTTTGCGGCAGCTCTACAGAGGGGGTGTCGCCTAAGCCGGCACCGAAAACCACGTGTCAATCGGTCCACCCAGTCGGAATCTACAGGCGATTTTGTATTTTCAAGATGGCTGCCAATATGGCGGCCTTGTGGTGTAACTTTGGAACCGCTCGTCCGATTCCAGCCGAGTTTGGGCTCGGTTTTTAGAGTTTTTTGAGCTCTGTCTATTGCGACCATTACCTACTTCGGGTACCCGTTCCCCGATTTAATATCAGCCAAAAACATAAAAAAATTAACAAATTTTTATTTTATATAGTCAAAACGGGCAAAAATTTTTTAAAATGGTTTTTAATATGATTTACGATGGCCTCTTCTATTTTTCCTTAATTATTTCACCGCTCTGGGAGTGGTTATTAAGGTACCACGTGGCGACAAAATAACTTAAAAAATATTTTTCTCCTAAACGGCTGGGTAAAATTTTTTAAAAAATTTTATGGTTGTACAGGTAATTAAGATCTATATTGTGAGTACAAAAAATACATATGTTATCGATCGTTTTTAAGATTAATAAATTTTTAAAGATGTGACATTTATATTAAATATCATAACTTAGCCTAAACTTATCTTATTGGTATTCTGAAGATGGGGTCCGGCTCGCCTCGACGTCCCGCTTCCGATCCCGTTGTCTGAATTAGAGGGGCGTCGCTGGATCACCGACCTCGTGGCCACGTGGTTTTTGCTTTTTTCGTTATTTCTCTGCGCGCTTGCACGGCAAAAATTTGGAAGTGTCCTCTGCGTGTAGAGAAAAACGGTGCCCACGTTTTAGTGTATAAAAAACACCATGTCACCGCGATGAATCGCGAGTAATTATTAATTAAAGTTTAAAAATTTGTGCTTTTTCACTTTTTAACTTATAATTTTAAAAATATTTATTTCACATAAAAACAAATAGCATAGGCAGGTGCGCCTCACTTTTCCCCGTATTTTGGTGTATAGCACTGTGATTTACGCTCACTTTTTTCACAACTTTTGATTTTTCGCGGTTTATTCGAGCGCGGAGCGACCTTTTTAAACTTTCTGCGTGTGCAACCGCTAGGACTGCTTGCGCGTGACTGGGTTAGGTTAGGTTAGGTTAGGTTAGGTTAGGTTAGGTTAGGTTAGGTTAGGTTAGGTTAGGTTAGGTTAGGTTCCCCCCCAAGGGACCACCTTGACGTGGTGGGGGGGGGGGCTTACGGTGGGTGCTTTGCACCCACTTAACAAACGGTCCCAAGAGGTATCGGCAGCGTCTGTCTCGGAGCGAGCGGCTGCCGGTTACGTCAGCGTCTGACCCACAGTGGGCGGCTGATGTCATGAAGTGAGTTTCGGGTCTCATCCGATGTGATTAAAATCCGTAAACCCAGGTAGCGTCTGCCTCGTAGCGAGCGGCTATCTGGTCAGCGTCTGACCCATATTGGGCGGCTGTCTTACAGCGCGTCCCCGAAATAGGGAGTCCTTCCGGAAATCTATGTCACGCAGATTTCCGGATAGAATGGGGAAAAAAAAATATATATATATATACATATTTACCCGGCGCGCACAACAGCAGCGTGATATCTGTCCTTTGCGGGACAGATAAACTGCAATTACATCCCCGCCCTCTGCTCATCAGAGAGTGTTTCGGATGTAATATGAATGTGTCGAAAAGTGTCGATTTCCTTGACGTCGATTTTATGAGTAAGGCTGGAGAGCCTATAAACACTCCTGAGGGCAGGGAGCAGTGCCCTCAGTACTGGGTTGGGGCCGGAGGACCTGGGCGTACATGAAGGGCCCAACACCAGGTATCGGTCGGCGGGATGGAAATGAGCTGTTGCATCGCACCAGCTCATTACTGTGAAAGGGCAACATCCCGGCGGGCGTACTGCCAATAAGAAGGAATACGGAGTTAAAAAAAATAACAATGGCAGCAATGAAAAAGAATATAAATAACCAGGAGGGTCCCTCCGAGCTTCGCGCCGGAGGGGAATCCCTCTGTGTTGCGACTTCAGCCACTACTGCATCAGTAGAGACGGAAGCCGCAACATGCAGCCACTTATCTGGTACGGCTGATTCCTTGCTCAACATTACCACGACCCAGGCTACGAAAAAGGTACCGAAAATCATATTGACAAGGATTGATGATTATAGACAGGCAACCACGAACACAGGCGAGATAAATATGGATACCGATATTCAACACCATACAGGGGAAGAGAATACAAAAGCCCAGGAGGGGGAGTCTGAAGCGGATACTCTGGAGGAGCCCCTCGCAAGGCGGACGCGTTCCGCTACGAAAGGCTTGGTGGGTCAACTCTGGGCACAGCGCAAGCGCACGGTTGAGGATCGCGGCGAATCCAGCGACGAAAGCACTGCAAGGAGCAGAAGCTGCGGTTCCAAGCGTGGACGGGGTTCCCCAACAACAAGGCGGGCACCCGCCAAGGCGGCGCAGCCAAGACGGGAAGAGTTTTTATTGCTCAACCCGGAAGAGCAGCCTGAGCCGGACAGCGGGAGGAGCGGGCTAGAGGGAGATTCTTCGTCTGAAGACGAAAGAACTTCCGATACCCTGCTCAAAGAGGCCACGGAGGCAGCCGAGGCGGTCAGATCAATCGCCATTAAGTCCAGCAACATTAAGGGTGACCTGCGAAGGGACCTTAAGGTAGCTGCGACTTCATTCAAGAAGATCGCCAAGCTGCTTAGCCGGCGTACCTCCTCGGAGGAGGTGAGGAAGGTGAAGGCGGAGAATGACCGCTTGCGTCGGGAGGTGGACGAACTCCGCAAGGAGTTCGCCACAATCCGACAAGAGGTGCAGGGGGAAAACCGCCAAAGCACCCCGCCTTTATCACGGCCCACCATCTCGCCGACCGAATCCCCGATGGAGGACTTCCATCGGGCTATAATGATCTCGGTTGGCACGATGCTGAACGCCAGACTGGAAAGTTTGGAGGAGCGCCTTCTCCCGGCTAAGATAATAAGGCCTCCACTGGGCGTTAAGGCGCCTGCCGCGTCCGCCGTGACTCTTGCCGCCGGCAAAGCAAGCGCACCGCTACCTTCTTCTTCTCTCCAAACTCCGGGGAAGAAGAAGAGGAAAGGCGAAGCTACCCCATCGGCCGCTCCCCACCCACTTTCACTTGCACCGGTGACCATGGATGCTCCTTGGTCAACGGTAGTCCGGCGGGGAAAAAAGAAAAAAACGATCGCGGAGAAGAGTGCGGGCGGTCCCGCACCGATCATTACTCCGCCCAAGAAGGGGGCCAAAAAGGCCCGCCGGAAGAGGGTCCGCCCTCCGCGATCTTCGGCTGTGGTACTGACTCTACAGCCGGAGGCTGAAAAGGGTGGATTAACATATGGCCAGGTGTTGACTGAGGCGAAGAGGTCAATTGACCTTAAGAGCCTCGGTATACCTGGCCTAAAATTCAGGCAGGCAGCTACGGGGGCCCGCATCTTAGAGGTCCCCGGAGTCGCGAGCGGCGAGCAAGCCGACGCGCTTGCGGAGAAACTGCGGGAGATCTTCCCGTGCGAGCGCGTCCGGGTCAATCGACCGACCAAATGCGTTGACCTGCGGATCGGGGGCCTTGATGACTCGGCCTCCGCAAGCGAACTTGCCGCCGCTATCTCCGCCGCTGGGGGCTGTCCTGAGGCGTTAGTCAGAGTCGGCATGATTCGTGCGGATGCTTCGGGCTCCGGTACGGTCCGGGTCAGCTGCCCCGTTGTGGCGGCAAACAAGATATCGGCTGCCGGCCGTGTACTTGTAGGGTGGACCTCGGCGAAGGTGACCTCGCTCGAGGCCCGCCCAATGAGGTGCTACCGGTGCCTCGAGGTGGGGCACACCGGTGTACGGTGCACTTCGTTAGTGGACCGCAGCGGCGAGTGCTTCCGCTGCGGTCTAACGGGGCACAAGGCTGCCACCTGCTCCGCATCTCCACGATGCAACCTCTGTGCAGCGGAGGGCAAAAAGGCGGACCACAGAGTAGGTGCAAACACCTGTGCCCACTCTAAAAGGAGACCACGGAGGAACAATAAACCGGCAGCTGCGGCGCACTCCGCACCTACCGGGAGCCAAGAGGAGGCTATGGTAACTGGCGCAGAGTAATGGCTAGTTACCGTCTCCTCCAGACGAATCTTAACCACTGCGCCGGAGCTCAGGACCTTCTGTCCCAGAGCCTGGCGCAGTGGCTGATAGATTTAGCGGTTGTTGCCGAGCCCTATTATGTCCCACCCAATCACGATAAATGGGTGAGAGACAGCGAGGGCTTGGTGGCACCGGTATACCTTGATATCACCGGGTGCCTCCTTATCTAAGGCGACTGGTCGGGTCCTACCTGAGCGATAGGCACGTGTCCTATCCAGGGCGATACGAAGTAGAAAGAAGGGAGATGTCGTGCGGTGTACCACAGGGGTCGGTTCTAGGGCCCCTTCTGTGGAACATCGGCTACGACTGGGTTCTGCGGGGCGCTCTTTCTCCGGGCCTAAGCGTGTCGTGTTATGCGGATGATACGTTAGTTTTGGCCCGGGAAGACACCTACGAGGTGGCAGCCCGTCTTGCCACTGCAGGCGTGGCAACCGTTATCGGCAGGATAAGGATGCTGGGATTGGAGGTGGCGCTCAACAAAACTGAGGCTCTTTGCTTTCACGGGCCCAGAAGAGCGCCACCTGCAAACTCATCAATTCCAGTGGAGGGGCACCAAATCGAGGTCGGGGCTTCTATGAAGTACCTGGGGCTCGTCCTTGATAGCCGGTGGAACTTCCGAGAGCACTTCACCCGTCTGGCCCCCAGACTGATGGGCGCAGCGGCCGCGTTGGCTAGGCTGATGCCCAATCTCCGCGGGCCAGACGGGGGGAGTCGTCGTCTCTATCTGGGTGTGGTGCGGTCCATGGCTCTTTACGGGGCCCCCGTATGGGCAGACACTCTGACGGCGAAAAACACGGCCCTCCTACGAAGACCACAGAGGGCCATGGCCGTTAGGGTGATCAGAGGCTACCACACCGTTTCTTACGAGGCGGCGTGCGTCCTGGCGAGATCCCCGCCGTGGGATCTGGAGGCGGGGAATTGGTCTGCCAATTACTGGCAAAGGGCAGACGCCAGGGCGCCCAGCGAGAGGAGGTTCCACTCTCGACAGCTTCTTCTCCAGCAGTGGGAGAACCGGCTGGCTTCTCCGACCGCCGGACTAAGGACTGTCGAGGCCGTTCGGCCCGTACTGGAGCAATGGCTGAACAGGCGGCACGGTGCTCTAACTTTCCACCTGACGCAGATACTCACGGGACATGGCTGTTTCGGGAGATATCTGTGTCGGATTGCGGGAAGGGAGCCGACAATGGGTTGCCACGCATGCGGGGTTTGCGACGAGGACACGGCCCAGCACACTCTAGCGGAGTGCGCCGCCTGGGATGTGCAGAGACGTGCCCTCGTTGCTCAGGTTGGGCATGACCTCTCATTGTCCGCCGTCGTCAAGGCAATGGTGGATAGTCGGAGGTCGTGGCAAGCGGTTCTCTCCTTTTGCGAAAATGTCATGACGCAGAAGGAGGCAGCGGAACGCGAGCGGGAGCTGGACGGCGACGCTCCCGCATGTCGCCGGCGAAGGACCAGACGTAGGGGGAGAGCCTCCGGCTTTCCCCTACTACCAACCTGACCCAGGCCTGGGGTGTCGCCGCGGGGGCGGTAGACATCCCTTAAAAGGCCTCATGAGGCGGCGCGCGTAGTGTTTGCGTGCGCCAGCTTGCCGGAGGAAAGAAGGGGGGGATGCTCTCTCCTCCCCCTTCAAGGAGCCGGAGCCCGCGCAGGTTAGCGGGCTGGCGCCGGGGGGCCGCGGACGAGTGCGAAAGCGTTCCCGTTGTCCCCCTCTATGGCGACTGGTGAAAACACCGTGGGGTTTTAGTCGGTTCAAGTCCGACATAACCCGGCTGTCGCCCCCGCGATGGCTGGGTAGCGTATGGCATGGAGGATTTCCCCACGTAAAAAAAAAAAAAAAAAAAAAAAAAGGTTAGGTTAGGTTAGGTTAGGTTAGGTTAGGTTAGGTTAGGTTCCCCCCCCCCCACCCCCCCATGGGGCCACCTTGTCGTGGTGGGGGGGCTCTAGTAGGCGGAAGTTGGTCATCTCCGCTGAAGCTAACGGTCCCAAGTGGGGCCCCTCCCGGCATTTCTCTGAGGAGGCGGAGTTAGTTGGGATGGGGCCACAACCCCGGCTGCCGTTCATTCGGTGGCCGAGGAGGAACGGGGCGGCGGGGGACATGGTGCTCGTTCCCCCCGCCCTGTGGGGCCTGGGGCGGCGGATGGGGGGGCATTCGTCGCGTCGAGGGCCACGTGAGGAAAGTCGTCCGTGGTGTTACCGGGCGTCTTTATTCCTGGGGGAGTTGAGAGGGGGGTATATCGAGGGCCCTCCTCCACTCGAGACGGTGCTCGCGCAAGCGGGCTTACGCCGGCGGGGTCGCGGACGAATGCGCAAGCGTACCCGTGGCCCTGCCTTTATGGCGGCCGGAGGAACACCGTGGGGTTTAGTCAGTAAGAGTCTGACATAACCTGGCTGTCGTCCCCGCGATGGCTGGGTATCCATGAGGATTCCCCACGTAAAAAAAAAAAAAAAAAAAAAAAAAAAAAAAAAAAAAAAAAAAAAAAAAAAAAGGTTCCCCCCCCCCCATGGGACCACCTTGACGTGGTGGGGGGGCTTACGGTGGGTGCACATTGCACCCACTTAACAAACGGTCCCAAGAGGTATCGGCAGCGTCTGTCTCGGAGCGAGCGGCTGCCGGTAATGTCAGCGTCTGACCCACAGTGGGCGGCTGATGAGATGAAGTGAAATGCGGGTCCCTGAACCCATCAGTAAATATGGTGCGATCAAAACCCGTAAATCCAGATAGCGTCTGTCTCGTAGCGAGCGGCTATCTGGTCAGCGTCTGACCCATATTGGGCGGCTGTTTTATAGCGCGTCCCTAAATCAGGGAGTCCTTCCGGAAATCTATGTCACACAGATTTCCGGGTAGAATGGGGAAAAAATTTTTACGTAAATATTTACCCGGCGCGCATTAACAGAAGCGTGATTTATCAGTCCCTTGCGGGACAGTTACATTACAGTTACATCCCCGCTCTCTGCACATCAGACAGTGTTTCGGATGTAACATGTATATGTCGACTTCAGAAAGATGCACTCGCTGAGCGATGATCTTATGAGTAAGGCTGGAGAGCCTATAAACACTCCTGAGGGCAGGGAGCAGTGCCCTCAGTACTGGGTTGGGGCCGGAGGACCTGGGCGTACATGAAGGGCCCAACACCAGGTATCGGTCGGCGGGATGGAAATGAGTTGTTGCATAGCACCAGCTCATTACTGTGAAAGGGCAACATCCCGGCGGGCGTACTGCCAATAAGAAGGAACAGGGAGTTAAAAAAACTAAAATGGAAGCAACGAAAAACAATGTAAATAACCAGGAGGGTCCTTCCGAGCTTCGCGCCGGAGGGGAATCCCTCTGTGTTGCGACTTCAGCCACTACTGCATCAGTAGAGACGGAAGCCGCAACATACAGCCACTTATCTGGTACGGCTGATTCATTGCTTAACTTAACGACGACCCAGGCTACGAAAAAGGTACCGGAAATCTCATTGAAACGGGGAAAAAAAATAGAAGAGGAAGCTGGATCGGATTTATCCGATGCCAGCATTGCAACTGCATCATCGCAGTCATCGGCAGGGAAGTTCTGGAGGGGGGGAAGTAAATCCGAGTCGGATTCTGAACCCGCAACAGTAGGTGGACCACCTAAGAGGAAAATCTCCCACTCTTCTTCGGGCGATGGGGAGCCGCGATCTAGTAAAGGTTGCAGTGGCCCTAAGCGATGTCGGGGTCGGCTAACCACCGCTAGCGATTATGTGGGTTTGGCTAAGGCAAAGGCCGCCCTCGTTAAAGCTAGACGTGAAGAGTTTCTCCAGACTCAAGAGGAGGAGATGGCGGCGATAGTCTCTGAGGCAAGGAAGACGCGAGTTCAGCGCCACAGAGCTATTGAATTCGGCGATGGGGAGCGCACCGCTGCTGCTATATGCCAAACAGTGGCTAAGGACGCGCAGGTTATCAGACACTGCGTCCAAAAGTCAGGGAATCTGAAAGGGACGTTTCAGAAGGCTCTTAAGGAGGCTGCTGCATCTATCGAGGAGTCATTGACGGAGCTTGCAAACCGTACCTCCTCTGATGAAACTGCGAGGCTCCAGGCAGAAAATGAGCGTCTCAAGAAGGAGCAAGACCAACTTCGCTCCGACTTGGCCCAATTGCGGGAAGAGGTTGATAGACTAAAAAAGTCATCATATCCGTCCCCAACTCCGAAGAGGCGAATGGAAGAGGATTTTCCTCCTCTTCCAGCATTGGTGCATACACTGGACTCACCGCCACTCCGCCCGTCGCGGCCAGTGAGACCTCCAGTAAGAAGAGAATCTCCCCCACTTACGACACCGACTTCTGACCAGTCAGGTCTGGCGGAGGCTATAGAGGAGCTTAAACGGTCCATTATGGTCTCCGTTGGGACGCTGGTCAGCGCCAGGTTAGAGAGTTTGGAGAGCAGGCTACCACCGGAACAGCGACTGCGCCCTCCCCTTCAACAAAGTACAGTGAAGGATGGTACTTCCCTCGCTCAACCCGAACCACTGGTTGAACCAAGGAGACAAAACAAAAAACAAAAGGGAGCGAATATTGCAGAGAATCATATGGCTGGAACACAAAATGAAAAGCCATATCCGCACCATAGCGTCCCAGCCCTTGCGGCCATGTCGGCGTCGGCTGAAAAAGCCAACTGGACGACGGTTGTCCGGCGAAGAAAAACCGAACGAAATAAAGAGTCAAAGTCAGCGGCTCCCGCGCGGCCAAAGCGCCCACCTGCGCCGGCTGCCAAGAATAAGAAGGCAAAAAAGCCCAGAAAACCCCGTCCTCCCCGGTCCTCGGCCATAGTGATTACTTTGCGTCCGGAGGCCAAGAATGGCGGAGCGACGTATGCCAACGTGCTTGCGGAGGCACGAAGAAGAATCGATCTTCAAGGTCTTGGCATTTCCGGACTTAAATATAGGCAGGCCGCAACTGGTGCACGGATTCTGGAGTTGCCGGGTTCCGCGAGCGGAGAGCGGGCGGACGCACTCGCAGGTAAACTACGAGAATTGTTTACCAGCGAACATGTGAAGGTGGACAGGCCGATTAAATGCGCCGCATTTAGAATTTCAGGCTTGGACGAATCAGTCACCATAAACGACGTGAAAGCGGTTGTCGCTAAATACGGGGACTGCTTAGAGCAATCAGTGACCACAGGAGAAATACGGTTCGGCGTTTCTGGCACCGGCACTGTGCGGGTGAGCTGTCCAGTGGCTGCCGCCAACAAAGTGGTTGCAAACGGACGCCTGTTAGTCGGCTGGGTGTCAGCCAGAGTATTCCGTCTGGAAAGCAGGCCGCTGCGATGCTACCGGTGTCTTGAGGTCGGTCACGTAAGCGCGCGCTGCGCATCGTCCGTGGACCGTAGCCATGAGTGTTACCGTTGCGGCCAAGTTGGTCATATAGCGGCCAAATGCATCGCTAAACCGCACTGTACACTGTGTGCGGCTACAGGTCGAAAATCGGAGCACAGAGTGGGCGCGAAATCTTGCGCCTACCTTAAGAAGACTACGAAAAGGAGAGCGATCGTCAGGGCGGAGGCCCAGACGGGATCGCAAACGCAAATGACGCAGAGTGCGAGAACCCCCGCACAGGCTGCGCCAGACGTCGAGGAGGAAGCGATGCAAATAAAATAGGATTATGCTTCGCCTCCTACAAGCGAATTTAAACCACTGCGCCGGTGCTCAGGATCTTCTCCTGCAGGGCTCGGCGGAGTGGTTGATACATGCAGCAGTGGTAGCGGAGCCCTACTTCGTTCCCTCCAGAGATAACTGGCTCAGCGACACTGAAAGCTCAGTAGCAATTATACTCGGGAGAAACTCACCACCCTACGAGCTAAAAGCCAGAGGAAGTGGTTACGTAGCTGCCCTGTGGGGGGGTATTCTACTGGTAGGCGTATACTTCTCCCCAAATAGAGTTCTAGCTGACTTCGAGGCTTTTCTCGACGGCTTGGGGGAGGTTTTGCATAGATTCCATCCGCTGCCTTTAATAGTAATGGGAGACTTTAACGCAAAGTCGCGTGCATGGGGGTCTCGTGTTACAGATGCCCGCGGTGGAGTCCTTGAGGAATGGGCAATTTCTGCCGACCTCTCTATCCTCAATCAGGGTACAGTGGAAACATGTGTAAGGCAGCGGGGTGGTTCTGTGGTGGATATTACTTTCGCGAGTCCCACCATCTCGAGGCGAGTCCAGGACTGGAGAGTTCTGGTAGGAGTGGAGACTTTGTCGGACCATCGATATATAAGGTTTGAGGTCTCCGCTCCGTCACATGCCCAGACTCCAATTCACCAAAGTGACCGTCATTTCCCAAGATGGGCTTTGTCGCGACTCAGCATGGACGCGCTTGTGGAAGCCGCCGTAGTTCAGGCCTGGAGCTGCAATGGAGCCAGAAGTGCGGATGTAGATGAGGAAGCTAACTGGTTCCGGGATGCAATGACAAATATCTGTGATGCCGCCATGCCGCGGGCCAAACCTCAACCTCCTAAGCGTCAGGTGTACTGGTGGTCTCACGAGATTGCTGAACTGCGGGAAAACTGCGTGACAGCGAGACGCCAGTATACTAATAAACGGAGTAGACGCAACGTACGCGGCGGAGAGATAACCAGCGCCGAAAATCGCCTGTACGGGAAATATAGGGAGGCCAAGAGAATCCTAAAGATAGCTATTCTAAAATCCAAAGCCCTGGCACGAGACCAGCTTCTGGAGACGTTAAACCGTGAACCCTGGGGACGCCCCTATAAGCTGGTCAAAAATAAAATACGACCTTGGGCGCCTCCGGTCTCCGAGAGGATGGAGCCGCAGTTGCTGGAAGTCGTGATCTCCACCCTATTTCCTACTAGAGCAGATCACACACCACCGCCAATGGCAGCAGCGGACCAAGATAACGACACGGACTCAGCGGTGCCGGATGTTTCAGAGGAGGAGCTTGGAGCTGCTATTCGTAGACTCCGTGTAAAAAACACTGCGCCCGGACCTGACGGGATTCCAGGCCGCGTGTGGGTTACAGTTCTGCAGGTTGAGGAAATGGAGACCCGCTTACGCAGTCTCTTTAATGCTTGCTTGACCTCCGGATGTTTTCCGATGGTGTGGAAGACAGGCCGTGTTGTTCTACTGCGTAAGGAGGGGCGCCCTGAGGAATCACCTTCGGCATACCGCCCCATAGTACTGCTTGACGAGGTGAGCAAACTCTTCGAACGAGTAATTGCCGCCCGTATCGTAGAACATCTGATTGGTGTAGGTCCAGACCTATCCGAACATCAGCACGGGTTCCGGGAGGGGCGGTCGACGATTGACGCGATACAACGCGTCAAAGCCCTCTCGAAGGAGCAAGTTTCCCGTGGCGGTGTAGTGATGGCGGTGTCGTTAGACATTTCCAATGCCTTCAATACGCTGCCCTGGGAGTGCATTATAGAGGCACTGAAATACCACGAAGTACCTCTCTACTTATCAAGGATGGTCAAGGCCTATCTTCAGCGGAGGCAGGTCATCTGTATGGGGCGGAACGAACTACTACAGAGGGAGACAACGTGCGGTGTTCCACAGGGATCTGTCTTAGGACCGCTTCTGTGGAATATCGGATATGACTGGGTACTTCGGGGCGCTCTCCTTCCAGGCCTTGATGTCAACTGCTATGCAGATGACACCCTGGTAACGGCCCGAGGCAAGAACTATGGCGATGCTGCTTGCCTTGTCACTGTTGGCGTAGAGTTAGTGATACAGCGCATAACGATGTTGGGACTCCAGGTGGCCCTTAATAAAACCGAGGCTCTATGTTTTCACGGGGCTCGACATGCGCCACCTCCGGGGTCCCAAATAGTAATTAATGGTACTCGTATCACGGTTGGATCTGAGATGAGATACCTAGGTCTTGTCCTGGATGGGCGCTGGAGGTTCGATGCCCACTTCCGACAGCTGACTCCCCGGCTCATGAAAACTGCCGCCGCTTTGGGACGGCTGCTCCCCAACCTAGGTGGGCCGAATTCCGGTGTTCGCAGTCTCTATCAAGGTGTTATTAAATCAATGGCCCTCTACGGGGCCCCTATTTGGTGGGACGCTCTCTCGCCTAAAAACGTGACCCTATTACGTCGTCCGCAAAGGGCAATGGCGATCCGAGCGATTAGAGGATACCGTACTGTCTCCTATGAGGCGGCATGCGTGCTAGCAGGGTCGCCACCTTGGACCTTGGAAGCGCAAGCTCAAGCGTCCTTGTATGCATGGCGTGCCGAGAGTCGCGATGAGGGCGCAATACTACCACCCCGGGCGATTGAGCGTCAGAGACGTTATCTCCGATCGGCACTAGTGGAGGAGTGGAGTGAAAGACTGCGCCATCCTACGGCTGGCCTGAGCACGATAGAGGCTGTCCGTCCTGTCCTCAACGATTGGCTGGAAAGGCGACATGGCGCCCTCACATTCCGGCTGACACAGGTGCTTTCTGGGCACGGTTGCTTTGGAAAATACCTGTGCCATATAGCCGGAAGAGAGCCGAATTCGCGGTGTCACCAATGCAGTTGTAATGAAGATACCGCCAAGCATACGCTGGAGGAATGCCCGGCCTGGGAAGAGCAGCGCCGTGACCTTGCCGCCGTCATCGGCGGTGATCTCTCTTTGCCGACTGTAGTTAAAACTATAGTCGGTAACGACAGGTCGTGGAATGCCGTGCTAGCCTTTTGCGAGGACGTATTGAAAAAGAAGGAGGCGGCTGAGAGAGAGCGCGAAATTGAAGAAGACGCTCCGCCCCCTCGCCGCCGCAGAACTAGAAGAAGGGTCGTTAGAAACGACCTTCTACCACCATAGGAGGGCTCATGGCGGCGGGTGCGGATGCGCCCGTCGCCCAAATGAGCCCCGTGGCGGGAAGGCGCTCGCAGTGTTTCCGGGTGCCTTCTTACAATTACTCGTCGGGGGGGTGACTATTCCACATTGCTCTCCCCCTTTCACACACGACGGAGGCCGCTCATAGTGAGCTGATGCCGGCGGAGACACAAAAGAATGTGCGAACGTACTTGCGTCTCCGCCACTCTGGCAAGCAGAGAAACACCGTGGGGGTTTAGTGGGTAGGAATCCCACATAACCCTTCTCCTGCCCCACGCAGTGAGAGAGGTATCTTGAATTCCGGAAGATTCCCCCACGTACAAAAAAAAAAAAAAAAAAAAAGGTTAGGTTCCCCCCCATCCACCTTGTCGTGGTGGGGGGGCTCTAGTAAGCGGAGGCTGGTCACCTCCGCTGAAGCTAACGGTCCCAGGAGGTGTCGGCAGCGTCTGTCTCGGAGCGAGCGGCTGCCGAAAATACGCCAGCGTCTGACCCATAGTGGGCGGCTGGCGTAGGGGAGGAAAATCTAGGCAGCGTCTGTCTCGGAACGAGCGGCTGCCTAGTCAGCGTCTGTCCCATATTGGGCGGCTGTTTGTGTTGCGGCGGAGATCGCTCCGCTTTCTGGAGCGACTCTGAGCCGCTGCGGGGATCCGCCCGGCCCTCGCGGGTAAGGCGGGTGTTCGCGAGAGGGGCCCCTCCCGGCACTACTCTTTGGGTCGGAGTTGGCTGGTGATGGGGCCATACCCCGGCCGCCGTTCATTCGGTGGCCGAGAAGGAACGGGGCGGCGGGGGACATGGTGCTCGTTCCCCCCGCCCTGTGGGGCCTGGGGCGGCGGATGCGGGGGCATTCGTCGCGTCGAGGGCCATGTGAGGAAAGGCGTCCGTGGTGTTACCGGGCGTCTTTATTCCTGGGGGAGTTGAGAGGGGGGTATATCGAGGGCCCTCCTCCACTCGAGACGGTGCCCGCGCAAGCGGGCTCACGCCGGCGGGGTCGCGGACGAATGCGCAAGCATACCCGTGGCCCTGCCTTTATGGCGGCCGGAGGAACACCGTGGGGTTTAGTCAGTAAGAGTCTGACATAACCTGGCTGTCGCCCCCGCGATGGCTGGGTATCCATGAGGATTCCCCACGTAAAAAAAAAAAAAAAGGTTCCCCCCCATGGGGCCACCTTGTCGTGGTGGGGGGGCTCTAGTAGGCGGAGGCTGGTCACCTCCGCTGAAGCTAACGGTCCCAAGTGGGGCCCCTCCCGGCACTTCTCTGTGGAGGCGGAGTTGGTTGGGATGGGGCCACAACCCCGGCCGCCGTTCATTCGGTGGCCGAGGAGGAACGGGGCGGCGGGGGACATGGTGTTCGTTCCCCCCGCCCTGTGGGGCCTGGGGCGGCGGATGCGGGGGCATTCGTCGCGTCGAGGGCCACGTGAGGAAAGGCGTCCGTGGTGTTACCGAGCGTCTTTATTCCTGGGGGAGTTGAGAGGGGGGTATATCGAGGGCCCTCCTCCACTCGAGACGGTGCTCGCGCAAGCGGGCTCACGCCGGCGGGGTCGCGGACGAATGCGCAAGCGTACCCGTGGCCCTGCCTTTATGGCGGCCGGAGGAACACCGTGGGGTTTAGTCAGTAAGAGTCTGACATAACCTGGCTGTCGCCCCCGCGATGGCTGGGTATCCATGAGGATTCCCCACGTAAAAAAAATAAAAAAAAAAAAAAAAAAAAGGTTAGGTTAGGTTAGGTTAGGTTCGGCCGTAGTAATAACCCTACAACCGGAGGCCGAGAAGGGCGGGCGCGCGCTACTCCGCGCCCGCCTACTAACGGTCCCGAGGAGGTATCGTAACCCCCTTCGAGTGTTGTGGACATGTCTCGCAGCTCATGGAGGCCGATGGTCTTGGCTTGGTCGCCTGGACCACGAGGATGGCAACCTCTATAAAAAAAACCCCGAAATCTAAGCGCGCCGCACCGTGAGAGATTGCATGGCTGATGGGATGTTCAGTCTCTAGTGCGGCCTCGTCAAGGGGACATGCCGACCCCCTCCAGCGAGTAAAACCCTAGGCTTATCTGGATGCAGGGGGCACCATTCGGATGGACCGAGTATTTCCCCCATACTCGTGGGAACCCCAATGGATTCTTTTTTTGATTTCTTCCCTGGGAAACCAGACGACCCCTGCTAGTATAACGGATTTGGAAATACAAGACATAAATATGAATGAAGCGGTTTCTACTGAAGTACGGACGCCAGTTGTATTACTGGACCGTACTGACGTAGATAAACAGAAAGAGGATGACTTTAAGTCGGCAACAGAAGGACCGGATGAGCTCTGCCCAAGTGTGGCCACGCGAACTCGTTCCGCAGCTAAATGCGAGTCGGGGAAATTTTGGACTCGTAAGCGCACGGCAGAGGTTTGCGGTGAAACCAGCGACGAGGGCTCCGTAAGGAGCAGCAGTTGTGGGTCGAAACGCGGGCGAACAACTGGGTCTACAACAAGGCGGCCACCGACAAAACAAGCGAATCGAAAGCGGGAGGAATTCCTCGTCGATTCGGAGGAGCAACAAGACCTAGACTTCGATAGCGCCAGGAGCGGGTTAGAAGGAGATTCTTCATCTTCGGATGAAAGATCTGCCGATACCCTGCTTAAAGAGGCAAGGGAGGCAGCTGAGGCGGTCAAAGCTATTGCTTTGAAGTCCAGCAACATTAAGGGAGACCTGCGGAGGGACCTTAAAGTTGCTGCGACTTCCTTCAAGAAGATCGCCAAAATATTAAGCCGCCGGACCACTTCAGAAGAGGTGAAGAGGCTGAAAACGGAAAATGACCGCCTGCGTCGGGAGATGGATGAACTCCGAAAGGAATTTACCACAATCCGACAGGAGGTGCGTGAAAACACCCCTCAGACTGGGCCGCGACCCCAGTCTATCACGGTGCCGACAGGATCCCTGATGGAGGAATTCCAACGGGCGATAATGGTATCTGTTGGCACCATGTTAAATGCTAGGCTTGAGGGTCTAGAGGAGCGCCTTCTGCCACCCACTCGCACCCGGCCTGCACTGGGCAAACGTGCCCCAGAGTCGGCTCCGGCTGCTGTTTGTGTCGCAGCGGTCGCAGCACAGGACGCAAATTCTTCTTTGGTCGCTTCTCCTCAGCTGGATGCGGAAAAGAAAGAACCGAAGAAGAAAAAGAAGGAAAATACAAAGAAAAGTTCCAAGGCGCCAGAGTGCCAACTAGGACTAACCCCGGCTCCTGAAGAACAGACTTGGGCGAAGGTGGTTGGGCGCAAACAAAGGAAGGCGAACAGGCCCGCCCCGACTAAGCCTGTGGCAAAACAAAAGCCTGCCACTATGCCCAAAACGAAGAAACCACCAATGAAGGCACCAAAGATGACCCGTCCACCTCGTTCCTCGGCAGTAATGCTTACATTGCAGCCTGGGGCCGAGGAGGCCGGTCATTCCTATAACACAATTATCACCGAGGCTAAGAGAGCCATCGGAAGCCTTTCTAGTCTCGGGATAACTGGAGGAGTGAGGTGCAGACAGGCCGCAACGGGGGCCCGGATCCTGGAGATCCTTGGAACGGCCACCGCAGAGCAAGCTGATGTCTTGGCCGATAAAATTCGGGGAGCCATTCCTGCTACAGTCGTCCGGGTCGACAGACCTGTCAAGTGCGCAAACCTGCGCATTTCGGGCCTTGACGACTCGGTAACACCGGACGAGCTTATCACTGCGGTGGCCACCAATGGTGGGTGCTCAGAGGGCCTTATTAAAACAGGCCCAATACGAAGTGGCGCTGGAGGGCTCTGGAGCGCCAGGGTCAGCTGCCCTGTGGTGGCCTCCAATAAGCTTGCGGCCGCTGGTCACCTGCTTGTTGGATGGTCATCAGCAAAGGTGACACTCCTCACTGACCGGCCTTTGAGGTGTTTCAGATGCCTCGAGGTAGGCCACGTGGGCGTAAAGTGTACTTCACCAATTGACCGCAGCAAAGAGTGCTTTCGCTGTGGTCAAACAGGGCATAAGGCGGCAGATTGCTCCTTCACCCCCCGCTGCAATCTCTGCGCAGCGGAGGGCAAAAAAGCTGAGCACAAAGTGGGCGCAAAAACCTGCGTGCACTCAAGAAAAAAAGGAAAACCGAAGGGCACAGGACCGGCTGCTGCTGCTGCGGCGCACTCTGCAGTCGCCGGTCGTGAAGAGGAGGCAATGGTAACTGGTTCAGAATAATGGCCAGTTACCGTCTCCTACAGACCAACCTCAACCACTGCGCTGGGGCTCAGGACCTCCTGTCCCAGAGCCTGGCGCAGTGGTTGATCGACTTGGCAATCGTAGCCGAGCCCTACTTTGTACCGCCCAATAACGAAAATTGGGTGGGAGACAGTGAGGGCTCGGTCGCATTAATTGCGAAAGTGGAAAATGGGGCTCCAGCTCTTCTATGTACAGCAAAGGGCAAAGGCTATGTTGTGACACAGTGGGGGGAAATCGTAGTTGTAGCGGTGTACTTCTCTCCCAACAGAGATCTCGTTGCGTTTGAGTCATTCCTGGATGAGGTCGGTCGAGCCATCAGGCGTCTGACGTCCAGGAACATTCTCATAGCGGGTGACCTCAATGCCAAATCTGTGACTTGGGGTTCACCTGCAACAGACGCGCGGTGATCTTCTGGAGGAGTGGGCGCTGTCTGCCGACCTCTCTGTTTTAAATAGGGGGTCGGCACACACATGCGTGAGACAGCGGGGCGGGTCAATAGTAGATCTTACAATGGCTACCCCGCCTGTCGCATGCCGGGTCGGGAACTGGAGAGTTTTGGAGGAGGTGGAAACCTTATCGGACCATCGATATATAAGGTTCGAGGTCTCCATCCCGCCAACAGTCCCGACTTGTCAGCGCCATGAGGTACACTCCCTCGGCTTCCCGAAGTGGGCGTCCAAGTCTCTCGATAGGGACTTGCTGATGGATGCTTCCGTGGTTCAGGCGTGGGCATATCCCGACAGCGGGTTCGCGGAAGTGGAGGATGGGGCTATATGGTTTCGGGAAGCGTTGACGCAGATTTGCGATGCGTCAATGCCCCGGGCTGGGCTCCGACCTTCTAAACGCCAAGTGTACTGGTGGTCGGAGCAGATTGGCGCAATCCGCATTGAATGCACAGTGGCCCGACGGCAGTACACAAGGTACAGAAGAAGGCAGCGAACCCGCGACCCTGACACCGAGGCCCAGCTGTATGTTGCCTACAGAGAAAGAACCAAGGCGCTGCAGCTGGCTATCAGCAGAGCAAAGACCCAGGCGAGAGAGGAGCTTCTGGAGACTCTGAGCCGAGATCCTTGGGGGCGCCCGTATTTGATGGTGCGCGGGAAACTCCGCGCATGGGCCCCTCCGCTGACTCAGAGTCTCGAGCCCCGGCTGCTGGGGGATATCGTGTCTGCTCTATTTCCAAATCGAGCAGACCATATTCCCCCGTCAATGCCTCCCCCTGACGACGAAGAAATGTCAGCGGCCGAGGCACCGGCACCGTCACTCACGCCGGGAGAGTTTGATCGGGCCACCAAGAGGCTTCGGGGCAAGAAAAACAAAGCCCCGGGCCCAGATGGCATACCCGGTCACGTCTGGGTTCTGGCTCTGGACGCCCTCGGATCCCGGCTGGCGGCACTTTACAACTGGTGCTTCCAGTTGGGGCGATTTCCCTCGCAGTGGAAGACGGGCAGGCTGGTCCTTCTAAAAAAGGACGGGCGTCCCGCGGAGACTCCCTCCGCATACCGCCCCATTGTGCTGCTGGACGAGGTCGGCAAACTGTTCGAAAGAATAATTGCCGACCGTCTGGTGGCACATTTGAGCGCAGAAGGACCCGACCTTTCGGAAATACAGTTCGGGTTCCGCGAGGGTCGGTCGCGAGGGTCGCCCGGGGCGGAGTTGTGTTGGCGGTATCCTTGGACATCAGCAACGCGTTCAACACCATGCCCTGGGGCTGTATCAAGGAGGCGCTGAGATATCACAAGGTGCCTTCCTATCTGAGACGGCTGGTCGGGTCGTATCTCAGTGACAGGTACGTGGCGTACCTGGGACGGTGCGGCGGTATTCAAAGGAGGGAGATGTCGTGCGGTGTACCACAGGGGTCGGTTCTAGGGCCCCTCTTGTGGAACATCGGCTATGACTGGGTGCTGCGGGGCGCTCTTGCTCCGGGCCTAAGCGTGTCATGTTATGCGGACGACACGCTAGTTTTGGCCCAAGGCGACAGCTACGAGGTGGCTGCCCGTCTTGCTACAGCAGGCGTGGCAACCGTTGTCGGCAGAATAAGGACGCTGGGATTGGAGGTGGCGCTAAACAAAACTGAGGCCCTTTGCTTTCATGGGCCCAGAAGGGCGCCACCTGCAAGCTCATCTATCCCAGTGGAGGGGCACCAAATTGAGGTCGGGTCTTCTATGAAGTACCTAGGACTCGTTCTCGATAGCCGGTGGAACTTCCGAGAGCACTTTACCCGTCTGGCCCCGAGATTGATGGGCGCAGCGGCCGCGTTGGCCAGGCTGATGCCTAATCTACGAGGGCCAGACGGGGGGAGTCGTCGTCTGTACCTGGGTGTGGTACGGTCCATGGCCCTTTACGGGGCCCCGATATGGGCCGACACCCTGACGGCGAAGAACACGGCCCTCCTACGAAGACCACAGAGGGCCATGGCCGTTAGGGTGATAAGAGGCTACCACACCGTTGCTTACGAGGCGGCGTGCGTCCTGGCTAGATCCCCGCCATGGGATCTGGAGGCGGGGAACTGGTCTGCCAATTACTGGCAGAGAGCAGACGCCAGGACGCCTAGCGAGAGGAGGTTCCACTCTCGACAGCTCCTTCTTCAGCAGTGGGAGAACCGTTTGGCTTCTCCGACCGCCGGACTAAGGACTGTCGAGGCCGTTCGGCCCGTACTGGAGCAATGGCTGAACAGGCGGCACGGTGCTCTCACTTTCCACCTGACGCAGATACTCACGGGACATGGCTGTTTCGGGAGATATCTGTGTCGGATTGCGGGAAGGGAGCTGACAATGGGTTGCCACGCATGTGGGGTTTGCGACGAGGACACTTCCCAGCATACTCTGGCGGAGTGCGCCGCTTGGGATGTGCAGCGACGTGCCCTCGTTGCTCAGGTGGGGCATGACCTCTCATTGCCCGCTGTCGTCAAGGCGATGGTGGGTAGTCAGAGGTCGTGGCAGGCTGTTCTCTCCTTCTGTGAAGACGTTATGACGCAGAAGGAGGCGGCGGAACGCGAGCGGGAGCTCAGCGAAGACGCTCCTGCGTACCGCCAAAGGAGAACCAGGCGCAGGGGAAGAGCCTCCGGCATTTCCCTGCGACCCACCTGACCCAGGCCCGGGATGTTGCCGCGGGGGCGGTAGACATCCCACGAAAAGGCCTCATGAGGTGGCGCGCGTCGTGTTTGCGTGCGCCAATCTTGCCGGAGGTAAAGGGGGAGACGCTCTGTCCTCCCCCATTCAAGGAGCCGGAGCCCGCGTGGTATGCGGGATAGCGCCGGAGGGCCGCGGACGAGTGCAAAAGCGTTCCCGTTGCCCTCCCTCTATGGCGACCGGTGAAAACACCGTGGGGTTTTAGTCGGTTCGAGTCCGACATAACCCGGCCGTCACCCCCGTGATAGTCGGGTATCCATGATGGATTTCCCCACGAAAAAAAAAAAAAAAAAAAAAAAAAAAAAAAAAAAAAAAAAAGGTTAGGTTCCCCCCCGTGGGACCACCTTGACGTGGTGGGGGGGCTTCGGCGGGTGCACATAACCGCACCCGCTTACTAACGGTCCCGAGATGAACCGGCAGCGTCTGTCTCGTATCGAGCGGCTGCCGGTCAGGCGTCGGCGGCTGACCCAGAGTGGGCGGCCGACGCGTTGCCCTCCTATCCCTCTTTCTTAAGAGGGCAGTGGATGGGCGACAAGCCAAGCTGCTGTTCTGCCAAGCGGTTTTACAGCACAAGCGTTGGGTTGTGCTCTTACGGAGTACCCCCTCCGCGCACCCGTCTGAGTGAACAGAAGGGGCAGCGGACGGAGTAAAACCCTCTAGCGGAGCGGAGTAGTGGTTAACACCACAGGGACGAACAGGCTTGCCTGTCTCCAAGATCATTGTGCGTGGCACTAGTCACATTTCGTGTGACTAGTGCTAGTCTAAATGTGAAAATAATAAAATGGAAGCAAGGGATTATAACGTAAAAACCCAGGAGGGTTCCTCCGAGCTGCGCGCCGGAGGGGAATCCCTCTGTGTTGTGACTTCCGGAACTACTGCACCAGCAGATCCAGTAGCAACGAAAGCCACAACATGCGGTCCCACTGTCTTATCTGGGGGGGCCAATTCAGTGCCGAAATTAAACAATACAACGACAAGTGGCGATAATAAGGATATGGATTTCACAACTGAACGGACGAAAATGAACAGCACAATGACCAATAGCGAGAATATGGTAAAGGATTTCACTACGGAAATGGACCTAGAAGAGGTGGCAAGCTCTTCGAGGGAAGAGAGGGAAGAGACGCCGATCGGCGCAAAGCGGTCACGCGCCTTAAAGCGTGGGCCCAAGCGCCGGCGCCTTTGGGCGCTTAGCTCAGGTTCGGAATCGGCCTCGAGCGGGGAAGGGGTGGAAAGTTCACCCACAAGAGGTAGAGGAAGGGACCGCACCCCTACCACTGGGAATATCGGCCTACCAAAAACTAAAGCCGACTACTTAAAGGCGCAAAGAGATGAAATGGAGTTTGCTGCCGAGAACGAGGTCGCGGTTATATCTGAAAGGATCGCCACCAGGAACCAACGACTTGGCATCCCGGAAGACACCACTAGAGATGACGAAGACGAACGCCAGGCCACTGACCTCAATAACCAGCTGCTAGACAGTGTAAACGTTATTGTGAATGTGGCCGTGAAGTCCAAAAATCTTAAAGGGACCTTTAAGAAAGCCCTTAAAGATGCCGCAGAAGCAATTAAAAATACCGGGAAGGTGCTCCTCCAACGCACTGCTTCTGAGGAGAGCAAACGATTGCAGGTTGAAAACAAGCGCCTGCAATCGGAAATGGATGGGCTTCGAGAGGAACTGGGTCAATTGCGGAAGGATATGGAGGCCATAAAAAAAAATATCCGCACCGTATCTGCACCCAAAGACATTGGAATGGAACCTGTGGCGATGCCACCTTTGCCTACTCAGCGTAACCGTTGCGAGGTAGAAGCGCCGACTATCGACAGCGCCCTCGACCAATTTAGGCAATCTATCATGGTCTCAGTTGGGAACATGGTGAATGCCCGAATGGAGAGTCTGGAGGGTCGCCTACCTCCGGAGAAACCTGTTCGGCCCCTTCTTCAGAAGGCGAGAGCAGCTAACAGTTCTGCCATGCCGGCGACGACAACCCGAGGCCCGAGGACACACTCAATAGGCGCTAAGCGCCATCATATTGGCTCGGGATCTGACTCGGCTAGAGAGGACTCGCCTAGCAAGATTCCGGCTAGAAGAGGGAGAGGACGCCCTCCTACCACTGGCTATTACGTGGGCTTGGCGAAAGCCAAGGCCCAACTACTTGAAGTGGAAAGAGAAGAGTTGCGCGTAAACGCTGAGAAGGACATGGCCGCCAAGGTCGAACATGTCCGCACAGCTCGAGCTACGCGCGAACTTAAAACAATGAGCGAGGTGGCAGCAGAAGATCAGCTGGCCACCAATCTACGGCAGAATGTGCTCGACTCGGTAGACATTATCATGAAAGTTGCTACCAAGTCGGGTAACCTTAAGGGCACCTTTCAAAGGGCCCTTAAAGAAGCAGCAGCGACCATCAAGGACGCAGTCGGGGCGTTAAGCGAACGAACCGCCTCTGAGGAGATTAAAAAACTGCAGGCCGAGAACGCTAGCCTTTCGCAAAAGGTGGACGATCTCAGCCTCGATGTCCAGAGATTAAGGGAGGGATCGCAGGAGATATTCAGAAGGCGTTGTGAGGAGCGCGCAGCCCTTCGCGAGGAGCGTGCGTCTCTTGAAAAGGAGCGTGCGTCCCTCTACGAGAGTATCTCCCTAGCGACCCGCGACGATTCTATGGCAGATGACTCTATTGAGCCACCACCACAGGAAAAATCAACGGAGAAACAACCGCGCACAAAAAACCGCGACGCAGCAGAAACCTCGACGTCGGAGGTCCTTACACGCTCTATTTTAAAGCGGGTAGGGAATCTTCTTGATGCGAGGTTCAAAGCGGTGGAAGGCATGCTCCTTCGTCCATCTTTGGGCAGTACTGAGCCTGCCCAACATACCACTGTTAAACCAACCTCCAAAGCGGCGGCTAAGCCGACTGCTAAAGGGGCTGGCAATACAACAGTGGCAATAAAGGGAAGACCGGCCGTATCCAAGGCGGCTGAAGAACCTGCGGCCTCTAAGATGTACCCATCGAAGAGGCCAAGAAAGAAGAAAACTGAACCCCGACAGGCTGAGTCCTATGCGTCTGTAGCAAAGCGGGGAGCAAAGGGCGATAATTCGGTTTCCACAACGCCGAAACCTAAAGCGGCTAAGAAGACGCCAAGAATACACGCCCCTCGAACCGCCGCGGTTTCTCTTGCTCTACAGCCAGGAGCGGCGGAACGAGGAGTTACATTTGTGAAGGTACTCGAGAAGGCCAAGAGTAAGATCAACCTTGGCTCTCTCGGGATTCCTTCACTAGGTTTTAAAGTCGCGGCAAACGGAGCCCGCATCCTTGAGGTGCCCGGTCCAGACCATGACAAAAAGGCGGATTTATTCGCCAAGGAGTTATCGGAGCACCTATCCTCCGAAGATGTCAAGATCACCCGACCTGTGAAATGCGCAGAAATGCGCATCACTGACCTGGACGAATCGGTTGAGGCGGGTGACGTTGCTGCTGCGGTGGCAGAGGTTGCGGGATGTTCCGCAACCAGTGTTGTAACGGGCAATATCAGCCGCTCCTCCCGGGGTATCGGCAGCCTATGGGTGCGTTGCCCAGTAGAGGCAGCAAAAAAGGTGGCCGGAAGCGGCCGGCTCCTAGTGGGCTGGGTCGCTGCCCGCGTCAAGCTGCTCGAGCCGAGGCCCTTGCGGTGTTACCGCTGCATGGAGCTCGGCCATGTAGGCAAAGTGTGCACGGGAAGTACCGATCGTAGTGGCCTATGTCACCGATGCGGTCAGCCCGGGCACAAGGCGGCGACATGTGCGGCAATACCACATTGTGCCATCTGTGCCAATGGAGGCAAAAAGGCCGACCATAGGATGGGGGGTCGAGCATGCTCCCCCCCCAAAAAGAAGAAGAAACAGGGCACGGCTGATGCTACATCTGTGGCAAAGCCGATAACAGCCCGCCGCCCCGCTACGCGGGATAGGGAGGAGTTGATGGACTCGTGAGTGTCCAAAGTCTCCTCCATTGTGTATAGTTCTGTATATAGTGTAAATATATTGTGTGTGTCTATAAATAATATGTGTAATTTTATGCATTTGATGGGAGTCTTGTCTGAAAACGCTTGCCGGGTGGGCTCTGCCCGCGGTAAGTTTTTTTTTTTTTTTTTTTTTTTTGAACCAAGCAACTGGCGGCTCTGATCTATCATGGGCGGCGGGTGCGGGGGCATCTGCGGTCTCATAAAGAACGCTCTAAGAGCCATATAAGGTGAAAGACGCTCACGTGTTCCTGAGCGCCTTTTGCACTAACTAAGTTGAGAAAGGGGAGGGAACTACTTCGTCCCAGCCCCTAAATGTTGACGGAGCCTATTAATTAAGGCTATTGCCGGCGATATCACGGAAGAATGCTCGCGCGTACCCGTGGTCTCGCCACTAAGGCACTGGAAGGAACTCTATGGGGTTTTAGTGAGTAGGAGTCTCACATAACCTCCTCTGTGCCCCCCGGCACCGGGAGGTATCCATGACGGATTTCCCCATATAAAAAAAAAAAAAAAAAAGGTTAGGTTAGGTTAGGTTAGGTTAGGTTAGGTTAGGTTAGGTCCCCCCCCATGGGGCCACCTTGTCGTGGTGGGGGGGCTCTAGTAGGCGGAGGCTGGTCACCTCCGCTGAAGCTAACGGCTCCAAGTGGGGCCCCTCCCGGCACTTCTCTGTGGAGTCGGAGTTGGTTGGGATGGGGCCACAACCCCGGCCGCCGTTCATTCGGTGGCCGAGGAGGAACGGGGCGGCGGGGGACATGGTGCTCGTTCCCCCCGCCCTGTGGGGCCTGGGGCGGCGGATGCGGGGGCATTCGTCGCGTCGAGGGCCGCGTGAGGAAAGGCGTCCGTGGTGTTACCGGGCGTCTTTATTCCTGGGGGAGTTGAGAGGGGGGTATATCGAGGGCCCTCCTCCACTCGAGACGGTGCTCGCGCAAGCGGGCTCACGCCGGCGGGGTCGCGGACGAATGCGCAAGCGTACCCGTGGCCCTGCCTTTATGGCGGCCGGAGGAACACCGTGGGGTTTAGTCAGTAAGAGTCTGACATAACCTGGCTGTCGCCCCCGCGATGGCTGGGTATCCATGAGGATTCCCCACGTAAAAAAAAAAAAAAAAAAAAAAAAAAAGGTTAGGTTAGGTCGCAGCAGGTTCCCCCCCATGGGGCCACCTTGTCGTGGTGGGGGGGCTCTAGTAGGCGGAGGCTGGTCACCACCGCCGAAGCTAACGGTCCCAAGAGGGGCCCCTCCCGGCACTTCTCTGTGGAGGCGGAGTTGGTTGGGATGGGGCCACAACCCCGGCCGCCGTTCATTCGGTGGCCGATGAGGAACGGGGCGGCGGGGGACATGGTGCTCGTTCCCCCCGCCCTGTGGGGCCTGGGGCGGCGGATGCGGGGGCATTCGTCGCGTCGAGGGCCACGTGAGGAAAGGCGTCCGTGGTGTTACCGAGCGTCTTTATTTCTGGCGGAGTTGAGAGGGGGGTATATCGAGGGCCTTCCTCCACTCGAGACGGTGCCCGCGCAAGCGGGCTCACGCCGGTGGGGTCGCGGACGAATGCGCAAGCGTACCCGTGGCCCTGCCTTTATGGCGGCCGGAGGAACACCGTGGGGTTTAGTCAGTAAGAGTCTGACATAACCTGGCTGTCGCCCCCGCGATGGCTAGGTATCCATGAGGATTCCCCACGTAAAAAAAAAAAAAAAAAAAAAAAAAAAAGGTCGCAGCAGGTTCCCCCCCATGTGGCCACCTTGTCGTGGTGGGGGGGCTCTAGTAGGCGGAGGCTGGTCACCTCCGCTGAAGCTAACGGTCCCAGGAGGTGTCGGCAGCGTCTGTCTCGGAGCGAGCGGCTGCCGAAAATACTCCAGCGTCTGACCCATAGTGGGCGGCTGGCGTAGGGGAGGAAAATCTAGGCAGCGTCTGTCTCAGAGCGAACGGCTGCCTAGTCAGCGTCTGTCCCATATTGGGCGGCTGTTTGTGTTGCGGCGGAGATCGCTCCGCTTTCTGGAGCGACTCTGAGCCGCTGCGGGGATCCGCCCGGCCCTCGCGGGTAAGGCGGGTTTTCGCGAGAGGGGCCCCTCCCGGCACTACTCTTTGGGTCGGAGTTGGCTGGTGATGGGGCCATACCTCGGCCGCCGTTCATTCGGTGGCCGAGAAGGAACGGGGCGGCGGGGGACATGGTGCTCGTTCCCCCCGCCCTGTGGGGCCTGGGGCGGCGGATGCGGGGGCATTCGTCGCGTCGAGGGCCACGTGAGGAAAGGCGTCCGTGGTGTTACCGGGCGTCTTTATTCCTGGGGGAGTTGAGAGGGGGGTATATCGAGGGCCCTCCTCCACTCGAGACGGTGCTCGCGCAAGCGGGCTCACGCCGGCGGGGTCGCGGACGAATGCGCAAGCGTACCCGTGGCCCTGCCTTTATGGCGGCCGGAGGAACACCGTGGGGTTTAGTCAGTAAGAGTCTGACATAACCTGGCTGTCGCCCCCGCGATGGCTTGGTATCCATGAGGATTCCCCACGTAAAAAAAAAAAAAAAAAAAAAAAAAAAAAGGTCGCAGCAGGTTCGTGGTGTACCACGGGCGAGATGGCAACCTTCATAGGAGGCAGATGTCGTGCGGTGTCCCGCAGGGGTCGGTCCTTGGCCCTCTCCTGTGGAACATCGGATACGACTGGGTCCTGCGGGGCGCTCTCCCTCCGGAACTGTCACTGACCTGCTATGCGGACGACACACTGGTGCTGGCTCGAGGGGACAACTACGAGGACGCTGCTCGTCTTGTCGCGGCAGGAGTGGCAACGGTAGTAGGAAGAATCAAGTTACTGGGTTTGGAGGTGGCGCTGAATAAAACTGAGGCCCTTTGTTTTCATGGTCCAAGAAGAGCGCCCCCCGCTAACTCCACCATCTTAGTAGGCGGGCACCAAGTCGGGGTCGAATCATCTATGAAATACCTGGGCCTCGTCCTGGACAGCCGCTGGAACTTCCGGGAGCATTTCACCCGCCTGACTCCCAGGTTGATGAGCGCAGCGGCCGCGCTGGCGAGGCTGATGCCTAATCTAAGGGGACCAGATGGAGCAAGTCGCCGCCTATACCTTGGTGTAATACGATCCATGGCCCTGTACGGGTCTCCAATATGGGCCGACACTCTAACAGCGAAAACCGCGGCACTCCTCAGAAAACCGCAGAGGGCCATAGCTGTTAGAGTAATCCGTGGTTACCACACTATCTCATTCGAGGCGGCGTGCATCCTAGCAAGGTCTCCTCCATGGGATCTGGAGGCGGAAAGCTGGTCTGCCAATTTTTGGCGAAGAGCTGACTCTAGGACACCCAGAGAGCGGAGGCTACAGTCTCAACAGCTTCTGCTTCAGCAATGGGAGAACCGCCTAGCATCTCCCAAAGCCGGACACAGAACTATTGAGGCAATTCGCCCTGTGCTAGAACAGTGGTTAAACAGGCGGCATGGTGCTTTAACCAAAGCCGGACACAGAACTATTGAGGCAATTCGCCCTGTGCTAGAACAGTGGTTAAACAGGCGGCATGGTGCTTTAACCTTCCGGCTAACGCAGATCCTCTCGGGACACGGATGTTTCGGGAGGTATCTGTGTCGAATAGCTGGACGAGAGGCGACAACCGGTTGTCACGAATGTGGAGTATGTGACGAAGATACGGCGCAGCACACCTTGGAAGTATGCACAGCCTGGGAGGCGCAACGCCGCGACCTGATCGCGCAAGTAGGACATGATCTTTCGCTGTCTGCCGTCGTCCTGGCAATGGTGGACAGTAGGAGCTCTTGGCAAGCGGTTCTTAGCTTCTGCGAAAACGTCATGATACAGAAGGAGTCGGCGGAACGAATGAGAGAGCTAGACGAAGACGCTCCTGCGATCCGACGAAAGAGAACTAGGCGCAGGGGAAGAACGTCTGGCTTCCCCCTGCAACCGGGCTTGGAGTGACTACCGCGGGGGCGATTTTCACTCCACTAACCTTCTATAGGTAGGCCTTATGAGGTAGCGCTCGCAATGTATGCGTGCATAACGTGCAGAGAAGGAAAGAAAGTTTAAGTGAGCTGGAGCCCGCACCGGGCTAGCGCTGGGGGGGACGCGGATGAATGCGAAAGCGTACCCGTTTCCTCCCCGTTTAGCGACCTGAAGTCTACCGCGGGGTTTTAGCCGGTAAGAGTCCGGCATAACCCGGCTGTCGCCCCCGCGATGGCTGGGTATCCATGAGGATTTCCCCGCGACAAAAAAAAAAAAAAAAAAGGTTAGGTTAGGTTCCCCCCCATGGGGCCACCTTGTCGTGGTGGGGGGGCTCTAGTAAGCGGAGGCTGGTCACCTCCGCTGAAGCTAACGGTCCCAGGAGGTGTCGGCAGCGTCTGTCTCGGAGCGAGCGGCTGCCGAAAATACGCCAGCGTCTGACCCATAGTGGGCGGCTGGCGTAGGGGAGGAAAATCTAGGCAGCGTCTGTCTCGGAACGAGCGGCTGCCTAGTCAGCGTCTGTCCCATATTGGGCGGCTGTTTGTGTTGCGGCCGAGATCGCTCCGCTTTCTGGAGCGACTCTGAGCCGCTGCGGGGATCCGCCCGGCCCTCGCGGGTAAGGCGGGTGTTCGCGAGAGGGGCCCCTCCCGGCACTACTCTTTGGGTCGGAGTTGGCTGGTGATGGGGCCATACCCCGGCCGCCGTTCATTCGGTGGCCGAGAAGGAACGGGGCGGCGGGGGACATGGTGCTCGTTCCCCCCGCCCTGTGGGGCCTGGGGCGGCGGATGCGGGGGCATTCGTCGCGTCGAGGGCCATGTGAGGAAAGGCGTCCGTGGTGTTACCGGGCGTCTTTATTCCTGGGGGAGTTGAGAGGGGGGTATATCGAGGGCCCTCCTCCACTCGAGACGGTGCCCGCGCAAGCGGGCTCACGCCGGCGGGGTCGCGGACGAATGCGCAAGCGTACCCGTGGCCCTGCCTTTATGCGGCCGGAGGAACACCGTGGGGTTTAGTCAGTAAGAGTCTGACATAACCTGGCTGTCGCCCCCGCGATGGCTGGGTATCCATGAGGATTCCCCACGTAAAAAAAAAAAAAAAAAAAAAAAAAAAAAAAAAGGTTAGGTTAGGTTAGGTTAGGTTAGGTTAGGTTAGGTTCCCCCCCATGCGAGCGGGAGCTGGACGTCGACGCTCCCGCATGTCGCCGGCGAAGGACCAGACGTAGGGGGAGAGCCTCCGGCTTTCCCCTACTACCAACCTGACCCAGGCCTGGGGTGTCGCCGCGGGGGCGGTAGACATCCCTTAAAAGGCCTCATGAGGCGGCGCGCGTAGTGTTTGCGTGCGCCAGCTTGCCGGAGGAAAGAAGGGGGGGACGCTCTCTCCTCCCCCTTCAAGGAGCCGGAGCCCGCGCAGGTTAGCGGGCTAGCGCCGGGGGGCCGCGGATGAGTGCGAAAGCGTTCCCGTTGTCCCCCTCTATGGCGACCGGTGAAAACACCGTGGGGTTTTAGTCGGTTCAAGTCCGACATAACCCGGCTGTCGCCCCCGCGATGGCTGGGTATCCATTGAGGATTTCCCCACGTAAAAAAAAAAAAAAAAAAAAAAAAAAAGGTTCCCCCCCATGGGGCCACCTTGTCGTGGTGGGGGGGCTCAGTAAGCGGTGGCTGGTCACCACCGCCGAAGCTAACGGCCCCACAACAATTGAGATGAACCTGCTCAATGCAGGTTAAAACCACGAAGGACGTAAACGACGGAGAAAACAATTGAGATAAACCGTGGGTAACCCCGGTTAAACAACTGAGATCAGTAAGGCGCGAGTGGCCTTTCCCGACGGAAAGACTTCAGAAGAGGACGTGTAGATGAAGGCACCATGTGAATGCACGCCACCACTAAGAGGCCCACCCATCAACGACGGATGGGCGGGGCAACTTATGTGGCGAAGGTGGAAGAGCCATCACTCAGTGACACTCACTCATTGGCTGGAAGCAGAGTTACTAAAGAATGGATCTTCTGAAGTAAAGACGGAGGCCGGCAGCGTCTGTACCCAGATTGGGCGGCTTGCCGGCCGGTGTCAGCGTCTGTCCCATATTGGGCGGCTGACACGTAGAAGGACGATGGAAACATCACCTTGAGGTAAAAAGTGAGGGGCCTGGCAGCGGCTGTTCCCAGATTGGGCGGCTTGCTGGGCGGGGTCGGCGTCTGACCCATACTGGGCGGCTGGCACAAAACGACGGTAAAATGTGGAGGAGTTACCTGTCAGCGTCTGACCCAGATTGGACGGCTGGCAAACAGACATGACGGAGGCCTAATGGTCACTTCGACGGAGGCCCGGCAGCGTCTGTACCCAAATTGGGCGGCTTGCCGGGCGACAAGAGAGGGAACAACAAAGAGAGAGGTATGAGTCCGTGCACCACGCATGGACTCACAACCGAAACACCGGGCCGATACAAATGAGTAAGGCCCATCAGAGGGAATGGGTAGTGAACATCACTCACTACCCAAGACGAACATCTAGCAAGAACGAGAGGAAACAGACTAAAGGGGCGTCGTGGTTAGAATGTCTATGACGAACCCATGGCCCCCAACAACAACTAGTCAAGCGGGTTAGGTTAGGTTAGGTTAGGTTAGGTTAGGTTCCCCCCCATGGGGCCACCTTGTCGTGGTGGGGGGGCTCTAGTAGGCGGAGGCTGGTCACCTCCGCTGAAGCTAACGGTCCCAAGTGGGGCCCCTCCCGGCACTTCTCTGTGGAGGCGGAGTTGGTTGGGATGGGGCCACAACCCCGGCCGCCGTTCATTCGGTGGCCGAGGAGGAACGGGGCGGCGGGGGACATGGTGCTCGTTCCCCCCGCCCTGTGGGGCCTGGGGCGGCGGATGCGGGGGCATTCGTCGCGTCGAGGGCCACGTGAGGAAAGGCGTCCGTGGTGTTACCGGGCGTCTTTATTCCTGGGGGAGTTGAGAGGGGGGTATATCGAGGGCCCTCCTCCACTCGAGACGGTGCTCGCGCAAGCGGGCTCACGCCGGCGGGGTCGCGGACGAATGCGCAAGCGTACCCGTGGCCCTGCTTTATGGCGGCCGGAGGAACACCGTGGGGTTTAGTCAGTAAGAGTCTGACATAACCTGGCTGTCGCCCCCGCGATGGCTGGGTATCCATGAGGATTCCCCACGTAAAAAAAAAAAAAAAAAAAAAAAAAAGGTTAGGTTAGGTTAGGTTAGGTTAGGTTAGGTTAGGTTAGGTTAGGTTAGGTTAGGTTAGGTTTTTTTTTTTTTTTTTTTTTTTTTGCGTGGGGGAGGAAATCCTTTATGGATACCACCGCACCCGTATGCGGTGGTTATGCCCGACTCCCACTGGGAAGGTGACCCAGTGAGTACGTGCTAAAACCTCCCCCGTGAGATGGTGTATTATCAATTAGCCAGGAAAGTCGTGCTATCGGTTTACTCGAGCTTTCCTGGCTATGTGTTTTGTGTGTTATGTATTTTTTGAAAAGTGTAATAATTAGACTTAAGATTATGAGTAAGAAAAAGTGACATATAAAATTATATATATGTAAAAGTGTACAAATTAGAAACAATGATAGTACACAAGGAAATGTTATATAATATATTTTTACTAGCATGAAGTGAAAAGTGTACAAATTAATTAGACTTAAGATTATAAGTAAGAAATTATATTTAAAGTGACACATAAAATTATATATATGTAAAAGTGTACAAATTAGAAACAATGATAGTACACAAGGAAATGTTATATAATATATTTTTACTAGCATGAAGTGAAAAGTGTACAAATTAATTAGACTTAGGATTATAAGTAAGAAATTATATTTAAAGTGACACATAAAATTATATATATGTAAAAGTGTACAAATTAGAAACAATAAAAATAGTACACAAGGAAATGTTATATAATATATTTTTACTGGCATGAAATGAAAAGTGTACAAATTAATTAGACTTAAGATTATAAGTAAGAAATTATATTTGAAGTGACACATAAAATTATATATATATATTTTTTTTTTTTTTTTTTTTTTTTTAATTTTTTTTTTTTTTTTTTTTTTTTTTTTTTTTTTTTTTTTTTTTTTTTTTTGTACACAAATTAGACTTAAGATTAAAAGTAAAAGAATAAATTGTACGCAAATTATAAATTGAACACAAGTTAGACTTAAGATTAAAAGTCTTAAGGTTACAAGTAAAATTAAAGTAAAGTAGATCCCGAGCCCGAGCGCGACACTCCCCTCCCTGTGGATATTTGACCGGTGACGAGCCATGTTTGATGTTCTGATGAGCTTGTTGCATTGTAGACATTTGGTTTTATTGTTTAAGTACTGTGTGTTTTCCTTGTCGTCGGGTCTTGGTGTGTTTGTGTTGCTGTTATTGTTTTTTTTCCCTTTTTTGTTTGGTGTTGGAGCCCCGCTCTCGTCTCCGCTCCCGTTGCTCTCTGCGATTGGCGAGAGTGGAGGCGGGAGCGTGGCAAGGTTCTTCATAATCGTGTTTAAGAATTCGTTGTGTGCCGGTAATTGGTCCAAAGGAGGGGAGAATAGAAGGGGGGAGGAGGGCAGACGCGGGAGGATTTGAGGTGAAGAGGATGGTTGAAGTGAATGACGTGGTGTGGTGGATGAAGGGGTAGCTGCAGGAGTCTCGGGGAGTGGTAACTCGGGGTTAGGGTTAGGGTTGGTGGTGTGAGCCGCGTCTTGGGTTTCCTCGGTGTCTGAGTTGGATTCTGAAGTCGACCCCGAGGAGGAGCTGGAGTCGGAGCGGGGTCCTCCATGATTTTTTGGTTCTTCATTATTTGTGGGGAGGTTGTTGGTGTTAAGTTTTCTGCAATAATCTTGCAGCGATAGTAATTGTTCCGTGAGAAATCGGTTGGTGATTGATATGTTGTGTATTATTTGTTGTGCCCTTTCTAGTTCAATTTTGTTGGAGAGACAAAAGGGACAGCTATTCTCTGCCATTTTTGTGGGGATAGATGTGAGTGAGGAGGTAGGTAGATGAGGAGGAGGAGTATTATAAGAGAAAACAAAAGAAGGTGATGTAAGGAGGAATAAATTAGAGAAGGAGTAGGGATGAGGTAGAATCTAATGTGTAAGATGATGAAGAAGAGGAGTGAGGTGAGGTGGCGGAGTTTGAGGCGTAAGTCTGTTGGGTATGGTGTCTGTGTACTGAAGATGTGAGTTTGTATTATATTATATTGAAGTGAGATGGTGATATGGTGGTTGAGGAAGATGAAGATGATGAGGATGAGGATGAGGATGAGGATGAGGATGAGGATGAGGATGAGGATGAGGATGAGGATGAGGATGAGGATGAGGATGAGGATGAGGATGAGGATGAGGATGAGGATGAGGATGAGGATGAGGATGAGGATGAGGATGAGGAAGATGATGGGGATGAGGATGAGGTGAGGATGAGGATGAGGATGAGGTGAGGATGAGGATGAGGATGAGGAGGATGAGGATGAGGATGAGGAGGATGAGGATGAGGATGAGGATGAAGATGAAGATGAAGATGAAGATGAAGATGAGGATGAGGATGAAGATGAAGATGAAGATGAAGATGAAGATGAAGATGAAGATGAAGATGAAGATGAAGATGAAGATGAAGATGAAGATGAAGATAAAGATGAAGATGAAGATGATGATGAAGATGACGTTGAAGATGAAGTTGAAGATGAAGATGAAGATGAGGATGAAGATGAAGCTGAAGATGAAGCTGAAGATGAAGATGAAGATGAAGATGAAGATGAAGATGAAGATGAAGATGAAGATGAAGATAAAGATGAATATGAATATAAAGATGAAAATGAAGATGAAGATGAAGGAGAAGATGAAGATGAAGGTGAAGATGAAGATGAAGATGAAGATGAAGATGAAGATGAAGATGAAGATGAAGATGAAGATGAAGATGAAGATGAGGATGAAGAGGAAGAGGAAGAGGATTAGTTTAGCAATGAGGGTGCGGGGAGCATGGGGGGGTTTTGAGGCGGGTTGCTTTGGTTGTGGTGTTTTAATGTTTTGACTATATGTGTTATGTGGTTGTAAAATGTGTTGGTAGTTGATTCTTTGGCGATGATGTCGGTAATGAGAAATGGGTTTAGATTGTGTGTGTTTGTAGTGATGAAATGATCGTTTCGGGTTTTGCTGTAGATTGGGCATTCTATGATTAGGTGTTTTAGCGATTGTTCAGACTGTGAGTCGCAGGGGCAGTAGTTGTTTGTAGTGATATGGAATCTATATAAGTATTGTTTGTGGTATCCGTGGTTGGTGAGTAGCTGAGTGATTGCAAATTGTGGATTCATAGAATTGATGACTTGTATGAGGGTGTGGTGGTCCGGTGCCCATTCTTTTGTGTATTTACAATTGGTTGGGTTATTGTATAGTTTTTCGAGAGCAAGTTGTGATTCCTGTCTTGCACAGTTTTTGATGTAACTGATGGGGATTTGGTTGTAGTCTGGACTTTTATGGCTGGTAGCGGCGGCTTTGGCCGCGGAGTCTGCCTCCTCGTTACCTGTGATGTCGCAGTGGGCGCGTACCCATGCGAATTGTGTTTTTAGGTTGAGTTGTTTAGTTTGTGAAATAGAGTGGAAGATATCTGTGGTTAGTTTGTTGGTGCTGTTGGTATTTTGTAATTCCATGAGTGATGACTTACTGTCTGAGAGAATGATGTTTAATGGGTATTTGTGTTTTTCTATTAGTTGACATGCGTATTTTATGGCTAGGAGTTCGGCTTGGTATACAGAGCAGTGGTTGTGCAGTTTTAGTTTTTTTGTGATTGTTTTCGCGTTGGATGGAGGATATGCTACGTAAGCAGCGCCTACTTTTCCGCCATGTTTGCTACCATCGGTGAAAATTAAGCAGTATTCGTTGTTTTTGTTATTTTCTTTGAGGAAGTCGTTGAGTTCGTGTTGGGAGGAGATTTCATGGAAGGTGATTGGGGTTCTGAGTTGATGTAACAGTAGAGTGTGTGCAGCGGCGGCTGAGTCTATTGGTGTGTCGTCCGGTATGTATTTTGTTGTCTTGTTTATTCTGGCTGACTCTATTAGGGCGATTTCTTTGATTTTTTCGTTTAGGGGCGTGATGTTAGCTAGTGTGATTGAGGCAGCAGTGTTGATTGTGCGAAAACCCTGTATGATCTTTATTGCAAAGGATCTTTGTACTGATAGAAGTTTCTTGTTCACTTTTTTGTATTTGAGTGTGCCTGACCATATACTCGCAGCATAGGTGATGATAGGTTCTATGACTTGTTGGTAAATTATTCGTACGTTTCCGGGGTGTGCTCCCCAGGTTGCTCTGATGAAAGTGGACAGCTTGTAGAATAGTTTTTTGGCTTTTTCTGTGATGTAATTGACATGTTCTATGAATTTGAGTTTTCTGTCAATTATTATCCCGAGGTATTTTATGTTAGTTGAGAAGGGTATTGGTTTGTTGTTTATTGCTATTTGACATGTTTGTGATTTGTTAGTGAATCCGATTGTTTGTGTTTTTTCTGGTCCGAAGATCAATTTGACTTTCTCCCCCCATGTGGAGATGATGGATAGGGATGTATTGGTGATGTTTTGTAAGTGGTTGATGTCTTTTGAGTGTGTGATGAGTAGTACGTCGTCGGCGTATGCCTGTATATGACATCCTGTGGGTAGGGTGGTTGTTAGTAGTTCATCTAATATTAGGTTCCACATAGTTGGGCCGCATATGGATCCTTGGATGCATCCCCTTGTCATTGTTTTGGTGATGCTGCAGTCTGCCAGGTTCATGGTGACTGATCTATTATTAATGTAGTCTCTTAGAATGTTGTATATGTTGCTTGGGCATTTTACGTGTTTTAGTCTATTGAATAGAGCTGGCCACCAGGCGTTGTCAAAAGCGCCCTTGATGTCCAGCGACGTCATTATTATATGTTCGCCGGCCAGCTTAGCGTTCCCGACAACGTCAAGGGCGCTTTGGATGGCCATGGTAGTGGATGTTTGTAGTTTAAATCCGAACTGGTTGTTACAGGAGTTGTTAGTTTGGTTGAGGTGCTGTACTAATCGGTTAGTGATTAGCTTTTCCAGTAGTTTGCCCAGTACATTAATTAATCCTATGGGGCGATATGCGTTGAGAGTGTTGTGGTCTGATTTGTTAGGTTTGGGAATAATTTTAGCGTATGCTACCTTCCATGATTCTGGAAAATGTCCTAGCTCCAGGCATCTGTTCATGATTGTGGTAAATTCATCTGGGTAGCATTCTATTGCGCTTTGGCATATGTCTGACGTGAGGTTGTCTATGCCTGGAGCTTTTTTGGGATTCATGGAGTTGATGTTGGTGAGTAGTTCGTGGGTTGTGAAGGGGGGGTCTGGTTCGGTAGTGTTGGGTGTGTTCATGGAGATGCGCATGTTGACTTGTTCTATTTTTGTGTCTGGTGTATCGTCGGGGAAGAAGTTGTTTATGAGTGCTTTAACTGTGTCCAGAGTGTCAGTAGTGTAGGTTTGTTCGTTAATTTTAAGAGTGGCGGGTGGTCGTGTAATGGGTCTAGTTTGGATTATTCTGTTGGTTACTGACCAAACGTCTTCTTTTTTTTGCCTGTTACAGAATTCCTTAAAGTGCGAGGTGGACGCTGCGCAGAAGGCGTCTGAGTATTGTTGTTTGTATTTGTTTTTTTCCACTATCAGGTCTTCTAGTGGCAGATTATGTTTTGCTGCGTTGCAAATTTTGTGGTGATTTTTGATTACAAGTTCCTTGAGCAGATCGAGTTCCTTGCTCCACCATGGTGCTTTTTTTGCAGGTTTGGTGGATTTAGGTAGTGTTTTATTACAGGATTTCTGGATTGATTTGGTGATGTTAGTTATGTAATTGTCTAGGTCAGTTTTGCTCATGTTGTGTATTTCTGTTGTTTTGGGAAAGTTTTTCCTGAGTTCTGTGTGGAAGGTGGGTGTAAAGTGTTCCCAGTTTATGTTTGAAGTGTTGTATTTGAAGGTAGAGAGCTTTCGTGTTTTGTTGAGCGATGTGTTGATGGGTTTGATGTTAAATTCGATGGCGTGGTGGTCAGAGGAAGGACAGGCGTTTTTGTTGATTTTCCAGTCCGTGATATTGATGATGTTGGTATTGTCTATGAGGGTAAGGTCTATGATTGATTCTCTATTTTGATTGTTGGCTGTGCTCTGATAAGTGGGTGTGTTGCCAGTATTGCACAGGGTGAGGTTGTTGTTAGTTAATAATTCCATTATTATGTTTCCTCTTTTGTTGTTTTTGACCGATCCCCATGTGGTGTGCCATCCGTTGAAGTCTCCGCATATAATGTGGGTAGACCCTGTTGTTTCGTGTAGGAATAATTCCAGTCGTTTGATTGTGTTTTGTGGGTCGGATCTGGGTTTGACGTATACGGAGATTAGGTATATCTTTTTGTTGTTTTTGTCTTTAAGTAGGACTATACTGATGTTTGGGTCAGAGTGTTGTGTTATACCTATGGCGCTAAATGCTTTGTTTTTTATAAATATTGCGGATTTGATTTGGGAGTCGGAGGGGAATTGAAAAATGTTGTATCCTGGGATAAATTTTGTGGTTTTCTGGTTGCTCGTGTAAGGTTCGTTGATGAATGCTATATCTATGTCGTTTTTGTCTAGGTGTACAATGATTTCATGCATGGCGCTGTTTCCTTTCCCAGCGTTTATTTGAATGCATTTATAGTAATTTTGTTGGGATAATTGGGGTGTGTCAGTGTGTCTATGGGATGAGTGAGGGGGTACTAGTTTGTTTGTCATCATTTTTTTTTTTTTTTTATCTGGCTGGGCCGTAGTTGATCCTTTCCCGGATCTTAACAGTTATGGAAGAATGACATGGGCATTTATTGGAGGTGGCGGTGTGTTTAGTGTCGCGGTTAATATGTTTGTGTTTGTTTTGGAGGCTGGTGCAGTTGTAGCATTTCAGTTTTTCGATGTTGTTTTTGTCCGGACAGTCTTTGTGTGTGTGGGACGCGCAATGTGAGCAGGCGATATTGTCAGAATTGCAAATTTTTTTGGTGTGTCCGTAAGCCAGACACTTATAGCATTGTAGGATAGGGACGTATTCTTCTGCATGTATACGTTGGTGATCGATATTGATTTTCCTTTGTTTGATAATATGTCTCCAGACTTCTGGGGATGCGGTGAAGACAGCGTTATAAAGTTTGGGGTTTTTATTTTTCCTGGTGTATTTTAGAGTGAGGTCTGTGTTGTTGGTTAGTGAGTTTTGTAAGTTTTCGTTTTGGTTTGTGATGATCTCGATTAGTTTTTCTTGTGGGATGTGTTCTGCAATACCTTTGAGTACGAGCATTGGTTTAAGTTGTTTGGAGATTTCGGCTTCCAGGGTGCTGTTGGGGTGGTTGATTTTGGTAAGCGTTTTTTCTCTTTGTTCTAGTGTGTCAAATTCTATTCTTAGTTTGTTATTGGAAACGAATTTTATATTGGCTGGTGTGAAGTTGGTGTCAGTGAAGCTTATATTTTGACGCCATTTTTGTAGGGTTTCAGTGGGGTTGTTCACTTCATTTTTGGATGCGATGATGAGTGCAGGTTTGGTGGTGGGTGGAAGTTTGGATTGGGTTTTTTTGGGTTTGGTTGTGAGAACGGAAGCGTAAGAAGGTTGTTTGTCTGGGGCGTGTATAATAGTATTAATTTTCTCGAATTCTGTCTTAATTGTATCCTTGATAATGTCAATAGTGGATGGGTCAAGTGAGGAGACTATCTGTTTATTTGGGACTGGTGTTTGATATTGTTTTGTTAGCTCTTGTATTTCCTTAGTTGTTGTTAGGATTATTTCTTTATTGTTTTTAGTGACACTTCTTCCTTCGGTAATTCTGGCAATGATAATTTGTGTAAGTTCCAGGATTTTGTTATGGAAGTTTTTATGAAGGTCATTTGTGTGTTCCTCCTCGGCAGGGGTGTTGTTCGATATTCGAGCTCGGGGACCTGTTGGTAGGTTTGGATATCTGATTTCGGTGTGTGAGGTGAGTTGTGTTGGTGTTTGTGGTGATGTGAATGTGGGTGTTGGCCTGAGTAGTCCGTTGAAGCTGGTGCTCGGCGAGGCTGCTCCTGATCTTTGGTGCTGGGATTCAGGTTCAGAGTAGCTGTTGTTACTATTTCGTGGAGTTGAAGGTGGAGTGCGAATCATCTTGCTTGATTGTGTTTTCAGGTTTGAGGTGAAGCTTGGCAGTCGTTTGATAGTTGAGGTTGGGTGGAGAGATGCGAGTGAGTGAAGTGAAGTTAAGTTAGAATTAAGGCTTATAACTTACAGATGAGTGATGATGAGGAAGAGGAGGAGGGAAGAGGATGAGGGATGAGGATGAGGATGAGGGATGAGGATGAGGATGAGGGATGAGGATGAGGATGAGGATGAGGATGAGGATGAGGGATGAGGGATGATGATGAGGGATGAGGATGAGGGATGAGGACGAAGGGATGAGAGACGGATGATGAGGATGACACAACAGTGTGCGCGCCCGCTCCCGTCGAGGTCCCGACGGTGACTGTTGGTTAGGTTAGGTTAGGTTAGGTTAGGTTAGGTTAGGTTAGGTTCCCCCCCATTTCCGAGGTGGACGTCCAAGTCCTTCGACAGGGACTTGCTGATGGAAGCTTCCGTGGTTCAGGAGTGGGCGTGCCCCAATAGCGGGTTTACGGAGGTAGAGGACGGAGCCTTGTGGTTCCGGGAAGCGCTGACACATATCTGTGACGCGTCAATGCCCCGGGCCAGGTCCCAACCTCCTAAACGTCAAGTGTACTGGTGGTCGGAACAGATCAGCGCAAATCGCGCAGAATGCACTGTGGCCCGACGCCAGTACACAAGGTACAGAAGACGGCACACTCGCGACTCCATCACGGAAGCCCAGCTGTATGCCTCATATAGAGAGAGTACCAAGGCACTACAGCTGTCCATCAGCAGAGCCAAAACCCAGGCCAGAGACGAGCTCCTGGAGACTTTGAGCCGAGATCCCTGGGGTCGCCCATACTTGATGGTGCGCGGAAAACTTCGTGCATGGGCGCCCCCGTTGACTCAAAGTCTCGAGCCCCGGCTGCTGGGGGATATTGTGTCTGCTCTGTTCCCAAATCGAGCGGACCATATTCCCCCGTCGATGGCTTCTCCTGACGACGAAGGAGAGTTAGCGGCCGAGGCACCGGTACCGTCACTCACGCCGGAGGAGTTTTATCGGGCTGTCAAGAGGCTCCGGGGCAAGAAGAACAAAGCTCCGGGCCCCGATGGCATACCCGGCTTTGTCTGGGTTTTGGCTCTGGACGCCCTCGGATCCCGGCTGGCGGGACTTTACAACAGGTGTCTCCAGCTGGGACGGTTTCCCTCCCAGTGGAAGACGGGCAGGCTGGTCCTTCTCAAGAAGGACGGGCGCCCCGCGGAGACTCCCTCCGCGTATCGCCCTATTGTGCTGCTGGACGAGGTCGGCAAGTTGTTCGAGAGAATAATAGCCGACCGTTTGGTGGCACACCTGAGCTCGGTGGGACCTGATCTTTCGCAGATACAGTTTGGGTTCCGCGAGAGCCGATCGACAATCGACGCCATTGTCCACGTCAAGGCTCAAGCGGATGAAACCGTTTCCCGGGGCGGATCGGTGTTGGCGGTGTCGCTCGACATCCGAAACGCGTTCAACACCATGCCCTGGGGCTGTATAAGGGAGGCGCTCCGATATCACCGGGTGCCTCCTTATCTAAGGCGACTGGTCGGGTCCTACCTGAGCGATAGGCACGTGGCCTATCCAGGGCGATACGAAGTAGAAAGAAGGGAGATGTCGTGCGGTGTACCACAGGGGTCGGTTCTAGGGCCCCTTCTGTGGAACATCGGCTACGACTGGGTGCTGCGGGGCGCTCTTTCTCCGGGCCTAAGCGTGTCGTGTTATGCGGATGATACGTTAGTTTTGGCCCGGGGAGACACCTACGAGGTGGCAGCCCGTCTTGCCACTGCAGGCGTGGCAACCGTTGTCGGCAGGATAAGGATGCTGGGATTGGAGGTGGCGCTCAACAAAACTGAGGCTCTTTGCTTTCACGGGCCCAGAAGAGCGCCACCTGCAAACTCATCAATTCCAGTGGAAGGGCATCAAATCGAGGTCGGGGCTTCTATGAAGTACCTGGGGCTCGTCCTTGATAGCCGGTGGAACTTCCGAGAGCACTTCACCCGTCTGGCCCCCAGACTGATGGGCGCAGCGGCCGCGTTGGCTAGGCTGATGCCCAATCTCCGCGGGCCAGACGGGGGGAGTCGTCGTCTCTATCTGGGTGTGGTGCGGTCCATGGCTCTTTACGGGGCCCCCGTATGGGCGGACACTCTGACGGCGAAAAACACGGCCCTTCTACGAAGACCACAGAGGGCCATGGCCGTTAGGGTGATCAGAGGCTACCACACCGTTTCTTACGAGGCGGCGTGCGTCCTGGCGAGATCCCCGCCGTGGGATCTGGAGGCGGGGAATTGGTCTGCCAATTACTGGCAAAGGGCAGACGCCAGGGCACCCAGCGAGAGGAGGTTCCACTCTCGACAGCTTCTTCTCCAGCAGTGGGAGAACCGGCTGGCTTCTCCAACCGCCGGACTAAGGACTGTCGAGGCCGTTCGGCCCGTACTGGAGCAATGGCTGAACAGGCGGCACGGTGCTCTTACCTTCCACCTGACGCAGATACTCACGGGACATGGCTGTTTCGGGAGATATCTGTGTCGGATTGCGGGAAGGGAGCCGACAATGGGTTGCCACGCATGTGGGGTTTGCGACGAGGACACGGCCCAGCACACTCTAGCGGAGTGCGCCGCCTGGGATGTGCAGAGACGTGCCCTCGTTGCTCAGGTTGGGCATGACCTCTCATTGTCCGCCGTCGTCAAGGCGATGGTGGATAGTCGGAGGTCGTGGCAAGCGGTTCTCTCCTTTTGCGAAAATGTCATGACGCAGAAGGAGGCAGCGGAACGCGAGCGGGAGCTGGACGTCGACGCTCCCGCATGTCGCCGGCGAAGGACCAGACGTAGGGGGAGAGCCTCCGGCTTTCCCCTACTACCAACCTGACCCAGGCCTGGGGTGTCGCCGCGGGGGCGGTAGACATCTCTTAAAAGGCCTCATGAGGCGGCGCGCGTAGTGTTTGCGTGCGCCAGCTTGCTGGAGGAAAGAAGGGGGGGACACTCTCTCCTCCCCCTTCAAGGAGCCGGAGCCCGCGCAGGTTAGTGGGCTAGCGCCGGGGGGCCGCGGACGAGTGCGAAAGCGTTCCCGTTGTCCCCCTCTATGGCGACCGGTGAAAACACCGTGGGGTTTTAGTCGGTTCAAGTCCGACATAACCCGGCTGTCGCCCCCGCGATGGCTGGGTATCCATTGAGGATTTCCCCACGTAAAAAAAAAAAAAAAAAAAAAAAAAAAAAGGTTCCCCCCCATCCCCCCCGTGGGACCACCTTGTCGTGGTGGGGGGGCTTGCGGCGGGAGCTACGGCCCGCTTACCAACGGTCCCGAAGAGGCGCCGGCAGCGTCTGTCTCGGAGCGAGCGGCTGCCGGAGACATCAGTGTCTGACGCATATTGCGCGGCTGAGGTCATAGAGTTTCGGGTCTCTGAACCCAGTAATGGGTAGCAAACCCGTTAAACCCAGGCAGCGACTGTCTCGAAGCGAGCGGCTGCTTGGTCAGCGTCTGTCCCAAATTGGGCGGCTGTATTGTAACGCGTCCCCGGCTGGGTGGGGGAGTCCTTTCGGAAATCTATCACGCAGATTTCCGGTTAGGATGGGGGAAATGTAGTACCCGGCGCGCACTAACAGCAGCGTGAATTTCATTTAAATTTGTTGCTCTATCCCCGTCCTCTGCATATCAGAGAGTGCTGCGGATAGAACATGTGACAGTGGGCGATATCGTAACCCCTTTCGAGTGTCGTGGACATGTCTCGCGGCTTGAAGGGGTCGATGGTCTTGGCTTGGCCGCCCGGACTACGAGGATGGCAACCTCTATAAAAAAAACCCCGAAATCTAAGCGCGCCGCACCGTGAGAGATTGCATGGCTGATGGGATGTTCAGTCGTTAGTGCGGCCTCGTCGAGGGGACTGGCCGATCTCCTCCAGCGAGTAAAACCATAGGCTTATCCGGATGCAGGGGGCACCATTCGGATGGACTAACTATTTCCCCCATACTCGTGGGAACCCTATGATTTTTTTTAATCTTCACTGGGAAACCAGACAACTTGGCGAAAACTAATGGAACAGGACTTGCTTAATGATGTGGATACGAGAAAGGCGGATAGTGCTGCTATGAAGGGGCGGACACCGATAGTCTTATTGACTCGGTTGGACGACTCCGTCATAGCAAAGCACACACAGAAGGAGGGGGAGTCGATTGACGACGGCCCGGAGGCGCCCTTCACGACCGTAGCTAGTCGGACGCGTGCGTCGACTAAAAACGTGATGGGAAAACTCTGGGCCCAGCGCAAACGCACAGTCTCTGCTCGCGGCGAGAGCAGCGACGAGGGCACCGCCAGAAGCCGTAGTTGCGGATCGAAGCGCGGGCGGGCCACCCCTATGACGAGGCCAAAACCGGTCAAGCTAGCTCCATCAAGACGGGAAGAGTTTCTTCTCGACTCGGGGGAGCCGCTTGAATGGGATAGCGGTAAGAGCGGGCTGGAGGGGGATTCGTCGTCTTCGGACGAAAGATCTGCTGACACCCTGCTCAAGGAGGCAAGGGAAGTGGCTGAGGCGATCAAATCAATCGCTTTGAAGTCCACCAACATAAAGGGAGATCTGCGAAGGGACCTCAAGGTTGGTGCGACTTCATTTAAAAAGATCGCCAAAGCCCTCAGTAGGCGAACTTCCTCTGAAGAAGTGAGGAGATTGCAGGAGGAAAATGCACGCCTGCGTCGGGAGGTGGAAGAGCTCCGCAAGGACTTTGCCACCATCCGACAGGAAGTGCGAGGTGGAAACAGCTCCCCTCAGAGGCCGAAGCCTACCAGCGTGCCGACCGGAACCCAAATGGAGGAGTTTCAACAAGCTATTATGATTTCGGTCGGCACGATGCTCAATGCAAGGCTCGAGGGCCTGGAGGACCGCCTCCTGCCTCCGACACGTACCCGACCTCCATTGGGCAAGCGGGTTCCTTTAGCCCCGGCTGCTGTTTGTGTCGCAGCGGCCGAGAACCGGAACTTAACTACTTCTTCGACCTCTCCTCCACAGCAAACTGCAGGGGAGAGAATGTCGAAGAAGAAGAATAAGAAGGGAAATCCTGAAACACCGGAGCCACCAAAAGGACCCATAGGAGAGAGTTGGGCAAAGGTCGTTGGGCGTAAAAAAAAGAAGCAGCCCAACAAGCCTGCGCCAACTGCACCTAAAGAGCCCGCAAAGAGGACAAAGGCGAAGGCACCAAAACCGAAGGCACCAAAACCGAAGGCCCCTATAAGAGTCCGACCGCCACGTTCCTCGGCTGTAATGCTTACGTTGCAGCCGGGGGCCGAAGAGGCTGGTCACACTTATAACTCTGTTATATTCGAAGCCAAGAGGGCGATCGGAAGCCTCTCTGGACTAGGAATAACTGGAGGGGTGCGGTGCCGGCAAGCGGCAACAGGGGCCAGAATTCTGGAGGTCCTAGGTGCGACTACAGGAGAGCAGGCGGATGCTCTGGCCGTCAAAATTCGAGAGGTCATATCTCCTGAGGTTGTCCGGGTCGATAGGCCTGTAAAGTGCGCCCATCTGCGAGTTTCAGGTCTGGATGACTCTGTCACTCCGGCCGAACTTACCGCCGCAGTAGCCGCCAACGGGGGCTGTTCAGAGGCCCTTGTTAAAACGGGCCCTATGCGGGGTGATGCTGGCAGCTTGTGGAGCGTCAGAGTCACTTGCCCTGTGGTGGCCTCCAACAAGATTGCGGCCGCTGGTCGCCTACTTGTCGGCTGGTCATCGGCGAAGGTGACCCTCCTCGCGGAGCGGCCTTTAAGGTGCTACAGGTGCCTTGAGGTCGGCCACGTCGGCGCAAAGTGCCGTTCAACCACAGACCGCAGCAACGAGTGCTACCGCTGCGGTCTAACGGGGCACAAGGCTGCCACCTGCTCCGCATCTCCACGGTGCAACCTCTGTGCAGCGGAGGGCAAAAAGGCGGACCACAGAGTGGGTGCAAACACCTGTGCCCACTCTAAAAGGAGACCACAGAGGAACAATAAACCGGCAGCTGCGGCGCACTCCGCACCTGCCGGGAGCCAAGAGGAGGCTATGGTAACTGGCGCAGAGTAATGGCTAGTTACCGTCTCCTCCAGACGAATCTTAACCACTGCGCCGGAGCTCAGGACCTTCTGTCCCAGAGCCTGGCGCAGTGGCTGATAGATTTAGCGGTTGTTGCCGAGCCCTATTATGTCCCACCCAATCACGATAAATGGGTGAGAGACAGCGAGGGCTTGGTGGCAATAACTGCGACGATGGCAAACGGTGCTCCGGCTCTTGTATCCAAAGCAAGTGGCCGGGGCTACGTTGTTGCCCAATGGGGGGAAATCGTAGTGGCGGGAGTGTACTTCTCCCCCAACAGGAATCTTGCTGCGTTTGAGTCATTCCTGGACGAGGTCGGTCGCGTCATCAGGCGACTGTCGTCTGGGAACGTCCTTATTGCGGGAGACTTCAATGCCAAATCTGTGGCTTGGGGTTCTCCTGCCACGGACGCTCGCGGTGATTCGTTGGAGGAGTGGGCGCTGGCTGCCGACCTCTCTGTTTTAAATAGGGGGTCGGTACACACGTGCGTTCGGCAGCAAGGCGGGTCCATCGTGGACATTACACTTGCCACCCCGTCTGTTGCGCGCCGGGTCAAGGACTGGAGGGTTTTGGAAGGGGTGGAGACGTTATCGGACCACAGATACATACGGTTCGACGTTTCCACCTCACCACCAGGACAGACCAGCCTGCGCCAAAGAGTACATCCCGCCTTTCCGAGGTGGACGTCCAAGTCCTTCGACAGGGACTTGCTGATGGAAGCTTCCGTGGTTCAGGAGTGGGCGTGCCCCGATAGCGGGTTTACGGAGGTAGAGGACGGAGCCTTGTGGTTCCGGGAAGCGCTGACACATATCTGTGACGCGTCAATGCCCCGGGCCAGGTCCCAACCTCCTAAACGTCAAGTGTACTGGTGGTCGGAACAGATCAGCGCAACTCGCGCAGAATGCACTGTGGCCCGACGCCAGTACACAAGGTACAGAAGACGGCACACTCGCGACTCCATCACGGAAGCCCAGCTGTATGCCTCATATAGAGAGAGTACCAAGACACTACAGCTGTCCATCAGCAGAGCCAAAACCCAGGCGAGAGACGAGCTTCTGGAGACTTTGAGCCGAGATCCTTGGGGTCGCCCATACTTGATGGTGCGCGGAAAACTTCGTGCATGGGCGCCCCCGTTGACTCAAAGTCTCGAGCCCCGGCTGCTGGGGGATATTGTGTCTGCTCTGTTCCCAAATCGAGCGGACCATATTCCCCCGTCGATGGCTTCTCCTGACGACGAAGGAGAGTTAGCGGCCGAGGCACCGGCACCGTCACTCACGCCGGAGGAGTTTGATCGGGCTGTCAAGAGGCTCCGGGGCAAGAAGAACAAAGCTCCGGGCCCCGATGGCATACCCGGCTTTGTCTGGGTTTTGGCTCTGGACGCCCTCGGATCCCGGCTGGCGGGACTTTACAACAGGTGTCTCCAGCTGGGACGGTTTCCCTCGCAGTGGAAGACGGGCAGGCTGGTCCTTCTCAAGAAGGACGGGCGCCCCGCGGAGACTCCCTCCGCGTATCGCCCTATTGTGCTGCTGGACGAGGTCGGCAAGCTGTTCGAGAGAATAATAGCCGACCGTTTGGTGGCACACCTGAGCTCGGTGGGACCTGATCTTTCGCAGATACAGTTTGGGTTCCGCGAGAGCCGATCGACAATCGACGCCATTGTCCACGTCAAGGCTCAAGCGGATGAAACCGTTTCCCGGGGCGGATCGGTGTTGGCGGTGTCGCTCGACATCCGAAACGCGTTCAACACCATACCCTGGGGCTGTATAAGGGAGGCGCTCCGATATCACCGGGTGCCTCCTTATCTAAGGCGACTGGTCGGGTCCTACCTGAGCGATAGGCACGTGGCCTATCCAGGGCGATACGAAGTAGAAAGAAGGGAGATGTCGTGCGGTGTACCACAGGGGTCGGTTCTAGGGCCCCTTCTGTGGAACATCGGCTACGACTGGGTGCTGCGGGGCGCTCTTTCTCCGGGCCTAAGCGTGTCGTGTTATGCGGATGATACGTTAGTTTTGGCCCGGGGAGACACCTACGAGGTGGCAGCCCGTCTTGCCACTGCAGGCGTGGCAACCGTTGTCGGCAGGATAAGGATGCTGGGATTGGAGGTGGCGCTCAACAAAACTGAGGCTCTTTGCTTTCACGGGCCCAGAAGAGCGCCACCTGCAAACTCATCAATTCCAGTGGAGGGGCACCAAATCGAGGTCAGGGCTTCTATGAAGTACCTGGGGCTCGTCCTTGATAGCCGGTGGAACTTCCGAGAGCACTTCACCCGTCTGGTCCCCAGACTGATGGGCGCAGCGGCCGCGTTGGCTAGGCTGATGCCCAATCTCCGCGGGCCAGACGGGGGGAGTCGTCGTCTCTATCTGGGTGTGGTGCGGTCCATGGCTCTTTACGGGGCCCCCGTATGGGCAGACACTCTGACGGCGAAAAACACGGCCCTCCTACGAAGACCACAGAGGGCCATGGCCGTTAGGGTGATCAGAGGCTACCACACCATTTCTTACGAGGCGGCGTGCGTCCTGGCGAGATCCCCGCCGTGGGATCTGGAGGCGGGGAATTGGTCTGCCAATTAATGGCAAAGGGCAGACGCCAGGGCGCCCAGCGAGAGGAGGTTCCACTCTCGACAGCTTCTTCTCCAGCAGTGGGAGAACCGGCTGGCTTCTCCGACCGCCGGACTAAGGACTGTCGAGGCCGTTCGGCCCGTACTGGAGCAATGGCTGAACAGGCGGCATGGTGCTCTTACCTTCCACCTGACGCAGATACTCACGGGACATGGCTGTTTCGGGAGATATCTGTGTCGGATTGCGGGAAGGGAGCCGACAATGGGTTGCCACGCATGCGGGGTTTGCGACGAGGACACGGCCCAGCACACTCTAGCGGAGTGCGCCGCCTGGGATGTGCAGAGACGTGCCCTCGTTGCTCAGGTTGGGCACGACCTCTCATTGTCCGCCGTCGTCAAGGCGATGGTGGATAGTCGGAGGTCGTGGCAAGCGGTTCTCTCCTTTTGCGAAAATGTCATGACGCAGAAGGAGGCAGCGGAACGCGAGCGGGAGCTGGACGTCGACGCTCCCGCATGTCGCCGGCGAAGGACCAGACGTAGGGGGAGAGCCTCCGGCTTTCCCCTACTACCAACCTGACCCAGGCCTGGGGTGTCGCCGCGGGGGCGGTAGACATCCCTTAAAAGGCCTCATGAGGCGGCGCGCGTAGTGTCTGCGTGCGCCAGCTTGCCGGAGGAAAGAAGGGGGGGACGCTCTCTCCTCCCCCTTCAAGGAGCCGGAGCCCGCGCAGGTTAGCGGGCTAGCGCCGGGGGGCCGCGGACGAGTGCGAAAGCGTTCCCGTTGTCCCCCTCTATGGCGACCGGTGAAAACACCGTGGGGTTTTAGTCGGTTCAAGTCCGACATAACCCGGCTGTCGCCCCCGCGATGGCTGGGTATCCATTGAGGATTTCCCCACGTAAAAAAAAAAAAAAAAAAAAAAAAAAAAGGTTCCCCCCCATGGGGCCACCTTGTCGTGGTGGGGGGGCTCTAGTAAGCGGTGGCTGGTCACCACCGCCGAAGCTAACGGTCCCAAGAGGGGCCCCTCCCGGCACTTCTCTGAGGAGGCGGAGTTGGCTGGGATGGGGCCACAACCCCGGCCGCCGTTCATTCGGTGGCCGAGGAGGAACGGGGCGGCGGGGGACATGGTGCTCGTTCCCCCCGCCCTGTGGGGCCTGGGGCGGCGGATGCGGGGGCATTCGTCGCGTCGAGGGCCACGTGAGGAAAGGCGTCCGTGGTGTTACCGGGCGTCTTTTTCCTGGGGGAGTTGAGAGGGGGGTATATCGAGGGCCCTCCTCCACTCGAGACGGTGCTCGCGCAAGCGGGCTCACGCCGGCGGGGTCGCGGACGAATGCGCAAGCGTACCCGTGGCCCTGCCTTTATGGCGGCCGGAGGAACACCGTGGGGTTTAGTCAGTAAGAGTCTGACATAACCTGGCTGTCGCCCCCGCGATGGCTGGGTATCCATGAGGATTCCCCACGTAAAAAAAAAAAAAAAAGGTTCCCCCCCATCCCCCCCATGGGGCCACCTTGTCGTGGTGGGGGGGCTCTAGTAGGTGGAGGTTGGTCACCTCCGCTGAAGCTAACGGTCCCAAGAGGGGCCCCTCCCGGCACTTCTCTGTGGAGGCGGAGTTGGCTGGGATGGGGCCACAACCCCGGCCGCCGTTCATTCGGTGGCCGAGGAGGAACGGGGCGGCGGGGGACATGGTGCTCGTTCCCCCCGCCCTGTGGGGCCTGGGGCGGCGGATGCGGGGGCATTCGTCGCGTCGAGGGCCACGTGAGGAAAGGCGTCCGTGGTGTTACCGGGCGTCTTTTTCCTGGGGGAGTTGAGAGGGGGGTATATCGAGGGCCCTCCTCCACTCGAGACGGTGCTCGCGCAAGCGGGCTCACGCCGGCGGGGTCGCGGACGAATGCGCAAGCGTACCCGTGGCCCTGCCTTTATGGCGGCCGGAGGAACACCGTGGGGTTTAGTCAGTAAGAGTCTGACATAACCTGGCTGTCGCCCCCGCGATGGCTGGGTATCCATGAGGATTCCCCACGTAAAAAAAAAAAAAAAAAAAAAAAAAAAAGGTTAGGTTAGGTTAGGTTAGGTTAGGTTAGGTTAGGTTAGGTTAGGTTCCCCCCCATGGGGCCACCTTGTCGTGGTGGGGGGGCTCTAGTAAGCGGTGGCTGGTCACCACCGCCGAAGCTAACGGTCCCAAGAGGGGCCCCTCCCGGCACTTCTCTGTGGAGGCGGAGTTGGCTGGGATGGGGCCACAACCCCGGCTGCCGTTCATTCGGTGGCCGAGGAGGAACGGGGCGGCGGGGGACATGGTGCTCGTTCCCCCCGCCCTGTGGGGCCTGGGGCGGCGGATGCGGGGGCATTCGTCGCGTCGAGGGCCACGTGAGGAAAGGCGTCCGTGGTGTTACCGGGCGTCTTTATTCCTGGGGGAGTTGAGAGGGGGGTATATCGAGGGCCCTCCTCCACTCGAGACGGTGCCCGCGAAAGCGGGCTCACGCCGGCGGGGTCGCGGACGAATGCGCAAGCGTACCCGTGGCCCTGCCTTTATGGCGGCCGGAGGAACACCGTGGGGTTTAGTCAGTAAGAGTCTGACATAACCTGGCTGTCGCCCCCGTGATGGCTGGGTATCCATGAGGATTCCCCACGTAAAAAAAAAAAAAAAAAAAAAAAAAAAAAAAAAAAAAAAAAAAAAAAAAAAAAAAAAAAAAGGTTAGGTTAGGTTAGGTTAGGTTAGGTTCCCCCCCATGGGGCCACCTTGTCGTGGTGGGGGGGCTCTAGTAGGCGGAGGCTGGTCACCTCCGCTGAAGCTAACGGTCCCAAGTGGGGCCCCTCCCGGCACTTCTCTGTGGAGGCGGAGTTGGTTGGGATGGGGTCACAACCCCGGCCGCCGTTCATTCGGTGGCCGAGGAGGAACGGGGCGGCGGGGGACATGGTGCTCGTTCCCCCCGCCCTGTGGGGCCTGGGGCGGCGGATGCGGGGGCATTCGTCGCGTCGAGGGCCACGTGAGGAAAGGCGTCCGTGGTGTTACCGGGCGTCTTTATTCCTGGGGGAGTTGAGAGGGGGGTATATCGAGGGCCCTCCTCCACTCGAGACGGTGCTCGCGCAAGCGGGCTCACGCCGGCGGGGTCGCGGACGAATGCGCAAGCGTACCCGTGGCCCTGCCTTTATGGCGGCCGGAGGAACACCGTGGGGTTTAGTCAGTAAGAGTCTGACATAACCTGGCTGTCGCCCCCGCGATGGCTGGGTATCCATGAGGATTCCCCACGTAAAAAAAAAAAAAAAAAAAAAAAAAAAAAAAAAAAAAAGGTTAGGTTAGGTTAGGTTAGGTTAGGTTAGGTCTCGCGGCGAGGGAATCGACGCCGCGATGTCACCATTGCTGTGGGGACGAAGACGACTCCAGCCACACCGTGGAACGGTGCCCGGCCTGGGCTGTTCAGCGCGCCGAGATGTCGGCTGTTGTAGGGAACGACCTCTCGTTGCCGTCCATTGCCAAAGCGATGGTCGGTGATGACAGGTCGTGGAAGGCTGTCCTCGACTTCAGCGAGGCAGTTTTAATACTAAAGGAGGAAGCGGAGAGGGCGCGAGAAATCGACATAGACGCCCCCGCCGCCCGTCGCCGCCGCACACGAAGACGGCGGAATGACCTTCACCCACCGTAAACGGCCGGCGTGGGCGTCTGTCGCCGTGATGAAAACATATGCGCAAAGTGCACATGCGCAATAGGAATGTAAATACCGTACCAATATAATTAAATTTGTATTTATTTGGAGCTTCTCCAATTATGGGGAAGCTCTAAATAAATATAAATTATGTGGGAAGGCGTTCGACGTGTTCCCGAACGCCTTTGTTTCAGAGCCTGGCGAGAGGGAAGCTACTAAGCCTCCCCCGCACCACACGGGATTGAGTATGCGACAAGCGGACTGTACCAGCCGGGGTTACCGTAGTATTGTGCGAACGTTCTGGCGACCTCGGCATTATGGCAAGTGTAGGAACAACGTGGGGGGTTTAGCCGGTAGGAGTCCGGCATAACCTCTCGTATGCCGCCCCCTCCGTATTCCGGTTGGGACGGCGTGCGGGAGGTATCCTGAGCGTTCTTTTCAGGGCCGCACCCCGGAGGATTCCCCCCACGAGAAAAAAAAAAAAAAAAAAAAAAAAAAAAAAAAAAAAAAAAAGGTTAGGTTAGGTTAGGTTAGGTTAGGTTAGGTTAGGTTAGGTTAGGTTAGGTTAGGTTAGGTTAGGTTAGGTTAGGTTAGGTTCCCCCCCATGGGACCACCTTGACGTGGTGGGGGGGCTTACAGCGGGTGCACATTACCGTACCCGCTTACAAACGGTCCCGAGAAGGTAACCGGCAGCGTCTGTCTCGGAGCGAGCGGCTGCCGGAGGCGCCAGCGTCTGACTCACAGTGGGCGGCTGGCGCAGGGTAATTGGTGGAGTCTTTGCGGTCGAAGCCAAACCCTGAGATGCCCTATCACTTCTCTTAATTAAGAGGGGGGAATATGGGCGATGGGCCCGGTCGCTGTTCTGTCCAGCGGCTAGGTAAAGTCGACGAATGTCGACAGTGTTGTAATCGTAACCCCAAAAGTGTCGTGGTCAAGTCTCGCGGCTTGAGGGGCCGATGGTCTTGGCTTGGTCGCCCGGATCGCGAGGATGACAACCTCTATAAAAAAATACCCCGAATTTTAAGCGCGCCGCACCGCGAGAAAATGCATGGCTGATGGGTTGTTCAGTCTCTAGTGCGGCCTCGCCGGGGGGATCTGCCGAACCCCTTGGGCGAGTACAGCCCTAGGCTTATCCGGGTGCAGGGGGCACCACTCGGATGGACCGTTATATCCGCCATACTCGTGGGAATCCCAATGAATTTTTTAACGGGGGAGGAGTTGACCTTAATTACGAAAACGGAAACGGAATGCACAATGGAAGGGGAAAAAAAAAGACAAGAGGCGGCTGGGTCGGATTTATCTGATGCCAGTCTAGTGACGGTGTCTTCGGCGTCATCGGCGCCAATCGGCAAGCGACAATCTCGCAACTTGGTTAAAAAGGGGAAATCAGGTGCTAGGTCTGAGGGTATGGACTCAGATGATAGCCTGATTTCTGCCTCGTCGCTGGCGTCCTCCGAGGCGCCTAGAGGCCCGAGGACACACTCAATAGGCGCTAAGCGCCATCATATTGGCTCGGGATCTGACTCGGCTAGAGAGGACTCGCCGAGCAAAATTCCGGCTAGAAGAGGGAGAGGACGCCCTCCTACCACCGGCTATTACGTGGGCTTGGCGAAAGCCAAGGCCCAACTACTTGAAGTGGAAAGAGAAGAGTTGCGCGTAAACGCTGAGAAGGACATGGCCGCCAAGGTCAAACATGTCCGCACAGCTCGATTTACGCGCGAACTTAAAACAATGAGCGAGGTGGCAGCAGAAGATCAGCTGGCCGCCGATCTACGACAAAATGTGTTCGACTCGGTCGACGTCATATTAAATGTCGCTACTAAGTCGGGCAACCTTAAGGGCACTTTTCAAAGGGCCCTTAAAGAAGCAGCAGCGACCATCAAGGACGCAGTCGGGGCGTTGAGCGAACGTACTGCGTCTGATGAGATTAGAAAACTGCAGGCTGAGAACGCCCGCCTGTCGCAAAAGGTGGATGATCTCAGCCTGGATGTCCAGAAGTTAAGGGAGGGTTCGCAGGAGATATTTAGAAGGCGGTGCGAGGATCGTGCAGCTCTTTGCGAGGAGCGTGCGGCTCTTGAAAAAGGGTGTGAGTTCCTTCGCGAGAATATCTCCCAAGCGACCTGTGATGATATGGCAGATGACTCTGTGGAGCCACCACCCCAGAACACAACATCGGAGGAACAATCGCGAACAAATGTCCGCGACATAGAAGAAACCTCGCCGTCGGAGGTCCTTACTCGCTCTATTTTAAAGCGAGTCGGGGACCTAATTGATGCGAGGTTTAAATCAGTGGAAGGCATGCTCCTTCGCCCACCCTTGGGCAGAGCTGAGCCTGGCCCTCAAATCGCTGTTTATCCGGCCATCAAGGCGGTGGCTAAGCCGACTGCTAAAGCGTCCGGAAAAACAGCGAAAAAGAAGGGAGTTGTAACCAAGACAGCTGAAGAACCTGTGGCCTATAAGAAGTCTCCTTTGAAAAGGCCCAGGAATAAGAAGCCCGAACCCCGACAAGCCGAGTCTTACGCGACCGTGACAAAGCGGGGAACGAAAGGAGGGGACAAATCGGTTACCGCTACACCGAAATCCAAAGCGGCCAAGAAGCCGCCGAGAATTCGTGTCCCTCGAAGCGCTGCGGTTTCCCTAGCTCTCCAGCCAGGAGCGGCAGAACGAGGCGTTACATTCGTGAAAGTACTCGAGAAGGCCAAGAGCAAGATCAATCTTGTCTCTCTCGGGATACCTTCACTAAGTTTTAAGGTCGCGGCTAACGGAGCCCGCATCCTAGAGGTGCCTGGCCCAGACCACGACAAAAAGGCGGATTCGTTCGCTAAGAAGTTACTGGAGCACCTGTCCTCCGATGACGTTAAAATCACCCGACCAGTGAAGTGCGCAGAAATGCGGATCACGGACCTGGATGAGTCAGTCGAGGCGGGTGACGTTGCTGCGGCAGTGGCAAAGGTTGCGGGCTGCCCCGCAACTAGTGTTGAAACGGGCGAAATCCGCCGCTCTTTCCGGGGCTCTGGCACCATTTGGGTGCGTTGCCCAGTGGAGGCAGCTAAGAAGGTGGCCGGGAGCGGCCGGCTCCTAGTGGGCTGGGTTGCTGCCCGCGTCAGGTTGCTCGCGCCGAGGCCAATGCGGTGTTACCGCTGCATGGAACTCGGCCATGTAGGCAAACTGTGCTCGGGAACTGCCGATCGTAGTGGCCTTTGTCACCGATGTGGCCAGTCCGGGCACAAAGCGGCGACATGCACGGCGATGCCGCATTGTGCTATATGTGCTGACAGCGGCAACAAATGTGACCATAGGATGGGGGGTCGAGCATGCTACCCCTCAAAAAAGAAGAGAAAACAGGGCACGGCTGTTGTCACATCTGTGGCAAAGCCGATAATAGCCCGACGCTCCGCTACAACCGGGGATAGGGAGGAGCTGATGGACACGTGAGTGGCCACAGTCTTCCCTAGTGTGATAGTGTAAACTGGCGGTTCTGTTCTCTTCTGGGGCGGTGAGTGCGGGGGCATACGCCGTCTCATACAAAGAACGCTTCAAAGAGCCCAATAAGGTGAAAGGCGCTCATGGGTTCCTGAGCGACCTTCACATATAAACTAAAGGAAGAAAGGGGTGGGAATAACTTCGTCCCTTCCCCTCTAAGTGTCGGAGCCCGAAAAGGCTATCGCCGGTGGGGCCGCGGAAGAATACTAGCGTGTACCCGTTGCCCTTCCACTCAGGCGCTCGAAGGAACTCCATGGGGTTTTAGTGAGTAGGAGTCTCACATAACCTCCTGTGTGCCCCCCGGCACCGGGTGGTATCCATGACGGATTTCCCCATGTTAAAAAAAAAAAAAAAAAAAAAAAAAAAAAAAAAAAAGGTTAGGTTAGGTTAGGTTAGGTTCCCCCCCGTGGGACCACCTTGACGTGGTGGGGGGGCTTACAGCGGGTGCACATTACCGCACCCGCTTACAAACGGTCCCGAGAAGGTAACCGGCAGCGTCTGTCTCGGAGCGAGCGGCTGCCGGAGGCGCCAGCGTCTGACTCATAGTGGGCGGCTGGCGCGGGGTAATTGGTGGAGTCTTCGCGGTCGAAGCCAAACCCTGAGGTGCCCTATCACTTCTCTTAATTAAGAGGGGGGAATAAGGGCGACGGGCCCGGTCGCTGTTTTGTCCAGCGGCTAGGTAAAGTCGGCGAATGTCGTCGACAGCGTCGTAATCGTAACCCCAAAAGTGTCGTGGTCAAGTCTCGCGGCTTGAGGGGCCGATGGTCTTGGCTTGGTCGCCCGGATCGCGAGGATGACAACCTCTATAAAAAAATACCCCGAATTTTAAGCGCGCCGCACCGCGAGAAAATGCATGGCTGATGGGTTGTTCAGTCTCTAGTGCGGCCTCGCCGGGGGATCTGCCGAACCCCCTGGGCGAGTAAAGCCCTAGGCTTATCCGGGTGCAGGGGGCACCACTCGGATGGACCGTTATATCCGCCATACTCGTGGGAATCCCAATGAATTTTTTAACGGGGGAGGAGTTGACCTTATCTACGAACACGGAAACGGAACGCACAATGGAAGGGAAAAAAAAAGGACAAGAGGCGGCTGGATCGGATTTATCCGATGCCAGTCTAGTGACGGTGTCTTCGGCGTCTTCGGCGCCAATCGGCAAGCGAAAATCTCGCAATGTATTAAAAAAGGGGAAATCAGGTGCTGGGTCTGAGGGTATGGACTCAGATGATAGCCTGATTTCTGCCTCGTCGCTGGCGTCCTCCGAGGCGCCTAGAGGCCCGAGGACACACTCAATAGGCGCTAAGCGCCATCATATTGGCTCGGGATCTGACTCGGCTAGAGAGGACTCGCCTAGCAAGATTCCGGCTAGAAGAGGGAGAGGACGCCCTCCTACCACTGGCTATTACGTGGGCTTGGCGAAAGCCAAGGCCCAACTACTTGAAGTGGAAAGAGAAGAGTTGCGCGTAAACGCTGAGAAGGACATGGCCGCCAAGGTCGAACATGTCCGCACAGCTCGAGCTACGCGCGAACTTAAAACAATGAGCGAGGTGGCAGCAGAAGATCAGCTGGCCACCAATCTACGGCAGAATGTGCTCGACTCGGTAGACATTATCATGAAAGTTGCTACCAAGTCGGGTAACCTTAAGGGCACCTTTCAAAGGGCCCTTAAAGAAGCAGCAGCCACCATCAAGGACGCAGTCGGGGCGTTAAGCGAACGAACCGCCTCTGAGGAGATTAAAAAACTGCAGGCCGAGAACGCCAGCCTTTCGCAAAAGGTGGACGATCTCAGCCTCGATGTCCAGAGATTAAGGGAGGGATCGCAGGAGATATTCAGAAGGCGTTGTGAGGAGCGCGCAGCCCTTCGCGAGGAGCGTGCGTCTCTTGAAAAGGAGCGTGCGTCCCTCTACGAGAGTATCTCCCTAGCGACCCGCGACGATTCTATGGCAGATGACTCTATTGAGCCACCACCACAGGAAAAAGCAACGGAGAAACAAACGCGCACAAAAAACCGCGACGCAGCAGAAACCTCGACGTCGGAGGTCCTTACACGCTCTATTTTAAAGCGGGTAGGGAATCTTCTTGATGCGAGGTTCAAAGCGGTGGAAGGCATGCTCCTTCGTCCATCTTTGGGCAGTACTGAGCCTGCCCAACATACCACTGTTAAACCAACCTCCAAAGCGGCGGCTAAGCCGACTGCTAAAGGGGCTGGCAATACAACAGTGGCAATAAAGGGAAGACCGGCCGTATCCAAGGCGGCTGAAGAACCTGCGGCCTCTAAGATGTACCCATCGAAGAGGCCAAGAAAGAAGAAAACTGAACCCCGACAGGCTGAGTCCTATGCGTCTGTAGCAAAGCGGGGAGCAAAGGGCGATAATTCGGTTTCCACAACGCCGAAACCTAAAGCGGCTAAGAAGACGCCAAGAATACACGCCCCTCGAACCGCCGCGGTTTCTCTTGCTCTACAGCCAGGAGCGGCGGAACGAGGAGTTACATTTGTGAAGGTACTCGAGAAGGCCAAGAGTAAGATCAACCTTGGCTCTCTCGGGATTCCTTCACTAGGTTTTAAAGTCGCGGCAAACGGAGCCCGCATCCTTGAGGTGCCCGGTCCAGACCATGACAAAAAGGCGGATTTATTCGCCAAGGAGTTATCGGAGCACCTATCCTCCGAAGATGTCAAGATCACCCGACCTGTGAAATGCGCAGAAATGCGCATCACTGACCTGGACGAATCGGTTGAGGCGGGTGACGTTGCTGCTGCGGTGGCAGAGGTTGCGGGATGTTCCGCAACCAGTGTTGTAACGGGCAATATCAGCCGCTCCTCCCGGGGTATCGGCAGCCTATGGGTGCGTTGCCCAGTAGAGGCAGCAAAAAAGGTAGCCGGAAGCGGCCGGCTCCTAGTGGGCTGGGTCGCTGCCCGCGTCAAGCTGCTCGAGCCGAGGCCCTTGCGGTGTTACCGCTGCATGGAGCTCGGCCATGTAGGCAAAGTGTGCACGGGAAGTACCGATCGTAGTGGCCTATGTCACCGATGCGGTCAGCCCGGGCACAAGGCGGCGACATGTGCGGCAATACCACATTGTGCCATCTGTGCCAATGGAGGCAAAAAGGCCGACCATAGGATGGGGGGTCGAGCATGCTCCCCCCCCAAAAAGAAGAAGAAACAGGGCACGGCTGATGCTACATCTGTGGCAAAGCCGATAACAGCCCGCCGCCCCGCTACGCGGGATAGGGAGGAGTTGATGGACTCGTGAGTGTCCGAATTCTCCTCCAGTGTGAATATTTCTGTATATAGTGTAATTATATTATATTGTGTGTGTGTTTATAAAAATATGCGTAATTTTAATATGCATTTGATGGGAGTCCTGTCCTCAAACGCTTGCTGGGTGGGCTTTGCCCGCGGTAAGTTTTTTGAACATAGCAACTGGCGGCTCTGTTCTATCATGGGCGGCGGGTGCGGGGGCATCTGCCGTCTCATAAAGAACGCTCTAAGAGCCCTATAAGGTGAAAGACGCTCACGTGTTCCTGAGCGCCTTTTACACTAACTAAGTTGAGAAAGGGGAGGGAACTACTTCGTCTCAGCCCCTAAATATTGACGGAGCCTATTAATTAAGGCTATTGCCGGCGATATCACGGAAGAATGCTCGCGCGTACCCGTGGTCTCGCCACTAAGGCACTGGAAGGAACTCTATGGGGTTTTAGTGAGTAGGAGTCTCACATAACCTCCTCTGTGCCCCCCGGCACCGGGAGGTATCCATGACGGATTTCCCCATATAAAAAAAAAAAAAAAAAAAAAAAAAGGTTAGGTTAGGTTAGGTTAGGTTAGGTTAGGTTAGGTTAGGTTAGGTTAGGTTAGGTTAGGTTAGGTTAGGTTAGGTTAGGTTAGGTTAGGTTAGGTTAGGTTAGGTTAGGTTAGGTTAGGTTAGGTTAGGTTCCCCCCCATGGGGCCACCTTGTCGTGGTGGGGGGGCTCTAGTAAGCGGTGGCTGGTCACCACCGCCGAATCTAACGGCCCCACAACAATTGAGATGAACCTGCTCAATGCAGGTTAAAAACACGAAGGACGTAAATGTGAGGGAGAAAACAATTGAGATAAACCGTGGGTAACCCCGGTTAAACAACTGAGATCAGTAAGGCCCCGTGCATAGCGCGAGTGGCCTTCACCGAAGGATTAAACTTCAGAAGAGGAAGCGGAGATGAAGGCACCATGCGAAAGCACGCCACCACTAAGGGGCCCACCCATCAACGAAGGATGGGCGGGGCAACTTATGTGGCGAAGGTGGAAGAGCCAACAATCAGGCAACTCATTTGGCTGGGAGCAGCGAAAAAGGCATGGAACTTCTGAAGTCAAGACGGAGGCCGGCAGCGTCTGTACCCAGATTGGGCGGCTTGCCGGTCGGTGTCAGCGTCTGTCCCATATTGGGCGGCTGACACGGTGCAGGAAGATGAAAACATCAACCGGGGGATTATAATGAGGGGCCTGGCAGCGGCTGTTCCCAGACTGGGCGGCTTGCTGGGCGGTGTCAGCGTCTGACCCACATTGGGCGGCTGACACAAAACGACGGTAAAATACGTAGGAGTTGCCTGGCAGCGTCTGTTCCCAGATTGGGCGGCTCGCCGGGCGGTGCCAGCGTCTGACCCAGATAGGGCGGCTGGCACACAAGACGGGATGGCGAAAACCATCAAAAGATGAGGGAGGCCTAACGGCCACAGTGACGGAGGCCTGGCAGCCTCTTTACCCAAATTGGGTGGCTTGCCTGGCAACATTGAAGGAACATCATAGAGAGAGGTATGAGCCCGTGCACCACGCATGGACTCACAACCGAAACACCGGGCCGATACAAATAAGCAAGGCCCATCAGAGGGAATGGGTAGTGAACATCACTCACTACCCAAGAAGAACATCTAGCAAGTAAGAGAGGAAATAGACTATGGGGGCGTCGTGGTTAGAATGTCTATGACGAACCCATGGCCCCCCATCAACAACTAGTCAAGAAGGAAAATTCCCGGAGTGTGTTTAGTGGGTATGCCCCTCCCTCCCTCCCCTTAGCGAGGCGACGGAGAGGGGAGAGTCCCACATAACCCCTGCTAGGGGGGTATGCGTAATGCATTCACACTCCGTCAACAAAAAAAAAAAAAAAAAAAAGGTTAGGTTAGGTTAGGTTAGGTTAGGTTAGGTTACCCACCAAAAAACAGGTGTACTGGTGGACAGAGGAGATAGCGGCCCTCCGTTACGTATGTAACCGTGCTCGCCGAGACTACACTAGGTGCCGACGTAGACGACGACACACTGCTGAAGAGGAAGATCGGCTCTACAGGGCCCTCCAAACTGCCAAACAGGCTCTGACGCTGGAAATCGCTCGGAGGAAAAATAAAGCGAGGGAAGAGTTTCTGGCGACTCTAGATAAAGATCCTTGGGGGAGGCCGTACAAACTTGTACGCAGCAAACTCAAGCACGCCCCCCCAACGGAATCTATGCCGCCAGAGCTCCTGAACAGGATCGTAACCGGCCTGTTCCCCATAGCGCTGGACATCAACCCTCCGAACAGGACCTTTCCAACGGAGCCAGAGGGCCCTGACGACATGATCCCACCGATCAGTGAGGCGGAAATGGAGCGAGCCATTAACCGGCTGAAGAGCTGCAAAAAAGCACCTGGACCAGACGGAGTACCGGGGAAGGTGTTAGCCATAGCGCTGAACCACCTGGGCAGTAGGCTTAAGGAACTTCTTGACTCGTGCCTCAGAGCGGGCTCCTTCCCTAACATCTGGAAGGAGGGAAGACTGTGCCTGGTGAGGAAGGAGAGTCGTCCATCGGACTCCCCCTCAGGCTACCGCCCCCTGGTACTCCTAGATGAGACATGCAAAATGTACGAGAGAATCCTGGCCGGCCGCATTACCGACCATCTCCAAACCGCGGGTCCAAATATCAGTGACAGACAATTTGGCTTCCGGCCAGGATTGTCCACCATGGATGCGCTGATGTCACTCAGGGACTTTTCTCAATATGCCTCTAGACGAGGAGAGGGCGTAGTGGCGGTATCTTTAGATATCGCCAACGCGTTCGGGACCCTGCCCTACCCAGTCATAAAAGAGGCTTTCCGTTTCCATAATATGCCCCGGTACTTATCCAAGGTACTGGAGCACTACCTCTCGGAGCGGAAAGTCCTTTACGTAGAGCAGGGACACCATCTAAGGTCACAGAATATGACTTGCGGGGTTCCACAGGGATCAGTACTTGGCCCCTTACTGTGGAACCTCGGCTATGACTGGCTACTACGAGGAGTTCAGCTGCCCCGCATGGTCACAATCTGCTACGCAGACGACACTATGGTGGCTGTGCGGGGTAAGAAATGGAGGGAGACAATGAGACGAGCCGCGGCTGCCACAAAAATGACGGTGGATCGTATCCAAGCACTAGGCCTGGAGGTCGCGATAGCCAAGTCAGAAGCAATAGTGTTCCAAGGAAGGAATTGGCCTGTACGCGGTCGGACCATAGCGACGGGAGGGGGATCGATCCAGATTAAGCCCCACATTAAGTATCTGGGACTTACTCTGGATCGAAAATGGGACTACACGGAACACTTTGCGAGACTTGGCCCTCGTATAGTTGGTGCCGCCTCTGCGCTGGGGCGCTTACTGCCCAATGTGGGCGGTCCAAGAACGCCTTGTCGCCGACTGTACGCGGGCATAATCAGGAGCATGGCTCTTTATGGGGCCCCTATCTGGGCAGACCAGTTAGCGCAGAAAAATATAGCCCTCCTCCGGAGGCCACAAAGAGTGGTCACCCAAAGAATAGTCAGGGCATACAGGACTATATCCCACGCGGCATCGTGTCTTCTGGCCAGCACACCACCCTGGGAACTAGACGCCCGGGTGATGGCCGAAAGATACAGATACAAGATGGACGCTAGAACGAGGGGAGTATGCCCTGATCCTGTCGAGACCGAAAGGCTGAACAGGATCGCCGGGGAGAGGCTCAGAAGCAGATGGAAAGAGATGCTGGAGGATTCCCCCTATGGAACCCGCACCATAGAGGCAATCCTACCAGCATTGGACAGCTGGTTGGACAGAAGACATGGGTCCATGTCTTATAGACTAACGCAGATAATGACCGGGCACGGATGCTTCGGTCATTATCTGCACAAAATCGGACGGGAACCGACTATGAAATGTCATGAGTGCGGAGAAAATGACGACTCCGCCCAACACACCTTGGAACAATGTCCAGCTTGGGCGGCCCAACGAGCAGAGCTACAAGCTAAAATTGGAGGAGATCTCTCGCTGAGGGGTATCATACCCAAGATACTCCAAGGTGAGGATAACTGGAAGGCCCTCTGCAAATTCTGCGAGGACATAATGTGCCTCAAAGAGGAAGCAGAGAGGACAAGAGAGGAAAGCGCGAACGCCCACCGAATGCGTCGCAGAAGAACGGGAAGAAGACGGAGGCAATACGCCTCCAACTTCAACCACTAAGAGGGCACTACAAAATTAGAGGGAGCAGACTGAGAGGGACCGTGGATGAAATGCATAAGCGATCACACGGCCCTCAACATCCCATCAGTCAGGACGGTGTTCCCCGGAGTGAGTTTAGTGGGTATGCCCCTCCCTCCCTCTCCTCTGAGAGGTCTTGAGACGAGGGGAGAGTCCCACATAACCCCCACTCGGGGGTATGCGTAATGCATTCTCACTCCGCAAACAAAAAAAAAAAAAAAAAAAAAAAAAAAAAAAAGGTTAGGTTAGGTTAGGTTAGGTTAGGTTAGGTTAGGTTAGGTTAGGTTAGGTTAGGTTAGGTTAGGTTAGGTTAGGTTAGGTTAGGTTAGGTTAGGTTAGGTTAGGTTAGGTTAGGTTAGGTTAGGTTAGGTTAGGTTAGGTTAGGTTAGGTTAGGTTAGGTTAGGTTAGGTTAGGTTAGGTTAGGTTAGGTTAGGTTAGGTTAGGTTAGGTTAGGTTAGGTTAGGTTAGGTTAGGTTAGGTTAGGTTAGGTTAGGTTAGGTTAGGTTAGGTTAGGTTAGGTTAGGTTAGGTTAGGTTAGGTTAGGTTAGGTTAGGTTAGGTTAGGTTTTTTTTTTTTTTTTTTTTTTTTCGTGGAGGGGGAGAAATCCGTTTGAGGATTCCACCGCGCCCGTGCGCAATGGATATGTCGGATTCCTTCCGGGGAGATGAGTCTAGGGTCATAGTAATTCATAGAGTCATGACGCTAGACACATCTCTCCGCAAGTTTACCGACTAAAACTCCCCCCCCCTTCCATATCCTCTGACATGGTGGTCAGAGACTTTATACCTCTGTTTAATTAAATTAACGTACAATAAATATTTATACACATTACATTACATATTCTCATTAACAAACAATATAATAAATCGACGCTCTTTTCTCTGACTATACTTATTATAGTCACAAGTAAGATCGTCATTGGACAAATTCACTACATACAATTATTATTCACTACGTATTAGCTGTAGGACCTTATTTATAGGCGGATTTAATTTTATTCTATTAGCTTATTTCTTTTTATTACTACTGCTAAAACTTTTTTACAAAATTCTAGAAATTTCTCTCTTTCTTCTTTTCTATTTATAATATAATTTATATTTCTTATGCTAATTACACAATCTATTTGCATTTCGCAGTCGTACCTCTCCCTACCGAACACTGGACATTCCGTAATCACGTGCAGGGCGCTTTCGCCCACTTGAGGATCGCAGGGGCACGCCGGACTCTCCTTGCGTTTGAAACGGTTCAAATACTCGGAGAATCCGCCGTGACCCGTCATCGCCTGCACCGTGAGCGGATCCAGTCTCATCTTCCGGATGATAGGGTAGGCTGCGACCGCGTCGGGGAAAAACACTTTGGTTGTCGCGGCCGTGTCGCTCTCCAAGTATCTCCGATTCCATTCGCGAAGAGACTCCAGACGGATTTGTTTCTTCACGAATGAGACCGGGCACCTGTCATAACACGGTCGCGTTTTCATTTTTAGTGCAGCCTCCTTCGCGAGCACATCGGCCCTCTCATTACCCTCCATTCCCTCATGGGCCTTAATCCAGAACAATCTGACCGTTTTATTAAGATTTCTGGCTTGTCTAATGTTGTCTCTGGTATTTACGGCCAGGGGATGAAGGGAGATGGACCCGACCACAGCCTCCAGTGCAGACATTGAATCGCAGAAAATGCTCCACGTCTGTTGGTCGTCCTCCAGGGCTATCTGCGTTGCCTTAGCTAGGGCCAATAATTCTGCCTGAAAGACGGTGCAGCATCGGTCCAGCTTGAATTTTCGGGTTTTGGTCTCTGCAGTGTCATTCCATATGGATAGCGCTGCTCCGACCTGCCCCTCGATTCTGCTTCCGTCTGTGAAAATTTTTAGACCTCCGAAGTCTTGCTGGGCCAATGCCTCACCGTCCGCCACCTTGGTGTATTCCAGCGCCGTTTGTTGAGCAGGATGTGGCATGCTGGTAATTATGGCCGGCCTCTCAATTTCTCGGTCAACTGGCCCTCGCCAGGACTCGCCCCTCCTTGCCTCATAAAGATAGGCGGCTTCCCTAATCCTTATGTCCAAGGGGAGCAATCCGGCGAGTACCAGTGCCGAGTTCAGAGAAACCGTCCGATACGCCCTGATAATTTTCTGCACAAATCCTCGCTGCACAAAGTTCAGCTGTTTGCGCACGCCTAGCTTTTCTGTTGCTGGAGCCCATGCGCTCGCCGCGTACATGATTACTGGTTCGACCACCGCCGTATAAATCGTCCTGACTATTTCGGGCTCAAGTCCCCACGTGACCTTAGCTGCTCTACCTAGCTGCTTATACATGTTGAGAGCTTTCCGGCATACGATGGCCACGTGTTGATTGAAGGTAAGTTTCTGGTCTATGGTAAGTCCCAGAATCTTGACCTCCTTTGCCAGACCAATGTCCACCCCGCCCATCCTCAGACGTGGGGCATCGTATTTTAGCTTATTTGTGACCACCATCGCGTGAGTTTTATGGGGCGCAAACTTAAGCTTGTTCTCGACGCCCCACCTTCGAACATGTTCGAGGGAGGCATTGGCCCGACCTTGAACTCCCTCTGCAGTGTCACCCGAAAAAATCAGGACGATGTCATCAGCAAATGCCTGGCAGTAATCCCCGCGTCGCTCGAGCTCCTTCAACAGTGGGTCCAATAAAATATTCCAAAAAGTTGGACCCCCTATCGAACCCTGCACGCATCCTTTCGAGGTCAAGGTGGTCCACTCTGTACCAGAGTAACGCACTCTAACACTCCTATCAGATAGATAGCTGTCCACCAATCTCCTCACGTTCTTTGGACAGGGTGTTTCAGCCAGCCTACATCGAATGGCAGGCCACCAGGCGTTATCGAAGGCTCCCTCTATGTCTAGTGATATTACAGTTATCAGTTTTTTAGCTTTAAGCTCTTTTTTAATATGTTTTATCATATCATAGAGGGAGTCCTCGGTGCTGCTCTGGGGCATAAACCCGTATTGACGTTTGCTCATTGTTGGCAGGGTATGCCATCTTATTCTTCTAATCATCATTTTTTCCAATATCTTCCCGAGAACCGGTAGGAGACCAATTGGTCTGTAGGATTTGGGGTCCGAATAGTTTTCCTTTCCTGGTTTCCTGAGCGCAACAACTACTGCCTCCTTCCAGATCTTAGGGAAGAGACCCAACTCGAGGCATTTGTTAGCAATCTGTAGAAAGAGTTCCGGGTCATGCCAGATGGCTTCTTTGCATATATCAGCTGTCAGCCCGTCTGCCCCCGGAGCCTTCTTGATATTAAAGCTGCTGAATGCAGTTTCCAATTCGTTCATTGTAAACGGTGGATCATAGTTATCATTATAACCCAGCTCGTTGACTCTGTCCGCATTTTCTCTGATTGCTTTATGGGCTTCGCTATCATTATCCTGCACGTCTTGTGGATAGAATATCTCCGCGAGCAGGCGCGCTGACTCCATTGGATTTTGTTCTCTGCCCTCCTTAGTCAAGGGCAGGTCCTCATGCCTTTTGGTAGTTCTTCCTATGACTCTATATATGCCCTCCCACATTCCCTCTCCATCCTGCTTTCCACAGAACTCCTTCCAGCTTTCTATTTTGGCTTTCTTTGCTTCTTTTTCATACATTTCTTTCGTTTTCAGGTACTCTTGTATTACCTTTGGACGGCGGATTGGTGCGGCGCAGCGGATTCTCCTTTTTTTGGTAAGCAGTTCTTTTTTCAGATTCCCGAGTTGTTCGGACCACCACGGCATGTTAATTTTGGAATTTACTTTCTTTTTTGGTAAACTAATATCGCACGTATTTCTAATTAGCTTCACAAATATATCAATATTGCTTGCCAATTTAGTTTTATCGGTAATCGTTCTAATTTCATCCTTGCTAATATTAGAGTCTTTTAGCAGTTGGGCAAGTTTCTCATGAAACATGTTCCAATTGGCTTTTTTGGTGTTGTATACTCTTGTAGTTCTTCTAATATTAACGCCCTTTGCTTTAGTTAGCCTAATCTTAAAGGTAATGCCGTTGTGGTCCGACCCCGTCAATCCTTCTTCTACTCTCCAATCTTTTATTAGATTGAGGAGGTTCGCTGAGCAAGCCGTAAGATCTACATGGCTGGTGTACAGTTTATTCCCCCTAACAGTGTGGAATGTAGGGGTATCTCCCTGGTTTAGTACCTCTAAGCCCAGTTCTCCAATTACTCCTGCTAAATTCTCGCCTCTTTGGTCTATTTTTAAACTTCCCCACCAAGTACTTTTAGAGTTGGCATCTCCTCCCATGATGTAATTTTTTCCCGAACCAAACTTTTCAACAATATCCGTCAGCTGCTCCAGGTATGGGTCTATTGGTAAGTCCGGCTCGAAGTAGAACGATATGACTATGATCTCCCAGGCAGTTGTTCTTATTTTTAATACGGCGATGTTCGGTGTTGTATGACTTGGACATTGTATTACGTCCAGGTCTTTATCGAATACTGCTATCGCTGCTTTCACAGTTTTTTCCCTGTCTCCTGTGAACTGGAATATTTTTACTCCCCGATAGTCCCTCATTCTTTTCACGCTCCCCACATATGGCTCCTGGAGCAGAGCGAACGCCATTTTTCTTCGGCTTGCCTCAATAAGCAGTTCTTGCGTAGCCAGTTCCATTCTCTGCAGATTTGCCTGTGCTATCAGATATCCTGTTTCCGTCGAGATTGTATTGTTACCTGCGGAAACCTTAGCAATAAGCTATGGCGCTCCTGGCTATTGCATCCCATTTATTCCTGATAGGACAGTCTTGGCTAAACGCATTGTGGTTGTTGTTATCAATCTTTGCCTGGCTGCAGTTGGTGCACGTTGCTTTTCCACCAGAGAGCCACTCCGGGCACTTCTCCCTCATATGAGCACCCCCACAGTGACTACATATTTCTTGGGTTTCTTTACAGTGCCACTTGGTGTGTCCGTATCCCAAACATAGCATGCATTGCATCAGAGGTGATTGGTCCATCACTTTCACCCGTTGCAGATCTATATGGACTGATCCGGCTGCTGTTAGTCGTTGATGTATTGTGGGGGTCACTCTGATTATAATATGATTTGTGAGCGGGTTCCTGGCGCGTTTTTTGTATGCTATTTCCATCCTCATTTCATCAGGCTGTAATTCCTTGAAGATCTCCTTGTTTTGGTTTTTCAAGGCAGTAAAGATGTCTTCATCACTATTGTACTGCATCACTTCTTTCATTATTATCATAGGATCTTTATTTTTCATGTCCTCTACCTTGAGATACTGTTCAGCTTTCTTGAGTCTTTCTTTAATCTTATCTCTTTCCTTCTCAGTCTTACAACCTAATATTATCTTTCTGTCTTTTGCTTTCCTGATGTTCTCCACGGTTATCCCTTCCGTTTTGGCGTCTACCACATTTCTGATTCTACTTAGCACTTCTTCTCCAGTCTCCTCTTCATTCTTCGAGGTAACCACCACAGAGTGCAAGGTTCTTTGTGCTGTCAAGGGCCTCGAGGGGTTCCCCACCAGATGTTTAGGTGATCCTGATGCTACGCATGCGTAGGAAACCCCCTCTTTGGTGAGTTCATAATATTTCCTAATGGAACCATGCAATTTCTCCATCTCTTCCTTACTCTCCTTTAACAATTTACTGTGCTCCTCCATCTGTTGTAGCATATAGTCTTCCCTTTCTTGCTTTCTTTCTATAGTTGTATTTTGCTCGTTTGTTTTTGTAGGTCTCTCTTTTGTTCCCTTTAAATTTAATATTTCTGTTTCCACTTCCTTCAACATTACGTAAGAGCTGTCTATGGCTTCTAAAATGCCGGTTTTTAGTTCAGCTTTAATCCGGCTAGTATTAACGAGCTGCTTCGCTCTCAATAAGCTAGCTCTGGCCTCGGCGATTTTTGTCTTTCGCTGATCCAGCCTCGGAGACTTTTCAGCCGCAACCAAAGTCTTTGGTTTCGCATGGCAGACCTTATTGACTGGAGGTGGTGTTGGAGTCCTGATACGCGCCTCTATTTCTCCGATGCTCCGTCGAACTGGTGGCATCGAAGGAAAGTCATCCGATGAGGGTCCTGCCCTCTCTGTCGCACCTTGTGATGAGTTTCCTCTAGAGGAAGATGTCATTTTTACAGGCGTTCGGTGTCCGAACATGCTGTCTTAATTTATCTTAATATTATCCTGCTAATATTGTTTTTATGACTTCAGATTTTAGCGTTCCTGTGTTCCGGTATTCTCGGGAAGATACGCCACCAAGAAACAACTCCTAACAGCTAATTTCCAATTTTATAAATACAAAACAGGACAAAATCAAAAGGTTTGTATAAGTTGTGTAACGATTAATTAATAAGAGTAAGAGTAATAATTATAATAATAATAATTTTCGAAATAATGTGAAGAATTAAAAATAATGTAATAAATCAAAGATAAAGCTAATTCAATTTAATTCCAAGTTTTACTAATGTTATTTCTGTTTTCAGGTTTACTGCAGACTCGCCGTAATGCGGAAGGTCCAGCGCTCTTCAGAGAGATACGACGCGTCGTGACAAGGAAACCGGTCCTAGGGTCTATATTAATTACAAATTTACAATTTTTTTTTTAAAAACACACAAAATAACAATTAAACAGGGTAAAAATAAAGGTTTGTATAAGTTATATAAGCAATTTAAATTAATATTAAGTAGAGTATTGGTCTCAATTTCACCCAGAGCGGGTTGTCTATTAATATATTAATGCTATAAGAAGCAGGTAAGTCAGGTACACAATTTTTAAAATTTATGACTCTACATAGAGTCGTCCTCTAGATTATGTAAGAGCCCTTTTGCAGCCCATCCGTCCAAAGAAAACCGCGTCCCGATCGGACTTTCCCTTCCGGAGATACAGCGAATGAAAGATTTTCAAGATGGCGTCTGAAATGTCATTCAGCTAGTTTAAAGTGATGTATCTCCGGCAGTTTTGGTCGTATCGTTACGCGGCTCAAACCGGAACTGTCGCCCCCGTCTAGTCTATCACCTACGTGGGAAAAACAATCACAAAATGTTTTGACTCTACATAGAGATTTTACCCACTCAATCGACAGACGAGGTGACGCCGTTGTCGTTGTAAAAAGTCGTGGCTTTATAGGACTTCGCGTTGCCGAGATATCAAGATTTTAATTTTTCAAAATGGCGGCTAAAAATGGCTGCCCTTATCACAAGTCCGGTGTTTTTTGACGGATTCTGCCCGAGTTTGGGCTCGTTATGTCGAGCTTTCCGAGCTCTGTCCAACTGTGTAGTTAGAATATTAGATATTGCAAAGATCGATTTTATAATAAAGAAAAACACAAATTAACACAGTAAATTTACAATAAAAAATAACTAAGTAGAGTTTTTTCAAAAAATTTTTTCACAATATCGATCTCACAGATTTCTTATATTTTTACACACTATTTTAGTTTTCAAGAAAAGGGTGCCTAGGGTACCACGTGGTCTAAAAATTTTTTCAAAAATTCATATCTTAATAACTACTGAACAGATTTATTTCAAAATTATATCGCTATTAGTCCTAATTAATATCTATTTATTTATATAATAAAAACAATGTGTCACCGATCGTTTTTTAAAAATATAAAATTTTGAAAATTGAGAGTTTTGAAAAGTTTATGTAACTTCCGAAAAACTTAACTTATTTTTATTCTGCAAGTTGTGTCTTGCTGTCCTCGGTGAGCTGCGTCCAATGCCGTAATCGGTGTTCGCTGAGCTGGTCCGGAACTCCGACCTCGTGGCCACGTGGTTTTTGTTTTTTATGTTATAACACGGCGCGCTCGCACGGGAAAAATCAAGAAGTAGCGCCCTCGTGTAGAGCTAAACGAGGCGCACTTTTTAATGTATCGAAAACACTATGTTGTCGCGATAAATCGCGAGGAATTTCGTACTGAAGTAGTTTTTATTTCACTTTTTCACTATTTTGCTTATAACTTTTGAAATATTTACGTCACATAGAAACAAATAGCATAGGCGGGTGCGCCTCACTTTCCCGCTTATTTTGGTATATTGCACTATGGTTTACGCAAACTTTTTACGCAACTTTATATTTTTGGCGAATAAAAAAGCCGCGGAGCACCGTTTTACAACTTTTTACGTGCCCTCTCGGTTCAGAGCGGTGCGCGAGACTGGGTTAGGTTAGGTTAGGTTAGGTTAGGTTAGGTTAGGTTAGGTTAGGTTAGGTTAGGTTAGGTTAGGTTAGGTTAGGTTAGGTTAGGTTAGGTTAGGTTAGGTTAGGTTAGGTTAGGTTAGGTTAGGTTAGGTTAGGTTAGGTTAGGTTAGGTTAGGTTAGGTTAGGTTAGGTTAGGTTAGGTTAGGTTAGGTTAGGTTAGGTTAGGTTAGGTTAGGTTAGGTTAGGTTAGGTTAGGTTAGGTTAGGTTAGGTTAGGTTAGGTTAGGTTAGGTTAGGTTAGGTTAGGTTAGGTTAGGTTAGGTTAGGTTAGGTTAGGTTAGGTTAGGTTAGGTTAGGTTAGGTTAGGTTAGGTTAGGTTAGGTTAGGTTAGGTTAGGTTAGGTTAGGTTAGGTTAGGTTAGGTTAGGTTAGGTTAGGTTAGGTTAGGTTAGGTTAGGTTAGGTTAGGTTAGGTTAGGTTAGGTTAGGTTAGGTTAGGTTAGGTTAGGTTAGGTTAGGTTAGGTTAGGTTAGGTTAGGTTAGGTTAGGTTAGGTTAGGTTAGGTTAGGTTAGGTTAGGTTAGGTTAGGTTAGGTTAGGTTAGGTTAGGTTAGGTTAGGTTAGGTTAGGTTAGGTTAGGTTAGGTTAGGTTAGGTTAGGTTAGGTTAGGTTAGGTTAGGTTAGGTTAGGTTAGGTTAGGTTAGGTTAGGTTAGGTTAGGTTAGGTTAGGTTAGGTTAGGTTAGGTTAGGTTAGGTTAGGTTAGGTTAGGTTAGGTTAGGTTAGGTTAGGTTAGGTTAGGTTAGGTTAGGTTAGGTTAGGTTAGGTTAGGTTAGGTTAGGTTAGGTTAGGTTAGGTTAGGTTAGGTTAGGTTAGGTTAGGTTAGGTTAGGTTAGGTTAGGTTAGGTTAGGTTAGGTTAGGTTAGGTTAGGTTAGGTTAGGTTAGGTTAGGTTAGGTTAGGTTAGGTTAGGTTAGGTTAGGTTAGGTTAGGTTAGGTTAGGTTAGGTTAGGTTAGGTTAGGTTAGGTTAGGTTAGGTTAGGTTAGGTTAGGTTAGGTTAGGTTAGGTTAGGTTAGGTTAGGTTAGGTTAGGTTAGGTTAGGTTAGGTTAGGTTAGGTTAGGTTAGGTTAGGTTAGGTTAGGTTAGGTTAGGTTAGGTTAGGTTAGGTTAGGTTAGGTTAGGTTAGGTTAGGTTAGGTTAGGTTAGGTTAGGTTAGGTTAGGTTAGGTTAGGTTAGGTTAGGTTAGGTTAGGTTAGGTTAGGTTAGGTTAGGTTAGGTTAGGTTAGGTTAGGTTAGGTTAGGTTAGGTTAGGTTAGGTTAGGTTAGGTTAGGTTAGGTTAGGTTAGGTTAGGTTAGGTTAGGTTAGGTTAGGTTAGGTTAGGTTAGGTTAGGTTAGGTTAGGTTAGGTTAGGTTAGGTTAGGTTAGGTTAGGTTAGGTTAGGTTAGGTTAGGTTAGGTTAGGTTAGGTTAGGTTAGGTTAGGTTAGGTTAGGTTAGGTTAGGTTAGGTTAGGTTAGGTTAGGTTAGGTTAGGTTAGGTTAGGTTAGGTTAGGTTAGGTTAGGTTAGGTTAGGTTAGGTTAGGTTAGGTTAGGTTAGGTTAGGTTAGGTTAGGTTAGGTTAGGTTAGGTTAGGTTAGGTTAGGTTAGGTTAGGTTAGGTTAGGTTAGGTTAGGTTAGGTTAGGTTAGGTTAGGTTAGGTTAGGTTAGGTTAGGTTAGGTTAGGTTAGGTTAGGTTAGGTTAGGTTAGGTTAGGTTAGGTTAGGTTAGGTTAGGTTAGGTTAGGTTAGGTTAGGTTAGGTTAGGTTAGGTTAGGTTAGGTTAGGTTAGGTTAGGTTAGGTTAGGTTAGGTTAGGTTAGGTTAGGTTAGGTTAGGTTAGGTTAGGTTAGGTTAGGTTAGGTTAGGTTAGGTTAGGTTAGGTTAGGTTAGGTTAGGTTAGGTTAGGTTAGGTTAGGTTAGGTTAGGTTAGGTTAGGTTAGGTTAGGTTAGGTTAGGTTAGGTTAGGTTAGGTTAGGTTAGGTTAGGTTAGGTTAGGTTAGGTTAGGTTAGGTTAGGTTAGGTTAGGTTAGGTTAGGTTAGGTTAGGTTAGGTTAGGTTAGGTTAGGTTAGGTTAGGTTAGGTTAGGTTAGGTTAGGTTAGGTTAGGTTAGGTTAGGTTAGGTTAGGTTAGGTTAGGTTAGGTTAGGTTAGGTTAGGTTAGGTTAGGTTAGGTTAGGTTAGGTTAGGTTAGGTTAGGTTAGGTTAGGTTAGGTTAGGTTAGGTTAGGTTAGGTTAGGTTAGGTTAGGTTAGGTTAGGTTAGGTTAGGTTAGGTTAGGTTAGGTTAGGTTAGGTTAGGTTAGGTTAGGTTAGGTTAGGTTAGGTTAGGTTAGGTTAGGTTAGGTTAGGTTAGGTTAGGTTAGGTTAGGTTAGGTTAGGTTAGGTTAGGTTAGGTTAGGTTAGGTTAGGTTAGGTTAGGTTAGGTTAGGTTAGGTTAGGTTAGGTTAGGTTAGGTTAGGTTAGGTTAGGTTAGGTTAGGTTAGGTTAGGTTAGGTTAGGTTAGGTTAGGTTAGGTTAGGTTAGGTTAGGTTAGGTTAGGTTAGGTTAGGTTAGGTTAGGTTAGGTTAGGTTAGGTTAGGTTAGGTTAGGTTAGGTTAGGTTAGGTTAGGTTAGGTTAGGTTAGGTTAGGTTAGGTTAGGTTAGGTTAGGTTAGGTTAGGTTAGGTTAGGTTAGGTTAGGTTAGGTTAGGTTAGGTTAGGTTAGGTTAGGTTAGGTTAGGTTAGGTTAGGTTAGGTTAGGTTAGGTTAGGTTAGGTTAGGTTAGGTTAGGTTAGGTTAGGTTAGGTTAGGTTAGGTTAGGTTAGGTTAGGTTAGGTTAGGTTAGGTTAGGTTAGGTTAGGTTAGGTTAGGTTAGGTTAGGTTAGGTTAGGTTAGGTTAGGTTAGGTTAGGTTAGGTTAGGTTAGGTTAGGTTAGGTTAGGTTAGGTTAGGTTAGGTTAGGTTAGGTTAGGTTAGGTTAGGTTAGGTTAGGTTAGGTTAGGTTAGGTTAGGTTAGGTTAGGTTAGGTTAGGTTAGGTTAGGTTAGGTTAGGTTAGGTTAGGTTAGGTTAGGTTAGGTTAGGTTAGGTTAGGTTAGGTTAGGTTAGGTTAGGTTAGGTTAGGTTAGGTTAGGTTAGGTTAGGTTAGGTTAGGTTAGGTTAGGTTAGGTTAGGTTAGGTTAGGTTAGGTTAGGTTAGGTTAGGTTAGGTTAGGTTAGGTTAGGTTAGGTTAGGTTAGGTTAGGTTAGGTTAGGTTAGGTTAGGTTAGGTTAGGTTAGGTTAGGTTAGGTTAGGTTAGGTTAGGTTAGGTTAGGTTAGGTTAGGTTAGGTTAGGTTAGGTTAGGTTAGGTTAGGTTAGGTTAGGTTAGGTTAGGTTAGGTTAGGTTAGGTTAGGTTAGGTTAGGTTAGGTTAGGTTAGGTTAGGTTAGGTTAGGTTAGGTTAGGTTAGGTTAGGTTAGGTTAGGTTAGGTTAGGTTAGGTTAGGTTAGGTTAGGTTAGGTTAGGTTAGGTTAGGTTAGGTTAGGTTAGGTTAGGTTAGGTTAGGTTAGGTTAGGTTAGGTTAGGTTAGGTTAGGTTAGGTTAGGTTAGGTTAGGTTAGGTTAGGTTAGGTTAGGTTAGGTTAGGTTAGGTTAGGTTAGGTTAGGTTAGGTTAGGTTAGGTTAGGTTAGGTTAGGTTAGGTTAGGTTAGGTTAGGTTAGGTTAGGTTAGGTTAGGTTAGGTTAGGTTAGGTTAGGTTAGGTTAGGTTAGGTTAGGTTAGGTTAGGTTAGGTTAGGTTAGGTTAGGTTAGGTTAGGTTAGGTTAGGTTAGGTTAGGTTAGGTTAGGTTAGGTTAGGTTAGGTTAGGTTAGGTTAGGTTAGGTTAGGTTAGGTTAGGTTAGGTTAGGTTAGGTTAGGTTAGGTTAGGTTAGGTTAGGTTAGGTTAGGTTAGGTTAGGTTAGGTTAGGTTAGGTTAGGTTAGGTTAGGTTAGGTTAGGTTAGGTTAGGTTAGGTTAGGTTAGGTTAGGTTAGGTTAGGTTAGGTTAGGTTAGGTTAGGTTAGGTTAGGTTAGGTTAGGTTAGGTTAGGTTAGGTTAGGTTAGGTTAGGTTAGGTTAGGTTAGGTTAGGTTAGGTTAGGTTAGGTTAGGTTAGGTTAGGTTAGGTTAGGTTAGGTTAGGTTAGGTTAGGTTAGGTTAGGTTAGGTTAGGTTAGGTTAGGTTAGGTTAGGTTAGGTTAGGTTAGGTTAGGTTAGGTTAGGTTAGGTTAGGTTAGGTTAGGTTAGGTTAGGTTAGGTTAGGTTAGGTTAGGTTAGGTTAGGTTAGGTTAGGTTAGGTTAGGTTAGGTTAGGTTAGGTTAGGTTAGGTTAGGTTAGGTTAGGTTAGGTTAGGTTAGGTTAGGTTAGGTTAGGTTAGGTTAGGTTAGGTTAGGTTAGGTTAGGTTAGGTTAGGTTAGGTTAGGTTAGGTTAGGTTAGGTTAGGTTAGGTTAGGTTAGGTTAGGTTAGGTTAGGTTAGGTTAGGTTAGGTTAGGTTAGGTTAGGTTAGGTTAGGTTAGGTTAGGTTAGGTTAGGTTAGGTTAGGTTAGGTTAGGTTAGGTTAGGTTAGGTTAGGTTAGGTTAGGTTAGGTTAGGTTAGGTTAGGTTAGGTTAGGTTAGGTTAGGTTAGGTTAGGTTAGGTTAGGTTAGGTTAGGTTAGGTTAGGTTAGGTTAGGTTAGGTTAGGTTAGGTTAGGTTAGGTTAGGTTAGGTTAGGTTAGGTTAGGTTAGGTTAGGTTAGGTTAGGTTAGGTTAGGTTAGGTTAGGTTAGGTTAGGTTAGGTTAGGTTAGGTTAGGTTAGGTTAGGTTAGGTTAGGTTAGGTTAGGTTAGGTTAGGTTAGGTTAGGTTAGGTTAGGTTAGGTTAGGTTAGGTTAGGTTAGGTTAGGTTAGGTTAGGTTAGGTTAGGTTAGGTTAGGTTAGGTTAGGTTAGGTTAGGTTAGGTTAGGTTAGGTTAGGTTAGGTTAGGTTAGGTTAGGTTAGGTTAGGTTAGGTTAGGTTAGGTTAGGTTAGGTTAGGTTAGGTTAGGTTAGGTTAGGTTAGGTTAGGTTAGGTTAGGTTAGGTTAGGTTAGGTTAGGTTAGGTTAGGTTAGGTTAGGTTAGGTTAGGTTAGGTTAGGTTAGGTTAGGTTAGGTTAGGTTAGGTTAGGTTAGGTTAGGTTAGGTTAGGTTAGGTTAGGTTAGGTTAGGTTAGGTTAGGTTAGGTTAGGTTAGGTTAGGTTAGGTTAGGTTAGGTTAGGTTAGGTTAGGTTAGGTTAGGTTAGGTTAGGTTAGGTTAGGTTAGGTTAGGTTAGGTTAGGTTAGGTTAGGTTAGGTTAGGTTAGGTTAGGTTAGGTTAGGTTAGGTTAGGTTAGGTTAGGTTAGGTTAGGTTAGGTTAGGTTAGGTTAGGTTAGGTTAGGTTAGGTTAGGTTAGGTTAGGTTAGGTTAGGTTAGGTTAGGTTAGGTTAGGTTAGGTTAGGTTAGGTTAGGTTAGGTTAGGTTAGGTTAGGTTAGGTTAGGTTAGGTTAGGTTAGGTTAGGTTAGGTTAGGTTAGGTTAGGTTAGGTTAGGTTAGGTTAGGTTAGGTTAGGTTAGGTTAGGTTAGGTTAGGTTAGGTTAGGTTAGGTTAGGTTAGGTTAGGTTAGGTTAGGTTAGGTTAGGTTAGGTTAGGTTAGGTTAGGTTAGGTTAGGTTAGGTTAGGTTAGGTTAGGTTAGGTTAGGTTAGGTTAGGTTAGGTTAGGTTAGGTTAGGTTAGGTTAGGTTAGGTTAGGTTAGGTTAGGTTAGGTTAGGTTAGGTTAGGTTAGGTTAGGTTAGGTTAGGTTAGGTTAGGTTAGGTTAGGTTAGGTTAGGTTAGGTTAGGTTAGGTTAGGTTAGGTTAGGTTAGGTTAGGTTAGGTTAGGTTAGGTTAGGTTAGGTTAGGTTAGGTTAGGTTAGGTTAGGTTAGGTTAGGTTAGGTTAGGTTAGGTTAGGTTAGGTTAGGTTAGGTTAGGTTAGGTTAGGTTAGGTTAGGTTAGGTTAGGTTAGGTTAGGTTAGGTTAGGTTAGGTTAGGTTAGGTTAGGTTAGGTTAGGTTAGGTTAGGTTAGGTTAGGTTAGGTTAGGTTAGGTTAGGTTAGGTTAGGTTAGGTTAGGTTAGGTTAGGTTAGGTTAGGTTAGGTTAGGTTAGGTTAGGTTAGGTTAGGTTAGGTTAGGTTAGGTTAGGTTAGGTTAGGTTAGGTTAGGTTAGGTTAGGTTAGGTTAGGTTAGGTTAGGTTAGGTTAGGTTAGGTTAGGTTAGGTTAGGTTAGGTTAGGTTAGGTTAGGTTAGGTTAGGTTAGGTTAGGTTAGGTTAGGTTAGGTTAGGTTAGGTTAGGTTAGGTTAGGTTAGGTTAGGTTAGGTTAGGTTAGGTTAGGTTAGGTTAGGTTAGGTTAGGTTAGGTTAGGTTAGGTTAGGTTAGGTTAGGTTAGGTTAGGTTAGGTTAGGTTAGGTTAGGTTAGGTTAGGTTAGGTTAGGTTAGGTTAGGTTAGGTTAGGTTAGGTTAGGTTAGGTTAGGTTAGGTTAGGTTAGGTTAGGTTAGGTTAGGTTAGGTTAGGTTAGGTTAGGTTAGGTTAGGTTAGGTTAGGTTAGGTTAGGTTAGGTTAGGTTAGGTTAGGTTAGGTTAGGTTAGGTTAGGTTAGGTTAGGTTAGGTTAGGTTAGGTTAGGTTAGGTTAGGTTAGGTTAGGTTAGGTTAGGTTAGGTTAGGTTAGGTTAGGTTAGGTTAGGTTAGGTTAGGTTAGGTTAGGTTAGGTTAGGTTAGGTTAGGTTAGGTTAGGTTAGGTTAGGTTAGGTTAGGTTAGGTTAGGTTAGGTTAGGTTAGGTTAGGTTAGGTTAGGTTAGGTTAGGTTAGGTTAGGTTAGGTTAGGTTAGGTTAGGTTAGGTTAGGTTAGGTTAGGTTAGGTTAGGTTAGGTTAGGTTAGGTTAGGTTAGGTTAGGTTAGGTTAGGTTAGGTTAGGTTAGGTTAGGTTAGGTTAGGTTAGGTTAGGTTAGGTTAGGTTAGGTTAGGTTAGGTTAGGTTAGGTTAGGTTAGGTTAGGTTAGGTTAGGTTAGGTTAGGTTAGGTTAGGTTAGGTTAGGTTAGGTTAGGTTAGGTTAGGTTAGGTTAGGTTAGGTTAGGTTAGGTTAGGTTAGGTTAGGTTAGGTTAGGTTAGGTTAGGTTAGGTTAGGTTAGGTTAGGTTAGGTTAGGTTAGGTTAGGTTAGGTTAGGTTAGGTTAGGTTAGGTTAGGTTAGGTTAGGTTAGGTTAGGTTAGGTTAGGTTAGGTTAGGTTAGGTTAGGTTAGGTTAGGTTAGGTTAGGTTAGGTTAGGTTAGGTTAGGTTAGGTTAGGTTAGGTTAGGTTAGGTTAGGTTAGGTTAGGTTAGGTTAGGTTAGGTTAGGTTAGGTTAGGTTAGGTTAGGTTAGGTTAGGTTAGGTTAGGTTAGGTTAGGTTAGGTTAGGTTAGGTTAGGTTAGGTTAGGTTAGGTTAGGTTAGGTTAGGTTAGGTTAGGTTAGGTTAGGTTAGGTTAGGTTAGGTTAGGTTAGGTTAGGTTAGGTTAGGTTAGGTTAGGTTAGGTTAGGTTAGGTTAGGTTAGGTTAGGTTAGGTTAGGTTAGGTTAGGTTAGGTTAGGTTAGGTTAGGTTAGGTTAGGTTAGGTTAGGTTAGGTTAGGTTAGGTTAGGTTAGGTTAGGTTAGGTTAGGTTAGGTTAGGTTAGGTTAGGTTAGGTTAGGTTAGGTTAGGTTAGGTTAGGTTAGGTTAGGTTAGGTTAGGTTAGGTTAGGTTAGGTTAGGTTAGGTTAGGTTAGGTTAGGTTAGGTTAGGTTAGGTTAGGTTAGGTTAGGTTAGGTTAGGTTAGGTTAGGTTAGGTTAGGTTAGGTTAGGTTAGGTTAGGTTAGGTTAGGTTAGGTTAGGTTAGGTTAGGTTAGGTTAGGTTAGGTTAGGTTAGGTTAGGTTAGGTTAGGTTAGGTTAGGTTAGGTTAGGTTAGGTTAGGTTAGGTTAGGTTAGGTTAGGTTAGGTTAGGTTAGGTTAGGTTAGGTTAGGTTAGGTTAGGTTAGGTTAGGTTAGGTTAGGTTAGGTTAGGTTAGGTTAGGTTAGGTTAGGTTAGGTTAGGTTAGGTTAGGTTAGGTTAGGTTAGGTTAGGTTAGGTTAGGTTAGGTTAGGTTAGGTTAGGTTAGGTTAGGTTAGGTTAGGTTAGGTTAGGTTAGGTTAGGTTAGGTTAGGTTAGGTTAGGTTAGGTTAGGTTAGGTTAGGTTAGGTTAGGTTAGGTTAGGTTAGGTTAGGTTAGGTTAGGTTAGGTTAGGTTAGGTTAGGTTAGGTTAGGTTAGGTTAGGTTAGGTTAGGTTAGGTTAGGTTAGGTTAGGTTAGGTTAGGTTAGGTTAGGTTAGGTTAGGTTAGGTTAGGTTAGGTTAGGTTAGGTTAGGTTAGGTTAGGTTAGGTTAGGTTAGGTTAGGTTAGGTTAGGTTAGGTTAGGTTAGGTTAGGTTAGGTTAGGTTAGGTTAGGTTAGGTTAGGTTAGGTTAGGTTAGGTTAGGTTAGGTTAGGTTAGGTTAGGTTAGGTTAGGTTAGGTTAGGTTAGGTTAGGTTAGGTTAGGTTAGGTTAGGTTAGGTTAGGTTAGGTTAGGTTAGGTTAGGTTAGGTTAGGTTAGGTTAGGTTAGGTTAGGTTAGGTTAGGTTAGGTTAGGTTAGGTTAGGTTAGGTTAGGTTAGGTTAGGTTAGGTTAGGTTAGGTTAGGTTAGGTTAGGTTAGGTTAGGTTAGGTTAGGTTAGGTTAGGTTAGGTTAGGTTAGGTTAGGTTAGGTTAGGTTAGGTTAGGTTAGGTTAGGTTAGGTTAGGTTAGGTTAGGTTAGGTTAGGTTAGGTTAGGTTAGGTTAGGTTAGGTTAGGTTAGGTTAGGTTAGGTTAGGTTAGGTTAGGTTAGGTTAGGTTAGGTTAGGTTAGGTTAGGTTAGGTTAGGTTAGGTTAGGTTAGGTTAGGTTAGGTTAGGTTAGGTTAGGTTAGGTTAGGTTAGGTTAGGTTAGGTTAGGTTAGGTTAGGTTAGGTTAGGTTAGGTTAGGTTAGGTTAGGTTAGGTTAGGTTAGGTTAGGTTAGGTTAGGTTAGGTTAGGTTAGGTTAGGTTAGGTTAGGTTAGGTCTAGGTTAGGTTAGCTTAGGTTAGGTTAGGTTAGGTTAGGTTAGGTTAGGTTAGGTTAGGTTAGGTTAGGTTAGGTTAGGTTAGGTTAGGTTAGGTTAGGAGTTAGGTTAGGTTAGGTTAGGTTAGGTTAGTTAGGTTAGGTTAGGTTAGGTTAGGTTAGTTAGGTTAGGTTAGGTTAGGTTAGGTTAGTAGGTTAGGTTAGGTTAGGTTAGGTTAGGTTAGAGGTTAGGTTAGGTTAGGTTCCCCCCCATGGGGCCACCTTGTCGTGGTGGGGGGGCTCTAGTAGGCGGAGGCTGGTCACCTCCGCTGAAGCTAACGGCCCCACAACTGAGATGAACTAGGTTAGCCCTGGTTAACCCCAATTGAGACGAACCTGCTCGCAGGTTATCATTCGAGGGAAATAAACAATGACGGAGAAGACGTCAGAAGAGGAAGCGATGTTGTTGGCACCATGCGCAAGCACGCC